>OU452245.1:24417500-26918760 GCA_911728495.1 Furcula furcula | reverse complement strand
ACACTAATATTATAAAGAGGAAAGATTTGTTTGTTTGTAATGAATAGGCTCCAAAACTACTGAACTGATTTCCAAAATTCTTTCACCATTAGAAAGCTACATCTTCACTGAGTAACATAGGCTATTTCATATTTTACAAAAATAGGGATCCCTACTAAAATTAAAATAATGTAACCCAAGGTGTGAAAAACTCAGTCATAAAATGTCTGTCATTGCATGCGCTGCGGAAACCATTGATGATACAACAAAAAAATGTTCTACAATATTATAGAACGTATCAATATCTACACTAATATTATAAAGAGGAAAGATTTGTTTGTTTGTAATGAATAGGCTCCAAAACTACTGAACTGATTTCCAAAATTCTTTCACCATTAGAAAGCTACATCTTCACTGAGTAACATAGGCTATTTCATATTTTAAAAAAATAGGGATCCCTACTAAAATTAAAATAATGTAACCCAAGGTGTGAAAAACTCAGTCATAAAATGTCTGTCATTGCATGCGCTGCGGAAACCATTGATGATACAACAAAAAAATGTTCTACAATATTATAGAACGTATCAATATCTACAAAAAAGTCCGTGATACCATATGTCTAACTATTAGAGTTATGTCACTACAAGTAATTACCCTACGGAAGCATTGATAGTGGCACTTTGTTTATTGAATAATCGCATCAAAACAATCGTAAATATAAATATATCACATTTGATCCGTTGGTATAAATTAATTCTGTGCACCTTGTAATTTTAGCCGAATGATTCTTTATTTCTCTGAACGTATTACGTAAAATGTCATTGCCTTGATATTATTAAAATTGTGTACATTTTATGTAGGTATTATGTGTGCATTATGTATGTCTTTTTAACCGGCTTCTTTGTATTTATGTTTGTGTTAAATGTGTTATTGTAGTGTAGGTACGTGTATATAAAGTCACATTTTAATAGGTTATAATTATGTAATAATATTTAGTAAGTAGTTATTTATTAGTTAAGTTTTAATTGGTTACATAATGTTAAGGTATTTATAGTTGTAGTAGTCACTCACACAAGGGCGCACTGAAAACCAGCGTGGGTGGTCACACAAGACCTCCGGCTTGAGCTGAGTGCGTCCTTTTGTGACTGATATGGATATGTGTTTTTGTCTTGTATTTCTTGTTTTTGTTTGTTATTTTTTTGTTATCTATATCAGTCAAATAAATTTATCTTTCTTTCTTTTCTTTCTAATTTTTTATATTTTAAATGTTGATAAAAGTTCCGTCTTCATTCAGATGATGTTATTGATACCTTTATAATAATCCTTATCCAATTAAATTATGTTGTATTCAAGTTTGCTTCAATATCTATACATTACTATTTATATTATTGAAATCGGACATTCCGTTCAAAAGATACTTCGAATTTAAAATTGTCAATCCGTTCTTTCTTCGCGTGCGCTGCATAAATTGTTAAAGATAAGACGAAATGATCTTCTAAAACATGACTAAAACAGTAAAGGTTGAAAATTATAATTTGAGTCTGTAAATTATAAATAAGCAAGAAAGAACACAATATTGGCTACTTTTAACATTTCTGTCTGTCTGATCACGGAAAAACGGCCCGGCTGTATGCAAATCAATGCATTTTATAATAGTGAAGGAGGTACTTTTTTGTTCTCGCGGAAACAACCTTCAACAAGTTTTTGGGACCCGTGTCCCCACCGATTTCAACCGGGAAATGTGGGAATTCTTACTCAGTAAAACAACCGCGGCTGGCGCAGCAGTACATGAGAGAGGGGACTGGGCCCTCCGGTGGGATCTGCACCAGGAATCCCTAAGTGCCTTGCCTGTGAGCCCGCCGCCGGGGGACTCAATATAGCCCCCCGAGAACCAGACACGTTGCTCACGGGGACATGGGTCGCAATCCCGCCGCCGTACTCCTGTGAGTCGCCGCCGTACCTACTCGATCGACGTCTAGGGCTCATACCCCAAAACGTCCAATGACTCCAAACAGGAAGGAAGTAGGTATATTTTTGACGCGGGGGAAATCTTCAAAAGATTCCCAGGAGCTGTGGGGCTCGACCAGGGTATGTGGGATTCATACCCACTAAAACCCCCGCGACTGTCGCATCGGCACATGAGATCGGCATCGGCACACCCAGGTCTCTCCGGTGGGATCTGCTCCAGTGAGTACACATTATAGCCTCCCGGGAACCAGACACGGTGCTCACGGGAACGGGGGTCGCAATCCCGCCGCCGTCTTACTCGGAGTCACCGCTGTACTCAATGGACGTCCTAGGGCGACTCCGAAGGTAACGACTACTGTCTACAACATACGGAACCGTCTTTTTTCGCGCGCTCCGAAGCACAGGGAAGCTTAGTTCAAACGTACAAAGAAATCCGGACGTCGACGGCTATCCATGGATTGACCTTGCTTGACGTTGCATAACTAACGCTAGCTTATGCCATATACAAAATATTTAGCAAACTGTTCTTCTGGAACTCTTTTTGGCCGTTAAAATTTTAGGCCAGAGGGTTTAAAATATAAATATCGGGAAAATCCATGAAAACAGTTAAGAAAAATACACCATATAATATAATAAAAAATATAATATAATATTAAGCGCAGGCGGAGCTGCGCGGGTCAGCTAGTATCAAATAAGACAGAAAAAAATAAAAAAATACAAAGTACAACAAACTAAAAAGCCAAAGGGATAGTAGTCGGACCAAGCAGCACCCGCGCACGAGTTGACTCGAGCAGCAGCCATCACTCCCCTCAACCATATTGGAGGGAAGGGGGTGACTCACCACACGAAGCCGCCACAAGCAAAGACTTTTCGATGGCGAGCAGCCAGTTCAGTGACGCCATCCCTACTAAGATTATCTGTACTGGCAATCTTACTTTCTGTATGAAATTATGGCTATGCGATGGTGACGTGGGTTATAAAATTGTCTGTAACTACCGTTCTGTGACATGAACATGGTTAGTCTTGCTCTACTAGCTGTAACATACAGAAAATTGTAGTCAATGAATCATTGACTGGCATTGCATTGGTTTCCAGTATTTAGGAGGAAGCGACCTATAATTGAAAGCTGAGAGAGCATCGTATGATTCTTTAGCTGCGACCACAGGTATACTTCTAATACGCGTTCCTTTCACGGTTTCAGTATCCCTTATTAATTATGTGGAGGCGTAGCAAGACTTCCAAGTCTTGACCATATGCCACTTTCCTGGTGGCAACACCGAAAGGTCATTTTCTCTAAAAAAATGTCAAGCGCTACGATTTAGTGGCGTCATAGGTAGGTACACTAGGTAAATATTACAGCAAAGTACTTAGAATGCGTAAAAAAATGTTGCCAGACAACATAATTGTCTTTCATCATCCGCCGACGAAGACATCTACTGCTGAACATAGGCCTCCCTCTTGAGGAGAGAGGGGGGTTACTATGATCTTCACGCTTGGTTGGCAAGTTCTTGGGGGTCATCAGTAGGTATACGTGTAGTTGGATACCTAACTGAAGACGCTGCTGCCCAGTCTTCTAGTTTTCCCGTAGTTGTCTCCAACGACTCCCAACAGCAAAAGATAGGAGGCTGCTATTCTTAATATTTATACCCGGTACTTAATAGTTACCGGTAATTGTCTGCACACAATCGCATTCTTATTGGAACCAACCAACGCGAGCGTAAGGTTTTGTGTTCTGTCATTTACATTTGTATGTAAATGTTGACAAAAGTTGTATAACTTGGATAGTTGTCAATACTTGGTAACTCAAACAGATCGACAAATTCCCATGGCGAGGAGGATCTATCACCGTGGATGCCTTCATCAATGGGATTTGCAAAGTGATATACTCACGACACTACGATGAAACAGTGTTATTATTTCCTTAAATACATTGATATTTTTGTTTATTATTTTCTTATAGCTTTCCAACAATGGAATGTTATTGTGTTCTACAAAACTTGCATTACAATTTGTTGATAGTTTTCATATCAACTAGAAAATGGGGTTATTAGTATCGTATTAGAATAATTGGTCAGTTACTAGGTGAACATACATAATATATATTATTGCGTCGTTCGAGGTTTGCAACCAAAAATAACCATATATGAATTAAGTAAGTTATATAATATTTTGTTACCTGTCGACATAATAAAAATAAAAAGTCTGATTTAATCATGTTAAAGATAATGCTAATAAATGCACATAAACTAGACAATAAAAAGAAAGTTAACACTAAGCCTTAGCAACAAAAACTCAACAAAGACAAAAGCCTTGAATAAAATTTAGGCTGTGACTAGAGTGACCAGGTATTCCATATTCTTAAAGACGTCCTACATCAAGAAAGTTACAAATACATTTTGTTGCTCAGTTAGCAGAGTGTGCAGAGTATGTCTATGTCATAATGTAGTGCACACAAGATAGGAGGTCTATGTACAAGAGATCAGCACAGTGTTGGATATTCTGCGCATTGTAGCTGTGTAATTCTGTGTTTGAATATGCCGCAGGCATTACTGCATTATTAGTGATCTGTATGATAAAGATTCAAGACCGAGAAAGGTGGCGTGCACTGGAGGAGGATTTCATGGTATTTTATGGCAACAGGCTAAATAATAATAGGAGAAAGTGAATGGGGGCCATTAGGTGTGGTGGTAAGCTATAAGTACTTAAACAATATTATATACAAGTAATTACAGTAATATTTCAGTACTGCCGGTGTATAAGGATATGCCTAATTTGGGATTAGCTGATTTATTTAGCGTTTAACTGACCAAGTCTGTTTGACTGAAATTTATATTAATGGAGATGAATCTATTATTATTTATTTATTTACACTTAAGTACAAACACAAAATACAGAACACATAAAAAGGAAACAGAAACATTGTACATATAGGCGGCCTTATCGCTAATAAGCGATTTCTTCCAGGCAACCCATAGGATAAAAAGAAGGAAATATAAATGTAGGTAGTGCGACAAAGTACTAAAACAAATTACAACTAAAACACATATACTAATAACATAACTAAAACAATATAAACCTAAAAATATGCTATAATAATAATAATAAAAAATATATATATAAGTCCAATATAAAAATAATATACTTAACGAAATTATCAGAAAGAAAAATTAAGTAAACTGAAATGAATTAACATACATACATACATATATATTTGATAAATAACTATAAATATATAAACGTAGAAAAAAAGGATTAAAGTATAGATGATGGCAGATTGACAGATATGATAAGGATAGGAAGTTAAAAACCTTAAAATTGAAAAAAGAAAAAATATTAAATTAAAGTAACAAAGCTATTCCCATTATTATTATTATTTATCGTAGCTATTTCCATTTTTAAAATCTCGCACGTAAAGGTGACCTTTCAATTGGATCATATTAGCTTGTCCCGATTTTTTATCTATATAACCTTGTCACACTTATTTGAATATTCGTTAAAAGAAAGTGACATTAAAAAAGCGTGTTGCGTTGCATTTACACAATCGTTCCGTGCAACGCGCACTGCGCGTGTGCGTCCTCATTTACACTTCATAATAGACAGCTTCAGTTCTGTGCTCCTAATACATACATTACTACAAATATACTGTGTTTAAAAACTGAGGCACTCATAGCTCCAGCTATGATCATTGTTCGGTAAACTATCGGTTGGATAAGCAATGTCAAGTAAGGTCAGTCAATAAGGGTGACTGTGTTGTTGCATTTGAACTTAGCATCTAAGTGCTTCGGAGGGCAGGCAAAAAGTCTGTCCCGGTTATTGTCAGAGAGCAGTCGTTAAACTAAATCAGAGGCCTAAGGGCAATGAGGGCAGCTTGAACCACTCTGACCCCAGTAGTGTACCTATATTGCTATTCAATAAGCAACACAACCTTGAGCTCGACGCTGCGGCAACGGCGAGTTGAGTTTTCATATTCACTAACTTGCTTACGCAGCATTAGCACAAGCATTAGCGCCACGAGAATTTGCGGTTTCAGGTCACATAGATTAATATTGCAGGCTACTGTGTGGCCAGGGCCAGCAGGCTACAGAAAACGAGGTAGATCGTTACAGGGACAAGTCGCATTCGCTGGAGGAGGCTTTCACCTAAGAGAGGTTCTTGCAAGATATATAATTTTTAAACTATAATCATTAATTCGTTAATAAAATATTTGTTATGACATACCTACTATTATTATATGAATATATATGTATTTTAAATTTTAATATTAATTTTAATATTGTAATGGAATCTATCTAAGCGATATAATATAGTTGAAAAGTTTTTTTTTAGTTGCAAGAAAAGGCTTTTTTTATTTATTTATAAGGTCAAATAGTTTGACAGTCAGTTCGGCGTCAAGCCGAAGTGTGAAGTGAAAACTTGACGTCGAATTCAAGGCAGGCTTTAAGTCAAGCTCGCCGTCGAGCTCAGCAACGATAGGTTACATTAGAGAATAGCATAGCAAGTGGGCCACTAACCATACGACAAAAAGTGTACTCTTATTAGAATACTATAGTACTATAACTGACCATGGATGGACATTAGCCCATCCATGGTCAGTTACTTTGTACTAAAGCTCGTTATCTGACATATTTGTCATTGAATTTCTTGATGTAAGTAACTTCTTTAGCTGTTGGATATACTCTCTTAAGCTGTCGGCAGTCGACGCTTGATCGCGGGTGCGCGCTTGGCGTGATAACATGGTTTAAATCGGAATCATCCGTCGTTGAGCGGTTTATAGAATAGTTTCCTCGCTATCATGATCATAATTAGCAGCCGAAAGACGTTCATTCTTGAACAAAAGCCTCCCCTTAGATGGGAAGGGTTATGTAATAATCCCCACGTTTGACAGGCGTCTTGGGGATCGCAGTATAAGTGGTAGGTAATCTAATAAAAAGACGCTGCTGCCCGTCTTCTTGTTTTATTATTCGTTAGAATATAATAGTATTTCGTTCCTCGCTCAGCAGTAGGTATGAAAACAACTAGTTAACCGTTTATTAATCCTACTCTAGTGACCCTGCAAATAAAGCCTTCATAGTATAAAAGTTTTATAATTCTCGTTCTGGGTCATAGTTGGAGTTGAGATATACTATATCCTCGGATTTGTCCCACTTTCCAGTCGAGTAGGTCTGTAGGTACTATTTACGATACCGGTGTTTGGTATGTATTCTTCGTCCTATATTACTCATACAAAGGTAGTTAATACATATATCTACATATTAATATGTTATTTTAGTGCGTGGAGTTTCTTGCTATAGGTTTTAAATATGGAAAAAAGTTTATTTTTAGTGTCGGTATTATTATCCATTATTTTCCATTTCATAATTGAGAGTTATAGAAATATATGTGAGTACACGGAATTAGTATTATATACATAGATGATACCTTTATGGCATGACGTCACTGTTGTAGTTCCAACAGTTCATCTAGAATATTTTTATAAGTTAAAGTTCATAATTTTCAATCAATATTTTCTTTAAGGTTTTTTTATTTAACTAAAACTTTTAAATTTATTTAATTACACGTCATACTTAAAAATTAATCAATCAAGATTAATTACATATTATAATGATTGATTATTAGGTACAAATCATGCAAATATACGACCATAAAAAAATAATTACTTAGTAATTAATAAAATATGTTTATTTCATCCGCGACCATTGAACAGTTGAATATTAATGTAGGGCCAATTTAATAGATCACATTGACATCTGTCAGTTTCTTTGTTCTGTCTGTTTCTTGTGTCATTATTACAATAAATATGTAATCGTAATTGAAAAAAGCTAAGCAATTGTGCAGTACTAACTTCGAAAAAAATAATATTTTATGCCCGCCGTTACAAGGCTACATTGTTAAATTTTGATGAAGTGTCAAATGGATCTATTCAATTGGCCCTACTTTAACGATCAAAGATTGACATAAATTCGTGGTGTTTAATCCAAAGTATTTGCATAATATGTCTTAGCACATCGTTGGTTTAAGCTGACACAAAAGATGAAGAAAAGTATGGATATAATTTAAGAAGTTTTTCGATTTTCCACGAGATTGACGTTTAAGCTTAATAGAAAATAAATATTTTTGTCTATAACCACTGTCACGACGAATACGAGGTACGCAACGTATCGGATCGTAGACGCATCGTTTGACCCAGTTATTCCAATCGGTTCTATTTCGGAAAAGAGCACGGCTGCAACATTATTTTTTGGCCAGCGATGGTGACCCCGATTTGGTGGGAGGCGGGAGTCCTTTGTCTGCGTGCGCTAAATAATAAGGATACGTGTTGGTTATCTTCTTTATGTTGACGACCCTTTACATTTTTTTAGGGCTTCGATTCTAAAAGGTAAGAAAGTAACCCTTACAGTATGACTTCATCTGTCTGTCTATCACACCTATACAATTCAGGAACCATTAACGCTGGAATAATTTTAAATATTGCATATCTAACCTCATACAACCTCGCACAAATGGCATAAATAGATCTTTTATGAATAAAGGCCGAAATGTAGTGCTGAAATGTTATAGTGGGACTACTATGTTTAATAAATGTAGCCTCCGTGGTGGAAACCGCTTGCTTTGCAAACCAGAGATCGCGGGTTCGAATCCAGCGGGGGCAACAACTTTGTGTGGTTGTTCCTTACTGGCTAGGACAATGCAGGCCGATCACCTGATTTTCTGTAAAGTAAGATCTATGCATCGGATGGGCAGGTAAAAAGTCGGTCCTGAGCCTGACGTCTCCCCCGGTCATATCGGTCTTCCGTCCCATCGGATTCAAGGTATAAAAAGGAAGAGAGAGTGCACTTGTGTCTACGGAAGCACTTATGCAGTATAATATCCCCCGCGTAGATGGCCGCTCTTATAAAAGATTGACTTTTGTGGTCGTATCGGCCAGCAGGCTTCGCACGATTTGCCAAGACTTCGTAATCTTGACAGTTCGGTGTGGAGTATGACGTAGTAGCTAGCTAATACCGAAAATGACGTTTCTATGTCGATAACTACGTCATAATCCACACCGAACTGTCAAGATTACGAAGTCTTGACAAATCGTGCTAAGACTGCAGGAGGACATTATTTATTATTATTATTACTATATTCAGTGGAGTATCATATGAAAGGGCGTCCGTTATTCATCCAAAAACAGACGTGGAGATCGCAACCCCGCCGCCATCCTCCTCGAATTCCCCACTGTTCCAGATGAACATCTAGGGCTCACACACAAACGTCCAGCGACTCGGGAGGTCCTTTTGTTATTCTCCTTGTCCTTTTGTTGGAGTTTAACCGCTGAGACTGTAGTATCCGTACATGAGAGGGGCCAATCTGAGCTCTTCGGTGGCATCTGCACCAGGAACATTGATTGAACTCCGATTGCAGCGCCTTGCGTTTGAGCCCGCCGTCGGGGTGCACATTATAGCACCCCAGGAACCTGACACGATGCTTACGGGGACGGGGTAGCAGTCCCGTTCTCCTCGGAGTCGTCGCTGAACTCGATCAACAAACATCCAGCGATTCCGAAGAGCACAAGTTTAACTGATTTAAAATAAGCACAGGACAGGATGACCTAAATATTACTGCGATAATGGGTCTTCTCCCGTCTGTCGTAAAAGCTGAAATGCCCTAATTCACATAATTTAGTTTTGGAGCTCAGATACGCTGATGGAATAAAAAAGCATTATAAAAATGTTAGGGCCTTCTTTGAAAGTATTACTAGAAGTGTACTAAAATCTCACGTTTCGACAATTATTTACTAGGGCTTAGGTAATAAAGAGGAGTTTATACTTCAGGCTGCTAATAACAGATTTCCGACATAATCATCATAGTCGTCCCCCAAGACATGTCACTGAGCCCGATCTTCTGCTCTCCTCATCCAGCTTATGCCAACCGCTCTGCGAATATCCTCGCTCAAAATAGGATACTAAAACTAACCCACCTGGAAATAAAAATCAGGTCGGCTTGCAATTTATAAAGAAAAATACGGTATTATACGCGTATTTATAAATAATTAACGCATTTTTTTTTGTATTTACAACACCAATCAAATAGCCGACTATATAATAAAATGCAAAGATTTTTTCCTTAGATGAATATTAACGAGTTACATGAGTGAAGAGTGAACCTCTAAAAATATTACAGGCAATTAAAAGTTTGAATTTAATTTGCGCCTATTTTATTGTTTAATCCAAGGCTAAGAATACTTATATATACTGTTGAATTCGTAATTTTTACAGCCTAGGCGAGAAGGACGATGTTATAATTGCAGTGGGTAAAATGCCTATGTAATTATACTTACTTATTTATTTATTCTTGCTGTTGTTGCCCGAAGAATCCAACTCTGATGGACAGTGTGCGGGAAATTACACTATATCTTCTCGTCCAAAATACCGGAGTGTCTGAATACGAAGGTTTTTAACCAGTGTGTTGCCTTTTGGACAAGCACAGAGTCACACAACGAGCTATGGAGAGAGCAATACTACGAGTTTCTTTGCGCGACAGAATCCGCTATAAGATTTTTTTACGAAGAACCGGAGTTACCGATAATTAAAGCTTATATCGGCTGTCCAATAAGGCAGGCCACATCACTCGAAGAACTGACAACGGAAAATAAATTTTCTCGAGTGGTGACCAAGAACTGGAAGACGCAGCGTAGGTAAGCTTCCAACCAGGTGGATCGACAACATTGTAAAAGTTGCGGGCAACCGATGAATGCAAATAGAAAACAGCTGTCATTCATCGTGACATTCTAAGAGGGAGGCCTGTGTTCAGCAGTGGACGAAATCCGTCTGATGATGATGACAAAGCTTAGTTGAAAGACCCACGAAAAATCGAAAAAAAAAATTACGTTAGCATTTTCATTATATCCGCAGATATAGAAGACCCTGTAGTTCTGTATATTTGCTGCCCGCGTATAAAATAAAGGACAAAGAAAAGAACGCTGTTTGTAAATGCAAATGAAGTGGCAGCAACGTAAAAAATAAACAAGAGCGGGGCAAGTAATGCCTTGTGGTATACCAATTGAAATAGATATACTTACACCCAACGGGTGGTCCAGCCTAGAACAACTGATTAATATCCGTTATCAGTACAAAATTGAACCATATGTCACCCCTAATCATCCCAGCATATTCGAATTTATTAATCAGTATTTTATGACCAATTCTGTCTAAAGCCTTACTCTGATTACAATAAATAAAGTTTACTTGACGCCCGAAGCCCGTTGTCCATTGCGTTGGTAGTAAATAATAAATTTACTATAAAGAGCAAGGTTTCTAATAGCCAACAAAATGCGTTTTATAAAATCGTTTGTGCTGTTTTGCATGTGAATAATAAATTTGAAATACAATCACTAAATCACCTTGATTATTAATAGCGATAGCACTAAAACTTTGCATAATTACTGCGTATGCAGGAACTGTTCTGAACTATGCGTAAGGTGTATTGACATTCAATGTTGATACAAGGCCGTGACATTTTGACATAAAGTAACCTGTTTGAATATTTCCGAGATCCATAAAAAAACTGCTTTGTTGAAAACTATTAATGGCCGAAATTATCAATCGTTATCGCTAAAAACGGATAGCGATTACCAGTATTCATGCAAATAAGATGGGAGGCCAAAGTTCGCAGAATAAAGGTGCAAGAGTAATATCGAAAATTATTATAAGTAGATATTTATTTTATTTTTCTTTTTTTACCACTATTTTTACATGGTTAAGTCCAAATACGATAGTGCAGCAGCCTTTTACATTCCTTTCTTTTAACAGATAACACATAATGCTACTGTCGTAAATTCACTCAGATTGCAACAAAATAGGTCAATTTCATTTGCTAAGCTAATTTAGTGCACATATTGCTTTCGTCAATGGTATATTTACCCTTAACCCTAATACACTTTACCGATCTTTCGAAAACCTACGATCTTTTGTAAATCGAACAAAAAATGTTTTGACAAGGCCTTTGAAATTGGCAGAAATCCCATCTTCATTAGAATTTTTCCTTGCAGCTCTTTCTTCACTTTTGGCTACAAGGTGAGTAGTTCAGCGTATCGAAGCTGTATTTGTATAAAGCTGTAATCCAGTACCTGTATATCGGTGTAAAACGTCCACAACACCCGCCTCTTTATTTTAGTGGCATCATCATCAGCCCACATCAGTCCACTGCTGGACATAGCCGTCTACCAAGGCACGCCACTGAGCTCGATTTTCGGCTATCCTCATCCAGTTTCTGGCAATCGCTCTGCAAATATCGTTGCTCTACCTGGTCACAGGTCGTCCTACACTACGCTTCTTGTTCTAGTGAGTGGCAAATACAGTTAATTGTTATGACTCTTGCTGCCTGAAGCCTAAATGCATCTCTGTTATTGTATATCCCTTTTTTTGGTTTTTGCGGGGGGAACCTTCAACAGGTGCCCTCCCTTCTCTGTGGGAGATCAACCAGGGTGTGTGAGTTTTGTACCCACTAAAAGACCCGTGGCTCTGGCATTGGCACATGAGAGGGGACACTACGGTGGGATTTGAACCAGGAGCCCCTCAGTGCCTTGCCTTTGAGCCCGCCGCCGGGAGGCGCACTATAGCCCCCCGGGAACCAGCTGCGGTGCTCACGGGGACGAGATCGCCCTGCCGCCGTCCTCGTTGGAGTACATAACTGCAATAGCAGGCTGTGTTGGTACGCATTGTAGGCCTATATTCATTTTAGTTAGGGTATTTTCAGTTAAAAGTAATAACCCCCATCAATTCACACACAAAATGCGATCTGGCTCCGAAGGATTCAGTGCCGAAAATATACTAGAAAAGAAAACTATGTCCTCACTAAGTAATTCTTTTTTCAGAAAATGAATTAGGAGCTCGGACCCTGATGTTGCGACTTGACTCGTTAGGTCTTAAGTGATTGGCTAGGACGATCTATGGGCTGGCATTCTCGTCTAGTAAACTTGTTAAGGACATCTGGATCTTTACTTTTAAGCTAGGTTCTAGCGTGTCTTTATTATTTACTAAAAAAAGGAAGTATCTAAAGCCTTCATATATGATAGGATATCCTGTTATAGCTTAAACACGATCGTCTGATCCTAAACTAATACGGACAGTCTGAAATACGGCTAACAGACTACCGGTGACACATAACTGAGCTTATATACCTACATAACAATGATATAAGTTGTAATAGATACATTACCTACTTAGCAATCGGCGATTACAAGTGGCACAGACTTAATTTATACTAACGAATGAAATGTGATATATTAATTTGTAAAAAATTAGTTTGTGTATTTGGATTATTTATAGAAGAGCTGGTCAATGAAACATCTCATGAAAGGTGACTTACCTATGTCACTCAAACGAAAACTCATGGACATGTGAATTCTCCCTATATTAACATACGGTGCACCGAAGTGGTCTTTGACCAACATCCAACGAACTATGGAGCGCAGTATTCTTGGTGTTAAATTAACGGATCAGGTTCGAAACACCATACTGCGCTCCAAAACACAGATCACCGACGTAGCACGAAGAGCTGCAAGTCTGAAATGGGACTGGGCAGGTCATGGTCTGCCGCATGTCGGACGAGCAGTGGGCCCACAGAGCGACAATTTGGAGCCCCGATACAGCGACGTGAAAACGCGGCAGGCCTTGAGAAAGATGGCGCGATGACCTGGATGCCTTCCTTGTAGATTGGCTGGTAGAGGCGGGTAATAGACCAAGATGAAAATGAGGATGAAGATGGAAATGAAGGAGGCCTTCGCCCAGCAGTGGGATAGAACAGGCTGACATAATAATAATTTGGATTATTTACATAATAATATTTTTGACTGTTTTGATGCGATTACTCAAAATTAAAACGAAGTGACACTTTCAACGCTTTCGTGGGTGGTGTGCTACTGATAGAAGTTGTGTTAGTTAGCTCACCTTTTCCATCACTTTCGGATCGCCTGTAGCCCATGTACCTCTTTTTACTTTATAATATAATTGCCTACATAGATAATCTATCATGATTATCTACTAGGGTACTAGAACGATAATTCTGCATCGCTGAAATTAGAAACTAACGCATTCTGCCAATAACGTAGTGGTCATGTTATTTTCTCACAGGCTAATATTGAAACGCCACCAGTTGCGTGCACACCTTATCGTGATAGCACTCCATCTTATTTTTGGCGGTAATTACAATAAATGAATTCGTTATTGATTGAACAAAGTCTACACAGAGTGGCCTTGCAGAGTTTTTCATACGAAATCTGTCGTCAGATATTAAAAATTCTTTAGTCAATATACAAAATACATATGAAAATTCAAAATTAATAGTTGTCTCATTCATTTTATCATAGTGATATTTGCAAAAAATATATTTTTGGATGTGTGTGTACGCAGACATTATACAAATTTGTATTTTTTTTATTATTTGAAATCTGTTTCTCACCACTCCGCTTGAAAAATCAGAGATAAGATAGCATAAAGGATAAGGTTATGTCATTTATGGGATGGGAAGAAAGAGTTTATTTAACAGCAGAAAATTAAATAAAAATATTACTTTCAACCTACACTTTATTTTATACAGACAGTTAGTAGTTTTGTCAATCCAAAAGCACCACATTATGTCTAGAGCCAATTTAAAAGAGTATTCTGTAAACAAGTAAAAGTTGACTGCACGGAAGCCCATTTAAGGTCATCGTGGCCTTTCCAAAGCAGGTGGGTAATTGATTGGGCAAACATTCACGGGAATTTATAAAACCGTTACGCAATGCATTTTTTAGGGTCGACGCGGGTAGTCAGCGCTTTTCAGAAATTACTTGGGTGGTGGGTGGTGGTGCGAACGGTGTGCGGGATATGACGTTCGATTTAAAGGGTAGGCGAGGGGTGGCCGCCCCTAGCTGGCTGCAGGGCTGTTGACGGGCGGCCGACGCATGCGCGCCGCTCCGTTCGGCGCCCGCCGCCGCCCGATTTCCGTACTGATGACAGTTCGCCGGGACTTACTTCCTCGATACCGCGCGTTCGCGGCTCGCTGCATCCAGGGCCAGTTCGAGCCTGCTCCGCGCCTGGTGCCGCCAGCCCCACCGTGTGACGTCGACGTCGATGGCACGTTGACGACGTTGCATCCACGTGAGTATCAAAACGCCGACTGCACTACCCGTACCGCATCTACGTAACAATTTGGTGTTCCATGGTTTTTGAATGTTGTTCTATTTATTCGTGGTTCGCAATTTGAATTTCAAATTCTCGTTCGATAATTAAAAGATATAGCGCTGACGTGGTGGTTCATTGTTGTTCCGTTTATAAATATTTGCGTATTTTGTTTTGATGATTTCTCTTGTTATTTGTTCAAATTGTTTATATTTAGTTGTTAATATTGAGCCGGTTTGGTGTGTATTTTGTGTGAGTGTTTTATAATTTCATTGTGTACAAAATTAAAAAAAGATTAATATCATTCAACCAGGTAAGTACATTTCTGTATTTTTAGTGTTTTATGTTGCTGATTTCCTAAGATATAATATTAAGTGTAAAGTTCATTTGTTTTATCACATGTTTGTTTTTATTTTGCATTCATCTATTGAGAAATGTTTCCTTTAACTCATGAACTATTATATTGTTGTTAATAGTACCTACTTATTTGGTATCGTGGTGTAATTTTTTTAAAATATATTGTAAGTATACTCGGTACTTTTATAATAGTTGTATTAGTATTGGTACTACCCAAGTACCTATTGATAATTTATGTTATTCATTATATTACATGTTTAATTAAACCGATTATTATTTTTCTGCTCGCTCGTATTGTTATTATTTTTTATGGAAATGAGAAAAAAAATAATATAATTGCAGCTTTGTATTATGTTTTTCTTGTGAAAAGACGTCATATTTGGATACAAATGAATATAAAAAAATGTTATTTTACATATAATAAAGTGTTATTATAAAAACCGACTTGTTTTTCACTATAATATGCCTTTAAATTAGTTTAACCGGCTGCCGTTGTGGAATAATGCCTATTTATCAAAGCAAGATGCAAGAGTTTGACATTGAACCGTGTGTAACTACGCATGCGCAAACATTTGTTCAGATGTACGGGCTACAGCGCGACACAACACAAGTTAATTTTCCAACGCAACCTTGTTTCAAAATTACAGATTTAAATTTGGAATTCAACATAAACCTGGCCACTAACAATTTTTTTTTTGTTTTTGATACTAAGTATTTTTGTCAATCAACTAGAATTTGAATTTAAAATTGTATTTAAAATTACCTACGCACTTTGGTGCTTATTAATTCGAATGATTAGTTTTAAACAAAGATTACCTAGCTCTACGTATATTTGGAAATGTTAGGCAATATAACCTGAGACATACAAGAAATTAAAAAAAGTTTAGAAGATAGTAGATAATAAAATTTTTAGGTATAATTCAGAAGATCCAAGGTATGTAGTACGTTTTTAATTTCGTAGTCACTGTGTAAAAAAACACTAGCAACAGCAGAAGAAAAACTTCCCGTTTTTTGTGCATTAATCTTGGAAGTTAACTGCCAACACCGGTAGTTGGTGCCACTTGTTATTGCCCTAATGGTCGCGTTAAAAACTTTATTGCCGCCATTAAATTTTCTGTTAAACACACACAAAAACTACTGAAAGATAACGTGTAATATTGACTCCTTTGATCGTTTTATTTACTGACACAACTTCGATTCTTTATAATAGAAAAAAAACAGTAGGTAAACAGTCTAATTGAGATGCTTCCTTCTTTTTTTGATGTCGATTAAAAAAGAAGGATCTTATTGTAAAATAGATTCTGTATGACATAAATTACCAATAATTTCTCAAATAAACCTAGGGCTTCCTCAGCACTTAATATTGAAGTTGAAGAAGATGAAGAGTAAACTAATAACTTAAAACTGATTATTATAGACAAAAATTGATTATAATGATGTACTATATTTGATTATACTTATGTACATACGTCGAAAGACTGCAGAGTTAACCCTATTTAAAAAATAATGTTCTAAATTGTTGAAAGATAAGAAAATAATGGAACAATGGACAATACTCAATTTGATCCTCATTTTTGGCCGATCCTGATTTTCCGAAGTGGGGCTGTGGCCATGGACAGGTGCATCGCATTTCCACGTCTTTCACAAACTTTAATCACAACAAACAATTAGCGTTAATTCACATTAAGCCATTTTTATAACTGTTTATTTTGTACCTAGAAGCCGTTTTTGCTCATGTTCTGATATTGACTTAGATACAATCTATATCTCTACTCACTAACACAGATGACTGTGTTAGTGAGTAGAGATATAGATTGTGGCCGATGATGACATCGGCCGGAAGACGTCCGCTGCTACAAAGGCCAAAGACAAAGGGCAAGATAGTAGTAGTTTGTTCACTAACAGAGTATAAAGAATTTATTGTCAAAATAATTTGATTTCAAAATCTGGATTAATGATGATGATTAATGATGAACTGTAGATACTTACATTAATTTATTATTGTATTTTTTTTTGGGAATGTTAGACGCTGTTGGCCGCAGATGGCCATTACAGCTTCACCGGACAATAGGAGGCGAGCGCTTGAAGCGCTCTAGCCTTTACGGCAGAAGTAGCGACGAGCTCAAGGGCACCTCAGGGAGGCACGGCCTCGGCTTGGGCTGTCGCTTAAGAAAGGGCTGAGTTTACCACCGGTTCACAACGCACCCCCACTGAGAAGAACCGGCAAGAAACTCAGTGGGGTGATGCACGTCGTTGAGGTCGCATACGTACGACCCTTCGGCCTCGCCGGCGAGACCGGTGTCTGATAGCTAGTGTATCATACGGTTGTCGGGGAGGGTTCGGCGCATCCCGGTCCAATAGGACCGTCATGGGGTCAGGAGGGTCGAGCAGTACGTGCCGTGGTCTGCGGCGCGAGTCAGAAGGACTATTATTATTGTATGCCAATATGGCGGGTCATAGCAGATTTTAGTATTTCTTGTAAAATCTTTTCTCACCTATGTACCACAATAAACGATGTTTGATTGATTGATTGATACTTAACTTTAATTGATGTTTGTGGGAGTGGCTAAGTATTAAATTAATCCCATGATGAATCGCATTGGGGGAGGCCCTATGTCCAGCAGTGGACTCGTGTGGGCTGATGATGATGCTGAAGTATTGACTGAATTCTTTACTGCTAGAATAATTTACAGTTTTCAGTATTTCGGCATTCTTGCAATCGCAATGATCATGGTATAACTGCTAGATGCGGGTACCTAGGGGACTGTCTGCCCCCTTTTTCAATCCTTTGCTACGACTACTACTGAAAATCGAAATCGATTGTAAATCAGCTCAGCCTTTTTAGTTTAGTAATTTGGCCTGTTAAAATGTAGTTCACACAGGAATACGGAAATGTTTACACAATGCTGCTATCCTACGGCGTAATATCTAACATGGCGATGGTCTGGCCTTACGGAAGGGAAGTAATTTTATTTCCCCTCACACTACTACCATAGAATGGAAACAAAGACATGCAAGTGCATACATAGAACTAGTTCGGCTAAACAGAAATTATCCCCACCACTTGTTTCCACTGGTATTATGTTATGCAGTCTTGTAAGCCGACATAAAATATTAAAAAAACACTAATTTAATATTGTTGTCTTTGTGCGATTGTTACTAGAAAAACATCGGCCTTGGAGTGGTTAAAAAAACGTGAAAATATGACAAGCCCGCTGAATTTCTTGCCGGATCGTCTCGGTTGTGATCCGGTGGTAGCTTTTTTAGAAAATAAAATTGACCATTAAAAGTGCTAGCGCTAAGCCTAATTTAAATAAATGATTTGGAATTTGAACTTTATATAAAATGTAGATAGATTCTATGGAAAGCCGTTGGTGTGGGATGCGTCACGTGTCGACACACTTGCTGCGTCCCACACCCCGGCAACTTGCAGTGCGGCTGGAGGGGCTGCGGCGGCCGCTAGTGATGCAAAGCGACGCAAGTATGCAGCTCTAGGTTCGAGCTATATATTTGCGCCCTTTGCGGTGGAGACCATGGGGCCTTGGTCTCATGAGACTGGTAGCTTTTTCTGCCAACGTATAAGCTTGGCCATGCATAGGGGTAATGCCGCCAATCTTTTAGGTACCCTTCCCTCCCAGTGCGGCGACAACTTTGTGGAAGTTTTTTACCTAGTTTAAGTGTACATGTTTGTAAATAAACTGTAAATATTTATGCACAGAATGTGTTTCTATTCATCAATACTTATCAGATGTTGTGTAGTGAAACAAAAAAGTGTATAGGTACTTAGTTGTATTTTTTTACATTTATTCGTACTGATAAAATGACGATGCAGCCATCTAATCAATGTGCATACCTAACACTGATTAGATAAATGTTGTTAGTTTTTTTGTTATACAGGTGGTGTCAAAAAATTTATGACAGTAACATTATCATTACAGAAGCCATCTAATGCACATTTGCTTTTTTTTTACGGAGAAAAGCCTCCGGGCCAAAGGAGAGTCAACTGGGGTATGTAGGATTCTTACCCACTAAAACCCCCACGGCTGTCACATCGGCACATGAGAGGGGGACACCAGGGCTCTCCAGTGGGATCCGCATCCGGAGCCTTGCTTTAGAGCCTGCTGTCGGGGGTCGCGTTATACGCCAAACATGTTGCTCATGGGGACGGGGGTAGCCACCCCACCGCCACCCTCCTCATCATAGTCCCCACATCCCAAACGTCCTGCGACTCCGAAGATCTACAGCATATAGGATATCCCCTTGGAACGCCTCAATGAACGACGATCGGCAATTTGTATACACCGGTTACCTCAAACTACGGCGTGGCGATGTGGTCTACCTATTGCAGATTCTGGGAGCTTTTTTGATGACAGATTCTTCGTCGAATTTCTTCTTTTCAGATTTTATCGCAAAAAAAAACTCCGAGCATAGCTCAGAGCTATGGAGTTCGGAGCTTAACTATGGAGAGCCACAGCTTACTATGAACTTCTCTAATAGGCCAGCACTTAAGGGCCACATCTCAGTACCATATTATATCATCACTGGCAACATATATTTAAACACCACTTTAAAATTTCGACGCTCTATTGAAAATATGTCTTTTATGTCACTTGGTTTTTGACTTTTTATATTTAAAATATTAAAAAAATGTCACTCTTACCTCCGAAATTCGTGAAGGGAAACACCTGTAAATTATAATACACGTAAGAAATGTTTAGGTATACAGTAAAAATAAAATGATGTTTCTAGGTAGAACACATTTTGTAACTAGCATAGTTGTGGAGTTTGGTCTTTTGCTGCCTGAGCTGCTGGATAAATAACAAACTAACTTTTATACGTCCAAAGAAAGTATGGAACGCACGGACACACTTGGACGATTTTTTGTAAATACATAAATAACACCACATAACAGTTCAGATTATGTTCATGAACATGTTTATCCTGGGTAAGAATCCAACTCACAACCTATTGGGTAGCGGCCAGGATGTCTAACTACTAGACGACACACTACGCGTGTCACACATCATAAAAAAATAAAATGTCCCCTAAATATGGATATATTAGGTGAGGAGGATTCCTTACGGGGCTACGCGATCGATGGTTTTAATTATTCGTACAACCATCAGTGTTCACATAGGTAGGAAAATTAGAATAAACTACTTGGGAAAGGGTTGCTTGAAGTTATCTAAGAGGCTGTAGAAGCTAGTTTGATTTTAACTAGATTTACATATGTACAAAATATTTATACCCATAGCAGATTATTTCGATGTATAAGATATCTCAAACTAATTTACTCCGGTCCACCAAGAATTCAATATCTCACTGTATTAGGCATATTATCATTCTATTAGCGGTGAGCAGAGTATGTGAGTATGAGTATCTACTACATTTGTCAGATACTATTTGTGGTAGATCAGATTGTGATTGTGATGCCGTTATTATCATTTTTCAAGACAGAAGACAAAAGAAGAAGAGAGACCAGCAATATTTACAACATTGAAATAAAACTACTTTCTGATTTTACTTTCCTGACGTTTCGAATGCTTTGCAGCACCCATGGTTGCGGGAGGACTGAGATGTTGAACGTCCTTATGTCACAATTATGCCGGTGTACCCTCGGGTCTTCTTAATTATAATTGTTGGTCCGATCTACACAGTAAGGAGCTTGCAGTATCCTGAGACCGTGCAGTATTTTGCTTAGATTTGGATTTAATTATATTTATCACAGGATTCCCAGCCGGTGGTAACACCCAACCATCTTCTCTATTGAAATTAGAATGTTTTTTGATTTCAAAACGCGATATAATGCGTAAAAGTACTTAGTTTTATTTTAACTTATGTGGTGGCAAGATATCTGACACTGGGGGTCATCCCACCTGAAAGATCCCTTGCTCTAGGTATGTAGTAGTTTTGAAAGTCCATTGAGTACGCCAGCGACTCCGAGGAGGACGGCGGCGGGGTTGCGACCCCCGTCCCCGTGAGCACCGTGACAGGTTCCCGGGGGGCTACAATGCGCCCCCCGGTGGCGGGCTCAAAGGCAAGGCACTGAGGGGCCCCTGGTGCAGATCCCAGCGGAGAGCCCTGGGGTCCCCCCTCTCATATGCCGATGCGACAGCCGCGGGGGTTTTAGTGGGTAAGAATCCCACATACCCCGGTCGAGCCGCAGAGCTCCCGGGGATCTTTGGAAGATTTCCCACGCGTCAAAAAAAAATAAAAGGTATCTAGTTGTTGTTGTAATTCTTTAAGATAACCAGTATATAAAAATGCGTAAACACACATCCCGTATTCTAACTCAATCGTTATCATGCTCGCGGCCTTGCTGTACTGATAAAAGCAAGGGTACTATATCGAATCAACGCACGTATTTAGTTGCTGCAGTCTAATTTATTTTTTTAACTTTAGGAACAAGGCAAAGCGTATTGATTATACCAAATTTATCAATGTCACTGACGTCACTGTTATTAAGGAAGTAGTCGTTTCCAGGGATCCCATCATCATGTCTTATAGAAGAAGAAGAAGAACCATGGAAATACAAAAAAGAAGAAATAATAGGCATAATATACTTAAAATTTAACATACTATTTCCACGGGACATACCAAATGGCCAACAGCTCCGCTTATGTTAGGTGCTATTACACCTAACGCTGATTTTCAGCTGCAGCCCGGGAGTAATGGAAGCTTATAGAACTGATGGGTATATTACAATAATCATTATTATAGCAGTATTACTGTAACCTTACTTTCTATACAGGGTGTAAAAAAACACGTGTCCGATCCGTGAGGGTCTTATTCAGTGTATCAATACAAACACATGTAGGTATATAACTCATTTGTTGAATATCTCATATTTTTTTCCTACTTTATTCCAGAAAAACGAATCTGATCTTGTATTTTTGGTACAAATTAGAAAAAAAATTGGGATAATTAATTAACAAAATGATTTATATAGGGTAAAAGTGGGATAGTTGCCACACTTTTTGAAATTACTTTATATTTCTCAGTGAAAAAAGCAAAATTCTTTATTTGTAATACGGGTAGGTACTTTGGTTTATTATCTTCAAGCTTATGAAAGGAAAAACCATCATCTTTGATATTTCCAGAGTATTGGCGATTTTTGCGGACCTCTAAATTTTGGGGCATCTATCCCATATAGGGGATAATTGCCTAATCTATGTAAATTACGTTTAGGATAGATGCCCCGCTGAAAAAGAGGCCATCTATCCTGCAAAAACTTTGATTTCACCTTACCCTTCCATGCAATCGCACAGAGACTTGCAACACGGTCAACTTAGTGGTAGTTGTAGAGTCTTTCGAAAGATAAATAAAATAACATGTGGTCATCCACCAAAGTAGAGAAATTACAATCGAGGCAACTATACCCCTGGGGCAACTATCCCACTTTTACCCTACATGTGTTTGTATTGATACACTGAATAATACCCTCGCGGATAGGACACGTGTTTTTTACATTCTGTATATACTTATATTGACGTCTCTAAGTTTACCTCGTGTCATAGTCTTCTTCTTGTTCCTAGCTTTTATCCCAATTTTATTTGGGGTCAGCCCTCCTAATAGGTATTCCTGCGCCACAATACACAATTGTGGGTTGTCTCAGTTGTTGTATTTGCGTTTTTGAAGTCTTTCTTAATAGTCTGTATCCAGGTTACTGCATGACGTCCTCGGCCTCTTCTAAGGAAAGCACTCGCTTAGTCATGTAGTCATCCTCTCGCCTCATAACATGGCCATACCAAGGCAGACGTGCTTCTCTCATTTTATCGGAAATGCACGCAACCTTAAAGGCCACCACGTGTCATAGTATGATTATAATACTGCTGTAAGGTCTATGTATATAAAAACAAATAAAACTTATAAAAGCACAAAAAGTCCGACTGCGAACAAATTGGTCTTAAATTGTACTATATATACATAAAATGTATACACATGTATATATAATATAAATTCATCTCGTTAAGAATTTTCATTTTTTCTCACATTCTTACATTACCATATTGATGTTTTTGTAAATCAAAAGAATAAAAAATGGCGTCTATATTAACTTTTTTGAAAAATATATAGCCTACGTCACTCCCACAAATAAGACCAGTCTAACGAAGATTCAAGATTCAAAGATTCAAAATTTTTATTTCAAATAGGCTTAACGCACTTTTGAACGGTCAATTTTGTAAAAGCTACCACCGTATCACAACGCGGCCTCAACTGAGAAGATCCGGCAAGAAACTCAGCGGGCTTGTCTTTTTTTCACATTTTTTTTTAAACAAAGTTTGTCTTTTTACAATTAAATCAGCACCAGCGACAGTGTGCCCTGCCGTTCAAAATATCAAATAAAAATAAAAAATACGACGAAAATACAACAAACTAAAAACTAAAATGCCAAAGGGATAGTAGTCGGACCAGTCGGACCAGCACCCGCGCACGAGTTGACTCGAGCAGCAGCCATCACTCCCCTCAACCATATTGGAGGGAAGGGGGTGACCCGCCACACGAAGCCGCCACAAGCAAAGACTTTTCGATGGCGAGCATGACCGATCCAAAATCACAGTGGCTCACGTTTAACATTTATCTTCTGCTGTTAAGCAGTGCCTCGTCAGGTAAGACACAAAGCACTTTAATATATCCTAAGTCAAAATCCATCGAGCCGACAAGGCTGCAGGCCGTGCCAAAGAAATAAACATACACACATACTTTCATACATACATACTCTCAAAAACATAGCCCTCCTTCTGGGACATTCGTGCAATATTGTATTAGAAAATTTTATGATCAACAACATTGGTTTTTCCCTAACCAAGCAACTCCATTTAAATTTATTTAATATAATTGCGGCTCATGGGTTTTTCAATGTGCATTGTATGTATTTTACCTAATGGTTAAATGTGCCTATATATCGCACTAATTATTTTTATTTTAGTATTAGTTACCTACTTTTTATACACACAATCAACAAGTTCAAGAAATAAAAAATACCGGTCAAGTGCGAGTCGCCCTCGCGCACCGAGGGTTCCATACCATCTTTGTACGTATTAAAGTAATTTTACTATTCATGTAACACCTCAGGTACCAAAAAAAATAACAAACCGCAAAACTAAGTTTGTTTGTCGAGGTTTTTTTAGGATTACTAAAAAACTGTAAAACTTAGAAAGATCATAATGTTGTATTTTCTTTAAAATAAACCGCGATAAAATCCGTAAAAGTAGTTTGATTTCGATTAGAAAGATCATTTTATTTTTCCTGTTAAATATAGATAAACATGTATTATTCATAATTATTTCCCTCAACAAACTTCGGAGATGAGGGGGGAGGGGCGTACGGATTTTTTTTTGATATTTTTATTTATCAGCCAAAAACTACGTGACATAAACCAAAATAAAAATTGGTTTTGCAATGTGCAAATGAAGCTCTTTCATATGATACCCCATTCGATATAGTAGTCTCACTTTGAAATTTTGATGACTCATTTCGACCCCCATTATAAAAAAGTAAAAGTATTTAGGCGTTTTAATAGACCAAACGTTGTCGTGGGCTCCACAAGTTGCAGAAATTAGCAGGAAGGTGTTTGCTGTTGCAGGGTCGCTTAGGCGATTACGTAACTTTTTGCCAGTTGACTCCAAAATTGCGCTCGCGCAGTGCTTACTTTTACCTCACCTTGATTACGCCGACGTCAGCTATCCAGATCTTACAGAAGAGCTATTAAATAAACTTGAGCGTCTTCAAAACTTTTGTATCCGGTTCATATTTGGTTTGCGCAAGTATGACCATGTCTCTAGCTTTCGTAACAAGCTCAAGTGGCTTCCTATCCGCCTTCGCCGGAATGCTCATGTCCTTTCACTTCTTTACACTATTCTCCATAACCCGCGGGCACCACAGTATTTGAAAGAGAGATTTAATTTTTTTACCTCTGGACATCACAGTCTTCGCACCTCTTCTGAACTGTGTCTTCTTACTCCTTCCCACACATCTCACACTTATACTAAGTCCTTCACTGTCCATGCTGGTCGTCTCTGGAATGCTTTGCCGCAAAATATAAGAAGAGCTCAGAGTTTAAATGTGTTCAAATCTCAGGTTACTTCTCACTATCTTTCCTTGCAGTAAACTTCTCCTATTTCTGTTTTTTTTTTTATCATCATAATTAAGGATCAAACGAACTTACCCTTACGTGAAGTTCGATCATAATTATGTGAACAGTTCGGTCCTTAGCAACTTATAATGTTTACTTATTGTAGTTATGCGTCCTTACTACTAGCCTTGCACGGAATGATTTAAAGTTTTTTTTTTTTTTTTTCGGGTACTTAAATATTCCGTCACCTCACCGCCTCCTATAAGACGGCCCGCACGCAGTGTGTCTTCATTATGTTCAGAGTAGGAAAAACGTTTCACATTTTATCCTTGGGTCGGGTGATGTGTAAAAAGGGAGGGGAGTATATAAGTTGCTAAGGACCGAACTGTTCACATAATTATGATCGAACTTCACGTAAGGGTAAGTTCGTTTGATCCTTAATTATGTTTCACAGTTCGGTCCTTAGCAACTTATAATGTTTACTTATTGTAGGATGTTTAGAGTCTAGATCTATAAAATGTGAATAGTTAGCTATTATGATTTGGGGGAATAGGTAATATAATATAAGTTATGCCCTAAAAATCCAAATTCATTTATCTTTGTAATCTCTGTAAAAGCATCACATAATATTAGGCACTAGATTTTCCTTTTTGTTTTAAATATCAAAAGAGATAGTCTAACTCCTTACGACTCATAAAACACTAATAATATAATATTACACTTAGCCAACAGTACAATCCATACGTAAGTATTAAGTCCGTAATAAAGAAGTTTTTTTTTTTTTTTTATATAAGCCAGTGTTCGACCACAGTCCCACCTGGTGGAAAGCGGTGACGCAGTCGAGGATGGTAGATTATGTTCAATGACCAATCGTAATATTAATACTGCAGAGGAACCGCAAGCAAAATTATACATTAGGGTTAAGTACCTAAGAATAGATAAGTCGTATCGAGAAAAATCTCTCCTGAAAACCTGTCAACAGTGGCAATAAATCACTGTCTTGTAAAAACGCGCAAATGCACCTTATAAAACATATTTCAAAGGAAATATGCATAACCTCACCATTAGACAATGACTGAAATTGAAGTCTATTTTCGTAATTATTTTGTATAATCAATAACCGAAAAATATATACGAGTATATGTATAAAATATATATATAAATAATGTAAGTAAATATCAGTTTGTGAACGTAAATGTTCCTAAAGGCCACACAAGCCACATAGAATAGTTAGAAAAACCTTAAATTAATTATTTAATTAACACGGTGGACAACAGAAACATTATTGAACATATCACCTTGACAATAGGTAAGCAATAATTTGTAATTCATGAACAAACTTGTATTTCATTCATAATAGTAAAAGTTATCTTTATGATTAATTAATTGCACTTTGAAAGTTATTGCTTTCTTTTTTTTTTTTTATAGGAAACAAGTATTGTTCAACACACATTAGGTTATAGGTCAAATTTTATAAGTTGAGGGTAGATGAGGAGATATACCCTCCAAATGTTATTTATTGTGTCACCTACCCTCATATGTATCTATCAGCTGTCAGCTGATTGTAATGTCAATGACCGTTACTTTATCTCTTAAAAAGGATATTACAACAGTCATACATCGACTTAAAGTTCTTTATTTCATAATATCTATACCGCCCGTACAGGAGGCGCTAATAACATAAAGAAGATTGTAAGCAGATCATGGTCGTGATCGCTATTTATTTAGTACATTTAGGTTCTATAAAGGTAGGTAGGTATATACACAACAGTCACAGTCTTTAATTAATGCAGTCATTACCGTACGTAATTTTAAATGTATCTAGGCATTGTTCTCGATTACTTTTCCAAAAAGGATTTAAGTTCTTTATTATATTTTTTTAAAGTAGTTTTAAAAATATAGGGAAAACACTTAAAGTATCCATATTACAAACATATCAATTTCCGATGTACTTAATATGTATTTTATTTTCCACCATTAAGCACCTTATCTAAGTATATTTTCTCCTTTACCTTAATGTGACTTTACATGGAAAATACAAATAACTAAATAATTGTTTCGTGTTCATATAAAAATATGAAGCAAATAATTATGTATAGCGTTTAGAATAGACTTATCAAGGAAAAACCTTAGACCTTCCGTTTGGTTTATTAATCACGGTTAAAATCAGAGGTAAGATACTCATATCTGGACCTTATACAAACAAATACGCCAAGGTATGTTTTTATATTTTGTATAGACAAATAACGCTGAAGACATTTTCACGCAGACTAAACTGTTTTGCATGTAAATTGAATCCGCAACCAGGGCATAAAAAAAATAATGAAAATTACCCAAAGGTATTTTTTTTTTAATTATTATTACCAAGGGATGGTAATAGTAAGTACTAGTAAACACGACTAATATATTTGAGTTCAAGAATAGTTCCTATCTCCAAAAATATAGTAACAACTAAAATTATAGGTAGTAAACATATTGTTATGGTCCTTGTCAATCTCAAAAATCTTAAGAAGCAAAATACATTGAATAGAGGGCGTAAACTAGATAGTTTTGTGTTTATTGTAGACAAGCCTAAAAGTTACTCAAGACAGCTTGTGTGTGGTTTATTACACATTAAAAGGCCCATTAAACTTGTAAGAGGAATATTCACAACGCTGGTAGATAAAATATATCAGGAAAGATCCAAATTAAATATCCAACAAAAAATTACATAAATATAATCGTATGGATTCTGAATAATAACATCAAAGATCAGCCAAGATGTTTTTTTTTTTTTAACTGTGTAGGTAAGGATTATATAAATATATAATCGTATTATGACACTGAGTGATAAGCTCGTGATAAGCTTGAACAGAGTTACCTTTTTTTTTTTTTTTTAAACACGCTGTTTATAGGTTTATATATATATATATATGCCTTAGTTAAAAAAATTATCACGTAAAAATGATCGTGTTAAGATAATACAATAGGACTAACTGTGTTCGGACAGGGTTTTTGAGACACCCTGTATATACTTTTACTTCATTATTATTATTTATTTTTGGAAAAATCGAACTTTATGAATTTACTACACAGATTTAATGTAGTATTCAATATTTTATGACCATTAAATTTAGAAACTAGAATTATGTATGACAAAAAATTCGTCCTCAATTTTGTCATAAGTATTCAAATATTGCAACTATATTGTTCATAAAGTTAAACCATAAATATAGTCATCAAGGTCATACATCTAGCTAAATTAACGACGAATTAATAATGTGACGATTGTTTTGTTCTCTAGATCAGATTTATCAATAGCTATTTTCAACTAAGTATTTATAATAAGTGTAGGAGGCGGCTGGCGGCCGGCGGCGCGGCGTACTGTCCCATAAGTTCAGAGGCTACTTACTGCAGCTCCACGGTTATTATTATTTAATCGTATGGCATTTAATAAAATATAGGTACATATGTAATAAAAATAGAAAAATAATACAAATTGAATAATATTATGTCAAATTAAATGTCAATATCCAAGGTTTTTAACCAGGTGACTGCGGTGTGGTGGTGGTGGTGTTTACTCAAAACATTGCATGAGAACAAAATTGACGTAGTCAATATCCAGGAGACACATACTAAAGATGACCTGGACCTTGATAAAAGGGGGCGACTGCCAGGATACACCCTAGTGAAAGCCATTCACCATCCAAAATATGGTATAGCTCCACGGTTGTGCTCACGGATGCTCCGGCTGTAGGCCGGCCAGGATCTCGTCGAGCCTGTGGTAAAGCGCGCCGCGGCCAGTCCGCCTCGGATCTGCTAGATACCACTTTGCAGTACGAACTACGAAGTTCTGAAGTCTTATTAATTCTACTGTGAAAAAATATTAGTATTGTTATTATAACTTCTTAATTATTTACTCATCTCGTCCAGTGGCGCACGACGTATTCCGATAATTAGGAGTACCCACAGATCGAATTATATCCGACGATATTGTACGAATACCAGGCAACTGGTGGATGGTAGTAGCAAATTACAGTTAATTGTGACGTTCCAAGATGGACGTCTTTGTATATTCAACAGTGGATTTTGTCTGGCTGATGATAATGATCGGATTATATGTTCCCAGATGTGTTGGCGGCATAGGTATATTTCATAAAAATAGTGTTTGCAACAATTACCCGCAATAAGGAATGCGTATCGCATTTATCTGTACATATGTACATTGTAAGGGGGAGGCCTATATTCAGCAGTGGACGTCTTCCGGCTGGTGATGATGATGATGATGATGATTGTTTGTACAAATGAGACGACACGGTGTGGAAACACGCACCGTAAAGAAACATGTCATACTGACATACCAGCAGCAAGACCTATACTCACATGAACATTGTGTATTGCACAATGACTGTAAAGTTGTTCATTATCTTACGACAGAGACGACCCAGATTGTATTGGAAGCTCGCATCGTATGAACGCAGCGAAAGCAACAGCTACCCGCTGTTGGGTGTGTGAATCGCATGAACCGTAAATACTCACATATATACTCACATCTGCAGAGCTGACGTATCGCACTATAACGGTGAACGTGTTCATTATCTACGACAGAGACGACCCTGATTATATTGGAAGCTCGCATCGTATGAACACAGCGAAAACAACAACTACAGGAGTGTGTATCGCTTTTGTGTAACGCACTGTACGGTTAACGTGTTCAACACTACGACAGAGACGACCCCGGTTGTATTGGAAGCTCGCATCGTCTGAACACAGCGAAAACGACAAACCCGCTGGTGGGGCGACAACTACCCGCTGGTGGGGTATCGCTGTTAACCGTAAATGTGTTCTTTATGTACGTGTGAGACGACCCTGTATGGAAGCTCGATTCGTACGAACACAATTTAAATAGTGCACGACGATCCATTTCCCGAAGAGGAAGAGTCGTCCGACGTCACCACCGCGGCGGCACCTCTCCGTTGTCCCGACGTCGCGGCGTCGCCTCTCAGTTGTCCGGTTCTTGACTTTCACTTTTTCTTTAATACTAATTTAATTATTTAATACTAAATACAATTGGAGCTATGGATTAGAGACGTGCGAAGGCTTGAGCACGGAAACAAACATTGAAGACACACTGCGTGCGGGCCGTCTTATAGGAGGCGGTGAGGTGACGGAATATTTAAGTACCCGAAAAAAAAAAAAAAAAACTTTAAATCATTCCGTGCAAGGCTAGTAGTAAGGACGCATAACTACAATAAGTAAACATTATAAGTTGCTAAGGACCGAACTGTGAAACATAATACGTTTAGTAGGTATGTATATTTATCACTAGCTGACCCACGCAGCTCCGCCCGCGCTGTGTTTACCTTTACTAAACTTTCAATAATATACATTCGCATAGAATACAAAACCTCCTTTTTTAAAGTCGGTTAAAAACTTGGACCCATTTTCTACTTGCCCTCCAAAGTACGGAAACGTTTAGTTCAAATGGCGTTAAACGGTCACCCATCTATTTAATGACCTTAGCTAACGTTGCTTAACCTGATCGATTTCCAAAAATTGTTAACAACTGTCTATGAGTGTTCCCTTACAAATATTTATTATAATTATAAAGAAAAAATGATGAAATCGGACCAAGCGTATAACCAAGTACCCATTTTGACTTTAATCCTCTCTCCCAAAAGAACCGTGGTAGATTACGGGATAAAAAGTATCCTATGTCCTACCTCGTAGTAAGATCTCAAATCATGCCAAGTTTCGTTTCAATCCATCCAGTAGTTTCGGCGTGATACTCAGCCGAGATACAGACAGACAGACAGACAGACAGACAGACAGACAGACAGACAAAAATTAAAAAAATTAAATTTTCGGCCTCAGTATCGGTTATAGAATGTCCTCCAAATATAACTTTCAAAATATCTTCAATGTACAGAATTGGACCTGTTACAGTTTTATTATAAGTATAGATTTCTATATTATGTTATATATATATGTACGCTTATATATGTTATTGTTATATATATATATATTTATATGTACTGAATATGTTTTTTTTTTTTTTTTTTTTTTTTTTTTTTTCACCTACCCTTTCATATTCGGTTCTGTACCCCAAGGTTGTCTGGAAGAGATCGCTTTAGCGATAAGACCGCCTTAAATTGTCACACTGCAATTTTACTTTTCCATTTTATGTTGTATCTTCTTTTTTGGTGTACAATAAAGAATATTTGTATTTGTATTGTAAAAGAAAAAAAAAATATTTTTTATTTGCGATGGGGTTGGGTAAGTAAGATCTAAAACTATTCCAAGTTTCAAATCGATTGCATCAGTGGTTCCTGAAATATATGCAGGTGTGACAGACAGACAGACATACGAAGTCAGACCATAAGGGTTCCTTTTTTACCTTTTAGGTATGGAACCCTAAAAACGTTATACGGACTAGCGCAGCGGGAATACCTAATCAAAAATATTCCGACAGAGGTGCTATCACCGTTTTACGCAGCCAAGGGAAGCCAGTGGTCTAAACTATGTTTGACCTGTTTTTCTTTAAAAGTTAAAAATCGTAACAATAAATGTATGAACACAGGAATTATGACTTACCGGTGGCCCGCCAAAGACAATTGGTAGTGTTAAATATGACATCTTGTAAAGAAAAACACTTTATCCAGCATAAAATAATATGTATATTATTAAACCACCTAAACAGATCACAAATCAGGCACCAAATGGTTGCACTCATGATATATTTTGTTAACAACCTACACAGACTGAGGCTAAGGACTGAAGAATATGTGTTGAACCGGGTTGAAGTGTGCTCCGGATTTATTTTCCCGAAATTCATTGTATTTTTGGAAAAGCCTCTGGAAAAAGGGAAAAAGGCAGATTTATTTTTGGCTTTTTCATACAGTATTATATAGCTCTCAGAATCTGCAAGTTGAAGTGGCAATGGGCAGGCCACATCGCTCGAAGAACCGCTAACCGTTGGGGAAGAAAGGCTCTCGAGTGGCGACCACGAACCGGAAGACGCAGCGTAGGCAGGCCTCCCACTAGGTGGACAGACGACATTGTGCGCGTCGCAGGTAACCGGTGGATGCAAATAGCCAACTGTCGTTCATTGTGGTGTTCTAAGGAGGAGGCTTATGTTCAGCTGGACGTCTTCCGGCTGATGATGATGATGATTATTATTATTATCAAGTAAGTACCGTAGTATATTATATATTCGTATATTCTGCCGCCAAGCAGCAGTGTTACCAGATACAAGATACTATCGGGTGACGAGCGACAGTGCATTTCACCTTTCTATAGGGAAGCGCGTAGCTTACCATTAGGAAAAGGTTTTGCATGTCTTATCACAGGGTTGAATATTAGGAAATATTTTGTATTGCATAAAAAAACTTTATTAAAATAAAATAATAACTAAATATTTACAGAGTTAAAAAAAACTTTCTCCATGTTGTCGCGGCACTGGGAGGGAAGGGTACCTAAAAGACTAGCGGCGTTTCCTCTTTGTATGGCCAAGCTTATACGTTAACAGCTGTCGTTTTAGAAAAGCTCAGAGTCACACATGGAGAGAGCTATGCTCGGAGATTCTTTGCACGACAGAATTCGAAATCTGAACAGTCCGAACAACCAAGGTCACAGACATAGCTCTCAGAATCTGCAAGTTGAATTGGCAATGGGCATGCCACATCGCTCGAAGAACCGATAACCGTTGGGGAGAAAGGTTCTCGTGTGGCGACCACGAACCATAAGACGCAGCGTAGGTAAGGCCTCCCATTAGGTCTTCGGAGTCGCTGGACGCTCGGGGTGTGGTCCTTTTGAGCGTCCATTGAGTACGGTGGTGACACCGAGGAGGACGGCGGCGGGGTTGCGACCACCGTCCCCGTGAGTACCGTGTCAGGTTCCCGGGGGGCTACAATGCGCTCCCCGGCGGCGGGCTCAAAGGCAAGGCACTGCGGGGCCCCTGGTGCAGATCCCACTGGAGAGCCCTGGGGTCCCCCCTGTCATGTGCCGATGCGACAGCCGCGGGGGTTTTAGTGGGTAAGAATCCCACATACCCCGGTCGAGCCCCACAGCTCCCGGGATCTTTGGAAGATTTCCCCCGCGTCAAAAAAAACAGGCCTCCCATTAGGTGGACTGACAAAATTGTGCGAATTGCAGGTAATTAATAGCCAATTATCGTTTATTGTTGCGTTTGAATGGTGAGGGCATATGTTTAGCAGTGGACGTCTATCAGCTAGTGATGATGATGATTCATAATTAAAAAAAAAATCTGTACTATTCTAAATAATATTGATAATTAATAGCTGTTATGACATAATTTATAATCATTTAATCGGTAGCTTTGTAAATACATTACATCCTTGGTTTTAAGACGGGGCTTGAAACTTACAAATGACCAGACATTTTTCTTAACATAACGTCGCATTTTGATTAATTATAAGAAAATTTGCTAAGTTTAATTTATAGCTATTTTATTAACTGTTGTGTGAATGAATGTATATTCTTAAAAATGAATAAACATAAACGTTCATTCAATGTTTTTTTTTTATCTAAACTTTAGTTTCAAATAATATTCCAAAGTTCTCGTAGAAATGATTGCTTTTATCGAATTTTATGGCTAAGTCTTTCCGATAGCTGTTAGCAAAAAATGGATAAATATGTATTTTGAAATTGGATAAAATACAGAGCATTTTAGCGTTTAACTAGTTATCCAATCTGGAGGAACGACCTCGTCTCGAGGATTTTCTACTGCTTCCAAGAGCAAAGTAGTTCATTCTAGACCTACAAAAATATAACCCAATTAGGCTCCCTTTAGAACCCTTCATGAACAGATAACGGATTTTCATCAACAAGCTGAAGATTCTACACAGCACTGTTGTATATAAGTATATACACAACTGGTACTGAATTAGTAAACTTCTAACGCGCTAGTATAGTAAACATATTTATAGATAGACACTAGTACAACAATAGTAGCAAACAATTACATGTGTTAATGTTTCATTATCCTGAAACAAATGTAACCCATAGGCCGGAGTTACGCGCACATTACATATTTGAGTGCCGAAAGTGATGTCAATAACCGTTTGAAAAACTAATAGAGTCGTGTCGTGTACCGCGGCCGGCGAGGTATCTGTGGAGCAGCTACGACACGCACACACGCGTGCGTAGTCGTGGGCAAGAGACTCGAATGCGGTAGACGCGCCGCGGCGTTTGCAGAATCGACTGCACCACGAGGGCCCGAAAGGAGCGCCGCTCTAGCCATCTTTTTCATTTTGCGTGCGTCTTTTTTTGGCATCGCGCGTTAACCTTGGATTTTTTCATAGCGAAGCGCTGCACGTACGCGCGCAAGTTTCGGATAGTCGTAGTTCGTCCCCCACTCGGCGCGTCCGAATTTTCTGCATTCGGCCGGCGCGAACAGTTTTCGGCGGTCGCATTCGCGAGCGAGGCTCCCCACCGCTTGGAGCGAGCGCGCACCGACACACACGCAGCGGACCGAGCGTTCGGCGCGAGCGCAAACGCACCATGCAATATGCGGAAGTAACCGCGACCGATCTGTGCTAAACTAAACGAGTGCAACTCAAGTGTTGTGAACGCACATTCAGTGTAACAAACTATGATAGTTGTGCATAGCTCATTCGAGCTCTGATGGTTTACTAATAGTCAAGGACTGTGGAATTTACGATATGGAATCGAGGAAAGTATTGTCTCTATAATTTTACAATAGATCTATGTACTATTAGATGGAATTTTCGGGTGACTGCCATCGGGAAGTCGCAATAGGGTTACAGAAAATATGCGGCGCTTAGCCTCATTTGGGAGTCAATCTGGCCGATTTTGAAATACGCATAACGAATACGTAGTCATTGATAAATATCTGTTGACACCCCGCGGCATATGATAAATTTTAAGATCGCGAGGGTGTACGGCAGTTTGCACCTTAAGTGGTCACTGCATGAGGATGTTTTTGCGTGATTTCGTATCGTCTCCGTAGTTTTGCATACACGTGCTGTCGTCGCGGGGCTATTGAACTTGATAATGAGACAACCGTATCTCCTCGTTTTTTTTTTGTTCGACGTTATTGCATCACTAATTCTTTCTGCGAGCTCACCGCCCGACCGGTTCCCTTTTCACTAGCCAGTATGTTATCTACTATGATTCACGTGCTCAGAAACGCACGCCGTTTCGCCTTCGAATCTTATAAATATAATTTTATAAGACTTACAATGGTAGGCCTCTTTTGCGATAAATCTTTCGTAGTCGTAGTAGTTCGCAGAAATTCTATTGAAATTCAACCATGCAGTAAACATTTTTTGTGCATGTAAAACACTGTAGTTCCAAGAGACCTAACAACTTATATCTCAGATAATAAGCTACAATAGCTCTATCCATAAGCATTTGTATCACTAACCATCTAACAGACCTGTCGCTAGTCGAAAATTGTATAAATCCAGTTCTGAGGCATAATTTTTGTGTATAATGAATGGGCGCGTTCGTTGCGGCCCGGAACCGTTCTGTGAGGCGAAAACTGGTCTCGCAACGCACTGGACATTTGCATAGAAACTGTCAATGTGGCCCCGCGACCATCGCCTATGGACAATCTATTAGCACCTTAGTACCGGTCGCGGCCAACGTTAACCGATCGCCTTGTAATGCGTTTACGCTTCTTCTTACGCCTTCGCTGTACCGCACTGTCCTCTATGCACGCAATAATCAACCTTACACACGTTACCACACAGCCGAGTTCTCGAGACAGCTGTTCGTGCGCGTTTGAATATTCAGCTGGGCCTCTAAATATCTAATGCGTTGCATTGATAGATTTTGAACCTCTCTGTTATCTAATTGTCTGGGACTTTCATCTTCGTTAGTGCGCGTATGTTCGCCGCTTTAATTCACATGTAAACATCAAATCGTTACAGTTAGTTCCGACGTTTTGGTTAAGTTTGAAAAATGGTGACCTTACGCGTTTCCTTGTTATTATCTTAATATATCTGTTATTAATGTATGCCTCTCAATAAATTAACAAATGGCTGGTTATTTAGAATTTTACAACTGTTGCTATTAGCATACTGGATGTGCTTATAGATAAAACAAATGAACGTGTTCAACGCCTAATTTTCATATTTAAAGTCCAAAGTCATTTTCGATGCGAATCAAGCCGGTAAAAACCTATATATAGGTAGATCGTAAAAAGCGAAAATTATTACGATTTTGAATTTTTTATTGATATACTTATAAAAGGATTTTGGATGAAAAATGTTCACTGCTCAACAAAGGCCTCTCCCTTAGAAGGGAGGGGTTGCTGCAAGCCTTCTTAGTCGCCTCTTATGGACACCTAAGGGGAGGAGATGGGAGGGTGCTATTCTTACCCGGACACCCCACGGGTAACGGGTAGTTTGGATACCTATACATATGTATATACGAACAATATTTAAATTTTAATAATTAAAATAATGGAGTAAGTTATAAAACTAACGATTAGCTGCCTATAATCGATAACTATAGTTTAGGTATACATAGGTACATATATATAAATATTCATTTAGTGACTACAAAATAAATAAACATTCAAAGGCTATTGTTCAAAATGCGTCGAATTGTTCATTTTAAACAAAAAATAAAAAAAAAGATATACTGAAACGCACAAATAATTGTTTAAAATGAACAATTCTTTGCGCGTTTCAGTATATATAACATCTATTTCTGGATTTTCCATTCTAAGATGTACCATTCATCTGTAACAGGTTGGACAGGTATGTTGTTTTTAACACGCAATATCGAAGTATATCGTATGTATATCGTGTCATCTCTTTTCTTCTAATTAATACGAAGGTCAAGTAAGCCTACGCTTTCCCTGATTTGCTCGCATCCGCGGTACCTTACAGATTGGCTTAATAATCTAAATTAAAAACTAATTAATAAATACGGCGCAAACCAAGTTATTTTGCGAGTCTATATTTACTTATGTAAATGATTTATTAACATGGACAAATAGTGCTGTTATTAGTGTAAAAAAGAAATAACCTTTTTTATAGTAATAAAATAGACTAAAGAATAGAATAGAATACTCTTTATTTGCACACAAAACAATACATATAGAAAACTTAGAAAATAACTTAAATTAGGTACAAATGGCGGCCTTATCGCTAATAGCGATCTCTTCCAGACAACCAAAACTTTAGTAATTGAACTATTGGGTAATAATAATAATATTTTGGGACAATCCACACACGTTCACCAGATCCCAAACGAGGCAGAGCCTGTACTATGGAAACCAGACAACTGCTACTAATACTTAGGTACATACATTTTTTTTGGTTGGTAGATCTCTATACTTACCTGCAATTGTACATCTTATACACACTCTTAGAAAATAATCTGAAAACAGTTGAATTACAAAGCATTAAACTAACGAAAATAGTATTCAAGTAGTTTTTTATATTATTATACCTATGATAAAAATAATAGATCCAACGAAGTTAATAATGTCGTCAGGGGAAGAGATTTCAACGATGAGATGTAAAAAAACATATAAGTACGCGAAGATTTAAAAACTTCTTCCTTTTTGAATTCGGTACATATAATAACAAAATACTCAATTCATCGACTCTATTAAGCTGCAAAATGAATGAAAATGAATTCAGACTAGAATTAGCTACGTAACGTATAAAAGTGAACTAAAATACCCTACTAAGTAGAGCTTCAATCTGGTAGAGTCAATTACATCCTAGAAATAAACTTTGGTACTAACTTTATATGTTTTGAGATGGTCTATAATGATAGTATTTTAGGTCAACATAAATACAGCCATCTGATTCCAGAGAAGCAGAGCCTGAACTAAGGCAACTAGACAACTGATAAACCACTTTTATTTGCGAATCAACCTAGTTAATGTATTTTTATAGGCATACATATATTTATCTTGGTTGGGAACCGAACTAGGCATTTTGAGCCTTTGAGTAGCTTTTAGGCTATCTTACAAGTAAATCTATTGGCCTAATAAATAAAAAGAAATTGTAAGAAAAATAATACTTTTATTCAAAATTATTACTCACAAAATTCTTACTGCCATGGCACTTAATCTGTTAATGAATGAGTCATTATTGCATCCCATAGTTTAGATTTTGTATTCGAATCTATATTTAAATAATGAGATGATGCTTTATATATAAAGGACTTAAGGTCTTCAACTTTATTTGCAAGATCATTTTTATTCGTATTTATTTTTACATATTTTTATTTGGTTAATAACAATTAGACTCCCTTAGATATTATTTCACTTCGCTGACGCATGAGTATATTTTATGTCATCGGTCACACACATATAAACAAAACATATGCATCCAAATCTAAATAGGTCAGTCACTAACAATTTTCCTTAAACTGACTCTGAGTGCGTCAACGATATAATTAATTGTCATCATCATCATCATCATCATCATCAGCCGGAAGACGTCCACTGCTGAACATAGGCCTCCCCCTTAGAACGCCACAATGAACGACAATTGGCTATTTGCATCCACCGGTTACCTGCGACGCGCACAATGTCGTCTGTCCACCTAGTGGGAGGTCTGCCAACGCTGCGTCTTTCGGTTCGTGGTCGCCACTCGAGAACCTTTCTTCCCCAACGGTTATCGGTTCTTCGAGCGATATGGCCTGCCCATTGCCACTTCAACTTGCAGATTCTGAGAGCTATGTCGGTGACCTTAGTTCTTCGGCGAATCTCCACATTTCGGATTCTGTCGCGCAAAGAAACTCCGAGCATAGCTCTCTCCATGGCTCGTTGTGTGACTCTGAACTTTTCTAAAAGGCCAGCCGTTAGAGACCACGTCTCGGTACCATATGTCATCACTGGCAACACACACTGGTTAAAAACCTTCGTCTTCAGGCACTGCGGTATTTTGGACGAGAAGATATCGCATAGTTTCCCGAACGCTGCCCATCCGAGTTGGATTCTTCGGGCGACCTCTTTGTCAAAGTTGTAAATGAATTAATTTTAAAATATTTTTTTGTTCAAACAAGATTCTTAATGTTTGCATGCCGAAAACGAAACAATTTCCTAAAACCTCATTAATGTATTCATCATAAATATTTATCAAATATTACTTCAATGTAAATCTTAGAGAAGTGAAGTTAGCAACTTAATAATAATATGCCTAAATATGCCGCCGCGAAGGTCGGCGCCGCTATTGGACAATTTTTAAACGTCTGATGCGTCACAAACGACCATAGCCAATGGCGAACACGCATTTGTAATTCGAACGCACTTTTTAAACAGTTTGATCATAGATTTTATTGACAATGTAATTCGAGGTTAGGTAAAATACTCAAGTGTATCTTTACGTATTAATATTATAAAAATAATGTCGCTGCTATCCACGTCAACCAAAAATTGCTTGTAAATTACACAAAACGTCTTCATTTGATTTGGTTTTTACTTGGTATCGTTTGGAGATTTTTTCCGGATGGTTTATGTAAATTATTGAATGTAGATAAAGGAAGTTTAAAGTTTTGGACAAAAACCGTAGCAGGTCGCTCGCGCTCTATATTATAAATATTTTGATAATTTTAATATAAAAATACACGTTCATGTATTTCAATTATATATATTTCTTTAGCGGAGTATCATTCTTGGTGTACATAATATCAAAATATTTAACGTTTATCTATCTATACTTATAATAAAACTGTAACAGGTCCAATTCTGTACATTGAACATATTTTGAAAATTATATAATAATAATAATAATAATAATAATATCCCGGGACAATTCACACACGGTCATCTGATCCCAAACTAGGCAGAGCCTGTACTATGGAAACCAGACAACTGATACTAATACATATATACTTTTTTTTTGTAAATACATACTTATATAGATAAAACACCCAGACACTTGGTGGGAATCGAACCCACGACCTGTTGGGTAGCAGACAGGGTCACTAACCACTAGACCAACGGGTCAGTCAGTATTTGGAGGGCATTCTATAACCGATACTGAGGCCGAAAATGTATTTTAATTTTTGTCTGTCTGTCTGTCTGTCTGTCTGTCTGTATCACGGCTGAGCATCACGCTGAAACTACTGAATGGATTCAAATGAAACTTGGCATGATTTGAGATCTTACTACGAGGTAGGACATAGGATACTTTTTGTCCCGTAATCTAGCACGGTTCTTTTGGGAGAGGGGATTAAAGTCAAAACGGGTACTTGGTTATACGCTTGGTCCGATTTTATCAATTTTTCTATAAAATATAATAAATATTAGTAAGGGAACACTCATAGAGAGTTGTTATCAAGGTTTTGTAATCGATCGGGTTAAGCAACGTTAGGTAAGGTCATTAAATAGATGGGTGACCGTTTAACGCCATTTGAACTAAACGGGCCCGTGCTTCGGAGAGCAAGTAAAAAGTGGGTCCCAGTTTTTAACCGACTATAAAAAATGAGGTTATGTATTCGATGCGAATGTCTGTTATTCAAAGTTTAGTTAACGTAAAAATAGCGCAGGCGGAGCTGCGTGGGTCAGCTAGTTTTAAATATATACTTACTGATCAAAGAAAAAAAAATACTTATAAAAATATTGTATTTGACACTTATTAGTAACTTTTATGTTACTAGGATATCAGCAGTACAGAAAAGTTGTATGTTGTCATTGATTTATTATTTGTTTGTTGCTGGTGTATCCCTAATAATTTTTTTGTGGCAATATTATTAGATTTTGACTAACATTAATATTATTTTAAATTTACAAATGAATGAATTTGCCTGTGATTGACCTAAATAAGTAGTTAATCTAAGATAGGTACTTAACATATCGCACCCCTAGATCTAAACTGTTGCAACACAAAAAAAAAGTTAAATAAAATTGATATTCGAAAATTAACCCGATATAATGATTTTTTATGAAAATAATATGTTATATGATTTTTTAAATATAATAATATTGGTTATATGCATTACTTTATCTATAGGGCTGATAAATATGGATTTTTTCACTTACGACAATTTTGTGCTGATAAATATGAAATTAATAATTTACTATTTTGAGATAATACAGTTTTGTTGTTTTTTTTTCAATCAGAACTCAACACTCTCGCGTAGGTAATTTTATGAGATATCCGAATATATAATTAGCTCCATAACGCTCATTTTTGAGTTAATACGGTTTTGATCTAGGCGTGCGATATATAAAACTAACTAAGTATATATATTTAGGGTTTTCAAATGCAGTACAAACTGCTTTTGTATCGTGGACAGTGGATTATAAATTAAATTATATCTTCGTAGTAAGTAGGTAATTGATCAGATTAGATTAGGTATTGCGAATAATATAATTATTATCATTGCGCAGGTTGAATTTTATCGTATTTATTTTCAGTTTATATTTTGTACAAAGTATCATACATATTTATATTTAAATCTTTGACACTTTATTGATGATTCAAATAGTACCTACATTGCTTTATATAAACCGAATTTGCGCGTAAATTGTATATAAATACGCGCTGCAAAAAAGCACCATGTGGAAACCAGCTTGTCTTAGGCTAGCCGCACACTGACATGAATATTGTCAATATTCTACAACCCACCCGACTTAACTGTGTACCTCGCTGTAATGCGACTTCACAGCGCCAGGTGCACCCTTAAGTCGCACGGGTTGTAGAATATTGACAATATTATTGAAGGTGTGTGGCTAGCCTTAAAGCTAAAGCTTAATCGGCAAGGACACTTGAAATCTTCCTTCCGCATTTAGCTATTAATATACAGTACAAGGGAATGGTTAGCCATTACCATAAATACCTAATCTTCAATCACCCATGTTACCAAGGGCTCCCAAAGACCTTGCAAAGTGTATAACGCGGTGGAATTAAGATGATAAGCGGAAATTTACTCAATTATAATAGTTTGTATAATATCCCGGGCTAATCAACAGACGTCAGCGTTGTTTTAGGGTACCCTCAGGTTTTCTAATTATTATTGTTAGTCCGATCTACGCAGAAAACCTTAAGCCCGTTTTTCTTTTTTTTTCGCGGGGGAAACCTTCAAAAGGTCCCCGGGAGCTGTGGGGCTCGACCGGGGTTTGTGGGATTTTTACCTACTAAAACCACCACATGAGACGGGACACCCGGGCTCTTTGGTGGGATCTGCACCAGGGGCCCCTCAGTGCCTTGCCTTTGAGCCCGCCGCCGGGGAGTGCATTAAGTATAGCCCCCCGGGAACCTGTCACGGTGCTCACGGGGACGGGGGTCACAACCCCGTCGCCGTCCTCCTTGGAGTCACCGCCGTACTCAATGGACGTCCTAAGGACCTACACCCCGAACGTCCAGCGACTCCAAAGACCCTAACCCCCTAACACAGCCCTAAACCCTAAGATAACTATGATGTATGGACAGCTTACCACCTCCGCCCTTCCGTGAAAAGCGTTGGAAACGTCGGGATATTAAAATCAAAAATAAACCGCGATAATATCCGTAAAATTAGTTTCATTTCAATGTGTAATATTCTCGTCAATATCAGAATCAGAATAATCATTATACTATCGGCAAGAGTGGTAGCTGACCAGTATCCAGCCAATGATATACACACATCAAAAGTGTCTAGGGATCAACATATATTTTTGCAATAACTTTTCTCCTGATTGATATTAATTAAAATTTTCTTTAAGGATTCATCAAATAAAGTGTTTTCGTTTGTCACAGTAACGATAAACCAAGTCACCTTTGCATTAATAAAGAAATTTGCCATTTTCCTAATAAAGGGATTTTTGACATTTGAACCACTAACACAAAAGTTCGAAAAAAAGACTGAAATAACAGTTTTCTTTAAAATTTTATTGGGTAACTTAAACAATTAATAATCCGTGTTTCTACCGCGAACACTAACAACACAAGAACATCGGTTTGGCATACTCAAAATGAGTTCATCCAAATCACGCTGTGGAATGGCCGCCCATGTTCGTTGCAACAACAAAAAAAGGTCTTCTTGCGACTGGATACCCTCCATATTCGGCAGAGCTCTTCTCTGTAGCATATCCCATGCATGCTCAATCGGGTTCAAGTCTGGCGACTGAGCAGGCCAGGGCAGGACATTGATGTTAGCTGCGGCGAGAGTCTGTCTTACAACTCTTGCGGTGTGCGGTCGTGCATTATCATGCATTAACTGAAATAAGGGACCGATTTGCACTTGTAGAGGAACGATGACGTCTGATACAATCGTCTCAGCATAAATTTGAGCGTTGAGGTTGCCTCTGATCCAAATCAACTCAGTTCTTCCGCCGATCCAAATACCCGCCCATACCATGATGGTTCCACCACTATAAGGATGGACTTCCTGGCAGGATTTTAATCGCTGTTGGCGTCCAGGGGTTCTCCAGTGTCGTATACGTCTTGTATCCGGTCTCATACCAAAACGAGACTCATCAGAAAAGCACACGAAACGCCATTGTTCTTCTGCCCAATTTCTGTGTTCAAGAGCCCATTGATATCGAATCCTACGATTGTGCATTGCTATAGGTGGTACCCGTAGCGGTCTTCGGGAATGAAGGTTCACTTCATGCAAGCGGTTTCTGACTGTTTGGTCGCTAATTAAGTTCCCTGAAGAGTGATGAAGCCTCACGGCTAACATCATGGCAGTTATTGTTGGAGCTCTTCGAGTTAAGATTTGAATATATCGGTCTTGTCTCCGTGTGGTGCAGCGATACCGTCCTCCATGGCGCTCAGCCACGGTACCAGTGCTTCGGTAACGTGTCCAAAGTCGACTGATAACACTCTGACTTGTATTCAGAGCTAAAGCCACAGTACGTTGCCGGGAACCAGCTTCTATCATTCCCACGGCTCTGAGCATTTCTTCCCTGCTTAAATGACGTCGCCGCTCCATAATAACGTTGGTTTTAATCAGTAGTAGGGAAACAGTAGCACTAATAATGTCTTCAATGCGTTGTATGTTTTTATAGGGAAAATATTGACAGCTGATTTTCATCTTTTACTCGAATTTGATTCACAGTTCCTGATTCAAATTATGAAATGCACCAAAAAGGATCCATATAAATTTATAAAATCATAAATTTATTACAAAGCCACATCTCAATCTCAAGAAATCCGCTTAAAAATGCTTGATCCCTAGACACTTTTGATGTGTGTATTATGTAAAAAGAGGTAGATAGGTTATAGGCGATCTGACAGCGTTGAAAAAGAGTGACCTAATTAACACAACTTGAATCAGTAGCACACCAACCACGGAAGCATTGACTGTGTCACTTCGTTTGAAATTTATTGAATAATCAGCATCAAAACAATCGAAAATACGATTATGTAAATTATCCAAATACACAAACAAATCTAGAATCAATAAATAATATTTCATTCGTTACTATAAATTAATTTTGTGCCACTTTTAATCGTCGATTGCGTAGTAGGTAACGTATCTATAATAACCAGCCATCACTTTTTGTATTTCTTTTTCATTTTTGATCTTAGTAAAAGAAATAGAGGGTGCAGCAGGTCTAAAATGACCACTTTCAGTGAATAATAATATGAATAAGTTACGGTTTTACGGTAATTTATTTTTCTTCGTATGGCGGCATTAATATCAAATATGAGTATGCTAATTAGTGCTAATAAATGAGTTGAGTATGGTACACCTAAAATTTTTCAATACCTAGTATAATTTTTAAGGATTTGCTTGAATAAAGATTTCTGATATTTACGCGAATACTACACATTGAAATGAAACTAATTTTACGGATTATATCGCGGTTTATTTATGATTTTAATTACCCGACAATAATGGCGATATAATCCGTAAAATTAGTTTCATTTCGATTTGCTTGAAATTCAAAACATAAATTCCTTTTAAGTGAATTGCTTAATGTGTCTTAGGTGAATTGTTTTTAGCTCCGCAGGTATAGGGGTACTTGGTCACCCTCATCGCAGAGGCCAATATTATTCTCAATTTAAGATACGGAACCGGTATGCCAAGTAATTCCTTTATAAATAATTCTAAACTCGGTGTCTTTGCGATGCGATAACCTTGCTTCCACGCACTGATAAAAGCGATTAGTTTTACAATGAATTACAAATTTTAATGTAGGTACTAATCTAATGTGTACACAAGTGTACCTACACGTATATTCAGTGAATAGATATTTTAGATTTTTATAATACTTACTCTATACTGCCTTACTTAGAAACTAGGCTTATAGCCTCCGTAGTGGGAAACCGCTTGCTTTGCAAACCGGAGGTCGCGGTTTCGAATCCAGCAAGAACAGCGTCGTTCCTTATTGGTTAGGACAATGCAGGCTGACCTGATTGTCTGTAGAAAAATATGATCCATGCGTTGGATGGACAAGTAAAAAGTCGGTCCTGCGCCTAACCTCTTCCCCGGTCGCATCGGATTGTGAGAGGTAGAGAGTGCACTTGTGTCTAAGCAAGCTCTTGTGCAGTATAATATATCCCGCGTAGATGGCTGATCTTGTGAAAGATTGGCCGCTGTGGTCGTATCGGTCAGGACATTATTTATTACTTACAAACATTAATTAACGTTAATTATCATTAATTCCGACTGTCGGAGCCGTTTATTGAGCACGAGATAATCGATATCTCCATTCACTAAATAGTGTATAAAGTACCTATCAATTAACTTTGAGTGCCGAAATAATGCCGGATTAGTGATAATTAACATTAATTGATATTTGTGAGTGCGTTAGTTAGTGACAAAAAAATCTTATTTTTTTATTTACTTACATATAATACACTTGTTACATGAAATAATACAAAAGTATACACGTATTAAAATTATTATCACACTCGTACTGAATAAAAATTAAAAAAAAAGTTGTGATAGTTTCAGGAGATTTAGCAGAAAAATCGGTCCAAGCAAAAATACGTAATAAAAAATATATAATAATACCAGCCCTTGTTAATGTCCCACTGCTGGGCACGGGCCTCCCTTCAAGATGGAGGGGCTTAGGCCATAGTCCACCACGATGGCCAAGTGCAGGTTGGCGGACTTCACACGTCATTCGAAAGCTAGTTAGGCTTTCTCAGACATGCAGGTTTCCTCACGATCTTTCCTTCGCCGAAAGCTAGTAACAATCGCACGAAGACGATTCGCACATGATTAATTAAAGAAATCAGAGGTGCGAGCTAACCTGTGCACCTTTTTTCCAAGGCAAGCGCTCGCCCACTGAGCTGTTACAGCTTAAAAAATACGTAATATCACGTAATATGTTATTTACGTTTCGGCACATGTTGGGCTGTGTCGAAGTAAATGCGAATAATCTACCATAGAATTGAGATGAGGATTTTCTTGTCAGTACTTGCGATATAGGTCAGACGGGTTTTTATAGCTCTCCCATCCACCTATAAACTTTTTATTTTTATCTAATTCATCAATGTCTAGGACAAAATCTTGCCTATAAAAACGGCCTTGTCTATAAAACCGGCTAGGTAGAGAGAATAGTTTAAGAGAGTTCATTTGTTTTTTTTGTTGAAAAAATATCTAATCTGATGTCTATTAGAGAATGTATTGTTAAGAAGATCGCTAGTTACATCCTATAGAAAATGTCGTAATGATAATTACTATAAGTACAAAAACAATAGCTGTGTCTATGATGAATTGAAAAAAAATAAACAAAAGCAAATCAACCGTCCAGGAAAGATATTAATATTAAATTTTAATGATTTGATTTTAAATTCTATAATTTAAAATTTATAAATACCGGTTTATTTGCGTAAAAATTAACTTTTTTTGCATAAAAATGTATACAAAAGGCGATACTTACTGGTATGTTTTTAATAATGTTCTTACCAAATATTATTTTCATTTCCGAACGGCCTTGTCTAGGTTAGGTCCCAGTAGGGCGGAGAGGGGTGTGGGGGGGCCAAGGACAGCCTCCCTAGGACCTTCGAGCCGCCACGCTTATGTAACTTAGCAACCAAGGCCGACATGCGTTAGTACTCGTGCAATAAGTACTGTTTACGTTATAGTGTGAGTGAGCTGGCAAATATTTGATCCAACGTTTGGACCATGTTCTAAAAGGAGTCTACGCGTAATTCCTAGTGCGTATTTTATTGTCTTTTTGTTTTAACAGTTCCGTTATGCCTTGTATATTAGGCATAGCATACATCCGTATTTTTTTTTTGAGTAAGCGGTGGTTGGGCCGTAGAGATAGAAAAAAAAATTGTATTTACATATTACCTCACTCAATGATAAATTCTGATTGTGTTTAGTTTGTTTGTATCAATGTCATTCATTTTTTAAAAAAATTACCATTCAAAAGTGCATAGCGTTAAGCCTATTTGAAAATAAAGATTTTTGATTTGATTTGATTTGCCACTAAACGGTCACCCATCTAAAATCTGACCTTGCCTGACGTTGCTTAACCACCTGATCGTTTACCGAACACTAATTACAACTGGTTATACCCGCCTCATGAACTCTAAGCGAAAAACATAAAATTAAAATAAATTTGCTTTATCTACGAAAACTAAGGCTATGTATGCACTGACAGGTGGCTTGCTTAGCACCTAGAGCCTAGTGAGCTAGCAAAACAGACATTCTAGAATGTCCACAACCAGCCGCACAATGCGCTTGGCGCCTCCGCTAGATGACCAGCAAGATAAAAAACGCGCGCCATTTTCCTTTAGTTGTCATATTTTGTTTTTATTGTGTTTAGCGCTATGTGGTAAATTATTTTGTTTTTTCCTCGCAAGTGTGTTGAAAAACGTTGTATGAAACTTGTGAGCTCCTGCTCATAACACACTCGGCTGAATTACGCCCTCGCCTGCGGCTCGGGCTGCAAACCACAGCCTCGTGAGTAATGAGCAACTTAGCTCACTTGTATCATAATATACTATTAAAAAAAATTGTTTATTTAATCGGTCTATAAGAAGATTGTAATGGACATAGAAGGTGATAATCCTCAACAGTCACTTGGTTTGTAAGAACAACTACAAGTAGGTTCTCTACATACACTCTAGCCCACGCAAACATGCGTAAACAAATCCATACATCTGATATAGCACAGGTGTTTGTTTCAACGGTTACCACGAGGCGCCATGAATTTCGCGCAGAGTGCGCGCCCGGCCTTGTAATTTACAAGCAGACATCACGCTAAACGCCGTAGTTGGCACTTGAAAATGATCGCATTTTACACTTTTCTTAATAATACATATTACTTTGTACGCAACCCGTAGGCTGTCCGGGTACGAAAAACACTCTCCCATGTCCCCCCGTTGGGTATCCGTAAGAAGCGACTAAGGCAAAACAAGAAGACGGACAGCAGCGTCTTTCTATTGGATTACCACCTATACTGCAAAACGCCAGCCAAGCGTGTAGATTATGGCTACCCCTCCCTACTAAGGGAGAGGCCTTTGTTCAGAAGTGGACTTACTACAGCTACTGCTACTGTTGATGAAACAGCAGTATGTAAACATTGCTGTGTTTCGGTGTGAAGGGCACTGTAGCTGGTGAAGTTACCGGACACAAGAGACTTAATAACTGATATCTCGGGTGGCAATGCATCTATCTATAGGCAGACGTGTCACTTACCATGAGGCAATCATCTTGCGAATGGACACGACACACAAACTTACACATAACTTAAAGCACATAAATAGACTTAAAAATGGAATAGAATAAAGTGCGGCCTTATCAATATTATTTATATTAATAATTTCTTCCAGGCAACCTTGGGATGGAAAAAAGATAGAATGGAACTTAAAAAGATCACTAGGTCATAAAAGAAACATGTTAGTGCTTGACTAAAGAGATGCTGAGCGATGATGTGGATATTTTCTCTTAGGCGATCCGGTTACAGAGGCTGCAAATTTTAAATAAGATTAGCCAACTTCGTGGGACACAGGTCGACTCTCTCTTCCTTTACTTTCACAATCCGATGATATGAAATACTGATACGACTGCAGAGAGATCAGGACTACGATCGACTTTTGACATGCCTATCCGACGCATGGATTATCTAACTTTTGTGACATACGTCGGTATTTATTGTCCTTATTGGAAAATGAGTCACTAAGTAAACTTGTCGCTGACCGCAAGAGTTCAAATCAAGCGGTGTTTCGCTGCATCACTAAACTTATCGCTGCGAGTTTTATTAGTCTTAACAGCGTAGGAATGGCGGCGAAGAATAGAATGCCCCTTATCAGCTTTCAGCGACTTTGCTTCTTATCTATCATAGCTACAAAACACCACTAATGGTGTGACTTCTTAGTACTTTCTACAAATATGTGTCCTATTCTACAGGAAAAATAAAACGAAGTTTCTCAGTTGTATAGTTTTTTAGAAACCTTCAAAAACGTTGACAAACAAACTTAGTTATGTGGATTAGGCGATATTATCAGTAAAAGTAGTTTCATTTCAATGTGTAGTATTCACGTACTACAATAATAAACTACAATATTAGCTATGCGGTTTAGTCTTTTTACTTTGAAAACTAACATTTAAATTAAACATGCAAAGAGGGTACACTCCATCCCAAATAAGGTTGGACGCGATTACAAGTTCGTTTGCGGCTCAATAACTACATAACGCATATATTGTCAACTAGGCGCGTCAGCAAAAACAACTTTGTATTGCCAACCTTTTTTTGCTGCCGCGTTAACGGTCAACTATACAGCGGCGGTGTTTTATGACTGCATAATAAAGTTGTAATCGCCTTCAAGCTTATTTGGTTTGGAGTGTAGGTATGTAATCTTCGACGCGCTCGGTGTGCGAGTCCGACTCTCACTTGACCGGACTTTTTACGCAATTTATGTATGCTAAATAGCTTTAATTGCATTTTTTCTTCTATTTTTATTTTTATATTTTAGATAATACCAGCCCCTGTTTATGTCCCACTGTTGGGCACGGGCCTCCCCTCAAGATGAGGGGGCTTAGGCCACAGTCCACCACGCTGGCCAATTGCTGGTTGGTGGACTTCACACGTCATTTGAAAGCTATTTAGGCTTTCTCAGACATGCAGGTTCATCACGATGTTTTCCTCCACCGAAAGCTAGTAACAATCGCACAAAAACGATTCGCACATTTAAATAAATCAGAGGTGCGAGCCGGGGTTAGAACTTGCGCACCTTGATTCCAAGGCAAGCGCTCGCCCACTGAGCCGCACTTTAACCTATATATTTTGGTATATAAATCGTATTTTACTAAATACAATAAACGAATACAAAAACATTAGTTTGGCTTATGGTTAGCACCTAGTAAATTGATTCTATTACAAATAATAATTGATAAGGTGTAACCGCATTTTAAAACAATATAGAGGAAAACATTATTAATTACTTAACGCATGTATGTGTAGCTTAGAATAGAACTCACCTTTGTTTTAAATTCATATTACTACCGGCATGATGAGCATGTAAAAAGTCGGTCCTGTGCCTGACCTCTCCCCCGGTCGTGTCGGTCTTCCATCCCATCGGATTGTGAGTGGTATAAAAGAAGAGAGAGTGCACTGTGCCCCGTGGTACATGCGGAATGTAGATCTGCATTCCGATTTCAAGTTAGATCCCCTTCGTAAGTTCCTCAAAGAAGCGTCACGCGAACAGTTTAATCCGCGCCGCCGCCGATTACGACCCTAGTCCTTCTGACTCGCGCCGCAGACCACGGCACGTACTGCTCGACCCTCCTGACCCCATGACGGTCCTATTGGACCGGGATGCGCCGAACCCTCCCCGACAACCGTATGCTACACTAGCTATCAGACACCGGTCTCGCCGGCGAGGCCGAAGGGTCGTACGCATGCGAGCTCAACGACGTGCATCACCCCACTGAGTTTCTTGCCGGTTCTTCTCAGTGGGGGCGCGTTGTGAACCGGTGGTAAACTCAGCCCTCTCTCAAGCGACAGCCCAAGCCGAGGCCGTGCCTCCCTGAGGTGCCCTTGAGCTCGTCGCTACTTCTGCCGTTAAGGCTAGAGTGCTTTAAGCGCTCGCCTCCTATTGTCCGGTGAAGCTGTAATGGCCATCTGCGGCCAACAGCATCTATCAATCCCAAAAAAAAAATGTGTCTTCGCAAGCGCTTGTGCACTATAATATCTCCCGCGTAGACGGCTGATCTTGTTAAAGATTGGCCGCTGTGGTCGTATTGGCCAGGACATTGGCGGGTCACCCCCTTCCCTCTAATATGGTTGAGGGGAGTGATGGCTGCTGCTCGAGTCAACTCGTGCGCGGGTGCTGCTTGGGGGGACTGGTCCGACTTCTATCCGTTTGGCCTTTTAGTTTGTCGTAATTTATTGTTTTCTTCTTTTCTCCCTTGCTTTATGTTTCGAACGGCAGGACACAATATCGCTAATGTCGATTCATTTGTAACAAAACAATGTTTAAAAAAAAAGTGAAAAAATGACAAGCCCGCTGAGTTTCTTGCCGGATCTTCTCAGTTGAGGCCGCGTTGTGATCCGGTGGTAGCTTTTAAAAAATGACGATTCAAAAGTGCTAGCGTTAAGCCTATTTGAAATAAAGATTTTTGAGTTTGAGTTTGAGAATTATTATTATTTATTACATATTAACTCAATGTATGCTGTAACAGCTCAGTGGGCGAACGCTTGCCTTGGAAACGAGGTGCGCAGGTTCGATCCCCGACTCGCACCTCTGATTTTTTAAATTAATCATGTGGGAATCGTCTTTGTACGATTGTTACTAGCTTTCGGTGAAGGAAAACATCGTGAGGAAACCTGCATGTCTGAGAAGGCCTAACTAGCTTTTGAATGACGTGTGAAATCCGCCAACCCGCACTTGGTGGACTATGGCCTAAGCCCCTTCATCTTGAAGGGAGGCCCGTGCCCAGCAGTGGGACATTAACAAGGGTTGGTATTATTATATTATTAACTCAATGTAATACTTATCTGTGCATACATATGTTTTTGACTTAAATGAATCAACTGCTTGACGGCAATCCCAATGAAGAGCGACGCAGTCGGGGATAGTAAAGTCCGCCTGTAAGCGTTCTAGCTTATTCACTCTGAGAATATTAAAAACAATATATAAACCGCACGAGAATACTAAAAACTAAATACACCTTTGCTCGGGCTTATTTAGTATCTAAACTTAATGTTTCAAACAATTTTATTGACGTGTACATCGAAAGGATATTCAGAATTGGATTGAGACCTCCAGAGTTTAAATATATTTTTAAAAATGAACAATCTATACGTTTGTGAGATAATTATGTATCAACATGAAAATCATAGCAGTAAACACAGGAGTGATGGCTGACTGATGGCCGGCCAAAAACAATTCAGTCATATTCAACCCTACCAACAGTCTTTGGCTGGCCACCGATCAGCCAATACTGCTGTATTCGTACATTTATTGCTACGATTTTGATTTCGTAAAGAAAAACAGGATATTAGGGATGCCCGATTTTTATTTTGTATCGATCTTCTGGATCGTAACCTCGAGAATCGATTCACGATTCCAGATTTGCGATTGTCGTGAATCGATCTTCCAGCAAATCGATTCAGATCGGGCAGCTCTACAGGGTATACATACCTAGTAGTAACGCGACTCACGCGTCTATAGATATTGTGAAATGTTTGGCTTTTATTAGTTGCTATCTGTTGCTCGCGGCTTCTATAAAGGCTACAGAGTATACATACCTAGTAGTAACGCGACTCACGCGTCTATAGATATTGTGAAATGTTTGGCTTTTATTAGTTGCTATCTGTTGCTCGCGGCTTCTAAAAAGGCTACAGAGTATACATACCTAGTAGTAACGCGACTCACGCGTCTATAGATATTGTGAAATGTTTGGCTTTTATTAGTTGCTATCTGTTGCTCGCGGCTTCTCTCACGTTTATTTATCAATGGATTAGTTCGCAGGTTAATAAACCTTATATAATTTATTAATTTGAAATTGCTCCCAGCAGCTATAGAGAAAATAAATTTCATAATCGTGTAACAAAAGAAAACTTTGGTTCTAAAAGAGTTTAAGTCGTTGTCAAAAGCGAGACTTCACGTTGCGCATCCCAATTCGTGGACGCACAATAAGTAATTTAACCTGTGTGGGACAGTCAAAAACTGGTCTGGTATGCCATCTGGTTCGTATTTGGGTCAAGGATTATGGCCCACAAAGGGCCCGAGGTCCCGTGGCTGCATTATTTTAGGGCGCGCTTTGCGGAAGCACGGCGAGTACGAGCGTTATTATAAAGGGCAGTGGAGTCGAAAGTGAATTTTGTTTCATCTTAATTATGTGTAACAAATATTTATAATTTGTGGAGGATAAAGCTGCCTGGGCTTCAACTGCAGTACTCTTACAAGCTTATAGTTTAAGATATATTAATTGTAAACTTGTTTTAAAAAAAAATCTTATATAATTGGAAAAAGACAAGCCCGCTGAGTTTCTTGCCGGATCTTCTCAGTGGAGGCCGCGTTACGATCCGGTTGTAGTTGTAAAAAATTACAATACATATGTAAGAGACCCCGTGAGCACAAAATATTGAGAGTACAGAAGGCAAGCTTATGTATGTACCTCGCTTTTCATACCTACGCTCGGCGGTCGCGCTAGGTTTATCAACTCTGGCTTATGTGAAAAAACTATCGTGATAGTGGCACTCGTATCTAGTTTTTTTTATTGATTGTTGACAATAAAACAGGAAGAAGGGAAGACAAGTGTTTGAAGCGGACGGCATTCGCGCTCGCACTAAACCAAGCGCTGTCTATGTGTGCGTTGCTCGAGCGGCCGTTGTATGAAGCTTGCCTTCTGTACTTTGCCGTGAGGCCTATGCTTAATAAAGAATTTAGAATTTGAATTTATTAAATTCTTTTTCTAGGCGTGTCCCTTACATTCAGGTGAACGTCCTGATAGGCTAACTCTAGATACCGATTCTAATATAAGTCATCATCAGCAGCCGAAAACACGTCCACTACTGAAAATAAACTATTTAAAAAAAAAAAAAACCGACTTCAAAGTAAATTATCTAATAAACTATTTAAAAAAAAAAAAACCGACTTCAAAGTAAATTATCTAAAAAGCATAAATAACGAAAATATTATTGAAGTTGGTGTTAGCGTACCTGCTGTGTATATTCTGCACCAACTTCAATAATATTTTCGTTATTTTATGCTTTTTAGATAATTTACTTTGAAGTCGGTTTTTATTTTTTTTAAATAGTTTATTTAACACTTTTTAGTGACTTATTTTACCAAGATAGGTATCAGCACTATCACGCAACTCGAACGTCTACATTACAGTAACTTACTGAAAACATAAAAAGTTTATATATCTCTTTAACTACTGGACCGATTTTGATGAAATTTGTACTCTACCCTAAGTTGAAAGATACTCTAACTATTGCAAAAAGAATTTTCGAAATCGGACTTGTAGTTTCTGAGAAATCCGTGGACAAACCTACTTACATACATACATACATAACTCGTGAAATTTGGTAAATTCGTTTAGAAGCCCTCATAGACTAACATATATGAATATTACGCATTTTTATTAATATTACATACATACGCGTCGAATACAGAACCTCCTTTTTTGAAGTCGGTTAATGAAGTCGGTTAAAAAGGCTTCTTCCTTAAAAGGGAGGGGTTGCCCTAATCCCCACGCTTGGGGATCGCAGTATTGGTGACAGATAAATTCAAAAGAAAGACGCTGCGGCCCATCTTCCTGTTCTCGCTTAGTCCCCTCTTACTACACCCAACGAGAAGAGATGGGGGGATGCATTTCTAACCCGGCACTTCGCGGGGATTTAAGTACTTATTTTCAATTACTGCTTTTTGCACACCTAGTAAAGTTTTATGATTGAATACTTCTGGAGTTGGAATGGTATATATTGAAATTGACATCGGTTTTCAGATTAAGCCAGCTGTATATCTTATAGTTGCTTAAAAGTATGTAAACGATTTTTATTGCTCCAATGATGCAATCTAACTGAAGGCGGCATCGAATTGACACATAGTTATTGGACAAGATTTTTTGTGCGTACGTAATTTTATTGCTTTTGGTACAACTAATGGTTATTATAATATATTTACTTAATTGCGAGTCGATTTCCTTTTGGCTGCAATATTGTGTAATGTGATGTACTTTTTAACCGGCTTCAAAAAGAAGGTTCTCTATTCGACGCGTATGTATGTAATACTAATAAAAATGCGTAATATTAATATATGTTAGACTATGTGGGCTTCTAAACAAGTTTACCAAATTTTATGAGTGTATGTATGTATGTATATATGTATGTATGTATGTATGTAGGTTTGTCCGCGGATTTCTCAGAAACTACAGGTCCGATTTTGAAAATTATTTTTGCAATAGTTAGAGTGTTTTTCAACTTAGGGTAGAGTACAAGTTTCATCAAAATCGGTCCAGTATTTTAAGAGATATAAACTTTTTATATTTTCAGTAAATTACTGTAACGTAGACGTTCGAGTTGCGTGACAGTGCTGATACATATTTTGCTAACATATAAGTCACTAAAAAGTGTTAAATAAACTATTTAAAAAAAAACCGGCTTCAAAGTAAATTATCTAAAAAGCATAAAATAACTAAAATATATTGAAGTCGGTGTCAGCTCTTACTATAATAGTCTTAGTTAACATGATGTGCTTAGCACCGACTTCAATATATTTTCGTTATTTTATGCTTTTTAGATAATTTACTTTGAAGCCGGTTTTTTTTTTAATAATAATAATATCTTGGGACAATCCACACACGGTCATCCGATCCCAAACTAATAAGCCGAATTAATGTATAGGTAACGCGGGATATCGAAATGTTACGAAAATAAACATATATTGGTTTATTTTCACGTTTGTGATAATAAAAATAAAATAAATAATACCAGCCCTTGTTTATATCCCACTGTTGGGCACGGGCCTCCCCTCAAGATGAGGGAGCTCAGGCCATAGTCCACCACGCTGGCCAAGTGCGGGTTGGTGGACTTCGCATATCATTCGAGAGCTAGTTAGGCTTTCTCAGACATGCAGGTTTCCTCACGATGTTTTCCTTCAGCGAAAGCTAGTAACAATCGCACAAAGACGATTCGCACATGTTCATTAAAGAAATCAGAGGTGCGAGCTGGGGTTCGAACCTGCGCACCTTGTTTCCAAAGCAAGCCAACGGTTGTAATAAGTAATTTTAATTTATTTAGGCATATCATATAAGAATTAACTTTTTAGTTTTTAACTTAAAAAGAAATTAACATGTCACTGGAGCCTACCATAAATTATCTCTGCGCCACCTATAAAAGGAAGGTTTAAATTAGATTTAAAAAAATAATATAGGCCTGGACTGGCCTACTACAGTGCATCACCTATTGCTTTCCTCAGATACCCTTCATCAAGTAGGTCTTTGTGCGATTGTTACTAGCTTTCGCTGAAGGAAAACATCGTGAGGAAACCTGCATGTCTGAGAAAGCCTAACTAGCTCTCGAATGATATGCGAAGTCCACCAACCCGCACTTGGCCAGCGTGGTGGACTATGGCCTGAGCTCCCTCATCTTGAGGGGAGGCCCGTGCCCAACAGTGGGATATAAACAAGGGCTGGTATTATTTATTTTATTTTTATTATCACAAACGTGAAAATAAACCAATATATGTTTATTTTCGTAACATTTCGATATCCCGCGTTACCTATACATTAATTCGGCTTATTAGTTTGGGATCGGATGACCGTGTGTGGATTGTCCCAAGATATTATTATTATTAAAAAAAAAAAAAAAACCGGCTTCAAAGTTCCGCGCTAAAAACGCGGCTATTCGCGCGTACGACTCCTACCCCACCGATGCCAATAGGGTCCGCATGCGTGCTTTGCAGAGGGACGTGAAGCGCAGCATCGCGGAACTCAGGGAGGCTCGATGGGGAGGGTTTCTAGAGGAGATCTCGCCGTCACACCAGGCTTACTGGCGGCTCGCGAGATCCCTCAAAACCGACACCGTAGCTACCATGCCCCCCTTGACCCGCCCTTCAGGCGACCCACCCGCGTTCGAGGACGACGAGAAGGCTGAGGTTCTCGCTGACTCTCTAGAGAGTCAGTGCACACCCAGCTCCGCTCCCGTCGATCCGGCGCACCTCGATCTTGTGGATAGGGAAGTAGAGCGCAGGTCCTCACTCCCTCCCACCGAATCCCTCTCCCCGGTCACGCAAACCGAGGTGGAAGACCTGATCAAAGGCCTTAAGCCGAAGAAAGCACCGGGCTCCGACGGCATCTCCAATCGCGTTCTCAAGGTTCTCCCTGTCCATCTGATATGTCTTTTAGTGACTATCTTCAACGCAGCCATGTCCCACTGCGTCTTTCCTGCCGAATGGAAAGACGCGGATGTAGTAGGTATCCCTAAGCCGGGTAAGCCTCGCAGCAGCCCTGCGAGCTACCGGCCTATCAGTCTTCTCAAGTCTCTCGGCAAACTCTATGAGCGCTTGCTATTAGCGAGACTCAAAGACTTTGTCAGTTCTAATAATATCCTTATTGACGAGCAGTTTGGCTTTCGAACCAGACACTCTTGCGTCCACCAGGTGCACCGCCTCACGGAGCACATCCTGACCGGGCTCAACCAGCCCAAGCCCGTCTACACAGGCGCCCTATTCTTCGATGTTGCCAAGGCCTTCGACAAGGTCTGGCACAACGGCTTGATATACAAGCTCTTCCAGTTAGGAGTCCCCGATAGGCTCGTACTCATCATACGAGACTTTCTCTCGAATCGTACCTTTCGATACCGGGTCGAAGGTACGTTTTCTTCGCCTCATCCTATACAGGCCGGAGTCCCTCAGGGCTCCGTGCTCTCTCCCCTCTTGTTCAGCCTGTTCACGAACGACATTCCTCGTTCGAGCAGAGTCCAACTCGCCCTTTACGCGGATGACACCGCTCTCTACTATTCCCATAGGAAGATGTCCTTTTTAACGCGTGCTCTTCAAGCCGCAGTCGACGCCCTGGGTCAATGGTTCCGTACGTGGCGCATAGAGGTGAACCCGGAGAAGAGTGCCGCGGTGGTCTTCTCCCGGGGACCCGCCAATATGTTCTCCGCGCGGAGCCTTCGGCCCAACAGACGACTAGCTCCAATATCCCTATTCAATCGCCCTATCCCCTGGACTAGGAAGGTTAAGTACCTCGGAGTCACCTTGGACTCCCGCATGACTTTCGGCCCGCACATTAGGTCCGTCCGCAATCGAGCGGCTTTCGTATTAGGTCGCCTGTATCCCCTTCTCTGCAAGCGGAGTAAAATGTCGCTTAGAAATAAGTTGACATTATACAAAGCTTGCATTCGCCCTATCATGACTTACGCGAGTGTAGTTTTCGCGCACGCCGCCCGCACCCATATCGATAGCCTCCAAGTTATCCAGAATCGTTTCCTCCGTCGCGCCGTCGGTGCCCCGTGGTACATGCGGAACGTAGATCTGCATTCCGATTTCAAATTAGATCCCCTTCGTAAGTTCCTCAAAGAAGCGTCGAAACGCTACTTTGAATCCGCGTCCCGTCACGCGAACAGTTTAATCCGCGCCGCCGCCGATTACACCGCTAGTCCTTCTGACTCGCGCCGCAGACCACGGCACGTACTGCTCGACCCTCCTGACCCCATGACGGTCCTATTGGACCGGGATGCGCCGACCCCTCCCCGACAACCGTATGCTACACTAGCTATCAGACACCGGTCTCGCCGGCGAGGCCGAAGGGTCGTACGTATGCGACCGCAACGACGTGCATCACCCCACTGAGTTTCTTGCCGGTTCTTCTCAGTGGGGGCGCGTTGTGAACCGGTGGTAAACTCAGCCCTCTCTTAAGCGACAGCCCAAGCCGAGGCCGTGCCTCCCTGAGGTGCCCTTGTGCTCGTCGCTACTTCTGCCGTAAAGGCTAGAGCGCTTCAAGCGCTCGCCTCCTATTGTCCGGTGAAGCTGCAATAGCCATCTGCGGTTAACAGCGTCTATCATTCCCAAAAAAAAAAAAAAAAAACAAAAAGTACGATGGACTATTTAAGGGCCACAAAGACCGCTGTACCCATATAGTGGTGTAATCTGAATAAGCAGTAGCAATAGTATAATTACATAGTTAACGCGACCGCTTTTATGGCGGGCAATTAGACGGCAACCGGTTAAATTTTAAGGCCATATTAATGGCCTAAAATAAATCATTAGATTTATTTAATGGCTTCATTATAAAACATGACCCATGATTTACGCTTAATAATCAGAGTGACGCGCAACGACCAAAATTTTACATAATTTTATTTAATTGTTAAATAAACTTTGTTAACTAATTAATTATTAACAAAACCAATAATTGTGTTAAAGTGCTGTCTTTCTGTCCGAAATACCGTAGTGCCCAAAGACGAAGGTTTTTAACCAGTGTGTGTTGCCAGTGATGACATATGGTACTGAGACGTGGTCCTTAACCGCTGGCCTTTTAAGCTCAGCTCAGAGTTACACAACGAGCCATGGAGAGAGCTATGCTCAGAGTTTCTTTGCGCGATAGAATCCGAAATGGGGAGATTCGCCAAAGAACTAAGGTCAAGGGAGGGAGGGAACATAGGCCATGTTCATTCGCCAAAGAACTAAGGTCAAGGGAAGGAGGCCTATGTTCAGCAGTGGACGTCTTCTCGCTGATGTTGATGATGATGCTGTCGTTTATAATAAGACTCTGTTAAACAGCAAAAGTAAAAGGTAGGTTGCTTGTGCAAGGAACCATCCCGGTAGGTACCACCGTAGTATCAAATATTCTGCCTACCATCTTCTAAGCATAAAAAAACTTACATGTTAAGCACGGATTGCTCATTGATAAGTCTCGAAAATAATAAGCTCGCAAAATTTTTTTTCCGGATCCTCTCAGTTGAGCGCGCGTTGCAATCCGTTGGTAGCTTTAAAATACTGATCGTTCAAAAGAAAGCCTATTTGAAATAAATAATCTCATTTCAACTATGGTTTAGTTAATATCATTATACTATATGGTTTAGTTCCCCAATGGGCGATCTTCAAGCCGCCTACCAAGCGTGGGGATTATGGCAACCCCTCCCTTCTAAGGGGGGGGGCTTTGTTCAGCACTGGACGACTTTGGGCTGTTGCTGATATGTCTTTGTTTATATCTGTGTTTTGCCACCGATGGGTTTGTGTTGTGGGTTTGGATAGTATTTACGTAGCAAGACGATAATAGGCATCGGTTTACAGGTGTCGATACCGCTACGCAATGGAAGCTGTCAGAGACCAGGAAGTAATAATATAATAATAATATTCTGGGACAATCCAGACACGGCCATCTGATCCCAAACAAGGCAGAGCCTGTACTATGGAAAACAGACAACTGATAGAACTTTTTTGTAACTACATACTTAAATAGATAAATAACTCCCAGACCCTTAGTGGGAATTGAACCTACGACAGGAGTAGCAGCCAGGGTGTCTTACCAATAGACAAAGAGAACACACTTGGTGGGTATCGAACACACGACCTATTGGGTAGCAGCCAGGATCTTTAACCAAAAGATCAACAGGCTTTTGTAGCTAGTTTAAACTCTAGATTAGGTTATATAGATTGTTAGGAAGTTACAGATTACAATAAAAAGTCAACAATGGTCAAAAATATCAAAAAATATTTAGTAGCTTTATGCAAAAATCGCCAAAACCAAACGGGCGAAATCAGAAGCTTCATTTTTTGAAGTCGGCTAAAGTCGTAAAGTCGTAAAAACGGTCGCCGCGCCTAGCGCGCCTTGCCGCACGCAGTTGGCTGCGCGCACGCATTGCGACTCAGGCCATGCAACTTTCTACTCTGACGGTCCCCGCGACCTATGTCGGGGCCAACACGTTTGTGTGGCCGGAAAAACGTTGCAATAGAAAGTTTTTTTTTTGTTTGCAGTGCCAATAATGTTATGATCGTGTTTAGTCAGCCATTTTTGATATATGTAAACTGCATGGGCAGAGTTGCCAGTCTTCTTTGTGGAGTCTGCTGATATAACGTCAGCGTATCGGACAATCGATTATAAGTCTAAAGAAGTGTGCTCTAGTATTCACGTCTCTATCTAACAAATGTGATCTAGCAAAAAACAGAAATTTTAGGTAGCAAATAGGAAGAGAGGTTCGTGAGTCGCGAAGATGTCGCGCGTTGGACTTAGTTTTATTTATGTTTTTGTGGTAGTTTTTAATGTTTATATTTCGTCGTCTCGTCAAAATCGTTATTGGTCGAAAATAACCAATTTGCACAAAACCTTGACAAATTAACCGCATGAAAATCCGTTCAGTTTGAGTTTAGCGCGAACAGACAGACAGACGCGGCAGAGCATCGATACACTATCGGCAGAGGACTGTGTTTTTTATAATATGTAGTGATATTTTCATTTTCTTTCCTTTTTTTCTATATCATTCCTAAGCTTCATGTTACTTGGTAGCTTTTTTTTTAAAAAAAATACCGTTCAAAAGTGCTAGCTTTATTCCCATATCCCTTATTTTCCCATTTAAATATCTAATCTAAACCCTAAACTTAATCAGCCCGGAAATTGAGCAATTAATATGATGATTATTTGTATGCAGTTTTTAAAATAAAGTATGTTAAATTATAATTATTTTTACTTCTCCAGACAAGTTTTAATTTGTTTGAGGTTCCGTTTAAAACTACGAAGAATAAAATGTTGTTCTAGTATTTTTACGTTAAGGCAGATACACTGTAGTAAAAGAACCGGTTGTAAAATGTAGGCATCGGGATTGAATAAAGAATTTATGCATAGCTTTTTTAACTTATTGACACGCATAATTAGATCAGAATTATCATTAAAATTTTCATATAAATTGCATTTGTTAATTATCTACAATTATATTAATATGGAAACTACTAATTATTTCAGAATATTTTTAAGTTACCTACTTCAAGTTAGTTGCTAACGACATCTCGTTTTGAGAATTCTCGGTAATCGTAATAATAATTAAACCATTTCAAAGTCATCAAGAAATTTTAAAGAAAATAACTTGTTTATTTTTTAATGCAAATAATAGTTTTTATTTACTTGACACACTGGTCAACTCGCCAATGAAAGGACGCCATTATTTTTGAAATAAGAACAAAATTTTTTACGACAACATTACATAATAGCTCTATGTCTACAATATACGCAACGAACTGTTCCCAATAACACTCCCGCACAATGCACTCAACATAAAGCTGCATCTAGATACGCGTGTGGGAATTTAGAAAACCCGTTCGCGGTGCGAAGCGTTGATTTCGAAACTCATTGCATAACCGGCGAGCGTACGCGAGGAATCCACGGGCTGGGTGCTCATGACCAGCCATCTAAAGCCCCGCCTTTCTATAGGCCGCGATGCAACCGTTCCGTCTGAATATAATTAAGCTTTTGGGATATCCGGAGACATTTTTGGGTTTCTATTGCTCATTAGCGTTAGTCATACTGATATTATTACGTTCGGTTATGGGTGCAATGATGAATTTTATTTTTTAACTTTGTAATTTACGTAATCCGTAAATATATCAACCAAATAAACATTCAAGTACTTGTAATAGACACTGAAATATAACATTAAAAAGCCTTGTAATTAATTTACTCTTACGGATTATATCGCGGTTTATTTTAGGTTTTAATTACCCAACCTCGGTATTCCCCGGCAACTTTATCTTCTTAGATAAAGTTGCCGGGGAATAACGTTGCCAATGCAACGTAAAATGCGTATGAAGTCACAAACGTTATCAAGGAAGTCCAAAACATACGTCACGTTGCTGTTTCTGACGTCACTAGCAATCAATTACCGCAGGCATTACAGGTTAATGCCATTAGGATAACGATTGACAAAGGTCTTATACTATATACGTATAATTTTTATTTGATACCTATATACATAGATGATTCTGTAGCAGACGGCACATATTGGTATGTTGAAATAGAATAATTATATTAAGACATTGTTAATAATAGCATTAGTCGCAGAACTTAGGCATGTTGCGTCCGCGGTTCGCTAGTGAGTTATAAGCTTTATCGCGGCAACTGTATGCATTTTCTACTGTCCCCGCCTAATCGTTGTTGACCCAGAAATATTTAAGTTAGAAGGAACTCGAGTGCGTCTTGTAATTGAGTTTTATTATGACGGTGGAATTTGGGAGTGTGTATATGTTTCTTTTTTTTTACGTTTTAAGACTTTAAATTTAGAACATGAAATTTAATTTTCCAATGTGATTCTTTTTTTAATTTAAATTGTATGGCTTTTATGTAACCAGGTATGTACTTATTGATTTTTAATTGATCTATGTACTAATAGTTAAGTTGACTGGCCAGTTTGTAATTAGGGAAATGTGTAATTTTTTTTTTCTAGTCACATTTTTGTTTGAAATTTAAACTAATTTGAACATCGAACCTGAAACCAGTTCCTTTATTTGAGGCCTGAGAGTATACGTAAGTGAGACGTCCATATAAACTATTTGGAGAAACACCAACGCAAGTGATTACTTATTGTTTGTAAAATTAATACTCTAATAACCATTTTTTTGTACATATACATGGGTCAAGCCTTACACAGTCATTTGGTCTCTTAGGTACTATGGGAATCAGACAACTGATACTAATTTTGTTTTTTGTTAATACCATACTTAAATAGATAAATAACACCAACACACGCTAGGTGGGAATCCTGGCCGCTACCCAATAGAGTAGCGGCCAGGATGTCTAACCACTACACCTACAGGCCCGTCGTGTATTACTATTATGATAGTTGCGTAATAGTAGAAAAATATTCCCTCTAAATTGTCGTTCTATGGGAAAATGCAATGGCATCGTTCACTGCATCAAACGCCTTTGTTCGGGCACCGTTAGAATCGCGCACCGTGAAGTGCACAGTTGAGAAATTAGTTTAAACTAAAGCCACCATATAAATAAACGCAAATCAGCATCATTTCAAGGTAAATAAAAATAAATGAGATACATTTCTTTTTGCTACACACACGTTTCAAATTAGGTACCAGTTAGCTCATACTACTTCATCAGTAATATTATAAAACAAAGTCCGCCGCCGCGTCTGTCTGTCTGTCCGCGATAAACTCAAAAACTACTTAACGGATTTTCAGGCGGTTTTCACCAGTAGATAGAGTGGATTCATAAGAAAGGTTTAAATATAGAATTTGGCAAGGTTTTGTGTAAGTTGGTTGAAATATTACGATAATTGTTGGAAGCGGAAATAGCCCGGGCGAAACTGTACGGGTCTGCTGGTACCATAGATAGATAGACAATGCTTCGCGCACAAAAAAAATCAGTAAAAAAAAGATACAAATTAATAAGACATGCAACAATGAGCGGCCTTATTGCTAAAAGCGATATCTTCCAGGCAACCTTTAAAATATACTAATATACTTACAGGTATACTTTTCGTAGATATATAAAAATATACTATGAAAAGTATACCCGTAGGCCCAAACCTCTTAAAATAAACTGTCCTTGTGATTACCATCATAAATCGCAGCTAATTGAGACGTATAAATAAACAAATTAGAAATAGGCCGAAATTGCGCGATAAATTAATTTTGATCAATGGCTTTTAACAAATTCGTCTTAATGAAGTACCAGCCTTTGAAATTAGAAGCTATTGCGTCAACAGTTTATGATATCATACTACATAGCCTAAATGGCCGCTGTTTATGTAAGGAATCCATAGTGTCTTTACATGTCTCAATATAATGTAAATATTTTTGTCCCCTTCGCACTCTGCCATACGCATTCATAGCCAGTTAAAGCTTTGTTTTTGTAACTCAATGCTAAAAATGTGCATAAATAAATCATTAATTAGATACTTAAAGTCGAAGGTCCAAGGCTCTTGAAGCAAAAAAAAAATGATGTAGTTTGACAATATAGAATGAAATAATTAAAATACATATTATAAGTATGACAAAAAACCCTCTTTAATTATAATTATCTGTGCACCTTAAACTCTACAGCAAGCTATAAAAACAAAACAATACAGTTCCTTATTCAAATTTAAATTTGGAACATAAGACGCCATTGTTTTCAATTGCTCTATGATTCAGCTGCAGAGTGACCGCTGCGTCAGTTTGCGCAACTCGGTGCAACCAGGCCCCCCTCTCCCCGTCCATGTACCCCGCACGAGTACGCTTGCGCGTGTACTGCATGCCGGAACCGGGTCGCAGCCGAAATTCCACTCAAACCAGTACAACTAGGCCTACACCGCCCCCCCGTTGGCTACGACTGGTGCCCCATAATGTTGGAAGGTAATAGAGACGTCGTGGGTCACAGTTAATTGGTAGAGTATACGTGCACGCATGCAAATATACAGTTAGGCTGTAACGGAGCCGATGGGAATCGAATCGATAAAGTATTGAATTTCGGTGCAGTGCGCACCATTGTTCGATGCTCTCACCTGCTTAAATTAGATAATACGGATTTCTCGGGCTGTTCGAATGAGGCATAATACGATTCTACCAAAGTACTGTCGTGTTATTTAATTTCCCAAGTTAGTTATTACATGTCCTAAAAATACGCAAGTGAAAGATAGCGAGCCTATTCAAAGAGAAACAAAATCTCTTTACGTATTTTGGATAATTTTGATAAACGCCTTAGGTTAAGTCTTCTGCTGTTTCAAAGAAAATTCTTTACGCATACGCTCAAGTTATAACGAGGGGGTATCTTTATATAGGTTTTCAATGTCCCCAATTGTAATATATTTCCATAGGGTGGAAATGAAAACACTAACTTAAAAAAAAAACTTAAGTAAAAATAAATTTTAAGATACAAAAATATACCTGCTTCAGTTTACACCATGAGGTTCTAAAAAAAAGTACCTAATAAAAACTGCGTCCCTAACCTCTAGTAACTGTTTATATGGTACATTTGCTTTTTTTATACCAATGTGGTTTAAAAAAAACCATTTTCTCATTTGGATCGTTTTATTATTTAATCCAAGATTTGATACCGTCACGTAGATATAGTAAGTACAGTTCAAGAACTTAGCAATAATATTATTGCTTCCATGCTGACTCATGCTAAAATTCAAACTTTTTCTGAGGTTTAAGAGTTTCTGGCCGCAAAACACAAGCGAGTGGCAAAAAAAAAACAAAATCAATGAAAGATTTGAAGAAAGAACACTAGCTTAAGCAAAATTCTGACACGACAAAATATACCGGTATTGGTATTTAGAAACATTATTTTTTTTAATTGGATCAAATTACTTACCGTGGATAGGATGTTTAAGTAAAAATTTGGTTTTAACAAGATACGTCTTTAAGACCTTCTAAGACTAAATCGTAGCAGTGTCAGTATACCTCAAGTATCTATTCTTCATAATCTCGGGAATAAGACTACGTACGTTCTCTCTGAGACCCATAGGTAAGCGAAGTGAGAAAAAATACTTTTAAAGGAGAAATTTAAAAGAGTTAAATTTCTGAGACGTTATTAAATAACTTTTTAATTGGCTAGGAAAAATTACGGCTACTTTGTTGAGGGCTGAGCATCGATATTATTATGTCGATAGGGCCAAGATAAAATTTACGACATACCATATTCGTAAATATGAAACCTAGTGTATTTCTGTACAGCCTCCGTGGCGCAACGGGAAATCACTTCCTTGCAAACCGGCGGTCGTGGGTTTCCAGCATGCAGGCCTTTCAGCTGATTGTCTGGAAAATAAAATGATCCATGCCTTGGATGGGCATGTAAAAAGTCTATCCTGCTCGTGATCTCTCCCCGATCTTGTCAAAGTCAAAGTCAAAATTATTTATTTCAAATAGGCCGCTAGCACTTTTCAATGGTCATTTTTTTAATAGTCACCACCGGATCACAACGCGGCCTCAACTGAGAAGATCCGGCAAGTAACTCAGCGGGCTTTTAATTTTTTCACTTTTTTCAAACATTATTTGTCTTGTTAGAATTGGATCAACATCAGCGATAGTGTGTCCTGCCGTTCGATACATAAAACAAAAGAGAAAATAAAAAGAAATACGACAATATTACAACAAACTAAAAGGCCGACCTGCGCACGAATTGACTCGAGCAGCAGCCATCACTCTCCGGTCCCACTGTCGGTCTTCTATCTCCCGAAGGGAGAGAGAGCACCTTTGTCTACGCAAGCACAATAATAATATCTCCCGCGTAGATAGCTGTTCTTGTTAAAGGAGACTCCAAACGTATCCAAGTCTCAGGCGACCGTCCGCGTCGGGCTGGTAGTTTTTCTATCATCATTCTATTAGTAGTTTTTCTGCCAACGTATAAGCTTGGCTATACAAAGGGGTAATGCCGCCAGTCTTTTAGGTACCCTTCCCTACCAGTGCGGCGACAACTTTGAGGAAGTTTTTTACTTATACACTACTATATACTATATACACCATAAGCGCACGATAAGTGAAACAATGAAATTCACCCAAATTGAGTGAACTGGCAGTAAGTCACGCGTCGGTAAAGTGTAACGAATGTGACGTGTCCTTTGAAAATCAAGAAAAATGCCTTCATGCATATTTAGAAAATGCACAAAGTACTGTAAAATGTAAATAATAAGGAAAGGATATCATACATTATGAGAAAATATTTGAATTACATCAGTCACAATTTTTGGCGCGCATTAATAGGGATATAATATATTTATGGTTTATATTATCATTGCAAGTTTCTGCCCTCCGCGGGTTTCGAACCCACGACCTTCTGTTTGTAAAGCAAGCGGTTACCCACTGCGCCACGGAGGCCCTCCTACTACTACTTTATAAAGAACCTATAAGTACATAATAAATATGGAGAACGTCATCATGAAACCCCCGTATCTGACCCAAAAACTTCTCAAAGGCAGTAATGTCTGGCAACACAGGCCGACGTGAGTTATGGCTTGAAATGGCTCAACGCGTCAACATGAGGGGAGGTCAGTGCCCCGGTGTACGGTGGAAGGAATATAGGTACTTATGTACGTACTATATATGAGATAAAAGTTAGAATCTTCCACAAATCTCTGCATATTATTAGTTCTAGTAACAAAAATAAAGTAAAAAAAAAACAACGGGTTGCACTCCGGCACACTTGAATATTTACGTTGTGCATTTTTGATATTTTGGAATGGTTAGGGAATAATTTTACACGGATTGCTTTAATTATCAGTATAAAAGTAATATCATTTATGTGGTAAAATACAATATTCAAATGCGCTATCGTACACAAACATGACAATTTATACGAGTATTACATTAAAAATGTAACACTTCAGAACTATTACAATTATTTTACATTAAATACATAGACGGTCGAGCCATCAGCAGTCACCATCCATGAATGCGCGTGGCACGCTGTAACACAAACACACACGAACATTCGCGCAAGCACCCTGCACCGCCTACGTCTTACGAATTTTCGATCAGGTCTTACGAATTTTCGATCAGGTCACGTGTCCTGACGCAAATTTAACATTTTTTCAGCATCATAAAAAGTGTACAACGCCGCTAAACAAGTTTTCACTTAAAAAATCCCCAGGAGTATTAAGCACTAGACTTTCTGAATCTCGATTAAAAACGCTACTCTATAATTCATGTAAGTATTATAATTTCAGCGTAGCGTCCTACATTTTTAATCTAGGTTTCCTTAGTATGTTATAACAGTATGAATCTACTCCTAAACAGAATCTGAAGTATCTTGGTATGAATAATATATCTGGAAAAGGTTTACTAGATTGTAGACCATTTTCCCTTCTCCTTTCGCTGAGTTTCTTGACGAATCTCAGTGGAGGCCGCGTTATAATACCGGATTTTAAATTAAAAAACGGTTGTCGTAAAAACGATGACTGTATGTAAAAACGATTACTCTATTTCTAAGCTCTCTTCGAGTAAACAATTAACTTTAAGACAACTAATATTTACTGCATAATCATTATCCATTATGTAACACATTTTTAATATGTTAAAAATATTATGATCTATGTACATGTAGAATCTAAGATGAACTAAATTTTAGGTAACGCGCAATGTTTGTATTTGTATTTCCAAACCCTAATTACTTGGATAAACTATCCGGATAAACCGTCGTCAGACGTCTTATAACTCTCTTGGTTCACCCGGATTGGCATCGGTCATTGACCAAACATTTCCCCATGGCTTCTAGACGAGGCCATCCACCTCAACTCTCAAGCCTCATTTACTAAAATATGTACATACAGTATCTTACATAAGTGAACTGCGTATAATAATATACATCCGGGTATATCACATAGGTTGAGTAGAATATAATTTATCCGGCTGGAACTGATCATACTTCGTACATTCACCCCGTGGCCTCCAGACGAGGCCATTTGCCTCAGATCCCAGGCCTAAAGGCGGGTGACCCCTTCCCTCCAATATGGTTAAGGGGAGTGATGGCTGCTGCTCAAGTCATACGATGTTTTGTCTTTCAAACGGCAGGTCTCACTGTCGCTGATGCTGGTCTAATTGTACAATTCAAAACAACCACAGTATAAAAAAGTGCAAAAATGACAAGCCGCTGAGTTTTTTGCCGGATTATCTCAGTTGAGGCCACGTTTTGATCCGCTCGTAGCTATAAAAAAAATTACCGTTCAAAAGTGCTAGCTTGAAAACTCGCGTGCTAGCCGCTACCGCGATGACTAAAAACAATTTTTCTATCGCCTTTCTTTTCATTATTGGAGAGTTCCTGATATTGCGGCACTATTGCTAAGTGTGACAGAATCGTGGGATGCACATGCGGCAGTTTATGGCATTTGAAAAAGCACCAGCATATCGGAAAATTATAAATAATCCTGGCTGTAAAAGTCCCAAGTCACAATATGGTATTAGAAACCCCAGTAAAAATCGTGTAGCTATGTATATCGTTTGCATTTGTTTATACTGTCCACTTTTGCATAAACAGTAAAATAAATGCGAGAAACACCATAGCCGGGTAAATAACCGCTAGCCCGGGTATAATAAATCATAGGCCGTTTTATCCGGCCTGGCCTCAATCATTCTTCGTACATTCACCCTGTGGCCTTCAGACGGGGCCATTCGCCTCAATCCCCGGGCCTCAGACGCAAATACATTACCGAAAAGTAGTAGTTTTTTAGTCCATTTTCAGTATTTTGCTGCAAGTTTGTTGATTGCTAGAATAAATCTATCCATATTTTAAGTATAAAAATTTGGAGTCAACAAATTAGATCTCATGTAATAAAAAATACAAAAAAACCTTCATTAAGTATATAACAGCCAGGCCATTACGGTACATTCACCCTGTGGCCTCAAGCAGGTCCATCGGCCTCAATTCCGGGGCAATAATTATCACAACTTGAGAAATTTGTTGTCCTGTTGTTAAATATCCCCTAGTCCCTAAGATCGCTTGTAATCTGACGATTCGTTCGCATTTATGGGATAATAGTTGAATAATTAATTTAAATTCCCTACAGCCGGGTAATTAGGCCGGGTATAACACTGTTCAGCTGACTGGTCCCCGGTCGTGCTCGTTATATTCACCCCGTGGCGTGGCCTTAAGCCGGGCCAGTCACCTCAATTTTCAGGCCTCAAACACAATTCAAATAATTTTTCAGCCCTCTTGGCATAATATGGCTACAATGTTGTTTGAATTTTCTGTTTCTGTCTATAATTCGAGTTAAAAAAGAAATGCGTGAAGTACCATGCATCCGGGTAAATAGCTGCTACGACCGGGTATAACACACTCAACGGGGACCATCATCGATCATGCTTAGTACATTGCCCATGGCCTTCAGACAGCCATTGCCCTTCATTTCCAGGCCTGAAATCTAATCATTTTTGAAGACATTTTTGTCAATGAAAGAAATGCTAATTGAGAAATCACGACAGTGCATCTGAATCGTAATTCCTAGGTAGTATTTACGTCTAGATAAATTTCAGTGGCGTGCACAGAGGTTAGGCAAAAAAATGTATTTGGCTTGTTTCACCTATTTTAAGTATGTTATTATACCATTTCAAATATCCATATGCAAGCAAATACTATAGACATATGTATTAATTTGCATTTGAAAACATTAATAAGTTTATTCAGCGGCTCTATACTGACAAAAATACTTTGCCTACCCTAGGATTTCTCTAAACAGTTTTAATTTAAAAAAATCTTAGTTTGGACATGAATTAACGTAATTTTTTTTAATGTAAATGGACATGTTTGTAATATTGGTTAATTTATGGATATTTGTGCTGGAACACGAACAAATAGCATAAAGCATAAACAACTCGCAGATATTTTTGCCTGCTTTCAGTTCATGCCAGTGATAAATTTGTTTTCCAAAATAAATTAATCAATATATTGCTAACAATCAAATAAATTAAAATTATTTAGATTGTTTAAAATCTAAATTAATATCCGATTTTACTTTGTTTTAGTAGGTTATGTTGTACTGGTAGGGCCAGACGGGGCATAGCCGGATATCAATTTAATCCGGGTATACTGAACCTACACGTTCGTTCACCCCGTGGCCTTCAATATGGCGCCGCCCGGCCTTCCCAGGCCCCCGATGAAATTATTTTTAGCATGACTAATGTTCGTGTTATTTATCAATTATTTCTTTATACTCAATAGTATATAAATGTTGATATCATTTAGTAAATTAAAAATTGGACTTGCAATATTTAGGTTCAGGCCAATTTCTACCGCCTCGCCTTGTTGTATGTTCTTAGCGAATAGTTTAGTCCGTGGTCTAGATTCCTTTTACTTATCTAGGTAATAACCTTTGTAGCGGTCTGAAAATCGATATAAAACCATTGTTTCTATATATTAGCATATAAAAATCTTTATAGATCGAATACATTTTAGTATTCATCTTAAGTCTGTCTGAACAGAAGTGGATTTAGTTGGTTTAAAATAGTTTTTTCAAAAAAGTTTACAATATTTTTTTTTAAATAACACGTGATCATGAGATTATAGTTTTGAAGTTTAATAATTTTCCTGCTTCAGCTGCATTCTCGAAAACCCCATTGCAGACGGCTATGAACCTGAAATGATGATAATAATTTGATGAAGGCGAGCCTGAAATAATTTTATTACTTATTAATTTGATCATATGCCGAATATTCGTGAGAACACCCAGACATTCCCGGGTGTTACGAATACAGCACTGAAACGTTCATGCACCGTTCGTTCACCCCTTCATTGACCCACAATGAAATTATATGTACCTACATATCTCCCCTTTTATTATGTTACACCGGTTTAAATTGTACGTAATTGTTATTTTTATTCCTACTTAGCTATGTTAACTGTGAAAACGGTCCTGGAAAATGAGGATTCGAACGACGTCAAAGTTAGTAGGTATATTTGCTTTCGAGGTCAGTAGAGGCACCCTTTTAGATAATGTTTTATTTTGAGTAGGTGTACGTTATAGGGTCTTTCAAGAAACCAGAGTCCATCCATGTAGGTTATTGTTACTACTAGTAACTTACTAGGTGGTAAGTTCCTTCCCGGGATGTGTTCTAACTCTAGCGCCGATGAAGACCACTGTACCACTGTTAGGTAAAAATCCTATATAGCCCGACGGAGCCCCTACGGAGACCGGCTACCTTTTAAAGGTTACCTCCCCGAGAGCAAAAAAAAGTCTATACGCTTTTATTTTGACGCGGGGGAAATCTTCAAAAGATCCCCGGGAGCTGTGGGGCTCGAGCATCGGCACATGAGACCCAGGTCCCACCGGTGGGATATGCACCAGTGCCTTGCCTTTGAGCCCGCCCCAGGGGTGTGCATTGTAGCCCCCCGGGAACCTGACACGGTGCTCATGGAGATGGGGGTCGCAACCCCACCGCCACCCTCCTCGGAGTCGCCATCGTACTCAATGGACGTCCTTGGGCCCACACCCTGGACGTCCAGCGATTCCGAAGAAGTCTATACGCTGTGTCAACTATTCAGCCGCAATGCAGTACAGTGTCGCAATATAAAAAGTATAATATCAATAAGTAGGCATAAAATGTAGTTCTCATTTCTTATCCGGTTTCTTAATTAATAATATTAATAGTTTTCTCAAGACTTTCAAAAGTACTGTGCCCAATTATTGGTTAAGAAAGTAACCAATAATATTCGGTTTTAAGTTTTAGTCAATTTCAATCTCTGCAGTTAGATATGAGCAACAACTGGATTCACAATTGATATGACATTTGAATGATTGAATGTCCATAATATACACATACTTCAAGAGTCGCGTTGATATTTTGGCTCTACTAAAATCTATTAGTTTTTTATTTCTGGGATAATCCACTTGGCTGCTGCTCGAGTCAACTCGTGCGCGGGTGCTGCTTGGGTGGACTGGTCCGACTACTACTCCTCCTACTACTACTACTACTCCTGGTCCCTTTGGCATTTTAGTTGTTGTATTGTTCGTCGTATTATTATTTTATTTGATATTTTGAACGGCAGGACACACTGTCGCTGGTGCTGATCTAATTGAAAAAAGACAAACTTTGTTTAAAAAAAAAAATAAGTGAAAAAATGACAAGTCCGCTGAGTTTCTTGCCGGATCTTCTCAGTCGAGGCCGCGTTGTGATCCGGTGGTAGCTTTTAAAAAATTGACTGTTCAAAAGTGCTAGCGTTAAGCCAAAGTGAAATAAAAATTTTGAATTTTTTGAATTTTACTTTACCACACCGCAAGATAAATTTGCGCAAACCGATTTTAATAATTGCATATGGACAAGAAAATGTATTTAATCACTTTGACTTATTAAAGAAATAAATAATGTACTTATTACTATTTGGAGTGCCTCGTTAATTGGAGTAACTAAAATTGTGTGATTAATTGATAACAGAGCGCGTGCGTGGGAATTCTGTGTAAAATATTATTTGATGGAACATCGAAAATAATTCTTACTTGGTTTTAAGAAGTTAACCAATCATTCCGCTTTACCAACTTTACAAAGACCTTTCGCGTGTGATAGTATATCTACACTGATTCTCCCGGGTGACCCGGTGATTACACCCGGGTGAAAACCCACGAATGTTGGAAACCCATTATCACCCAATTCGCTCAACCCACCGGATGGAGTGGTTGAGGATTGCCAGAATCAAAACTAAATATGCGATTCAAACCACGTGAATTATTACGAGTCCGACAAGATATACAGGGTGGCCAGAACAGTGACATCATACATTTTTTTTTAGGTGCCTCGTGTTGAGAGGTATCTGAATCACCCCTATGTATATTCTACGATTTTTCGTAGTTTTCGAGTTACGATTTTATTTATGACTAGCTGATCCACGCAGCTCCGCCTGCGCTATTTTTACGTTAACTAAACTTTTAATAACAGACATTCGCATCGAATACATAACCTCCTTTTTTATAGTCGGTTAAAAACTGGGACCCACTTTTTACTTGCTCTCCGAAGCACGGACCCGTTTTGTTCAAATGGCGTTAAACGGTCACCCGTCTATTTAATGACCTTAACTAACGTTGCTTAACCCGATCGATTACAAAACCTTGATAACAACTCTCTATGAGTGTTCCCTTACTATATATATTTATTATATTCTAAAGAAAAATTGATAAAATCGGACCAAGCGTATAACCAAGTACTTACCCATTTTGACTTTAATCCCCTCTCCCAAAAGAACCGTGCTAGATTACGGGATAAAAAGTATCCTATGTCCTAGCTCGTAGTAAGATCTCAAATCATGCCAAGTTTCATTTGAATCCATTCAGTAGTTTCGGCGTGATGAGCAGCCGTGATACAGACAGACAGACAGACAAAAATTTAAAAAATTACATTTTCGGCCTCAGTATCGGTTATAGAATGCCCTCCAAATATAATTTTCACAATATCTTCAATGTACAGAATTAGACCTGTTACAGTTTTATTATAAGTACTAGCGACCCGCCCCGGCTTCGCACGGGTGTAATTGAGAATAACAAAATGAATACGTAATTTAAAGTTACTGCCTTTGATTATAGAATTTCTTCATAAATAATGTTTGACTTTTCGTAACGCAATATGAACAAATTTTGTTTAGAAGAGGGCTATATAGGACGTATAGCTGTCTGTTCATGGGCAAAGAACTCAACGCTTAGGTTAAGCCTGTAACGTTGAATCTCTGAGCTTGTGATTTGTTAATTGTATTTATAATTTTATTAGAAACTGCAGACGTGTACCGGTGCACAATTTGGGTGGATTAAGGACAGGAACAGGACACCATTTCTTTAAAACCAATTTATGGAAACAATACGGGCTTCCTTGTTCGGTTTCATCGTTAAGACGTAAACGGGGGTCAACCGGGGAATTCTTACCCACTAAAACCCCCGCGGCTATCACGTCGGCACATTAGAGGGCGGACCTGGGCTATCTGTCGGGATCTGCACCAGCTGATACCACTCAGTGCCTTGACTTTGAACCCGCCGCCGGAGAGGCACATTATAGTTCCTCGAGAACCTGTCATGGTGCTCACGGTTACAGGGATCACGGGGAAGCCTTTAATGGGATTTACGGGACCCTGTTGGTGGTCAACCGGGTATGTAGGTTTCTTATAAACTAAAGCCCCAACGGCCGTGCAATCAGCACATAAGAACCCCTTCTTGGGCTATCCGGTGGGATCTGCATCATTATACCCTCAGTGGCTTGCCTTTGACCCCGCCACCGGGGAGCAAAATAAAGCCACCTGGGAACTTTTCACCGTGCTCACGGTTACAGGGGTCACGGGGAAGCCTTTAATAGGTCCCCGGGACCCTATTGGTGGTAAACCGAGTTATGTAGGATTCTTATACACTAAACCCCCAACGGCTGTTAAATTAGTACATAAGTAGGAGACCTGAGCCATCCAGTGGGATCTGCACCAAGATCCCTCAGTGGCTGTGACAATAAAGCCACCCGGGAAACTATCATCGTGCTCAAAGATACGGGGATCGCGGGGGAAACCTCCAATAGGCCTCAGGATCCTGCGGGCGATCGACTGCAGTATGTGTCCCCCACGGCTGTCCACACAAAAGAGTGTGCACCGTGTACCCCTCAGTGCAAGGCAAGGGCCTTTGAAGCCGCTGCCGGGGGCGCATTATAGCCCTCCGGGAATCTGTCACCGTTGTCACAGTTTAAGGGAGTAGCGGGGGAAACATCCAATATGTCCCCGGGATCCCGTGGGGAAGTCAAACTGGGTATTTGGGATTCTTACCCACTAAAACTCCCGTGGCTATCACATCGGCACATGAGAGGGAAACCTGGGTTCTCGGGTGTGATCTGCACCAGGTGTCCCTGACTGACTGACGCGGACGGTCCCGGTCAGTCCCGCTCAGTCCCGGTCAGTCCCGGTCAGTCCCGGTCAGTCCCGGTCAGTCCCGGTCAGTCCCGCTCAATCCCGCTCAGTCCCGGTCAGTCACAGTCAGTCCCGCTCAGTCCCGCTCAGTCCCGCTCAGTCCCGGTCAGTCCCGCTCAGTCCTGGTCAGTCCCACTCAGTCCCGGTCAGTCCCGCTCAGTCCCGCTCAGTTTCCACTAATAACTAAATCATAACATTAGAGAGAACTAACTACGTATGCATGATTTTAAATTTTAAAAAAGTATTAAATATAAAAATATATTAGAGATAAAAAGTGCCGGAGTCAATATGAGTTAAATATTTAAAACATCGAATCTTAATATAAATAAAAAAATCAAAACAAAGTTTAAAAATACAAAAAAAGATCCGCACACGGGTAGCGAACCCGGACAGTTCGCACTTAGAGGACGCTTCCGTAACCACTTGGCCAAGGAACTTTTATTATGTTTTTCGAATTATCGTATCTTATTGTGGTAATATATTTGTACCGCCATCGGTTGAGTAATAATACTTCTTTTTTACCCTGTAAAGGGATAAATTATAAAAAATATGAAATACTAATTCAATTAATTTTCTTAACGAATGTCTGTGCAAAATTTCAAGTCAATAGAACCAAGGAATCGCGTTCTCCCATACAAACTTTGCCCCCCTGTTTGACCCCCTTAGAGGTTGAATTTCCCAAAATCCAGTCTTAGTGAGCACCTACGTCTTAAAAGGAACCCCCATGCAAAGTTTGAGACTCCTAGCACTTGTAGTTTCTGAGATTTCGTGATGAGTGGGTTTTTGTCTACTCTTTTATATAATAAGATAGATTTTGCAAAATTGCGCCCGGATCAGTTTGAAACATTTCTAAAAAAAAAGTAGAAGGTTTCTTCGATTTTTTTTACTAGCAGCTAAATCTCTATGAACTGTACATTTATGCATAAAATAAACAGCCTCATAACTTTAATGGAAGTTACTACAGAATTGACCTAAAGTTGAGAATTTATGTTAAGTGGGTTATCATTTAAATTTTCATCTTAAAATTAAAAATCTAAACTGATAGCGCATTCTCTGAAGCTACTTTGAAACTAAGAAATTATCACATACATAGGGGTGATTCAGATACCTCTTAACACGAGGCACCTAAAACAAATTTTATGACGTCACTGTTCTGGCCACCCTGTATATTATTATTAAAGCCATTTAATCATACTTAATAAAACAATGATACATTACAATTATTACAATTAATTAGAATTTAGATGTTTAGAGATATTATGATACAATGTCAAAATTAAATACATTAAATTATTATTAAGATATAAATTTAGTTTTAATTATTAAGGACCTCTTGCTGAGTATCTCCTACCTCCAACTTTCCCCAAAACTGTCTATCTTTAGCCTTTGTTATCCAATGTATTCCAGCTGTTTTCCTAATATCGTCAGCCCATCGTACTAATGGTCGACCTGTTCTTCTTTTTCCTGTAGGCCCATCCCACATGCTAGCTCTTTTTGTCCATTTCTTATCGGTCATACGTGCAACATGGCCCGCCCATTTCCATTTTAATTTTTTGCGTATTTTATTATATGAAAAAAAAAAACTGTAGCATCTTTCAGTCATTTATCATAGTGAGATTTCTAATACCAGAATACGCAGCAGCAGCAGCAAAGACGTCCACTACTGCACAAAGCCACCCCTTAGTCGGGAGGGGTTGCCATAATCCCCACGCTTGGCAAGCGTCTTGGGGATCGCAGTATAGGTGGTAGGTAATCCAATAGAAAGACGCTGCTGCCTGTCTTCTTGATTTCCCTTAGGTCACCTCTTACGGATACCCAACGGGAGGAGACGAGGGGTTGTTATTCCTACCCAGACACCACATCACGAAATCAGTGATACTTTTTTTTTATTTATCTAACTTTATATCCTTATAGTACAAGGCGGACTTAATGCCATAGGCATTTTCTAACAGTCTACCTTAACTTACTTATTTTTTTTAAACTTAGAAATAAATACAAAAGAAAATTTTTCTCAGCCGGACTATTCCGAAGTAGTAACTTAAACGTCTCTATTCTGCCTTAACATAATGGGAGATCACTTGTAAATTATGTTCCATAATAGGAATTCCACCATGTTCAGGTGATAAGACGCGATACGTATCTTTATTACCTACTACAGATCTCGTATGCCCGGTTTCGCCTTTACGTATGTGCGTTTATCTATTAATTTGTGACATAGCCGCCATGAATATGGAATAGCTATGGAATAGATAGACCACTTAACATGCCCCAGAAACTTGGTATAGCTACTTTACACGAGTTCTCTTTTATTTCGTAATTTTCAACATCATTGTGACCATAGAGTTTAGATATTAAGAATCACAGAACAAAAATCAGTACAAGTGCTATAGAATGCTTAAATGCAAGTAAGAACATCAAAATACGTAAATATCAGGTACACGACAATAGGTATTATACTTTCAGCTGTATTTATCGACATTTGTGCTTGTGACAGATCAAACCTTCTTATACTACTTATCACTTACATATCAATATAACTCTTATAATATAACTTTAAATAGTTTCAACTGCCTCGTAGAGGAAAATCTGCCTACGCGTTGTTAAATGAGACCATAGACAAACGCGTACTCTAAGAATAGAGTACGCGTTTGTCTATGGTCCCCTTAAATAAATCGAAGGCAGCCTAGGCCGGTTTCTTTAGTCCTTCCTTCAAGTGTGAACTATTTAAAGTTAAATTGATATGTAAGTGACAAGTAGTGATGTGTTTGATCTGTAACAAGCGCTAATGTCGATAAATACAGCTGACGGTATAGTACCTATTGTCGTATAAATGATATTATGCTTTTCGATGTTCTTACTCGTGGCTACGGTTCTTACTTGAAAATATGCTCAGTTTCTTAGTTTATAGTTCAGTTTCTTCTGTTTAAATTCTTGGTTGTCTGGAAGAAATCGCTATTAGCGATAAGACCGCCATTTGTTTCTACGTAATTTAAGTTATTTTCTAAGTTTTCTATATGTTTTACTTTGGTGTGCAAATAAAGAGTATTCAATTCTATTTTATAAACATTCACTAATTACTTGTGCTTATACATATTCTAAGATTGTGGCGGTCATAGTCAGTGGTAAAAACTGTGTAGTAAATAATCAGTTGATTACGCAACGTCAGGCAAGGTCAGTCATTAGATGGGTGACCGTTTATTAGAAACTGAGGATCTCCGTGCTTCGTGTAAGTGTTCTTTACAAACACCCTGTCGTGTAAAGTTAGTTGTCAATTAATTTTATTAAATAGCGATTGACTGAATTGAAGAAAACCTACACACTTTGTAGCTCCTAAAAGCTTTTTTTAATCAAATAATTAAGAGGATTAAGCCAGAAATAATTAGATTAAAACATGTGGTTAATTTTAACTAAATTAACGATAATTGACGTTTGTGAGCGTAGCAGTAACTATAAGAAACTAGCTCCACAGATCCCTTCCTCCTAAGTGGTAGGCCTTTGTTCAGCTGCATGCCATTCGGCTGCTTACTTAAAGACGTTAACGGTTTGTTGTTCATGGTCTTCCCATAGTGAACTTGGTGTGTGTTTGTTACAGGGCAGGTATACGAGGCGGCCCGGGCATGGACACCCAGCAGCAACAGTACTGTCTGAAATGGAACAGCTTCGGCTCAAACTTGGCCACGTCATTCGCGAATCTCTGGAACTCGGAGAGTCTCGCCGACGTCACATTGTACTGCGAAGGTGAGTGATAAATGTAGTTGACGTTGCTAAGTTGCTTATCACACACGAGGCTTGGAGTTGCAGCCCGAGTCGTAGGCGAAGGCGTAATTCAGCCGAGTGTGTTATGAGCAGAGCTCACGAGTATCCTACGACGCTTTTCAACACATTTGCGAGGAAAAAGCAAAATAATTTACCACCCAGCGATAAATACGATCAAAATTAAATATGACATTTATGGAAAATGGAGCGCGTTTTTTATTCACACGCTCAGTGCAATGTGAGTGAACATACAGCCTACTTCAAAATTATAATTTAAAGTGAAATAGTAGTTAATGAAACTGTGCACGAGTAAGTGGAGCCGAAGGCGAGGTTTTTAACAGTATCACACGAGATTATTAATACCAAATACTGTGCAGTTTCATACACTACTATAACTAAATCCATGAAATACAATTTTAAACAACCAAACTACAATACAAAACAGATAATATTATGGCGCTCAATTCATTCAAATAACTCCTAAGGGCATGCGTACAACTTACGTCACACCAAAAAATGTATCGTGCCCTACTGGATTAGATCGCGGCCTACTAGATCTGCTTCAAAATATATTGTAATAGAAAAAAAGTTATTTTACGGGATCGTTTTCTTCGGGAAAACTGTATCGGATTTTATTTAAAGAGGCATGTGAATAAAATGTGTCATTAGAGTACTAGTTTTGAGGTCATAATTTGAATATTACAATATGAGTGTAGATAAAGACTCTTTTTTATTTATCTATACTCATATCGTTATTATTATTAGTCTGGTTTGTCCCACTGCAGGGCAAAGGCTTCATTCCATTTTTCCCGGTTTAAGGCGATTTGGGTCCAATCTGCGTCATGAGCATCCAGCTCATCTCGCCATCTCCGCTTGGATCTGCTGCACCGCTGTCTAACGTTGTGTGGAACCCATTCGGTGATGTGTCTAGCCCACAGTCCGCTCGGCATGAGGCAGACATATGCGGGCCAGTACCTACCACTTCAATTTCGCAGCTTTATGCCCAACTTCTACAATTCGCAGCACACTGTTATAATGTCTGACAATTTCACTCCCAATATGCTGCGCTTCGTGGCTCGCTGGCATACCCCCCCATTGAAAACTGTTGGTGTTCTGCATCGATATAATATATAAACTAGATAAACATTCACGAACAAAATGACATCTAAAATGTGGTCGCGGAAGTTGCAAACTTATCTGTGCTGGTGGCGGAAACGTGAACTAACGATTTTATAATGATAATGACTTGTAGTTTGACAGTTTCATATAGACAGTAGCGACACTCCTATCGGCAAAAATAAATTTGTCAAGATGTGACTTGTAAAGAAATAGCGACACAAGGGCGCTATTTCTCGCTACCACTTTTTGAACCGTGACACCAAATCTAGTTTATATATTATATCGATGGTGTTTTGTCAACGGTCAAGTCTGAGCACCGTAGGTCAATATGGGAAGGATACACATGTCCTTGAGTTTTTTCTTAAGAGTGAGTTGTAAATGAGTGGTAAATTGCCCTTAATAAGATCTTTCATAGACAAATAGCATTTCCAGGCGTTTTCAGTACGGCGTACAACTTCTTTGTCTTGTCGCGCCTGGAAAGAAACTAATTGACCCGCAAAATTTGAACCCACGTTTGCAAGCTCCCTGTTGCCCTATGGAAGCCACTCCACTCTTATACGAACATAGTACCGGATCTAGTTCAATATATTCTTTGCTCATTCGAGCAATTTAAGTCCAATATAAAAGGTAATTTATGACCCACGTCTCTGTTTACATATCAATACCGAGTAAATAGGTAAAGATTTGTTTGGTACGATATAGGTATAATGCATTACAATAATTTGCAATTTAAAACAGGCTAAACAGTAAAATTCAAGGGCGTGGTATAGATTTTTAATGAAGTAGATACTTAACTATTCATGTCTTACATTTTATTTTCTTCGTGGACGTATTGTCAAATAAATTTGGTGTTTTCAATTGTTCATCCTTTTGGATTTTTTTTTTGTTCATCATCATCATCATCAGCTGCCGAAAGACGAGGGATGGGTTGTCACAGTCCTCGCGTTTGGCAGGCGTCATTGGGATCGCAGTATAGGTGGTAGGCAGTGGCGGTCCGAGACGGGGGGGTCGTAGGGGTCATGACCCCCCCCCCCCACAATCTCAAACTCATTCACGTCAAATTGACAAACTTAACTTCTTGCTTTAAAACGTCTAAACAATTTTATCCAAAATAGGTTACGCACTTGAAACACTCAGATGCAAGGTGGTAATCGAACCCACGACCTATTGGCTAGCGGCCAGGGCACTAAACCAACGGGACCGTCAACTATGAACCCCCCCCCCCCTGAAAATCGTTGGATGTGACCGCGTCTGGTGGTAGGTAATCCAATAGAAAGACGCTACCTGTCTTTTTGTTGCCCCTTAGTCACCTGTTATGGGCACCCAACGGGAGCAGAGGTGAGGGTGCTAATCTTACCCTCTTGGTTTAGATCATCTTTTGAATAAGGCGTTCCTTTGATAGTACGTAAACAGTTTTTTTTTGGTTGGGAGTGACTTTCGTGATGGGCTAGAAAATAAAACTAGAACTAAACGCAACTTTACACTACGCAACGCAACTAACACAACAATAATAACCATCACTCATTTTTTTTATTGTTTTCTGGTGTTTATATTACTGACTTATTATGTTCTAGCAATTCCCTGCGGTTTTTACCAGCCCTTAGCGCACCCCTAAATATTGTTTTTGATAATTCGCGAAGAATGTATTTTTTTTTTTAGATAATATTTTCATTAAGTTTCCATAAAATAAAAAGTTTCATACAAATGAAAACACCCCATTTAACCCCTTTTTTAGTGGATGCTTACTTCATAAGAAGAACCTACTGTCCTTTCAGCTTTCTAGGTTCAGGGGTTTGGCCTGTGCGTTGATGGATTAGTCACTTAGACAAAACAAGCAATTTTATATGTATAGATTAGTACCTATATTTTCTATTAATTGATCATCATCATCATTAGCAGCCGAAACGTCCGCTGCTAAACAGAGGCCTCCCGTATAGAAGGCAGGGGTTGCTTGCCATAATCCGCACGCTTGGCAGGCGGCTTGGGGATTGCAGTATAGGTGGTAAGTAATCTAATAAAAAGACGCTGCTGCCCGTCTTCTTGTTTTCCCTTAGTCGCCTTTTACGGACATCCAACGGGAGGAGATGGGAGGGTGCTATTCTTACCCGGACACCCCACGGGGAATTTCATTGATAGTATTCGCGTACCTATTTAAAAACATTATGAAAACACTCGATCGTCAATGATCGTGTAATTTGTACCTTTTATCATCATATAAACCTTCAAATTGTAATATAATGGGAAAAAACATTAATAAAAACGTTTAGGTAGTCATGATTTGTAGATTACATTTTGCGAATATATTATTACCATTATCGCCGTCCGAATATACCTAAATAATGTCATAAGCATGCACCCATGTCCGCGAAATCTCGCTAACTCGATAAACAGGTCATTGACTCCGTCAATATGTACTGAACGATATCAACGTTGATATGTTTTTTTGGCAGATGTTTGCGTAACGCATTATCAATTTGGCATTATCGGTATGCACGTTAGCGTTTGCGACGATTTAAAAAGTTTTCCGGACATTGGTTACTTCTGGCCACTTGCAAAATTTGTTGTTTAAAAAACATATTTTATCTGTTAACGTTCAAAGGAATACGTTTCATTTACTTCGAATGGAATACTTAATCAGTATTTATTTCTTATAATAGAAATTAATTTGATCCTAAACATGCGATAAATACAATTATTTTCTTTAGTAATTTGTTATTTTTAAAAACCTCAGCCTACTCATCGTTACTAAATTAACTTGGGGATCACCTTAGAATAATAACGGTATTATTATTTTATAGTTTTATTGATAGTTTTATTACCCAAACGGATATAAAAGTAAATTTTATATTGTAACACATTTGAACCACATTTTGCCAGTGGATCCAAAAAGAAATACTATACAATATAACCATAATCTCCTGCGTTATTACTGGCAATCTGAATTATCAAACAAAAAAAAAATGTACCCGCGTAGCCAGCCAAACATCCGCTCGAGCCTTGAGCCAGTCATTTAATCATAGCTGCACGTGCAGACAGATAAAAGTGATATCAAAATATATGTAACACACGATGCATTTATTTTTGTCGTAAAAATTTACTTGGCCTTGGCCAGTACTATATAAAAAAGTTACACGTGCCGTTCTCAGATATAAAGAATATAGAGGTTATCTAATTGCTGGCCGGATTTAAAAAATAAAAACAAAATGACGACTGCATTTCGCTTTTATCTGTGTGCGCGGTGTAATAAATTAAAAAAAAACAACATGTTTTCATTGAAAATGAATAGATTATTTTAAGGTGATACGTACTGCAACGCGTGTAAGATAAAGGATTGTACACAACATTTATAAACAATTCATCATCATCATCATCATCATCAGCCGGAAGACGTCCACTGCTGAACATAGGCCTCCCCCTTAGAACGCCACAATGATACAAAAATAATAAACAATTAACGTTATCTAATTTAATTTGTTGCATTTATCCTGGCTTCCTCGTTGAAAAAACACTTATTATTAATAATAAAGAACCATTAATAATCATCATCATCACCAGTTGGAAGACGTCCACTGTTGAACCTATGTTCAGCAGTGGACGTCTTCCAGCTGGTTGAGGAGGCGGAGGCCTATGCCTCCGCATTCGAACGCCACAATGAACGACAGTTGGCTATTTGCATCCACCGCGCGTTACCTGCAACGCGCACAATATCGTCAGTCCACCTAGTGGGTGGGAGGCCTACCCACACTGCATCTTCCAGTTCGTGGTCGCCACTCAGAGAGCCTTCCTTCCCCATCGGTGATCTTGCTCATTGCCACTTCAACTTGCAGATTCTGAGAGCTATGTCGGTGATTTTATTTCTTCAGGGAATTTCCTCATTCCGGAGTTTATAGCGCAAAGAAGTTCCTAGCATACTCGCTACATATAGCTCGTTGTGTGACTGAGTTTCTTTAAAATACCAGTACTTAGGTATAGACCACCTCTTAGTACCATATAAACTACATATTATTAAATAAACAACAACTGATTATGTATATTTACATTTTTTTTAAATAAGTATTTTGAAGCTACTTCTAACATAATTATTTATTGCTATAGGTATGTCTTAATATCTTTGGATAGTATCATAGAGTTTATATATTAAGAATAGAGTACGCGTTTGTCTATGGTCTCCTTTAACATATCGTAGTCAGCCTAGGCAGGTTTCTTTAGTACTTCCTCCAAGAGGCAGGTGAACTATTTAAAGTTATATTGATATGTAAGTGACAAGTAGTTGAGTTTGATCTGTCACAAGCGCAAATGTCGATAAACACAGCTAACGGTAGAGTACCTATTGTCGTGTGGTTATCCCTGTTCCCTGTATGGTTTTCCCTGTTCTTACTGGTGCCTACGGTTCTTACTTGAAAATAAGCTTTCTATAGTATTTATACATATTCTAATAATGAGACATTTTCATAACAACAACTGAAATGCTTTAAGCTTAAAGTTCATTCTTAGTCAAATCGGAACGTATATTTTGTCGCATCTCAGACAACACGGAACTTATTGCATTCACTATTGCCAAGTTCTTTCATAATTTTTGCTAAGGCAGTGTCTGACGTCACAAATCGATTTGATTAAAGCTGACTCAAGGCAAAATGGTGCCTAAAAGCCGAAGGTCAGGGCTTAGACACAGGAGAAAAATTATGAAAGTGACTAGCTTATTCCGTTGGATGATTAATTTGGATACATTTTATGTAACATTCTTCCGTAATTATTGATGAATGTACTGAAAAAAAAAACTAATAAAATTGTAGGTATAGCCTCCATAGCGTCCATAAAAATTAAATTATAATTGGCATAAAGTAAATATTTTTATTGTGCACAAAAAAACAGATACTATAAGAAAGAGATACAAAATAAATAAGACAATGAGCGGCATCATCGTTAAAAATGATCTCTTCCAGGTAACCTTTGGATGGAGAGTAAAATAAAGACGTTACATAGTGATTAGCAGGCTAAAATGGCAGTGGGCTGGTCTTTGCGGCAGAGCCGATAATCGTTGCGGTAGACTGATTCTAGAGTGGAAAGCAAGAAAAAAATATATAGCCTATGTCACTTCCACAACTGACACAAATCTAAAGTGATAGTGTGATTGTAAAACTCTATTTTTAAAATCACAGATTTAAAGTTCGGTGGCAGGTAGTTTTATAATTATTATTGTGAACTTGTTGAGGGTATGCAACTCAAAATAGTTTGAGATGTATTTTAAAAATAACAATCTGGAAGGTAGTATTTGTAATGTGTTATGAATTGGTTGTTGTAATGACATTCAATGTGGTGGGGGAAAATGTCTAGTAGCATTCAAGGTGGAACCTCATTGTATTCTGGTCATTCTATATGTGCGCGTGGTGGAATAAAGACGTACCACGTACTCCAGTGTTTTACTCAGAAATTGTGATTAACAAAAGACATATTATAAGTCAAAATCCATCAAGCCATTTAAGCTGCTACATACATACTCTCGAAAAACTCTCCTTCTGGGGTAGTCGGGCATATTACTTACTAACAGTGCTATGGTATACACATTCACGTTCAAGAATTAAACACATTATTTACCAGAGCTATACGAGCCATTACAGTTATTCCACATGTGTACTGCATGTTTAATAGGATCATGAACTAGTTCGAACCGAAACCCCTAAAACACAAGCCCCGAATCCCACTCGGCACATCCCCCCGCCCCGTAATTACATAAAATCGAAATGTGCGAGTCGCGCGTGCATGCATGCTGGCTTTGTTCTAAAGGTACCTGTATTTATTCAAATTTGACTGTAAATGTAACACGTCACGTCTCTTCGAGTCGCTTTCTGACGCCAAAATTTAGAACTTGTTTAAATAATCAACCAGAGACTATACGTGATTTTTTTATAATCGGGAATAAATTGACGTTCAGAACTGTATATGTCTTACATTTGACAAAAATAAACTTCCTTTAACAAAAAAAAATACACACTGACATAGTAAGCTGCCTTTATTAAATTATCCTTCATAGAGCTTTTTAAGACATTTTAATGGAGGTAGGGAAAGATCTTCCGGAAAAAATACTAACTAAAATACTAATATCTTTAGATTCACCATCTTACAGAAGGCTGCACCTACTACCCCTTAGGGAGGCGTCTTGGAAATGACAGTACCTATACCTGTAGTAGGATATCCCGAAAGTCACGGGTATCCCGTTATCAGTACCTACTGGTATTAAAAAAGCTGTAGGAAACAGAAATTCCTGGGAAAAATCATTACCTGGATATCCCGGGAGCAAACCCTAGATAGCAGCCAGTTAGGGACCATAAGTCCGCTACGAAAGTGAATAAAAGTTATTCACTATCGAGTGGACTAAATTATATGTATTTATTCTTAGTTATATGTTAAAATAAAATAAAAACACGTTCCAAGAACACGTTAAAATTTCCACACTGTTTATACTATATCCTATTTTTTAAAAATGTAATATAATTTATTCGGTATACTTAATGTCTTTAAACTTTTAGTTCTGATGTAAGTAGTTTAAAAAATTATTCCTGAAACTAAAATTCACATAGATGATAAACAATTGTTACGCATTAAAAAGGAATATATACCTAATTATGTATTTTAAAATATACCCACTGAAAACTTCCAATGAAAATTTAACAATACAAAGTTGACTTTAACATAACAATGATGTCTTAATTGCGGTTTTTTCGTATCGCGCTTCTTTCATTATCTTTGTCTTTTTTGTGGAATTTGACTTCCTCTTTGATCTAATACCTTGTATATACTGACGTCCAGCAATATAAACACGTCGTCGTCTTATTTGTTGTAAAATCTGATCGTCTTTCAGAATAATTGTAAGACTACTTGTTGCTACAATCTGCGAACTTTTCCTCATTCGCACTCGGTTCGTTAAGTAAATACATCTCGCTCTGTGTTTCATTGTTTCGTCAATAGATTTAGAATTGATTCAAAATGTTCCAGCAAACTGTCTCCTATTCGAAATTTGAAACAAAACAAATCTGTCACAGATAAAACAAAATCCCTTGCCAAAAACAAAAAAAGGTCACTTTTAAATATTCGAAAAGAGAACACCTCTGCACGCACGATAAACACTTTTTTTATTCGTAACTACGAAAATTCAGCCCGAGGCTATTACATACAGATCCTAAGTTTTCGAGGTCATACCGAACAAGTGCTAGACGGGGGAGGTAAGGGTGTAAAATGGAGTGGGTCTCCCCCCTGGTGCGTGCGAAAGGGGAATGGGGCGTTAGGAAGTTTGCACTCGAGGCCTTTCCAAATGGAAGGCTTATAGTTTAAGCGAGTCTGGCTTCTCAGCGAAGACATTTTAGTTGTAACAATCCCCCACTTATAATTATGACAGTAGCTCGTTAGGTTTCATTGGTTGATGAATAAATTTCACCGATTATGGTATTTTCAATTGTTTTCGACTTGCGTATCTCGAGATTAATTGATCTTTCGTTTATCTTTCCGGCAATGTGGATACTATTGATACTTTTATCAGGGTAATAAACTCTGCTATATTCTTCTTGTGAAAATAAAGTTTATTGAATAGATTTTGGGATTGGATGACCGTGTGTGGATTGTCAAAAAAAAAAAAAAAGGATTTTAAGTTTTTGGACAAAATGATCGTGCTTGACTTTTGTCTACGGATATTTGGATTTATTTCTATGCATCTCTGACATTGTTTCTGCAAATGCTTTCGAATTCTAAAAGTGTCAACGAAGAAAAAATATTTACTTATTAAAATATTTTACGCACTTACTTAGTAAAAATGTGTTCCGGACACCGATTTCCAGAAAATTAGAATTTGGGTTTATTGAAGTTTAGAATGAACAGGCATCTTTTAGTTAAGCGCGGTCTATTCTAGATCACATCTTTACGTAAACGTGAGATTTTGTTTGGTCAAGCGTAAGCCCATTCTTAATAAAAAAAAGCCTAATTGCAACGACGACGCCGTCTGACTGTATATAAACGTAATTTTAACACGTACTTGTTTAACTACACACATCAAAAGTGTCTAGGGATCAAGCATTTTTAAGCGGATTTCTTGAGATTGAGATGTGGCTTTGTAATAAATTTATGATTTTATAAATTTATATGGATCCTTTTTGGTGCATTTCATAATTTGAATCAGGAACTGTGAATCAAATTCGAGTAAAAGATGAAAATCAGCTGTCAATATTTTCCCTATAAAAACATACAACGCATTGAAGACATTATTAGTGCTACTGTTTCCCTACTACTGATTAAAACCAACGTTATTATGGAGCGGCGACGTCATTTAAGCAGGGAAGAAATGCTCAGAGCCGTGGGAATGATAGAAGCTGGTTCCCGGCAACGTACTGTGGCTTTAGCTCTGAATACAAGTCAGAGTGTTATCAGTCGACTTTGGACACGTTACCGAAGCACTGGTACCGTGGCTGAGCGCCATGGAGGACGGTATCGCTGCACCACACGGAGACAAGACCGATATATTCAAATCTTAACTCGAAGAGCTCCAACAATAACTGCCATGATGTTAGCCGTGAGGCTTCATCACTCTTCAGGGAACTTAATTAGCGACCAAACAGTCAGAAACCGCTTGCATGAAGTGAACCTTCATTCCCGAAGACCGCTACGGGTACCACCTATAGCAATGCACAATCGTAGGATTCGATATCAATGGGCTCTTGAACACAGAAATTGGGCAGAAGAACAATGGCGTTTCGTGTGCTTTTCTGATGAGTCTCGTTTTGGTATGAGACCGGATACAAGACGTATACGACACTGGAGAACCCCTGGAACGCCAACAGCGATTAAAATCCTGCCAGGAAGTCCATCCTTATAGTGGTGGAACCATCATGGTATGGGCGGGTATTTGGATCGGCGGAAGAACTGAGTTGATTTGGATCAGAGGCAACCTCAACGCTCAAATTTATGCTGAGACGATTGTATCAGACGTCATCGTTCCTCTACAAGTGCAAATCGGTCCCTTATTTCAGTTAATGCATGATAATGCACGACCGCACACCGCAAGAGTTGTAAGACAGACTCTCGCCGCAGCTAACATCAATGTCCTGCCCTGGCCTGCTCAGTCGCCCAGTGGCGTGCACTGAAAGCAGACAAAAATATCTGCGAGTTGTTTATGCTTTATGGTATTCGTTCGTGTTCTAGCACAAATATGCTTAAATTAACCAATATTACCAACATATCCGTTTACATAAAAAAAAATTTGTTAATTCATGTCCAAACTAAGATTTTTTTAAATTAAAACTATTCAGAGAAATCCTAGGGTAGGCAAAGTATTTTTGTCAGTATGGAGCCGCTGAATAAACTTATTATTGTTCTCAAATGCAAATTAATATGTCTATAGTATTTGCTTGCATATGGATATTTGAAATGGTATAATAACTTACTTAAAATAGGTGAAACAAGCCGAATACATTTTTTTGCCTACCCTCTGTGCACGCCACTGCAGTCGCCAGACTTGAACCCGATTGAGCATGCATGGGATATGCTACAGAGAAGAGCTCTGCCGAATATGGAGGGTATCCAGTCGCAAGAAGACCTTTTTTTGTTGTTGCAACGAACATGGGCGGCCATTCCACAGCGTGATTTGGATGAACTCATTTTGAGTATGCCAAACCGATGTTCTTGTGTTGTTAGTGTTCGCGGTAGAAACACGGATTATTAATTGTTTAAGTTACCCAATAAAATTTTAAAGAAAACTGTTATTTCAGTCTTTTTTTCGAACTTTTGTGTTAGTGGTTCAAATGTCAAAAATCCCTTTATTAGGAAAATGGCAAATTTCTTTATTAATGCAAAGGTGACTTGGTTTATCGTTACTGTGACAAACGAAAACACTTTATTTGATGAATTCTTAAAGAAAATTTTAATTAATATCAATCAGGAGAAAAGTTATTGCAAAAATATATGTTGATCCCTAGACACTTTTGATGTGTGTATATAAATTTTGTGAATAAAATCCAATAATGTGTCTGAGCCTTCCAGATGCATAAAATTACAATATTAAAATCGAATTTATAAAAAAAAATTGGAAACTAGTTACCAAAACTGGATTTATAGTCGAGTCCGGTAGGTTATTACAAAAAACTTCGATAGGTATACGACAGGGCCCTTCAGCAAATTCCTGGTGTCGTTTATTTTTTGTTTTCAAGGATATTTTTATCTATTAATAGATTATTTTGAAAACCGGTTCGTAGGTTTTTTTATTTTTTATGAAATCTGATTATTGGCAGTATGTAACAGACAAGCTGTAGCTTTTTGCAACCGAAAAGAAAGATAAATACGAAATTCCTTGTTTAGAAAATATTTTGGATTTTGGAGGTAAGATTTCTTTTAAAATTAATAGAAGAAGATTGGCTATAATATCGTCGCATAATAATATTGAAATTGTACGGTTAATTTCAATTATGAATCCTTAGTTATTAATTCAGCGAACGCCTAAATTCACAAGAAAGTACACGTAGGAGTTTTTACTAAAACGCGTATTACACACAACCTTGTATTAAAAAATACTGAAAAAAAACCGGAAGGTGGATATTATATGAAAATCTCAGGCATTTCTGGTAATGCCTGGATTTGTTCAGCCACTTACCTCACGAGTTGAGGCAGCGAATCTCGTTTTCTGCATGAGCGCAGAGCTCGTTATCTCCTCACTTCGCTAGTTTGATACTGTTCAGTAACGATGGGTTTTCGATGGAAAACATCCGAATATTCGGAACTTTACTGCTTGTATGAAACATTCTGTGAACCGAGTCACTTGCGATTGCTTGTTAGTGTAAAGCTAGAAGCGACTATGGTCTTCAACTGTCTCGCTTACTAAATAAAAAATGCATTTAAAAAAAAACATTCAAAGTATCACAGGTAGTATCTGAAATGCCAGATGCCCCTGACCTATTAATAAAAAAAAATTAATACAACAGCTTTTTGTCACTTTTTAATACATATGTCATTAATGATATCGTAGTAAAATGTGTTCCAGAATATTTCAAATATTTGAATTTCGAATCCCCATTCAATTTTAACAGACGAATTCACTGCGCTTTCCGAACTCTAGGCGGAACGCATCGACGCGGCCCGTTTTCCTTATCGACCGTGCCGGTATATGTGTCGCGAGGCAACCAACCCCCAGACACCCCCCAAAAGCCCCACCCTCCAACGCCGAATGCGTTCCAGCTATCGACACAGGCACTGTGTTCGAAATTCGACTGGACATTGAAATTATCGTTAGTGAATTGTTGACAAAGGACCTTGTAGAGCCATTCGATCAATGTTTCAAAGATCGTGTTCATTTTAATTTATACCATTTTGTATTTGAATTTAGAACATGAGAAAATGCCTATCTTTTTTTGTATGGTTTTTTTTTAAACTAGAGACGAAGGTGTTTTATCCTGTTAAGTCCAAATCAGAGATCAAGGTCAGGGTATTAAAGGAAATTTACCACGTTACAAAAAAAAGCAATGGCTCTTCAGTGTCCTGGCTATAGGCTAGGGCTACAAAGGTTATAGATAGTAAGCACTCACTCGACAAATCAATATCTTCTTCTTTATAATTCTGACAGCTGTTTTGTTTCACGCAAGTCCGGCCTGCACTTATATTGTACCTCCTATTACAGCGTTTATTATTAAAGCACACCATCACGATTATTACAGCCTTGAATTACATTCTGCATTTGTTTCAGAGCCGTGTAGTTTCAGTAGCCAAGTCTAGTGAATATTAGCATAATGAAGTCTGTTAAAAATTGAAAAAACCACTATCCTCTCATTACCATAAAGCTTGAATTTGCATAAACGATTTAGAACATAACGCGAGGCTGTTTGCATATGGTATTTTTATCTCCTTTGAGCCTTATTGGTGGAGAAATAATGACTAAAATTCGTTATTAATAACTTAAAATTGTCTCGGCTGTGACTAGAATCTCTTGAAGCAATGTTGTCATATACAGTACATTATATTAGTAGAAAGTGCTATACTTAACTACTTAAATATTGTGAGAAGAAATTAATTGGACTTTGAGGGAATTTTTTTACATTTCCGTCGTTTCTAACAATATACCTACAGCATTCAGAATCACCCGAGGAGTAATGTGTGTGCCCAAAAGTTAAGTTTTCGTTAAGACTGGAAAGTAAAAATAAAGTAGACAGTTAATTTTATTTCAATGTTATACCCAAAATATCAGAAATATCATGCATTTTTTTTTATTTTATATATCTAAGGGTATAGTTATCGCAAACAACAATCTGTTATCAAGAACGTGATAAGTGGTAGTCGATAACATTTCCGATAGTACAATATTCACAATTTTCTAATGCAATAACGTGTGAACGATAACTATTTAATTTTGGTCAAAACATCTTAACCGTTATATTTGGATGAAAGGCCTATCTACCTATTTTCTTTCTGATAACTAATACAATACTAAATAAAAAAATTAAAAAATTAAAAACTTAAATGACGTAGGGTAACTGGCGTAGTGAATGCCAGGCATATCGCACCTTCAGAACGGTAGTGACTTTTTCAGTCTTGAAGTCTTGACGAGTTTTTGGGAAAACGAAAATGAAGTTTTAGAATTCCAAACTTTCAACTTAAACCTGATTTAATTGATTCATGTTGTAAGTTGTTTTTAAATGACTACTGACTTATTACATTAAGTAACAAGTTTTATGATGAAAATTTTGCCCACTAACGCCCGGTCTATTCCTAAGTAGTTAAATATCTTTGATCAACATAAACTTAACCAATAGGCTTGAAAATACCAATATAATTCAAAATGATTTACAAATTCTGGGTCATTGAGGTATTAATTTCTATGGTCTAGCATAAAATTAAATGGAGCTTAGCGATGCTATTAAAAAGAAATAATGTCAACACCATTACTAACCAATTCTACACATGTTTTATTCTTTTGTTCGCTTTTGTGAATTCTTAAACTAAATTCTTTAGGCTTTTACGCCAAAAGCATGAAGGTACACGCGTTCTGTTAGCCCTACATCACTGACAATCGTTCGAGGTTGAGCCTTGAATACGTGATAACACGTCGACTACATTTCTAGACATGTAGACTTCGAGTGGAAAGCTTTTATTATTATATTTGAAGTTCTCAAGGCTTTAGACACCAGCTTTATTCATGTAGTATGTGTATTTGGATTTTGATAAATTTTACTGTGAAGACAGTTTGTTAAATTTCAATGGTGTGTTAGTTTTCTAATAGATTATCAGGTAATAGGTATTTTCTTTGAGATACTATTGTTAGTACCTAGCCTTAACTATCACTCATATTATCCAACTAATTGACGACTAATGCGCTTTTATTAAACATTTTGAATACCTATCAATATATCAGTAAAACTATGTACTAACGTTCAAAGTTCGTATCTAGAATGGTAATTAAAAGAGCTAGATATTATAGTTATAATTATAAGACATGAAATACTTTTCAGGAGGCATGCAGTGCCTTCTTCGATTTTAAGAAATAAGACTGATAGTACGTCATTACGTCATACAACATGCGGGTGAAAAAGTGTATGAAAATTACAGTCTTGTTGTTATGTCATCATCACCAGCCGGAAGACGTCCACTGCTGAACATAGGCCTTCCCCTTGGAACGCCACAGTGAACGACAATTGGCGATTTGCATCCACCGGTTACCTGCGACGCGCACAATGTCGTCTGTCCACCTAGTGGGAGGCCTGCCTACGCTGCATCTTCCGGTTCGTGGTCGCCACTCGAGAACCTTTCTTCCTCAACGGTTATTGGTTCTTCAAGCCATGTGGCCTGCCCATTTCCACTTCAACTTGCAGATTCTGAGAGCTATATCGGTGACTTTAGTCTTCGGCGAATTTCCTCATTCTGGAGTATCGCGCAAAGAAAATCCGAGCATGGCTCTCTTCCATAGTGTGACTCTGAGTTTCTCTAAAAGTTAGGGACTATGTTCGGTACCATTTATGTCGTCACTGGCAACACAGTCGTTCTTGTCTGTGTATTTAGAAAAGAGAGCGATCGACCACAGTCGTCTTTAGAGTGTTGCCCCCACGTTTATCTTAAGCTTCTTGATTAAAACCATTGTTAAAGTGTTTGGCGGTTGCGGCAGTGAGCTCGAAAAATCGAATAAATCAGTGCATGCGACCTAATAGTGAAAAAAGATATAACATTTTTAGATTAGAAGATAGAGACATATTATATTAGACATAAAAAATATGGTGTAGCAATTGATAGATACTTACGATAAAAATAAAAATTATAAAAACATGCGACCCCACCAAGAAAGCTTACATCGAGCTTTTTATGCCAAAATGGCATCTATTTATAAACAGAAGTTAACGTGCAATAAAATTGTGTGTAATAAAAATATGCTATAAAAACTAATTAGGCCCAAGTCGAACAAAAATCTTGATCTTTGGCGCAAAAAAATTAAAAAGCTTTTCATCACGCAGCAGGCTTGGTCGAAAAATCAAGGTGTTGCTGCGGCCGGGTGAACGTCAGAGAACGTCAGAGCGGGGGTAGCCCCATACCGCAGCAGGGCGAACCCCATCCCCCCTCGACTATACTCGAGTGCATATACACCTCAAGTCCCCGGGCGGCCCAGAAATTTTCTCGTATAGTTGTGCATATTTAGTGAACGCCTAATTCTACCCCCGGCTAATGCAGGGAACTATCGATTGACGAGAGAAGCGAACGGGTTAAATTTACCTTTGCCAAATTGTGTACTCACGATGATTGAGCTGTTCAGTAATCAAAGAGATCGTGTGCATCGGATGGGTTGTGCACTTTTTGTTCATCTTTCGCTTTGAAAATTTTAGTGCTTTTAACTGTGAGGCCCTAATTCAGTAATGGTGTTTAGAATGGACATAAGTTAGTCATCTGTATACATGTTGACTGTAAAAAAAGGGATTTTCTCGAACATAACCATGCTAAGACATGCACAGACAATTTTGGTCACGTTAAAGTGTTAGCGATCTTTTAGAGAGTCCTATTTCTCGAATAATTTTTATTAACTTTTTTTCGAAAACATCATGATTGTAGACATTTCCCTTGCTTTGTGAGCACACGTCAAAGACAAAACTTCCATTTTACCTACTTCAATGTCGGCTACGATATGTTTTTATGACGTATTTTTTGTAGTAATGCGAGATGCTTTTATACGAAAAGTAACAGTATTTGTAGATAGTTTCTATTATTTTCTGGACTTTATTAGAGGTTTTTTATAAGTGCTAAAAAACTATCATCAAGTATTTTCCTTTCTTTTAAATAATGATAGATTTAATACACGTCAGTATTACTTTACTACTCAATACTCTCGATTAATAATTATAAAATAGTATAATATTAAGTTGCGCCACTGTGCTTATGTGTAGTATGTGTATTCGGATATGAAGAAAAAACTGACGAAACCCCGAAATCCTGAACGGATTTTGAGGCGGGTTCCCATGATTCCATTTTTAAAACGTTTTTGAAATATGAAATAAGCCAAGCGAAGATTACCCAACCTGAGTAATCATTAACACAACAAAATAAAACATACCCACAATATAATAGAGAAACCCTAAAACATCCCAAATATCTAATTGCAATGCCGTTAAAACCACCACACGTACGGGCCGAAAACGTCCAAAGCGGTTCACCTAGTTTTCCAGCCGCCTGGCGCCCCCACTCCCTGCAAGATTGATTTTCTCTCGCACATTTCGCTTGCACTTTCCTCGGGGGTATTTATACCTGTCTCGCTCTGGCAAGGCTGTGTTCCCCCCGTCGACCTTGAATTTGGGTGGCACACCCAGACGGGAGGGATGCGTCGACACGCACAGCCGACTGCGTGCGTGGGCGTTCGGGATGGAAATGGGGTTAGTTGGCCCCCCACCCTGTGATGTCGTTTTCGCTTGCATCCGGACTTTCAGGCCTATATCTATTCGATGTGGGAAGTCGATTTTCAATTTGATTTCGAATTCGCTGTGTATTTTCTGGTTTCAGTTCACCGGATGTTGGGCTGGGGAATAGGGGTTTGCGTTTCGATGCTGCTTTTATTTTGGACACTCAATTTTGTTAGGTGTACTATTGCAATTGTTTTTGCTATTCATTGCGTAAATTTTGACATTAATCTCAGGTACCGAGCATAGTTTGTTTTAAAATAAAGTTTGATAATGGAACGCGAAAGTCTAAAAGTTTATAGTTTATTTTAATTATTTCATTTGATTTTCAATTACGGTCGTGCTACTTTTCCCCAATTTTCGTTTTCAATAGATATACTGTAGGTATATAATACCTACAAATTTTAAAATTCCACAATTTTACATGGACTGTTGGTACAACCAACGAGTATTCTTGTAATTAAGTTAAATAATTTGCATTTTAAGAATGCTTAATATAAAACTAGCGGAATAATAATATTTGCATGTTTTAATTTAAAAATATTAATTATTTTGTTTATCAAATGACGTCAACAATTATAATTTGTAATCTATTCTATTATACTATTGGTGGCTATTGGGTCCGGTCACCACCAGAACGCAGTTCGACCCAACTGGATCCATTGTGCCTGCCCTAGCCCTTACTCTGTTGCTGACTTATCGAAGAGTTCCTTAAGGTACCCCACGATTGCGCCAGCTTGGAGCTGTACATAATCATCTGGTGTAGGATAGGTTACTCCCAGTGGCTCAATATACGTCATTGTGGGTGTCGTAGTTGGTACTACGACACCTTGGTACCGAACCAACGATGGTTCGTTGTTTCAAAAAAAAGGTGGCAACTCTATCGCACACACACATAATTATGAAATATTTTCGAATTTCGACCACTGTGACATCTAGTTAACATTAAGCTGCATATACATGAGCATGTTCGCTTAATTTTAAAATATAATATACACATATAATGCCATTGAAATTTCATTGTGAATTGAACAATGATATTGCGTCAATGAAAATTCGAACATAATGTCATTGAATTTTAAAACTTTTTTTACATAATAGAACTAGTTGTAGCCATCCTCGTAATCTATTCATTTGTTCGTTGACCTATTTACAATTCGGTGCAATGTCGAGTGGCCACTGGGGCCCTGGAAATATGACGCCTGGTGCGGCTTGTACACAACGGTATTTGGGACAGATGTACAATTTAATTTTTATATTATGGACAACACAAGTGCGTTATATTTAAAACAAGTTTCAAGCTCTGCAAAGCTTCTTTACTTTGCGACTTTGTGTATGCCGATCTTTACTATGCATTTCAAGAGGCACAGAAATAAAAACTGGGTATTGTATCTATGGACGAATTAAATTGTATAACCAATTTACGATTGGTCAAAAAATTCAAACATGATTTGTCTAGGAATAATAACTGGCCGTTTCTTGTTTACACAAAAGTTATTCCTGTGTGCAAATTGAACATCCAATGTCGATTTTGGTAACCACGATAACGACAGAACCGTCCAAACCTTTTAATATTTTTTCTTAATTTTTATAAATGGTTGTATACATATATTAAAAAAAAAAACGTTTTTGTATTCATCATTGTAACAGACCATGAAGAAAACCGAACGCGGTCTTCTAAAATAAAAATAAAGCGTTCTAAAATCGAACGCACGGTGCACACATGCTAGATAAGAGCAGCGTTAGTAGGGCTCCCAATGAGGCCAATGTCAGTTGTGTTGCAAGCTGCGTGCGCGTCGACCAATGTCGTTCGCTCATTTCCTCGTTACGGGCGCGGGCTGCGCGGGCGCATAGCTGTTGCAACACAATGCAATGGCGGCGGCGGATGAACTTATTGAACTTTCTTATGGAATATTTTCGTCGTAGGTTCTCTTGTTTCAATTGGCTAATTGATAAATATTGTTTTTGTCGGTAACTGCAGTCTTTACGATTGATATTTGTTTTGTTTCAGCTTTAGTATAGTAGTGATTATCATATGTTATTGTTAGAATTCACCATCTAAACAATTTTTATACTACCAAGATGGCAAGCAAGCATGCGACCGCCTATTGGTAAGCAGTCACCGCAGTCGTACGGACGCTAGCGACACCAGAAGAATCACTAGCGCGTTGCCGAGCTTAAAGACATTAGATATGAAGTCTCCTGTATTTTCACCAGCCCTTCACACCGACATACAACAATGTTTACACACTGCTGCTTGGCAGCAGAATATATGACACTAAAAATAAACTGAATTTTTATATTATCAAAGCACCTGTTAGATCGGGGTGTCCATGACAAATACAGCATGCTGTTATACTACGCTACATATTTTTATACCGCGATATTGTTATATTATACTTATCTGCTGGCCTTATAGAGAAGCTCAGAGTCACACAACGAGCAATTGAGAGAGCTAAGCTTGGAGTTTCTTTGTGCTATAGACTCCGAAATGCGGAGATTCGCCGAAAAACTAAAGTCACCGACATAGCTCTCAGAATAATATGCAAGTTGAAGTGGCAATAGGCAGGCCACATCGCTCGGAGACCCGATAACCGTTGGGGAAGAAAGGTTCTCGAGTGGCGACCACGAACCAGAAGACGCAGCGTAGGCAGGCCTCCCACTAGGTGGACAAAAGACATTGTGCGCGTCGCAGGTAACCGGTGGATGCAAATAGCCAATTGTCGTTCATTGTGGCGTTCTATGGGGGAGGCCTATTATCAGCAGTGGACGTCTCTCGGCTGTTGATGATGATGATACTTATCTGATTCCATTTGAGATCTACAAACCTTAAAATCATTGTAGTTACCGATTTGCGCTAGATTCGTATAAACATGGCTTTTTTTAGTCATCTTCGTACATAGTCCTTCAAAGTAACTGCGATTCATACATGATTTGTCAATTTGCATATATTATATACATAGATATAATGTATCCACATGTTTCCGCGGTAGGTACTTATGTAACCAGTTTCGTGGCACATGGCGACGGTTATCAGTATTACAAAGGGCTCGAAGGCCGAAGGTAACGTGAATAAGAATGGCCGATAAATACCTAGATAAATACTTTATTATTAAAAAATAAACACTATGATAATTGTATGCAATGGGTCATTATTTTTATAAGAAATTTGGACTGAAGTGGTTACCTGTTCTTAGAAAAGATTTCTAATTTATGGTTTATAAATAGAAAAGTTAATTTGTAGAAAAGTGTGAACATTAGATTATTGTTTCTCCTACAATTTAAAGATTTATTGTTATGATAACAAAAGCTAAATCACGTGGCGGCCAGTCACGTGTTTCTGATATAATAATAATATGTAGTATGTATAATGTTGTCTTTTACTTACGCGAATATTACACATCCGTAAAAGTAGTTTGATTTCAATATGTAGTATGTAGTTTATATCTTCGCCAATGTAGAGCCACATAAAGGTTTAATTTTTTTAGATAATTACGGTAAAATATGGTACGGTGAAGAGGGATCCTCACCCTACGGTATTTGCCGTATCTATTTTTACAAATTACATATTCTGTTGATTATATACTTCGAGGATGTTGCCGACGTTCTGGCTGTATATATATTAACTTTTTTTATATGAATTTTCTATATTTAAATTGTTTATTTTTATACTTTCGTTTTATAATGTGTCATAACTAATAACGACTACTACTACTAATAACTTAAACATGTTTCTTCCACTACAAATTTGATTGTAACTAAATAAATGCTTAAAACCACGTGTACGAAGTAGGTCAGGTTTGTCTTATTTACCTTATTGATTACGATTTTTTAATAATATGGCCTTCAAATATATATAGTTGTTTAATACTATTTTTTCCCTAGTTACCGCATTCATAAGGATCTCCAGCAGAGAATAAATATATTAACCATCTACAGGAATTAAATTATCTTTGAAACTTTTGATTAAATACTGAATAAGCAATTATTGCCATAAGTGAAACAATGTCTGAAAAATTACGTTTTTATTTTTCATTTAAAAAAGACACCATCCAGGCGTCATTACGCCTGGATGGTGTCTTTTTCTGGTACTGACAGATTCACGTTGTAAATCTAGATTTAAAAAAAAAAAATACGTATAAGTACTAAAGCTACTCATAGCTTTAGTACTTATACGTATTTTTTTTTTTCGTTACGTGTGTCTGTTTTTGGATATGATCTCATCATATCCATAGCTAAGTAGTCTTATATTTTATAAAGAAAGATTAGGTATAGTTTATCGAGGATTTGAGTAGTACCTAGGTACTCCCGTTGGGTGAAGAATAGCAGCCTCCCTTCTCTTCCCCTTGGGTGTCGTAGGAAGTGAGTTAGGGAACATCAGAATTCGGGCAGCAGGGACTTCTGTGTGATATCCAACTGCATGTATACTGCGATTCCCAAGATGCCTGCCAAGAATAGGGATTATGGCAAAACCCACCCAAAGAGGAGGCATACGTTCAGCAATGGACGTCTTCCGGTTGATGATGAGGCAGTACCTACCTAGTTAGGTACTTCCTATTTTTAAAAGCATTTATTTCAGTTCTCTAGTTGTTGTTCTACTCTTAGGTACACATACACATAGCACATTGTTAGTGATAAAAAAAGTACAAAATGAAGTGAAGAATACGAACGAGGAAGTATTTGGTATTTGTATCAAATTCGTAGGCGGGGCCTGTAGGAGCGGAACGATCGTGCAACGGTGTGCCTCAATTTAAGGCCGGCTGCATCTCCACCTGAAAACGCATATTCGTTATATTTTTGAATTTTTAATTTTTCCATTTATAACCGATAGTGATTAATTCATAATAGCGGCTCACTGCTATACCTACCTATTGCTTATAGTTTCAGACATACTTAGAAAAATGTATAATTTTACTTCTTTTTATGTCTCGGCAGGTGTACTACTAGGAGTTATTCGTGTCGTAATGGACTAATCGGTTAATCAGCAAGATCTTCTAGGGCTGATTGTCTAGGGCGATCAGTGAACATACCTCTGTACTATTGCGGTCACGGACGTTGTACCGGTTTTGAATCAAAATCGTTTGAACGACGTAATGTGCGCTTACTCCGCCCGTACGTCCACAATACGGGCCGGCTTGTGAAATCTTCCTAAAGGTGTTCTAGCGAGCTCTTTTCGTGAATACATTATTTTAAACTATAGGTTCTACAACATAAAAAGTATCATATCCAAAAATGCCATGAATCGAAACTTATTAATTCAAATTCTTTTACTCTCTTATGACTATATACCTACAGAATAGAAAAAAAACTGGCATGAACACGACTTTTATTTAATATGCATCGATCGATGCCCTATGCATTGTTACAATCCGATGATAGTCGTAAAAAAATAATACTTCGTGAAAGCTGTAGAGGCCTGTGCATAATAAAGATATAATTACTTCATATCACGGTCGCATAATCGAATGCGTGCGGTCAGCCTTCCGCGGCGCATACGGCGGCCCGTCCAAGGCTACATGTATTTGGTTCCGCGCCCCGCGCGTAATGACGTAATAGGTACAAGTACTACTGCTATCTATAGAGCGACACGGATCGACAATACGCCACCCGTACCTACTATATCTTTAGAGAAACATTTGTGATATAAATTACGTAAACTATTGTCCATTGAACAAACTCGTAGCGTCCTCGTCGCAACCGTTATTAGAATTTATAACCCTGAAATTGATATTTAAAAAATAGAACAAAAACTATGTGTTTACATCTTGCAGAAACAGTCAATTACAAAAGTCTAGAATCGGCGTGTTGAATATCAACATTGTAACTATTTTGTTTATCATTTTTTCAACCAGAAGATGCAACTGACGCCATCTATTGGAAAATGTATAAATCAATTTAATAATACTCGTAGATACGTGAGACATGAATGACTTGCTAATGGGATTACGATAAAGTCATTTTATTAGTAACTGCTTTTTAATCAGAATCTCGATCCTCCTAATTCATAATATTACCTACTGGCTCTTCGTCCTTATAATGATGTAAATATGCACATATTATTAAAGATTTAAGGATTATGAACCGGTATTTTTTTTTCTCTACCGCACGTCGATTACCTACGAATAGATAGATCACATGCTACCCTACCGTCTATAGGATATACGAGTATACTGCTTAGGGCTCTACTACTAATTGTTTTGTATTCACGATTCTTTTTTCGATCTTATCCCGGAGACCCATTTAGGGTACATACCGTCTTTAAATACTGGTACAATAATAATAATCAACCAGTGATGCATATAAATTATGAATCATTTTATTTTGTGCCCGCTAAAGACTATTTTGTATCTGCATCATTTGTTTGATTTGGTTTTACAATTTAATACTCTACGAACTGTATAAGTACCTAAACATTTTGAATATATTCTCTAATATTTGCCCTATCTGTTCCTACCCAATTATTATTTGTATCAAATGTTATTTTTTTTGCTTTCATCGATATAAAATGTTTGATTTTAAAAAAAGTCTTAACAATATTTTTTCATCGTTCCAGGACGCCAATTCAAAGCACACAAGGTGATCCTGGCAGCTTGCAGTAAACATTTCCAAGAGCTCTTCGACACAGCACCGCCGAGCCATGCGGGAGCTTGCTACGTCATCCTGGAGGCGACCACTGCCGACAACATGCAGGCACTACTCGAGTTCATGTATAAGGGAGAGGTGCACGTCAGTCAAGATGCGCTCTCTAGTTTTCTTAAGAGTGGCGAAAATTTACAGGTGAGATTACAGCTCGGTGTTTTTTGTAATATCTTTAAGACAATTCCAAGTAATTGTCTTTAACACACTCTATACAACGGGAACGTTAGTTTTGTGAATTTCATGGTCAGGGTCTGGATTTTCACATAGTATTAACATTGGTGGATCCACGACTTATAATACTGTGACGACATTGTACGATTCGTAGGTAACCGGTGGATGCAAATTTTCATTCATTGTGGCATTCCAAGGTCTATGTTCAGCAGTGGTCGTTTTTTGGCCGATGATGATCATTAACATGTCTGTTTTTCTATTATTTTAATTTTAAATCTAGTATATGTTGAAATGCCTAGAATTTGTTTTCAGTCCTCAAATCTCCACGCTGTGATAGTTTCAGACCAGTAATTGTTTTATGTGAGCAATTTGGTCAAATATTAGATACAATTTATTAAGTTGATCATTACTATGTCACTACCACGTAACTAATTTAGTTTACACAAGTGTTAATATTTTCAAATAAATCATTCCTCGAATACGTACCCATACTCGTAAAAATAATGTTTCTCTTAAGACCTACCATAGCGATTTCCCCGTTTTTATTAGGTATATATATATATACTTTAGAAAATGTTATTACTTACTAGCACTACATTTTTTTAAATACTTGCTTTTCTTCAGATACAAGATTCTCTGTATGTAGTAAGTCAAATGACGACAATCTATACGAGACATAATTGAGTTATTTAAATACAAAATCCCATGGTTTCAGGTCAAAGGCCTCTCAATGGAGATGTCGCAGGATGCGTGGGTGAAACAGCAAACCCAGCAGACCACTGGCGACCGCCACCAGACCCGCATAAAGACGAGCCCTGTGTCGGCCACAGGAAACTGCGAAGCGCAAGAGTCTGCGCCTCCACAGTCGCATACAGCAACCTTTGCCCCAATTATGCCGCAGTATGGGCTCCCCATGCATGGCACTGGTAGCATGGGGCGTTATGCGCCACCAGCCCACTTGCCATTGCATCCAGCTTCCCATCGACGACCAGCGCCCCCAAAGCCATCGCCATCACAGAGCCCTCACCCCAGAAATTATAGGTAAGAAAGAACCCGTTGATGGCTGACTGGACTATTTATATTCGAAAGTGATATATTATTTTGCTAATCTAACTGCCGAACCTACAAACGTCAATTACAGTTAATTGTGTTTCAGTCATATTTAGTAAATGAATTATTTCGACTTTCGAAGCCAATTATTACTTAATACGCGAATAGTGAGTATCAATAATCTTGTAATTAATACTAAAAGATAATCGAGACTCGGAGATTCGAAATAAATAGATTACAAAAAATTACTTAAATGCGATTAAAGTCAATTGATGTCTGTGAGTGCGGCAGTAAGAAATTAAATTTTTGTATATGGAAATAAGAGGCCCACCGCCACAGGCGCCACTAAAGGGGTTATTCAAATATTCCATAACTCGAGGTAAATGTTTCAGGATAACATGATAAAATAAAATGAATAACTCAAATGTTTAGGATGTTTTAAAAACTTAATAACTTATAAACTTTTTAGAATGAATTCAACTCTCTTTAATAATCGATCGATTATTAATAGGACAGCAAGTTCTTTTAAGAAAATGCTCAGTTTGAACTATATTATTTAATTATCCTTGAAAATAAAACATTTGTATGTGAAAACCAGGTTATACAAATACACACATCAAAAGTGTCTAGGGATCAACATATATTTTTGCAATAACTTTTCTCCTGATTGATATTAATTAAAATTTTCTTTAAGGATTCATCAAATAAAGTGTTTTCGTTTGTCACAGTAACGATAAACCAAGTCACCTTTGCATTAATAAAGAAATTTGCCATTTTTAACCGACTTCAAAAAAGGAGGAGGTTCTCAATTCGTCTGTATATATTTTTTTTTTTTTTTTTTTTTATGTATGTTCGCGCATAACTCTGGCAATTATTAACCGATTTGAAAAAATCTTTCTTCCATCCATTCTTCAATCCATTGATTGGGTCCCATAAAAAAATTATTGCTTAGTAATAAGTAGTTCCTAAAAAAACAAGAATGGTGACTGCGCACTGAGAGTTGCAAGAAAGCCTATATAGATGACGTTTTAGTCGCTCGGACTCGCTCGGTCGGACAAAAATGGTCATAACTCTGGCAAATATTTACCAATTTCAATGATTCTTTTTTTATTCGAAAGAAGAAACCACTGTATTGAATCTGTATGAAATTTATTACAACCGGATAAGAACTTCCTGGAGGACCATGAACGATGTGGAGGAATTTATCTGGTAAAAACCATAAAACTGATGTTCTCCATTACATTGCTCTGACAATTATGAACCGATTTCGATGATTCTTTTTTTATTCGAGAGAGTAAACTACTATGATGTTTCCATGCAAATTTCATTACGACCGGATATTATTTTCTGAAGAAACATGAATTATGTAAAACTATGTAGACCTACCTAGATAATTTTACGGTTTTCGATGGTTCAATCTTTATATATGAAAATATCACTAAAAAGGTTAAAATAAAACCTTTTTAAAAAAAAATTGAACCGACTTCAATATCACTGAAAAGTATAAAATAATTTAAATATTATTGAAGTTGGTGCCAAATATACACAGCAGGTACGCTAACACCAACTTCAATAATATTTAAATTATTTTATACTTTTCAGTGATATTGAAGTCGGTTCAATTTTTTTTTAAAAAGGTTTTATCCTAATAAAGGGATTTTTGACATTTGAACCACTAACACAAAAGTTCGAAAAAAAGACTGAAATAACAGTTTTCTTTAAAATTTTATTGGGTAACTTAAACAATTAATAATCCGTGTTTCTACCGCGAACACTAACAACACAAGAACATCGGTTTGGCATACTCAAAATGAGTTCATCCAAATCACGCTGTGGAATGGCCGCCCATGTTCGTTGCAACAACAAAAAAAGGTCTTCTTGCGACTGGATACCCTCCATATTCGGCAGAGCTCTTCTCTGTAGCATATCCCATGCATGCTCAATCGGGTTCAAGTCTGGCGACTGAGCAGGCCAGGGCAGGACATTGATGTTAGCTGCGGCGAGAGTCTGTCTTACAACTCTTGCGGTGTGCGGTCGTGCATTATCATGCATTAACTGAAATAAGGGACCGATTTGCACTTGTAGAGGAACGATGACGTCTGATACAATCGTCTCAGCATAAATTTGAGCGTTGAGGTTGCCTCTGATCCAAATCAACTCAGTTCTTCCGCCGATCCAAATACCCGCCCATACCATGATGGTTCCACCACTATAAGGATGGACTTCCTGGCAGGATTTTAATCGCTGTTGGCGTCCAGGGGTTCTCCAGTGTCGTATACGTCTTGTATCCGGTCTCATACCAAAACGAGACTCATCAGAAAAGCACACGAAACGCCATTGTTCTTCTGCCCAATTTCTGTGTTCAAGAGCCCATTGATATCGAATCCTACGATTGTGCATTGCTATAGGTGGTACCCGTAGCGGTCTTCGGGAATGAAGGTTCACTTCATGCAAGCGGTTTCTGACTGTTTGGTCGCTAATTAAGTTCCCTGAAGAGTGATGAAGCCTCACGGCTAACATCATGGCAGTTATTGTTGGAGCTCTTCGAGTTAAGATTTGAATATATCGGTCTTGTCTCCGTGTGGTGCAGCGATACCGTCCTCCATGGCGCTCAGCCACGGTACCAGTGCTTCGGTAACGTGTCCAAAGTCGACTGATAACACTCTGACTTGTATTCAGAGCTAAAGCCACAGTACGTTGCCGGGAACCAGCTTCTATCATTCCCACGGCTCTGAGCATTTCTTCCCTGCTTAAATGACGTCGCCGCTCCATAATAACGTTGGTTTTAATCAGTAGTAGGGAAACAGTAGCACTAATAATGTCTTCAATGCGTTGTATGTTTTTATAGGGAAAATATTGACAGCTGATTTTCATCTTTTACTCGAATTTGATTCACAGTTCCTGATTCAAATTATGAAATGCACCAAAAAGGATCCATATAAATTTATAAAATCATAAATTTATTACAAAGCCACATCTCAATCTCAAGAAATCCGCTTAAAAATGCTTGATCCCTAGACACTTTTGATGTGTGTATATTGAACGATGAAATGCTTTCTTATAATAACGCACGTGAGCTCTACTATTGCAATGAAGCTACTTAATTTTTTTTTCTTTCTCGATGTTTCGATTGCTTTGTAGTACGTACCCGTTGTAATAAAACATCGAAGAGACAGAACGTATCGTATAAAATCTTTTTAAAAAAAAATTGAACCGACTTCAATATCACTGAAAAGTATAAAATAATTTAAATATTATTGAAGTTGGTGTTAGCGTACCTGCTGTGTATATTTGGCACCAACTTCAATAATATTTAAATTATTTTATACTTTTCAGTGATATTGAAGTCGGTTCAATTTTTTTTAAAAAAGATTTTATTTTAAACTTTTTAGTGATATTTTCATATATAAAGATTGAACCATCGAAAACCGTAAAATTATCTAGGTAGGTTATGATCACATTATCGTCTACATAGTTTTACATAATTCATGTTTCTTCAGAAAAAAATATCCGGTCGTAATGAAATTTGCATGGAAACATCATAGTAGTTTACTCTCTCGAATAAAAAAAGAATCATCGAAATCGGTTCATAATTGTCAGAGCAATGTAATGGAGAACATCAGTTTTATGGTTTTTACCAGATAAATTCCTCCACATCGTTCATGGTCCTCCAGGAAGTTCTTATCCGGTTGTAATAAAATTCATACAGATTCAATACAGTGGTTCCTTCTTTCGAATAAAAAAAGGATCGAAAGAAAATTGGTAAATATTTGCCAGAGTTATGACCATTTTTGTCCGACCGAGCGAATCCGAGCGACTAAAACGTCATCTATATAGGCTTTCTTGCAGGTCTCAGTGCGCAGTCACCATTATTGTTTTTTCAGGAACTACTTATTACTAAGCAATATTTTTTTTATGGGACCCAATTAACGGATTAAAGAATGGATGGAAGAAAGATTTTTTCAAATCGGTTCATAATTGCCAGAGTTATGCGCGAACATACATAGAAAAAAAAAATATATATATACAGACGAATTGAGAACCTCCTCCTTTTTTTGAAGTCGGTTAAAAATATATAAATTTAGAGTGAATTCGAATCTCTCAAAATTAAATCTTTAAAATAATGATACTGCCTTCAAATATCGTTATCTACAATTTAATACAGTTAGTGTAAACACGGTATACAAACAAAGTTCTTGTTGGGTTGACTTTATTATAATTTTTATTATTCTGATTGGAATAGAAAAATATACTCTTTATTTGTACACCAAATAAAATACTAGTCAAAGTGAGATTAAAATATTTTACATACCATTCATCAAAGCTTTACAAACTCCAGGCAAAGTTCATCATCATCACACTGCGGCAGTGCAGCGGATGAGCCAGACACTCGCTCATCACCGGGTGCAGGCGCCCGGTACGAAGAGAACCAACCCGACTGCACTTCATCCCTTGGAAACCCAATCAAGAACAATGGCTACGAAAGAAGCGCCTCGGCTAACGATGAAATGATTGAACGCTTGTCTAATGATCAGGGTGCTGAAGGTAGAAATCTCCTATTATTATTTTAAGTTGATTGACATCCAAAATACGTAATACCTCTCACGGTTGTTATTCCCAAAGAAGTGAAGAGAGGTGAACATAGCATGCCCAAATTACTCATATATATTTTAGCTCTACTATGAAAAATGGTGAGATTAAAAAGAATTAAAGCCATTATTTTTGGAACACTATTAAATTATGAACATAGATAGATTTTTCCTGTATTATTTATTTGTCAGTAGTTTAATGGGATATTGCAGCTGCATCTTGTTACAAATACTTATTATTGTAAATAAGGTAGTCATCCTATTTTATACAATGCGTACTTTCTACCATTGATAATAAAGGAATAAGAGCCAGCTAGAGTTGCTGACGGTCCAGATGTTTTATCTTCTATTTATAAGTTAATTAGTGTATTTTTTTTGTATTACTGACACGAGCATGACCAAGCCATAACTTTTTAACTTTAAATTCCAGATTTACGAATAAAGAGTGAGAACGATTACCAACCGGCACCGTACAATAATTCTCCACCACCAGCGACATCCTTGCCCAACACGAATTACCACGAGAAACCTATGGAAACGTCACCAGTGCCACCTAAACCAAGCCCTGACATCTGGCCCGCAAAAATGATAACGAGCAAATCTGGAGGAATCGCTACTGCTGACGGTAATATTATCATTTCCATTTTATTATCAAATACTATATATTACAATATATGTACAATTATATAAAACGTAGACACACGTATAATATAAATAGTTCAACTTGTCTCGTTATTTTTTTTTATTAGAACGGAGTTCTTTATCGCACGTTCTGAGGTTTGTTGGCTGAGGGGCTAGAACAAAAAGCGACACCGAAAGCAACATATTTTAATAACGACAAATAAAAAACTGTCTTACTGTTATACAGATTTGAACGTACTTGAACTGTATATCAGCAAAATGAGGTCTCAATTTCCTTGAAAATATAGACATGGTTGGTTTGATTATTGTTCAGCTCCCGACTTTGCTATCCCAAGTATATTTGTATTTCGCAAAATTATAGTAAGTGCAGTTGACTCGGTGGTCTATGAGTTTGACTAAGGTTATATAGGTAATTACGTGATGTTAGACGCGGGTTCAAACCCTAGTAATTCATTTGCTGTAAAGTGTTTATTCTTATTTTTCTACTATTCTCATTATTTATTTCATAAATTGTAAACAATATCATCTTTATTTTATAAGATTAACGTCTAATTACCATTTTTTTATCAATATAAATTTATTATAAAGAACTCTTTACAATTGTTTGTTGTTGGGGGTAATATCCAGTACTACTAATCTGATTTTGAATTATGATATTGATTTCAATCTTAATATTGTTCAGATTGAATATTAATTACACTTTTTAGCAAGCAACTGTGCTATTAGTCACAGCAAGAAACATAACATATTATAGATAGTAGTAAATGTGAGCTCTATTTCCAGCTGCCGATCGGATTTTAAACCTTTCTAGCTTCATAAACAATCAAATTATAATATAAACAAAAGTTTTAAAAAAACTCTTCAGAATAACCTGTTATATTTTGATGATTGTTTGATATTATGTTCATTTAATATGCATTTTTTTAATTCGAATTCCAGGCAAAAAGCTAAAATGTCCATACTGTGAGCGACTGTACGGCTACGAGACCAACCTGCGTGCACACATCCGGCAGCGGCATCAGGGCATCCGCGTGCCGTGCCCGCACTGCTCGCGCACGTTCACGCGCAACAACACGGTGCGGCGCCACATCGCGCGCGAGCACCGCCACCAAGTGGCGCCGCTCACTCAGGGCCCGCTCCACAACCACACGCAGTAAGCCCCGCGACGTATCGTCCTCGACTCTATTTTCAACCGAACTACCTCTGCTCCTTCGGTGCGGCCCGGGTGACCGTCTCGTCTACCTCTCCGCTCGGTTACCGTTGTTTACCGGTCGACTGCTCTACCGTGATGATCTCGGCCCGAGCCGCGTCCCGAACTGTACAATAATATACCTCGTTGAAAGCATATTATGTAATCGGTATCTACCTCAGAAATTGATCTTAAGATTTTTAAAGTTTTGAAATTGTGCGATAATTGTTACTTAATTTAATATTCATGTGTGACTATGAATGGTTGCTCAGTAATCGTTTCTGTCCGGTACCATGTTTCAAAAATGTCGTACCTGTTATTGCACCATCATCAAGTTAAAGTACCTTAATTTTTTTTGCATATTTAGTAATATGTCCAGTTGACTGTGAGATGAAGTTACCATAAATAGACGATTTATTTTCAGCTCTCGGTCGAGTATGACATAGCTTATATTATATTAACTGTGTTAAGGAATCTTAGAAATGTTGTTGAGACTGATGGTCATAGGCTAAGTGTATGTAAATAATAGGAGAATGTTATAAATCGCCTTGGCCTAGGTTGAAACACGCGTACTACAGGACTTTGTGGCAAAACTACCTCTGTTATTAATATACTATTTTTTATTATATACTTATGAACACACACTCAGTGACAATAGACTAGATATTACGATTTAGTTATGCATTCAAACATATCTGTGATACAATAGATACAGGCTACTTATATTTTTCACGTTTGCCACATTGTTGTTTAAAGAAAACAAATGGATAAAAGTGCGAGAATATACGAAAAATGTAGGGTTTCAGCAGTTTTTTACTGTACAGTGACTATTGAACGGTTTTAGTTTTGTACAAAGTACAATTTTGCCCTAGATACATAAGTAGTTAGGTAAAAGGGATCGTGTTATAAAATTGCATGTATGGTTCGATGCATGAATGTGTAAACAAATCCATTACTGTCGTTCGTATCAGGCTCGCCTGCACGGGTGTTACTATTGAGACCAAATAATTATATGTTTCAATGCGATGGTGTCGATTTTAACATTCCGTTATGATGTTTATTTCCTCGTAGTGCATTTATATAAAGGCCACTTACTACTTTTATATTCCTAGTCATTTCAAGTGCAACCAGTTGAGATTTTTTAAAGAATATAATTATTTAAATGATAATGTTGGGGCGTTCGTCGTTGTCTTTGTATTATAATGTTGAGTTAGGCAGCGGCGGTGCTCAGGTGTAATACTTCATGTGTATACAATTCAGCTGCAATAAAAGGTCTTAGTTGCATAAAGCAGATGGTACAGTGCCAAATATCCTCAATTTTAAGTTCACATCGTATTATTTATTTGATTTTTTGTTGAGTGTGAATGTAGCAACTGTGTGTTATATTCCTGATATTTAGGAATAAGTTGCATTCATATTTATTATTATATTTATATTTTAGGGTACATAAATATATTTATGAAAAGAATAATTTTCAAAAAAGGCTCAGTGACTTTTAAATATTTAGTTTCTGTATAGTACCATTTGTAAGATAGCGTTTTAGTTCTCTTTGAATGGTTACATCGTTTTTTTTATAAAATATTTTATTCCAGAATTCCTTTCTTAAATTAGAATCAACTATACTGCATTTTATTACATCACTGTTAAATCAGTATGCCAATTGAATGATTATACGAAATCAATCTAGGAAGGCTTATTCATCTAGCTCCAATATTTTAGCAATATAATTGATTTTTTAAATACGAACGGAATTCAATATATCAGTAGACCGAATAGAAGCTAATAAACAATGAGTAATCTGAATATAATTAGATTTGAATAGACAGGCTATTTTAATCTATGTATACACTTTACTTTTAACAGATATTTTTACTATAAATCTCTTTTCTTGGAATTATAAAATTACCGATTATTATACTAAGGGTAAAATATTGATTTCTTAGAATCTGAATATATAAATGGGCCATGGAAAGAAAGTTAAAAGTGGCTAGAATTAACTGTCCTAATTAAAAAAAAATGGAAGCTAAATTTTTGATTTGTAACAATAATTGTTGTAAATGGATTGACGTAAAATTTCTCACGTAATTATAACAAAATGACAATTATAGGGGAAGCTCATCTTTGGCAAGAGTTATCGCACATTAAACTTCTTTAAGTTTATTTTTTTCATCTGTAACGTCTATGTGGGGAAAGTAGGGAAGTGTTTCATCTATTAGCTTAGGTAACAGCAAGTTTGGAAATTTTGCACGGTGTAGAACTATGTTATCGGAATGGTTTGTTCATTATTAGACGATGATTATAAGTTTTTTTTGCATTGTGAAATAACATGCCTTCAATGAAAGTAACATGGAGTCAGTTTTAAGGACATATTGGAGGATATCAAAATTTTGAAATTTTACGTTGTCCAAATCCTTTTTCATTGTTGCACAAAAATTATTACATTTCATTACTATCGCCATTTGGTTGGTAAGTATGTTATTGTTAAGATTAATGTTTTTGTTTGCTATACCAATTGCAAATTTTTAACATTACGTTTTATTATTATTGATGATGATGGAAATGTCTATTTTTATCCTTTCGTTTTTTTTTTCTCTTATGAATTTAAAATTCATATTGTGATTTTCTTTTGACATTTAATGTTTTTTGTGATACCTAAAAAAATATTGCATTAATGCATCACGTTTTTTAGCTTTTTATTATTCATTTCTATTTGTTAATTAGATAGAGGGATACTGAGTATGTATATGATGGTTGCGAAAGCTAACGGTGGCACTTGGGAATCGTTAATTTGAAATCAATAATTGGATTTCTTTCTTTCTAAATTTTACAAGGTACAAGTTTTAGATTACTATAAATAATCACATGTCAATTTAGATTCTGGAAAATTATTTGTAATTTCTATAAACAACATAAATATAATTAAATTAAAATAGTATATAATTTCAAGTGATGATTGTACAAAATTCAATATTCACACGGGATATTGAATAACACGTCTAAATTAAGTTGTCGCATTGTTAAAGCTAATTGGTGGACAAGTTATTAGTGGTCCCTAAATAGTTGTAATGTTATATTTGATGTGATAGGTGAATTCACATTTAGTCGGTGTATTGCAATCCCTTTCCATTAGACTTGGCCGGTCTCCCTTATTGTTGTGGCTGTATACCTGATAAGATGGCAATGGTCTGGCAAGGAGCATCGTTAGAAACTCATCAATCTTATGGCGTACGAAGCCGATACTTGAATGATTCTAGCGATGCAAGTACAAAGATTGGATCGAACATAAAAGCTTCAAGCAAGTAAGCAGTTGAGTTTTCTGAGTCAAACTTGTAGTTTAAAATATTGAGTTGCAATATTAACTTGAAGCATAGATTGCTGCATGTATAGTGCAGTTATGTTTAAGAACATTTATTGGTTCCGTTTTGGGTTTCATTTATAAAATATATTTAGTGTTAGCTTTAAGTTTTATTTTTCTTTTATATGTAAATATATCGCGAAATGTCGTGATGGTAAAGCCAAAGATTGTTACGGGTATGGTGACCCTCTGCCGTCACAGGGCTACGTGGAGACTTTACATTCTAACTGTTAACACTGACAGACAAAAATAAATGACAGGTGTTAATTTGGTGTTGAATGTAACTTCCTACATAGCCTTTTTTAGTATAATGTAAGTTTATCTACCTCGAGAAATGTAACTTAGATTGTAAGTAAGCTTTTAAGTAGATTTTTTATATGAATGAAAAAAAATAGTCTTTAAGCTTAACGCGAAAAATAAAAAAAATAATAAAGTACAAAGTATGCTACCTCAGGATTCATTAATAGTCATTTTTCAAATTCTATAACTGTCGTGCAGATATATTTAATGGTGTTTAAACGATTATAATTAAAATACGTAAAATATTTTTTCTAAGTACTTGTTGATAAGTGCTGGCTTACAAACAGTTTTGGAATTTCGCGGGAAATAGTTTGTAAAATGTATATAATGATACATTTCACCAGTTGGAAAGCTGAGGCACATTATTTGAATCTCTGCAAGGTAGTCAGTGCTCTCAACTCAGTGTAGTACCTATGCTCAAATGAGGATTATACATCGACGTCTGTATTTAGTGACTGCGGGCTCCGGGCGAGCTGAGTTGACGGTCTAAGTTAGTATGTAAGCGTTATTTAGGTTAGTTATAATAATCTCATTGTTGTACGTCACTCTTAAGCGCAACATCGGTGGGGGGATCGGCCAAAAGTCAATCAACGTAATCTAATTGTACCTTCCTTCACTCTCCGGAGTATAAATTTTTATTCATAATTTTTATTATTATTAATTTTTTCCAGTTACTTTTTTGTGTTTCATAGATGTTACTATGTTTTAAGGAGATGAAAAAAGTTTTGAGAAATTATTGTTTGTTAGGTTTCTGCGAATTAAAAAATTGTAACAAAATTATTATTTTTTGTTTATTTTTTTCTTTTTCCTATTTCTTTGCTTTTATTTCCCCTATTATTTTTTCTTTATCTTCGACAAGTTACACCCGTCCATCGTGTTTATTATAATATTATATTTAAGTACATTATTTAAGGAATTGACGTTTAAGTACCTAATATTGATAAAATAGTTGCACTTATCTGGACAGGAAATATTTAAGTAATCATTGGATGTTTTTATATGTTTAAGGGTGCACTAAAATTGACTCGATCGCGGGAATATCTCGAGATCTCTACGAATTTGATGAAAAAAAAAATGTTCTATCGCATTTAATGTTATGTAAGTTATAAAATTATGCTCACTCCTTCATTAGATTAAATCACCAAATACTCGGACGGCACATGAGACAGATTATTGGCAGTAGATGTATTGAAATGTGGAAGGTACATAATTAATGTTTATAACATTTTTGAAATTTTCACTTTTCATTAAATACTGGCTCTAATAACATTTATCATCATACATTCAATAATTTTGATGTCTCAAAGTCATTCTTGACTGTAGTTAGAGAATCATATTTCATGTTAAAAATTAACCTACATGTTTAACCTATTCATTCATCTTATTAAGTTCCATTGAGGTAAGTCTCGGTGTCGCTATGTTCTTGGTGTCATCTTTGTGTAAGTGTACGAGATATAAACTCTATTATTATGCAAAAAAATATACAAAAAAAAGCAACGAGCATTCTTGTCTACAAGAACTAAAGTACAAATTTCTGAAGTCTTAAAAAGTTACTGCCAGTACAAATTAATTAATGGAGAAATAAAATAATATGGTATTGGTTTATGTGAGTGTTGCCAAAATTGTATTTTTTGAGGCATCGTAAATATAATTTAGTGTAGGTTATTTCGAGGAAAGTACAAAAAAATGGTTGGATAGTGTACAGCAGCCCGCGGTTGGAGAATTTGATAATGGCCTTTAATAAAATTGATTATTTGACATTTATTAAAAGTTCAGTTGCTTTGTCGTCATTTGAATGCGAGGGTAAACAGTTGGCCAACATCTGGTCAAGGAGTGGTCAAGGAGCGAATAAATAAAAGGGTGACTTATCGATTGTAAACCAGGATGGTTGTAAAACTAATTAGAGTTTTGTACGTAGCGATAAAATGCTTAATGAAAAAAGTACGGTCGTCGGTTCGGTGGTCTATGTCTGTAAAGGAAAGTGATTGTCTGTGATTTTTTTAAGCGACTTTTTTATATATATGGAAGAATATATAATTCTTTAACAGTAAGAATAGCACTACTTGTGATTTTTACATTAGATATTTATTAGTTGACTTCATTTTTTTGTACTATAATATAGGGTAAAGTAGAGATTGGTGTAGTGGAGAACGGTGCGGGTTGAATGTACATAACATTAATATAATATAAATTTATGGGAATATGACAAGCTGCACTCGTAGTAGGGGACAGCGGAGTGGTCTTGCCGGCTTTTGTCTCAATCGCACGCGTACGATAGACAAGGATGGCGCTACACCGAGTACAGCGGTCCTCTACTACGGATGCTGGAGTCCATGACATCGGGTAACGTTTGGCAAATGGTTAGACCACATGCGATGCTTGTTTCAGAGTCGCGTGTTCTTCACAAAGGCCGCTTGAAAGGCTACATTTATACGAATTAACCACTTCAGTTGAGGGCCACGCGACTCGTTCCGGTATTAGGGAATTAATTTATGCGTTAATGTAAACGGTAATAACTTGCCGGGTTCTAGCGAATTTTTTAGTGTCGTAAAAATTTTGGCGTATTTTGTTATTTATGTGGTAAACGTAGTAATTAAATGTTATGTTTGCATGGGGTGATGAGGCTTGAAACTGTTGACGTACTTTCCCAAGTACACATTTCAATGCGTTCACGATTTTGTTTATGTTGTTCTATTTTTTCCTAGCTATTTACACTTAGCCAACATTTATACTAGGTATCTAAAATAATAAAATTTATATTTATTAATGTGATAGTAGATATTTTAAAATGTTTATTAATAATTCTAGAATCTTCAACAAAGAATTTAAAACCGATTCGAATTATCATTCCAAGAGACTAGTTATATGAAATATGACAAAATTTAGTAAAAAAGTGTCAATATTTTTTTTCAAAATTCGTCGTAATGATAATGGAAAATTCGTCAACGTTTCAAGTTTCTTGAGTGAATATTCATACTGTCGGAATCTCGTGCGTACGTTTACGTACATACGTTTCTCTAACAAAGATGTCATTTCATAGCAATTACTACTGGACAAGTAAATTTAAAAACAGTTAACTGGTATTTTCTTTAGTCAGTGGTGCAGAATAACATTTACATTAAAGAATATCCATAAAATAACATGAAAAATACAGGAAACCAAAACCCGTGATCATTATTAATGTTACAAATCGAAATACTTAAACAATTTCAACTTTGATAGATGTACAAATACGAAGCACTAGTGCAGAAGCACGAGTTTCCGATAGTAAGCTATAACAATCAATGAGTTGTAAAAATATTTACCACGGGAAACAGCCCCCAAAAATACCGCATAAAGCTCATAATATCATGCTGATAAATCCAATAATATTTGATGCAAGGCAGATGGTAAAATCTTCAGTATTTTTCCTGTTTACCGCGGTAAACAGCATGAACGAAGCGGGCTATAGAATTCTAATACAGGTATTATAATTGTCCATTTGTGCACTAATCATAAATTACGTGTAATATTTAATGAAAAAAAAACAGAAATACAGTTTTTCCCACGACACAGCATCCTACCTCCTACAATCTGACTTAGGTCTAGATTATTATATTGATAAAAATTTATTCCATTGTGGAATTCTTAAATTAATAAAAAAATGTTGCTAAAATTAGTTGGTGGTTGTTTTATTTTTCACACAGTCACCCCTATACGTAATTATTATTAATTCCTTTAAAAAGTGTATTCATAAACCTGTAGTCTTTATGGTAAGTAATGCTAAACCCATTTAAAATGTCTTCGGATATGATCTTATTTTATGCCAACGTGGTAATCGTTTCGCTTCAATGGTAATCATTGAAACCAAGAGCTGTGGTCATGCGTGCCAAAACATACATTGCCAAGTATATAATGTTACGTAATCTATACATATAATAAAATCGTAGAAAAGTAAAAACTGTACATTGTGTTAAGGTGTATATACTTAACAATGTTTATTTTTGATTACACTTATTCGCCATAGATGGCGCTAGGTCTGAATTAGATAACGCTATGGTTTCGTTCCAAACGATATTAATATGGGTAATTATTTATTTATTAAATTGTCTCTTACGGATACTAGAAAGCGTTTCATTTTGGTTCCTGAACGATACTATTGGATATCCCTAAGTTTTTTGGGACACATTGAATATTTTTTGAAAATTTTAATTGCTACGTGTTCTAGGAACGATACTGATTCCGAATATATGATTTTTAGAATTTTTGTCTGTCTGTATGTCTGTGACTTCGTGTAGACTTGGCGTCAAAACCGCTGAACAGATTTAGTTGCTATTTGGCAAAAATATTTATTGATAACCTAGAAAAATTATAGGATATAAATTATCTCGCTATTTGTTACGGGGAATAAGCAGTGTCGAAATAATTATGTACTTTTTCTACTACAATTTGCCGCGAAATTATTTTGTGTTGAAGATTTGTGCACTTACTGTTTCACAGATTTAGTTGATATTTAACGGACATGTTTACTATAGACCTGGTCAGACTTTAATATAAGTAATATCAAGCTATTTGTTACAGGGAATGAGCAATATTGTAATAAGCACTTACTTCTTCTTAATTTTTCCGCGAAATTGTAAAAAAACTAGAGTAATGTTACAATATAACAGAATAATTGTGGATTTAAACTCCAAAATTAAAATCATTACGCAATATTAACATAAGGAGCTAAGCAGTAACTTTCTATAATGCTACATAAGGAAGGGAATTTAGAGATGTATCCTAACGACTGATACAGCGTAGCGGTTGAACGGTTTTCCGGTATTTTTGTGTTTCCGGGTTCGATCCCGGATGAACTCAGTTTTTTTTTTTAATTTTTTTTATAGTACTATTACGACATACCGGTACAGTACGAGGTACTTCTACAACTTAAATCGATAGGTATTGCTTTCAATTTTTAATAAAATAAATTAAAATGTTCATTTTTTGAATAGCTCCAGTCTCAGTTAGATTATAACATATGAGTTCCCACTGCTACATCTCGATTTAAAGAAAGTAGATAACCAAGTAAGGAAATTGTAAGTTATAAGCGATTAGGAACGCTACAGTGAAGCTTGCGCCTGTATCATATCCTGTACACACTGTGTACCTACTTATCGGTTCCTTGGTAACAGTGGTGAGTGTGAAGCTTAACTTAGTTATGATCGAAAGCACCACGATCAATTGCATATCTTAGTGAAAGGAATGGTCAATTACCAAAATATTTTAGATTGTTGGCCAGGCTGCGCCCGTTGAACTGTATATATTATTTTGCCATTTGAAGAGCCTCTTTCCGCGCACTTCAGTTCATAGTACTCCCTGTCAACGTGAGCACCATCGTACCGCAGCACAGCATTATTATCGCCATACGCGTGTCAGTAGACGCTACTGGGGTTCTGTCTGTTACAAGAACGTGACAATGTCGTGTCAAGTTCAAATGGTCTAAGGCCCTCTGCGTTATACTCAGTCTAAACAGAATACGTTGCAGATTATATACCTACTGCCAATGTCTGTAGTATAGACATAGGCAGTAGTCATCTGATGTCCACAGTATTAGACTCTTTACCGTGGACAAGTTATATGATGAATCCAAGCATCGTCGTTCGGATGGCTAACCTTAGTCAAAGTTGAAGAAGAGAAGTGGTCGAGAAAGTTAGGAGTGGGTTTTTATCTACATACATAGGTCTATTGTCTTTTACTTACGCGAATATTACACATTGAAATCAAACTACTTTTACGGATTTTATCGCGGTTTATTTTGATTTTGATTTTACTATCCCGACGTTTCAATTGCTTTACAGCACCCATGGTCACGGGAGGACTGAGATGTTGAACGTCCTTATGTCACAATTATGCCGGTGTACCCTCAGGTCTTCTTAGTTATTATTGTTGATCCGATCTACACAGTAAGAGCTAACAGTATCTTGAGGCCGTGCAGTATTTTGATTGCTATTGGATTTAATTATATTTATCACAGGATCCCAAGCCGGTGGTAATACCTTCTCTATTGAAATTAGGATGTTTTTTGATTTCAATAGCCTCAGAGAGCACGCGGAATCTGTGATGATGACCATCTGAGCGCTGAGCTGCAACATGTCAAGCAAGTACTACATGACAACAAGCTCCGAGTCCCGCGCCGCCGTCATAGAGAACGTGTCAAACCAGCCACTGTCGAGCGTCAGCCTGCTGTTCTACCATATATTAGAGGGGTTACAGACAAGATTGGCTACATCTTAAAGCGAGCTTCGATCAAAACTTATTTTAAGCCACCAAGGAAGATTAGTCAGTTTTTACCACCTGTCAAGTGCCATATACCTCTACAAGATGCAGGAGTTTATAAACTCGACTGTGACTGTGGGCTCTCCTACATTGGGCAAACAAAGCGTGCAATAAAAACTCGCGTTAAAGAACACATAGCTGATGTGAAACACCGACGCTGTACGAAGTCTGCAGTATGTGAACATGTTCAGGATCGCACCCACCATTATATTAGATTTGATAAACCTCAAATCCTCGCAAAAGAACACCGATTCCTACCTAGAATAATTCGTGAGGCTATTGAAATCAAAAAAACATCCTAATTTCAATAGAGAAGATGGTTGGGTGTTACCACTGGTTGGTTGGTTGGTTACTAAATCCAATAGCAATCAAAATACTGCACGGCCTCAAGATACTGTAAGCTCTTACTGCGTAGATCGGACCAACAATAATAACTAAGAAGACCTGAGGGTACCGGGTACACCGGCATAATTGTGACATAAGGACGTTCAACATCTCGCTGTAAAGCATTCGAAACGTTGGGATAGTAAAATCAAAAAATAAACCGCGATAAAATCCGTAATAGTAGTTTGATTTCAATGCTCAGTTCAAATGATACCTTAGCCACTCATCTAACTCACTCATCTAAGGAATGACGTTTCTTAACCAACTGGTCGTTTGCGAACAGTGATAATAACTGGCTACGAACATGACAATTTTTCTGTCGCATTGTAGCCCCGGGAACCTGTCACGGTGCTCACGAGGACGAGGGACGCAACCCCGCCGCCTTCCGCCTCGGAGTCGCCGCAGTACTCAATGGACGTCCTGGGGCCCACACCCCGAACGTCCCGGGACTCTGAAGGGCAGAAGGCGGACCAACGCCAACCTTATGCCCCCGTATCGAGAATGTGAAGAGAGCAGGAACGAGGGAACTGCTGCCTGTGCACCACTATATTTTACTCTCGCTAATATGGCGTGCTAAAGTATTCCGACATGCCACCTGATGAGATTCTGCGGGCCTTTTATAGCGACAGGCAGGTCCGTGGGCTTTACTTACACCCACGGAAGATGATGGGCTGGTCGGCCGCTGGTGGGACTCGAAATTGTATACAGATAGATACGTTTCCGGTGCCCATCAACATAGCGGAATTTGGACACGAAAGGTTTGAGTCAGTAGGTATGGGCAACTTTTGGGATTTCTCCACGTTAAAAAAAGGAATGGCTTAAGTTGAATCAAGTCAAGGCCTTGGCTCACCCCAGGGTGAGGTTTAAACGAGCGCCTTCCGGTGTACCACTGACTTGCTTGGCAATGACGTTAACATTGCTTGAGCTCATCAAAAATACTGGCTGCGGGCAAAGCCGCGGGTACTGCTAGTTACCTATATAATTGCTACCAGTGCCTTTTTATGTAGATAATCTCAATAATAATAATTAGCCAAAGGGAACTGGCGCAAGCATGTGGTGCTCATCACTGGCGATCGCGAGGCGGTATGGCAAAGTAAGGAGCTACACGGAAGGTTCTACCGGGCTCTTCATGGGCCCGATGTAGACTTCTCAGCCTCCGTGGCCTGGCTACGATTCGGTGACCTCTTTGGGGAAACCAAAGGTTCTGTCAGTGCAATTATGGACGAAGTTGTGATGACGAACAACTACCGGAAATATATCCTGAGGGATGGCACCATCGACATTTGTCGGGCATGTCATCCCCCTGGTGAATCCCTCAGGCATATTATATCCGGTTGTTCGCGTCTCGCAAATGGTGAATACTTGCACAGACACAACCAAGTGGCCAGGATAATCCACCAGCAAATTGCTTTGAAATACCGCCTTGTGACGTCAGAGGTACCGTACTACAGGTATGTACCAGAACCAGTTCTGGAGGATGGCCATATCACCTTATACTGGGACCGATCTATCATCACAGACAGGACTATTGCCGCCAATAGGCCTGATATTGTGCTGATAGATCGCACCGAGCGTCGTGCAATGATTGTAGACGTCACTGTCCCCCGTGACGAGATCCTCGTGAAGGCGGAGAAAGATAAAGAATGCAAATATCTTGATCTCGCGCACGAGGTTATCGACCTGTGGGACATTGATAAGGCAGTACCTATAGTCGTATCCGCCCATGGCCTAAAGGCCAAAAGCCTCGATAAACACCTCAAGAGACTCACGTTAGACGGCTGGATCAAGGGCCAGACGCAGAAGGCAGTGCTCCTGGAGACGGCACGCATTGTGAGGAATTTCCCCTCTCTGGAGCCTTAACCACCGTCTGCTAGGAACCTGTTCCCGCAGCCGGTTGGAAGCGGCTTTTTATATTTTTAAATGTACTTGTTTTTATATTTATATTTAAAAATGTAAAATAATTAGTTAAAAATGAATAAATGGAATAATAATTAAACTTTATATAAAGACAACAATTTGGTCCGATATGTTAGTAACAATTTAACTTATTCTATGTTAGTACTTAATAACTAACAGTGATTTGGTCCGATAGACCATTGCCCAGACATGTGGGCTGTCGGCTCGCGCCGCTATCGCTCGCAGGATACTGTTGGAGCTGCCGCGCAACCAGTTTAGCAGAGATGCGACTTTTTTACGCCATACTGCGTCAAAACTATCAGTGCCTGCTTCTGCAAACATCGCTGAAGCGCTACAAACACGCAGCAACTGCAACAACGCCCTAAATGAATTATTGTATTGAATCCGCAGAGCATTGTAGGCCTTTCGGGTGTACTTAAACCATAGTTCACCCGCGTACAATGATGTACAATATACTTTAAGCAGTAAATTTTTGCCTTCTGTTGTACAACGGGAGAACCTACGGGCCAACATATTCGCTCGCACCGACAATGCTCTGCGTTCTCTTTCCATATCTAGGTCATCCATGAGATAAACTGTAACCAAATGCCCTAAATATTTAAATTTATGCACCCTGTTAATCGGGACACCATTTAAAAGAATAGGAGGAACTGTTAGGCGGCATTTGGAGCCAGCTGCAAACACCATGTACTCTGACTTTTTGCAATTGTACATCAATCCATGAGTAGCAGCGTATGATTCACATACACTGACCAACTTACGCAATAAGCTAACCGAGGGAGCAAGCAGTAGGTACCATGTCGTCCGCGTAGCTCAAGTTATTATAACACACTCCGTCGATAAAGCAGCCGACATGTGTGCTACCAAGACGCTCGTTCAGCTCATTCACATACAGGTAGAAGAGTAAAGGTGAGGTAAGTCCTCCCTGCCGGACCCCACACTCCGGCCTACATGACTCCGAAAGCTGCCCAGCCCATCTTACTATTCTCTTCTCAAAATTCCAAAATTTTATTTCAAATAGGCTTAACGCTAGCACTTTTGAACGGTCAATTTTTTAAAAGCTACCACCGGATCACAACGCGGCAAGAAACTCAGCGGGCTTGTCATTCTTTCACATTTTTTTTCTGGCCTACATACCAGCATCTTAGGAGAGAGACTAGCTCTGCTGGCATCGATGTCTGTTCCAATTTCTGCCAAAGTATGTTGTGCGAAACAACAAAATAAGTATTTTTCTCTCTTATAAAATATACTAAAGTAGGGCAGTTTAACAGATCACCATGTGGCACTTCATCAAAATTTCTTATTAAGATTTCGCACGGCCGTAATTTAGAAGACACTGTAAAAATTTTTATTTTTTTCGACTTATCTAAAACTTAATTAAGTTTTTTATGTACCTATATAAACCTCCCGTGAAATATTATCTAACCGTTTGTGAAAACCACATAAAGATCCGATGCGTAGTTTAAATAGGAGTTGGCGTACATACAGACAGACCCGGAAAGCGAGTTTGTCTTTAAATACTTAAAGAAGAAAGAGATAAGATAAAGATGGAACTGTGTATTTTTCTTTACATTTATCTGATATTTTGTCAAATTCGTCGCTTGAAAGTTAGAAGTTTATAAGAGACAGGCTGTGTATTAGTAACTTTGCTTAAAAGTGACTATAGTACATGAAATGCGCATTAAGATACATTTAAATTATACTTATTCCGATTAAGTCAAGCTATAGTAGGTTTTTTTTTTGGGAATGATAGACGCTGTTGGCTGCAGATGGCCATTACAGCTTCACCGGACAATAGGAGGCGAGCGCCTTAACGGCAGAAGTAGCGACGAGCTCAAGGACACCTCAGGGAGGCACTGCCTCGGCTTGGGCTGTCGCTTAAGAGAGGGCTGAGTTTACCACCGGTTCACAACGCGCCCCCACTGTAAAGGACCTATAGTAGGTGTCTTCCTTCATGCGGTAAAACCGGCTAATGAGTAGGTATTTGTATTTTCTGTCTTTATTCTTTAAACTAGCTGACCCACGCAGCTCCGCCCGCGCTGTGTTTACGTTAACTAAACTTTCAATAATATACATTCGCATAGAATACATAACCTCATTTTTTATAGTCGGTTAAAAACTGGGACCCACTTTTTACTTGCTCTCCAAAGCACGGAGATGTTTAGTTCAAATGGCGTTAAGCGGTCACCCATCTATGTAATGACCTTACCTAACGTTGCTTAACCTGATCGATTTCCAAACATTGTTAACAACTGTCTATGAGTGTTCCCTTACAAATATTTATTATAATTATAATGAAAATTTTTTAAAATCGGAGTAAGCGTATAACCAAGTACACATTTTGATTTTAGTCCCCTCTCCCAAGGGAACCGTGCTGAATGTCGGGATAAAAAGTATCCTATGTCCTACCTCGGAGTATTAACTCAAATCATGCCAAGTTTCGTTTCAATCCATCCAGTAGTTTCGGCGTGATGCTCAGCCGAGATACAGACAGACAGACAGACAGACAAAAAAGAAACATTTTTGGCTTTATTCTCGGTTATAGAATGCCTTCCAAACATAATTTTCAAAATATCTTCAATGTACAGAATTGGACCTGTTACAGTTTTATTATAAGTATAGATTATTATGATTATGATTATTTTTATTAGAATAATTTTATTAGCCACTAGCTGACCCACGCAGCTCCGCCTGCGCTATTTTTACGTTAACTAAACTTTGAATAACAGACATTCGCATCGAATACATAACCTCATTTTTTATAGTCGGTTAAAAACTGGGACCCACTTTTTACTTGCTCTCCGAAGCACGGACCCGTTTAGTTCAAATGGCGTTAAACGGTCACCCATCTATTTAATGACCTTACCTAACGTTGCTTAACCCGATCTCTTACAAAACCTTGATAACAACTCTCTTTGAGTGTTCCCTTACTAATATTTATTATATTTTATAGAAAAATTGATAAAATCGGACCAAGCGTATAACCAACTACCCGTTTTGACTTTAATCCCCTCTCCCAAAAGAACCGTGCTAGATTACGGGACAAAAAATATCCTATGTCCTACCTCGTAGTAAGATCTCAAATCATGCCAAGTTTCATTTGAATCCATTCAGTAGTTTCGGCGTGATGCTCAGCCGTGATACAGACAGACAGACAGACGGACAAAAATAAAAAAAAATACATTTTCGGCCTCAGTATCGGTTATAGAATGCCCTCCAAATATAATTTTCAAAATATCTTCAATGTACAGAATTGGACCTGTTACAGTTATATTATAAGTATAGATTATTATGATTATGATTATTTTTATTAGAATAATTTTATTAGCCATAAAGAAAACATTGCAGTTACATGTGTACAACAAAATTAGAACAGTATGTTTCTTAAGATTCTATTCTATTGTTGGTGGCTAAAAATCGGGCCCGGTAACCACCGGAACGCACTTCGACTCAGTTGGATCCACTGTGCATATGGTTCTTGATTATCAGCCAAAAACAACGTGACATAACCCAAAATAAAAATCTGTTTTGAGATGTGCAAACGAAGCCCTTCCACATGATACCCTACTCGATATACTCGTAGAAGTCTCACTTTAAAATTTTGATGACCCATTTCGACGTTCATTAAAAAAAATAGAAAAAATATATTTTTTTCATTTGCGATGAGGTCGGGTAAGTGAGACTATTCCAAGTTTAAAATCGACAGCCTCAGTGGTTCCTGAAAAATATAGGTGTGAGAGACAGACATACAGACAGACGAAGTCTCAGCATAAGCGTTCCTTTTTTACCTTTTAGGTATGGGACCCTAAAAAGGTAATAACAAGAGTTCCTAATTGGAGGCAACCTCAGTATATATGAGTTGACGAGATACAAAAATGGCAAGCCATTGGCGTGCAAGTGGAGAGACCTATGTCCAACAGTGGGCTACTAATAACTTAACGAACTGACCGCTTAAAGTTTTTATATAGAGCTCCATTCGTGTTAATGTTGATTGTATGCAAATGTGCTAAGTAGCCATTTAAATCCATTTTGAATGTCAGTACAAGTGGTATTTCCTTGATTTTTTCATTACCTGATTGTTTGAGATAGGAGTTTATTGATTGCTTAGTGCAGTTAGGGCATAGATAATGATTATGGTAAAGAAAGCATCCGGCATGGGTCTGACGCTTCCGCTTTTCAGTCGCTTTGAGTACTTAGGGACTACCGGATTGTAGGGAAAAGTATATATTTTTGTAATTTTTTAATAAGTTAAGGTGATTCTAACGTCGCCAAGTCTTAATATGTACCTAGGTTCATCAGATCCTTTGGAAAACTGAACATGCCAAACAAGTACTTAGTCTTAAAGGTAATAATAATTATGTTTGTTAAGCTCAATAAACTTGCATTATATAATATATATTATAGTACTAGCTGACCAACGCAGCTCCGCCTGCGCTATTTTTACGTTAACTAAACTTTTAATGACAGACATTCGCATCGAATACATAACATCGAATAAATAATTTTTTATAGTCGGTTAAAAACTGGGACCCACTTTTTACTTGCTCTCCGAAGCACGGACCCGTTTAGTTCAAATGGCGTTAAACGGTCACCCATCTATTTAATGACCTTACCTAACGTTGCTTAACCCGATCGATTACAAAACCTTGATAACAACTCTCTATGAGTGTTCCCTTACTAATATTTATTATATTATAAAGAAAAAATGATAAAATCGGACCAAGCGTATAACCAAGTACCCATTTTGACTTTAATCCCCTCTCCCAAAAGAACCATGCTAGATTACGGGATAAAAAGTATCCTATGTCCTACCTCGTAGTAAGATCTCAAATCATGCCAAGTTTCATTTGAATCCATTCAGTAGTTTCGGCGTGATGCTCAGCCGTGATACAGACAGACAGACAGACAAAAATTAAAAAAATTACATTTTCGGCCTCAGTATCGGTTATAGAATGCCCTACAAATATAATTTTCAAAATATCTTCAATGTACAGAATTGGACCTGTTACAGTTTTATTATAAGTATAGATATATAGTCATACATACAAAAGTACACTCAAAAATTACCCTTTAAAATCCTCCTCCTCCTCGCGTCGTATTTCCTCATTGCTGAGGGCCGTGATTACCCCCAAATGACACACTAGCCAAGACAACTTGGCACCATCTTTTCCTGTCAGAGGCGATGTGTAGCGCACTATAGATGCTGGTGTCTGATAGACTTGCGGATCTGGTCCACCCAACGCATGGGACAGCGACCCCTGGGCCGTTTACCAGCTACTTTCCCAGTTGCCATGAGACGTTCCAGATTTCATTACTACGTCTGGCAATGTGGCCGAAATAAACCAGTACTTTCCAGAGACAGTCACTGGACAACCCTGGACCCTTTAAAATACATTCTAGTAAAGTCTGGTAAAAGATAGAAGAGTTCTCTTTTTACTTCTTGAATAGTCACACATTGTTCTTAGGGTTCCATGCCTAAAAGGTAAAAAAGAAGCCCTTATTGTGAGACTTCGTCTGTCCGTCTGTCTGTTTTTTAATGGGAGTTCAAATGGGTCATCAAAATTTCCAAGTGAGACTACTATATCGAGTTGTATCATATGAAAGGGCTTAATTTGTAAATCTCAACAAGAGTATTTCTATTAGATTACCTACCACATATACTGTGATCCCCAAGCCGCCTGCCATGCGAGGGGATTATGGGCACCCCTCCCTTCTAATGGGGAGGCCTTTGTTCAGCAGTGGACGAGTTTCGGCTGATGATGATGATGATGATGATGACCAATTATGGTATGGAACCGTCAGTGCGCGAGTCGGACTCGCACTTGACCGGTATTTTTTTTTATTTAATGGGCATCGTTACCTGACACTAAACGTATTGTATGTAATACTATAGCTTCCGATTTTTAATACTCGCTGTGAGAGTATTAATTTCATATATTTCCGCGTGTGTAACATTAACACAATACACAAATTACACAACAAATAATAATGATTATGTTAGGGTCCTAGTGGACGTTAAATAAAAATAGCGGACTGTATTAATAGGGCGTGAAAATGACAAATTGAATATTATAAAAAAAAAAACAAAGTTAAGTAGTCGTCCGTCAATGGCCCAGTGCTTCGCGAGTGGCGAGCCGCTGGTCGCAGGTACGTTGCCGGAGGTGGTGGCGCGATGTTCCCCGCCCGCGCGTCTCCTCCCGTGCGTTAAGACAGGTTCTTATCAGATTCCTTCGGAGTCGCTGGATGCTCGAGGTGTGGGCCCTTTGAGCGTCCATTGAGTACGGCGGCGACTCCGAGGAGGACGGCGGCGGGGTTGCGACCCCCGTCCCCGTGAGCACCGTGACTGGTTCCCGGGGGCTACAATGCGTCCCCCGGCGGCGGGCTCAAAGGCAAGGCACTGAGTGGTGCAGATCCCACCGGAGAGCCCTGGGGCCTCTCATGTGCCGATGCGACAGCCGCGGGGGTTTTAGTGTGTAAGAATCCCACATACCCCGGACGAGCCCCACAGCTGCCGGGGATCTTTAGAAGATTTCTCCCACGTCAAAAAAAAGGTTCTTAACAGATTACTTACCTGTGGTTGTATATAATAGTCATATTAATTAAAGGACATTGCTCAGCGCCCGTACAAATTTCCACTAAGAACTAACCATTATCATCATCAGTAGCCGAATCACGTCCACTGTTGAACAAAAGCCTCCCCCTTAGAGCCCCCCCTCCCTCCCTCCCTCCCTTCCCCCTCCCTCCCTTCCCCCTCCCTTTGGGAGGTGTTGCTATAATCCCCACGCTTGGCAGGCGGCTTGGGGCTCACAGTACAGTTTTTTTTTTATACTACCAAGGTGGCAAGCAAGCGTACGGCCCGCCTGATGGTAAGCAGCCACCGCAGCCTATAGACGCTAGCAACACCAGAAGAATTTTGTGTCCAGTAATTTCACCAGCTACAGTGCCCTTCACGCCGGAACACAGCAATGCTTACACACTGCTGCTTGGCGGCAGAATATCTGACACTGCGGTGGTAGTTGGTAGGTAATCTAATAGAATGACGCTGCCGCCCGTCTTCTTGATTTCCCTTAGTCTAGTCACCCCCCAGGGACACCCAACGGGAAGATATAAGAGGGTGCTTTTCTTACCCGGGTAGGGTGCTTTTTTTTTCCCACGGGGAAACTTAAGTTATGTAAATGTTGCTTATTTTAGTGGGGGCACTACCTTGGCCCCAGATGATTTGGTATCGACAAGTTAAAATACACACATCAAAAGTGTCTAGGGATCAAGCATTTTTGGGCAAAAAAATGGGCAGAAGAACAATGGCGTTTCGTGTGCTTTTCTGATGAGTCTCGTTTTGGTATGAGACCGGATACAAGACGTATACGACACTGGAGAACCCCTGGACGCCAACAGCGATTAAAATCCTGCCAGGAAGTCCATCCTTATAGTGGTGGAACCATCATGGTATGGGCGGGTATTTGGATCGGCGGAAGAACTGAGTTGATTTGGATCAGAGGCAACCTCAACGCTCAAATTTATGCTGAGACGATTGTATCAGACGTCATCGTTCCTCTACAAGTGCAAATCGGTCCCTTATTTCAGTTAATGCATGATAATGCACGACCGCACACCGCAAGAGTTGTAAGACAGACTCTCGCCGCAGCTAACATCAATGTCCTGCCCTGGCCTGCTCAGTCGCCAGACTTGAACCCGATTGAGCATGCATGGGATATGCTACAGAGAAGAGCTCTGCCGAATATGGAGGGTATCCAGTCGCAAGAAGACCTTTTTTTGTTGTTGCAACGAACATGGGCGGCCATTCCACAGCGTGATTTGGATGAACTCATTTTGAGTATGCCAAACCGATGTTCTTGTGTTGTTAGTGTTCGCGGTAGAAACACGGATTATTAATTGTTTAAGTTACCCAATAAAATTTTAAAGAAAACTGTTATTTCAGTCTTTTTTTCGAACTTTTGTGTTAGTGGATCAAATGTCAAAAATCCCTTTATTAGGAAAATGGCAAATTTCTTTATTAATGCAAAGGTGACTTGGTTTATCGTTACTGTGACAAACGAAAACACTTTATTTGATGAATCCTTAAAGAAAATTTTAATGGCAATTTTTTTTGCAATGGGCTGGCCGCATCGATTGATGAACCGATAACTGGAGGTTCTCGATTGGTGACTATGAACCGGAAGACGCAGCTTAGGCAGGCCTCCCACGTCGACACGGCTAACTGTCATTAATTAGGGTGTTCTAAGGGAAAGTCCTTTGTTCAATAGAAGGCGTATTCCGGTTGATGATGATAGCAATATATCAATATCAACGGTCAAATATTGATTTGACCGTAATGCCAATAGCTATTTTTAAAAAAACTGTACTTGCTGTGTGTTAGTCACTCCCTTTTAGTTTGCTTTTTTTGTTAATATAGTTTTTTATTCTACACTTTTTTCACTTTAGTTGTATTACTGTATTATGTTAATTTTACGTTAATTTAGTTTAGTTAATTTTCTTTTACGTAAGTACTAGGTTGGTGTGTTAAATTTTTTCGCGCATTTATTTTTAGTGCATGCAGTGCTTTTCTTTAAGTAATGAGGCACTTAGAAATAAGTTGGAATGTATTGTTACCTTTTTACAGTGTACTCATTGTTGAAGAGCCAAATAAATAAAATAAAAATAAAATAAAATATATTTTACATTAAAATTATTATTTATTTTGAAATATATTATATGAAAGTAAATAACATTCTTGTGTGAACCTTAGATAAATCAGGAACAGGAATAGGGGAATAAGATTATTTAAGTTATATCTATATCTAAACTATGGCCTAGAAATATTTGATGCAAATATAATCTCTCGTGTGCACGTTACTTTTACAAACAACCTTTTACGGCGCAAAAAATCATTCTTCCTCAATCAATCATAACTTATTCTATACATTTCTCAAGCTCTAGATGGCGTTAACTATTATCACTATAGATCCTGTATAGAATGCGTAGCCTTTATGAAAATCATATCAGGAGCATTATCAATGAAAATTAAAAAAAAAGATTGTTGAATAATTCTTTAATTTCGTGTTTCATACTACATAAAAATGTATAAAAAAATGTTTCTCACTTCTATTACTTTAATACCTTTTATTTACTTTTTTTTTCGATATCGCTTATTGTCTGCAAATAAATTATTATTACATAAGAAAAAAAAAGAAGAAAAAAAAAGTATATAGGTATTAGTATCAGTTGTCTGGTTTCCATAGTACACAGGCTCTGCCTAGTTTGGGATCAGATGACCGTGTGTGGATTGTCCCAAGATATTATTATACCATTTATTTCAATTTCTTAAATTCTTTACATTTTCAAATATAAATATCTATATTATTATTATTATAATATTATTAACAATTGAATTAAAATCAAGTTGGTTAATAAAAATAATTGCAAACTGCAATATATGACTTTTCTCATAATGAGAATGTGGTGCGTCCAAAACCAAGCGTACGGTGACACTTTTTGGCTGCAAATAAATTATTAGTACACATTATTAAAAATTTAAATTAAAAAAAAAACAAACTGTAATAGATCAATTTTCTTGCGATCCAAATGTGGTGACACTTTTCGACATTCAGAATCCGGCCTATTATCTCAAGTTCGTCTAGTGACCGCCGCGCCGGACCGGCCAGGACGATCAGTATATAAGCACGATGTGATTTTTGTAGTGCATTCATTCATTGAGTGATCACCACAGGATCAGCAATGGCAGCCAAGGTACGTTACTAACTTGTACTTTCACTGGCAACTAATATTTTACATTCTTTTTATAAACTAGGCAAAGGAAAGTAGGAATTCGAAAAAAGTTTTTTCAAACTTAGATTATATATTCCACGTTCCAATTTTGAAATTACGTTTTATATTTTAATATCATTTACATGATTGGTCTTTTACAATAATTAGAAAGACTAACCGCGTTAGTTAGTCTACTGAAAAGCAGTAGGGCAATTAACGTTACTATATTCCTATGGAAAGACTTGAAGCTGAAGAAATTACTGAGCTAAAGAGTATCTAAGGTGACGGCAGTGCAAAAACTTGCCCTTAAGCAGACGTATCACTTACCATAAGGCGAACGTCTTTTTGGTTACTAAGTTGTATACAAATCTTTGCAATATATCAGGAATATTAATTACCAAATGTCACGCAAGTCAACTGATATCAATAAAAAAAAATTCTACCTATGATATTACGGAAGTCCGTATATATGACTACTCGCTTGTCAACTTATACGAACGATACATTTTATTATTGTGACATTGTGTAGGTGCTTGTTAATTTGCTTTTAGCATCCTTGAGTGTTGTTTTTTTTTATCCACTACTAAACAAAAAATTAAAACGTATAATTTTTTGTTAACAGTTCGTCGTAGTTCTCGCAGCCCTGGCCATGGCCCACTGCTCAGTGGTGCCTGTGGCGCGAGTAGACGCCGACTACACCAGCTTCGCGTACGACGTCGCTGACCCCAACACCGGAGACTTCAAGAGCCAAGTCGAGACCCGCGTTGGAGGCAACGTAGCTGGCCAGTACTCGCTCCTTGAGGCCGATGGCACCAAGCGTACCGTCGACTACGCCGCCGATGATGTGAACGGATTCAACGCTGTCATCCGCAAAGACCCCGCTGTCGTTGCTGCGCCCGTAATTGCTGCCGCTCCCGCGGTTGTTGCCGCCCGCACCATTGCCGCTCCCTCTGTCTACGCCACTCCCTCTGTCTACGCCGCTCCCTCTGTGTACGCCGCTCCCTCTGTATACGGCGCTCCCTCTGTGTACAGCGCTCCCTCTTTGTACTCCGCTCGCTCTGTTCTTGCCGCTCCTTCCCTCTATTCTTCTGTAGTACCCTCTGTCTACTCTGCCCCTCTCGGCTACGCTACCCGTGCGGCTTACTGGTGAATAAATTTTTTTGACAATCCTGCTTCATTGTAAATATGTTTTTAATAAGAAATAAAAAGTGAAACTACCTATTACGTTGTTTTCAATAACCTTTAAGTATCATCATCATCACCAGCCGGAAGACGTCCACTGCTGAACATAGGCCTCCCTCTTCAAACGCCACAATGAACGACAATTGGCTATTTGCATCCACCGGTTACCTGCGACGCGCACAATGTCGTCTGTCCATCTAGTGGGAGGCCTACCTACGCTGCGTCTTCCGGTTCGTGGTCGCGACTCGAGAACCTTCCTTCCCCAACGGTTATCGGTTCGCCGAGCGATGTGGCCTGCCCATTGCCACTTCAACTTGCAGATTTTAAGAACTATGTCGGTGACCTTGGTTCTTCGGCGAATCTCCTCATTCCGGATTCTGTCGCGCAAAGAAACTCCGAGCATAGCTCTCTCCATAGCTCGTTGTGTGACTCTGAGCTTATCCAGAAGGCCAACAGTTAGGGACCACGTCTCAGTACCATATGTCATCACTGGCAACACACACTGGTTGAAAACCTTCGTCTTCAGGCACTGCGGTATTTCGGACGAGAAGATTTCGCGTAGTTTCCCGAACGCTGCCCCTCCGAGTTGGAGTCTTCGGGCGATCTCTTTGTCGAAGTTGGACTGACCTAACTGGATAGTTTGTCCTAGGTATACGTAGCGGTCAACAACTTACACCTTTAAATATGTTACCATTAAATTAGTATTTTATTCTGGTGAATACAGTTCTAAGAAGTTACTTATTTAGATTTCTCTGATTGAATTGCGTAGGTACTAGGACCACGTAACACAAAAAGGAATTATAAATTAGAACTAGAAGAATCTTTGAAGTTAGAAATAGCAAACGACTTAATCTATCATAAATAATACAAGTTTAAGCGACAACGAAATAAAACAGTGAACCTAGATGGCAAAAAGCATAATAATACGGTCAAAAATAATATAAAAAGAACGCAACAGTTCACGAAATACTGAAGTGAACCTATTGACGGGCCCGTTGGTCTAGTGGTTAGACACCCTGGCTGCTACCCGATGGGTCGTGTATTCGATTCCCACCAAGTGTCTGGGTGTTATTTATCTATTTAAGTATGTATTTACAACAAAACATGTATATAAGTATTAGTATCAGTTGTTTGGATTCCATAGTATCAGTTGTTTGGATTCCATAGGCTCTGCCTAGTTTGGGATCGGATGACCGTGTGTGGATTGTCCCAAGATATTATAATTATTATTAATTAACACACTGGACTTTTATAAATTCTTATTAATTAACACACTCGACTTTTTAAAACGATCGAGATAGTGTTGACTCTTCGATTCTAAATACGGTTCTGGAGGAAAATATTGATAATATCAACCAATTTTCTTTATTATCTTCGTCACGATTTTGAACAACTGATGGTAATCGGTGAGACCGAGACGATTCCTGAATACCTACCGAATTTCACGAGGCTCTCCACAATGTTGCTTGGTCAGACAGTGTATGAGATGCACGATTCTCAGTACAGGGAAAAACGACGCAAGGAGTTAGGTATTAAATAAAAAAAAAAACTTAATTTACTAACTGGAACAGTTGCATTTCAGTTTTTTGTTCTAGATTTGACACAAAACACATTACATATTATTTGTGTTATTGCTGATTCACAATTTATATTATTCCGTAGTAAGCTCAGAAAGCAAAAGACCGTACCGTAAGTCAGACGAAAAGTATCAATGTGTGAAAAATTAATATATTCCGTTGCGTATCTGAAGAAATTATTGAACTTGACCAAGACACTAACCAGAGTGAATCTGTGAACTCAATCAATTGTCTATGGGCAAACCTCAGGCCAAAAATAGGAATAGGCGAGGAGCAGTAGTGGCCTATAGTTCATACAAGAAAAAAGATTTTGCCTACCCTATGACTTCTGTAAATGTCTATAATTTCATAAATACTCTACGAAGAGTGCTTATTTGTCTGCCTTGTCGTAAAAGTGTGTGCGCACTAGATAGATAGATAGACAATTCTTTATTGCGCACAAACAAACAGATATTAAAATAATAAGACGCAAATTAATAAAACATGCAACAATGGGCGGCCTTATCGCTAAAAGCGATCTCATCCAGGCAACCTTTACTCTACTGGCGGGGAGCACACTAATAGTAAGTGAAGCAACCTAAAGTAATACCAAATTGCAAAGAAATTACCTCAATGTATATAATATAATGTCCTCCGAACGTATCGGTGCCGGTGGGGTGTCTGGGTAAAACTAACGCCTTCCCATATCCTCCTGTTGGGTATCGTAATAGACGACTAAGGGAAAACAAGAAGACGGGCAGCATCGTCTTTCTATTGGATTACCTATCATCTATACTGCGATACCCAAGATGCCTGCGTGGGTATTAAATAATAATAAATAAATATAGCAACCCCTTCCCAATAAGAGGGCTTTTGTTCAGCAATGGACGTCCTTCAGCGGGCAGCAGCTGAAGGACGTCCATTGCCGAACAGATACACAAGCATAGCGACCAATTTCACAAAATTAGCCATCTACTCTAATTTTGTATAATTCTTTTTTCTCAATAATAATGTACAAGTACTTTCGTTGGCCCGAGTGCACTCTCTCATTCTTTAGCCGATGATACGGAATAATGACACTACCGGGGAGAGGTTAAACTCAGGAATCCTTTTACACCCCTATCAAACAACCATATAGACAGCCTTTAACATCCTAACCAGTAAGAAACACCTACACGAAGTTGTTGCTCCTCGCAAGATCGGAACGTGAGACCTCCGATTTTCAAAGCGATCAGTTTTCCGTTGCGCTACGGAGGCAACACAGCTTGAACAAACAGCTCTGAAGACCCACGCCAACCGCCGTTTGTTTCTAGTTCTTCAATTATATTATTCACACTGTATTTACTTACTTTGTGATTTGATATTACTTTAGATGGCTTCACTTGTAGATTTCATTATCCATTGAAGGTTATGTGCTGCATTCAGAATTCGTAATCATTCAACTGGTCACTTTGGTTTTTGCTAGGTAGTGGGTGTACAACCGAAGTGCGGGTACAACCGCAGTGTCATATATTCTACCGCCAAACAGCAGTGTGAACAATGCTGTGTTCCGGTGTGAAGAGCACTGTAGCTGGTGAAATTACCGGACACAAAAGACTTAATATCTAATGTCAAAGATTCGGCAACGCGCTAGTAATGTTTCTGGTGTTGCTAGTGTCTATAGGCTTTAGTGAATACTTACCATTAAGCAGGCCGTATGTGAATGAGTAAATAGTACCACCACTGTGCCTATGTAGACTTTTTTAGAATTAATATTCAACTCACGGTAAACTGAGTGGTTGGCTCGTGGATACCACACTAGCAAATTATAAGTAGAGTTATCATTACGCTGGCAATAAAAGGACACACTGTGCTGAAAGCTGAGGCCTTTCGTTTCAGCTTCCAGCACAGTTTTCCTCAGGAACAAAACGACATTTAAAAGTAGCGTGCTATTTGTTTTATGCAAGGGGAGCCAGTTTCGCAGCCAGATTGCGACAATTTTTGTTATTATGCTTTACAAAACGGATTGTTTGCTTTAATCGTATAACCTATGTAATAATGTATTAAAATAAAATAAAGAAATTTTTTTTTATATTCGTTTAATTATTAATACATACGTGTATGTACAAATTAATAACAATATTTACATTACTTCGACAAAAAGTGAATCACGTCGTGGTCTATGGCTAAATGAGTATTACTTAATCGCTCGAATTTACCAGTAAGATACGGGGGCGGAATACGCCGCGTAACTCAGAGGAGAACCCGCGTAGTACGAGGGAGCGTAGCCGCTGGCAACGTACGCGGGGCCCGCGAGAGTGCGGGTAGCAACGTACGAGGGAGCGCCGGCAACGGTGCCGTAGGTGGTGTAAGCGAGGGGAGACGCGGCGCTGTACGCGACTGGGCCGGCCGCGGTGTACGCGTATGCGGGAGCACCAACTGTGCGGGCAGCGAGCAGGGGAGCGGAGGCTGCGTACACAGAAGGAGCGGCAACGGTGCGAGCGGCAACTACGGCGGGAGCGGACGCGACCACAGGTGAAGTAACGACGGCGGGTGCGGCAACAGTGCGGGCAGCGATGACCGCGGGGGCGGACGCGACCACGGGAGTAGCAACGACAGCAGGGTCTTTGCGGACGACAGCGTTGAATCCGTTCACATCATCGGCGGCGTAGTCGACGGTGCGCTTGGTGCCATCGGCCTCAAGGAGCGAGTACTGGCCGGTGACGGTGCCTCCGACGCGGGTCTCGACTTGGCTCTTGTAGTCGCCGGTGTTGGGGTCAGCGACGTCGTACGCAAAGCTGGTGTAGTCGGCGTCTACTCGCGCCACAGGTACCACTGAGCAGTTGGCCACTGCCAGGGCTGCGAGAACTACGACGAACTAGACAAAAAAAAAAGAAAAAATATTAGTACAGAATTAACTAGAGAAATATGTATATATAAGATAGATAAATATGTATTAGAGGTAGTGATTGAGACTATATTTCTATACGTATATACATATGTTCGTCACGTCAAAAGTTGATATGGCGCAGCAGTAAGTTGCGTGAATTTTAAACATGTGAAAGGAGTAGAAGTTAGAAAAGATATTTATTGTCCTGTGTCACATAACAAGCTATGTGTAAAACAATCGTTTAATATTAAAGTAATTTAACTAGTAAGGAATAGATCGAGCCTTAGCGAGTAAATTTTTCATTAAGAACTTGTTACACGTACTGACTCATTAGTCAGTAGAAACGTGCGTAAGCTGTAAGCCGATAAAAATATTTTAGAAGAAAATATGCATAATTTCGTGTCACGATATTGTAAATCTCACTATGTTAATTTACTGAATGCATTCAAATGTATTTTGTATAGTTACTAAAGAATTTAATCTCTTAAGGTTTCAGATATTGATGATATAAAGAATTTAATCTCCTAGGCAAAGAGATAATTCCGCCATTCTTTTAGTACACAACCCTCCCAGTGAGCAGACAACTTGGAGGAAGTTTTTTATCTAGTTTAATTATATATGTAAATAATCTGGAAATATTTAGTTTCAATAAATATTAAATTTTTGCTTTTAATCTCTTTGAAAATAATATTAGGATATGACCTTGAAAAACAAATCTTCAGTGGGATACCAGTAAATCGTACCTTGCAGACGTGATATTGCGATCGACTTGACATGAATGTTAATGAAACAACTATTTTTGATCACATCCGTTTGAATTTCAATTGCACGCGCAATAGTTCAAATTTGGAACAAAACTTTAGTTATAATTTTTAATTTGTAGCTAATTATGAAGAGACAAAACTGTTTATTTAAATATTTTAAAATGAAAGTTGGTATTGAGTATTTGTTCATTACTATATTTACGGGTTTAACAAAAAAAAGCATATTCTGCTGAAGGTGTTGGGTATGTTAGGTTTTTACAAGATTTTGAAGCCGTCAAGACATACCATCATTTAGATTTTTTTATACATAATTGCGGCTTATTTTATACTAGCTGACCCGCGCAACTCCGCACGCGCTTTTTACGTTTGCCAAAATAAAAAGTAGTCAAAATAGCACTCAGGCATAATATACTTTTCTAACAGTGAAATACTTTTTAAAATCGGATCAGGTGTACCGGAGACTATCCCGAATATCCAAACTCCCAAACTTTACCTCTTTGTAATATTAAGCAAGAATACGTAATAGTCAAAAATATATCTCAAAAATCGCGATATTTGCACAATCAAGATAGAAACTAGATCTATTTTCTAATTTATGAATTCATTAATAAAATCTAATCACTTCACTGATAATCACCTTAGCTGCCATTGCGTTAGAGATGAGGATACTCCGATCGTTGAATGATACCTGAGGAGAACGCTAGGAGCTTTTATATTAGCTTTGCGACGCGAGGGCGTGGCGTTGAGACGACTCAGTTACTCGTTGATCTTTAAAAAATTAAGCTAAGTGCACTCTGGATATTCGACGCGGGTTCCGGATATACAATTTTGGGATAGGTGCATTATACCTCAATACAACGATTTCCGTTTTTCTTTTGCCGTACAAATATGCGGATATGTTAGCGGCGAGAGCTTTTGACTACAGTGTATTTTATAACCTTATTTGAATTTTATAGATAGGCGACTAAATATATTTGATGCAATAAAGTGTTGAGTCATATTTATAGCACTAATCGATGTAAATTGAAGTGAACTATATCATTCAAGGCATTTCGGAACAAATAAAGATTGCAATTGTGCGGAATTACGTTTTGAGTGGTGTGTATGCATTAAGTACTTTGCAGTTATTATGGTACCGGTAGAGGGAAGTCACTATCATTACGTAGTGATATTAAAGTTTTTTTTTTTTGTAAAACAATCTAAGCTAATGCTGACTGCATTGACCTAATTGTGGTAACCACTAATAATTGTTTCCAATTTAGCGGCTTTGTCACAAATATCAAAAAAAAGTTTGGTAACTAAAATAGTTTACGTCAATGGCCTCTAGTGTCGATCAAAACAGAAATCATGTTCCTTCGGTAGAATCAGTTATTCTATTTTACAGACAATCAGGGTCTGCAGGGTATCAGTCTGCATTATCCTAGCCGATACACAACAACTGCACAAACTTGTTGCTAGCCGCGGCATTCGAACCCGTGTTTTCCGATTTGCAAAGCAAGCGGCTTCCCAATGCACCGCGGTAGCTAAAAATAATATGTGTGAAATACTTATGTGTATTATGGCGACATATTTCTAACATTTTTATAATACACGATACAAAATGAGCTTTGGAATAAATCCATTGTTAATGCTAATAGATTATGAAATAATTATGAAGTCTAATTATGTTGATTAGACCAATTTATTGGTTAACAACATCGATATAATAATAATATATAAACTGGATTTGGTATCACGGTTCAAAAAGTGGTAGCGAGAAATAGCGCCCTTGTGTTGCTATTTCTTTACAAGCCACATCCTGACAAATTTATTTTTGCCGATAGGAGTGTCGCTACTGTCTATATGAAACTGTCAACCTACAAGTCATTATCATTATAAAATCTTTAGTTCACGTTTCCGCCACCAGCACAGATAAGTTTGCAACCTCCGCGACCACATTTTAGATGTCATTTTGTTCGTGAATGTTTATCTAGTTTATATATTATATCGATGGTTAACAAACATATGTACATCTATTCAAGTTTAAGTTATCTACTAATCGAGTTCGAATGCAAACGATTTTGATTCTGTATGCCAAAATAAATTTGTGTGTGAACTTAACTTTGACTGGACCACGGTTGCTATAAATTAATGATGATTATTATTATATTATTTTATCATAGTACTTTTCAGTAGGTATAACAGCAGCGGCACAGCTTTTCTTACCATTAAAAAATTGTAAAAATAATAAACTTATTTAAATGTGTCAAACAAATTCAAAGTCAGATTTGTAAAATAGATCACTACCTACACATTGACTAAGTATTTACAGTCTATATACAGAAGACCAGCCACCCACACTGATATAATTACGCCCGCGGAACCCTAAGCAAGTACGACAAGCGTAATAGCCTCTGTGACGATGACGGATCCGGAAGAGCAAGGTCGCTGATGAGAATATGTTCAGGAAAGAAATGGGACCGCGTACATGGACGGACGGGTTTTTACTTTATTTTATTTTTTAATTGTTAACTTATGTATTTTTATCTTTATTTTTTAAATGTATCGTGTTTTATTTTTTAAATTTTCGAGATAGTTTTTTTATATTTCTGATTTTATATCTAAGGGCCTCCGCCCACTAGCGTTTTCTAGCTGCAACGACTGGCAACTTTGCGACTGCATCGCGTTTTAGCAACTCCTTAGCGACCATTGAGCTACTCCTTGCGCTCGGTCGCTGTATCGGAGTCGCGCGTTTTAGCAACCGCATCAATGCTGCACCGCGTTTTAGCGACTGCTGTCATCGATGCACAGTGGGCCAAAAATAAGGTTCACTAGCTTAATTTTTCTGAAAAATGAAATATATTTTATGTAGTTCAAATACACGGATTTGTTAAAATTACCATAACATCGAATTACTTAGTAATCACAAGTTTTATTTTTAACTTAACCACATTAAATGTTGTAACAACATTCTAAATGTATCATAATATAATTTGTTTCCCCTTTTTTTTGTGTTTGAATTGTAAAGCTGAATCTTTTTGGTCACGTTACGGTTATGGTAACAAAACCGTCTGAGTTTCAACCTTAACCCTTTTACAAATATCACATGCTGCTATTGCGGTGTTATAGATGTCGTTGTTATTATGTTGATATACATATAAGTATGTATAAACTAATACCCAGTAGGTACTTTATAAAAAAACAAGTTCGCTTTGCATCTAAGTCACCAGGATTTGACTAATCCTTCTGAATAATGGTAAAATCGCTTAAGAACTTTGAAATGCAAATACATAATCAAGAAGTTGAATGAAATATAAAAAAAAATGATATTATATACTTCACCCAAAACAATTTTCAGGTATTATTTAATTATATAATCTTTACGATAAACAAGCACAATAAGAACAATTAAGACAGAAAAAAAAAACTACAAATGCGTAGTTTTTTTTTATAAAAAGAGAACTTCATCTGCCTTTTAATTAAACCAATGTATTTAATAATAATAAACGTTTATTTCAGACTCTTGATCCATACAAAAAAAAATACAAAGACACATTGACAAAAAAAAGGAAGAAACCAAACAGAATAAATAAATAATAACCAAACTAAACAAAAAAAACAGACATTCCAGTAAAAAAAGAATTTTAAGCAGCTATTTCAAGCCAACGTCTACACATATTCGTTATAGATCAACGGTCCGCGATTTCTTTAATAATACCGTTTCTACACTGACCAACCCTGGCCATATATGAAGCAATTCAGCTTCTCTGAATGGCATTGAACGTGTTCAGACGCGCCTCCGTAAACTTGCTAGAGGCACTACAGTACCTATTTAAAACCCATGAGGTGTCTGAAAATGTTATTATATTGTACACGAATACCATCCAATGACCTCCTTTTATAATTTGTCCAGAGTTAGCAAGTGTAGAAGTTTTTACAGTATGATTCAAATAAATGCACTTAAGTTTGAACATTAGCTTTAAAAAAATTGATCTTCTCTCACTTTCTTGGTAATAGATATGTATTAGTCTATCATAATATATTATAATATGTAGTTTATTTTTTATTTTAATAATTTTTTTTAAATATATATTTTTTTTTAATCCACTTAATTTATTTATATAACTGCACCTGCCCATAAGAATGCTCTGTCCTGTACCCCAAGGTTGACTGGAAGAGATCGCTTTAGCGATAAGTCCGCCTTGTTGTTCACTGTTTTTAATTGTTTTAATTTCAAATGTATATTTCTTTTGTGTGCAATAAAGAGTATTTGTATTGTATTGTATTGTATATTATGTACTAGCTTTATCCTGCAGCATCGCTGGCACATATTTAGTTAATATCCTGGGACAATTCACACACGGTCATCTGATTCAAACTAGGCAGAGCCTGTACTATGGAACCAGACAACTGATACTAATACATATATACTTTTTTTTTGTAAGTACATACTTATATAGATAAACACCCAGACACTTGGTGGGAATCGAACCCACGACCTGTTGGGTAGGAGACAGGGTTACTAACCACTAGACCAACGGGCCCGTCATCAGTTAGTACTTAGGTATAGATTGTTTATAGGTTTTAAACAATCAGTAACAACGCATATTGTATAATAATTTCATGCAAGAAAACTTCGTCCTTTACACGTCGTCATTTCATTTTCATCTTATTTTCAATCGGCCTGTATTGTCCAAACCAATAATTAATAACTTACTTCGCGCGTTTCGCGTTTCGTCGCATTTAGCAAAGTGTAAAGACGAGCCCGGAGCTCTTCAGTTTCTAAAGCAAGCGGTTTCCCTGCGCTTCCGAAGCAACAAAGTAAGTTACATAAATGAAAAACGGCCAGTTCATGAAACCTTGATTGAACTGCGGGATAAAATTTTCTCCATTTTCATAACCCCTAGTGCATCTTTAAAATCACTTAAAGCTTGCGAAATATTTATTTATTTATTTTATTTAAAAAGTCTTTTCAGTACCTATGTATTGTGGTAATCGAACGCAATGATCTTATATCGTTATGATTATGAATACGGTTGTTTGTATTTAAAAACCACAAGAAATACATTATCAAAAATCTTATGAAAGAGAAGCTTGTTTTAACGCCCACTGTGCGCTGTAACGTGTGAATCCAATACACTGTAACTACGAAAAACTGATTTTGAGAAAATGAGCAAAATAGATTTTTTTAGTTTTTTCAAGATTACTCCAAAATTTTCGTTAGAAAGTTTTTAGTGTTTGCTGCCAATTTAAAAATAATTTTATAAGTTATCCAGCCTATTAAGTTTTATATATATTTAGAGTATACATAATGAATTATCGTCGATAACTTGTGTTGCTCTAATAGTTGTCAGAAGCTAAGGAAGATATTGTTAAGGCAATACACTGTATCATATAGTTACAGTGTATTGACTTGGGAAAACAGGGCCTAAAAGTGTATTGGTAGGTATAAGTTGGAGAACCATAATACTGCACAGACGTGGCAGTTCTTGATATATTTTGGTATTTTCTATTGAGAATGCTCCATATTTAGATCTTGATTTCAATAAATGCACATTTTTAGAAGTCACTTGTTACTCTTGATAATGTTAAGTTGTCCACTTTAAATTGTCTCTCTTAGCTATCTTTGCCTTTATCTTCTCCTTTCTCTTTGAGTTCGGTTACTGAGGGGGTTGGGAATTATATCATCATGGTCTTCAGTTAAAATTGTTGTTACCTAACATTGAAGTAACCTTGACCAATAATCACTCGTTTCTTAAACTTTTAAATTGAATCCTGTTCTTTCCCGTCTTGGGAAGAACGCTTGTCATTGTCATTCCTTTTCCCAAACAGCCAAATTTTTCTGTTACAAATTTTAGTCCTATATCTACACTCCTTGTTCTGTTCTGGAAGTCCTGGAATGTATTTATTGTTTACAAACAAATGACAGACTATTTTACACCTAATTGTCTTTTAGTCCTTAGTTTTAGTAAAAATAAGTGATGTTTGACGCTTGGTTATAGAAAGCAAACAACTGATTATTCTGGTATTATTGGATCTTGGTAGTGACTTCAATTCTGTTTATTTTGACATAATTCTAGGCATTCTTTCCTCTCTCTATGTCGCTTTTTCAGCTATCAATTGCTTTGATCATATTCATATCATCGTGGGCGCTCCCAGTCTGTCCGCTTTGAGGAGACATCATCTGTGTGGTGTGAGCTTGAGGCGGGTGTTCCACTGGGTGGCGTAATCTCTCCTCTTTTCAGTTTTCATGAATGTTATCGCGAGGGTTTTCTAACTATCATCTCTATGCACGATCATCCTTAGCTTTATCGTCATGCCAATATTGATAAGCTTCGGTAAGCGATATATACGCTTAATAAAGATTTAGATAGCATAAGTCAGTGGGCAAAATCAATTGGCTTGTTAGTGAACTCTACTAATTCTCAGGCTATCATATTTGGTGGCGCATACGTGATGAATCTGGTTGACATTAACTCACTCTCCAGTTTAGTTTTCGATTCCGTACCAATTGCATACTCAAATAAAGTTAAAATTCTTAGAGTTCTGTTTGATTATAATATTTCTTGGGAATCTCATGTTGGAGATAGGTATAAGTAAGAAGATCTTTTACTCTTATCAGTCTCACAAGCGTCTCCAAAAATTTCTTGTGCGTCAGACAAAAATCTTTTTTGCTTGATCTTTAGCTCTTTTCGATTATGCTGATGTATGTTTCTAGATGCAACTGAGGAGCTTCTTAATAAACTGGAGCAATTGTAAAATTTGTGTATTCATTTCATCTTTGGTCTGCGGAAATATGATCGTGTCGGAATTTCGGGCTCAACTAGAATGTCTGCCAATCCGTCAGCGGCGGAACTGGTACATTTTTTATTTTCTAAATTGTATACTTAACAATCCTTAATCTCCTCTTTATCTTTGTGAGCGTTATTCCTTGCTCGTGTCTTGTGACAAGCCTTGACGTTCCAGTATATCTCTGCATTTTGAAGTTCCTCCTCATTATTATAGTAGCTATAATGTTTTTTTTTACCATGCAAGCAGTGCGGCTATGGAATTCGCTTCCACATTCCTTGCGTAGTAGCTGTAATTTAGTCATATTTAAAAAAACAACATTTCCTCTCCAGATAGATTTATTTTAATATTTAGTGTATTTATAATACTATATTTATTTTTAAATTTCAGTACGTATTAGTTCATCAGCTCATACTTTCCAGCCACTGCGCCGCCGTCGCTCTCGGCCAGATCGACCATTAATAATTGAAATCGATCAATTATTATTGGTCGATCTGATTGGCGCAGCCGCGTCGCGCTAGCCCTTCTACTTTGTTTTGACAAAACACTGTATCTTGCAATCCGCGAAGATTATTTGGACAATGCACTGCATCATTAATTGCCGTGTTTTACTATTTCAGGCCTGTAGTTTTTAGTAAAAACAGTGTAATTTGCATTGCAATATCTCAGTATTTTTCATACAAAGTAAAAAAAACTATGAATGCTATAACATCAAACAGGTTAAAAGAAATCGAATGAACGTTGTTAATTCAAAACACTGTATCTGAAGTTACAGTGTATTGGATTCACACGGTACCGCTGGTGTGACATGTTTTGACTTAGGGGGGTTACCAACTTTTTCTGGTATTCTAGATTATTTTCGGGGTCGATTTAAGTTACCACTTTTTAAGGAATATTGCTGCTTTGGTTTTTAATTTCAAAGAAAGCACGTATTGCAAAAATATATATTTCACCTTCTACATGATTTTTAACACAAATCTACATGAATGATTGAATGATAATGTTTGCTTCAACACATAGGTTTTTGAAAACTGGTAATTGGATGTAGCCAGTACCGCCTTCACCGTGATTTATATTTTCACTTTATTAGTAAAGCAAGAAGCAGTGCAGCTTTATAAGAGTCCAAGGTAACGTTTAGCATCGTCAATATTTATTATTACACTGAACACATATTGCACGAGTCTCGTTCCGCACCGGGCCGACTACTACTCTTAAAAAATATTTTTTACAAAAAAAAGAACCGCCTTCAAAATGCAACTAAAAGGCCTGAAATAATTTCTAAGAATTAGTGGTTTTTACATATACTTTGTTGGACTTGGGCTACAACATATTATAAATACATATTACTATCAAAGACGGCGCCAAACTGGAAAACAGTTAGGTACCTACTGCCCTTGTAAGTATTTGCTAGACGTTAGGCACCGACTTCGATAGTAATATGTATTTATAATATGTTGTAGCCCAAGTCCAACAATGTATTATGTATATGTAAAAACCACTAATTCTTAGAATTCTTTTAGTTGCATTTTGAAGGCGGTTCTTTTTTTTGTAAAAAATATTTTTATTTTATTCTTTTTAGTGGTTCCCTTGGTGTATTATTAGGTTAACTTTTAAAAACTTATATTTTATTCTGACAAACAGCCAGTTTAATATTTATTTTAAAAACACCCACTACATAACACAACTATGAACCATCACTAAAATATAAGCATAAGCAAAAATTTTTAAAAAAAATTTTAATTTTTTAATTTTATTTAATTTTATTTATTTTGGCAACAAACAATCTTTTACAATTTATTGGTTTATGTAATCATAAGTATATATATTATTGACCTCTAGTGCCGAAGAGAGTTATATAACTATTTTAAAATGTAGATGTGACAATATCTTAATAAAACAAACCAATTGCCATAAACCGAAGATATCTAGGTGTTATACTCGTAGTTCTCGAGAACCATGGACTGCAAGCTCGGTGGGTCTACATTTATTTGTGCCGAGAACCCGTGTCCACCTTCTTGCTCCATTGTCAGACCCTGATCACCATTTTTCTAGCAACTACTCGTCGAGACCTATCCAACGAGTCCAAACTCGGCGGATCTACGTTTATTGGTGCAGTGATCCCGTGACGACCTTCCTGTTCCATCATCAGACCCTGATCTCCATTTTTCTAGCAACTACTCGTCGAGACCTGTCCAACGAGTCCAAATTCGGTAGATCTACGTTTGTTGGTGCCGAGATACCGTGACGACCTTCCTGCTCCATTATCAGACCTTGATCACCATTGTTCTAGCAACTAGTCGTCGAGAGCTACCCAACGAACCCAAACTCGTGGGTCTATGTTTATTGGTGCAGAGATCCCGTGACAACCTTCCTGCTCAACCAAACCCTGATCTCCATTTTTCTAGCAACTACTCGTCGAGAACTATCCATCGAGTCCAAATTCGTTTAGTTCTACGTTTAGTAGGCACGGCTAGGATAGGATGGATTGTTAATTTTATTACAAAGTTCCGGTGGCCGTCTATGGCCTTCTTCATCAGATCCACTTCACCAAATGATACTTTCTGAATGAAAATGCTTGACTAGTTTCTAAAAATACCAAAAACGCTATATGTATGCCTATAATATTTAAGGAGTTCACTCAGTTACTCATGGTTCCCATCATCAGAACATGTTTTTGAAAAAAATGAGACCAATCTGGAAGCATATCCTTTCAATTAAAAAAAATATTTTCCAAATCGGTTCGTAAACGACAGAGTTCTGAGGTAACAAACATAAAAAAAAACATACAACCGAATTGATAACCTCCTCCTTTTTTTTGAAGTTGGTTAAAAATGTTTCCTCCCTAAATCAAATCAAGTGATCCCCAATTATACTTTATTTTTTTAGCCGTCTTAAAAAAGGAGGTTCTGTATTCGACGCGTATACATATTATAATAATTGACATATGTTAGATTATATATGGGCATTTAAGCATATGTATATCCGAGTAACCCCTTCGGCTATTGTTAGTCTCCCTTCCCATTACAATTTGTGAAAACGTTACTTCTACCTTCCATTTAAGACACAACAAGACATTGACCTTTACTTGTCAAATAACAACCCAAACACGATCTTGTTGTACATGCTACGCGTCTCCACCGAACAGGCGAATCGTTTATGAGCCAAAGTATACACTTTTATAACAAACTGCCACAGGATATCCGAGATCTTCCAATGAAGAAATTTAAACTTTTTGAAGCCGATTGTCAAAAAAGGCTTATTATAAAATCTCGATTTACCTGGAGGATAAAACTGCGTGGGCTTGAACTGCTCAAATCATGTAAGCTTAGAATTTTAAGGCTACCTATACATAATTTGTAAAACTGTTTACACAATTGTTTAAAAAAAAATACAAAATAGGACATGCCCGCTGAGTGTCTTCCAATATTAACGCGTTTTTTGCATGCTGTGGCGACCTATAATTAAGCTTGCACTTAGTTTTAAGTTCACCAATGTAAAAAATGCAATGTATTAGTGTAAGTCTTGTTGGTTGTCCATAAATAAACATAAAAAAAAAAAAAAGATCTTCTCAGTAGCGGCCGCGTAAAAATTATTTTTGTGTAAGCCTCCGTTGGACCTATACATAATAATGTTATTTTGACTTTGACTTTGATACTATTGACCTCATACCCTACATTTTAGAATTAACAGGACATTTAGTATTAATTGACAGCCTATACTAATGACCCGGCTGCGACATATATACATACATATATGTGTGTGTCTGTGTGTGTATGTATATATGTTTATTCCCATACTTCTCAGAAGCTACAAATCCGATTGCGGTAATTCTTGTTGTAATAGCTTCATCAAAATCAGTTCGGTACTTTAGTATATAATGCACTGTTTTGTTCCTAGTAAAGTCTAGCATAGTTGTTCTAGTTGCGTGGTAGTTTCATGCATTCAGAGCGTTATAATAGGTAAAGTCAATAAAAAGATTAAATAAAATATTTCTAGTATATTAAAATCCGACTTTAACGATATTATTATGATCTAAAAAGTACTATATAACGAAAATGTATTGAAGTCGGTGCTTAACATAACATATTAACTGACATCAGATTCCCTCGCCGGAGTTTTAAACCTTATAATTATACATTATAAATATACCTACGTATAATATTAAAACGTACCGAAACCCTCAAAATGATTGTAGAAATTGGGTCAAAATTCAATGTTTAGTTTAGATTAAGGAAACAAACAAACAGGAGCGACTATACGTATAACACGGATAGTGACTGATTTTATATCTAATAAGTACCTAGGTATCTACTTATTTAGATTGTTTTAAATTTCATACACTACAAGCGGCTTTGCACGGTACGAAAAAATATTTCAACTAATAAAATTTTAACAAAATTAATCAAACTCAATATATTTTCCTCGAAGCAAGTTTTTTACACTAAGATCTTAACTACAAGTCGGTTTTAAGATTAATAACATTGCCCATTAATAAATGTTACGTAATCAGAATACAAATAGTTCAATGTATTATGCTCCATTTATTTAGGGAGAAATCCTTAAAGTTGGGAACCCCGGAACTACCAAAGTCGCGGCGACTGGCATCTGTAGTGTGCGTGGTGTAGCGCGCGGTTGCTGCATCCAGCGACCGGAAAGCGTCGAAATCGCTGGTCGCTATCTGCTAGTAGTGTGCGGGGGTTCGCGATCGGCTGCGGTATCAAGCTTCCGAAAAGCAACAGAGTTGCCGAACGCGGATGCAAAAAGTATCGTGTCGGCGGAGGCCCTAAATACAACTACAGGTTATTAATGTCTAGTGCAAAGATTTATTACGACGGACATGTCTGCCGACCTCTAGAAAGAATAATAGTAATAATAATAGTTTTTGAAAATTTATATATTTTTTATATATCTTTCTAGTCTCTCTGAGTTAAAAGTCTTTTTTACACTATTTTTGTCTTGTCTAAAGTTTTGGCTGTGTTTTAGACTGAATATGTGAATTTCTGCATTGCCCTTGATATCCCATCTTGTAATCGATTTTGTCTTCATGTCTCAAAATCGAAATCTACTAAAACTTCTCTGAGTGTAAGATCCTATCACTTTTGACATAACGTACGTAAAGGGAGACGCTCAGTTAAAATTCCACTAAACGGTCACCCATCCAAGAACTGACCTTACCTGACGTTGCTTAACCAACGGGCAGTGATTAGAATTAACTATAAGCACTCCAAATCTCTGTATAATACGTATGTATTTGAGTATTTATGTATTTTATTATTTTTTACCGATAAAATCGCTCCTAGGATTTAGCAAAAGCGAATTAATCTCGTGAAAATATGGGACCACTTCCCTTTACGGGTTTTGGGTAAGGTTTACAAGTTGTTGATTTATATGAATAATATATTTATCGTAAACTCTTTTCTCTGCAGCTGGCTCGATTAAAATTCATAGTAAGCGGCATGTATAATGCATGCCGCTAATGAAATATTTAATTTATTCTCCTGTTGTATTTTTTTCTTATATAAGTACCAGTTTTTAAGGCGTCATGAAATATAATGTATAACGAAATGTGCCTGGAACCGCTGCACATTATATTTTACAGCTTATAAGACTTATGTTTATTTGAGTTTCGCTTACTTTAACGGGGAAAATTGCAACATTACCTTGTTGTTAAGCGAGGCGCTCAGCGAGGCATTGCTACGTTGAACAAATTAACAGGATGATAGACTGCTCAGGCTATAATATTATTAGCCCTTGCTTTATAAGATTGGCCTGGCTTGATAGATTTTGACATACGAAGGGTATTGTTAACAGATTTTAAAATCTTTAAAATTTTCTTTATTCTGACAGTGGCATTCAAAAACTATACTTACGACTTATTATATGAAATTCACTGAGTAAGTTGTCTTCATCAGCAGCCAAAATACGTCCACTGCTGAAAAAAAGGCCTCCCCTTAGAAGGGAGGGGTTGCCATAATCTCCACGCTTGGCAGGCGGCTCGGAGATCGCAGGTGGAAGATAGCTCCAAAAGAAAGACGCAGCTGCTTCTTGTTCTCGCTAAGTCACCTCTTACGACACCCAACGAGAGGGAGAGGAGACGGGGGGATGCAATTCTAATCCGGCACCCCACAAGTAGCGACGGCGGCTAGTTGTTTTAATTAAATAAAAAAGTAATCTTATAACCAAGGAAGAAATTTTCAGTTCATATAAACTAACATAAAGTATTTTTATTCCCTTCGGAGCAGAAACTCTAGGTCCATGGGGCCCTTCTGCCCATGCTTTATTTAGATCTAAGTAAAAGGTTGGTCGACACCACAGGTGACCCCAGAGCTGGGCATTTCCTCGCTCAGAGAGTGGCTTTAGCTGTTCAGCGAGGAAATGCTGCCAGCATCTTGGGTACCCTACCACATGGGCCAAATTTTTTACACCAAATAAGTTAATTTAATTTTTCATTTTTTTTTATGAAATTGTTTCTTTATAATAAGCTGTGTATTGTAAATAAATTCTTAAAGTTAAATAAGAGTTATCGTTATATTGTTTTAAACATTGACGTAATTTTGAATACCTTTTGTAACTTATCCTCCTAGCCCTATTTATAAGATGGGCAAATATTTTTTTAAGAGTAATTTAAATTAAGGTGTTCCGGCGCGAAGGTAACTGGCGAAATTACAGATCACAAAGACTTACTGCCGCACTCACAAACGCCAATTAACTTTAATTCTAATTAAATCGCTTTTTAAGATCTATTTATTTTGACTGTCGTTTATAACTATTTTCGATTATTAATACCTACGAGATAATTGATGTCTCTTTATTCACTACCCACGTTTTCAAGTATTATTTTAAGCCTCCAAGTATCGAAATAATACCTACGATTTCAAAAAATGTATGATCATTAACTATAATTGACGTTTGTAGGTGCGGCACTTAAAATGCAATGTCGTAAGGGTCGGCAACGCGCTGGCGCTTACTATCAGGCGGACCGTATGCTTGCTTGCTACCTTGTTTGTATAAAAAATATATATAAGTATACCTATTATCTTGACTGTGTTGTCTTTACGTTTAGGGGAACGAAATAGTCTAATTTGGTCGCGGTCAGGTTTTTTGTGCTAATCATACTTTTTGCCGTCTTAGTACCATTAATAAGATAAGTATAATTTAATATACAATTAACCGCCCACAGATTGGCTATCTCTTAAGTAAAATGTAATTAAAACTTAAATACATTGTTTATAAATAAGCGTGATGCATATCGCATCATACATTGCTCTACATCTGGCCTCAAGGCGATTTTCATAACAGAAATAATTAGTATATTGAAGTGTGTGCTTAGACTTTATTTAGGCCGTACAAAAGGACGCCCTGGGAGATTAAAATTAAAAAAAATATTTATAAAATTAGCTTTCAAACACTTGAATGGTCAATTGTTTTAAAAGCTACCACCGGGTCACAACGCGGCGTTGACGCGACTTCAACTTAGAAGATCCGGCAAGAAACTCAGCGAGCTTGTCATTTTTTATTTGAAACAGTTTTTGTTTTATTACAATTTGATCCGCGACAGTGTGTCCTGCTATACGAAAGCGAAAGCGAAGCGAAAGTAAAACAGGAGAAAGAAACAAAATACGACGGAAATACAATAAACTAAAAGGCCAAAGAGATAGTAGACGGACGATCAGACGGCACGAGTCTGCTCGAGCAGCAGCCATGGCAGATACAGTACCGGTATCCTATTTCTAAGCAGCAAAGAAAAACAAGGCATTTACGAGTCTTTCTTTCAATATGTCCTATCCAGCCCTACCAATTATCTTTGGCTGGCCACCGGTCAGCCATCACTCCTGTGTTCACGCATTTATTGTTCCAATTTTGATTTTGTACATATAGAAGACTTAGAGGAGATACAACTGGAGATAGCATGATGCAAAAACCCCTCTGCCAAATTTTGTTCATATGTTCAGGTCATTCTTTATTTGTGTGCGTATCTTTTTGAATGTGTTGCGAGTTTATTATAGTGTGGGTATGCGTGATATTGTATCTGTGTGTGTTTACTTCGCCTCCCGCACCCCGCAAAAGTGCCACGAAAAATTTGTTAGGTGAATCGACGCTATACTAGTTCCATTCTAATTACTCTGAGATAGAAGATTATACAGTGGCCCCAAGTTTTCTGTGAATTAAAAGTGGCGCTAGTTTCTATGCAAATACGTCAAACTGATTGTAATTTTCATGAATATTTTAGTTCCTATTTCCACCACCTACACAGATAAGTTTGTTGAACTATAAGCATTACTATGTTCCAATACTTCCGATATTAAGGACACTTTAGCTGAAGAAATAATTAGATTCAAGAGATAAAATTTTATATTAATGACGCAGAAATACTAGGTAACTAACTGACCCTAGGCAAGCGTATCGATCGCAAACAGTCTCAAAATTTACCTTACTTTTCAAAACTTTCAAAAAATTAAAATCTTAAAACCCATACATGGAGTACCGAATCAATGCCAAACAATGATATTTTACTAAAGATATGTTATATCCCTAATAACGTACGATAAAAGTTGTCTCACTTATAGTTAGCTATACCTAGCTATACATTTTCCTACCTATAGTCTGACAAGGACAAATACATAACGAGAAAAGTAAGAGAAAACGAGATGGTTATATTTTGTGCGTTCCGTTGTCAGCGTTGGTTAAACGCTTGTCAGTGTCATCTTGTCAACTGACACATTCAGTTTTACAATTATTTCTTACAATATTATTATGAAAATTGAAATACAAATTGAAAATCAAATTATTTTTTCAAAGTTACATGTGCTATATTATTCCTGACTATTTATTTACTTTTGCCTGGTGTTGCCGCGAACGTGAACAGCACGCCGCGCCGCTCGTCATGACCGGTGAATAGAACGCCGCCGCCGGAGTCTCTGGACTATGGTCTTAAAAAAAAAAAAAAAATTGTCTACGCTTTTGCTACAACTCTTACGCAGCACTTTATTGTTATTTTCTGTTCTTATAATTAATTTTTGGAAATATACATTTAAAAATACTAAAAGAAAAATACAAGATTCATTTTGCTGTCTGCCGTTCCTTCATCATAGCACCATTCTACACATAATTTGGACCTTGCGATCCGAATACGAAGACAAGCGACCTGTGGAGCCATTACGTGACGCATGATACGAAGCCATTATATTGCAATAACTGCGCATTTCGGTGAGACGGCTACCCAATTCCTTTCTCCGCTCATAGCTTGCCTGTGCTAACTCTGTATATAAAATTTCAGTATAACGTGTTTACGGCCGCCTATGAGATAGGTTACCTAGCTGCTACACGGAGGTGACTTGCAAAATTTGAAAGTACTCTTGCATTCCTATTGTTCACCAAGATGAGTACCGGTAAGTTGGTTATCCCAGAAAAATCACCTAATAGTGCAAACTCTATAAGTGATGAAAAATTACAAGTACTAAACAAAAAAAGAGGTGTCATACGAGGTAGACTGACAGTATTTTCCAAATACATTAACAGCTTAAACAAACAAGAAGTATCTTCAAATCCAAAGAAACATACAGAATTACAAATGCGAATTGAAGGTGCTTCTTTATTCTTCACTGAGTTCAATACAATACAAAGTGAAATAGAATACTCAATGTCTGAGCATGAGCTTTTTCAACAATTAGAATTGCGTGAAGGGTTTGAAAGCTTATATTACACTACTATAGCACAAGCGAAGAGTTTTCTGTCTACTGGTGAGGTTGCTGCTACTACTAACTCCAATTTGCACACTGTCAAGCTGCCTACTATAGCTATGCCTGCCTTCGATGGCTGCTATGAACACTGGCTAGAGTATAGGGACACATTTATATCCTTAGTTCATGAAAATAAGGATATATCACCAATACAAAAATTCCATTACTTAAAATCTTCTTTAAAAAGTGTAGCGGCTTTAGTTATTGATTCATTAGAGTTTTCTTCTAATAATTACACTGTAGCATGGGAATTAATTTGCAATAGATACAACAATACTAGACTGCTGGTGCACAACCATGTCAAAGCCCTATTTTCTATACAAAGTCTTGCCAGGGAATCACCTGTTCATTTGCGTAAACTGATTGATACTATTTTAAAAAATCTACGGGCTTTAAAGTTGCTGAATGAACCGGTGGAATCCTGGGACACACTGATTATCTATATGGTTGTTTCTAAATTGGATACCACCACAGAACGTGAATGGGAGCAATTTCGAGGCTCTTTACTTGTTTCTAATTGTGATGACAGTTCTAAAGATGCAATGGGAACAATAAAGGTAGATCATTTAATTAAGTTTCTTAAGGATAGGGCAGACATGTTAGAAACACTATTGGTAACACATAGCAATAACAAAGCATCCAAACAAGTACCTATGTCTAAGGTACACTGTCATGTGTCTCCAGTTTCACACAACATAAACAAGTCACAACAACAGTTCAAAAGGAAATTTCATGCATGTTATGCTTGCAATGGCAATCACCCTATTTACACTTGTGAAAGGTTTATTAATTTTAATTTACAAGATAAGTTAAAATTAATAAAAGACTTTACTTTGTGTTGCAATTGCTTGCGGTCAGGACATTCATTATCAGATTGCAGATTTGGTTCTTGTCGCAAATGCAATCAAAGGCATCATACAATAATACACAATGATCAATTGACTACTACAGCGCTGCCATCAGTCTCTATTGAAAACATTACTACTACAAGTATTGATAACCCGGCTACAATTAATATTGACAGCTGTACCTATGCGCATTCTGCACACTCAGATAATACTTTACGATGCGTATCTAGTGTGCATCCGGTACTGTTGTCAACTGCTTTAGTGGAAATAACCGATGGTCAAGGTAAGCATCTAAAAGTGCGTGCTTTACTCGACTGTGGAAGCGAAAGATGTTTCATTACCAAACGATTATGCGATTTACTCAATAAACCTACGATACAGTCCACAATATACATAAAGGGTGTTGGAAATTCAGTTACACACAGTACACAGATATGTAACATTGAGATAAAGGCCCTGTCCACTACATTCTCAACGCAATTGCAGTGTTTGGTGTTACCAGAGATAACATCATCATTGCCACCGACTACTATACAAAGTGATATTTTACAGTTACAGTTGCCCAATAATATTCAATTGGCTGATCCCAATTATTTTGAAAGTCAAAAAATTGAAATACTGGTAGGTGCGGATACATTTTGGGACCTGTTAATTGAAGGAAAGATGCGTTTACAGAATGGTCCATACTTACAAAATACAAAATTAGGGTGGATAATATCTGGACCAATTACTACTAATATTCCAAAAGAAAATAATAGTATGGTTTGTTGCAATTTTTCTCAGTCTATTGATGCTCAGTTAAAGCTGTTTTGGGAACTTGAAGAATTGCCCAAACAAAATATGCTTAGTGATGATGAAATAGAATGCGAAACTCACTTTGTCAAGAATACTACGCGAACAGTTGATGGAAGATTTTGTGTAAGAATCCCCTTCAAATATTCACCTGATACGTTAGGCGATTCATACACGATAGCTGAACGACGTTTTTTAGCTCTAGAAAAACGATTGCAACAAACACCCGAGTACAAAGGGATGTATACTGATTTTATGAATGAGTATATAAGTTTAGGTCACATGACTCAGGTCGATACATATGGTAAGCCACACTATTTCATGCCACACCATGGTGTTTTCCGTGAACATAGCACCACCACGAAGTTACGTGTGGTGTTTAACGGTAGTCAAAAGTCTAGTACTAATATTTCACTTAACGATTTACAACTGGTTGGTCCGCCTATACAAGGTGATTTGATGGCTATTCTGTTACGATTTCGGCAGCACACATTTGTGGTGTGTGCAGATATAGAAAAGGCTTACAGACAGTGTTTAGTTCATGAAGATCAACGTGACCTTCAAATGATATTATGGCGTGACGATGCTTGTAAGCCTATAAGATTTTATAAGCTAAACACTGTTACATACGGTACTGCCTCTGCTCCATTTCTTACTGTAAGGTGTTTGAAACAATTGGCAGCAGAGTGCGACGACCCGGACGTCAAACTCATTATTAATGAGGATTTCTACGTGGATGATATGATTACTGGATCCGACTCCATAGAACATATTTTGCAGGTATGCGATAAAACTAAAAGGGTATTAGATTCTGGCTGTTTCCCCTTACGAAAGTGGATATATAATTTTAATATGATTGATTCAAACAGTGAAGGTGATACACAAAAGGATTTTTCATTGGGGGAAAATGTCAACTGTCGTACATTGGGCTTAGGTTGGAACAACTGCAGTGATGAACTTTATTACCATACGCGTGTCAATAGTGAGACTACATTAATCACAAAGCGTTTAATACTATCAACCGTATCACAAGTATTCGATCCCCTCGGTTTACTGAGTCCAACAATAATGATAGGTAAAATATTACTACAGAAAATATGGATATTGCAACTTGACTGGGATGACCGGGTTCCAAGCGACATAGCTAAAGTTTGGGATCAATTTAAATTGTCTTTAACAGTTCTTAACAGTTTACGCATTCCACGTCACGTTATTGGTGTAAATCCTAGATATATAGAATTGCATGTATTCTGCGATGCCTCGCAGCTTGGGTACGGAGCGTGCGCGTATATTCGCACTGTAAATTCGGATGATACAGTCAATGTAAGAATTCTTTGCTCAAAGGGTAAGGTTGCACCAATTAAACCAACGAGCATTCCAAGATTAGAACTGTGCGGCGCCTTATTGGGTGCTCGATTGTATAGTAAAATTATAGAATCTTTACGCTGTTCTTTTCATAATATATATTTTTGGACAGATTCGACTATCGTCTTAGGGTGGTTGCACATGGCACCTAACTTGTTGAAACCCTTTGTTCAAAATAGAACTGTGGAGATACGTGAGTTGACGAAGGAACTTCCATGGCGTCACGTCAGCGGTAAAGACAACCCTGCAGACCTAATCTCAAGGGGCTTAAGTTTAGATTTACTAAGTACTTCAAGCCTGTGGTGGGATGGCCCGGAGTTCCTTCGTGAACCAAACCTTGACTATGAAAGAAATATCCCTAAAATTGAATTGTTACCGCAACAATTGCCTGAAGTAAGGACACAAAATCAAGAATTAGTATGTTCACATGTAACTAGCATCACTAAACATTTTAAATTTCCATTTGAGAGATTTTCCAATTTAGACCGCATGAATCGCGGCGTTGCTCGCATAAAGCGTTTAATTTATAACAAACTTAATTCCAATAGTCCACGCACAGGTCCATTGAGTGTGGAAGAATTGAAAGAATCTCTCAACGTATTGATCCGTTTCGCTCAATCAGAATCATTTCCAGATATTTGCGCATTGTTCAAGCACAACAAATTATTACCCGTCAAGCATAATTTGTCAAACTTAAACTTGTTTTGGGACAATAATCAAATTATACGCATTGGAGGTCGTCTAGGGAACTCTAATGATTTTGATTATGATAAAAAACATCCTGTTCTGATTTCATCAAAACATCATCTTGCTATGTTAATATTTCGACATGAACACATTAATCTTTTACACGCTGGGCCTCAGTTGGTTTTATTTACATTAAGAGAAAAATGGTGGCCCATTGGGGGTCGTAACTTAGCCAGAAAAATTGTTCATGATTGTGTTTTATGTACACGTCTGCGCGGCAAAACACCTGAACCAATTATGGGAAATTTGCCGGCACAAAGACTGACTCCGGGTTATCCTTTTATGCATTGCGGTGTAGATTACGCTGGTCCGGTGTTCATACTAAACAGAAAAGGTAGGGGAGCTAAAACGGTGAAGGCTTACATTTGTTTGTTCATCTGTTTTGCAACCCGTGCTGTGCATTTGGAGTTGGTCGGCGATCTCACCACCGACGCTTATCTATTAGCATTAAAAAGGTTTATATCTCGGCGCTCAAAACCCTCCACTATACATTCCGATAATGGAAAATGCTTTGTAGGGCTCATGAACGAATTTTCAAAGTTTCTATCTACATGTTCTCAAGACATAATAAATTACGCTACTAGCCAAGATATTAAATTTAAGTTTATACCTCCTTACGCACCTCATTTTGGTGGATTGTGGGAGGCTGGAGTTAAAAGTTGCAAGCATCATCTCCGGCGAGTAATAGGTAACGCACATTTGACCTTTGAAGAATTTAGCACAGTGTTGGCACAGGTAGAAGCAATTTTGAATTCCCGACCTCTTACTCCACTGTCCTCTAATCCACAGGACCTATTACCTCTTACCCCAGCACACTTCCTTGTTGGCCGTCCACTGACTTCTCCTTGTTGCGCTGACTTTGAAGATAAACCGATGTACAGCTTAACTCGCTACCAACGAGTAGAACAAATGAGGCAACACTTCTGGAGCCGCTGGTCAAAGGAGTATGTATCAGAGTTGCAGACAAGAACGAAATGGAAGACTTACAAATCGGACCTAAGAAAAGGCACACTTGTTGTTTTGAAGGAAAACTCTCCTCCTCTCAAATGGAGTATGGGCAGAATTGTGTCTCTTTTTCCTGGACGAGACGGTGTTTCAAGAGTTGCTGATGTCCTTACTGCATCAGGTGTAGTGAGAAGGGCATTTTCGAAAATTTGCCCGCTTCCAGTTCAAGCTACTGAAGATGTTTGAAAGCTGCTACTTTCAAGGCCGCGGGCATGTTGCCGCGAACGTGAACAGCACGCCGCGCCGCTCGTCATGACCGGTGAATAGAACGCCGCCGCCGGAGTCTCTGGACTATGGTCTTAAAAAAAAAAAAAAAATTGTCTACGCTTTTGCTACAACTCTTACGCAGCACTTTATTGTTATTTTCTGTTCTTATAATTAATTTTTGGAAATATACATTTAAAAATACTAAAAGAAAAATACAAGATTCATTTTGCTGTCTGCCGTTCCTTCATCATAGCACCATTCTACACACCTGGTAATTTGTGCACATTATAAATACGCAGGACGGCATTTTCAATTTTTAATGATAGACGTCACGATGTCGCATTAACTACACGGGACGGCATGCGACTAACTGCTGCAAAACCCGGTTGGGGGATACTCGCTGAACGTCTGGCGAGCGCTAATGGCATATCTATTGTTTAAAATATCATTGATGCCAAAACCATTTATGGCCTCTACTTTGTAATGAACATAAATTTAGAAGGATATCATGAGTCATAATATTGCTCCACTTAAAGCGAATTTTGCTGTCCTTCGACTATTGAGGTTTTTATGTTAATTTATCATCATCATCAGCCCGAAAGACATCCACTGCTGAACAAAGGCCTCCCCCTTACAAAGGAGGGGTTGGCATAATCCCCACGCTTAGCAGCTGTCTTGGCAATCGCAGTATAGGAGGTAGGTAATACAATACAAAGACGCTGCTGCCCGTCTTCGTTTTTGAAGTGAAACTTCTTATGCGACTTCCAAAAATGTTATCACATAACGCGTCAAACGTTAAATGAAGCATCTTAACGCGTTAAGTGATAGGTGTTAAACGATAGGCGATAGGCGTAAATTTGTTAAGGTTATGAAAGCGCTAATGTGACGCCGTCACTGAGTGAGTGGGTTTCGGTGGGTGTCGGTGGGTTTCGGTGGGTTTCGGTGGGTTTCGGTGGGTTTCGGTGGGTGTCGGTGGGTTTCGGTGGGTTTCGGTGGGTTTCGGTGGGTTTCGGTGGATTTCCGTGGGTTTCGGTGGGTCTCGGTGGGTTTCGGTGGGTTTCGGTGGGTGTCGGTGGGTGTCGGTGGGTTTCGGTGGGTTTCGGTGGGTTTCGGTGGGTTTCGGTGGGTTTCGGTGGGTTTCAGTTGGTTTCAGTGGGTTTCAGTGGGTTTCAGTGGGTTTCAGTTGGTTTCAGTGGGTTTCAGTGGGTTTCAGTGGGTTTCAGTGGGTTTCAGTTGGTTTCAGTGGGTTTCAGTGGGTTTCAGTGGGTTTCAGTGGGTTTCAGTGGGTTTCAGTGGGGTTGAGTTGAGTTGAGTTAGTGTGTGTGTGTGTGAGTGAGTGAGTGAGGGACCGACGACCGACCGACCGATCGACTGAGCGAGAATGAAGTTTCACTTCTTCCGCGCGGAGGGACTCCACGCACGCACATTTTTTTATCTCAGTCGCCTCTTACGAACATCCAACGGGAGGAGGTGGGAGGGTGCTATTCTTACCCGGACACCCCACGGGTATTTATAATAGTGCTAGTGCTTTACTGCAAGAGGATGAAGGATGAAGCTATCTGTATCTATAGGATACACTTCAGTCTTGACCTCCCTACTAAACGAGCCTGCGTCCGACCATCCCCCGGTCGGTCAAAAGAGGAAACGAAAGGAAACTGGGAGGGAAGGGTACTTTACAGACTGACTTTTTCAGGGAAGTTTTATAATAAGTTTAAACATTTTGGTATAAATACTGTATAATATATATTTATACTAATTGATATTATACCAAGACAAGCCTGCTGAGTTTCATGCCGGATCTTCTCAGTAGCGGCCGCGTTACGATCCGGTGTATTCAAAAAATGATTGTTGTGTAAGTGCCTTTGTGGGGCATCAAACATATTATGTTGTAACTTTGAAATAAATAACTATTCTGAATTTAATTTGATCTGTTAAATTTATTCCAGATTAGATTATATGACATTTAAAATCGAGCATAAACTTTTATCACCCAATGATGTACTGATGTGTAATTACTGATATATAAATTATTGTGCTTGACGTAATGGCATCAGTGTTTTTTGTGACCGATCTGGAAACTAGTCAACCGGGAAGTAATTAAGATATTTAACATTTTATGTACTTACTTATTTGTAACATTATTTGAAACAGGTTCAGGAATAATTTGTCACAAGTTTAATTTTCTCACGCATGGTCCAATTTTAATAAACAGATTATACATAATTATCGCAGATTTGATTAAGTTATTGAATCTATCATTCGCTTAAGTGTAGTGCAGTTTCGTGACGTATTTGCTTTCTTCACAAAATAAATAATTATGAATTTCTTAGTGAAAGTAGTTAATATTTAAATAAGTACATCGATGGGTTGACATAGGCGTACCCACTGAGCGTCCATTGAGTACGGCGGCGACTCTGAGGAGGACGGCGGCGGGGTTGCGACCCCCGTCCCCGTGAGCACCGTGACTGGTTCCCGGGGGGCTACAATGCGCCCCCTGGCGGCGGGCTCAAAGGCAAGGCACTGAGGGGCCCCTGGTGCAGATCCCTCCGGAGAGCCCTGGGGTCTCCCCTCTCATGTGCCGATGCGACAGCCGCGGGGGTTTTAGTGGGTAAGAATCCCACATACCCCGGTCGAGCCCCACAGCTCCCGGGGATCTTCCGAAGATTTCCCCCGCGTCAAAAAAAAAAAAAAAAAAGGCGTACCCACAGCCTTCGGAGTCGCTCGACGTACGGGGTGTGGGCCCTTGGACGTCCATTGAGTACGGCGGCGACTCCGAGGAGGATAGCGGCGGGCCGTCTTCGTGAGCACCGTGTCTGGTTCCCGGGGGGCTACGATGCGCCCTCCGGCGGCGGGCTCAAAGGCAAGGCACTGAGGGGCTCCTGGTACAGATCCCACCGGAAACCCCTCTCATGTGCCGAGACGGGTTTTAATGGGTAAAATGGATGAACCACACAGCTCCTGGGTACCTTTTGAAGGTTCCCCCCCCCCAAAAATAGACGTACCCACGGTGGGGCAGAGTGGGGCACTTGACACACTCTCCACCCTGACTCGAAGCTAAAAATTTGTAGGTAACAAAATTAATAAATAAAGCAGCGTAGGTACAGAATATTTGCAACACAGCGTGCAATGCAACACCAACAGTGCACGCCTCAACTGCGAACGGCTACTCCCGGCAGTCTTCAGCACAGATGATACTAGGTCTTCAGCGCGCACGCCATGGAGCCGCTTGATTTGGAAGTGTACATGGCTATTAATATAGAGCGGTAACAGCTCAGCGGGCGAGCGCTTGCCTTGGAAACAAGGTGCGCAGGTTCGAACCCCGGCTCGCACCTCTGATTTCTTCAATGAATCATGTGCGAATAGTCTTTGTGCGATTGTTACTAGCTTTCGGTGAAGCAAAACATCGTGATGAAACCTGCATGTCTGAGAAAGCCTAACTAGCTCTCGAATGACGTGTGAAGTCCGCCAACCCGCACTTGGCCAGCGTGGTGGACTATGGCCTAAGCCCCCTCATCTTGAGGGGAGGCCCGTGCCCAGCAGTGGGACATAAACAAGGGCTGGTATTATTATATTATTATGGCTATTAACGGTGTTTCAATTATGTATATAAAAAAAGAAGTCGCTAACCTCGTCGCTGGTGAAGAACTGAATTGTATAAGAAAAGAAATGGTGCTCAAACTAAATCGACAATTCAAATATTGAGGGCTTATTTACAGCGTGCACAGAAAACTCCATTTGAGTTTATGAACAATTTGTTTGCGGTTTAAATGTTATTATTATTTCCATGGTATTTTATTCACGGGTTTATACCCGGTCGTTTTAGAGGCTTGCGTGGGGACGGACCCAACACGTAGAGGCCAATCAATTCCTAAAATGGTGATAAAATGGCGACAGGTGTAGGAACTATTGTAAGTACATGGAAGGATTATATTGTTGAAGTCTATGTTGTTGAACATTTGATGGGCTAGAAGCTAGGCTATTGCAAAGGCCGGGGTCACTTGCCATACTTACATTCATAATTATTTTATGGCAAGTGGTAGCTTGCCAACCACTAGATGAGCTCCCCAAATGATCGTCCGATGACGATTATTATTATTATTATTCTTTATGTTCCTATGCATAGGCCCATAGATAAATACCTTAAAACTAAAATACATATTAAATACAATAAAACTAATATTAAAGTAAACGTCGAGGCGGCGAAGTGTTGCGCTGGTCAGGAGAGTCCCGCAGCATTCCTTTGAACTTCTGGTACAGGATTCCCTTCGGCCAAAACTCTTCCTTCATGAAGGTCTCCAGCTCAACTGTAGGAACTCGCATCACAAAGAAATTGAATGACACTTTGTGCCGCGAGTTGAGCTTCTCGGCCCTCAGACATCCTCGTTCTCGTCTTGACTCGTACGTATTCCGTTATATTCTCGGCAGTAATGCAAGCGTGGAGTCGGGATATATACAGCAACGTTGCTGGTACAGCTAGACGCCAGAGCATGTTTGGCCCCGCCAATGCCGTACCACACTTGTTTCTGGATGTAGGTGTCTTCTTCTTCTTCTCTACCTTGATGATGCCATCATCATCAACATGGCCCTAAATATAGTTTTTCTATTTTAGCTACTAATTAGTCCTTGTTCATCATATAAACATCGGTAAAGTATAAACACTTGCATTCATAGGAGTTGCTTCGAGGTTCTTTGATTTGTGAAGTGATAACGAATATGATGTCAGTAAACATAATACAAATTAAAGGTTTTTTTTTTTGTATTGAAATCATACAAATTAATAGTATACATTTATTTATTCAAAAGCGTTTTCAGCAAACGGACTGTTTCCTACACATTTTTATACCTACATGAATATTAGCGGAAATAAAATCTGGCCAGATAAGCTGGCACAATTTTTTTAGTTTACCACGCTACATTATTACCATAACCTTTAGCACCTACCTTTAGTGTCCACCATAAGAACCGTAGCCGGTAGCTAAAGGACTGTAACCGTAGCCGGTAGCCAAAGGACTGTAACCGTAGCTACCATAACCATAATTAGACGGCAAGACATGACCAACGGTTCCATACACTAACGGATTAGAGTAACCCAAATTAGCTGCAGCACTCAAACCATTGTATCCACCATACAGAGCTGGGGATCTGGCATATCCGGCGGAATACCCGTATCCGCCGTAAGCAAGTCCGGATTGAATCACACCAACAGCCGGGTCCTTGCGAACGACAGCATTGAAACCGGTCAGAGGATTCGAAGAGTAGTCCACCGTACGTTTAGTGCCATCGGCATCTATGAGAGAGTATTGACCGACGACGCTGTCGCCGACGCGTTTCTCTTGTTGGCTCTTGACGTCACCGGTGTTTGGATCGGATACCCCGTAAGCGAAGCTCGAAGTACCACCAGAGGCGTTGCAGTATACCGCCGCCAAGATGGTGATGAATGCGACCTGTGAAAAGAAAATTGTTATTCACAATCATAGATAAGGCAGATTTTTCGTTGGTTTGTCCAGTTATTTGTCGATATTTTTTTTTAGTTTTAGAAGGCCACTCAGGGAACACAAGAAGATGGGCCGTAGATTCTTTCTAGAGGATTATCTACCACCTATACTGCGATCCCCAAGACGCCTGAGCGAGAAAGGGTGGGGATTAGGGCAACCACTCCCTTCTAAGGGGAAGGGTCTTGTTCAGCAGTGGACGTGTTTTGGATGATGATGATGATGAGGCAAGCGTGTCGCTTGCCATCAGGCAAACGTCTTGCTTGTTTCGTCACTAGGTTGGTTAAAAAAAGTTACTAGAGTTGACTCTAACTAGAGATAGTCTTGAGTTCTATTCTATTCTATTGATGGTGAAAAGAAAAGAAAAAGAAAAATAAATTTATTCAACGACATATAAAAAAAAAATCTTAAAATAAACGAAAGTATAAACAATAACTAAAAACTACATTATAGTCGTTGAAATGGTGCTCACTCAGCTTAATGTTATTGCTCCAAAAAGCAACAACGCTGGTCTTCCGTGAGCACCTACTGATGGTGGCCAAAGTGAAAAAAATATCTAAATATATGATGGTGGCAATAAGTTGGGCCCAGTAGCCACCGGAACGCATCTCGACCCAAGTGAATCCATTATGCATTAGTCTTGAGTTAATTATGGTTCGAAAAACTTGCATTTTCGAAAAATTTGATTGGTTGATGAAAAATGACAGCTAATGAAAATGAATGATAAAATTTGTATTTTTTTTTAATTTTGGCCATACAAACATAATGTTCGCTTGATTGTTAGACAGAGAGTATAGTGGGATGTATTTCACTGCCGCTTATCACCTGAGACATGAGTTATTAAGGCTCTTGCGCCGCAACAAAGCAATGTTCACACACTACTGCTGTAAGGCAGTAAATCTGACACTGTGGCGGTACCTACCTGAAAGTTCCCTTGCATAAGGGACCTACGACCCAGTAGTTTGACAATACACAACACAATATTCACATCACATTAAGCAATCCAGTTTAAGCAGCCCAAATGTTTATTTCCCAAGCTATAATTCCAAGATTTATTCAAATAATCAACAAAATAGTATGGTTTGTTACCTTTGTAAACATTTTCTTGTCTTGTATAAACAATTACTGATGAACTTCGATGCACAACGCCTTTATATACTGCTAGCTAATTTACATTTTAATTAAAATATGTTTATTTGGAACTAATTAGATTAGAATCAGATATAGTGATAACGCACGCACATCCTTTCCATAACTTAATTAGTATTTTTTTAAATAATTTGTGAGTAGACGAGCAAAACTTTCGACTAAACGGTTCAATTGATAGATATAATGTCGCTTCTCACCCAAGACATTAATTAAGTCTTTTGAGCCTGATAGTGTCACCAGCTACGGTGTCCTTTACACCAGATCCCAGCAATAATTCGATATCGGACCTGGACGAGTGACATTTCGCAAATTCAAATTATTTATTTGATAAAGGCTTAACGCACACATCGAATCACTACGCGGTCGAAATTCATCCGGCAAGAAACTCAGCGGGCTTGTTGTCACCCAAAGGGTTCTTTTACCGTTAAATAAATTATACTTTACATTTATTTTACTAGTTTTTAGCTCTGTTTTTAACTCTCAATGAAACATATTTGAAATGAGTTCTCGTTCAACACGTCTTAACATCTTGACATACGCTGCAAAACGTTTCTATATCAAAGGGTTAGGACACTTATGCAAGATTATTTTTCTTCTCCTCCTATTTATAGAGACTCCCACACAGCAATTATATCATAATCGACATCTCATCACGTTTAATTACCAAGCGGGTCAATGTTGTACCATTCATTCTGAGTGCAAATTAATTTACATAACAGTTGTTTCAGTTAATAATTAGCCTCTGAAGGCGCATCTTTCGAAACATCACAGCAGATGTGAACGCAATGATTTCCTAGTGCGGCCCCCAAAACTACAATGCGATGATTGTGTGAATATAAATATTGGATACCAACGGGGTCCAAACATTCACAAGCTCAAGTCGAAGAAGAACACATTCCAAGATGGCAGCTAAGGTAACAAAACATCTTCAGATAAACAAAAAAAAAACTTTATATTGTGTTGTGTGTCTAGATACCTTTTTCGAAGCTCGGCAGTAAACTTTCAACAATATCATGCCATGACTTTGTAAAAAAAATTAATTTATTCCGATTATGAAGAGATATAATATTGTTTCAATCACTAGTTCTTCTATAAAATATCATTTCCCCACGACTTACTTTACTAAAACCGCATTTCGCATAATGTTTTTTTTGTACTTAAATACTTTGGCATAACAATTTTGGCATAATAATACTTTTCCTTAATTATTTTTTGGCATACAGTTCATATTGACATATTTTTAGGCTAAATATGTTATAATTAAAGTTTTACCATAATTTTAATTTGCATAATGCTTGACCACTATTCCATCTGATGGTTAGTGACGACGCAGACCTAAATGGAAGCATTCTAGCTTACAACTCACGAAAAAGGACCCTGACAACTATATAATACGTAAGGGAGGTCTCTCAGCACTCTCGATGAAGAGCATTCCTATTAAGAGTTTCTGGTGCAGGCCGCAGGCTAGTTTACTCATCTTAGAAACACGCCACTGGTGCTTTCCAAGTCAGACTGATCCAATTTTGTTCTAACCGACACATTGTGCTTTACCTCTTTTGTTTTTAACAAAACCTTTTCTTTTCAGTTCATCGTATTCTCGTTACTGGTAGCTTCGGTCTACGGAAGCGGTGGATACTCCAGCTTTTCTTACGGAGTATCAGACCCCAACACCGGTGACGTGAAGGACCAGCACGAGAAGCGGGTTGGAGACAGCGTCGTTGGCAAATATTCCCTCCTGGAATCGGATGGAACCAAGAGAGTTGTCGAGTACTCCGCCAACGAGGCCACTGGATTCAACGCTGTGGTCAGGAAGGAGCCTGGTGTGGGTGGGCCAGGGGCTGCGGCCGCTTTAGCCCAGAATGCAGCCTTATCTGGTGCTGCTCCCGCTGTCCATCCCGCGTCTTTGGGACCTGCAGCAGCCCTTGCTCACGGTGGCCCTTATGCGTCCCGTGCTCTTGGTTACCCTGGCGCTCTTGCGCATGGTGCCCTCAACCCTGGTGCCCTTGCTCACGGAGCCCTTGCCCCTGGCGCTCTTGCTCACGGTGCCCTTGCCCCTGGCGCTCTTGCTCACGGTGCCATTGCCCCTGGTGCTCTTGCTCACGGAGCTCTCAGCTCTGGAGCTCTTTCGCATGGAGCCCTCGCTCCTGGAGCTCTCGGACATGGTACTCTTGCTAACCCTCTTGCCCATTCTGGTGCCCTTTCCCACGGAGCGCTCGCCTCTGCTGCCCTCGCCAACCCTCATGTTCACTCTGGTGCCTTTTCCTCTGGAGCTTTAGCTAACCCCATAGCCCACTCTGGTGTTCTTTCCCACGGCGCGCTGGCTAACCCTCTCTCAAACGGCTTAGGTAATTTCGGCTACCCCGGTTACGCCGGTGCTGGCTATGCTAATCCATTGGCTGGTTCTCTTGGTGCCCGTGGTGCACCTACAGTCTCCCACTACTCCCACTCTATCGTCCATGATCCCGCCCGTCCTTATGGTGGCCCCTACGCTGGCGCCTATGGCGGATATGGCGGGTATGGTGCTGCCGCCCCTGGGCTTGTTAACCCTGCCGGTCTTGGTCCTCTTGCCCATGGTGTGGCGAACCCTTTAGCCAACGGGTGGCCATCACCCCTCGCCAATGGAGCCAATGGTTGGCCATCCCCTGCAGCTAACGGTGTCTATGGTGCCCAAGGTCTTGGAGCTCGTCTCGGCTGGTGATTGAAATCGACTGGTGCATGATCTGTGATGTAAATGACTAAAGAGAATAAATTATGAATTTATATACTTACCTGATTTTTATTGCACTTATATCTAATATAATTATTTTTAATTATAAATAATTAAATAAGTTCACACATAAATTCATTTTGGCATATATAATTAAAATTGTTTGCATTCGAACTCGATTAGATTACTTTACAACGCAAACTTGAAAAGATTTACCTGGGCCTGTACTATCACCTCTAATAGCAATATTATTTTCATCTTACTGTCTCGATAGAAAGTGACAGAGCTATAAACTACGTATATTGACGTCTCTACCTCATGCCAAGTAAGGTGATAATAATACTGCTAATAGAGGTGGTGGTATGGCCTCTGTTTGTTAACCAATATTAGAATTCATAGTTATTTCATAATCTATTAGCAGTGACAATGGATGTATTCTAAAAGACATTTTGTGTTGTGTATCATAAAAATGTAAAAAATATATCACCATAATAACAAACATTATTGTTTGTAGCTCTTTGAGGTGTTCCCCATTAACCCAAAGGTTGCCTAGAGGCATTAAGTCTTAGTAGTAGTTGAAAACTTTAGTAGTAGTTTAAAAATAATCAATTCGGCATGTGACCAAAATATATTTGCATTTTACAGACAAACAGTTACATCCAAATGATATTGTGAAACATTAAGTTAAATTTTCTCATTGTAAACGTGCATTGAAACAAGTGTAATTAGCGTTTATATAATTAATTAACACTAGCCTATGTGTTACAATAAGCGTGGAATTTAATGGTTCTTGACATGATGTGTAATATGTTTTGTATTGTTAAATGGAGATTGGTAACTAAAACGACTTCGTAAAATTATAAGTTTAGTTAATACTCGTAGTAGACCATATATACGTAAATGTAGAACAATTAATTGAAGAACAGGAATGTAAAGGATAGGATAAAACTACATAAAACATTAAAAAAATTCACGTATCACTTACTGCTATATCTCTACTTATTTTTGTTAACAATAATTGTTATAGATAAATGGTTAATAAAAAAAATGTGCGTGCGTGGAGTCCCTCCGCGCGGAAGAAGTGAAACTTCATTCTCGCTCAGTCGATCGGTCGGTCGGTCGGTCGGCCCCTCACTCACTCACTCACTCACACACACACACACACACACACTAACCAACTCAACTCAACTCAACTCTCAAACCAACTCTCAAACCAACTCTCAAACCAACTCTCAAACCAACTCTTAAACCAACTCTCAAACCAACTCTCAAACCAACTCTCAAACCAACTCTCAAACCAACTCTCAAACCAACTCAAACCAACTCTCAAACCAACTCTCAAACCAACTCTCAAACCAACTCTCAATCCAACTCTCAAACCAACTCTCAAACCAACTCAAACCAACTCTCAAACCAACACTCAAACCAACACTCAAACCTACACTCAAACCAACACTCAAACCAACACTCAAACCAACTCTCAAACCAACTCTCAAACCAACTCTCAAACCAACTCTCAAACCAACTCTCAAACCAACTCTCAAACCAAATCTCAAACCAACTCTCAAACCGACACTAAAACCGACACTCAAACCGACACTCAAACCGACACTCAAACCGACACTCAAACCAACTCTCAAACCAACTCTCAAACCAACTCTCAAACCAACTCTCAAACCAACTCTCAAACCAACACTCAAACCAACTGTCAAACCAACTCTCAAACCAAATCTCAAACCAACTCTCAAACCAACTCTCAAACCAACACTCAAACCAACACTCAAACCAACACTCAAACCAACACTCAAACCAACACTCAAACCTACACTCAAACCAACACTCAAACCAACACTCAAACCAACTCTCAAACCAACTCTCAAACCAACTCTCAAACCAACTCTCAAACCAACTCTCAAACCAACTCTCAAACCAACTCTCAAACCAACACTCAAACTAACTCAAATTAACTCAAGCCAACTCGCCCACGCCTATCGCCTATCGTTTAACACCTATCACTTAACGCGTTAAGCGAGAACGCGTTAAGGTGACTCATTTAACGCTTAACGCGTTATGTGATAACATTTTTGGAAGTCGCTTAGGAGGTTTCACTTCAATTAGTGACAGGTCAACGGTAAATACGTCGACGAAACCAGTAGGTATGTACAAAACAGTCTAAAGTTAGACTAGTTTGTACCGTTGTCGGAAAATTTGGTGGTTAACGTTGGACGAATGATATTTACGATTATAGTCCACCGATAAATTAGTCTAGCATTAGACTAGTTTATCGGTAGACTGTAAACTAGTTTATTAGTTTACGACTAAACAGTAGAAAAAAACAGTTTGGTAATTTAAAGCCCCTAGTAAAAATTACTTCATCATCATCATCAGCAGCCGATATACTCGTACGTCCACTGCTGAACAAACTCTCCCTTAGATGGGTGGAGTTGCCATTATCAACACGCTTGTCAGGCGGCTTGGGGATCGCAGTATAGATGGTTAGTTAATCCAAATAGAAAGACACTGCTGCCCGTCTTCTTGTTTACCCTTAGTCGCCTCTTACGGACACATAACGGGAGGAGATGGGTGGGTGCTATTCTTACCCGGACGCCCCACAGGTAACACATATTGATTTACTAGCAATACTCGTACCTTGCGGCTACGCGCGCTAGTATTTTCTTTCCAACCCCATTTGACCCCTTAAGGAGTGGAATTTAAAAAAAACCCTTTCTTAGTGGATGCTTACATCATAAGAACCATTTCAGACCCACCGTACCTCTGGCCATACCCCGGGGATTATGGTGGGTATTTTCAAGGAACCTACTGCCCAAATTTCAGCTTTCTAGGTTCGGCGGTTTGGCCTGTACGTTGATGAATCAGTCAGTCAGTCAGTCAGGACAAGTAATTTTATATGTATAGGTTTCAATGGCTCTAGTTAACCCAACAATCAAACTGGAATTTCAATGTTGGTATGCTATTATTTTGAGCAATAAAATAAATGAACTGGTTTTATTAAAACTATAGAGATTAATTTTAAAAGTTAATTTAGGCTCTAAGCTATTTGCAAAAGCACTTTTGTAATTTTGTTTCAATATTTATCAAACTAGAATTGATTAGACCTTGCAATGAATGATTGCTATTAGCTTTTAAGCCATGATTGGAAGTAAATAATAGTTATGAATTATCTGTACTTTTTTGTTAGCATTATTATTTGATATTTGTGTAGACTAAAGCATAGCTAAACCATTCAACTTTTGGCATTGATGTATTGTGTATTTTACGATGAACTTGTTGATTATTATCTTTATAAAAATTAACTAACGCAAGGATACAATATAAGTACTCTTAAATTGCTGCAATGTTTCTATTTTCAAGGTTTAAATAATACAAAATAATAAGGTACATACATCGAACTATTTTTATTTTTACATGATCACAGCATCGTCATTCATGACATAACATCAGAATAAATATCAATACATTACATTATTTAGTAGAGACCGTGAGCGCCGTAGATACCATGGGCACCATGAGCACCATAACCGATAGCACCGAGGTGAGCGGCGCCGTAAGCGAGGGGGGCAACGCCGTGAGCGGCACCGTAGGCCAGGGGAGCAACGCCGTGAGCGGCGCCGTAGGCCAGGGGAGCAACGCCGTGAGCGGCGCCGTAGGCCAGGGGAGCAACGCCATGAGCGACGGTGACGCCATGAGCAACGGGAGCGACTCCGTGACCGAGAGCGGAGTACGCGAGGGGAGAGGCAACGGCGACCGGAGCGGCGTGAGCAACAACGGGAGCGGCGTGAGCGTACAGAGCGGGGTCTTTGCGGACGATGGCGTTGAAACCGGAGTGCGCATCAGCGGCGTAGTCTACGGTGCGCTTGGTGCCATCAGATTCCAAGAGGGAGTATTGGCCTACAACGCTGTCGCCAACCCGGGTCTCGTGCTGGCTCTTGACGTCACCGGTGTGGGGGTCGGAGACGCCGTAGGAGAAGCTGGTGTAGTCTTGACCGTGGATAGCGCTGCCGTGGGCGGCTGCCACCAGGAGAGCAACAACGACGAACTGGAAGAGATTGGTAAAATTTAGAAAACAGTAGTAATTAAAATCTAGCTTATTGCTAAAAGGAATCTGTTGTTGATAGAGAATATGGTGAATTATTTTCTTGTGCTATACACAGAGTGGGTGCAGGGGTGTGAGCGTAGTCATAGTACAAGACTCTGAGCTGAACAGATCTTAAAGAGACTGTCCTTAATATGTCCGTGCAGGCGGTTCATAGGGTAACTGTTGCTGTGTCAAGTCCATGTTTGCTAGGGTACCAGCCTATTGCGACTAATGGTACAGTTCTTAATTTTGTGAAGCTGTTGATAATTTTAAAAGTCTATAACGTACATTCTGACTTGGAAAATTAACTAAACACCCACGAGATCCGCGGTCTAAGTGTGCGAAATTGTAACCACCAAAAAATGCATTTGTAATTTGTATAACCGTATAATATAAATCACTATCACAAATTATTTGCCACACATACTCAGAAATTAGGATAGATAAAGTAAATTGTGATTCGAGAACTAATATTGCCAAAGGGGCTTATGTTTCACTAGATCAATCAACTACGAAGGCGATAGTATTAGGTATAGTAATAATGCAATATTGTCTGCGTTACTCTCAAGGTTCGATGGGACAGGGCTAACAGTATGGGAAAGATCAAGCTCACGGGGTCTACCAGCATCTGCTCAAACAGATTCGAGCTTATTATAATCTTAATTTCACGAGAGAATGGAGCTTTAAACTGCATCCGTCTTTTTACTTAGGTTTAGACTCAGGTTTAAGGAATGATTTCTGAGTTAAACTCAGGTCTGCGTCTTGTCTGCGTTTCATTCCCACGTAAAAGTAAGATTATTTTAACACTGCCATTGATGATAGTAACGAATTTTAAAAATTATGTGCGGTAATAATGCTCTAGGTTCTATTCTTAGAATTTTTTCCAGAAAACAGCCCTAAACAGGCCTAAATGCACAAATTCAAAAACTTCGACCACATTAACAAAGAGTATAGCAAAACTTTAAAACACAATCACAATTTTCTAATTCACTTTAAAATTACGAAATTCACTTATTGACCAACCTTAGCTGCCATTTTGATTAGGTTATTGTTTGTTGCACTGTGTAAAGTGAATGATTAATCAAGGGTTACATTGCTCTTATATACGAATCGGGCCAACAATCATTTTGTAGTAATAATAGGAAGTAAGAGACATGCAGTGTTTTAAGGTCATTCGGCGTAGGGTTTTTTGAGAGTTCAATTCGGTCAGTTAACGAGTTATGCGGAACTCGGCTGACCACGTCAATGGGATTTTAGGTGGGCCACGATAACTATTTTTGTTATTGGTAAACAAATAGATTAAATAGGCTATTGAGAAGCGTTTAAGATTTTTTCGTACATAAACTGTCATCACTTTCTACAACTGTCACCATTATATTCTTCAGTAAATAATTATGCAAACTACATACCATCATCATCATCATAAATAGCAGCCGAATAAAGGCTTCCGCCTTAGAAGGGAAGGGTTGCCATAATTCCCAACCTTGGCAGGCGGCTTGGGGATCGCAGAGTAGGTGGTAGATAATCCTATAGGAAGACGCTGCTGTCTGTCTTCTTGTATTCCCTTAGTCGTCTCTTACGAACACCCAATGGGAGGAGATAGGTGGGTTCTATTCTTACCCGGACACCCCACGGATATTGGTCTGGTTTGATACCCATGTTGCTGTTTTTGGTAGTAAAAAACAAAAAATTGCGACTGCCGGCCACCATATTGTTTTATTTTTTAAAGTATATATCCTATGCCACTCCAACAACTGAGACGAATCGAACCACATATCAATCAATAGCCGGCCTATACCTAAGTAGTTAAAAATGTCTTTGTAGGTAAGGTATTTTATTATTAGATATATCGATGGGACAGTTATTGGGGCGGTGAGACACCCTGACTTTCCCATAGTCATCTGTGTTGATTCCCATTTAGGTTAAATATTTGTATTCACAAGCATTTGCGTTTGTCTTATTGTTGGATATTGTTAGTTTATATTTATCCATTTTGTCCATGGAGCGACGCATGTTATTAGATGAAATCTCATAATAATGCTACTTTGTTTTTGTTGTTTGTCTTACTCGTGTAAGCATAAGTAGGTAGTTAGCATAAGTAGGTATTTAACTGTCCAAGAATTTCACTCGAAGAACTAATAATCGATGGGAAAGAAAGGTTTTCGAGTGACGACTGCAAACCGGACGACGCAGCATAGGCAGGCCTCCTAGAAGGTGGACTGACAAAATTGTTGGCAACTGATGGATGCAAATGCCTATCTGGCGTTTTAAAAGAGAGGCCTTTGTTCAGCAGTGGACGTTTTCCGGCCGATGATGATCTCCTCCTTCTCTCATGTTGTTATGATAGCTACGAGAGTTTAAATTGTAATCTCTACTAGAATCGCCTTGTAAAGTGGATTCTAGGGCATGTCTGTTTTTTTCACGATGAATACGTGCTCATATTATTAATGACCGCAATGAAACATATTATTTCTTCTTTAATAGCATGAAATAAAGCCACTGTTTTAGCCTGTTCGTTCACGTTCTCCTTTTAAACTTTACAAAAGGTTCGCTGCTGTTATCCTATTGTTCAGGCGTTATACGTAATACTGTATTTTTGTTAATCGGTTGATCGGCATTCGTATTTGGTACCAATGGTTCTTACCCGCTAATTTTAAATTCGGCTTTTATACAAGAATTTGGACTCCTCACGCTATTAATTTGAACGTCTGTGTGATTTAAATATTTGTAATTAGATACGGACTACGGAGGGCACCCAGTGACAGTGTGTATGCCTAGAGACATCATCGGGCTACCAGCAAAGCCAGACAACCATGTAAGTCATATTGCACTTTCACTGAGACAATATGGTCACTATTGTGACCCAGAACAGACCGTTTTGATCTAGGAGTAGGAAGTCCCTGGACTAGCTGACCACTGACTACCGAAGGTGTTATAACTATTAAAATACCTGAGATACTGTTTTATGACAACAAATTTACAAAAATAATGTACACGCACGACAGACAATTACATAGAGAGACACCATAGATAATAAAGAGGGTGAGTTCATATCATAGCATCAATAGGCATCGGCAACCTGCTAAGAAGGATTTGCCACTTTAAAAGCTTGGTCCTTCAAGTCGGATCTGGATCCTGTTATTTTGAGTATTTCTTCCGGAAGATTCGTGTTTAATTTACAAATACGACCTTTTAAAAAATTAACATCATAAAGATACCGGGCGAACTGTGGCGGGTTGGTAGTCGTTTTGTATTACAATGTCCGTTGCGAAGCCTTGAGACCCAAAACATTCGTAGAATCATTACGAAATGTACACCACGAGTTTGTGTTAATTGTACAATTTAAATTATAATGAAGTATATAACTCTTGTTACTAAACACAAGTTTAATGAATAGATCTCATAATTAATATGTGCACCGATTATTATCTTGTTTTGCAATCCAAAATTAATCTGGTTAATCAAAGAAATGCGTTGAATAATTAATTTTTATATGTACCGGCTAACATTTTATGTTATACTGATGTAACCTTTTTGCATTCATACAGGTCAAGCGTTTAGGTAATGCAGAATATAAACAGAAAAAAAGACTCAGTATTAAGTTAAGCTCGGCTATGTACTTTGTTTCCCGATGTAACTATTTCAATTTGCAATAAAGGTTTAATAAAGGTTTGCAATAATAACAGGGCAGCTTGTCGCGAGCTGTTGGTGCGTAACGACACCACGGACCCGAGTGCTCCAGAGAGTTCGTCAGGGCCCCCATCTCACCGTGTCTTCGTCGGCCGAGTGGAAACCCAAGGGGGCCGCAGGATTCTCAGCTCTGGCTTGCCTTAATTGGCCGTCCAGAGAGGAGCTGTTAGAGCTATACGCTCCAGGGGTGGAAGTGTTAAAGGGCATAACGCCGCGAGTAACTTCGGAGAAAGCGCAGCACACCTCTCAACACCCCTGAGTCGCCCGCGCCGGTGTTGCTCTCTGTCGTCATCGGACGATCATTTGGGGAGTCCATCTAGTGGGTGGCAAGTCACCACTTGCCACAAAATAATTACGAATGTAATTATGGCAAGTGACCCCGTCCTTTGCCTAGCTTCTAGTCCACCAAATGTTCAACATCATAGACTTATAATCTTTCCATGTACTTACAATAGTTCCTACACCTGTCGAGGTTAACTGCCATTTTTTTTTACAATTTTAGCAGTTGATCCCGGGAGGGTGTGTAAAAACACACCATTAATTTATTACAAAGGGCCTCTACGTATTGGATCCGTCCCCACGCAAGCCTCTAAACTGTCCGGGCATAACCCGTGAATAAAATACCAAGGAATAATAATAATAATTTGTACAATAAAGAATAATAATTTAATATACTTACCTGTGTGTTGTCTATTTTGAAGTCGATTTGTATTTTTATACTTTTTAGTAAATAATACATTTATACACAAAGATTAAACCAAAGTCGGTAGGATGAGCTAGGTAATTTATGATCTGAGTACGGCGGCGACTTCGAGGAGGACGGCGGTAGGGTTGCGACCCCCATCCCCGTGAGCACTGTGTCTGGTTCCTGGGGGGCTATAATGGCCCCCCGGCGGCGAGCTCAAAGGGTAGGCACGGAGGGGCTCCTGGTGCAGTTCTCACCAGAGAGCTCGGGGGCCCCTCTCGTATACCGAATAATGCCGATACGACAGCCGCGGGGGTAATAGTGGGTAAGAATACCACATACCCCGTTCGAGCCCCACAGCTCCCGGGGACGGTTTGAAGGTCCCTCCGGTAAAAAAATAATTCGACTAAAATAGAATGATCTAAAACGGTTCACATTTTGTCAGAGTACCTAATGGAGGATATCGATTTGATGGTTTTAACCAGATAAATTCCTCCACATCGTTAGTTGTCCTTAATTTTAATCAAGCCATTTTTTATTCTTGGAGCCGAAGATGCTATTTTTCCATTATTGAGTACGAGATGATCGATATCTCTACTCACCATCAGAGTATTAATTGCTGCGAGTGTCGAAATAATCAAATTTCCAGAACTAGATTAATGATCATTAACTCTGATTGACGTTTGTAAGTTTGGAACTAAGTATCTTGCGCCGAGTAATTGCACTATACTCCAAACCAAATAAGCTTAAAGGCGATTACAACTTTATTATGCAGTCATAAAACACCCCCGCTGTATAGTTGACCGTTAACTCGGCAGCATAAAAAGGTTGGCAATACAAAGTTGTTTTTGCTGACGCGCCTAATAATATAATAATATCCTGGGACAATTCACACACGGTCATCTGATCCCAAACTAGGCAGAGCCTGTACTATGGAAACCAGACAACTGATACTAATACGTACATACTTTTTTTTGTAAATACATACTTATATAGATAAAACACCCAGACACTTGGTGGGAATCGAACCCACGACCTGTTGGGTAGCAGACAGGGTCACTAACCACTAGACCAACGGGCCAGTCAAATGTATGCGTTATGTAGTTATTGAGCCGCAAAAGAACTTGTAATCACCTTCAAGCTTATTTGGGATGGAGTGTAGCTACGATGCTCTTCACAACGAAACACTGGCACCCATTGCTGACTGGCAGCAGAGTATCTAATATTCTGAATTGACCCCAAAAAAAAAAGTGTTCCTTTCTTATACCTGACGACAGAAAATGAAGGCTTATAATTTTGTATAGCGTTAATGATAGCTCAGTTGATTAAATGTTTTGGTATCCCTAACAATATAATTAAGGCTAGCTGTTTCAGTGATTCTGCTGAATACTGTAAATACCTACAGAGTTAAAAGAAGGCAAAAAAAGACGACAGAATCAAAAAGTGGTATAATATATATTTATTTACATGTTGTATATTTATATACAGAAATCATAATTGTCATAGGCTTATATTAGTGGGCATAAGGCGAACTAGCCGCGTATCTAATATCTCCAAATTTGGCGATGTTAAGGGAGGAGCCTATTGGAATGGCAGACGTAGAATATGTCAAAGGGCCAAAGTCTTTGCGGATGAAAGCATTGATGCCACCAGTGCCAGTGGTGTAAGTCAGGGGAGTTGCACCATTATAGGCATAATCTTTCTGAATGATGGTGTTGAAGCCACCACTTCCAGCTGCATAGGTGAGGTGGCCTGCAGGAAAGAGAGTGGAGTCTTTTTGAATGATAGTGTTGGAGCTGATAGCACCAGCGTTGTATGTCAGAGGGGTTGTGGCGAAAATGGCTGAGTTTTTGCGAATGTTCGTGTTGAAGCCACCAGTACCAGCAGTGTAGGTAAGGTGAGCGGCACCATTATAGGCAGAATCTTTTTGAATGATGGTGTTGAAGCCACCAGTCCCAGCTCCATAGCTTAAGTGGGCTGCGGGAATAAGAGTGGAGCCTTTATGAATGATAGTGTTGGAGCTACTAGTTCCAGCTGCGTAGGTCAAGGGGGCAGCGGCATTAATAGCAGAGTCTTTACGAATGATGGTATTAAATCTACCAGTACCAGCAGCGTTGGTTATGTGTGCTGTGGGGATGAGAGTAGAGTCTTTAAGTATGATAGTGTTGTAGCTACCAGCGCCAGCGTTGTAGGTCAGGGGATTCGCGCCGATAAAGGCAGAGTCTTTCTGAACGACGGTATTGAAGCCATGAGTGCTAGCGCCGTAGGTCAAGGGTGCTGTGGTGCCAAGGGAATCTTTGCGAATTATGGAGTTGAAGTTACCAATGCCAGCTGCGTAGGTTTGCGGAGCTGCGGTAATAATGGCAGAGTTTTTGCCAATGCCGGTATTGTAAGCGCCAGTGCTGTAGGTCAGAGGGCCCGCGGAGATGAATGCAGGCTCTTTACGAACAACGGCATTGAAGCCCCCAGTGCCAGCAGCATAGTCGACAGTTCTGCGGTTGCCGTCGGACTCCAGAAGTGAGTACTGGCCTTGCACATTGTGGCCAAGTCGGTTCTCGATCTGGTGCTTGAAGTCGCCGGTGTAAGGGTCCGCCACTTCATAAGCGAAACTGGAGAAGTCTGATGCGGTGATAGCGCTCACCAAGGTGAGAATGATGACGAACTAGAATAAAAAGTTATACTTAAAAAAAACATTATCGAAACTTAAAACCATAAACATTGCTAACTACACTAGATTATATAGAAGCTATTATCAATCCAAGATTGAGAAATCCATGTCACTTTTTATTCAAAGAATATAATTTTTTTATAAATAATTACCTTAACCACCATATTGAATGTCAATTGTTTGTATGACTACGTTGACGAACCCGATAATTTTGATATCCTCCACATCATCAGGCCTCGTTTTTATATCGTTCGACAGTTTTGTTTTGTACTTATTTTTAAGAAGACATTCAGGAAGTTTGCAAAAGTCAAGTTCGAACCAGGCCGATGCACCGAAAGTAAAAGCTTCCATTACAACGAGAGCACAAATAAACAAGTTATTTTTATTTACATCCTTCGTATATTGAAATCAAGTGGATTGTACAAAAATAGCCAACCTTGCTATATTTAAGGCTACATTGTCATTTAATTCAATTATGTTGAAATTCTATTGTACACCTTTTCTGTGACTAAAATCATTAGATAGCAAAAAATAAAGACTACTCAATGTGAATGTATTTTATTTCATTAGAATTAGATACAGCAAAAAATATACATAAAAAGAAACATAGATAGAAGTAGCATACCAGACCAATTTCCTTTTAACTGACCATAACATAGCAAGGTTAACTGGATCCGGTCGGCCGTTGCGTACTATTATCACTTACTCATAAAATAGATATCAAGAAAATAGAACTTAAAATATAAATGCAAACTAGATTTGTCGGATTCCATGCTTCGTTGCCGTTGATAGTGGAAGAGAATTAAGGCCAAGGATTATGTACAGCAGGGCTGTGAGAGATAGTTTGGACAAAAGATGTCCTGGAAACTGCACTAGCAGTTGGTGCTTGAGATGGATAGGTTACGGATGTGGCTTGGAATTGAGGATAAGAACGCGCAAAATCCGGTCGACTGCTAGCTTCCAATACTCTTCCATTGTTGTTCACAGTTGCTTGGAATCCTGTGTGATCATCAGCTCTGTAGTCAACAATTCTACGCAGTCCATCAGGTTGGACTAAAGAGTATTGACCGAGGACGGCGTCACCACGTCGGCTTTCGTGTTGGTTCTTGATGTCACCAGTGTGTGCGTCGTTCACCTCGTAAGCGAAGTTGTAGCTCGGATTATCATTGTACTGAACACCGAAGCGCAAAGGGAATGAAGGCTGGTGTAGGACCATGCAGGTGGCGGATAACACCAACCCGGACAGTACTGCGAACTGTGAAAAAGAGAAAATAGTTATTTGAGTTTTGATACCATCTAAGGTCATTGCAGACCACCATAAATTTTTTTTTTTTTGTATTTATTACTTTCAACAAACCTAATTACATATTGTCCCACAAAACCAGAAGGACTCGAAACTCTACACTAATCCAGATCATTCACATACCAATATCTTGGCAGCTATGTTGAGGAATCGATGGTGTTCTGTAGTTTTTACAAAAACTTACTGCCAAGCCGAGCAAGTGCTGCCTTCTATCAAAGCAGTCGGAAAGCCAATAGACAGTTGCTTAGTACTGCCAGAGTAATTAAAGTCCTTAGACTTTATCATGTCCCCAGTAATTTCTCCAACTACAGCTCCCTTCACACCGGAACGTAGCAATGTTTTTATACTGGTGCTTTGCAGGTGAATCTCTAACACTGCGATGGTAACTTTTTAAAAGATCTCTTGCAAAACGGATCGACAATCTAATAAATCTTTTTTGCTAAAACCTTTCATATCTATACCTAGTAATGTAAAAAACAGTTCTATAGAACACTCATAATAACAACAAAAAAAATATGACAATCATCAAGAAAATTAAAACGTAATTCTAGAATTAAAATAAAAAGAAAACTATTTTTATCAATGGATCAACATTCATTGATTTTTTAGAACTTATTTTATGAGATAAAGCGTGTGTTTTATTTTAGTTTTAATGAATTTCTATATTTACCTTTTGGATCATATTGTTGCTGGATGGATGTCTTCGGCACAACTGTGTGAAGTGTGAATAGGAGATAAATCTCCCACAATTTATATGCAAGGAAAATGAAAATCAATACTGCTTGTGCAACACATATCTGATTCCTAGCGCATTGAGTTTCATCCAAACTAGATCACAAGAAATTCGAGTGCCTAGATTTTTGTTAATGTTTTAAATGGTGAATGGAAGTCAGATTTAACGCGTGTTTTTTTTTAATTCACGTGTAATAAGTCAGTAGAAACGTGCATATACTCGAAGCCGAGAAAATATTTTTTGATGGAAATATGCTTAATTTCGTGGAGCGATATTGCAAAACTCACTATGATAAAATTACTAAATGCGACTACAGTTTATTTGTATGTGTATTATGTATATTTACTGAAGAATTTACTAAAGGTGGCAGTTATAAAAAGTGATGAATGACAAATTTTATAAGAGAAAAAAAACAAATTTAACCTTTTCCATTTGCCATAGGTATGCCATTACTTTCCAGAATGTGATATTCACTCGCTAATAAAGAGAGTAAATAATTCACGCTGTATTTTATTCATAGTCTACGGGTTTGATATCGGCTAGGAAAACTGCTTTTTTTAAAATCCAATAATGCAGTAAGTATTTGTTTTCATCAAAATCGGGCCCGTGACGCCTTTTAGGTATTTTTAGCTATTAACTAAAGTTTTGGATTTAACTATGCACGCACACCCATTTGAAAAATTCAGCCTGTATATTTAATCTATTAAAACGATCAACGCGGAATTACGTGGTACCAATAATCTTTACATAACCTTGTAAAGTACATGTTATGTTTGCTCATAGCACGCCCGCATTCTGTACGGCCAGTTGACGCCGTAAGGGTTGGGTATTACAGTCAGCGAGGACGTTAGCGGGGCGAACTTGGCTTGATTCGTGTCTGATAAGCGACTATGTTACGCGTGGGAGTAAAGATAGCGATCTAGTTACGGTTAGTCAAGAGTTGAATGGTGGTGACGTAAAAATGTTTCTTTTTTTTTTTAAGTATTTCCAAAAATGGCGTACAACATCTGCGGTATGCTTTGTGTTTTTGCACAAATTTAGGCATTTTTTTTTGGTTAAGTTTCTTATGTATGTTTGCTATTTTATGTTGAGTGGATGTAAATTACAGCAAAAAAATGTATCTGTCAAAATTACGGAATCCAATAAAAATACAAATTACGGACTTAATTTTTATTTTTTTTATTCGGACATCAAAACAGTTATACATTAAATATTACACCAGGTAGGGATAAAATAACTATTACTAAATGTCTGTATAACCCACACCAGAGTTCACAAAGTAATATTATACATATTATTTATATGAAAGCGCGCAAGACTTAAATCAGTAGGATGACCTACTGATTTAACTCATCAGGAATACGAGTATAAGTTAAGAAGTTTGTAGAAGTAAACGGTAATAAAAGTATAAAATTAAGTTAAGAATAATTAATAATTAACACAGTCAATAGAACCGAGGTACTCAAATACCATTTTTTTTTAATTTAGTTAAGTTAATAACTATAATAATAATATTCTGGGACAATCCACACATGGTCATCCGATTCCAAACTAGGCAGAGCCTGTACTATGGAAACCAGACAACTAATACTGATATTTACAACTTTTTTTTGTAAATACATACTTATATAGATAAAACACCCAGATACTTGGTGGGAATCGAACCCACGACCTATTCTTCAGCAGCCAGGGTGTCTAACGATTAGACCAACAGGCCCGCCTGATATCTTGGATGACGAGCGGTTGTGCAATGCAGCTGTCTGTCTATATAGGCAGGAGTGTTATTTATCACCAGCCTAGCGTCTTCTGTCTCGTCACTACTTGAACCCAGCCACTTACTAAATTTGGGAATACCGGGCTTCAACTGAAAATCCTGACGAGTTGACCAATAAGCAGCCGAGTGTGGGCAGCGCAACTGCAGCGCTGCAGCCGTGCTGATGTCGCTAGGTTCATACATCATAGAACATTCAGGACGCAGCGCTGCAGCCGCTTGAAGTCCCCCTTTCAGACGGACACAATCTTACTCAAAACTCAAGGTACATTACAAATAGACACGGGTTTAATTAAGTTACCACATTTACTTCGGAGTCGCTGGATGTTCGGGGAGTGGGCCCTAGGACGTCCATTGAGTACGGCGGCGACTCCGAGGAGGACGGTGGCGGGTTTACGACCCCCGTCCCCGTGACAGGTTCTCGGCGGGCTACAATGCGACCCCCGGCAGTGGGCTCAAAGGCTGAGGGGTCCCTGGTCCAGATCCCACCGGAGAGCCCTGGGGTCCCCTCTCATGTGCTGATGCGACAGCCGCGGTAGTACTAGTGGGTAAGAATCCCACACCCCTTTCCAGCCCCACAGCTCCCGTGGAACTTTGAAGGTTTACCCCGCGAAAAAAAATGTTTACGCATTTAATAAAGGGTCACCTACTTATAATCAAGTTGTAAGTTGAACTGTTTGTAAAAAGAACATGATGCTCATCTTACCCATTAAAGTTTACGTAATACTTAACGAGTGAACTCGGTAAATGACCGACCGTGGCATTGAACTTCGGATGCAGCTGAGCGCCGAATTCTGACAGCCATAGCATGTCTGTTGCATAACGACGGCGCAAGTTGACATGAGAAAGCGTTTAAATAAAGTATCATTATCTCTTCGATAAATATTAATTATAATATCATACAAAATCTATACGAATGGATGATTTACAGAATCACACAAAATATTTGTTGAAAAATCTACATCAAAACAAACACTATGTTAAATCTGAATCAATAAAGTATATTTATTTTACAGAAGTACAACTACAGTAAAAATTTTTGTTGTGGCAAATAAATAATCGCTAGATTAAAAGCTAGCACTTAAAATTTAAGGGTCCTTGTGGAAATGAAAAAGAAAAGAAAAACATATTTTGTAGTAGTAATTTTTTATAAATACTTTAATAACGGGTCTGCTTGTAATAATGCCCTGAGCAAAACGTTATAAACACAGGATGTAAAAATACGGTAAACTTTAAACTTTTTTAAGTATCGATATCTAATTTTAAATTCGCGAAGGACGAAAAAATAATTTTACAGAAGTTTCTAGGTAGGTAATATGATAAACAAGATAATTATTAATTCAATTAACTATTTGGTCGATGAGCCCATTGATAAAACCTATAACCTATTTTGAAAACAAACCGCTAAAAGTTTATATTCTACACCATGGCTAAATAACTGAACGATTCTACGGTAATTATTTTCGTCTAAGAAGATCTTGAGCGCCCATAATTAGATTGTTAATCTTGTATGTTGTTCGTGATTTGTTTCTTGACATTGAAATGTTACAGAGAAAATTAGAAATGGTATTGATTTATTTCGTAAAGTCAAAGACCAGGCCACAGATGCACTATGAAAGAAATATTACCATACTTACAGAAGTTTTAAATTCATAAAATAACAATCCAACAGTACCTAGGTATATTGCGACCACAGTGGCCGAAGTTTCTAAATATCAGCAATTTTCTTGGGAGATATTATAGTGCTCTTCCCTTACTCTCACAGTCCGATTGGATGAAAGACCGGCAAGACACAGCATAGTGGTCCAGACGCAGTACCGACTTTTTACATCGACGTTTGGATCATCTAACCTTCCAGACAATCGGGTGCGCACTGTCGTAACCAGTAAGGAACAACTACTCAGAGGGGTGCCCGGGGAAGTCTGTCGTAACCAGTAAGGAACAACTACTCAGAGTTAAGCCTGTGGGGTGCCCGGGTAAGAATAGCATTCTCCCATCTCCTCGCGTAGGTATGTGTCCGTAAGAAACGATTAAGAGAAAACAAGAAGGGCTGCAGCGGCTTTCCATGGGATTACCTACCACCTATACTGCGATCCCTAAGACGCCTGCCAAGCGTGGGAATTCTGGCAACCTTTCCGTGCTAATGGGGAGGCTTTTTAGTAGGGGACGTCTTTTTGATACTGATGATAATGTTGATGATGACTCAGAGTTAACCCTGGCACCTTCCTAATAGTCCGTGGGTTTTCTGTGTATTTATACTTCTACTTATATGTTCTCTCCGCCAAGAGGAGATTCGCCAAAGAACAAACATCACCGTAGCTGTCAGAATCTGCAAGTTAAAGTTGCAATGGACAGGCCATATCGCTCGATGAACCGATAACCGATAGGGAAAAAAGGTTCTCGGAAGACGCAGCCTGGTCAGGTCTCCCACTAGGTGGACTGAAGATATTGTAAAAGTCGCGGGCAACCAATGGATTGTAAGCTTTGTAGCACTTTGTTCAGCAGTGGTCGTCATTCGGCTATTAACGATAAAAAGTTCTTTTATTTGCTGTCGTAATGTAATATTAATTGAAATGGTTTTACTTTTAATAATTCCATAATAGATAGATAGATAGACAATTCTTTAATGCGCACAAACAAACAGATACAAAAAGAATAAGACACAAATTAATAAAACATGCAACAATGGGCGGCCTTATCGCTAAAAGCGATCTCTTCCAGGCAACATTTGGATGGAGAGGAAAATAAAGAAGTTACAAAGAGCAGAGGGTGCGCGCACTCGACATGAATAGGTAACATTAACACAAAGACACATAAAAACACATATGTTGTAAACTATATATATATTCATATGAGTATAATATATAAACATACATAAATCAGTACGTACTAATATAACAAGAAAATTACACAAATACCGATTAACTTATTCCGCCAAATAAAACTTCTTCACTAGATCTTTGAAAATTGGCAGTGACGAAGCACGCCTTATAGAAACGGGCAAGGAATTCCACAGGCGAACCGCCTGCACCGTGAAGGATTTGTCATAGAAGGAACTGCTATGTAAGGGCATCATAATACCTATATAGACTTTTATTCAGCGGTGTACGCCTTCCGGATGATGAATGAGAATTTTGTGTCAGTAGCCCAAAAATGGTATTAAAATTTAAGTATCCGGACCGCTAATGGTTATGCATCGAGTACAATGACAATGCGTTTGTTGTAAAGAAAATTCTCAAAAAAGAGCTTAATTTTTTGACAAAATCGGCAGACGTAAGAGATTGAATAGTGCGTAAGTCGAGACAAATTATATTGCTCTAGTTACTCTATTACCACAATTTAAATTCAAGTCTAATAATACTTGTCCAATAAAACAAAAAAAAACTTAACAATTTCCTGTCGTTCAAGCATCGTACGACCATGACTTTGCAATTTGGAACAAATTAGAGCAATTATTATATTCAGGAAATACAGGCTTTGTTCATGGAATCAATGTGTATTGATTAAATTGGAACATTTTAACAAGTACCTGCGTGCAAAATTCGAGGATAAATTATATTTTTAATGTTTTCTTGATTAGATGTAGTGACAGCTCAGTGGCCGTACGCTTATCTTGGAAATAAGGTGCGCAAGTTTGAAGCCCGACTCGCACTTCTGATTTCTTTAATTAATCATGTGCGAATGGTCTTTGCATATTTGATACTTCCGTTACGTAGCTTTCGGTGAAGTAAAACGTCGTAAGGAAACCTGCATGTCTGAGAATGCCTAACTAGCTTTCGAATGACGTATGAAGTCCGCTCACCCGCACTTGGCCAGCGTGGTGGACTTCATAGTCCACGCGCTCAAGGTAAAGGGGCTTAGGCCCATGCCTAAGCCCCTTTACCTTGAGCGGACGCCTGTACTTTCTTCTTTTTTCCATACAATTCTATACAAACCGGACTTATAGCCGGGTCACCCGTACGTTGGCGATTTGTACCATGCGGTTAACCGCAAGTTCAGCCGCATCTAGGACAATGGGACGGCTGGCCGCAATGCGGATAAACCGCATCCTAAAGGCAACCGGACTGACCGCAATATATTAAATGTAAATTATATATATCTACAATCATAATATATATATACAATGCATTTCAGAATGCTAAGACACTAATAGGTATCAATTTCGTGGATTGTGAATTACGTACAAGTTTAGAATTGCATTTGAGAAATTGCATCATTATTCTTGTTCTTGCATTACGATATCCAAGTGACTGTCAAAATTTTAGATTGAATTGTACCGAGAAAAACCTAACATAGATTTCAACGATGTAAGCTAAGTAATGTAATTAAAATCGTCATCATCAGCCTGTAGACGTCCACTGCTAAACAAAGGCCTCCCCCTTAGAAGGGAGGGGTCGCCATAATCCCTACGCTTGACAGGCGGCTTGGGATCGCAGTATAGGTGGTAGGTAAGTAATCCAATAGAAAGACGCTGCTGCCCGTATTTTTATTTTCCCTTAGTCGCCTCTTACGGACACCAAACTTGCCCTTACCCGGACAATGAATGTTATTAAAATAATCAAACACAAAAAAAATGTAACTTTCTCATTTTCACATGGTGGTTTGCAAGAAATTATATTAGCTATAAGGCTGCCATTTGTACACGTTAAGGTAGGTACTAGTACACCCTTCGGAGTCGCTGGACGCTCGGGGTGTGGGCCCCTTGAGCGTCCATTGAGTACGGCGGCGACTCCGAGGAGGACGGCGGCGGGGTTGCGACCCCCGTCCCCGTGAGCACCGTGACAGGTTCCCGGGGGGCTACAATACACCCCCCGGCGGCGGGCTCAAAGGCAAGGCACTGAGGGGCCCCTGGTGCAGATCCCACCGGAGAGCCCTGGGGTCTCCCCTCTCATGTGCCGATGCGACAGCCGCGGGGGTTTTAGTGGGTAAGAATCCCACATACCCCGGTCGAGCCCCACAGCTCCCGGGGATCTTTCGAAGATTTTCCCCGCGTCAAAAAAAAAAAAAAGAAAGTACTAGTACATACACATATTACTTCATTAGTACTCGTAGTACTATATTACTTCAATGTTTTAACATAAAGTATGTATTTTTGATTGCTGCAAAATTTCCTTGTATACATAATACAAGGGTACAACCTCGGGCGACCTTTTACATGCCCTCCAAAGCCTGGATACGATCAGTTCGAATGACATTAAGCGGTCACCCATCCAAGCACGGACCTTGCCAAATGTTGCCTAACCAACGTATCATTTATCGAACAGTGATTACGTTGTAATCCTATATCACAAACATTGTAAATTGAAAAAAAAATACCGGTCAAGTGCGAGTCGGACTCGCGCACCGAGGGTTCCATACCATTTTGGGACGTATTAAAATAATTTTACTATTCATGTAACACCTCAGATAGTAAAAAAACCAAACCGCAAAACAAGTCTGTTTATCAAGGTTTTTTTAGGATTACTATAAAACTGTACCTACTTACAAAGATCATTTTATTTTTCTGTAAAATATAGATAAACATGTACGGCCCATAATTATTTCAGATGTTTTGCTCCACAAACTTCGGAGATACGCGGGAAACAGTATTTTTTTATATCAGCTAAAAACTACGTGACATACCAAATACGGTTCAACTACTCATTACGGTAAACCATTGCCACGTTTTCTAATCAATTTAAATTGTTAAAACATTGTACAAATATCGTCTTTTATAATACGCCGGAGCGGTATCTCTAAATCTGTCCCACACCGGTCCCTATAATAAAACATTGCACGTATGAAAGTTTTCTAACTATTATCTATCATTCATTAATTGATATTATTTTTTTCAACTGAATGAGGATTTGTTAAATTAAAAATATCACTAAGCTATCCTTGAATAAATTTATCAAATATGCCAGCAAATAAACATGCTCCTTAAAATAAACATTGTCCAAAATTAAAGATTTTGTTCTCATTACTCCAATAGATGTCGCTGTACAACTATTATAACGCGGAATGGTTTTGTTTTATAAAATATTTAAGTTTTTTGAAATAAACAACAATAAGATTTTTCGCCCACCAGACACCACCAGAGTACATTGTCGCCCACTCCGGGTCGATAGTAAGAGTAGGTAACTGTAAATCCAGTCAGTGGTTTTATTTATTAATTTCTTTCTCGATCGGTAACTAATTAAATTCAATTACAATAGTGCAGTGCAGGGTGACAAAGCTGAATTTTGAAGTGTTCTGTGAATTTGAATTTTTTTGAATGCCGTAAAGTCGTTCGCTGCTTGAAATGAATGACTCGAGTTTGGCGCGCAGCTTTCGCGTTCGGGTTTGTTCGGCTGAACTCGGCGTCTGTCGGCAGCCGGCCAGCAAACAATATTTTAAGTGAAAATGGGTAAATTGATATTAACTTTGATAATGTTAACTTTGATGTAACACATATTTTTAATGGTTTAAAGTTATATTGATCGCCACTATCCATACCATCTTTGGACGAATTAAGGTAATTTATTTTAATACTCATGTACCTCAGGTAGAAAAAAAATACAAAACGCAAAACTAAGTTTGTTTGTCGAGGTTTTTTTAGGATTACTAAAAAACTGTACTATTTAGAAAGATCATTTTATTTTTCCTGTAAAATATAGATAGATATGTATTACCCATAATTATTTTAGATTTTTCCCTCCGCAAACTTCGGAGATAAGGGGGGGGGAACGGTATTTTTTTTGACATTTTTGATTATCAGCCAAAAACTGCGTGACATAAACCAAAATAAAAATCTGTTTTGAGATGTGCAAATGAAGCCCTTTCATACTATACCCCACTCAATATAGTAGTCTCACTTTGAAATTTTGATGACCCATTTCTACCCCCATTATAAAAAAAGTAAAAGAAAAAAATTTTTTTTTTCGTTTGCGATGGGGTTGGGTAATTAAGATCTAATACTATACCAAGTTTCAAGTTGATAGCATTCGTGGTTCCTGAAATATATAGGTTGACAGACAGACAGACAGACGAAGTCAGACCATAAGGGTTCCTTTTTTACCTTTTAGGTATGGAACCCTAAAAACGACTAACATTAAGCAAAAAATGACCAGTTAAATTCTTTCCTCCAGGCTACTGCAGTAACCGGTAGTTCATAATATTATATAGCTATATTCTATTTATATTTCACGCTTCCATATTAACATAAATCCAGTTGAATACATAACATTTAAAACGCAAGCCTCGCCAATGTTTCCGGCTTTTTGCACAATTTAATGCTTAGCAAGGTCGATGTAAACGTACCTATCTGATTGTATAAACTAGAATTTATTTCAAGGTCTTGGGCGTATGGTTAGAAAGCTTAATCAACAGTACTTAAGTTTTAACATCGGTTCTTCGCAAATACTTGCTCATAACTGGCCCAGCCTTATTGGGGAAATATTTTCAATAGTTGGTAGGTCCTTTCTCCCGTGAGGTGTCCGGGTGAAAATAGCACTTTTTTTTTGTTTTGTGAATGATAGACGCTGTTAGCCGCAGATGGCTTCACCGAACAATAGGAGGCGAGCGCTTATCGGCAGAAGGATCGACGAGCTCAAGGGCACCTCAGGGAGGCGCGGCCTCGGCTTGGGCTGTCGCTTAAGAGAGGGCTGATTCTACCGCTGGTTCCCACTGAGAAGATCCGGCAAGACACTCAGTGGGGTGATGCACGTCGTTGCGGTTGCATGCGTACGACCCTTCGACCTCGTCGGCGAGACCGGTGTCTGATAGCTAGTGTAGCATACGGTTGTCGGGGCGGGTTCGGCGCATTGTGGTCCAATTGGACCGTCATGGGGGTCAGGAGGGTACAGCTATACATGTAGCGGTCTGCGGCGTGAGTCTGAAGGACTAAAGAATAGCACCCCCCCCCCCCCCCCATCTCTTCCCGTTGGGTGTCCATAATAGGCGACTTGGCTGCCTGTCCACCAGAGCGGAGCGAGGCAGTGGAGCGGAGAAACGGAGAAATATTAACCAATAAGATTGCACAAAATCTCCGCTCCTCTTTAGTGGACAGGGAGTTGCGAACTAATTTAAAAATTCATACAAAACCGGTATGCGGAGCGGGGAGGCGAGTGCGGGCGCGGGCGCAAGTCGCGCCCGCAGTGTGCCGTCGTAGTCCGACCAGTGTGTACGTGACCGTAAATTCCGCTCCGCATTACTTTCTCGCTCCGCTCCGCAGCCTCACTCCACTCCGGTGGACAGACACAGTACGCAACTCCGCTCCGCCTTAATCCGTCGCTCCGCTCCGGTGGACAGGCAGCGGGAATACAAGAAGACGGACAGCAGCGTATTTCTATTGGATTACCCACCATGTTCTGACACCATGTTTGCTTATGTTTATTTTGGTTGTTTTTTTGAATGTATTTTTTTTGTCGTATTAGCCACTCACCGGCTAATATGGTTGTCAAAGTGTTTAAACTGCCCTTAGGCATCTGACTTAACTCAACGACTGCTGTCTAGATGAATAGATTTCCCTGTATTATTTGATCTTTTGAACGGCAAGACACACTGTCGCTCGGATCTAACTGTAACATGACACACTGTTTAAAAAAAAAAAAGTGATAAAATGACAAGCCCGCTGAGTTTCTTGCCGGATCTTCTCAGTTGAGGCCGCGTTGTGATCCGGTGGTAGCTTTTAAAAAAAAAAAAAAACATGACCTTTCAAAAGTGCTAGCGTTAAGCCTATTTGAAATAAACTATTTTTGACTTTGACTTTGACTTAGCCGGGACTGACTTAACGTGCCCTCCGAAACACGGAGACGCTCATTACAAATGCCACTAAACGGTCACCCATCCAAGGACTGACCTTGCCTGACGCTACTTACCCAACTGATCGTTTACCGTACAAAGGTTACAACTAGCTATGAGCGCCTCTATTGAATGAAATTATAATGTGTTACTTAAACACATAGGTATAACTTTTTATAACTTATTAGTGAATACTGTTTTAAACTTTCATGACGATTTAAAATAATATTTTGACTCACAGGTTTGTCAGGACCCGGACTTATTGACCCGTGAGTCAAAAATAGAAATGGAAAATAATCATCTGTTTTAGTATCGTTTAAACGTTCTCTGGGTGTTATTTTAGTTATACAGTCTACGTCAAGTTCGTGAATATACTTAATATATACTAAGGTACCTACTTCAATAGCTAGCTTTGTAATATTGTCCCGGTCAAAGAGAATGGAATGTAGGAATTTAGAAAATTCCAATTTCATTCAGTGTCTGCGTAACAAAGGATTTTTTTTAGCTTTACGTGTTTTAGTATATGGGAACCTTCTTTGTACTGCCAGTGGACTCCTCTATTCAGTGGCCGAGACCGCGTCATAATACTGGCTGAGTCAAAGTTGGCATAATATAATATAAACTAGGTAGGATCTTCTACGTTGCCTGGAAGTAATCGCTTGTCAGCGATAAGGCCGCCTATCTGCACTGTATTTCATTTGTTTTTGTTTCCTGTTAAACAGGAACAAACAATAGAAATTCTATTGTTTGTGCAAATAAATAAATAAAAACGTCTACTTTCTTTTCTTTTTTCGATGAAAATGGCGCGGTTGATATGAGATAAAACCCATGATAAAGCGTGCCTTTTCACCCTTTATAATTGAACCCAAAATAGGTATCTATTAAAATACGGAATTAGTTATAATTGTAGTAAGAAAAATATAATTAACCCTCTGTAATGAAACAAATTTTACAGATTATATCGCGGTTTATTTTTGATTTTGACTTTACAGCGTTCATGGTCACGGGCGGTAAAATTAGTTTCATTACATGTGTGTGTGTGTGTGTGTGAGTGTGTGTGTGTGTATACGCGTAAATACAATTGTTTTTATTTTGTTATTTATTAAATCTTTAAAACTATCATTACAGGTCTAATGCGCAATGCGATATTTAGGACCACCTTAAAACACTTACATTACTTATTATAACAAAGAATACCTATACAACACAACCTTTGCAAACTCACTCAAAGAGCAGTAAAATATATCAATTTTCTCATGAGCATAATTTATGGTACGAATAGCTCGCGTTATGGGCGCTTTAGCCAACTGAACAGGTTGGTCCGGGCCACTGGTACCTCCAGCAGTCGCGGCCGCCGCCTCCGCCATACGTATCTATCTATCAGATCTAATATTAGAAATTATATAATTAACCCTGTCAATGTTATTGTCTACAATAAAAAATTGCGAAAAAGAGTTTCCCTTTCCTATCTGCGGGAACGTTTTTCCTTTGTGAAATGTAATTGTGTGTACAAAAATTATAAACAAATAAACAGCATTCGCTGGCATTTGATTAATTTTTAAAACTAATTTTTAACATTTTATGAGGTAAGCTCAATGTGTTTTCTTAAAAGAAGATTGTTGAATGTACTTTACTTTACGGTTTTGTTATTTTCATATTATACAAATCAATGATTAGATATAAGCACTGCAGTATACAGTGAATCTTAAAGAGCTTAAATGGAATCACATCTATCATCAGCAAACAAAAAGCGACTAGTGTTCTTGATATCTGTCTCTATTTTTATGGTAATCTCAATTTGAGTAGCATTTATAAATTCCAAAATGGTATATCTACGTCTGCTATCAACAATGACTAGACTGCTTAGACACGCCTAATGGAAGCAAATGTCTTGGTCCGTGGCCTTTACGGGTCAATTTGGCCCCACATAGCATTTGTAATATGGACAGATCTCCATTTGTCTTATAAAAACATTGTCAGTTATTGTCCATTGAACTTCCACATTTAATTTCTTGAGTAGGCCGCGTCATATTTTTCAATTATGTAATGTTGTGTTACGTATTGTAGATAAATTTTAAAATTCTTTCACACTGAAAGTGCGCTGCCGCTACCATCTTAGTGTAAATTGAGCCTATAGGCAGCCTGAACAAATCACCAGGTTGGCTGCTAACCATACGACCAAAAAAATTAAAAACACGAGGTACATTTTTATACTTGGAAACTTTACTTTACTTTGGAAAGTAATGTAAATTCTAATTCAATAGATAAATTTGTTCAAGCTGACCTTTCTTAAACAACTTTGACACCAGGTTGGCCACGACAAAAAAAAAAGTAAGTTAGCATTCTAAATCTAAACTGGTATTTGACTGCAAACACAATAGCTGATGGTAATGATTATTAAAGTATACATTGGAAGCAACCCACACATAGCCAACTGATCAAAAACTAAGTAGAGCCTATATGCCAATTACGCATATACTTATAAAAAATATGTACTTAGGTAGACAAAACAAAATGTTCATGTGTGGAAATGGAATTCATAAAGTCACGACTTTACGAATACCTCCGCGAAATGAATGAATTGAACAGAACAACAATATAATCCTTAAAACTAGTTCCTCAAAATAAAATTAACATAGATGATACGGTCACCGGGTCATCGACACAGAGATGCGCCGGCGCACGAGTGAATGAACGCTGACGTCACACGGCGGCAGATGCGCACCACATCACATCGTAGTAGCGCGATGATTCAGCGCTTTTGATGGAATGCGGATTGGCCGTTGAAGTACAGATAGCATAAAATTATTTATTTATATCGATAATACAACCACGTTTTTTAATATATTATGTATTTTATATCTTCTTCTCTTCGCTACGACATCACCATCGACCACGATGACGGTGGGGTTGTGACCCCCATCCGCTTGAGAATCCTGACAGGTTTCTGGGGCCTATAATACGCTCCCCGGCGGCGGGTTTAAAGGCAAGGCACTGAATCATTGGTGCAAATCCCACCGAGTTCTCCCCTCTCGTGTGCTGATGCGGCATCCGCGGGGCTTTTAGTGTGTAAGAATCCCACTTACCCCGGTTAACACGCACTGGTACCGGGAACCTATTTAAGGGATTTTCCCACCCTGATGCGCCGTGCTCTGATATATATGTGCTATTCTATCAGCGGATACAATATTATTTGTAGTACTAATAGATTTTCTCAATAATATACCATATTGGCCGTATCGATCTGGACGAGATTATTACGTTCCTGGTCATCGTGATAGTTTTAGTAGTTTGTTCTCAGTGGATTTTTTATACTACCAAAGTGGCAAGCAAGCATGCAGCCCGCCTGATGGTAAGCGGTCACCGCAGCCTACAGACTAGCAACACCAGAAGAATCACTAACGCATTTCCGTACCGACATTAGATATTAAGTCTTTTGTGTCCGGTACTTTCACCAGCTACTGTGTAATAGGTAGTAGGTACCATGCCTAGCTGAACGGTACCATGCACAAGGTACCTATCACCTAGTGAATAAACAAAACGTTTTCAAAACCAAAAAGGAGAGGGAACAGACGCGAATAGAATTTAATAAAGAGAAAACATAATCCCTAAAATGTCACATTACACAAGTCGCTAAGTAAACGGACTTACTGATATTTTTTTCATAATGCCAAAAGCGGACCATTGCAAAGATCAAGATAAGTCGTATTTTTTTGCGGTCGTTATGTTTAATCGGGCTAGATCGTAGTAGTTGCGTGGTCGGTAGCGAGCAAGGCCACGGCATCGGATACGGTTCGCAAGCGCAGCTCTTTGTTAGCATAATAATAAATGTTGCAGTTCCGTGGCTTAAATAGGACTTTCGTCAAATGTCAGGAAATTTTTAAAAGCATTTTTGGAACGTTTGTCTGATATTTAGCGACACGTCGGCCTATATGGACTACTGCTGCTCTACATCTGAGACATTAGTTCATCATCATCAGCAACCGATATATGGCCACTGTTGAACAAAAAGAATTGAAGTCCACGTGATCCCCACCCTTGGTTGGCGTCTTGGGAGATGTCTCCCAGCAGTTATTCAAAATGAAAATGAAATTTTGCGGAAATTTATTTGAAATTATGGTGATACTCTTATTAAAGAAAAAAAGATATAGCGTATTTTACCCTTCGACACTCACTAGGAGTCTAACTGCCAATCTCAGAAACGTCCGTTTAATATTTAATGCCACATCAAGTCTTAATGGGTAGTTTGATTAACTGTTGTAAGTTTTAATTGCCAGTAAATGGCCCATTTAGACCTAAATATTTCTCCGAAGTTGCTAAATTCTTGATGTGTAAGTCACTTGATTTCTAAAATGTAATCACTTCTGCAAAGCAAGCAAATGTTACAGAAAAAAATCTATTAAATGTGGGATGTACAGGTAAAATAGCACGCTCCCATCTCCTCACTTTGACTGTCCGTAAGAGGTGACTAAGGAAACTAAGGAGGAGAGGGGACTATGGAATACTGCACTAACTGACTTGAGGGTGCCACGGGTCCCAAACCAAGTTTCAGGGGTGACCTCCGGGTGCTTTGGACCCGGAATGTTCTCCTTCATGGAGTTAACAATGCTTACTTACATAATCACGCTGTAAAAATCTAGTCCTAATGTTGCCATCAATTTTATTAGCGTAATAAAAACTACAGTGTAACAAATTGTCGTGAAACTCACTTTGGTTATATGTTATTATTTAATTATGGGTTTCTCAAATAATAGCTGTAGCTATGTAGAGCTTCCTAATCTATACATATAAAATTACTTGTACTGACTGACTGACTGATTCATCAACGCACAGGCCAAACCGCTGGACCTAGAAAGCTGAAATTTGGACAGTAGGTTCTTCTTATGACGTAAGTATCCACTAAGAAGAAGTAAGTATTTACTAGGTGGTAGGTTCCTTGTGCAAGGAACCGTCCAGGTAGGTACCACCGCAGTGTCAGATATTCTGCCGCCAAGTAGCAGTGTGTAAGCATTGCTGTGTTCCGGCGTGAAGGGCACTGTAGCTGGTGAAATTACTGGACACAAAGACTTAATATCTAATGTCTTAAGGGTCGGCAACGCGCTAGTGATTCTTCTGGTGTTGCTAGCGTCTATAGGCTACGGTGGCTGCTTACCATCAGGTGGGCCGTACGCTTGCTTGCCACCTTGGTAGTATAAATAAAAAAAAAAAAAAAAAAAAGAAAGGATTTTTGAAAATTCGACTCCTAAAGGGGTTAAATGGGGTGTTTTTTTTGTATGAAACTTTTTATTGTATGGTTCGATTGACTTGAAATTTACTGAAAAGATTCCCTAAATAAAATAAATCCATACGTGTTTCGCGAATTTTCAAAAACAACCTATGGGGGTGTGTTAGAGGTTGGTAAACTGTAAAAAAAATTAGCGGGCGAAGCCGCAGGAAATTGCTAGTTAAGTATATTTTACTCAGAATAAGAGAACAAAAATTGCGATACAGCAGTGGCGTGCACAGAGGGTAGGCAAAAAATGTATTCGGCTTGTTTAACCTATTTTAAGTATATTAGTATACCATTTCAAATATCCATGAGCAAGCAAATACTATAGACATATTAATTTGCATTTCAAAACATTAACAAGTTCATTCAGCGGCTCCATACTGACAAAAATACTTTGCCTACCCTAGGATTTCTCTAAACAATCATAATTTAAAAAAATCTTAGTTCAGACATGAATTAACGTAATTTTTTTTAATGTAAATGGATAAGTTGGTAATGTTGATTAATTTAATGATATTTGTGCTGGAATACGAACAATTAGCATAAAGCATAAACAATTCGAAGGTATTTTTGCCTGCTTTCTGTGCACGCCACTGCGATACAGCATGGTATGACTAAACGCCTGCCGCACATTTCAAGATTAATATTTACCACCAGATAACAGACCGCTTAAGGATACAATGTGAACAGTCCTAGTAATCTGATCCCATACATAAGTGATATTAAATTAAGTAAAAAAAAAAAATTGCAATCTCTAATGGTAATCCCGTAGGGTGTCGGAGTAAGAATATCACCCACCCATCTCCTCCCGTTGGGTATCCGTAAGAGGGGACTAAGGGAAAACAAAAAGACGGGCAGCAGCGTCATTCTATTGGTTTACCTTGGTTTACCTCAACTACCTATAATGCGATCCCCAAGACGCCTGCCAGGCGTGGGAATTTATGGCAACCCCTCCCTTCTAAGGGGGAGGCCTTTGTTCAGCAGTGGGCTTCTTTCGGCTACTGATTAATGTAAAAAAATTAAGACTTACATTATCTTTTTTAACACATTACTTAAAACTACTATAGAGCTTCCAACCATTTATTTTCTTTTTGACAGCACCAATAGAACGTAACTGCGTCATGTTACGCAAAAGTTCACTTAAAGTGAAGTTCACTTTTAAAAGTTCACTTTAAGTGAACTTTTAAAAGGTGCTGTCAAAAAGAAAATAAACGGTTGGACGCTCTATAAAAAAAGTCAACGAAAAATTAAGTTGGTCAGTTACACCAATTCCATTTCGCAAAATTTCGAATTTTGATATGTTACTGCGACATTCTATTGATAGCGTCATAAAAAAAACTGTGCGTACCTATGTAATGATAGTACGATTAGCGTGAAAGGAAATTATTTATAGGAAATGACTTTTTGTGCGAGAAGACTAAAAAATAGTGTCTGTGGTTCGATTAGAATATAATGACTGAATCTTGAATCATTACAAACTATCATGGAAGAAGATTAGGTACCTACTTCAATTAGTCACGCTAAAGTCATCATTTAAATCAGATTAAAGTCACAAGTTATGTAAAAATACGGCACTTATTTATTTTCTTTATTTATTTAAATATTCGTCCAAATTAAGATAATAGTGATTTTATGTTTACCTATAGTAAATTAGTTTTAGTTTTATTTAAACCAGTCTTTATAAACAAACAGTATCTGTACGCAATCAAGAAATTAAAGAAATAACACATGACAATTTCTAGTAGGTAGTATAACTAATAATTATATAATGTTGTCTTTTACTTACGCGAATATTACACATTGAAATTAAACTACTTTTACGGATTTTATCGCGGTTTATTTATTGATTTTACTATCCCGACGTTTCGAATGCTTTGCAGCACCCATGGTCACGGGAGGACTGAGATGCAAAGCATTCGAAACGTCGGGATAGTAAAATCAATAAATAAACCGCGATAAAATCCGTAAAAGTAGTTTAATTTTAATAATTATATGTTAATAATAATAATGACCAGCAGTAATATCTCAGTGGGCGAGCGCTTGCCTTGGAAGCAAGGCGCGCACGTTCGAACCCCGGCTTGCAACTCTGATTTATTTATCTGATTTATTGATGAAAACATCGTGAGGAAACCTGCATGTCTGAGAAAGCCTAAATAGCTTCCGAATCACGTGTGAAGTCCGCCAATCCGGACTTGGCCAGCGTGGTGGACTATGGCCTAAGCCCGTTCATCTTGAGGGAAGGCCCGTGCCCAACAGTGGGACATAACAAGGGCTGGTATTATTATAATAATAATAATTATTATTATAAATTTCAAATGGTTTAGCCTCCAAATACTGGAGCAATTAAAATCTAGTGACATTTTAGTGCGCTGATTGGATTTCTATTTTTATTATACTTATTTGTAATCTATGGTAGTTAATAACCGGTAAATTTTATTATCAGCGATATAAAGATTCAATCGCATTAGGTTTTATTACGCATACTAACGCGAATCTTTTTTCGTCTCAGTTAACTGGGATCCATTTTATTACTATTCAAAATGAGTGCTTTTTTACAAGGCAATTGACACATTTTATTCGAACCGTAATTAAATTGCAAACGATAGATTATTTTGTTTCGAGTACGCACTTTGGTATGACATTGTTTCTGCGTAAAATTGGGACAGACAGTCCTTAAATCTCTTGAAGAATTTTAATGACAAGCATAGTGGTTGAGCTCGTCTCAAAGTAAGTCGGGTAATTAATTTAGCTTTTTTTTTTAAACAACCAAGGTGGCAAACATGCACGCGGCCCGATTGATGGTAAGCAGTCACCGCAGCCTATAGACGCTAGCAACACCAGAAGAATCACTAGCGCGTTGCCGACCCTTAAGACATTATTATATATAGGGTAAAAGTGGGATAGTTGCCACACTTTTTGAAATTACTTTATGTCTCTCAGTGAAAAAAGCAAAATTCTTTATTTTTAATACGGGTAGGTACTATGATTTATTATCTTCAAACTTATGAAAGGAAAAACCATCATCTTTGATATTTCCAGAGTATTAGCGATTTTTGCGGACCTCTAAATTTTGGGGCATCTATCCCATATAGGGGATAATTGCCTAATCTATGTAAATTACGTATAGGATAGATGCCCCACTGAAAAAGAGGCCATCTATCCCGCAAAAACTTTGATTTCACCTTGCCCTACCATGCAATCGCACAAAGACATGCAACACGGTCAACTTAGTGGTAGTTGTAGAGTCTCTCGAAACATAAATAAAATAACATGTGATCATCCGCCAAACTAGAGAAATTAGTGTCCGTCAGGATGACCGGACCACAGCACGGATTCACGTGAAACTTTACCAAGATTTAGTACCTATTTTGTACTATTTTGTACCTATGTTTAAATATTTTGTACCTCAGTAATAACAAAGTTATTTAATAAATAAAGTGGGAAGCCATTCTGACGTCAGGATGGCTTCCCACTTTTTACTTTGGGTACTTACGGTCCATATATTGCTGAAATCTTTGCATAATAATTTAGTACCTTTTTTGTACCTACGATAAATATATAAATACTTAATGTATTCCTTTTAAAAATTACTTTTATTTCATTATAAACAATTATATATGGAGCATCATTCATCTGACATATTATATTTCACAAACCATGTAGTCCCCTTTCCTGCATCCAGGCAGAGGAGTAAAACCCATACATTTGTTAGTTCTAAAGTTGACGATAAAAACTTCTGCCACCTTGATTCTCTGGGAACTTAAACTTTGGCTACAGTTTGGGTCGGATGCGTGGACGGCCGCGGGGCGCGTGAGCGACCGGTTGTGTATGTGTCCTGGGCACTTACCTACCGTAGCAGAAAAACACTATTCTCAGATTGAACACGAGGCGCTGGCTATAGTGTTTTAATTCGAAAAGTTGCACCAGTATTTATATGGGAGACGTTTTACATTGCTTACCGACCACAAACCGTTGGTGACTATTTTTGGGCCTAAGCATTTTTTGGTTCCCTCGATGGCTGCGAGTCGGTTACAGTGGTGGGCTATTAGTATAGTAAGTATTAAATCATCACCACATATGTATGTGGTGATGATTTTTTTACTTTACATATTCTATGTCGTATGTACGACATAGAATATGTAAAGTCAAACAAAAATGGAGCAGTAGGGTTATCACGATTGCCAGCTTTGACTAAAACTTTCGTTGTTGGGTAAGTACGATCGAAATTACAAATCGATAGCACCAGTAGTTCCTGAAATATATAGGTGTGGCAAGACAGATAGACGAAGTCATACCATGCACAGTCATAAGGATTCCCTTTTAAACGACTTCAAAATGAGTAGTTCTGTATTCGACGCGTATGTATGTAATATTAATAAAAATAAGTAATATTTACATAATATGTTATCTATGTGGGCATAAACAAAATTTATGAGTGATGAGTATACCAATTTCATGAGTGTACGTATGTATGTAGGTTTCTCCCCGTATTTCTTAGAAACTACAAATCCTATTGCGATCGAGCGATATCAAAATTGGTTCAGTAGTTTAAGAGATATAGACTGTTTAAGTTTCCAGTAAATTACTCTTGCATAGCCAGCCATAGTTATTGCAAGTCATCATAAGTGTACTAGTTTATGTTGTTATTAAATAAATGTTTTTGTTGATTTTTTCCTAGTAATATTTTTTAAATTAATTTCCTGAAGTTCGCAAGCATATGAGAATGTGCCCGTTACAGATCGTATAAGATTATACAGGGTGTCCCACGGCGATGCCACACGGAGGGAAAGTACCTTAAATATTAAAGATAGGATATTTTACTGAAAGAAGACATCGTTTTATTTTTAATAATAAGTAGAACTGCATTCACAGATTTTTTAAAAATCGCCTACCTCAACCGGGAATCGAACCCGCCAAATGTGATTGAAAAATTACATGTATTTTATAATAGCGTTTGAAAGGGCTACTCATAAGCATTATTTTTTCCTAAATAACCTAGCATATTAAATGAAACTAAGATCATAAAATTTTACATTTTATTTAAAAAAAAAATTAATTTATCAAATGCTCAAAGTGTGATCCGTTCTGTTGTATACAAATTCTCACTCTTTTAATAAAAAAAAAAAAAAAATCTGTGAATGCAGTTCTACTTATTATTAAAAATAAAACGATGTCTTCTTTCAGTAAAATATCCTATCTTTAATATTTAAGGTACTTTCCCTCCGTGTGGCATCGCCGTGGGACACCCTGTATACTATATTGCTAGAATTAAATAATATATTTTGTAATGATTTCTGATATTTACGCGAATATTACACATTGAAATGAAACTAATTTTACGGGTTATATCGCGGTTTATTATTGATTTTTATTACCCGACGTTTCGAATACTTTACAGCATTCATGGTCACGGGCGGACTGAGGTGGTAGCTATCCATATGTCATAGTTGTCTTAGGGTACCCTCAGGTCTTCTAATTATTATTGTTAGTCCGATCTACGCAGAAAGAGCTTACAGTATCTTGAGGTCTTGCAGTGGAATGCTTGTCTTTGGATTTGACTATATTTATCACGGGATCCCAAGCTGGTGGTAGCACCCAGCCATCTTCTCTATTGAAATTTGGATGCTTTTTAATTTCAATAGCCTCACGAATCATCCTTGGCAGGTAGCGCTGTTCTTTTGCGAGGATTTGTGGTTTGTCAAATCTAATATAATGGCGGGTGCGATCCTGAACATGTTCACAGACTGCAGACTTCGTATAGCGTCGATGTTTAACGTCAACTATATGTTCTTTACACGGGTTTTTACCGATCGTTTTGTTTGCCCGATGTATGAGAACATTGCCCACATTCACAATCCAGTTTGTATACTCCTGCATCTTGTAGAGGTATATGGCACTTGACTGATGGTAAAAACTGACTAATCTTCTTTGGTGGCTTGAAAAATGTTTTAATTGAAGCTCGCTTTAAGATATAGCCAATCTTTTCTGTTACCCCTCTAACATATGGCAATACAATCCGTAATCCGATATAATCCGTAAAATTAGTTTCATTTCAAAATAATATATTCTGCATAAAATGCTATTCTATAATGAATAATTTTTGATTTATATATTTTTTTATTTATGTATTTTTATTTATATAAAACTAGCTGTCCCATGCAGCTCCGTCCGCCTAATTAACTAATTTACTGCGCAACTGTTTTGTTTTTTTCGTATGACAATGTAATGTGGATGTTTTCAAGGGAGTAAATATCCTTTTAATAAGTTTTGGATCAGATGGGATCGCAGAAAGGCTAGTGCTTATGACTACAAAAAAGACTTGCCGCCGTATTTGATGGATGTCTAGGACCCACCCTCGAAATTTCCCAGCAACTCGGAAGTGCAAAACTTACCTAAAGTAGGGCCAATTTAATAGATCACATTTAATATCTGTCAGTTTCTTTTGTCATTATTACAATAAATATGTATGACGGGCCTGTTGGTCTAGCGGTCAGACACCCTGCCCGCTACCCGATAGGTCATGGGTTCGATTCCCACCAAGTGTCTGTGTGTTATTTATCTATTTAAGTATTGTTTTTACAAAAAGAAAGTAAATATAAGCATTAGTATCACTTGTCTGATTCCCATAGTACAGGATCTGCCTGGTTTGGGATCTGATTACCGTGTGTGGATTGTCCCAGAATATTATATTAATACATGTAATCGTAATTGAAAAAAGTTAAGAAATTGTGCAGTTCTAACTTCAAAAACAGGTACTTCAAATAATATTATTTGCCCGCCGTTACAAGGTTACGTTGTTAAATTTTGATGAAGTTTCAAATGTGATCTATTAAATTTCATCAGAGAGGGTCGAATGTAGCACATGATTGTTACTGCATGAATGTGTGCCGTGATGGAGAATTACGAAACGCTAAGCGGGGTCGGAATACCCTAAAGAAAATACTGAATACTTGCTATATTTCGCAGGATAGGGGACTACATGTTACATTATAATATGTCAGACAAATGTCAGATGAATGATGCTCCATATATAATTGTTTATAATGAAATAAAAGTAATTTTTAAAAGGAATACATTAAGTATTTATATATTTATCGTAGGTACAAAAAAGGTACTAAATTATTATGCAAAGATTTCAGCAATATATGGACCGTAAGTACCCAAAGTAAAAAGTGGGAAGCCATCCTGACGTCAGAATGGCTTCCCACTTTATTTATTAAATAACTTTGTTATTACTGAGGTACAAAATATTTAAACATAGGTACAAAATAGTACAAAATAGGTACTAAATCTTGGTAAAGTTTCACGTGAATCCGTGCTGTGGTCCGGTCATCCTGACGGACACGAGAAATTACAATCGAGGCAACTATACCCCTTTTTTTTTTTTTTTTTTTTTTGACGCGGGGGAAATCTTCGAAAGATCCCCGGGAGCTGTGGGGCTCGACCGGGGTATGTGGGATTCTTACCCACTAAAACCCCCGCGGCTGTCGCATCGGCACATGAGAGGGGAGACCCCAGGGCTCTCCGGTGGGATCTGCACCAGGGGCCCCTCAGTGCCTTGCCTTTGAGCCCGCCGCCGGGGGGCGCATTGTAGCCCCCCGGGAACCAGTCACGGTACTCACGGGGACGGGGGTCGCAACCCCGCCGCCGTCCTCCTCGGAGTCGCCGCCGTACTCAATGGACGCTCAAGGGGCCCACACCCCGTGCGTCCAGCGGCTCCGAAGAAACCCCTAGGGCAACTATCCCACATTTACCCTAAAAGACTTTACCATTAATTTCACCAGCTACAGTGTCCTTCACACCGGAACACAGCAATGTCAGTAGACGAAAGAAGTCGACTGCTAAACAAAGGCCCTTAGAAGGGAGGGGTTGCCATGCCACCCTCACACTTGGCAGGTGTCTTGGGAAACCGCTGTATAAGTGGTAGGAAATCCAAAAAAAAATACGCTGCTGCCCATCTTTTTGTTTTCCCTTAGTCACCTTTTACAGACAGCGGGAAGAGATGGGAGGATACTACCAGGACACCACGGGTAATATACATATGGTAGGTATTTGTAAAGGAATAATGAACTATTACTTTAGAAATACATATAGGCAGTAATATTTATCTATGTGTACTCGCATCGTCTCTTGTTTTCTGGAGCGAATTGGCTTCGGATAAAATTAATTCACAAAATTTTGTGCGCAAAAAGTATATTTCACTGCCGGCTAAAGCATTTTTTAAAATTACTGATATGTTTTTCGGCAGACAGAATTATAAATTACTACACTGTCCCCGCGTAATCTTCTAATTCTCTGCGCAACTTTCTTAATTTTTTTCCATAAGAACCATCTAAAAGGTATTAGAAGACTTAAAAAAAATATGGATGAAATCGGTAAGTTTTGGCATGACCAAGGGTAAAAAGTTTTTTTTATATACAGTACATACTGTTTTTACATAACAAAAAACCTGATATTCTGCCGCGACGCAGCAGTTTGTAAGCATTACTGTGTTCACAGGGCACTGTAACTGGTGAAATTATCGGAAACGAGGTCTTAAAATCTAATATCTTTAAGGGTCGGCAACGCGCTTGTGATTCTTCTGATGCTGCTAGCGTCTATAGGCTGCGGCGACTGCTTACCATCAGGCGGGCCGCATGCTTGCTTGCCACCTTGGTAGTATAAAAAAATACTTATAATTATATTGATACATAACATAACATACATAAAATCACGCCTTTTTCCCGTAGGGGTAGGCAGAGCCCAAGAGCCGCTTTTCGTCTCCGCGAGAAACGAGACGTGATGGGTGGCGAACCACATCGCCGCCATTTTGGTTAATTAAATTATTTATACGATTGACCATTGCGTTCTCACGAATAAGGAAGGAAAGGAAAGGATAGGTGTTGTGAAAAGGAAGATTGGCAATTTAGAGTGGGAAATAGGAAGAGTAGATATTACCGCCCAGGAGGGCAAGGAATGGGATAGTAATAGCTAGGGAAGCCGGGGTCGCATACCCGTATACTATACCACAACTACCGGGCAGATAAGTTGGGATGAGTATCCCATGACTATATTATATTGATTCACCGAATAATATGATGTGTGATCCATCAGAATTTTTGTTTCATACTGTATATGTAGATATGTTAAAAATATCCTATTTAGATTAGGAGTTCTTAAAGACCAATACCTTGATATACAACTTTATTAGGTACTATCGTATGGTCAAATGTTAATGTATACCAATGCCAGTAAATAATTGTAATAAATAATGAACATTCAAATTACTGCTTGCCGAATAGCCTCAAGGTTGGATGCGGAATTAGAAGCATTAATAGTGATTTATAAGTCTAATTGTTATTTTACATGTAATGTACCATAATGAAGACAATTATTTTAAAACCAACTTTAATTAACTACATAATAAAGTCGAGAATTGAATAAACGGACCATAGCTATTTTAAAGTGTTAATTTCTGATAAAATCTATAACGACTTTATGTTTGAACAACATTTTTAATTGCGTAAGTAACATTTAGTTTAATGCATTAAATTATTTGTGTTATTTTTAATGAATTTATTATATTGAGTGGTATATAGGACGATTTAGAAGTTGATCGAAGGCTTCCAACTTTTCGGTGCAATTAAGGTTGCACCAATTTTTTATAATCATTTGAATATTTTACTAATTAAAGTATTCGAGTCAACATAATGTAGGGCCAATTTAATATATCACATTTGACAGCTATCAGTTTCTTTGTTCAGTCTGTTTATTTTGTCATTATTACAATAAATATGTAACCGTATCTACTAAATTGAAGATTTAAGGAAATATGCAGTTCTAACTTCGAAAAAATTTATAATATTTTATGCTCGCCGTTACAAGTTACGTTGTTAAATTTTGATGAAGCGTCACATTTGATCTATTCAATTGGCCCTTCTTTAAAAGGATTCAGTTGCAAGGACCACATATAAAAATCTATACTTATAATAAAACTGTAACAGGTCCAATTCTGTACATTGAAGATATTTTGAAAATTATATTTGGAGGGCATTCTATAACCTATACTGAGGCCGAAAATGTAATTTTTTTTATTTCTGTCTGTCTGTCTGTCTGTCTGTATCACGGCTGCGCATCACGCCGAAACTACTGACTGGATTCAAATGAAACTTGGCATGATTTGAGATCTTACTACGAGGCCTACCTCGTACCTACATATGTCCTAACATAGGATACTTTTTATCCCGTAATCTAGCACGGTTCTTTTGGGAGAAGGGATTAAAGTCAAAATGGGTACTTGGTTATACGCTTGGTCCGATTTTATCAATTTTTCTTTATAATATAATAAATATTAGTAAGGGAACACTCATAGAGAGTTGTTATCAAGGTTTTGTAATCGATCGGGTTAAGCAACGTTAGGTAAGGTCACTTAATAGATGGGTGACCGTTTAACGCCATTTGAACTAAACGGGTCCGTGCTTCGGAGAGCAAGTAAAAAGTGGGTCCCAGTTTTTAACCGATTATAAAAAGGAGGTTATGTTTTCGATGCGAATGTCTGTTATTAAAAGTTTAGTTAACTTAAAAATAGCGCATGCGGAGCTGCGTGGGTCAGCTAGTTGTAATAATAAGTTAGCAGTATGTATTATCCCGTGGAGTGTCTGGGTAAAAATAGCACTCTCCCATCTCCCCCTGTTGGGTGTCTGTAAGAGGCGACTAAGGAAAAGAAGAACTGGCAGCAGCGGTCGTCTTTCTATTGGATTACCTACCACTTATACAGCGCTCCCCAAGCCACCTGCCAAGCGTGGGGATTATACTCTCTGCACCTGTTGCCATCAAATTTGATCACGAGAAGAGTTTTATACCCGTTTAAATGTCTTAAGGCCTTCTACGTTTTCGATTCGTCCCCACACAAGCCTTTAATTAAGACCGGGTAAAGCCCGTGACAATGAAACCATAAAATTTAATTGTGGACATTTAAGCTGTGTCAACGGCTCCCTTTCTCCACAAGGAAACGATGCAAGGTCAACTGCCGTGTCCAAATGTCACGCCTTCGGACACCTGGGTGACATCACAGCCTCGCTTCCTAGCTTGTCCACTATTGGGCGTGGGCTCAAGTAATTATAATGTCCTCCTGGCCGATACGACCACAGCGGCCAATCTTTCGCAAGATCAGCCAGAACGCGGGAGATATTATAGTGCACAAGTGTTTGCGCAAACACAAGCGCACTCTCACTTCCTTTATCTCTCACAATCCGATGGGATGGAATACCGACACGACCAGGGAGAGGTTAGGCGCAGGACCGACTTTTTACATGCCCATCCGACGCATGGATCATCTTACATTACATACAATTAGGTGATCGGCCTGCATTGTCCTAGCTGTAAGGAACAATTATACTAAGTTGTTGCGCCCCGTAGGATTCGAACCCCGGAGGCGCCACGGAGCCGGAGGCTAGAACGTGGTCAAGTAAGAAATTGCCATTATATTAGAATTTTTAAGTAATTCCACTGCAAGACCTCAAGAAACTGTAAGCTCTTTCTGCGTAGATTGGACTAACAATAATAATTAGAAGACCTGAGGGTACCGTAAGGCTCAATACACACCAAGATGGCAGCGGCCGGCAGCGCACTTTTAGTGTGAAGCGGGCGGCCGCGAGAGGCCTCGAGCGGCGTCGCGTCGTCGTCGTCGAGTAAGTTTAAAATTCTTTCATACTGAAAGTGCGCTGCCGGCCGCTGCCATCTTGGTGTGAATTGAGCCTAAGACAACTATGCGTATGGACAGTATTGGACCACCTCAGCACAAAATCTATATTTTGTGACCTCAGTCCGCGCCCGTGACCATGGATAGTGTAAAGTATTCGAAACGTCGGGTAATTAAAATCTAATTCTATTCTATACTTATAATAAAACTGTAACAGGTCCAATTCTGTACATTGAAGATATTTTGAAAATTATTTTTGGAGGGCATTCTATAACCGATACTGAGGCCGAAAATGTATTTTTTTTAATTTTTGTCTGTCTGTCTGTCTGTCTGTCTGTCTATCTATCTGTCTGTCTGTCGGTCTGTATCACGGCTGAGCATCACGCCTAAACTACTGAATGGATTCAAATGAAACTTGGCATGATTTGAGATCTTACTACGAGGTAGGACATAGGATACTTTTTATCCCGTAATCTAGCACGGTTCTTTTGGGAGAGGGGATTAAAGTCAAAATGGGTACTTGGTTATACGCTTGGTCCGATTTTATCAATTTTTCTTTATAATATTATTAAAAACCCTAAGTAGAAATATAAAAAAAAAATACAGAAAAACAATGTACATACCAACATTCCTCACATCACTTACACAAAGATTATACAAACTGTGATACATTGGCAGGTAATTATAAAAATGTGGGGACTTCCCCCAAGTAGTCTCCGCCATCCCCAACAAACTACACCAACTCCGTCCTTAATTACAATTCAAGAAATACATTGACACAATTTAACAGTATGACTGCATTGCAACAAATCTAGTGACACTATAACAGAGTGACCGCACTATACAACTACTGGAACTAGCGTTCCGCACGAGATCTAATAACTGAATGACCCTGCACCACCAGAGCAGTGCCTTATATACGCGTTCGGTCATTCTACCATCCTAACTACCCCCTTTTTTTTATAAAAGTATCGGAGTATCTAACACGGCCTCTCCTGACATGAGACCGTCCCCGGGCTCGTTAAATTTTGAGGACTGTTCTCCGAGAACACGAAAATGCGGACTCCACCATCCATCGTTCACAGCACCACCCGAAGAAGCAGACTCCACCATACACCATGCGGACTACGACGAGCAGACCCCAGTTGCGTTGACTTGTCCTGCACTCGCAGAGCCCAGTTGCGTTGACTTGTCCTGCACAAAACACAATACCCAAACAAAGTATGCACATAACGTGAAATGTTAAGGTCTACCTCGCTGCAGTTTATCGTAAGACGTATGCTACCACTAAAAAATAAACTGTCAGTAAGTACATAATTATAGGTACCTTACCTAGGTGCCTACTTCAGTAGTAAATAATTATATCACAGGACCTTTCGTAAATCATACTTTTTGTATACCTATCAACCTTTTATAGTAAATCGAGCGCTAATCCCGCCGACAAACTGTTAGGTACGCAGTTTGGCGGATTACAATAAAATGTAAAACTTTTGTTCCAAGGATTCATTTATTATTACTACTCTGCATTGACGTAGGGTCGTCTTGAATTAAAACTGTTTAGCTCGCATTATGAATGTTAGCCCTTTATAACAGTTAGCCTTTTATCCCCTTAAATCTTGAGAAAATTAAAACAAATTTAAGAAAGTCTTAAATAAGAGTAAAAACTTGGTTGTGGGCAGTCATAACCGGTACCACCTCAGCTACGCAGATTTTCGCTGTTGGTGATCAGGTCACGCCAGGACACGCCCCGCAGCGTGTCTGCTTCTGCTCGCACTCTGCACGCCAGTTTGCACGCCAGTCAATCCTAGGTATACGTAGCTGAGAAAAACAGAATAAACCGCAAGCACAGCGCTCACATGAACACATATACACACACGTCATAGAAATCAGTGGAAATTTTATAAATCAGTTAAAACAGAGCACAGTCAGTAAGCATTTACAGTCCTATGACTGTGCTAAAGCCTATGCTTTAAGCATTCCTGCGCAACCGATACCTTGTGCGTAACCAGGCTTTACATCGGTCTCTAACAGGTTATCCCGAAACCTACGAAACGTTGTCGGCGTGTACCCCACCGACGCAACCCATTACCTTCACACGTGGTAATCTCAAAACCACCTGTAATAAATTTACATGGTTCTAGCATACACTTTTTGTAAATAAACATTCATAACTTCGCACAATCAGTACTCAGTAAGAAATAATCATGCTTTCATACCATTGGTTGTCATTTGCATTCGTCAATTCTCACAGTGGGCCCACAACATTCACAACACCTGGCCAGTACACAAAAGTTAATTATTAAAATTCCGGCATTGGCTAGCATACCGAGACAGCTTCCTCAAGCCCTCAATGGCAACGTGTATATGGAAGAGGCTTATAGTCCGCGTTCCATCTGCCGTGACAGAGGCTTAGGGCCAACCATGTCAACGTGAATATGGAAGAGGCTTACAGTCCGCGTTCCATCTGCCGTGACAGAGGCTCAAGGCCAATCATGTCAACGTGAATATGGAAGAGGCTTACAGTCCGCGTTCCATCTGCCGTGACAGAGGCTCAAGGCCAATCATGTCAACGTGAATATGGAAGAGACAGGGTCTCCATTCCATCTGCCGTGACAGAGGCTTAAGGCCAATCATGTCAACGTGAATATGGAAGAGGCTTACAGTCCGCGTTCCATCTGCCGTGACAGAGGCTCAAGGCCAATCATGTCAACGTGAATATGGAAGAGACAGGGTCTCCATTCCATCTGCCGTGACAGAGGCTTAAGGCCAATCATGTCAACGTGAATATGGAAGAGGCTTACAGTCCGCGTTCCATCTGCCGTGACAGAGGCTCAAGGCCAATCATGTCAACGTGAATATGGAAGAGACAGGGTCTCCATTCCATCTGCCGTGACAGAGGCTTAAGGCCAATCATGTCAACGTGAATATGGAAGAGGCTTACAGTCCGCGTTCCATCTGCCGTGACAGAGGCTCAAGGCCAATCATGTCAACGTGAATATGGAAGAGACAGGGTCTCCATTCCATCTGCCGTGACAGAGGCTTAAGGCCAATCATGTCAACGTGAATATGGAAGAGTCAGGGCCTCCATTCCATCTGCCGTGACAGAGGGTTAGAGTCAACCATGTCAACGTGAGTGAAGTCAAATTATCCGTCTATCTATAATGCTAATCATCAAAGTCCAAAGCCACGTGTAATGCCTTGGCTTAAAATTACAGCATGAAACAATGTCCAAATTTTATAAAACAAAGTAGGAAAACTTATGTGTTGATACAAAATTATACAACATTTTGAATTCCAGATTAGCCTAAGCACATGGGTATAGAAACAGACTCAAAACTGTATCGATCATACCGGGGCAGGTCCCGTTGGGGAAATGTCACCTCACGACTCGCTATAAAGATATCTACGCGCACTAACGTAAGACATAACTACGCGTGTGAACCGGCTTCAGCCAAAATCATGTTTCAGCTCAAACTATCAATAACACATAAGCGATGTTTGTTGTTCATGGCATAGGTAGTGACCATAAGGTATGCGCCCGTGGCTAAGATAATTAACAAATACTTCCCAACGCATAGGCGAAGACTTAGCGACAAACACCACCACGGCGAAAGCCAGCTCGGTGACAAACGCCGACGTACTCCTGTAGCGCGCGTTTTGGATCACCGCATCTCAGCACTCTGCATCATGCCACAGCAAACGCCAGAAGCTTGAACTTCTCCACTGCAAACAGAAAATCAAACGCAAGCACTCTTTCTTTTGCTTTATGACGACCCACAGCACCTTATCGGCGCAGCCTCAACTACAAATTTGGTCACGGACACTTAGAAGACAACGACCCCTTGCCATTTATGCACATCGCATTAATTAGCCTGTTAATGAGAATTTACCAACAGAAAAGTCAACCACACTCATACCCGCCGGGAATCAAATAAGACTTAAGAGACTAACTGCCTAATCTGGGAATTTAACCCGTCGCTAAGACGGCAAAATCATAGACTACCAGACCTGGGAGTCGAACCCAAGACTTAGTGACCACAATACCACATCTGGGAATCGACCCAAGACTTAGCGACCACATTATCATAGAGATATGTCAAAGATCCAGCCCTCCACAACGGCATGGCTATAAGCGCACTAAACATTACTTTCGGCGGCTTCACAACCTTCGTCCGATCATCAAGTTCATCCAAATTGTGAATTGGATTCGGAATTACTTTGAGCACCACTAGTAAATACATGATTACAAGCATAGATGATGTAGATACAATTGTTTGTGCATTGCTCCTATGGTCTACTCAATATTTTCAAAATAACATTCCCTCTGTGTGCTAGTCTTTCTGTACCAAACAACAGTGTGCGCTTACGCCAGTGTAGCTGTCATTACTACACAGTCAAAACTACAGCGGCTTTTCTTACTTCGGTGTCCGGCCATCGTCATCGTGTGGGCGGCAACGCCACCGTTTGGGCGGCAACGCCACCGTTTGGGCGGCAACGCCACCGTGTGGGCGGCAACGCCACCTTTAGGGCGGCCACGCCACCGTTAGGGCGGCCACGCCACCGTTAGGGCGGCCACGCCACCGTTAGGGCGGCCACGCCACCGTTAGGGCGGCCACGCCACCGTTAGGGCGGCCACGCCACCGTTAGGGCGGCCACGCCACCTTTAGGGCGGCCACGCCACCGTTAGGGCGGCCACGCCACCGTTAGGGCGGCCACGCCACCGTTAGGGCGGGCACGCTGCGTTTATCGCCCAACGCCACTCGTGCAGCGGCACCCAGTGCCACAATGCAGCCACTAATGCCACAATCGCCCTGGCGACTTACACTTACACATTCTGTGACCATAACTACAGAAACCGAATTAAAAACTTAAGGCCGTAAAAATCAGGTAGGTAGTCAAATCAACAATTACACAGACACAATCGGCACTCGTCAATATATTAGGCCCGTACAACCCATCGGACTATAACCGCTCGGCTTTCCTTCACAAAACATAACCAGATCGAACCAGATATCAAATGCAATTATTAGTCATCGACCGAGAAAATAAGCAATAAGCCAAAACAACGCTTCACAAACTGCAATGACTTACTGCCAAAATTATCAGCAATCGCACTTTATAACTAGCAGTTATTATTATAACTAGTAGTCAGAACTCAGATCAACCCACTGCATAAAATAATACGAAGCAACATAATAAATACATCTAGTTCATTGGTACTAATCTATTCGTAGCACTGGACTTTGCCGGTCATTAGGAACTTCTACGTACAAACTCACTATAGGCCTAAATAGATTCACTGGCTCGATTGTTCAACCATTGCGTGTTTGTCTCTACTGTACTGGACTTCACAACAATACTATTAGAACTGTAAGCTGCACTATTACGTGTGATCGATTGATCAAGCGATCGATCGTAATAAATTCGTGTTCCATTACCAACATGAACCTTACAACCCGTGGATATCATTAATAATTTTAATAAAATACCAACTACCCACAATTATTATTTTTTATTCAATAAACCAATAACTACCCGCAAGCATTTTTGTTTTATTTTAATAAAACATAAACTACCCACATGTATTTTTTTTTCGAGAATAATAAAACATGAAAATAATGGAAACGAATATAAAAAATGCATCAGAAAGCGAAGCGGATAGGGCAGAATCCAATCCCACTTCTGATATTAAAAACCCTAAGTAGAAATATAAAAAAAAAATACAGAAAAACAATGTACATACCAACATTCCTCACATCACTTACACAAAGATTATACAAACTGTGATACATTGGCAGGTAATTATAAAAATGTGGGGACTTCCCCCAAGTAGTCTCCGCCATCCCCAACAAACTACACCAACTCCGTCCTTAATTACAATTCAAGAAATACATTGACACAATTTAACAGTATGACTGCATTGCAACAAATCTAGTGACACTATAACAGAGTGACCGCACTATACAACTACTGGAACTAGCGTTCCGCACGAGATCTAATAACTGAATGACCCTGCACCACCAGAGCAGTGCCTTATATACGCGTTCGGTCATTCTACCATCCTAACTACCCCCTTTTTTTTATAAAAGTATCGGAGTATCTAACACGGCCTCTCCTGACATGAGACCGTCCCCGGGCTCATTAAATTTTGAGGACTGTTCTCCGAGAACACGAAAATGCGGACTCCACCATCCATCGTTCACAGCACCACCCGAAGAAGCAGACTCCACCATACACCATGCGGACTACGACGAGCAGACCCCAGTTGCGTTGACTTGTCCTGCACTCGCAGAGCCCAGTTGCGTTGACTTGTCCTGCACAAAACACAATACCCAAACAAAGTATGCACATAACGTGAAATGTTAAGGTCTACCTCGCTGCAGTTTATCGTAAGACGTATGCTACCACTAAAAAATAAACTGTCAGTAAGTACATAATTATAGGTACCTTACCTAGGTGCCTACTTCAGTAGTAAATAATTATATCACAGGACCTTTCGTAAATCATACTTTTTGTATACCTATCAACCTTTTATAGTAAATCGAGCGCTAATCCCGCCGACAAACTGTTAGGTACGCAGTTTGGCGGATTACAATAAAATGTAAAACTTTTGTTCCAAGGATTCATTTATTATTACTACTCTGCATTGACGTAGGGTCGTCTTGAATTAAAACTGTTTAGCTCGCATTATGAATGTTAGCCCTTTATAACAGTTAGCCTTTTATCCCCTTAAATCTTGAGAAAATTAAAACAAATTTAAGAAAGTCTTAAATAAGAGTAAAAACTTGGTTGTGGGCAGTCATAACCGGTACCACCTCAGCTACGCAGATTTTCGCTGTTGGTGATCAGGTCACGCCAGGACACGCCCCGCAGCGTGTCTGCTTCTGCTCGCACTCTGCACGCCAGTTTGCACGCCAGTCAATCCTAGGTATACGTAGCTGAGAAAAACAGAATAAACCGCAAGCACAGCGCTCACATGAACACATATACACACACGTCATAGAAATCAGTGGAAATTTTATAAATCAGTTAAAACAGAGCACAGTCAGTAAGCATTTACAGTCCTATGACTGTGCTAAAGCCTATGCTTTAAGCATTCCTGCGCAACCGATACCTTGTGCGTAACCAGGCTTTACATCGGTCTCTAACAGGTTATCCCGAAACCTACGAAACGTTGTCGGCGTGTACCCCACCGACGCAACCCATTACCTTCACACGTGGTAATCTCAAAACCACCTGTAATAAATTTACATGGTTCTAGCATACACTTTTTGTAAATAAACATTCATAACTTCGCACAATCAGTACTCAGTAAGAAATAATCATGCTTTCATACCATTGGTTGTCATTTGCATTCGTCAATTCTCACAGTGGGCCCACAACATTCACAACACCTGGCCAGTACACAAAAGTTAATTATTAAAATTCCGGCATTGGCTAGCATACCGAGACAGCTTCCTCAAGCCCTCAATGGCAACGTGTATATGGAAGAGGCTTATAGTCCGCGTTCCATCTGCCGTGACAGAGGCTTAGGGCCAACCATGTCAACGTGAATATGGAAGAGGCTTACAGTCCGCGTTCCATCTGCCGTGACAGAGGCTCAAGGCCAATCATGTCAACGTGAATATGGAAGAGGCTTACAGTCCGCGTTCCATCTGCCGTGACAGAGGCTCAAGGCCAATCATGTCAACGTGAATATGGAAGAGACAGGGTCTCCATTCCATCTGCCGTGACAGAGGCTTAAGGCCAATCATGTCAACGTGAATATGGAAGAGGTTTACAGTCCGCGTTCCATCTGCCGTGACAGAGGCTCAAGGCCAATCATGTCAACGTGAATATGGAAGAGACAGGGTCTCCATTCCATCTGCCGTGACAGAGGCTTAAGGCCAATCATGTCAACGTGAATATGGAAGAGTCAGGGCCTCCATTCCATCTGCCGTGACAGAGGGTTAGAGTCAACCATGTCAACGTGAGTGAAGTCAAATTATCCGTCTATCTATAATGCTAATCATCAAAGTCCAAAGCCACGTGTAATGCCTTGGCTTAAAATTACAGCATGAAACAATGTCCAAATTTTATAAAACAAAGTAGGAAAACTTATGTGTTGATACAAAATTATACAACATTTTGAATTCCAGATTAGCCTAAGCACATGGGTATAGAAACAGACTCAAAACTGTATCGATCATACCGGGGCAGGTCCCGTTGGGGAAATGTCACCTCACGACTCGCTATAAAGATATCTACGCGCACTAACGTAAGACATAACTACGCGTGTGAACCGGCTTCAGCCAAAATCATGTTTCAGCTCAAACTATCAATAACACATAAGCGATGTTTGTTGTTCATGGCATAGGTAGTGACCATAAGGTATGCGCCCGTGGCTAAGATAATTAACAAATACTTCCCAACGCATAGGCGAAGACTTAGCGACAAACACCACCACGGCGAAAGCCAGCTCGGTGACAAACGCCGACGTACTCCTGTAGCGCGCGTTTTGGATCACCGCATCTCAGCACTCTGCATCATGCCACAGCAAACGCCAGAAGCTTGAACTTCTCCACTGCAAACAGAAAATCAAACGCAAGCACTCTTTCTTTTGCTTTATGACGACCCACAGCACCTTATCGGCGCAGCCTCTACTACAAATTTGGTCACGGACACTTAGAAGACAACGACCCCTTGCCATTTATGCACATCGCATTAATTAGCCTGTTAATGAGAATTTACCAACAGAAAAGTCAACCACACTCATACCCGCCGGGAATCAAATAAGACTTAAGAGACTAACTGCCTAATCTGGGAATTTAACCCGTCGCTAAGACGGCAAAATCATAGACTACCAGACCTGGGAGTCGAACCCAAGACTTAGTGACCACAATACCACATCTGGGAATCGACCCAAGACTTAGCGACCACATTATCATAGAGATATGTCAAAGATCCAGCCCTCCACAACGGCATGGCTATAAGCGCACTAAACATTACTTTCGGCGGCTTCACAACCTTCGTCCGATCATCAAGTTCATCCAAATTGTGAATTGGATTCGGAATTACTTTGAGCACCACTAGTAAATACATGATTACAAGCATAGATGATGTAGATACAATTGTTTGTGCATTGCTCCTATGGTCTACTCAATATTTTCAAAATAACATTCCCTCTGTGTGCTAGTCTTTCTGTACCAAACAACAGTGTGCAACTTACGCCAGTGTAGCTGTCATTACTACACAGTCAAAACTACAGCGGCTTTTCTTACTTCGGTGTCCGGCCATCGTCATCGTGTGGGCGGCAACGCCACCGTTTGGGCGGCAACGCCACCGTGTGGGCGGCAACGCCACCGTGTGGGCGGCAACGCCACCGTGTGGGCGGCAACGCCACCGTTAGGGCGGCCACGCCACCGTTAGGGCGGCCACGCCACCGTTAGGGCGGCCACGCCACCGTTAGGGCGGCCACGCCACCGTTAGGGCGGCCACGCCACCGTTAGGGCGGGCACGCTGCGTTTATCGCCCAACGCCACTCGTGCAGCGGCACCCAGTGCCACAATGCAGCCACTAATGCCACAATCGCCCTGGCGACTTACACTTACACATTCTGTGACCATAACTACAGAAACCGAATTAAAAACTTAAGAAGGCCGTAAAAATCAGGTAGGTAGTCAAATCAACAATTACACAGACACAATCGGCACTCGTCAATATATTAGGCCCGTACAACCCATCGGACTATAACCGCTCGGCTTTCCTTCACAAAACAACCAGATCGAACCAGATATCAAATGCAATTATTAGTCATCGACCGAGAAAATAAGCAATAAGCCAAAACAACGCTTCACAAACTGCAGTGACTTACTGCCAAAATTATCAGCAATCGCACTTTATAACTAGCAGTTATTATTATAACTAGCAGTCAGAACTCAGATCAACCCACTGCATAAAATAATACGAAGCAACATAATAAATACATCTAGTTCATTGGTACTAATCTATTCGTAGCACTGGACTTTGCCGGTCATTAGGAACTTCTACGTACAAACTCACTATAGGCCTAAATAGATTCACTGGCTCGATTGTTCAACCATTGCGTGTTTGTCTCTACTGTACTGGACTTCACAACAATACTATTAGAACTGTAAGCTGCACTATTACGTGTGATCGATTGATCAAGCGATCGATCGTAATAAATTCGTGTTCCATTACCAACATGAACCTTACAACCCGTGGATATCATTAATAATTTTAATAAAATACCAACTACCCACAATTATTATTTTTTATTCAATAAACCAATAACTACCCGCAAGCATTTTTGTTTTATTTTAATAAAACATAAACTACCCACATGTATTTTTTTTTCGAGAATAATAAAACATGAAAATAATGGAAACGAATATAAAAAATGCATCAGAAAGCGAAGCGGATAGGGCAGAATCCAATCCCACTTCTGATATTAAAAACCCTAAGTAGAAATATAAAAAAAAAAAATACAGAAAAACAATGTACATACCAACATTCCTCACATCACTTACACAAAGATTATACAAACTGTGATACATTGGCAGGTAATTATAAAAATGTGGGGACTTCCCCCAAGTAGTCTCCGCCATCCCCAACAAACTACACCAACTCCGTCCTTAATTACAATTCAAGAAATACATTGACACAATTTAACAGTATGACTGCATTGCAACAAATCTAGTGACACTATAACAGAGTGACCGCACTATACAACTACTGGAACTAGCGTTCCGCACGAGATCTAATAACTGAATGACCCTGCACCACCAGAGCAGTGCCTTATATACGCGTTCGGTCATTCTACCATCCTAACTACCCCCTTTTTTTTATAAAAGTATCGGAGTATCTAACAATATAATAATATAATAAATATTAGTAAGGGAACACTCATAGAGAGTTGTTATCAAGGTTCTGTAATCGACCGGGTTAAGCGACGTTAGATAAGGTCATTAAATAGATGGGTGACCGTTTAACGCCATTTGAACTAAACGGGTCCGTGCTTCGGAGAGCAAGTAAAAAGTGGGTCCCAGTTTTTAACCGACTATAAAAAAGGAGGTTATGTATTCGATGCGAATGTCTGTTATTAAAAGTTTAGTTAACGTAAAAATAGCGCAGGCGGAGCTGCGTGGGTCAGCTAGTCATAAATAAACCGCAATATAATCCGTAAAAATAGTTTTATTTCAATAAGTATCGTATTTTTTTATTTAACCTGGTGACGAGACAAGCAAGTTCTTTGCCTGATGGTAAGCGACAGGCTTGCATAGAAACAGCTACACCGCTCATCACTAAATACATTAGTTATTATATCTGTTGAGCCCATTAATAATATTTCTGCCCATGACCGGAGACGTTCGTTATCAAGTTTCTTGGGGTTGGTAATTTCTACAATGATCTTCATTATGTTACTGCTTGCCGGCAGAATATTTAATAACTGAACGGTTTTTGCCCTACCACCATTAAGTACATATATCGTGAGGCCAGCCAGGTGTGGTAAATATAGTAATCAAATACAGACATATCTTATAAATTATACATTATTAAATTCGTATTTTGAAGTAAAATATTGTTACTAAGTACTTACCTATAACTAGTAACGCCCTCGTGGATGTGTGGCAAAGATAGTAACTAATTCTCGACGCTAGCGCCACCGCACTCAGTGAAACCTTTCCGAAAAATATTGTAATATATCATAAATATTTGTGAAACAATTTTATATGGAGAAATAATATTTTAAAAAGCACAATTCCATTCAATTTATACTTATATTATATTTACATATTTTTATTTAATTTATTTAAAGCTACTAAAATATTACATATGGGTATGCATGTTTTTTTATAAAACAATAATATTTAATTTCTTGCACTCATACTCATACATACAATAATAATTCACTTACAATATTCAGGATACTGGCTTTCCAAACTATCATTAAAAAAAATTATAACATAGAAGAGAAATCAGAAAACTACTAGGAATTCTAAATTTAAAACAACAACGATGCTGTCAGTGTACCTATTTTATGTGTACAAGCTATTTTCGTTCACCGTGGGAGCTCATTCTATTTTCGCATCTGTTGCGGCGAACGCCTCGTATTCATGATCGCCTGGTACCCCGGGGGCTAGAAGAGAGTGTTGTGACGTAGCGGACATGTGCCTGTCACTGTCATCCCGCCTGTCATGTTGCTGAATCCGCCCTGAAACGACAAGTTGCCGAGTCGAGGGCAAATGGGGCTATGTAAAGTTGATTGATTATGCTGCTTTGGAGATTTTTTTAACGTATGTGATGTAATGACGTGTTAGCGGTGAGATTATATAAGGAAAATACGTGGTCTTTGGAAGTAGGAACATTTTTCTTTTAGGAAAACATTTTGTAAAGTTGTTTTACGTAAATAATCTTTGAAGATAGATGAGAGGTATATTTTAAGGCAGAAATGGTTTATTTTATTTTATTTAGATTAACATGAAGTATGTACCTCGGTTTAAAAGAATGAACCAGAAATTTTGAAGCTAAATAATCTCATATTTTGATTATTTATTTCAACTAGTTAATCGAAACTTTATGCCAAAATGTAATTATTTTAATTATAATCAACCACAATATTAAAAACCATTAAATGCTTATTAAAAATCCTACCCTGTTTCAGTTGTCCAGACAACAGGTTTCCTTGAAATTACAGTAATAAGGTTAGATTCACCAGGAGAGCAGAAATTAGAAGGATAACAGATACCGTTGCGTAGTTACCGAATTCAACCGATGTGTGCGTAAGTTATTGAACACCTGTGTGATTGTGATAACGATTTGTAAGAAAGTTTTATGTTTGCTTATAAGCAGAGTGCGTCTGTGTCACGCAAGCAGTTTGCAACGCAACTCTCAAGCATAGGTTACTGATCTTGTCAGAAATAGGTCGCTTTGGTAGTAACGGTTAGGTTAGGAGCACAATATTCCTTCGGAGTCACTGGACGTTCGGGTGTGGGCCTGAGGACGTCCATTGTGTACGGCGGCGACTTCGAGGACGGCGGTGTGATTGCAGCCCCCAGGTGTGAGCAACGTGTCTGATTTTCGGGGATATAATACGCCCCCCTACGGCGGGCTCAAAGGCAAAGCACTGAGGGTCTCCTGGTGCAGATCCCACCGTAGAGCCTGGATTTCCCCACTCATGTGCCGATGCGACAGCCGCGGGGGTTTTAGTGGGTAAGAATCCCACATACCCCGGTCGAGCCCCACAGCTCCCGGGAGATCTATTGAAAGCTTCCCCCGTGAAAAACAGTACAGTGGTAAACTGCTTGTTTTCCAACAAGCTTGTTTTAAATCCCTGCGATCGTTGTTCCTTACTAATTAGGTCCAATTAGGCTAATCATCTCGGAAGCAAGATGAGCCATACATCAGATAGGTAAGTTAAAAGTCGGTTCTGCGTCTATCCTCTCCCTGGTCGTGTCGGTCGGGCTTCCGTACCATCGCGAGAGGAAAGGAAGAGGGAGTGCACTTGTGTCTACGAAAGTACTTGTGCACTATAATATCTCCAGTGTAGATGGCTGATCTTGTGAAAGATTGGCCGTTGTAGTTGTATAGCCCAGGATATCATTTATAGAAGAATAACAATTTCTGATATTTACGCGAATATTACACATTGAAATGAAACTATTTAATAATAATAATCCATAAAATAATAATGGATAATCGATAGCGATATAATCCGTAAAATTAGTTTCATTTCAATGAAGAATAACAATTCAAATTATCATAAGCCGAAAGTCGTCCTCTGCTGAACAAAGGCCTCCCCTCTTAGACGGGAGGGGTTGCCATAATCCCCCCGGCTTGGCAGGCGTCTTGGGGATCGCAGTATAGGTGGTATGTAATCCAATAGAAAGACGCTGCTGCCCGTCTTCTTGTTTTCCCTTAGTCACCTTTTAAGGCCACCCAACGGGATTACCAGGACACCCCACGGGATCCCCAACAATACAAATATAGAGTTTGAATAAACAAGAGTATTAGGTATGTTTTTACAAACAAATAATTATATTAGTATTATTATAAGTTGTCTGGTTTCCATAGTACAGGCTCTGCCTAGTTTGGGATCAGATGACCGTGTGTGAAATTTTACCAGAATATATTAATTTACCATTTTAAAATTTTACCAGGTTATAAAAACGATCCTTTGAAGCGTCACGTGCGTATGGCGGCCGTGACCCCTCATTCATCCGAGTTAATAGAGAAGGGTGGCAATGTATTTTATTTATGCTTTCATTATCACTAAACAAGTCGAAATTTGATCGGGTGAACATTATTATCTCAATTGCGATGCGTTGTCGCTTTGATGATGGTGTGAATATAGATAGTATCATTGTAGGTTAAACAATGTCATGTGGTCTTGGAAGTGTCATTTTGATACTTGTTGCTCGTACGCCAATTTATCAAAGTGACATTTTCTAAATTGGGATAGTTTTGATCATAATAATATGTCACGGTTTGAATTAATTTATTTAAACCATTTTGCTACGGACTCGTTCTCAGAGAAACAAATTTTAATCACGCATGGTGATGAGGACGAGTTTTTTGCCCAATGGCCCAATAAATATTGGACAATTAAACTTTCTTACCGCTGGTAAAGGTCATAGGTGGAATACTTATCATAAGTTTAACCCGTCAACCCACGCTGAGGTATTATTTTCGATAGCGTCGCTCTGACGTCGCGTGCAGGGCACCGTAGTTAGTAAAGTTAGCGGGCTTAAGAGATTTAAAAAATAATGGCTTGGATGAAGAGAAGTAAGGTGCAGTGCAGCAGCAGTGCAGTGCAGCAGTGAAGTGTACCATTTCGACGAAAGTGTTGCTTTTTTATCATTAAGTTGGATAAAAACAAATATAACAGTTGAATATGTTTGTTACAATCTGAAAATAGTCGATATGGCCAAATTATCATTCATATCTCACACCCATTAACCCAAAAACGGAAAACAAGCAAATACAATATCGTAATGTTTGCAGTTACTCATTGTAATGATTTGTTTTAAACACATGTGCATCGAAGTGTTAAAATATCATGTGCCACCTCCACATGCATGCTGTTAATTGGTAAGTAAAAAGGATGATTAGTACACTGTAGGCGCAGAAAAGACATAATAAAAATAAAGATTCTGTTTTTTTTTTAATTTGGGGGTGTTTTAAATTGAATATGATCCAACATACATCTTTTTTGTTTACGTGTGTATTGTATATTTTAAATTTAGAAACACAGGAAGCTCGATATGTAAGGTATAAATAGTTTATGGTTTATACTAAAAAGTTCTAAGATTAAACTTTCGCATTAAACATACAGAACTGAATTTCATTATGCATCTAACATGTACCGAAATCTCGACCAACTTTTCAGACTGCTTGGCGCTTCCCAAATTAACTATGCACCCGTCTCTTTCTCGCTTTTATTTTGAGAATATCGGTGATCCCGCTTGCACTCGGGGATTTTCATAAGCTTTTCTCGATACCGTTTGGGCATGCGCAAAACGTCGCGACGCACGTGGTGAGATTACTCCTGCCGCTCTTTGCTTCCCTGGTACTGGGCGCGCCTAGGGCGGCCGCGTCGCGCCGCCGCCGCCCATCGTCGCGTCCGCCCAAGCCTTCCCGCCCGCCCAGAAGCACAGACGATCGCCTACGATACGGTCCGTTGCCGAGTTGTGGAAGAAAGTCCCGCGCACGTGCTCCGACTTGGGCGGCTATTCGTCAACGAGTTTGAAAAATAAAAAAATGTTCAACCAGTGTTTCTAAAAGTTTCCCATAAGCTTTCTTTCCCAGAAATTCCCCATTCCTGTCCTATTATAAAGATTTTTTCTAGTAAATTTTTTAAATAATTTTATTTATTGGTGTTGTTTAGACAGGTGTTGTGCTGTGTGTGTGTCCGGTGGTCTGCTGATGATCTTCAACCCTTGAGGGGAGGTGCCAATTGAACTTCAAGGATGCGGAGATACTCTGCTATGCCAGGTAAGATTATATTTTAGTGCATACCTTTAAAATAATCACATCAATAAAATATTGTATATCAATTGATTAAACTCTTCGAAACTTATATCTAAGCATTAAACATTTGAATAATATAAAATGACTACAGTATCACCACATCTACCGCAGTCTCGACAGTTATGGCACTCGAAATATCAAATTATATTTACCGCAACCACAATAGACACAGCTTTGTCACGTTAGTTAGGAATGAAAAACCAAAAAGTAATACGAAAATAGATAATAGGACACAAATTAAGGGTATCTACTAAATATTTATACATGACAGTGGCTCTTAATAAAGCAGAAAGCCTAGATAAGCACTTTTCTTGAATCCAGCACATTATGCAGAGAGTTGAGTGTTTTGCAAATACGAGTATAAACACTGAAGTAGACTCGGAGCGCCCTCTCACGGTGAGGGCGCTCGAAAAAGCTTTAGAATTTTAGCGGTTCTAAATTTAAATATCTAAACTATATAGAACTATAAATATTATGTAGAACTATAAATATGTAGTTCTATATAGTTTGGATATTTAAATTTAGAACCGTTAAAATTCTAAAGGTTTTTCGAGGGTTTTTCGACTAGAATTTAATGATATTTCTTCATCATCTTTAAGTATTGGTATCGTAGAAACGAGTAGGTACTGTACCGACATACTATTATAACACATTTCTGTCATATTTTATATTATTTCTCATACTTTAATTAACACATAGCTTTAGTAATATTATGATATCGATAAGTGCATTCTTATTTTTAAATGATTGATTATATTTCTTATTCACCGTAAGTTTGTGTATGGTATGACTACAATCTCATCTTATGATAAGTGGTGATAAAGTCATGGATAGAAACGCCACACGGGAAAGGACATTCAATTCGACTAAAATACATATAATCAACCTCAACTAAGCTATTTGCTTCTTCATTTATAATAAGGACAGCTAAGGACTGGGACAGTTTGCCTGCGTCGGCTTTCCCGCCCGATTATAATGTGGGTGTCTTCAAGACTAGAGTGAATAGGCTTTTAATAAGCTAGTGAGCTTTACCATTCTCGATTGCGTCGCCGCTTTTCATCAGGTGGGACAGCAGTCAAGCACTAGCTACTAAATAGTAAAAAAATTCAATACCCGAGAGGCAGTAGGTACAAAATGCCTTTGAAGAATTTGTTGCCTCCCGTTTACCTGATTTCTTCAAGAATCTTCATAAAACTGCCACTGCGTTGGCAAAGATGCTTCCAAAGCATGGGTGATTACTATAATTAAAAGAAATAAAAACTATAGAAAAAAATTACGTTAACTTATTTAATAAAAAAAGTCAATTTCGTAGAGACCTAATATTATGGAGGAGCATTTAGCTCTTATGGGTATAAGTAAGTCTAAGGTTATTATCTTTTACCATTCACTGTGATTTTTTTGACGCCAAACTGCTGACACTGTATATTTTGATGCAAATAAAGACTTTATCTATCTATCTATCTGACACTGAGAGTATAATTTTATGTTAATGAACGGCCACCCAAAAATAATAGATTCAGTTATGTCGCGAGAGATTTCATTATTTTAGGCCTAATTTTACAACCAACACAACTTTACAACATTTTAGCTCCCGTTACAGCTAATCAGGGATTACGTTATTATCGCGTACTGTAAATTAATGTTTATATTGTACAAAATAAAGTTCATTTTGCAGGTATTTGTGGTTATTGTATGAATGTTTTAGTCAAAAGCTTATGCTGTGGCAAAACCCAGGTATGCTCTAGAATTTATTCAAAAGGTTTTGCAGGCCCGTCTAAACTCAGTGTCTCAGTGTTTTATACTCTTATAGAGTGGATGTCAGATGTCGGAAAATATAATGAACTATCAATAATTAAACTAGGTTTAGAGTTAGGACCACTATATTAATCGATTATCGAACATACCTAAGCAATGAAAATATATGTATTAAAACATAATTATATTATTGTAGAATATTCTGAAATATAAAAAAATACAAGCAATAGGAAGAAAATAACCAACATAATAATACTAAATAAATACAGGGACCGAAAATGGTTTCTCGCATTTAAGTAGTGCAATAATGTTTTGAAATCTTGTGTTGTATATGGATATATCGGAAACCATATTTCGCAAATTTGATGAGGAAGGGGCAAATGCTTTTTTTATGGGACTAATCCCACCACTCATTCCCACCACTGTTACTCCTGTAAGCCAGGATCTACAGTGGTCACCACTGAAGACGCCGAGGTTTGACCCTCGGCGAGTCCCAGGGGAACGCTCAATTGTCTTGGAACCCGCAACAAATTTAATTAAAAAGGTAGATAGGAGGAGTTGGAAATACATATATTCAAATGCTTATTATAATGTCGGCGAAACAAGTCGGGAGAGGAGGACGCTAGTAGGGACGAAAATGCATGCCGCATAATCACAGGTTGTTTACAACCAACGCCACTAAACTCCTTGTTCCCTCTCGCCGGAGTGGCTCCACCAAGTGTACGTAGAGTAGTGGCAAGTGCCATAGAGAGGAGGAAACAAGAACTGATCCGAGGCACCCACTTCACAATCATGTTTCTGCACCGGCCCGTCTACGTAGTCGTCGCAGTTTTATTAAGAGTGTGCAATCTCTGGTAGGGGACTCTATGAAGGCGAAACAAGATCTATGGGTGGAGAGATATCCTCAGTCTTTGTACATTCCACCAGTTGAAAATCTGCCTCCAGGGTTTAAAGAGCCGTGGCCTACTTGGAAAAGCCTTAATAGGCTAAGATCTCAGGTAGGCCGCTGTAAGCTGCTGTTAAATAGATGGGGATTTAACAGTGACGCCAACATCAGTTGCGAGTGTGGTGTGTCCCCTCAAAGTATGTCTCACCTTATTAGTTGCCCCGCTTGTCCGACTACCTATACGACAGAGGACTTGCTCCAGGCAAATCAGAACGCCATTGATGTGGCCTCTTTCTGGGCAAATACCATATAGTATTTGTATATTCATTGTCGACACGAAAATAAGAAGAAGAACGAAAATACTCAACATATTTAACGTGAACACATCCTTTTTCATATAAATAAGGTTAAAAATAATCAAAATTAAAATATTTGCTTAGGTTAAGTGAGTACTAAGGCTTACGTTGATATACTCGCAATTAAAGTCAAATTACCTTCCATTATTGAAATAATTACGTTCAAGACAAACTTTGGCCTTCCTATTGAAAACTATTACCATACCTATTAATTACATTGTACCTATCGCGTGTTACGATTAATTACAGTTTAAATTCCATTACTTGAATATTTCACGATTTTAATTAATGTTCTACTTAGTAATTCATCTATCTATGCTAGTGTAATAGCAATATTGAACTTTAATTAAGTAAAGATTCTCGCTTTAAGTGTAAAATGGACTCAATGAGTCTAATTTACCAATAATACTCGTATTGTGAATACAACATCTTAAAATATTCAAAATTAGCCGTGGTTACATACTAGTTATACCCCTACTGCTAAGTCAGTTTTATTATTATTATTATTTATTTTTATTTCAGACAGATGTCCATAGAATGTTAGTATTATTAGTAACAATTTTTATCTTAGACCTACGTTAGTATGTACTGTTAGTATTATAAGAATTAAGTATGTACATGTGTTTTTATTTCAATCCTAAGACCACCCCAATCCAGTGTTCTTGAAAGGGGCAGTCATAGCGTTCCGCAATAAGTTTCAAGATGGTGTTGGAACTATCTCGCAAGCGTCGCAGCATCGAAGCAGCTTTTTTGCGTAAAATGGCGTAAAAGTCATCTGTACGAGCTTCCGCAAACATACCTGAAGCGCTGCAACGTCTGGGCAATCCCAACAACATCCTGAAAATATTGTTATATTGTACCCTTAGGGCGTGATACGAACTACGATTGTACATTACCCACAGGGCACTCGAGTAAAAAGATTGACAAAAAGCCTTAAACAACGCTATTTTTACCGTTGATGTACATCGAGCGAACCTGCGGGCAAGCATATTGCCTCTTACAGCAAGCGCTCTGCGCTCGCGTTCTAAGTCATCATCATCCCTGAGATCACATGTGACTATGTGGCCCAAATACTTAAATTTGTCAACCTGATTTAAAATTACACCATTAATACTTACAGGCGGCACATGAGTAGGCGCACAGTTTCTAGAATTAAATACTAAAAGTACACTTTTCTGCGAATTGTATAATAACCCATGTGCCACCGCGTATGATTCGCAAATGGAGGTGAGAATTCTCAAACCGTTTATTGAAGGACTCAGCAAAACCATATCGTCTGCATAACTAATGTTATTTAAGCAAAAACCATCAATAAAACATCCAACATGGGTATTGCTGAGCCTCTCAATAAGTCCGTTCATGTACAAATTGAATAAAACAGGTGAGCTAAGGCCACCCTGTCTTACCCCGCACTCCAGTCCATACTCGTCCGACAAGCAACCAGCCCATCTCACCTGATTCTTCTGATTGGAGTACCAGTACTTGAGAAGATGGATTAATTCTGTCGCTACACCCATACGATTCAGTTTTTCCCATAAAATGTCATAATTAACCAGGTCAAAAGCTTTTGACAAATCTAGAAAGCACGCGTAAATCGGGGTTGCTCTCTTCGTGTAGTACTTTACAGCGTGCTTTAAACTTAAAATCGCACTCTCAGTGGAAAGTCCGCTTTTAAACCCGAATTGTGCATCGTGTATCTCCACTATCTGTGTCAGAGTGTCATTTAACACACTGTCAAATATTTTCGCTATTGTTGTAGCAAGTGAAATGGGCCGATAATTTTGTTTGTCAGACGTATTTCCAACCTTGTTCTTTACGATCGGTACCACTATAGTACGCATTAAAGACTCTGGTAAATATGAGTGGCTAAGGCACAAGTTAAATAGCATAGCAGAGAATGCGGGGCAAATGAACACCAGCATATTTAAAATGCTCGATACTGAGACCATCATAACCCGGCGACTTTCCCCTTTTCATACATTTTATGATTTTTTCTATATCCTGGGTAGTACATGACATTTGACGCCGTCTCACGACAGTCTCAACATCGGGCACTCTCGGCGACGAACTCAGGGACGATCTGACCATAAAATGATGTCTAAATAAATTAGCAATCGACTCATGATCTTCAACGCCATCAATGCTCACAGGAAGACCCGCCCTCACATTTAATTTTCTTGTGTGTTTCCAAAATTGTTTAAAATCTTTTTTCGAATGACTGGACGCAAGCATGTCCATTTTAAGCTGCTCTTCATGATTTTGACACCATTTTAGCTTACTCTTAAATATGTTCCGAGATTCAGACATTTCATTGAAAATATTGCCGCTCCTAGGTTTACCAGCTGATACCCATATCTGATACTTAAGTCGGGCCTGCCTGAGTGCACCAGTGACGTATTTATTCCACCCGGTAACATAACCTCTTTTTCTATTACATGTCTTGTGCTTGTAAGTCTGAGTAGCAGCGTTAGCTAATATTTCCGTAACGCCGGCGTACATATTATCAAGTATATCATGATGATCTTTATTAGTACAACAAAAGGTATCACAGCAGTGACCCAACTCTTTTGGAAAATCAATGTCCCGCAATCTTGAGTCGCAGATCTCTCGGTATTCATCGATCTGGTCTAAGTTCCTATCACCCCAGTAAATATCTTTCTGAGTATCGTCTACTGCACAGTGTATTTTTCTATTTAATTTATATAAGTTACATTTTACTACAAGCGGAAAGTGGTCAGACCAATACACGTCTTGTTGTATATGCACATTTGTTACAGTTGCTAGAGCTGATTGTGTTACAATGCAGTGGTCCAACCACCTTTCACACCCATGTGCCTCACTACGGTATGTATAGGTATTTGAGCTTAAACCTAAAACATCTGTATCTACACAATACCATGATTGGTCTGAACAAAAATCCATTAACTTTTTATAAAATATTTCACTAGGGTGTGCATTAAAGTCACCCAAAATATAGAATGCCTCAACACCTAAGTTTTGTTCCTCCTCACAAATGGATTGAATACAACTTAGGCACTCTGTAAATAAAGGAATGTTCTCTCCACTATTCGTAGGCATATAAACACTGAATATGACACTATATCTATTACTTACAGTTACTTTGATCGCTGTAATCCGAACATTCTCACATTTTAATACAGACACTGATTGAAACGCACTTTTACGCCACAGCAGAGCGACACCCCCATACGGTCTTCCAGTTAATAGGCCAGTCGTATCTACTGCAGACGTACCTGTCGCATCAAACTCGGCGTCAATCGTGCTCAGCAAATGCAACTCGTGTGGCAACAACCAAGTTTCCTGTAGGGCAACAACATCGGCCTGTTGACACAGCACTCTGAGACCTTCTATTGACCTTTTCATTGACTTACAATTGAAACTTACTATATTACTAAATTCTCTATTAGCTGTTGAAATCATCATAGGTATTATGTTTGTTCGCCTCTGCTATCCACAGACTCTGCCGTCACAAATTTCCTTTTGAAATCAACAAATCTCCTGAAGGATATTCCTGCTGGCCATAAGCTGTCATTCAGGAAAATATTAATGTTATTCCTCGTAACAAATAACTTAAATGCATTATAACCTCTGTCCCGTTTCATCTTAATTTTAACTAACGATACCTTCTCACTGGTTTTATCATAAATATACTCAACAATATCGTCTTCACTGACATCTATATGAACGTTTGATATAAACAGAGGAATTTTTATATCCGCCGCTTTAAATTTACTGTCCAACTCAGAGCGTGCTGTTCCTGTCCTACCTATGAAACGGTTTCGCAGTCTTTTTTTCTGTACCAATTCCCATTTTTCATCCGTGTTGTGTATAAATTCACCCCCTTCAGCAGCCTTTTCCGCATATGTCTTTATTTGTTTATCATTTAAAACAGCTGTTGTTTTATTGCTACCTTCAGTTTGTTGCTGTCTCTCTTCATCACATGATGAAATGTGCACTCCGATCCCGCTCGCACGCTGTTCACCTATGTCTTTCGCAGAAATCAGACGCTGTTCCTTGCGCTGTTCGCGCTCTAACGGCGGCAGCGCGTGAGAGCAAGATGGCGACATTACGAGTTGTTCATCACTTGGTCTAGTATTTAATACTTGCGCGGGTGTCAATACGGTGACCGGCTCACTAGCACTATCCGTCAGATACCCTCCATTTACAGGATCTATGTTACCATTCGAGCTTAATAGCGGCATATTTTTACCATGACACCACTTTTTTTCTAGCTCTTCGATCTGTTTAATAGAAGCATAACTCCGTTTTATATCACTAATTTCAGACCGTAATAAGACTATATCCTTAAGAAGTGTGGTGACATCTATATGGTCAAAGGTTACCGGAGGCAATTTGTGTAATTCCTTAGCCACAAATATCGGTATTATCTCGGGATCTACGTCCTTAAAAAGGCTAATGATATCCTCCAAGTCTCGCTGCACTTTACCGTCATTTCTTCTAGATACTTTACGTTTACTAGTTTTGACTGATTCAAATAGCAACGACTTAGCGGTTTTTACATCTTCAACACTAAAATTAGTCGAACAGATGCGCACTAAACTTTCATTATCCATCACATCCAATTTACACTGGATAAAAGCCAATACCTCATTTATCACTATGTTGCAGTTAGCACATTTCACTATTTTAGTCGTCATTTTTACATAGATTCGCACATTCGCTTGCGACCGCGGTCAAGCGCAGACTCAAACAGTTTTACTACAGTAATATGACTAACTTTTTTTTTGTCCTGAATATACTTCAGGACAAAAAAAACATATTAAAGTATTAAACTAGTACTAAAGATTCTATAAAATATCTATGAGAATAATATTTTTTTCCAAATAACCTGCCCTCAGAAATACAGTATATCTAGGCCTCAAACTTTGAAATATAAAGCGAGTACTATGTACTTGTCACTTAATACTAACTACAGTTAATACTTTTAAATATAAAATAAGTTAGAGATAAAGTATTTACTCGAAAAGCAAACCTAATAGACCAACACAATTTTCATGTCCGTCTTTTATAACGAAACTCCGAACAAACCACTACCAGTTCGGCTAGGAATTCAGAAACTACCCCTATCCAACTTTTATTGAACGTAATTCCGAGTTTCGGACATCGGGCCTTTGAGATTGAGTTACTTTATTGTAACAAAGTCGCCATGTAAATTTGGTTTCTGTTATATTTAGCTGGTATTAGATATTAAATTGGGCGTAGTTTTCTTGCTTGAATAATATGCTCGTTTAATAAGCTTCCCAATGGTATCAGAGATATGCCTATAAATAAATTCAAATGCACAGTTAAATCTAAACTTGCTAAAAAAGGCTAATACAAAATTTCCGATTACTTGGAAGACAAAACAGCCTGGGATTGACCTGCTCAAATAGTTTTAGAATAAGACTGAATACAGCATATGTCAAAGTGAAAAGTGTTCTGCTGGAAGAAGTCTTATGTAGGTATTTTTTATGTATTTTATTTATTAATTCAAGACGCAAGGTCTGTTGCTGTAATTTACTGGGATTTTTGGTTCGATCATGCTCGCCATCGAAAAGTATCTTTGTGTGGCGGGTCACCCCCTTCCCTCTTATATGGTTGAGGGGAGTGATGGCTGTTGCTCAAGTCAACTCGTGCGCGGGTGCTGCTTGGGGAGACTGGTCCGGATGCTGTCCTTTTTTATTTTTTTTTCTTTTACGACTGTTAAAGAAAAAAAAAGAAAAAAGGACTAGCTAGACTTAGCAGCAAAATTGATTGTTACTTTATTTACGTTCTGAAGGCACTTGAGCTTTTAATTTAATCTTGGTGTGTATCTAACTCAGACGACTTGTGATAAAAGCTGTAATAGCACTTTAACAAAGTGCTTTGTGTCTTGCCTGACGAGGCACTCCTTAACAGCAGAAGTTAAATGTTACACGTCAGCCACTGTGATTTTGGATCGGTCATGCTCGCCATCGAAAAGTCTCTGCTTGTGGCGGCTTCATGTGGCGGGTCACCCCCTTCCCTTCAATATAGTTGAGGGGAGTGGCTGCTGCTCGAGTCAACTCGTGCGCGGATGCTGCTTGGGGGGACAGGTCCGACTATAAAACCGAAAAATATTTTGATTTTGATTTTTTTGATTTGATTTGTATGTTGTTTACATATATTGTCATGTCATTTGTTACTTCCAGGTGAACTTGAACTAGCAACTGTTTATTATAATCCCTTTTTTTGTCTGTTTATTGTAAATAAATAACTATTCGAGGCTAAATTAAATACTATATCTAAGCACAATACAACAAAGAATCAAATGGTTGACATTTGAATTTATGGTGAATTCAAATATTGAGTAGACGTTTTAATTTTTTTCCGAAAGTAAAAATCAATGATTATTGTATTGTAGCTTAACTTTAGCTGTTTTAAATCTGACATAAGTGTCTTGTCGTCGTAGACGTAAGCTATGATGCTAAAAAACTAGCGCTTGACACAGCTGTCTATGAAGGCGCACTAGCAAAATTAACATTACAGGAAGAAAATGGTAAAGGTATATAGTTTTACTGGCAGCAAAAAGGATATACGATACTCCACTAGCCATTAACAGAGCGACTCCTTTAAGACATTGAGTTAGGGTAGTAAAAATAATTCACGAACATTCTTACATCGAAAATCTATTACACACATCCCTTTCAGATCGCCAGGGGTTTTATAATGCCCTATTATTCAGTTGTTTTATGAACCATATCAATCCCTTTACTATCCCCTCCAAGTTTGCAGAGGCTTTCATATTTCAAGTATTCACTCGAATCCAGCGCGGGATTAACAGATTTGCTCAGGAAATATAAAATTCGGTACCTCTTTTTTAGCAGAATACGGAAAATCCGAAAGATTATTTCGGATTTTGTCGGCGAGATTGGGAATGTTAATGGATGGAATGGATCGAGAATTTTAATTTTGTTGTCGCTTAGTTACCTCTTTCCCTTCAGTATTTATCCCACGGTGCTTATAATTTTAATCTGTCTGATGTATTTTTAATAATTATAATTTATAACCTATTGATTTTGTTCAAAGATGTTTAGAATTTGACCGTAGACGTTCAAACTATTTTGCGGATTCCATTAAATCTTGCTTTCTTTTGTTAATTTTATATCAACAACTTACTTTTTTGTTTTTTTTTTATTTAATTTTATTTCGGGGCTTTTACTCTGGTGGAGTACACCAGCCCCATTGTATCCTATACTAAGCCAAGCTAGCTATGATGAGCCAGCCCTAGCTTATAGACACTTTGAGCTTCTTCTGATAAGGGTTTACTTAATAGACTCTGTATCAGATCAACAACTTATATTAAGAATAATTTGGTGTTTTGTTTTTGCTAAGTGAATTAATTAGATTCGATCTTTTAACTTAAGTTTAGTTCAGAGAGTCTGAGAAGTAATTGCGTGTGTTGCGGCCCTTGTTGCTTTGCAACAAACTTTGCATATTATCAATTCACCCTCGCAGAGCTCATTAAATTACATTGTAATCCGAAATAACCCTTTTTTTTCTTTTTGTTATGTTTTTACGGGGAAACCTTCAAAAGGTCCCCGGGACCTGTGCGTACGGGATATGTAGGATTATTACCTTACCAGGGCATCAGGACTCTCCAGGAGGATCTGCACTAGGAGCCCCTTAGTGCATTGCCTCTGAGCCTGCCACCGGTTGGCGCATTATAGCCCCCCGGGAACTACACGATGCTCATGGGGACGGGGGTCACAACGCAACCCTGCCCCAGAATATAAGTACCTATAGTTATTGATCTTCTAAAGCTAAATAATGTAATATCATCATAACTGACTTTAATTACTAACTCCTAAGATTACTTCGTGTTCAAAGTTTGTAACTTGTTAACTATTTCATAAACTCAGACATTTTGGTTTTATTGTCCTCATTGGCTGAGTACAAAGGATAACAAACCTTATGTGGTTTAATTAAACTTGTATTTTAGTTAGAAGTCACTTGAAGTGACAGCTACTGTAACACCTCCAATAGCTGGAACTGGTAATAGGGGTGTTATTATTGTTGGATATAATGACACAGATATTGATCCGTCTGCTTTCTTCAAAGCAGACGGATCAATATCTGTGTCACAATAATAACCACAACATCTAATCAGAGTCTAGTGAAGTAATAAAATAATTAATTTTATTAAATTCTGATGAATTTAATAAATTAAATTCTGATGAATTTAATAAAATATTTTATTACTTCACTAGACTCTGATTAGATGGCGGCAATGGAAGCATAAATTCTAAAATTGTACTTATTATTAGCCGTGTCAATAGACGGCCTCCAAGCCATTGCGGTCCCACCATGAGGTTAAAAAAATTAGTACTCTTGAAAATTTCGTGGTCATTGATGGGCCTGTTGGTCTAGTGGTTAGACACCCTGGCTGGCTGGTTATGGGTATGACGATTCCCACCAAGTGTTATTTATCTAAGGTATGTATTTACAAAAAAGTATTTATGTATCAGTATCAGTTGTCTGGTTTCTATAATACAGGCTCTGACTAGTTTGGGATCAGATGACCATGTGTGGATTGTCCCAGAATATTACTATTATTGGTCAACATTTTTTACCTTGGCAAGGTCCAAATGGAATGGAGGGGAGGTTTTAATGGGTACGACCCGGCCTCCGCCCCTACGAAGACCAGGGGCCCAACTGTCACCTCTATTAGCAGCGCTAATACAATATTAGATCGACTTTTCCTACTGGTACGTCCAAAAACTAATCTTATTTGGGTGCATAAATAACATTGTTTTTTAAGAAGTTTTGGTTAAATTAACGTTAAATTCTTTACTCAAGAAGCATTACAACTTACTGTGACGTGGCTTTTGATAGCCAACAACGCTAACAATATTGTTTTTCTTGTCAAAATTAGCCGTCATACAAAAGTTGCTCGGAGGCAACTGCAATAACATTATTTTGTAAAATTCTATATGAAAAACGCTGAGTTACTTACAAAAAATAGTTTTGGGGACATTTAAAGTTAGTGAAACTTATTTATTTGTATAAATATTACTTTAGTATCTACGTGTGTGTAATAAGTAAGTTTGATTTCAGATGGTGATCAAGCAAACGAATTATTTCAGTTTTTGGATGCTGTTTACGCTGAAACTAATAATAAACGAAAGCTGCGACGTATGCAGCTTCGTGAGTGACCACTTTACTTAAGTTGAAGCCAAAAAACACGGACTTAAAGAACCTAACGCATAATCCAAGCTAACGCCGTAAATCTCCGTCTGATGAAGAAGCCGACAACAATAGACTTGACGATTTGTGCAAATAATAAGTGTAGATAATATTATAGTTGTGAATCTCATGAAACTTGTATGTGTACCAGTGGACTATAAATCATCCAGATATTGCTTCCCAATATTGGATGCAACATCCGATTGTATCAAAGCTTGCTATAAGCATAGTGTAATACACAATTTGTGCAGCTTACATAACTGTGAAACAACGAAGTTGTGATTCGTGAACAACAATACCAGCGAATAGTCAGAAAGAAATTTATATGGCTCTGCAGCAGGGTTTATCGGTTAGCGATTCCCCCTGGTTCGGAGACTGTTGTAGTTTGATATTAATATACCGCTTTTATTTTCATTTTGGGTAGGTATTTATTTATCTAATACATAAGTAACTAACTACTATAATAGTTATAAGTCTAAGGTTATAATATAATAATACTGGGACAATCCACACACAGTCATCCAATGAAGGCAGAGCCTGTACTATGGTAAGCAGACAACTGATACAAATACTTACATACTTTTTATTGTAAATACATCCTTTAATAGATATAAACAACACCCAGATAAGGGGAAATGTGCCCATAACCTATTGGGTAGCGGACAGGGCACAGAACATTATTACTCTAAGGGCCAGGGTGTCCTACCACTAACCAATATCTAGTAGTCAGTAACTCATAGTGTACATACTTTAATACATAAGATAATTTATAAATATTGATGTAAATATTGATAAAACATGTGCTTTTTAAGAGATTTTTATTTTATTTCAAATTGTCAATAACAGATTAATACTATGCACTACTTACATGTTTTTACCAATAACATGTACTTTACTTATATACTTAGCTCATTTAATAATGATAGATTACCTAAAGGTATGCTTAAATAAACAAAACTCAGATACTAAACAGCAAGAAAATCAAAGTAAGTATAAGTTAACATTTTTTGAAACCGGGTTGCAGTCAAACAAGGCTGGTTTGCTTTTATTATAGAATCTTCATGTTTTATTATGGTCGAGGCCTACTTACACACACAAATGTTTAATGCTGTTGTATGTACTTAGTCACTCCTTAGTACAGAGTTGCTAAGTGAATAGGATCCTATTCAACAATAATTATTATATCTGCGGCACACTATGATTAGAAATAAAGTATTGATGGATGGACTAAGGTACCACAATCTACCCCTTTGGTAGCCCGCACACTGTCAACAATATTGTCAATATTCTACAACCCGTATGATTTAAGTGTGCACCTGGCGGTGTGAACTTTCAATCCAGTGAGGTGCACAGTTAAGTCGGACGGGTTGTAGAATATTGACAGTGTGCGGCTAGCCTTTGGGTAAATTAATCTGCTATTTGTCAGAATTTATAGCCTATAATGCATTAAAATTACTATTCCGTCGTTTGTGAACCGTATGTGAACTCAGAATAATTATGATGAAATTTTTGTTTACTGGGATCACTGCACTGGGATCTAACAAATCCTCTTGAGTTTGTTGATATTTAAGTATTTTAAGTCCTAGCCCTGCTGCAGTGGCTCAAACAGCTAGCAGCAGCTGTTATTGCATTCATTGTTAACTCTTTCAGCATCACGTTTCGGAGGCGGCGACGTATGATGATAGTATTGAACTTTACTTCTGCAAGATGAATAATAAAACACGATTTAGCTTACACGTAATCATTTCATTAATAGAAAATACATATTCATTGTTTTTATGTTCAACTATGACTACTTAATCCTTACCTTGTTTCCATAGCGAAAATTCTAATTCTATGAACACAGTTTGTTTGCCGCTTATATATGCCGCCATAATTTTTCGCTTAGGTACTAATTCCATTTGTTTTATCTCATTTGTTTAGGCACCGAAAATTAAAACTTGAGATAAATAAATATTAAATACCTATGTATTGTCTCCGTCCCAGTGCCAATGCCAATGTCTGTGTTGCCAGCAGATGAATCGAATGGCCGAAAGCCGAAAGCTTTACGGGAAAGGGCCGATTTTTTGTAGGAAAGGCCGAATATAAAAGATCATTGCCCAAATGCTTTGGACGGAGAATTATTTCTTTTGTCATTATATTCAATGTATGTACTATTTCTTTGACACGATTGCTTATCTTAATGGTTTCTAACTTGCATATTGTTAGATTCGCATTAGTTGTGCGTATTAATTCATATTAGGAATTTATGCCTATTTCATCATAATCAGCCGGAAAATTTCTAGAAATAGGCCAAACCCCCGGAACACCACAAAGAACGACACTTGTCTATTTGCATCCTGCGACTTGTATAACGTCAGCGGTCACTCTAGTGGTAGGCCTGCTTATTTTTGTCGTCTGGGAGGAAACTTTCAAAACGTTTTCCTTACGGTGCAGGCCGGGGGATGTGGGATTTTTATCCACTAAAACTTTCCCGGTAGCCTTCATCGACGCTGTAGAACTTTGGGCACACCGATCGGACCTCACCAGAATCCCTCCACGCTTGCTAGAGCACCCGTCCCTCCCGGGAAACAGAGAAAACAAGGTCTCCCGTCCCCTGCATCGTCGCGTTACTTGCGACAACGCAGGATCTACACCGCGACGTCGCCTGCCTCGGATTGGTTACCTTGGACCTAAGAAACTTCCTTCCAGATTGTCCTCAGTGCATCATTCTTCGAATAATGTGGCCTGCCCATTGCCACTTCAATCTCGTCAAAAAACTCCAAGCGTAGGTTGTTGCATGACTTTGAGCACCCACAGAAATCTAAATAACATGGTGGCCCATGTTATTTAGATTTCTGTGGGTGCCACACTAAACCAATAGAAATATGACAATCAAACCAATGTTTTGGATGGATTTGCTCAAAGCCGATGGCTGCCAACGTACATTCCGAAAGGCCGAAAATTGTTCGCCTAAGGGCCAATCTGGCAACATTGGTGTGCCCACTTTTTTGTTTTAGAGTTCCGTTCCAATTCACTTTAAATTTACTTATCTAAATATCGGCATAAATATTATGTAATTTTCTTTTTATTTTTACATTTTGAAGTTATACAATTGTACATAATAAATATATGAATAATTATTAAACTAAAACAACTTTTAAATATTTTATTAAAGCAAATATTCTTACACATAATTTATTAATGTTTCTCCCCAAAATCGTAATTTGGGACGTCATATGAAAGAGAAAGCGCTACGTGCTCGCGTATAGCGTCATTTCTTTCTGACCTCAGCAGGCCATAGACAATTTGTATTATATCCTTTATTCTTTTCCGCACTATTTGGTTTTGTATTAACCATGTTCAGCGTAGGTCACAGTATTTTTAAGAGTAAAGTGAATATAAGCTCAAAACAAAACTCAATTGAATTAATGTTATTTCATTAAAGGTGACAGTTGGGGCCCAGGTGCTTTATGCAGGTTTCGTCTCATTTACAATCCTAACTACAAAAAAATACAGTTACTACATACATACACCAATATCTTTATAGTTGTTAATATATAAAAGCTTCCATGCTAGGCTTGTCCGTAGTATTATATTACATTTGCTCACTTATAATCAAACGTCCTTATTAGATATCTATTTCCGCAAAGGAAATGCTTTCAACTACTAGTATTATAAGGTATTTTTGAATAAGGGCAGTCGAGTAGAAACAAGGGTAAACATTGCTATTGATCCCTACAATAGCCGGCATATTGCCAACTGTTTCACTTGTCACTAAGCCAAGGTCAGTATTTTGGTTGTTTGAGGCTAGAAGTCATAAGTAGATTAAGTTAAGTTTATATTATAAGTTTCTAAAATTCTAACTAGATGTCGCTACCATCGAGTTAGTTCACGCTATGGTTTCGATCACAACAAATAGTGATATATTCTTATTTTTTTTTATTAAATTGTACCAGATCCGAACCCTACTGGTGTTTTATTTTAGACCTAGCTAGAGGGCGCTCTTGGTTCAGTTTACGGTCGTGTACATGGTCCTTCGTGTCGGAATAAACCGAAGTTTGACCTTAAGTATAGATCGGGTTTTCGGAGAAAGATCAAGGGGCGGCGGATTGTCGTCGAAGATCTTCTTGTTCCTGCTGTGGGAACGAGGCGGAACAGTACGGAGCGGAGGCGTAGCGGAGACTTCGGCACGGGAAAGGCGGTGCAGGGCGGACGGCGGCTACGGAGACTTCGTGCGGCGCAGGGCGGGCGGCGACATCCACATCACATCACCGGCTTACTTAAGGACAGTCACGTGACGTATAAATTTGTGTATTGTGATAAACTAACTTTATTAGAGTAGGGACTTAGAATTTGCGATTAACATTAAAAACTGGACTTTTGGAAAATTTAGAAGTGTTGTCTAGGGACTTAGAATAGTTTGTGTAAAAGTGACAAGACGGGGAACCTATGCCCGATTTTGTATAGAACTTAACTTTTAAAAACTTAGAAAACTTTGTGAATATCGTGGAACATTGCTAACAATGGAGTTAGTTAATATACAAGAAGAATTGGCTGAACAAATTACAAAACTTAGGACGAACTTTAAAAAGAGTCCAAAGGAAAGATTGACGAAATCGTATGTTGAGACTAGGTTGGAATTATTAGACTCAAAATATCAGGATTTCAACAGAAATCATTATAAAATAATTCAGAAAAAAGGTACATTGGACACAACCTATTTCGAGAATGATGTATTTGGCGAAACAGAAGATTTATATATAAACTTTAAAACTGATTTAAAAGAGATGCTGGATGAACTTACTACTCAAAGTACGAAACAGGACAACACAGCAAATCCGAGTACCAGCAAGGCGTCCATAAAGCTTCCAAAAATAATAATACCGAGATTTTCAGGCGATTACTCAGAATGGATAAGCTTTAGAGATTTGTTTACGTCTCTCATCCACAAGAACGAAAGTATTGACGATGTGCAAAAACTACAATATCTAAAGGGATACCTTACGGGAGAAGCAGAGCAACTGTTACGTCACATGCCTATTTCGAATAATAGTTATCAACAGTGTTGGACTTTGTTAAAAAATCGTTACAATAACAAACAGTATTTGGTTAATTGTATTTTTAAAAGATTTTTTGGTATAAAACCTATTTCTGTCGAATCGGCCTCTTGTCTGAAAATGTTATTAGATAATTTAAACGACACACTGAACGGACTGTCAAATTTAGACATTAGTACTGAGTCCTGGGATGTAATAATAATTTATATTGTCAGTCAGAAATTAGATATGGAAAGTAGAAAGATGTGGGAAAGTAAAGTTAGTATGATAACAAGTCATTCAAATGATTTGCCTAAGATTGAAGAATTTAAAGACTTTCTGGAAACCAGATATCATTCACTAGAATTCTTAGATAGTAAAGTACAAAAGGCAAAATATTATAACACTAACTCTAGATCTAATTCTGTAAATTTACATGTATCAAGCAATCAACAAGAGAGTCAGATAACTTGTAAATATTGTGACGGTGATCATAAAATTACTTATTGTTATAAATTTAAAGTATTAAACGTTAATGACAAGCGTAATTTTGTCCAGCAAAACGGGTTATGTTTTAATTGTTTATCACATTCACACGTTGCAAAGTACTGTCGTAGCACAACTTCGTGTCAAATATGCAAACGACGACATCATACGTTGCTGCACCAGAGCGTCGATGAGGCTGTTGTCAATGAGGTGACAACGGAAAACGGGTCACAAGGACAAGAAGAGGGACAAGGAAACATGCATCAAGGAACTAAAGGACTGGAGGTAGAAGGCAGCTACTTCTCGAAAAGTATAGGAAGGGACTCGTTAATAGGCACTGCTTTAGTGAATGCAGAGTCGGGGTCGGGAAAAGCGATGATTACGCTGCGCGCTCTTATTGACCCAGGGTCACATGTTTCCTTTATAACAGAAGCCGCGGCTCAATTGTTAGGGCTTTCACGGAAGACAGTCAGGGAAAATTTTGCGGGATTGGGAGGGAAACCAACATTGACTTCTAAGTCTATGACGGAAGTGACACTGCATTCTACACTCAATTCCGATTGTCAGATCCGTATGAAAGAAGTTTTCATTCTGGAAAAATTAACTGCGTTACTTCCACCACGAGAAGTGAAGCTTCAATCCTGGCCATTATTGGATCAGATAAGATTGGCTGATCCAGAACTATGTAGGCCAAATCCGGTTGACCTGTTAATTGGGGCTAACGAGTATAGCTTTATACTCAAAGAAGGGGTTAAGAAGTGTCCAACAGGGTCGTTAGTAGCCCAAGAAACTATTTTTGGATGGATAGTGTTGAAGGGTGCTGCGTGTTCTAGTAGTGAAAGGCTTGTTGAGTTGAATATTCGGAATAATTTATTTACAAAATGATAAATATATATACAATTACATTAACCTTACACTAGTGCTTAACCTAAGACTTAATAAATATTTATTTACAAATCACATCGATATGTGAATGTTGCGCGCGGTGTGTGCGCGGGCGCGCGGGGCGAAGCAAGCTCGCGAGACGGCCGTCGGGCGGCGTGCTCCGGCCGGCAGTCGACGGCGAGGCACCTAGCGAGCGGGCGTGTCGCTCTGCTGCATGCGCGGGACCGCGCACGGTCTTCGCGCGGCGTGTTGTGTAGTGTGCTGGCTCCAGATCTTCGCTCCGAGATACCAAACGACCTTTTCAGGTCGATCTTCCTTGTTTCCAACACAAAACGACCTTGTCGGGTCGCGGCTTCCGGTTTCCTTTAGGCAGATCGTCGAGTGGTATGTACCTCAGGGCCTCCGGGCCCTGGGGGAGGTAGTGTTTTGGTTTTTGGGTAAGGTCGTGGTAATGGTAGGTACATGCGGTAAGTATGGTACCCTACAAGGCTCCCCCTCAAGAGAAGCGTACGGGTCTCTTGCTGGTGCGCCCGCTCCTGGTAACGTATGAGGGCGCAGACGACGAGCTGGATTCGTTGGCTTCTTGGTGCGAATCGGTAACCGTGTTTTGAGGTTCGGTTACCGATTCGTTCAAAGTATAGGCCGGCTTGAGACGGTCGATTGACACGATGACGTCACGGCCTGGCATGCGAATCTTGAACGTCTTCTCTGTCCGATGTAAGACTGGAAACGGGCCATCGTACGGTCGCTGGAGGGGTTTCCGGACGGCGTCGACACGTAGAAACACGGAGTCGCACGTACTGAGGTCTTTGTGTACGAACGTGTCGCGTTTTTGGCTATGTGGTTCGTACACGGGCGTCAGTGCGGTGATGTGCCGATGAAGTTTTTCTACGTAGTCGTGGTCCATTGAATGCGATGTGTTGGTAGGACTAACAAAGTCGCCCGGCAGTCGCAGCGCCTGCCCGTAGGTTAATTGGGCAGCGCTAGTGTTCGTGTCCGTGCGGGCGGCGGCTCGTAGTCCTAGTAGCACGGTCGGAATTTCATTGATCCAATGGTTATTGCCGTTGAGCCGAGACCTTAGTGCGGCCTTAAGCGACCGATGCCAGCGTTCTACGATCCCGTTGCTTTGTGGGTGATAAGCAGTGGTGTGGTTTCGTTGCACGCCGAGTAGATTAGCCATCGAGTTGAATAGTTGGCTTTCAAACTGACGACCTTGATCCGTAGTGATGGTAGTAGGGCATCCGAAACGACATATCCACGTCTCGTAGAACGCTTTGGCAACGTTTTCTGCGGTGATTTCTTCCAATGCTATTGCTTCGGGCCAACGAGTTTTGCGGTCGATCATGGTGAGCAGGTAGCGGTGCCCACTGGCGCTGGTTGTGAGCGGCCCTACGATGTCGATGTGGACGGCTTGGAATCTGTTGCAAGTAGGGAACGATGCGACGGTGCTGTGTGTGTGCCGTTGAACTTTGGACTGTTGACACGACACACACGTCTTTGCCCAAGTTCCCACGTCGATATTCATCGATGCCCAGAAATATCGGTCTCGCATCAACTTGCGTGTTGTTCGTACGTCGGGATGGCTGATATTGTGGACCGAGTCGAAGGCTTGCCGTCTGAATTCTTCGGTAAGGTACGGTCGAATGTTTTTTGTTGAGGTTTCGCAGTAAATTTCGATATTTGTCCCAGGAATTTTGTGTTTCTTTAATGTGATGTTGGATTGCAGCAGTAATTTTGTGAGCATGTTGTCTCGCTCTTGTGCGGTTGATAATTTTGCGTAGTCGATTGCCGTAGGTAGAATTATTGACTCGATGCGCGATAATGAGTCGGCTACCGAGTTGTCCGTTCCGCTGACATGCCGAATATCGCTTGTGAATTCGCTGATAAAAAGTAGCTGGCGAATTCGGCGCTGCGTGTCGTTATCCGATGGCGGTTTGTTCAGTGCGTAGATCAGCGGTTTGTGGTCAGTGAAGATAGTGAGTTCTCTTCCCTCGAAGATCTTCCTGAAGTGCTTGACCGACATGTAGATGGATAGTAGCTCGCGATCAAATGTGGAGTACTTTTGTTGGGCTGGTGAAAATTTCTTAGAAAAATACCCCAGTGCTTGCCACTTCCCGCCGATTTTCTGTTGAATTACGGATCCAGCTGATTTGTCCGATGCGTCACAGAACAAGGCGATGGGCGCATTATGAGCGGGATGCGCTAGGGTCGCTGCATTTTTTATACTTGACTTGCTGGCTTCGAATGCTTCCGTGGCTTCAGTTGTCCACTCGATTTTGGTTTTGTCTTTCTTCTTTGAGTTGTGTAGGTAGGCATGTAGTGGAGCTTGAATGGTTGCGGCATTTGGAATGCTGTCACGGTAGAAGTTTGTCATTCCAAGGAACCGTCGTAGATCTTCTATTGTTTGAGGCATTGGAAAATTCGTGATGGCTTCGACCTTCTCTTCTAGGGGTTTGATACCTTAAGGCGACACACGATATCCCAAGAACTTCACCTCTCGCAGCCCAAGGTGGCATTTTGCTGGATTTATGGTGATGCCGTATTTGTCAAGGCGTTCTAGTACGGTGCGTAGGTCTCGGGCGTGGCTTTCCTCATCAGGTGATGCTATGATTACGTCGTCGATGAAAGGGAAGACGTTGTCCAGGCCTGATAAGACCTGATGGATGAACCGCTGAAATGTTTGTCCGGCATTTTTCAGTCCTGGACACATTTTCGGACATTCGAAAAGGCCAAACGGTGTGATGATGGCGGTTTTCTCTATGTGCTCTTCAAGTACCGGAAGTTGTTGGTAGGCTCTGTTCAAATCGAGGGTCGAGAAGACCTGCATGCCATGCAGCTGGTAGGTGAAGTCCTTTAGTCTTGGTACTGGGTAGCGGTCTGGTTTTGTTACGGCATTGAGACGTCTGTAATCGCCGCATACGCGGATGTCGCCGTTCTTCTTGGGTACCACATGTAGTGGACTCGCCCAAGGGCTTTTGCTTGGTCTGCATAGGCCCTGCTCCATCATCAGCTCGAATTCCTTCTTCGCCGCTTGGTACCGGTGGGGTGGTAACGGGCGGGCTTTGGCGTACAGCGGCGGTCCGGACGTCTCGATGTAGTGCTCGACGTTGTGTTTGGGGCTGGTCTTCATTGCTGATGGTCTGGTGATGTCTGGGAAATCGGCGAGAATTTCGTGGTATTTGCTCCCAGCATCAATGGTGCGCAACGTAGGTGCCGACGATTTGCATATCGGTGCATTGACGGACAAGCTAGTGACCTTATCGGTGATGTTGCGACTCGCGATATCGATGAGTAGTTTGTGGTGGTTCAGAAAATCACCCCAATTATCGGTTTGCTGACTGCTGCGATTATAAATTTCCACTTGTATGGTCTTCGCACTGGCTGTAACAGCTCAGTGGGCGAGCGCTTGCCTTGGAAACAAGGTGCGCAGGTTCGAACCCCGGCTCGCACCTCTGATTTATTTAATTAATCATGTGCGAATCGTCTTTGTGCGATTGTTACTAGCTTTCGGTGAAGGAAAACATCGTGATGAAACCTGCATGTCTGAGGAAGCCTAACTAGCTTTCGAAAGACGTGTGAAGTCCGCCAACCCGCACTTGGCCAGCGTGGTGGACTATGGCCTAAGCCCCTTCAACTTGAAGGGAGGCCCGTGCTCAGCAGTGGGACATAAACAAGGGCTGGTATTATTATATATGGTCTTCGCAATCCGAGGTCCAGTTCCAGATGCTTTTCGCCGTACGTGGGTATCCGTGTGTTGTTCGCCGCGTAGAGGCAAAAATCTGTCGGTGACATCTTCACCCCGGTGCGTCGTGGTATGACTGATATATTGGCGCCGGTGTCGATGAGAAATGTCAGTCTGGAGTTTTTGTCGGTGACGAATAGGCGGTGGGATAGCTCTGATACGCTGGGTTCCGCCACTGCCAGCGTATTTTCCGGATTCTTCCATTCGTACGATCATGGGCTGGCACACTGTCTTGCTTTTTCCCTGAAGCGACGGTGGTAGTAGCAGAATGATGAATATGATGGTGAGTTGCTTCGATACCGACGAGATGGTGAATCTGATCGTGAGACTGGTCGACGCCGTTGGTACTGTTCTTGGCAGGGACAGTGTTCGTTGAGGCGTTGTGGACTTCTCCGTAGCTCAGCGACATCCAGCGACAATTTTTGAATTTCTTCTATGAGAGATAGTGTGCCGGTGTGTCTTGCTGATGGTGCCGCTTCTAGTGTGTTTATCGCCGTGACAGATGCTATTTGTGTAGCATTTTCTATCATCTTGTCTGCAAGAATGGCGAGCTCGTCGAGTGAGGTTTGCGTGCTGAATGTTTCGCTCACAGCCAGGATGGATCGTATGTGTGGTGGTAGATGACTTGTCCACATCAATCTTAGCGTGTCTTCTGGTATTTTTTCTCTCGCGAGGCTTCGCATGCGCCGTAGCAGTTGTGTGGGCTTTTGTTCCCCGATCTCAATTTCGGACAGCAACCTCTGCAGCTGACGGCTGTCTGACTCCTCGTAGGCGGAGATAAGTCGGTTTTTCAACGCCGTGTATTGGTCAGCGGCAGGTGGCTTGTAAAGCAGGTCGGCGATCTGTTCTATATCTGGTTTTTCCAGTTGAGCTATCAGCATCTGCGCCAGTTGTGCTTGGTTCTTCTTGAGGTCGTTAGTAGCCGCCTCGAAACTGTAGAACCATAGTCTTGGTTGGTCGCGCCAGAATGCAGGAATCCGCATGGACAGGGCTATTCCTGCGATTTCTTGTTGCGATTGTTCCATGGTCGAACGTCGGGTGTAACCACTGAAGGGTGCTGCGTGTTCTAGTAGTGAAAGGCTTGTTGAGTTGAATATTCGATACAAAATGATAAATATATATACAATTACATTAACCTTACACTAGTGCTTAACCTAAGACTTAATAAATATTTATTTACAAATCACATCGATATGTGAATGTTGCGCGCGGTGTGTGCGCGGGCGCGCAGGGCGAAGCAAGCTCGCGAGACGGCCGTCGGGCGGCGTGCTCCGGCCGGCAGTCGACGGCGAGGCACCTAGCGAGCGGGCGTGTCGCTCTGCTGCATGCGCGGGACCGCGCACGGTCTTCGCGCGGCGTGTTGTGTAGTGTGCTGGCTCCAGATCTTCGCTCCGAGATACCAAACGACCTTTTCAGGTCGATCTTCCTTGTTTCCAACACAAAACGACCTTGTCGGGTCGCGGCTTCCGGTTTCCTTTAGGCAGATCGTCGAGTGGTATGTACCTCAGGGCCTCCGGGCCCTGGGGGAGGTAGTGTTTTGGTTTTTGGGTAAGGTCGTGATAATGGTAGGTACACACTTTATAATCCTTTAGGATGGATTGCTCCAAGCATAGTAATAGCAAAAATCCTTATCCAAAAATTATGGTTAGCTGGTATACAGTGGGACGATGAGTTGCCTCGAGAACTGTTAGATGAATGGATTACATATCGAAAGGATTTAGAACAACTTACCGAGTTTCGTTTACCAAGATGGATGATGAGCAGCAACACGGATCGCGTAGTGCAACTTCACGGTTTCTGTGATGCTTCCAGTGCAGCCTTTGGAGCGGTAGTATACTTACGTGTTATTGATGCAAATGGAAAGGTAAGTGCTACCTTAATAACTGCAAAAACGAAAGTAGCTCCCATTAAGCAGGTTTCAATACCCCGTTTAGAATTAAGCGGAGCAGTTTTACTTACTAAACTTCTAGTCGAAGTTTCTCAAGTATTAGATATACCAAAATCTCATCTTTTTGCGTGGACCGATTCCGAAATAGTACTAGCTTGGCTCAGTAGTCATCCTAGTAAATGGAAAACATTTATAGCGAATCGGGTAGCCGAAATTATCACAATTTTAGACCGCAATCAGTGGCACTATGTAAAATCTAACCAAAACCCAGCAGACGCAGCATCAAGAGGTGTTAAACCAGCCGATCTTGTAAACCATGACCTTTGGTTGAATGGGCCGTCATGGTTAAGTGAAGAAGAAATAACCTACCATAGTCTGAAAAACAATAATACGACCTTAGAAGAGAAAAAGGCAGTAGTTTATGTGGCAACGATCGAAAATGACGATGATGACATTTGGTGTAAGTTTTCTTCGCTGCAGAAATTGTTAAGAGTTGTAGCCTACTGTAGAAGATTCCTGAAAGGAAAAAATAAAGAAAATCATACTTACCTCCTGAAAAAAGAAATTAATGAAGCATTAGAAATTATGATACGAAAATGTCAAAGTAAAGCATATAGCAAAGAAATACAAGATTTATTGAAAGGAAAAGAAATAAATAGAAAATCAACACTTACCACTTTTACTCCATATTTGGATGAATTTGGAATAATCCGCGTTGGTGGGCGGATTCAACAGGCACTAGTCGACGAAAAGCAAAAACATCCAATAATCATTCCACATGATTCCCATCTTGCTAAGCTTCTGGTAGCAGATGCTCATAGTCGAACCTTACATGGAGGTCCTCAACTAATGTTAAATTATTTACAGGCCAAGTATTGGATTATAGGGGCAAAAAATTTGGTCAAGCAGCATTATAGAAAATGCGTTAGATGTATAAGGTATGCATCTTCCAATAAACCGCAATTAATGGGTCAATTACCAAGCCCACGAGTGACCCCGAATAGAGCCTTTCTGTTTAGTGGTGTAGATTTCGCAGGACCCATTAATATCCGAGCGTCTAAGGGACGTGGTCATAGTTCCTACAAAGGGTATGTGTGTCTGTTCATTTGTTTGTCCACGAAAGCAGTCCATTTAGAGGCAGTAAGCGACCTTTCCTCACAAGGATTTTTAGCGGCCTATCGACGGTTTGTGGCAAGGCGTGGACATTGTAGTGACATATTCAGTGATAATGGGACAAACTTTGTAGGCGCTGCAAAGGATTTAAAGGACTTGTTCAACGTAGAGAGGTCTAGCATTTTGCCGGAAATCTTGGATTGGCTATCAACAAATTCTACTCAGTGGCACTTTATTCCGCCACACGCTCCAAATTTCGGAGGTTTATAGGAAGCAGGAATAAAGTCCACCAAATATCATTTGCGTCGAGTAATCGGTAATTCTACACTGACTTTTGAAGAGATGACTACGTTACTGGCTCAAATTGAGTCCTGTCTTAATTCGAGACCAGTATCGTACGTCACTGATCAAGCTGTGACTTCACCATTGACGCCAGGGCACTTTTTAGTGGGTGAGCCGTTGATACTGCCTCCTGATCGTAGTTATGAACAAACTACAGTCAGTTCACTAAGAAGATGGCAATTGTGTCAGCGTATGTTAAAAGACTTTTGGCGACGCTGGTCTAATGAATATTTAATAGGGTTGATGCGAAGACACAAATGGAAGAATGCTACCTCTGAACCAGAAATTGGGGATGTAGTTTTGATAAAGGAATCTAATTTACCCCCGGGTAGATGGCTTATGGGTGTAGTGGTTGAAAAACATCCCGGTGCTGACAAAATAACGAGAGTTGTTACGTTGCGTTGTAAAGATTCTTACCTTAAACGGCCTACATCAAAATTATGTACCTTACCGGTGACCGAATAAGTTATCTTGGTTGTTGGATTATATTATGTTAGTAGTCATTATTTGTTTTACCAATCACTTGTTAATAAGCAGTAAGTTAGTGCTAGGAAAGTATTAAATGAAGGAAGAACTGTAGTTCTTGGCGGGCGGTTATGTTTGAGGCTAGAAGTCTTAAGTAGATTAAGTTAAGTTTATATTATAAGTTTCTAAAATTCTAACTAGATGTCGCTACCATCGAGTTAGTTCACGCTATCGTTTCGATCACAACAAATAGTGATATATTCTTATTTTTTTTTATTAAATTGTACCAGATCCGAACCCTACTGGTGTTTTATTTTAGACCTAGCTAGAGGGCGCTCTTGGTTCAGTTTACGGTCGTGTACAGTTAAAGAGTGGCTACACAGTTATAAACCACAGGCACTAACTTGATAAAGTGGCTATGATTAGGGATGTGAGATTACTGAAAAAGAATCGATTAAATAAAAATCGATTTTTCTATAATCAAAATTAATCGATTTGCCATAAATCGATTTTAATAAAAATAAATAATCGATTTCTGCGAAAAAAATCGATTTTTTTGTATTCCTAAAAGGTACATGTTAAATGCAAAAAATCTGAATGTTATTCATCTATTTATGCAGATATCCATTTTCAAAAACAAGTTTATAAATATTAGTATCAGTTTTATTTATAAATTAGATATGCATTAGCCCGTGATACTAAATCAGGTTTACTCGTAATCGTACTGGCTAAAGTTGAATGTAAAACAAGAAATTGAGGTAAGCGCAGGTTTAGATTAACACGAATTTTAATAACATAAATAGAAATTGGATTTATATTTAACTACTCAAATAAAACCCTGTTAATTATTGTTTAACCCTTAAACCGCCGTCAGGCAACATACCAATAGAAAAATCCATTGCGTATCAGGCACTTGGCGTTGTATGTGTTAACTACCGTATTCTGTTAAATTTCTACTGAAGTTCATTAGATTCTGCTAAAATTTTCTATTCTGCGACATAATCGGCTAAACCCTAAAATGAGGGTTCAATTTTGCTAAAATAGCAGAATTCTGCTAAATCTGGTCACACTGCACTGAAACTACTTTACATACATACAGATGGCGCCGTTTTTTATATATTGAACAAAAAATCTCGTATTAAAATATCCCCAAAGACTTAATACTTAGAAGTATGATTTCATACTTCATACTTATTTACTATTATACTTATTTAAGTATAATAGTAAATAAGTAGAAATACTTAGAAGTATGAACTTAATTCGAGATTTTTCACCCAACGCATAGATGGCCCTGTTTATAAAATTGAAACTTACTGCAAGATTTTTTCATCGGTCGCATAGATACGAGCTGTTTCTAAAAATCGATTTAAACACGTAATTTATATAATCGATTTACTAAAAATCGATTAATATTATTATAAAAATCGACAGTAAAAAATCGATTATTAGAAAATAATAATCGATTAAAATAAAAATCGATTATTTTTTAACATCCCTAGCTATGATTCCAGGAAAAATATCGATATGTCGATATTTTATGTTTACTAGTCTTGTGTACTACAAGAACGGTGAACGGTTAGGAACCGTTGCGCAATGCTCACCGAATAGATTCGGTAATCTTAATCGTACATCGGACACTTGCTGTTTTAGTTCAGCTTGAACGATGAACAAGCAACCGTACGAAGTACTACGTACGAAAGAGTCCGGTCCTCATCTTGCGGATGTTGTGTGTTGCCAGGGCCAAAGTTCGGTGGGGGTAGTAGCGGGGCATCTGCCGGAGATTCTTAGCACCCCCTACTGGACCGTTACCCCACCTGCTACCAAGACGAGGAATAGAGGAGCCGCCGGGGACTAGGGGCCATTTGCAAGTCGTGTCTGTCATTGTGTGTTTAGTGTGTTAGTTTAGGGATTTGCCATAATCCCCACGCTTGGCAGGCGTCTTGGGGATCGCAGTATATATGAAGAAATGAATCTCAAACAAAAGACGCTGCTGCCCGTCTTCTTGATTTCCCTTAGTCGCCTCTTACGATACACCCAACGGAAAGAGGTGGGGGATGCAATTCTAACCCGGTACCCCACGGGTATTTTATACTACATATACAAAATTCCTGTGACCAGTAAAAAAACCCCGCCCCCACACCATGTGATGATAATGATGATCGTTGTGTGATGATGTGATGATGATCTTCATCACCAAGATATGAACGAAGTTGATGATGTGTGATAATGATTTATCTTTTAATGTGTACTTATGTATACATGAAAAATACACGATATATTTATTTCAATTTGTAAATAAAATTCGTTTATTAATCGGTTGGTAAAAGTAAACAAGAAGACTAAGCTAGTGTAGAGGTTGAAAAAACGACGGATGCATCGTTAACGATTGACAATGACGTCCACAACTAAAAACATTCTGTTTACGATATAAACTAGTCGAAAATTTTCTGTTTTTTTTTTTATTTAATTTTTTTTCGGGGCTTTTGCTCTGGTGGAGTACACCAGCCCCATTTAGACTGTTTTATAAAACAGTTTATCGTGGACGATATACGGTCTTGTTTTGTCGAATGAAAATGCGTCGACGATAGACTTGTGTAGTACATGAGAGAACTATTCCTTTTCATTTTTAGTACAACACTCTTTTAGTACTTCGTCTTTCAGTATGTATTCGACTATTCGTAGTCTCTAGCTCTATAATAACTGGTCAGCTATTCCTATTCGTTTTTAGTACATCATTCATTTGGATTCATTTAGTACTTCGTCTTCCGCTCGAGATTTATTCGTAGTCTCTGGTTCTGCACGAACTGGTCCGATCAGTTACTCGTTGACACACTCAGAACGGGACTGAATGAGCGGGAATGATATGTACTAAAAGTACTAAAATAATAAATTATTACATTTAAAAGATTATACTAGTAGCGCTCCGTTCAATGTCCGAGCAAAAACAAGCCTAGAAGATATGCATACCTATATGAATGTTAAAGAACATGAGGATTAGGTTATTATTGAATATTAATTATGTAACGTTTGTGATTTTAATAGTTTTAATATTATTGTTGTATGACGCAGTATGTAAACAAATAAAGCTAACAAAAAAAAACAAGATAATTAAATGGCTGAAATGCGTGGGGTGGTGGCGTCTTCAATTCGAACAATGATGATGATATAGATAATGATGGTGATGATTATGATGATAGTTGTGTGATGAACGTGATGAAAATGTGAATGATGATGTTGAATGGTGATGAAGATATGAATGGTGATGATGGTGTGAAAGTTGTGAATGATGATGAATGGTAATTATGTGTTATAATGGTGATGAGGATGTGAATGATGATGATGATGAATAGTGAAAATGTGTGATGATGGTGATAAACATATGAATAGTGTTGATGATGATGAATGGCGATGATGGTGTTTGATGATGATTATGAACGGTGATGAATATGTGAATGGTGATGTAGATGTGAATAATGATGATGATGATGTGTGATAATGCTGATGAAGATGTGAAAAATGATGATTATGATGAATGGTGATGATGGTGTGCAGAAGTACACATGAAAAATTACACGAAAATATACTGATTACAATTTGTAATTAAAGTCATTGATCTATCAATACATATAAAATTACACACATCAAAAGTGTCTAGGGATCAAGCATTTTTAAGCGGATTTCTTGAGATTGAGATGTGGCTTTGTAATAAATTTATGATTTTATAAATTTATATGGATCCTTTTTGGTGCATTTCATAATTTGAATCAGGAACTGTGAATCAAATTCGAGTAAAAGATGAAAATCAGCTGTCAATATTTTCCCTATAAAAACATACAACGCATTGAAGACATTATTAGTGCTACTGTTTCCCTACTACTGATTAAAACCAACGTTATTATGGAGCGGCGACGTCATTTAAGCAGGGAAGAAATGCTCAGAGTCGTGGGAATGATAGAAGCTGGTTCCCGGCAACGTACTGTGGCTTTAGCTCTGAATACAAGTCAGAGTGTTATCAGTCGACTTTGGACACGTTACCGAAGCACTGGTACCGTGGCTGAGCGCCATGGAGGACGGTATCGCTGCACCACACGGAAACAAGACCGATATATTCAAATCTTAACTCGAAGAGCTCCAACAATAACTGCCATGATGTTAGCCGTGAGGCTTCATCACTCTTCAGGGAACTTAATTAGCGACCAAACAGTCAGAAACCACTTGCATGAAGTGAACCTTCATTCCCGAAGACCGCTACGGGTACCACCTATAGCAATGCACAATCGTAGGATTCGATATCAATGGGCTCTTGAACACAGAAATTGGGCAGAAGAACAATGGCGTTTCGTGTGCTTTTCTGATGAGTCTCGTTTTGGTATGAGACCGGATACAAGACGTATACGACACTGGAGAACCCCTGGACGCCAACAGCGATTAAAATCCTGCCAGGAAGTCCATCCTTATAGTGGTGGAACCATCATGGTATGGGCGGGTATTTGGATCGGCGGAAGAACTGAGTTGATTTGGATCAGAGGCAACCTCAACGCTCAAATTTATGCTGAGACGATTGTATCAGACGTCATCGTTCCTCTACAAGTGCAAATCGGTCCCTTATTTCAGTTAATGCATGATAATGCACGACCGCACACCGCAAGAGTTGTAAGACAGACTCTCGCCGCAGCTAACATCAATGTCCTGCCCTGGCCTGCTCAGTCGCCAGACTTGAACCCGATTGAGCATGCATGGGATATGCTACAGAGAAGAGCTCTGCCGAATATGGAGGGTATCCAGTCGCAAGAAGACCTTTTTTTGTTGTTGCAACGAACATGGGCGGCCATTCCACAGCGTGATTTGGATGAACTCATTTTGAGTATGCCAAACCGATGTTCTTGTGTTGTTAGTGTTCGCGGTAGAAACACGGATTATTAATTGTTTAAGTTACCCAATAAAATTTTAAAGAAAACTGTTATTTCAGTCTTTTTTTCGAACTTTTGTGTTAGTGGTTCAAATGTCAAAAATCCCTTTATTAGGAAAATGGCAAATTTCTTTATTAATGCAAAGGTGACTTGGTTTATCGTTACTGTGACAAACGAAAACACTTTATTTGATGAATCCTTAAAGAAAATTTTAATTAATATCAATCAGGAGAAAAGTTATTGCAAAAATATATGTTGATCCCTAGACACTTTTGATGTGTGTACTTGTCCTGACTGACTGACTGACTGACTGACTGACTGATTCATCAACGCACAGACCAAACCGCTGGACCTAGAAAGCTGAAATTTGGACAATGGGTTCTTCTTATGACGTAAGCACCCACTAAGAAAGGATTTTTGAAAATTCAACTCCTAAAGGGGTTAAATGGGGTGTTTTCTTTTGTATGAAACTTTTTATTGTATGGTTCGATTGACTTGAAATTTACTGGAAAGATTTTTGGAATAAAATAAATAAATACATGTTTCGGGATTTTTCAGAAACAACCATTGGGGGTGCGCTAGGGGTTGATAAACTTTGTATGGGAAATAATTATTACTTAATTCAATTGATTTGAAAGTTGGTGAAAATACCCTTAAAATAAAAAGATTGAACACGTATCATTTATTTTTCAAAAAATTTACCCCTAAAGTGGGATAAGAGGGATTTTTTTTAATCTATATTATTAAAAGAACAGGCTTTTTTTCTAGAAATCACCATACAGTCAAAACCATTTAAAGTAGAATCATGAAATTTGGAACTAACATTATTCAATAGTTTAGGTGAACAATAAGAACGAACTCGACATTTCACACCTAAATGGGTCAAATGTGCTCCCAAAGTGTGTATGGATTAAAAAAATCATCACACAGACACGAAACTTTGTCAGTATACTGAGGAAAAGAAATAAAGAAACACGTATTTCATAACTTTAAAAAAAAACGACCATTAAAGGGGTATAAGCGTGGTGTTTGAGTCATACTCAAAAACCATGCGCATAAAAAAATTCATGCTGCATTGATGAAACTTTGCGAATACATTTATCACCGCAAATGCAAATCCATGTGCCATTAATATTGTTTTGATTATCAACCCCTAAGAGGTTCTAATTGGGGTCCAAAAAATGTTTTTTGAACTACAGCCAATACTTAATTTATGTATTGCACACAAGAATCTAACATATCTATTCCGGCAAAAACAACCCCTAAGTTAATTTCATGGGGTTGAAAATATGCACAAAGAAGGATTTCTATTTAATGCTATAATGCAGGTAGAGTAACGCAACTCGGTAAATAAACTCAACACAACAATGGAAGAAACAAATTTTTGGATTTTTTTCTAAACCTTTTTTTTTTTGACGCGGGTGAAATCTTCCAAAGATCCCCGGGAGCTGTGGGGCTCGACCGGGCTATGTGGGATTCTTACCCACTAAAACCCCAGCGGATGTCGCATCGGCACATGAGAGGGGGGACCCCAGGGCTCTCCGGTAGGATCTGCACGAGGGGCCCCTCAGTGCCTTGCCTTTGAGCCCGCCGCCGGGGGGCGTATTGTAGCCCCCCGGGAACCTGACAGGGTACTCACGGGGACGGGGGCCGCAACCCCGCCGCCGTCCTCCTCGGAGTCGCCGCCGTACTCAATGGACGTTCAAAGGGCCCACACCCCGAACGTCCAGCGACCCCTAAGTTGATGATCCAGCTTGGCTCAACTCAATCCACTTTATTCCAACTTGACCCACTTCAAACCACCTTGACTTATCTCGATCCACCTCGGTCTATCTCGATCCATATCAATCAACCTTGATCCAACTCGAACCAGTTCAATGCAGTTTGATAGTCCAGCTTGACTCATCTCGATTCACTTTGTATCACCTTGACCCACATCGACCCACCCAGACTTAACTATATCGATCCACCTCGGTGCATCTCGATTCACATCGATCAACCTCGATTTACCTCGCGTTAGCTCGATCCAGCTTGATCCTGCTTGATCCAGTTTGATCCAGCTCAAACCAGTTTTATTCAGTTCAATCCGGTATTATCCGGTCCAATCGAGTTTGATGCAGTTTGATGATCCAGCTTGACGCAACTCAATCCATTTTATTCCAACTTGACCCACTTCATACCACCTTGACTTATCTCGATCCCCTCGGTTCATCCAGATTCACATCGATTCACCTCGATCCAGTTCGAACCAGTTCGATACAGATTGATAATCTGGCTTGACTCATTTTGATACATTTTGTTCCATATTGACCCACTTCTCACTGTTTTTAGTGATCTAAAAACAGGGTTGCCAACTGAAAATCAGCGCTGGGTGCATTCCACCCTGCTCATGCTGAGTTGGTGTCCTTTTTGGCATGGCATACAGGATATTAGACTTAACATTATTTTAAGTTTTCATTTTTCTTATATGTTTTTTTGTTTTTTTTTTTTCGTATCCATAGTTTGTACATGTCTGTAATGTAATGTAATCTTGTATGTGCATGTCAAATAAATGTTTTTCTTCTTCTTCTTCTTCTTGACTTATATTGATCCACGTTGGTCTATTTCGATCCACAATCCACATTGATCTACATCGATTTACCTCGGTCCAGCTCGCTTTAGCTACATCCAACTCAAACCAGCTTGATCCTGCTTGATCCAGTTTGATCCGACTCAAACCAGTTTTATTCAGCTCAATCCAGTTTTATTCCGTTTAATCGAGGGTACATCAAGTAGTTTGATGATCCAGCTTGGCTCATTTGGATCCACTTTATTCCAACTAGACCCATTTCAAACCACGTTGACTTATCTCAATCCACCTCGGTCCATCTCGATCCACATCGATCAACCTCGATCCAGCTCAATTTACTTCGATCCAGCTCACTTTAGCACGATTCACCTTAATCCTGCTTAATCCAGTTTGATCCAGCTCAAACCAGTTTTATTCAGCTCAATCCGGTTCAATCAAGTTCGATGCAGTTTAATGATCCAGCTTGGATCATATCGATCCACTTTATTCCAACTTGACCCATTTCAAACCATCTTGACTTATATCGATCCACCTCGGCCCATCTCGATCCACATCGATCCACCTCGAATTACTTTGATCCAGCTCGCTTTTGCTCGGTTCACCTTGATCCTGCTTGATTCGGTTTTATCCAGCTCAAACCAGTTTTATTCAGCTGAATCCGGTATTATCCGGTTCAATGCAATTTCATGATCGAGTTTGGCTTAACTCAATCCACTTTATTCCATCTTAACCCACTTCAAACCACCTTGGCATATCGATCCATCTCGGTCCATCTTGATCCACATCGATCCACTTCGATTTACCTCGATTAATCTTGATCCTGCATGATCCAGTTTAATCTAGCTCAAACCAGTTGTTATTCAATTCGGTTCTATCGAGTTTGATGCAGTTTGATAATCCGGCTTGACTCATCTCGAACCAGTTTATTTCACTTTGAGCTACTTCGACCCACCTTGACTTATCTTGATCTACTTCGGTCCATCTTGATCCACATCGATCCACCTGGATTTACCGAGGTAAATGATCCAGCTCGCTTTAGCACGATGATCCGGCTCAACCCAGGCAAAATAATTTTCAAAATCGGATCAGTGGTTCTGAAGATTACCCTTAGATTACACATACTTACAAACACACAAACATACAAAAATACAAATTTAAACTCTTTACAATATCTACACTTCTATACATTAGTATATAGATATAGATAGATAGTATAGAAGTAGGGAGGAAGTAGGGACAGTAGGATTTCTTATCAATTGTAAAACAACGTCATGGTATTATTTTCAACAATGACGAAATTCCATTCTAAATTTCATTCCCTATTTCAACCCCTTCAATCTTTTTGTTCGGGATAAAAGGTAGCCTATGTCCTTTCTTAAGGTCTAATCTGTCTCTGTACCAAATTTCATCGAAATCGGTTCAGTGGATTAGGCGTTAAAGCGTAGCAGACAGACAGACAGAGTTACAAAAACACAGGCTATGTCATCAAGTATGTATATTTGACGATGACACATAATAGGTCCAGGTTTAATAAAAGTGTAAACAATATTTTTAAAAACCTTCATCCTTGATTTAAAACGCGTTTTACTTACAAAACCAACGCGGGCGAAGCCGCGGGCTACAGCTAGTCGATTAGTAAACGTAAACGAGAAGCCTACACTAGTTTCGTCGTTGACCAAACGACAACGACAACGATATACAACGACGTCGACGATCAACGTCTACAGCTAAAAACATTCTGCTTACGATATAAACTGCTCGAAACTTTAGACTGTATTATAAACTAGTTTATCGTGGACGATAAACGGCCTCGTTTCGTCAACCGAAAATGCGTCGACGACCAATCCCTAGATGCGTGTTTACCGGACGCCGGAGTTCTAAACACACTGAAAGTTCAAATTAGTTTTTGTGTGTAGTACAAGAACCGTGAACAGTTAGGAACCATTCCGCAATGCTGATTAACCACCAACCGTTAATCGTACATCGGACACTCGCTCTATTAATTCAGCTTGAACGATGTGCAAGAAACCGCTCGATGTACTAAGTATGAAGAAGTATGGGTACACGACTATCAGATGCAAGTGGAAAACAGAACGATGAGAGGGGGAACCCCAGGGCTCTCCGGTGGGATCTGCACCAGGGGTTCCTCAATGCCTTGCCTTTGAGCCCGACGCCGGGGGGCGCATTGTAGCCTGCCGCCGGGGGGCGCATTGTAGCCCCCCGGGAACCAGTCACGGTGCTCACGGGGACGGGGGTTGCAACCCCGTCGCCTTCCTCAATGGATGTTCAAAGAGCCCACACCTCGAACGTCCAGCGACGTCCAGCGTCATATTCAGCTTTCATCTTTTGCCTTACTGGACACAGACCCAATGGAAATACATGATGTGATTAATTCGTTGAAATCTAGCAGTGCTCCAGGCTGGGACAATATACCTTCTAGTTTTTTAAAACTTGCCATAAACGAAGTTACTCCAATTATATGTCATCTGGTCAATCTATTGTTACGACCGGGAGATAAAAGTGTTAATTACTCCGTTAATTATTACTTAATTGCAATGATCTCAAAACACATTGTTAGTCTATAGGTCTACTATCGATTCGTACCGAAAGATCTCGAATTCTCAATAGAAAGTAGGTCCCTCCAATTCGCATGTACTTGTGTAAGTACCTACCGCTCGCTCGCTCACGGGTCACTGCCCCCGCCTATTGTTAGTTCATTCTCGAAGGTAACGCCGCTATTGTATCGGCTCGAAAGTACTAGACTATACAAGTACTTACGACTACATTCGAGAGAGTTCCACCCCTCTGTTAATTTAGGTATATAAGCCGACGCATAGAGGCGCCCAGTCAGTTTGTGTTTACAAGCGACAGCGAAAACATCTTAAGGAAGCGATCGAAGAGAATTGTACCAGCGACCCTTGCGACGACTTTGGACTATTGTGAAGTACTGTGCGACTCGGACTACTGTACCTTGTGTGTATACTGCGTGTATAGTGTATACAGTGTGAGTGTACGTGGAATAAAATCTTCTTTGACGTTAATCGGCATTTTAATACCCACCCGCACGTAACAATTCGTGTCAGAAGCGGAATGCCGATTCTGCCACGAGAAGAAGAAGCGCGTACTCCGCGAACAAGGAGAGAGGTGGAGATGGATGCTGCACGTCTCCGTGGTCAAGAGGAGGAGGTCCAGCCTGAGAACGCTACCTCGTCTGGTACCGCACCACCGGGGGTTTCGACGGAGCTTAACTTGTCAACCCTGCTGGCCGCTATCCAGGGTATGCAGGAGGCTACTCGCCGCGAGATCCAGGCGAACCAGGAGGCTACTCGCCGCAAGATCCAAGAAGCTATTCAGGTAAATCAGGAGGCTACCCGCCGTGACATCCAGGCTACCCAAGAGGCCACCCGCCGTGACATCCAGGCTACCCAAGAAGCTATCCAAGAGGCCACCCGCCGTGACATCCAGGCTACCCAAGAAGCGGATAGCTTCTTGGGTAGCCTGGATGTCACGGCGGGTGGCCAACCAGGAGGCCGTTCTGGGTAAGATTGATGCCGGCATTACTATACTCGGTGAGAAAGTTACGAAACTGGAAGCGGACGTCAAAGAGGTTACTCTTAAAGCGGAGAACCTGGAAGGTCGAATTGATGACCATGACCACCGCATCCGTATACTGGAAACTCGCCAACCACTAACCGTGGCTTCACCTTCACCATCAGCAGCGAAACTCGACCTTCCGCACTTTGACGGGTCTTCGTCGTGGACCGCCTTCCGCTACCAGTTTGAAACACTGGCCAAGTGGAATGGATGGAGTGATGACCAATCCTTCATGGCCCTGGTGCTGGCACTACGAGGTGACGCTCTGCTCATATTAGAGAACCTGCCACATGAGGGACGGACGTTGGAAGCTCTGTTAGAATCATTAGATACGCGTTATGGTGAGGGTCACCTGGGGGGCAATTCAACTAACATAAATGTTGACTGAAACGAAACTAAACCATAGCGTTTGACTGTTTTCCTATTCTACTAAGTGCTAACGATCGACGTTAAGTTTAGATTCAGTTTCAGTCAACGATCGGTTTAAAATTTAACAAGTTCTATTCTGTTAGAACACGAACTAAACGTAAACGTAATCGAAGCTAAGCGCTCCATCTGTCAAAATTAACGGTTGAACTTACGTTATTGTGTCTAGACTTTTTCTCAACCGAAACTAAACTGTTATTGTTTCAAAGTCTGCCATCACGTTTGTTTAACTTTTAATCCAACTTAAAAATTATGTTTTACATGAACGTTATTGAAATTGCCCATGAGGCTGACTTATGAAGAGTTAGACGTAGAAATGTTCTTAGAGACTTCGCAACTGTGCTTTCAACTTAACTGGTCGAGAATTTATAAAGAATACAGACTAAATAAAAGCCTGGCAAGATCCCTTATTGCGGAGATCAGCCCGTATATGCCAGCCCGACTTCGTTCCGACAACATTGATACGGAGACAAAGGTAAGAATTTAACGTATTAATTAAATAAAATTTATTTGATATTGCTAACAAATACCTGTAAAACACAGGCAAAAGCAATCATAAAAGCAAAAAGATACAAAATGTATGTGTTTTTAGATCTTGGTGGTACTAGCATTCTATGTGACAGGCTCAAACCAGACACTAGTTGGTCAGAGTCTCATTCAATGTCACAACCTTCCGTTTCTCGGGCTATACATCAAGTAACAGAGGTGCTTAATTTACCACACATATTAAAATATGGGAATTTTCCTTCTTGTAAAGAAATCCGTGATGATATAAAAAGGAGGTATGTATTATAGATCACATTATTAATTTAAAGTACTGAACTATCAGTTTTTGTCAAAGAAAAATTTAATGCAATATTATTTGCAGGTTCTATAATAAATTTAATGCTATATTGCTTGCAGGTTCTATAATAAATTTGGCATGCCTGGTGTTCTAGGATGTATTGATGGCACAAATGTAGCTATAGTTCCACCATCAGAACATGAAGAAAGATTTTATAGCAGGAAAGGTTATCATTCCTTAAGTACCTTAATTGTAAGTTCTTTATTAATATTTTACTGTATATGTACTGAAGATATTATAACAAATATATAGGTGTAGTAGGTTATTTGTGTATATAGTTAATTAAAGAAGTTTGTTTCAGATTTGTGATTGTGATGCTAGGATAATGTGCGTTGATTCCTGGATCAACACATGATAGTACTGCATGGAACAACAACCCACTACAAAACGCATTAGACAGAGTACTCAATACCTCTGCAGAAGATTTTTATTTACTAGGTACTTTGTAGATTAGTTGCACACATTGTTTTGAACCTTTGATTGCATGTTGTAAATTCTAAATGCTAAAATATTTCCTTCCAGGTGATTCTGGATTTCCATTGAGATGGCTGTTGATGACCCCAATATTAAATTCTGCTTTCAACACTCCTGAAGCATTCTATACTGACATGCATATGACAGTGAGGAATGTTGTGGAGAGGTGTATTGGTATTTTAAAAGGACGAATTAGGTATGCAAACTATTATACATTACAGTAAAATAAAAATAAAAACAATTTATTATTAATTATTTATTGTAAGAATACATACATGATATAATTATATTACAGGTGTTTATTAGTGGATAGAAAGCTGCACTACAAGCCTAGAGTTGCAGCAAAAATAATTAATGCATGTTGTGTCCTGCATAACATAGCGCTTCAAACTAATCAGGAGCCAGATTATACTGAAGAGGATTTAGAAGCATGCCAGCATTAATACTGCTCGCCTAGCAGCAATGGAACGAAGAAGGACAAGACATAATGATCAATTACAACGAGGGTATATCTATCAACAGGATTTGGTGTCCCGCTTGTGGAGACAAAGAAATCAAAACTAGTTATTTTTCAAATCAAATCATCTTTATTTGCTGACTTTATTTCTTTGTGATCTTTTTGTATTAAAATATAGTATAAAAATGTCAGCTATCTCGTTTGTTATTAATCCCGACCAAAAACGAGGAGTGTTTTAAGTTTGACGCCTATATCTGTAAGAAAATGGTAACCTTTACCAGGGTCTGATGATTATCAGCAAGAAGGTGGTAACAGGATCTCGGCGGCAATAAACGTAGACCCATCAAGTTCGAGCTTGTTGGATAGGTCTCGACGAGTAGTTGCTAGAAAATGGTGATCAGGGTCTGATGAAGGAGCAGCAAGGTGGTGACGGGATCTCTGCACCAATAAACGTAGACCCACCGAATTTGGGCTCCTTGGGTAAGTCGACGAGTCGTTGCTAGAAAACGGTGATCAGGGTCTGATAATGGAGCAAGAAGGTGGTTAAAGGATTTCTGCACCAATAAACCTAGACCCATTGAGTTTGGGCTCCTTGGGTAGATCTCGACGAGTCGTTGCTAGAAAACGTTGATTAGGGTCTGATGATGGAGCAAGAAGGTGGTTAAAGGATTTCTGCACCAATAAACCTAGACCCATTGAGTTTGGGCTCCTTGGGTAGGTCTCGACGAGTAGTTGCTAGAAAAATGGTGACCAGGGTCTGATGATGGAGCAGGAAGGTGGTCACAGGATTTCTACACCAATAAACGTAGACCCACTAAGTTTGGGCTCGTTGGGTAGTTCTCGACGAGTAGTTGCTAGAAAAATGGTGATGAGGGTCTGATGATGGAACATGAAGGTGTTCACATAATCTCTGCACTAATAAAAGTAGACCCATCGAATTTGGACTCGTTGGGTAGGCTGCTCCATGATCAGACCCTGATCACCATATTTTTAGCACCTACTCGTCGAGACCTATCCAACGAGTCCAAATTCGGTGGGTCTGCGTTTATTTGTGCAGAAATCCTGTGACCACCTTCCTGCTCCATCATCAGACCCTGGTCACCATTTTTCTAGCAAATACTCGTCGGGACCTATTCAACGAACCCAAACTCGATGGGTCTACGTTTATTGGGGCCGAGATCCTGTTACCACCTTCTTCTTGATCATCAAACCGTCATATCATTGGATTTACATACTCGTATGTTCTAAATTTCAGATCTTTCGGACTAACAGAAGTAATGAAATATATCTATTGTATACGAAATATCCCTACCTCGACTCGGAAAAGAGCTGATGGTGTTCAAACGGCTGGACCGATTTTCATGAAGTATAGCTAAAAACCATCTCGCTTATACTAGCTTTCAAATAAAAAAAACAGCATTCAAATCTGTCCACTGGTTGGATGCAGCATTTTCAGCTATAAAGGTGTATGGAAACCCAGTAATGTTTCGATATGTTTCAATTGTAGTTCTGTTATGGTTCAGTTTGCGTTTTGGTTGGAGTTAAGTTAAGGTTTAGCTTAAGTTTGTTATTTCAACTAGTGGAATAACTTTTTACGTCATTATCGAATGACAACTGCAATCTAACGATTACTAAACCGAAGCTAAACTTTAACCGTTGTAAATTAGTTGAATTGCCCCCCTGTGCGACTCGGACTACTGTACCTTGTGTGTATACTGCGTGTATAGTGTATACAGTGTGAGTGTACGTGGAATAAAATCTTCTTTGACGTTAATCGGCATTTTAATACCCACCCGCACGTAACACTATGCTTCAAACTGGGCGTATTTCCTGCAATGCTTAAGCAAGCTCTTATTACTCCGGTATACAAGAATGGTGACAAAAACGATGTTAACAACTATCGTCCTATTTCAGTACTATCTTCTATATCTAATATAGTAGAAAAAGTAATGAACAAAAGATTAATCAATTATTTGAGTAAATATAACATTTTATCTGATTCGCAATTCGGTTTTAGGCAAAACAAGTAGACAGAGGATGCCGTCATAGCTTTAAGCTCACTAATAGCTTTAAGCTAACACATTTAGATAAAGGATACAAGAGTCTTGCTGTATTTCTAGATTTAAAAAAGGCATTTGACACCTTTTCTGTCCCCATTCTGGTGCAAAAGCTTGAGAACATAGGCATAAGGGGTACCCCCCTACTGCTTTTCAAAGACTATTTGAGTGGTCGGAAACAGAAAGTAAAAGTTGGACAATATGTCAGTGATGACACACATATATCTTACGGAGTGCCACAAGGCAGTGTGTTGGGCCCGACGCTGTTTTTGATTTATATCAACGGGCTGTGTAATTTACAAATTAAAGGTGCTAATATATTTTGCTATGCCGATGACACAGTCTTGGTTGTTAATGGTTCTTCATGGAATACTGAACGATCATAACGATACTGAACTGGCACTTATGCAGGTGGCTCATTGGTTAAGGATGAACCTTCTTTCGCTCAATAGTGAGAAGACTAACTATATAATTATGTTTTTCGAAAAATATTCGTACCCAGCCTGCTACTAACTTTAGTATTCAATTACATACTTGTCATTATTCACCTGAAATAAATTGCAATTGCTCTACAATTAATAAAGTAGCTTCGACTAAATACCTAGGTGTAATGATTATCATGGCACAGTCATATAGATTTAGTTTCTACCAGAATAAGAAAGTTAATTTGGATTTTTAAAACATTAAGATATCTAGCCTCTGAATCACTTTTGAATAGAATATATTTAGCATTAGCTCAGTCTGTGTTAGGTTACTGTGTCTCTGTCTGGGGTGGGGCATCCAAAATAAAATTTTTGGAAGTGGAACGAACTCAAAGGGCGCTCTTAAAAGTGATGTATTCTAAGCCGTACATGTACCCCACAAATGAGCTTTACATGGAAAGTAATTTATTGTCCCTCAGAAAATTGTATATTTTATTTGTAGTACTGAAAAGGCATAAATCTGTAGTCTTTGATCCCAGTATTTTAACTAAAAGGAGGAAAGATATCGTTTTCACTATAGACAATGTCAAAACTGTTTTTGCTCAACGACAGTATATTAAACAATCGGCCCTCTTATATAATAAAGTTAATAAAATCTTAAACATCTATCCTATGGATACTCGTACTTGTAAATTAAGGATAACTAATTGGTTAAAATCTTTAACATATTAAGATACAGAAACATTATTACAATCATCTTCGTAATTTATATTGTAGTAAGTACCTAAATTAAAAATTAAAAAAGAGACGTTTTTGGATTACATTTATACTTATACATAGTTAAATATCAACACTCTCTCTCACACAACTACACACACAGTCACACACGCACACACACACCTACACACAAACACACACACACATAGGCAAACATACATTCAGATACAGAATACAAAAAAAAAACTTACCTTTTCTTTATTTTTTGTCTGTTAATGTTAATATTTACAATAACACACAATTTACTGCTAGGTTTATTGAAATGGAATTGAAATGCTATGGGAGAGCGGAATCGTCTGGCACAGGTGTTACACTTAAAAGGCGATTCCAACCTTGTTTTGAAGTTTGTAATCTTTCTGGTTAATGAATAAAGATTTATTTATTATTTATTTATTATTTTGCTCGGACATTGAACGGATCGCTACGTACTAGTATAATCTTTCAAATGTAATAATTTATTATTTTAGTACTTTTAGTACATATAATTCCCGCTCATTCAGTCCCGTTCTATGTGTCAACGAGTAACTGATCGGACCAGTTCGTGCAGAACCAGAGACGAATAAATCTCGAGCGGAAGACGAAGTACTAAATTAATCCAAATGAATGATGTACTAAAAACGAATAGGAATAGCTTACCAGTTATTATCTGTAATAACTGGTCAGCTATTCCTATTCGTTCATAGAGCCAGAGACTACGAATACATACCGAAAGACGAAGTACTAAAAGAGTGTTGTACTAAAAATGAAAAGGAATAGTTCTCTCATGTACTACACAAGTCTATCGTCGACGATAAACTAGTAATATCGTCCTCGATAATCTAGTTTATAAAACAGTCTAAAGTTTCGACTAGTTTATATCGTAAACAGAATGTTTTTAGCTGTAGACGTCGTTGTCAATCGTTGACGATGCATCCGTCGTTTTTTCAACCTCAAAACTAGTTTAGTCTTTTTGTTTACTTTTACCAACCGATTAATAAACGAATTTTATTTACAAATTGAAATAAATACATCGTGTATTTTTCATGTATACATAAGTACACATGAAAAGATAAATCATCATCACACATCATCAACTTCGTTCATATCTTGGTGATGAAGATCATCATCACACAACGATCATCATTATCATCACATGGTTTGGGGCTGGTCACAGGAATTTTGCATATATAGTTTAAAATACCCGTGGGGTGCCGGGTTAGAATTGCATCCCCCCATCTCTTCCCGTTGGGTGTATCGTAAGAGGCGACTAAGGGAAATCAAGAAGACGGGCAGCAGCGTCTTTTGTTTGAGATTCATCTCTTCATATATACTGCGATCCCCAAGATACCTGCCCCTGCGTGGGGATTATGGCAACTCCCCCCTAAACACACAATGACAGACACGACTTGCAAATGGGCCCCAGTCCCCGGCGGCTCCTCTATTCTTCGCCTTGATAGCAGGCGGGGTAACGGTCGAGCAGGGGGTGCTAAGAATCTCCGGCAGATGCCCCGCTACCACCCCTACCGAACTTTGGCCCTGGCAACACACAACATCCGCAAGATGAGGACCGGACTCTTTCGTACGTAGTACTTCGTACGGTTGCTTGTTCATCGTTCAAGCTGAACTAAAAGAACAAGTGTCCGATGTACGATTATGATTAGTGAATCGAATCTATTCGGTGAGCACTGCGCAACGGTTCCTAACCGTTCACCGTTCTTGTAGTACACAAGACTACTAAACATAAAATATCGAAATATCGATATTTTTCCTGGAATCATAGCCACTTTATCAAGTTAGTGCCTGTGGTTTATAACCGTGTAGCCAGCGTGTTATTATATTGCATTGACCGAAGATCTTCTTTTCTGCATGTCAATATAAAATACCGGTCAAGTGCGAGTTGGACTCGCGCACCGAGGGTTCCATACCATCTTTGGACGTATTAAAGTAATTTTACTATTCATGTAACACCTCAGATAGCAAAAAAAAAATTCCAAGTTTCAAATCGATAGCATCAGTGGTTCCTGAAATATACAGGTGTGACAGACAGACGAAGTCAGACCATAAGGGTTCCTTTTTTACCTTTTAGGTATGGAACCCTAAAAATGGAGTTATTGATGTCGTTTTTTATTTTATTTATAATAGTGACGAGATAAGTAAGAAGTTTGTCTGATGGGAAGCAACACGCATACCTATAGACCGCAGCATGGCCCTGCCACTTGACGACTATAAAAAAAACACCCCTTCACACCGGAACACAATGTTAGAACTCTTGCAAGCTTCATTTTATGATATTTTCATTTTTCGCCTGATTTAAGCAATTATATTTTAAAATCAAAAGTAGGAATATTCATCAGCAGCCAAAAAACGTCCACTGTTGAACAAGACCTACCCCTTAGAAGGGAGGGGTTGCCATATTCACCACGCTTGCGTCTTGTGTATCGCAGGATGTAATCCAATAGAAAGACGCTGCTGCCTGTCTTCTCGTTTTCCCTTAGTCGCCTCTTACGAACACCCAACGGGAGGAGATGGGTGGCTGCTATTCTTACCCGGACACCCCACCGAATACTAGTAGGAATATTAGTCTTCACAAATTAAAAAAAAAACGGAAAATCAACCGAATGAAACTTTTCAAATACAGTCTGCTATACTCGTAGAACGGTCAAAGAATACAAAATCACATCCGACAACAAAGAATTACAAAACGTTTTGGTAAAAATAGCTCAAACGGAAAGGGAGATAAAGATTTCCAAAGATACAGATAACGTTTAAAAGGATAGGAAGTAATGGCCTTTGAAGTAGAGAAATCCGGAAGGAGTGTCCTGTTTAAACAATGAGTCTCTGGGGTCGGTATTACGAATTTCATGAATGATGCGAATATCCCGTATTCGCAGTGAGGTTGTTGAATTTCATTGTTATAAATCTAAATCAGTATGCGCTAAATGTTGCTTTTAATATAGCTGGATGTATTAAGATTTAGACAATATTAGTTTTGCATCGGCGTATTTCTCTGTTCGGTTTTCGGTCTGTAATTTTTAGAAAGGGCTTGACTCGAGAATTGACTTTTGATGACAAAACAGAGGACTATAACATAAAAATTCGACACAAGTCAACGAACATCTAATAAATAGCTAAACAGTTTTTTGTCAACTAATGATTCCGAATGAACCAACTATCAAATTAAAAAAAAAACTATTTGAAATCAGTCTATCCATTTGAGAGCATAAACCACAGACATAGACTTATATGTTCCCGGTCCAGTGTTAAAAACTGTGCACAAATTGATGAATCCAAGTATCGAGGTATACAACTATAATTGGTATTTACAACTACAGTGGCATTTAAAACGACTCATATCTTTGGCTTATAATATGGCCTCATAATATTTTTTACAAAAAAAAGAACCGCCTTCAAAATGCAACTAAAAAGCCTGGAATAATTTCTAAGAATTAGTGGTTTTTACATCTACATTGTTGGACATGGACTACAACATATTATAAATACATATTACTATCAAAGACGGCACCAAACTGGAAAACAGTTAGGTACCTACTGCCATTGTAAGTATTTGCTAGACGTTAGGCGCCGACTTCGATAGTAATATGTATTTATAATATGTTGTAGTCCAAGTCCAACAATGTAGATGTAAGAACCACTAATTCTTAGAAATTATTTCAGGCTTTTTAGTTGCATTTTGAAGGCGGTTCTTTTTTTTGTAAAAAATATTTTAACTTTATTCTTTTTAGTGGTTCCCTTGGTGTATTATTAGGTTAAGTTTTAACAACTTATATTTTATTCGGACAAACAGCCAGTTTATATTTATTTTAAAAACACCCACTACATAACACAACTATGAACCATCACTAAAATATAAGCTTAAGCAAAAATTTAAAAAAATGTAGATGTGACAATATCTTAATAAACTAACCAATTGCCATAAACCGAAGATATCTAGGTGTTATACTCGTAGTTCTCGAGAACCAGGGACTGCAAGCTCGGTGGGTCTACATTTATTTGTGCCGAGAACCCGTGTCAGGGTCCGTGATCAGGGTCTGGCAAATTCGGTAGTTCTACGTTTAGTAAGGCACGGCTAGGATAGGATGGATTGTTAATTTTATTACAGAGTTCCGGTGGCCATCTATGGCCTTCTTCATCAGATCCACTTCACCAAATGATAATTTCTGAATGAAAATGCTTGACTAGTTTCTAAAAATACCAAAAACGCTATATGTATGCCTATAATATTTAAGGAGTTCCCTCAGTTACTCATGGTTTCCATCATCAGAACTTGATTTTGAAAAAAATGGGACCAATCTGGAAGCATATCCTTTCAATTAAAAAAAATATTTTCCAAATCGGTTCGTAAACGACGGAGTTCTGAGGTAACAAACATAAAAAAAAACAATAAAAATAAAAAAAAACATACAACCGAATTGATAACCTCCTTTTTTTGAAGTCGGTTAAAAAGGGGAAGAAGTCGTTTTAAAAACTTCAAGCGTTAATCATGTTATTCTCACTCTTTGATAAAGTTTCAATAGTTCAAAAATATTTTTTTAAAGCCAACTATTCCGAGATCCTCATCTCCAGACCGAGAGTTTCCCAGTTGCAGCTAACAAAAGAAGTGCTCGCATAATTTTTCTATTCTAATACCTACTTGAATTAAGTTGGCCACTTTGAAGAGCCTTGAGCTTGATTACAAGAGAACTGTTTGATTTGACCGTGTTTGGACATACATTTTGAGAACTAGACTAGTTCTATTATACATTTTATGACTGAATTGAAACTGGATTTTAAGTTCCAGTTTAAGGTCATAAAATGAATCAAAAAAAAATTGCAAATGTCATAAATTTTCCTGCTACATTTTAGAAACTTGGCAATTTATTCCAAGCGACAGCAAAAACGACATGTCGTATTTTCACCCGCGGCAATGCGTTGTCATTTTTCTGGAAGGAAATTTGATGGACCGATTTTATGTGTATTATAAAAAAAGTGGTATTCAGATGTTATATCACACACACTATGGATTTTCGAGGGTTCTTCTAACGAGGAGGTCGCTGTTATATGGCCTTTTTTCTATAAGAAGCTATATAATTTACTGGAAGTACGGGAATGACATATCTCTTTACTTGACTTAGCGAGGTGATACGTCATTCCCATACATTTTTTTTCCATTCTCTAGCGTTTCATATTACAATATGAAACGCTAGGGAATAGAATCATGCCATTCTACAGAATGACAACTAGGCTGCTTCCTGCGGTAAAATAATTTCGTTTATAATTTTTTTTCCATGGATTTCGGCTTGCTGCTACCCTGCGTCATCTCCATCATACATTGTCATCTCCATCTCAAGTCTTATAATTGTGCACCCTCAATCAATTACTAGTTTCTCCTCATCAGCTCGCCTTATGGCACAGTAATAAAAACTTGTCGAAACTTTTTGTAAAGTTGTTAATCCAATAGACGCTACGCGATAATTAACTTTCGAACGTAAATAAAGTTTGTTTTAATAACTCGTAAAATTGTTGTAAAGACGTAATACCAGTTTAATTTTGTCTTTATGGAGTTTGACATTTACACAGCTGGGTATATCATTTTTTAATCCGACTGCAAGATAGTTGATGTTTTTTATACGAAAGATACACGAATGTTTTCCCAGCTACTTTAGTACTTTACTTTATAGTCAGAAAACATAATAATAATAATACCAGCCCTTGTTTATGTCCCACTGCTGGGCACGGGCCTCCCTTCATGATGAAGGGCTTAGGCCTAGTCCACCACGCTGGCCAAGTGCGGATTGGCGGACTTCACACGTCATTCGAAAGCTAGTTAGGCTTTCTCAGACATGCAGGTTTCCTCACCATGTTTTCCTTCACCGAAAGCTAGTGTTAATTATAATTTCTTAGTAAAACACTGGAGTATGTGGTACGTCTTTATTCCACCACGCGCACAGATAGAGTTGATTTTTTTTTTTTTTTTTTGGGAATGATAGACGCTGTTAACCGCAGATGGCTATTGCAGCTTCACCGGACAATAGGAGGCGAGCGCTTGAAGCGCTCTAGCCTTTATGGTAGAAGTAGCGACGAGCACAAGGGCACCTCAGGGAGGCACGGCCTCGGCTTGGGCTGTCGCTTAAGAGAGGGCTGAGTTTACCACCGGTTCACAACGCGCCCCCACTGAGAAGAACCGGCAAAAAACTCAGTGGGGTGATGCACGTCGTTGCGGTCGCATACGTACGACCCTTCGGCCTCGCCGGCGAGACCGGTGTCTGATAGCTAGTGTAGCATACGGTTGTCGGGGAGGGGTCGGCGCATCCCGGTCCAATAGGACCGTCATGGGGTCAGGAGGGTCGAGCAGTACGTGCCGTGGTCTGCGGCGCGAGTCAGAAGGACTAGCGGCGTAATCGGCGGCGGCGCGGATTAAACTGTTCGCGTGACGGGACGCGGATTCAAAGTAGCGTTTCGACGCTTCTTTGAGGAACTTACGAAGGGGATCTAATTTGAAATCGGAATGCAGATCTACGTTCCGCATGTACCACGGGGCACCGACGGCACGTCGGAGGAAACGATTCTGGATATCCTGGAGGCTATCGATACGGGTGCGGGCGGCGTGTGCGAAAACTACACTCGCGTAAGTCATGATAGGGCGAATGCAAGCTTTGTATAATGTCAACTTATTTCTAAGCGACATTTTACTCCGCTTGCAGAGAAGGGGATACAGGTGACCTAATACGAAAGCCGCTCGATTGCGGACGGACCTAATGTGCGGGCCGAAAGTCATGCGGGAGTCCAAGGTGACTTCGAGGTACTTAACCTTCCTAGTCCAAGGGATAGGGCGATTGAATAGGGATATTGGGACTAGTCGTCTGTTGGGCCGAAGGCTCCGCGCGGAGAACATATTGGCGGGTCCCCGGGAGAAGACCACCGCGGCACTCTTCTCCGGGTTCACCTCTATGCGCCACGTACGGAACCATTGACCCAGGGCGTCGACTGCGGCTTGAAGAGCACGCGTCAAATAGGACATGTTCCTATGGGAATAATAGAGAGCGGTGTCATCCGCGTAAAGGGCGAGTTGGACTCTGCTCGAACGAGGAATGTCGTTCGTGAACAGGCTGAACAAGAGGGGAGAGAGCACGGAGCCCTGAGGGACTCCGGCCTGTATAGGATGGGGTGAAGAAAACGTACCTTCGACCCGGTATCGAAAGGTACGATTCGAGAGAAAGACTCGTATGATGAGTACGAGCCTATCGGGGACTCTTAACTGGAAGAGCTTGTATATCAAGCCGTTGTGCCAGACCTTGTCGAAGGCCTTGGCAACATCGAAGAATAGGGCGCCTATGAATACAATGAGGTTCCACCTTAAATACTACTAGACATTTCCCCCCACCACATTGAATGTCATTACAACAACCAATTCATAACACATTACAAATACTACCTTCCAGATTGTTATTTTTAAAATACATCTCAAACTATTTTGAGTTGCGTACCCTCAAGAAGTTCACAATTATAAAACTACCTGCCACAAAACTTTAAATCTGTGATCTTAAAAATAGAGTTTTACAATCACACTAACACTAGTAACAATCGCAAAAAACGATTCGCACATGATTAATTGAAGAAATCAGAGGTGCGAGCCGGGGTTCGAACCTGCGCACCTTGTTTCCAAGGCAAGCGCTCGCCCATCGAGCTGTTACAGCTTCGGTATATATATTCTAGACATAATAATTATGTAGATATATCATTGATTTCTGATATATACGCGAATATACAAATAGAACAATAGAAAGTAATAAATATTAATATTGAAATAAAATGAATTTTAGAGATTATAAATGGATTATAACAATATCGTGGTTTATTTTTTACAGATATATATTTTATGACATCAAACTAGTTGAAAGGTATTTACGATAAATTTAAAAAAAACAGTAATAAAGGAGTTGTTCCAGAAATGTATGGAGCCTGGGCCAACACCATGTACACTATATGTATATATAACTATTCAATATAGTAACTGTTTTGTAATGTTATCTTTTTTTAATATTGCTTCGTTTTATTGTACATTTAAGATATCTTGGTCAAGGAGAGCAACACCAAAGAGAATATAATACTACTGTAGCAACACCCCACAATAATATGATGGATCGGAAATACGTAACTAAAATGTCAATTTGACAACTGACTATACCTGCGATTGAACTTGTTGCGGATTCCAATCCAAATCACAGGCGATAATCAATACAATAAAGCCCCGGGTCAAGAAAGAAACAGTCAATGAATGTCCGCAAACATAAATAATCACTAAAAACTCCGAAATACATTATGTACTCCACGCGTAAACAATCTATTACGAAACGTCAACTAAAGCATTAACTGTCAAATAGTAAACCAACGTCAAACGCAACTGTCATGGCTGCCCTAAAAACAGGGTGGTCATACTAAATAACTGCAAAAGTAATCATTTTTGTACAATTGTACTCTGCTTCAAATTAATTTAAAAGTATTTTTATGAAACCCTCCTATGTTTTTCCTATTTTTCCATGTAGTGTACATAGTGTTGGCCCAAAATGGAACATCTCCTTTAAATAAAATACCATTATTATGCTTATCTCTGGGGGCTTTTACATGATAACTTTTTTACAACTACCGGTGGATGGTAGCGTAGCCTCCACTGAGAACATCCAGCAAGAAACCCAACCGGTCTGCCTTTTTGTTTAGTATATTAATAGCTTGGATTCGTTTAGTGGACGGAGTGTATTATTTCGCACATTGTTATTTCTCCCCGCTCGGGAGACGAGTTGGTTCTGAGTTCGATAAATTAAGTTATATAGCGTAGTAAATGGAACTTCATATTGTTTGATTTGATTTTATTTGCCCAACAGATTGGTTTTTATGTGAAACTTTCGCCTGTATTTGTGTTATTATACTTTTCCATCGTGAACAACCTCAGGGGCCGTAGCCAACTTGCCATTCTACAATACGAAACGCGAATAGAAAACAATTCTATGGGAATGACATATCTCTTAGGGAACAGATATAACCATACATTTGTTTTGTGACATGGCAACTTGGCTGGGGCTGGTATTATTTATTTATTTCTATAAACAGTAATCATGAGTAGCAACTGTGCGGTACACAATTTTTTTTTTTTTTGGAATGATAGACACTGTTGGCCGCAGATGGCCATTACAGCTTCACCGGACAATAGGAGGCGAGCGCTTAAAGCGCTCTAGCCTTTACGGCAGAATTACCGACGAGCTCAAGGGCACCTCAGGGAGGCACGGCCTCGGCTTGGGCTGTCGCTTAAGAGAGGGCTGAGTTTACCACCGGTTCACAACGCGCCCCCACTGAGAAGAACCGGCAAGAAACTCAGTGGGGTGATGCACGTCGTTGAGGTCGCATACGTACGACCCTTCGGCTTCGCCGGCGAGACCGGTGTCTGATAGCTAGTGTAGCATATTGTTGTCGGGGAGGGTTCGGCGCATCCCGGTCCAGTAGGACCGTCATGGGGTCAGGAGGGTCGAGCAGTACGTGCCGTGGTCTGCGGCGCGAGTCAGAAGGACTGTTAGCGTGACGGGACGCGGATTCAAAGTAGCGTTTCGACGCTTCTTTGAGGAACTTACGAAGGGGATCTAACTTGAAATCGGAATGCAGATCTACGTTCCCCATGTACCACGGGGGCGGTACACTATACAATTGGGGAGTGATGGCTGCTGTTCGAGTCAACTCGTGCGCGGGTGCTGCTTGGAGGGATTGGTCCGACTACTATCCCTTTGGCCTTTTAGTTTGTTGTATTTTTTTTCTTTTTTCTCACTTATTTTATTTTTTGAACGGCAGGAAACGCTGTCGCTGATGCTAATCAAATTGTAACAAGACAAAAACTGTTTAAAAAAGTAACAAAAATGACAAGCCCGCTGACTTTCTTGCCGGATCTTCTCAGTTGAGGCCGCGTTGTGATCCGGTGGTAGCTTTTAAAAAAAAAATACTGTTTAAAAGTGCTAGCGTTAAGCCTATTTGAACAAAATAATTTTGAATTTGAATTACATACCTATATAATTAGGTTACAAAGTTTAATATTATAGTGCAATTTGTGTCACCTACATCCAGTTATGACGAGGTGTCGTGCTCTCTATCTAGTCAATATCTTCACATTCACATAACGAAGTTAAGGAATGATTATTGCATTCCATGGCCTCATATTTTTTTATGAAGTACAGTTCATTTAGCGAACACCTTTGTATCTTCAGCTCAATCTACTATGTAATACTATAAGTATTTATGAAATACATAAACCTACACATGTTGTGTGGTATACAATATAATAATATATAATATAATAATAGACCAAGTTTTTTTACTGTCGTTTGATTATCGGCCAACCTGTGTCGGAGTTGTTATGTCTGCCCTTAGCCATCTGACTAGGCTTAACTATTGCTATCATTTATTAAATAGATAGCAGTCGTTACGCCAAGTCAGAAGTCTATCAGCACAACCCAGATTTTTTAAGTGCTAAGTAACGGGCTATGAGCACCTCTCCAATTAAGCTGTCGGTAAAGTAATAAGCTAGAGCGACTTCCTTTCACGGCTGCAGGACCACTTATCATCAAATGGAATCGCAGTCTAGCACTCATCATCAGCCGGAAGACGTCCATGCTGAACATAGGCCTCCCCCTTATAATGCCACAATGAACAACAATTGGCTATTTGCGACGCGCACAATGTTGTCTGTCCATCTAGTGGGAGGCCTGCCTACGCTGCGTCTTTCGGTTCGTGGTCGCCACTCGAGAACCTTTCTTCCCCAACGGTTATCGGTTCTTCGAGCAATGTGGCCTGCCCATTGCCACTTCAACTTGCAGATTCTGGGAGCTATGTCGGTGACCTTAGTTCTTCGGCGAATCTCCAGATTTCGGATGCTCTCTCCATTGTTCGTATTGTGACTCTGAGCTTCTCTAAAAAGCCAGCAGTTAAGGACCACGTCTCCGTACCATATGTCATCACTGGCAACACACACTGGTTTAAAAAAACTCCAATGCTAAGTGAAAGCCTCCTCCAATGCATGCCACCCTTCTCGGTCTTGGGCTTACCTTATTCAGCTTCGTCTTCGTCTAACATAACAAGGTTATAGTGGTCTGACGACGCTTCTGCGACCCGTGCGTGGTCTCCTCTCCAGTACCTTTTTGGCCCATCTCTCGTCCTGTCTAATGCATATGTGACCCGCCTACTTCCACTTCCTCTTAGCCACGGTTTTGGCTATGTCAGTCAATTTAGTCATTCTTCGGATTTCCGTGTTAGGAACTCTTTCACGAAGAGAGATCCCTAATATAGCCCATTCCATGGCTCTCAGGGTGACTTGCAGTCTGGTGATCACTCGTTTGGTAAGCGTCCAGATTTCGGCCCCATATACCATGACAGAAAGGACACAGTGTTCAAAGGTACGGCGTTTGAGGTTCATAGGTATATCCCCTTTGAGTACTTAGGTCAGTTTACCAAGTTAGTCCGGTCCGACATGGGCATCGATATCATATATAAACTAGATAAAACATTCACGAACAAAATGACATCTAAAATGTGGTCGCGGAGGTTGCAAACTTATCTGTGCTGGTGGCGGAAACGTGAACTATCATTACTATTATGATAATTACGTGTAGTTTGACAGTTTCATATAGCCAGTAGCGACACTCCTATCGGTAAAAATAAATTTGTCAGGACTTGGCTTGTAAATAAATAGCGACACAAGGGCGCTATTTCTCGCTACCACTTTTTGAACCGTGACACCAAATCTAGTTTATATATTATATCGATGGACACGGGTATTAAAATATTACATATACATAAATAGATTGGTGCGTGTCATGGGTGCGTGCGACGGATAGACAGACGAAAATGCACCATAAGGGTTTTGATTTCACCTTTTAGGTAAAATCTATGGATCGAATGTAAAAATCTCTAACGAACTAGATAATGCATACTGTTCGACACAAAAAAATAAGAAATTTCAGTAAAGTTAAATATAAAACTGGGAAATATAGTTTTACGTCGAATAACAATTTTATTAATAGTAATATGATGTTGAGAATGTTTGATTACGTGAAGTATTTTCCGATACATTTGAATATCGATTCTTACTATTTTAACTATGCATTAGGTGTACCGAGCCTTAATTACTACTGTAAAAGCAGGTTGTATAGTAAGCGTGAATCAATAGTAGTTTATGCACCAACGGGATAAAGCAGTGTCTTATGTCACGGGCGTGAAATTGAATCGCGAGCATAACGAAGGATTCTAGAAACTCCCGAGCGTAGCGAGGGAGTATAGAGTTAACTCCCGAGCAAAGCGAGGGAGTTAATACAAGAATCCTGAGTACAGCGAGAGATTCAAGCTCGCCCAAGATAAAGACACCTTTATCCCTGAGGAGAATATACTACTTTTTACACCTACTGCGAGGTAATGAAATACAAGTACTAGGAAGAGATTGAAATGAAACTAATTTTACGGATTATATATAATCCGTAAAATTAGTTTTATTTCAATGTGTAATATTCGCGTAAGTATCAGAAATCATTATAGGAAGAGATTGCTTAGGTTATCTGGAAGAGATTGCTTTTTAGCGATAAGGCCACCTTTTTACATCATCAACGTATTGTTCAATTTACATGTAATTTTTGGTGTACAATCTCAATGGTACAATGAAGTGTATTTATTATTATTATTAAATACTTACTGCTAGAAATAAAATAATATCAACACACCGATTTCCAGCGTTCGCGCCCACACCTACTGCGAGGCGAGACAGTAAAATACAAAACTTCTAGAATTAAAATAATCAACAGCTTTAGCGCCTTCTTTTTATCTATTTTTTTTTCATTTCTAGAACCTAGAACAAGTTTCGGCTCCAATTCGGCTCCTGGCGCTCGGTTCGATTTTCAAATGTATTTTTTCGTGCAAGCCTCTGCCTAGAGAGAGTGGTATAAATAAATAAATACCTACTGTAAAGAATCTCCGTGGTAAAAAAAAATTTGACGTTCGTAATTCAAATTACAACTTAATGAAGAATGGCTTCGGCCTGAAAACATGAATGGAAAATGACAGCAATTTAATGAAGAATTGGCTTAGGCCTAGCTACAAATTGATTTATTACGAGATTATAAGTAATCTAAAGCAAAAGCAAAAAGTTCTAGCTCATACAGCCTCGTCATAAGTGACGAGGCTGTATGAGCTAGAACCTTTTGCCTTCCCAATTAGGGAGAAATAAAGGACAAGAAAAAAACAAATCACATTATTACCCAAGGGAGTTTAGTACAACATTATTACCCGGCTAGACTCGAGAGATAACTCTTTAGCTGATTTTAACTTTACAAATCTTCAGATATTCGTAATAGTCTTATTCTAACTAGTCATTTTGACGTAGACTAGGTTCTACCTCATAACGTACATTAGTTTTAAACGTTTCGAATACATTATTTATCTAAGTTTAATCAGGCCCAAGAAAAGGTCATTTTAAACCATCATTAAAGTTAAAATGACTAAAATTCAAAAGTGTCACTTTATCCCTCGCTTTATCCTTAAATTTTAAGTCTATTAACCAAAGAATCACAGAAGTACCGAATTTGAAATTAATTAATAAAACCAAATCCTTCATTTGTAAGTGCCGCATTGTGGGCGACAGCGAAATTAACTTCAAGATTACAGGGACTTGCCACAGTTGGTAATTAATTTTACTGTAATAACATGCGCTACTGAATATAAAATAAGCAAGCAAATCATAATTTCATACGAAGTCATTTAAATTAACTTTAGATTTATTGAAGTGAAACTTCTTATGCGACTTCCAAAAATGTTATCGCATAACGCGTTAAGCGTTAAATGATAGGTGATAGGCGTTAAGTGATAGGTGTTAAACTATAGGCGATAGGCGTAAATTTGTTAAGGTTATGAAAGCGCTCATGTGACGCCGTCACTGAGTGAGTGGGTGAGTGGGTGAGTGGGTGAGTGGGCCGCCGACTCAGCCGACTCCGCCGACTCCGCCGACTCAGCCGACTCAGCCGACTCCACCGACTCAGCCGACTCCACCGACTCAGCCGACTCAGCCGACTCAGCTGACTCAGCCGACTCCGCCGACTCCGCCGACTCCGCCGACTCCGCCGACTCCGCCGACTCCGCCGACTCCGCCTCCGAATACACTTTATTGTACACCAAAAGTTACATGTAAATTGAACAATACGTTGAAGATATCAATGTACAAAGGCGGCCTTATCGCTAAAAAGCAATCTCTTCCAGGAAACCTAACTAGATAATGAGAGAGAGAAACATAATGGGCAGTTGATGTTGCACATCAATAAAAATAAAATTAATGTATATTTTTTATTAGTCTAATTTTAATTTAAAGTATCTACAGATATATAACAAGCATTGTATATTGTGCTATTGTGAACTAACGAACTAAAACTAGAGAATCACTATAAATTATTATCAAATAAGTATTCGCATGAAATTTTGGATTACAACCAGGTATGAATTATATAATTGAAATCGCCAACACATTAACACTAATTAATAATAAACGGCTAAAACGATTATTATTAAACAAAGCTAGGAAAACATCCTGGTTAAACCAGCTGCTTATCCTCCCCTTTAAGCATCGAGGGCTAAAAATAATGTTATAGTTGTTTGGAACAAATATTTGTACCAATATTGGCCAGAATAATAGGGTTTTAAAATATATCTTTATTATTTCTTTTGTTGCTTAAAACATTAATATATTATTGCCTTGCAAGGATCTTAGGATGCCGTGAATAAACGCCGTGATCTTCACTCTCAAAGTTTCACAGTCTTGTTCGCGACTATGATGGACGACGACATGATTTCTGCTGCCACTCGTTTTTTTTTTGTAGGAGTAGTACTGTTGGCCGCAGGTGGCCATGAGACCTTCACCGGACAAGAGGGCGAGCGCTTAATGCGCTCCAGCCAGAGGCTGCCACTCCCTACGATGTCTTGTACGCTACTGCAGAAAACTGCGAGCGTGGATGCGTTCACGTTCGCGTGCCGCAAACCCTTTGTCGCGGGCCAAAAAACCGACACTGATCGGGGAACGGTGTGAAGTGCGAACGAGAAGGCGTAAACAACATCTACACTCGTGATTCGCAGTTCTCGCGGGCTTTCGCGGCCGTTCGCGCCGCGAGTGTAGAGTGCATCTATGATTCTCCATTAAAGAAATCGGATTGTTTCGACGGAATTCGACATTTTCAAATCAATGATTTCAGATCTTTCAGACTTCAGATCTTTATTATGCAAAGGAAGATTATCAGTTAAATATTCTGCCGCAAAGCAGCAGTAGGTATGTACCTACTGCAAATGGAGAAATTACTAAGCTCAAGTGACTGAATGACTAATGACTCAGCTGACGAGCTGCAATGTAGTGCAACCATGGGCATGCATGTAGCTTATCATCAGGCTAATATTCGGCTTATCTTGCTTGCTTATCTTGCTTATATTTGAATGGTTTTATATTAAATATTTTATTTGTCCCAATGATTTTATATTGATACTAGCCGACCCGCGCAGCTCCGCCCGCGCTCTTTTTACGTGAACTAAATTTTTAGTAGCATACATTTGCGTTAAATACATAACCTCCTTTTTAAAATCGGTTTAAAACTGGGACTCACATTTTACGTGCCCTCCGAAGCACGCTGACGCTCAGTTCAAATGGCATTAAACGGTCACCCATCTATGTAATTACCTTACCTAACGTTGCTTAACCTGATCGATTGCCAAACATCTATAACAACAGTAACTGTCTATGAGTGTCTCCTTATAATTATTACTTATAATGAAAAATGGATAAAATCAGACCACGCGTATAACCAAGTACAATTATTACTTTAGTCTCTTCTCCCAAGGGAACCGTACTGGATTCCGGGATAAAAAGTATCCTATATCCTTCCTTGTAGTATTACCTCAAATCAAGCCAAATTTCGTTTAAATCCATTCAGTAGTTTCAGATACAGACAGACAGACAGACAGACGGACAGACAGACAGACAAAAATGAAAAAAATTACAGTTTTGGCTTTAGTATCAGTTATAGAATGCCCTCCAAATATAATTCTCAAAATATCTTCAATGTACAGAAATGGACCTGTTACAGTTTTATTATAAGTATAGATTAGCCGGCTGCATTTATTTATTTATTATTATTGGTTATTTATATGTTTTTATATCAAATATAACATGTATGTATTCTACTAATATATATTTTATTTTGCTGTTATGTATTTTATTGTGTGTAGTTATGTATTTTTAGTTAATAGTTTGCATGAAGCTTGCAGTTTATAGTTACTCTCCATCCAAAGGTTGCCTGGTAGGGATCACTTTTAGTGATAAGGCCGCCCATTGTTTCATTCTATTTTACCGTTTTAATTTTTTATTTTATGTGTTTTCCTATAATGGTGGAACAATAAAGTATTATCTATCTATCTATCTAAGCCGCATAAAAAATAATCCGATTGGTCATATTGCTAGTGAAATTCAGTCCACCAAGGAAAAGGAGGCACGTCTTGACACACTGTTATGTGTCATTAACGTAAAAGTGTTATTGCAGGCTCATAATATTCTCACATCATTAATTTTTACAGCGACCAATGAACATCAAGGTTAAACGATAAACTTTATTATCACTTTACTACTCATAAAATCGTAATATTTCAACCAAATGTTTGGCATATATGGCCAATAGCGACGTTTGTGAAGGTATCAAAATATGAGGTGCTTTAGTAATAAAAAAACTACTCCATGGTGGGTTCCATACCATCTTTGGACGTATTAAAGTTATTTTACCATCCGTCTAACACCTCAGATAGGAAAAAACGGTAAATAACGGTATTTTGATTTCTGATATTTACGCGAATATTACACATTGAAATGAAACTAATTTTACGGATTATATCGCGGTTTATTTTTGATTTTAATTACCCGACGTTTCGAATACTTTACAGCATTCATGGTCACGGGCGGACTGAGGTGGTAGCTGTCCAAATGTCATAGTTGTCTTAGGGTACCCTCAGGTCTTCTAATTATTATTGTTAGTCCGATCTACGCAGAAAGAGCTTACAGTATCTTGAGGTCTTGCAGTGGAATGCTTGTCTTTGGATTTGACTATGTTTATCACCGGATCCCAAGCTGGTGGTAGCACCCAGCCATCTTCTCTATTGAAATTTGGATGCTTTTTATAACCGCGATATAATCCGTAAAATTAGTTTCATTTTAACGGTATTTTTTTGACATTATAGCCAAAAACCACGTGACATAAACCAAAATATTTCTTTTTCTGAAATGTGGAAATGAAGCCCTGAAATGATATCCCACTCGATATAGTAGTCTCACTTTGAAATCTTGACAGCCCATTTCGATTCCCATTGAAAAAAAATAAACGAAAAATCTTTTTTTTTCATTGGCGATGAGGTTGGGTAATTAAGATCTAACACTATTTCAAGTTTCAAATCGATAGCACCAGTGGTTCCTGAAATATATAGGTGTGACAGACAGACGAAGTCAGACCATAAGGGTTCCTTTTTTACCTTTTAGGTATGTAACCCTAAAAAGAAGACAAGATCCGTGTAGATAATTAACAGAAACATAAACAAATCCTTAAAAGATATTTTAGTAGATGTTATTTATTTTGAAAGTCGCTTTCGTATAATATTCGGATATTTGTGACATTATTAGTATTGATATTGCAACTCTCGTTACATCATTAACGTATAGACACAAAAATTACACACACATTCCTACTCAGACGCACACGCACGCACACTAAACGCTCGCACCCTGCATGCTCGCTCCAACTCATGCATGTTTGCACCCTTGGTAGGCAGATACCGACGCAGAGACAGACCTATGCCGAACACTGAGCTGGTGTAATCATCGCGCTCAAAGTACTTAATAACTGATGTCTCGGGTGAGCAAATATCTATAGGCAATCCTGTTGTTTAACATTAGACAAAGCTCTTTCTAGTCGCCAATGAGTTAAATTTAAAACAAATACAAAAATAAGACAAGCGATTTTTTTCCTATTGTTTTTCCAGTCGTGTCTACAAGAATAAGATCAGTAATAAAATCTTTTAAAAAAAAATTGAACCGACTTCAATATCACTGAAAAGTATAAAATAATTTAAATATTATTGAAGTTGGTGTTAGCTTACCGGCTGTGTATATTTGGCACCAACTTCAATAATATTTAAATTATTTTATACTTTTCAGTGATATTGAAGTCGATTCAATTTTTTTTTTAAAAGATTTTAGTTTAAACTTTTTAGTGATATTTTCATATATAAAGATTGAACCATCGAAAACCGTAAAATTATCTAGGTAGGTTATGATCACATTATCGTCTACATAGTTTTACATAATTCATGTTTCTTCAGAAAAAAATATCCGGTCGTAATGAAATTTGCATGGAATCATCATAGCAGCTTACTCTCTCGAATAAAAAAAGAATCATCGCAATCGGTTCATAATTGTCAGAGCAATGTAATGGAGAACATCAGTTTTATAGTTTTTACCAGATAAATTCCTCCACATCGTTCATGGTCCTCCAGGAAGTTCTTATCCGGTTGTAATAAAATTCATACAGATTTAATACAGTGGTTTCTTCTTTCGAATAAAAAAAGAATCATTGAAATTGGTAAATATTTGCCAGAGTTATGACCATTTTTGTCCTTAAAAAGCGACATAAAGTCATCGATATAGGCTTTCCTGCAGCTCTCAGTGCGCAGACACCATTCTTGTTTTTTCAGGAACTACTTATTACTAAGCAATAATTTTTTTATGGGACCCAATCAATGGATTGAAGAATGGATGGAAGAAAGATTTTTTGAAATCGGTTCATAATTGACAGAGTTATGCGCGAACATACATAAAAAATATATATATATATATATACAGACGAATTGAGAACCTCCTCCTTTTTTGAAGTCGGTTAAAAATGTGTGTTTTCCAACCGCATATAACAACCTATGGCTTCTTACAATTCCTGATAAGACTGCGCCTTAAAGCTCTAGGGGCAATCAATTTTAACGGCACTTACAGCGCTCTGAGGCAGTTAGGGGCACTTTATGTTCACGACAGATTGCCTCACATCATATGCAATTTATGTCCACGTTACAATGAATACTAAGGGAGGACTAAGGAAATGGCTTCGAGGACAGTAAAACTAGTTATGGGATCTAAAAATACTGAGAGTGTTATGGAGTCAAGATAGATTTCGCGTTCAGAGTAAGGGCTAATACACAATGATACTATATTCTATTTCACATTTGAATTGTTTTTGGGGCTACATCGTTCCTGCATTGCATTTTTTGCTACCTGCTACCATTTTTTTTGGATTTTCGTTTTACCCGGTAACGAACTATATATATATTTACCTGCTACCATTAGCATCATCCGTGGGGTGTCCGGGTAAGAATACCTCACCCACCCATCTCTTCCCGTAAGATGCGACTAAGGGAAAACAAGACGGACGGGCAAGACGGGCAGCAGCGTCTTTCTATCGGATTACTTACCAACTATACTGTGATCTTTCGACGGGCCCGTTGGTCTAGTGGTTAGACACCCTGTCCGCTAACCGATTGGTCGTGGGTTCGATTCCCACCAAGTGTCTGGGTGTTGTTTATCTATTTAAGTAGGTATTTATAAAAAACAAAGTATATAAGTATTAGTATCAGTTGTCTGGTTTCCATAGTACAGGCTCTGCCTAGTTTGGGATCAGATGACCGTGTGTGGATTGTCCCAATATATTATTATTATTATCCCCAAGCCACCTTGCCTAGCGTGGGGTTTATGACAGCCCCTCCCTTCTAAAGGGAAGTCCCTCCCTTGGTTAAACAGTGGATGATGATGACTATTAGTTATTTGGCCGGCGCAGCAGGGCGATGCACAACCAACACAATATAGAAATACTTAAACACCCATACGTATATCCCAATGACAAAAGGACTCATAGTAAAATTCCGATATACACACCCTTCCTAAACTGATAATCGCTCAATCTTCAAGACGGTCAACCAACTCTCGGGAGATTTTATAGTGCACAAGTGATATGTAATAATTTCCACAAAAATATGAAGTCATTGGCATTAAACTTAATTCAGGAAAACGAGAATCAGTTCTATCATCACTGAATTCTTTTAATACTGTGCAACGTCATAACTAAATTGAAAGTTTCAAAGTGTACGAAGACTGGAAGCTACAAGCGAACGTACTTAGCGAAAGTTCAAGCTATGTAAGTTTCAGTAGTAAAGCCATTTCTATCGAAGATATACGCGGCGAAGTTTAAAAACTGGCTTTGGCAAAGCTTTATTGATTACGTGGGAATAGTTTATATTTAGTTTCCGATGTTAAGATACTTTCTTTTACTACTTTCTTTTAAGTACATTTATATAAATTAGTGACAAGAATACAACATTTAGCAGTAACAGCTCAGTGGGCGAGCGTTTGCCTTGGAAACGAGGTGCGCAGGTTCGAACCTCAGCTCGCACCTCTGATTTCTTTATTTAAGCATGTGCGAATCGTCTTTGTGCCATTGTTAGTAGCTTTTGGTGAAGGAAAACATAGTGAGGAAACCTACATGTCTGAAAAAGCCTAACTAGCTTTCGAATGATGTGTGAAGTCCGCCATACCGCACTTGGCCAGCGCGTTGGCCTAAGCCCCTTGATCTCGAGGCCTGAGCCCAACAGTGGGACAAAACATGGGCTGGTATTATTATTATACAATATTAAACTTTCACAACGAGTAGATACTTTAGCTGTTCCTTCAGTGGGGCGGTTATTAAATTAACTATCTAATATTTCGTTAAACTCAGACCAAGTTGTATCCCATGGCACAAAACTGCTGTTATTAAAACTTAATTTGTAAAGTAGCTATAACAACTTAAACAATTTGGTAAGAAATAATTTGTCTGACTAATAGTACCATTTTTATTATTTTTTAAATTCACAGTACCGGCGATGTTTTGAAATACCATGGATGAACGAAATACCCTGAGAAAATGTCAAAGTATCTTTTGGTATATTTTTTTCCAAAGCGTAACCGTTTCTAAGGGCGGGTTCCTTAGAAACAGTTATGCTTTGAGTTTCAGGAACTTAGAAGTTTCTTCGCAACGATTAGGTACGCTTTGGAAAAAAATAGTAGTTTTAAGGGTAACTTATAAAATCTGAAATCGGCTCAACGGTGAAAGAAAGTATATACGGAAAATTAAACAGAATCTTTAACCACCGAAAACGAAAAAGGAAATTGTGAAATTCAGCATATTAGAATAATGTAAAACGTTTTCGAAAAGATAATAATTAAAGTTGAAAATTACGGCACCATATTAAAATTCAAAATACAAGATGCTCAGTAAATCAATTGTTCCAAAGTCTTATATCAGAAAGTATGGCAAGAGGGACTTTCTCCTCTGAGGCGAAGTGCCGACAGCTGAATAAGAATTTCATGATTGTATCGACAATATAAAGCTCGAGATATACTATGTGGACAGTATATAAGTAAGTCACAACGAGTCACAGTGTTATCATTATTGCAATAATGTACATTTCCTTTCGTTAAGTATCGTACGGGGCGACCAAGAGAAAACAAGAAGAGGGGCAGCAGCGTTCTATTTGATTACTTACCACCTTACTGCGTATATTCCTGTTTGTTTGCGATCCCTAAGGTGCCTGCCACGCGCGGGGATTATGGAAAACCCGGGGGGTGGCTTTTTGCGTTGATCCTCATGCTTAAGGACCTCTTCCTTCGAACTTTGTTCAGCAGTGGACGTCTTTGCTGCCGAAGAGGGATTCTGTTTGCCATGATCCCCACGCTTAAGGGGGAGGACTTTGTTCAGCAGTGGACATGTTCTGGATAGGTGATGATGATGACGATGATGAATCAATGAGCTACATTGATGTCAGGCGCGTCACTGCATACTTAGACACTCGAATAGAGTTTTTCCAGCCTAATAAAATGTATAATTCATGTGAATACGCTGGTGGATTATTCATCTGCTTGGGTGTGAATTGCTGCACATACCTTTTAAGTACTGCCATCGGCAAGATGACAATACTTTCCACCAATAGCGTAGGGTTTTTTTATAGTAGTAAATAATAAAGTAGGTCCTACGTAGCGTCTGAGTTACGACCAAGTGGTAATTTTAAATAAACTATTTTTAAAAAAATAAAAACCGACTTCAAAGTAAATTATCTAATAAACTATTTAAAAAAAAAAACCGACTTCAAAGTAAATTATCTAAAAACTATTTTAAAATAAACTATTTTAAAAAAAATAAAAACCGACTTCAAAGTAAATTATCTAAAAAGCATAAAATAACGAAAATATTATTGAAGTTGGTGCAGAATATACACAGCAGGTACGCTAACACCAACTTCAATAATATTTTCGTTATTTTATGCTTTTTAGATAATTTACTTTGAAGTCGGTTTTTATTTTTTTTAAAATAGTTTATTTAACACTTTTTAGTGACTTATTTTACCAAGATAGGTATCAGCACTATCACGCAACTCGAACGTCTACATTACAGTAACTTACTGAAAACATAAAAAGTTTATATCTCTTAAACTACTGGACCGATTTTGATGAAACTTGTACTCTACCCTAAGTTGAAAAATACTCCTAACTATTGCAAAAAGAATTTTCGAAATCGGACTTGTAGTTTCTGAGAAATCCGCGGACAAACCTACATACATACCTACATACATACATACACTCGTGAAATTTGGTAAATTTGTTTAGAAGCCCACATAGACTAACATTTATGAATATTACGCATTTCTATTAATATTACATACATACGCGTCGAATACAGAACCTCCTTTTTTGAAGTCGGTTAAAAAAGATTCACGGTACAGATGGAGGCTACAACGTACTTATCCTTTATCGGACGCGTAGCGTAGTATCCTTGGATCAACCTTGGATGGTGTCGGGCGATAAAAATGCGATAATTTCTTTAAATGTGGACTGTAATTATCGTACAGAATTCAAAATAGGAATAACGAAAGCGAAATGTGTCTATGCGTGATCGCAGCCTAGTGATGAGAGCCGCTCGATGTCTGGGCCAGCGTAGGGTTCTTCCTAACAGTCCTTAATACTTCAATGTTACTAATTGTGTCTAAAGCAGCTGAAATAATGCCCAAACTAGTCTGATCAATGATCTCATTCATCTGGCACATTATTAGAGAATAGAATAGTAATTAACTTAAACTACTTCAGCAAATTACTGAGAATTAACTAATGACGTCTCGTCGGACGCACGGACGGGTGAATTATTTTATCGATTATCCCCGCTCTAAAGGTTCTCGAATATTCGATTAACGCCATTCAACTAGATATCTATTAGCAAAGATGCTGGCCTATAATACCTACCAACCAAGTTAATACAGCCAAGTGGTATTATTAGCACTTTGAAGGGGAATCTAAGGTCTCTATTCGGAGGGCTTTTACAAGTATTTTTAAGTATTGTGGTTCAATCAGGCGCTGCTTAAATTATGATAGGTGCTAAGTACCTTTATAAAGGAGTCCTCTAGATAATAATGTGTAAACTTTGCTGAGTTCCGGTAGAAAGCAAGTGTATTGTGGATTTTTTCTTATATTTAGCAAAGCTTCGCTAGCCATCAAGCTAAGCAAAATTGTCTCACCCATGATAGACATCAGATGATAATAATATCTAAATCAAAAAGGAACAGGTTCTCAATCCATCGCGTATGTAATATAATTATTCTTATCAACATTGCACTTATATGAAGTCAACGTTTATTGATGTTAAATATTCATATCAGAAGCAATTCAAGGTTCCACGGTCAACGAAAGTTCGTCACCAGCATCAAGCATAATTAGGCAGAAATTATACAATCCGCTACCAATGGACATTACAGCGACTTTATAGCACTTCCTGGCTCAAACTGGATTACTTTTTTGGTCATATAAAAGGTGGCGACGATCTGTGTTGGACATCATTCGAGTACAGTCCGACGTAGTCACAACAACCTATAACCAACCATGTCTGTGAAGGTAAATATTCTATTGGATTAAATTTGTTAGGATTAATAGTAATTTTTAATATAAATAGTTTTTATCTAGAATCGATTGATGCTGAAATAATTGAAGCATCGATAATCACTAGATGGAAATCCCCTTGTGAAAGCCGTACTAATGCTGTGTCGGATATATACTATCTCAAATGACTAGAGAGTAAACACTGCCGTGTTCTGTATTCCTTTGTGAAGAATACTGTAGAGGAGATTTTTTTAGTCCACTATTCGGGTAATGAGTGGCAGTGCCCTGAAATTGAGATTCGACAGGCCTGTTGCCTACTTATATGCAGTTGAACGCTCTGTTTGCCTTGTTTTCATATTTCTTAAAAATATTAGCATTGTTGAAATCATCTAACTTTCAAATATTGTCTAAAGTATTGCCTTCTGACCCCAAAACTAGTAAGACTCTACAAGTCAATAACATTTACCAGACTACTTCAGTCGTAATACTAAAAATATTTTTTTCATCCTTGTCATTATCTAAAACAAATCCTAATTCACTTATAGGTTTGGATTCTCTATTATAATCGTATTTATCAATTTCTTCTAGTTCGTCGCTCTCCTCGCCCTCGTGGCCGTAGCCACCGCCTCCGACATCTCCAGCTTCTCCTACGGAGTTGCGGACCCCTACACTGGTGACTTCAAGAACCAGATCGAGAACCGCGTCGGCGATAACGTGCAGGGCCAATACTCCCTCCTGGAGTCCGACGGCACCCGCAGGACTGTTGACTACGCCGCTGGTGCTGAAGGCTTCAACGCTGTTGTTCGCAAGGACCCCGCCCTCATCGCAGCGTCCCCCGTTCTCGCCACCCCAGCTATTTCTTACGCTGCCCCTGCTCTCCAGTACGGCCCTGCTCTGCAGTACGCCGCCGCACCTTACGGTTATGCCAAGTTCGGAGGCATCAGCTACGGTACCCCTTACCCTTACGGTCGCGTCTTCTACTAATTACCTGAACACCTTTGTAAATAAAATGCTATTAAGAGTTTAACCCTATTCTTTGTTTGATTTTTCTTTTTTATATTTTGGAGTACGTTTTCGATTATAGATGCGACCCATTTCGTATAGTGCATTTAGTACTAGTAGGCTGTTATTGTAAATTTTATCAAATTTATATTTCACACTAAGCTATTGTTGTCATAATAACACAATAAGAAAAAGACAAGTAATCAGTATTTTCATTAACAAACAAAGTAGGTAAGAAAGTAATGAGCAAAGTAAGTTTTAAGTAAACTCTTTAGTTTGTAGGTACTTACTACTAGTGATAGTAGCGGGTTTAATACGTACTATTATGGGCAAGTTTTGAAATATTTGCTTGGTTTTCTTTAGATTTGGGTTTTACTAGATTTGCCTCCATGTATGGTTACCAAAATTCCAATATTATACTTAATTAATATTTCCATTGTAAAGTCCCCTAAGTTACAATTGAACTCTAGGTATGATAAATGAAAATGTAGTAGTTTTTCTTTTTGAAAAGGTTTGGTATAATCAACAGTAATCATCTACTGACTATCCTATTTTTTTTTTGTTATTTTAAGACGCATTCTTGTAAATAACAGAATAACATTTCTTCTAAGTATACATAACTATGATTGATGAGGTAAAAAGGTAAAAAGACAATACATGCGATTCAAAATGCAATAACTGGAACATTATCTATACATATTATAAAACAAAGTCGCTCCCGCTGTCTGTCTGTCCCTATGTATGCTTAGATCTTTAAAACTACGCAACGGATTTTGATGCGGTTTTTCTTAATAGATAGAGTGATTCAAGAGGAAGGTTTTTATGTATAATATAGTAGAGAAACACTGATAATTTTAAAGGTTTCTAATGTGATGTCGTAAATAAACAATTTATTTTTGCGCTTACATTGTAAACGCTGGCTGAACCCTACGAGATAGATCAAAATAATGTAGGTCAGTATTGTACACCTTGACAAGGTCTACAAAAAAGTCCTCGATATCTATTTTTCATACCGCTAGGTTAAAGTTAAGCAACGTTAGGTAAGGTTATTAAATAGATGGGTAAACTGATTTGTATGAAATTTTGTGTGCATATCGGGTAGGTCTGAGAATAGGTCACAAAGTACATTTCATATCGCTAGGTTAAGGTTAAGCAACGTTAGGTAAGGTCATTAAATAGATGGGTAAACCGATTTGTATGAAGTTTTGTGTGCATATCGGATAGGTCTGAGAATAAATAAAGAATAAAGAATAAAGTATATTTCATGCCGCTGATACCTTGATTGACGAGGATATAGTATAGAACGAGAGGAGGGTGCAAGAGAGGTGAGAGAGTGGGAGAGGGGATTTGAAGAGGGGGTGTTGAGGTGAGGGATAGGGGGAGTTAGGTGGAGCAAGGGGAAGTGAAGGGGAGCAAGGTGGGAGAAGAGGCAGGGGGGAGGTGGTTTAGGGAGAGGACAACGGGGAGAAGAAGAGCGGGAGTGTGACGTGGACCAAAGCGGGAGGGGAAAGATAGAGGAGAGAGAGGGCATACAATTAGATTTTTCTCATAAGAGAGAGCGAGAGAGAGAGAGAGAAATAAATCAAGGGAGGAAGGAGAAAAGGGGAGCAAAATTTAATAATAGCGCGGGCGGAGCTGCGCGTGTCTGCTAGTAATTCTATAAAATAATGTTAAACGTAGAAAAATATAACAAGTTTTTTAATAATGACTTCAAAACCAAATGACAAATTGCCTGCCATTCCAAATGATAATTTATGTAGGTAGTCTTTTAGACTTAATGTAACATTACGGGGCAGTTTTACAAAAAGGTGGCATTAATTATATGTATCTAGACAGGGCTCGTCTGAAGATGAATTATTAAAAATGGTTCAGTTTTAAATCTGAAAATGACATGATAATCGTACCTGGAAAATTTTCTCTTCTTATTTTCATATTTTAACAAATTTGGTTCGTCTCGCCCCTCGCTCTTTTTGTTAATCGTTGCTTCTATGGTTCTCATTATATTTTCTAGACCCAAATTAATCTTTCAACGAAAATGTTGTAATTAAAAAGCATCCAAAGCTTTGTTTAATCAAAGGCTTTCACTGATTATTAAAATGCTTTCTCGCCATGGATAAATTCAATGGTCATATTTTGGTTATCTTGAATATCTGATAAATTACTAATAGCTTACGGAGACGCCATAATCAAAGACTTAGAAGAACCTTATTGTTTTTTTTTTGTCGTATTGTTAGTGGCCAACCGACAGATTGGCCAGAGTTTTCAAGCTACCCTTAGGCCTCTGACTTTTTTTTTTACGCGGGGGAAATCTTCCAAATATCCCCGGGAGCTGTGGGGCTCGACCGGGGTATGTGGGATTCTTACCGACTAAAACCCCCGCGGCTGTCGCATCGGCACATGAGAGGGGGGACCCCAGAGCTCTCCGGTGGGATCTGCACCAGGGGCCCCTCAGTGCCTTGCCTTTGAGCCTGCCGCCGGGGGGCGCATTGTAGCCCCCCGGGAACCTGACACGGTACTCATGGGGACGGGGATCGCAACCCCACCACGGTCCTCCTCGGAGTCGCCGCCGTACTCAATGGACGTTCAAAGGGCCCACACCCCGAACGTCCAGCGACTCCGAAGACAGGTCTCTGACTTAGCTTAACGACTACTGTCTAGCTAGATGACAATAGCCGGGACCGACTTTTAACGTGCCTCCCGAAGCACGGTGACTCTCAGTTCAAATTCCACTAAACGGTCACCCATCTAAGGACTGACCTTACCTGACGTTGCTTACCCAACTGATCGTTTACCGAAAAGGTTTACAACTAGCTACGAGCAAGCTACCTTATTGATTAAAGATAAATATAACGTTTGACAGTATAGAGAACTTTTGAAAATAACATAAAAAAAAAGATAACTAGGTATTCGATGTGATAATTTAAGACATAGAATTAGATGTCTGTCATGTATAAAATACTTATCTAAATACTATCCACTAATCCAACTAGGCACCCAAAAATAACTAGGGCAGATTATTTTTATTAATTTCCTACAAAACCAATGAAACACATTTTTGATGAAATCACTTATTTTCTTCTTCTTCTTCAGCCCTATTTGGTCCATCTCTGGACATAGGCCTCTCCCAATTTCCTCCACAAAATCCGGTCCCGCGCCTTAGTCATCCTATCGTGGCCCGTCTCAGGTCGTCAACCCATCTTTTAGGTGGGCGACCCCGTGGTCTTTTGTCCGCCCATGGTCTCCATTCAAGGACTCGTCTAGTCCACCGTTCCTTGTCCATGCGGGCAATATGACCAGCCCAACTCCACTTCCGCTCAACGATTTCCTGCACCACATCTCTCACCCCCGTTTTCCGCCGGATCCATTCATTTTTTTTCTTGTCGCGCATGGTTATCCCGAGCATCGCTCTTTCCATTGCCCTTTGCGCGACTCTGAAATTCTCAACTGATCGTTCCGTGAGAGACATGGTTTCTGAGCCATAAGTGAAGACCGGCATAATGCATTCCGCGAATACTTTGGCCTTTAGTTGCATAGGCAGTTGGCCTCGCAGTATTTTCTTATTTGCGCCAAATGCTGCCCAGGCCTGAGATATCCGTCTTTCAACTTCCACTGTCTGGTTTGCGCTGCCCAATTTTATTTTGTGACCGAGGTACACGTATTCTGTTACAACGCCGACCGGTAATTGATAGTTAGCCGCCACTGGTATGTTGGTCATTATCTTTGTTTTCGATAGGTTCATCTTCAAGCCAACTTTTCCAGATTCCACCTTTAGATCTTCAATCATGACCAACATATCAGGAACGTTATCTGAGAACAAGGCCAAATCATCTGCGAATCTTAAGTTAGATAGGTTTTCTCCATCAATGTTAATACCTTTATCGTCCCAATTTAATTTCTTAAATATGTTTTCCAAGGTCGCGGTAAACAGTTTAGGAGATATAGTGTCACCCTGTCTAACTCCTCGAGCTAATGGGAATTCTGGCGTCTTTTCATGCAAATTAACGCAAGCGGTAGCATGTGTCTGTAGGTACCCTATTATCTTAATATATCTATCGTCTACTCGGCAATCTGTCAGTGCATCCTCGACAGCCCATACTTCAACGGAATCAAACGCCTTTTCGTAATCCACAAAAGTTACAATGATTGGCTTCTGATACTCGTGACACTTCTCTATCACTGTTTTGATAGTTTGCAGGTGGTCACAAGTACTATATCCTGATCTAAACCCTGTCTGCTCTCTCGGTTGATACGAGTCAAGCTTGTTTCTCAGCCTATTCACGATAACTTTTGTGAACAGTTTGTAAACACGTGATAATAGACTGATTGGTCTGTAATTATCCAGCCGTTTGATATCACCTTTTTTGTGTAGTAGGGTGATAATAGCATGATGAAATCACTACTAAAGAAATACTTCTTCCCGAGGAGATATAAATATTTTTGATCAAAAATATTTTTCATAAATCTCAAATTCTAAACCTAAAACCACAAAATATATCGAATTCAGATCTAAATTTATAATTTAGACTAAATTAGTTTCTATTCATCTATTCAATTTAAAACTTATTACACTTATTATTTGGTCCACAGTCCTCATTCTCGCCTTCATGTCTGAAAATTTCAGAAATTACGTACCTCATAGTCTCTTGTCTTTGTAGGACACTACAAACAAATGCTCACTGTAGAGTTTAGCACAAAGTGAATATTGCTCTCTGCTTTCTCGTATCATAGTCGCCTCGAACATATGAAATTTAATAACTTACTTAAATTTATCAAAAATATGGAGCAGGCTAAATGGGTTCCATTCAAAAATCTGCAGTCAAATAATTTGGTTAGTAAGGTTGCAATAGCTGGTAAAGAGTCGCCTTCGGAGTCGCTGGACGCTCGGGGTGTGGGCCCCTTGAGCGTCCATTGAGTACGGCGGCGACTCCGAGGAGGACGGCGGCGGGGTTGCGACCCCCGTCCCCGTGAGCACCGTGACAGGTTCCCGGGGGGCTACAATGCGCCCCCCGGCGGCGGGCTCAAAGGCAAGGCACTGAGGGGCCCCTGGTGCAGATCCCACCGGAGAGCCCTGGGGTTCCCCCTCTCATGTGCCGATGCGACAGCCGCGGGGGTTTTAGTGGGTAAGAATCCCACATACCCCGGTCGAGCCCCACAGCTCCCGGGGATCTTTCGAAGATTTCCCCCGCGTCAAAAAAAAAAAAAAGCTGGTAAAGAAAGAAAAAAAAATGGCAAAAATATTAATGTTGAAGATACTACATAAGAAATGGTAATAAAACAACAAAAAAAAAACGGATTGCACTCCGGGATTGCCGCCAGAAGTTATTGAATCGCGTCAGGACACGGAAAGAGAAAGAGTTACATCGACTTGAAGGACGTAGAAATAATATTAAGTCAGTACCAAGCGATGCCATGTGATGACACCGAAACAGAGCAAATTTTTCGGAGAATAAAATTTCAGATGATTGTTAGATCTAATGAATACACGGTATTAATCTTTCATTATAATAAGTGTAATCCAGTATTTGACTGCAGTTCCACCTAATAGAAAATGGCGACGCAATTCAGGATTGTAAAGCACTATTCACGCTAGCCTTGAATATACCCATGTTAAAACCGGGCGGGAAAACTGACGCAGGCTAATTGTTGCAATCCCTAGATGGCCTTATTATATGTAGGTAAATGAAGAGGAAAATTTTGGTACGGACCTTAAACCGAAATAATCAATCATCAAACCGCGTAAACCCTAATACATACTTATGTTTATTAATCCTTCTATTAATCCGTTCGAGTTCAGACCGCAATAAATTCAGATAAAATTATGACCATCCGGATCCTCCAGAAAGTTTTGAATACACCGTTCACTGCTAAATAAGTTCCGAACTATAAAGCCTGATACATAAATTTCTATAAACGAGGTTCTATACAACCAGCAAGATAATTTAATCTCTCTTCCTTATCACAATCCGTCTAAATTTGAAAAGCATCGCTCACCACGTTCTTATCACCTTTCTCTACTGAATGAAGCCATTAAAAGCCTCACTCTGAATTATTTCTGTCCAGAAAATCTAATTCCACGTGAAACCGTTTCGATTGTGTGAATTTTGCACGTGTTTCTTCCTATAATTACTATCTAGAAGTAACAATTACATACCGCACGGGTTCCATAATGTGTCATTAGATTTCGTATAGATGCTGGGACAGATTAAACTCGTAGGGGTAAGAATTCTAAGGCTATGGTCTCTTAAATGCTACACGTGACATCTGACTTCAGCCTAAATATTTCGATAGCGGTCTGCACGCCAGGCACAGCGTTAGTGGTCACTGCATCTCAGCAACGAACGACGATGTCTCGTTCACAACAGTTGTCGACAAACAACAAATTTCGTACTGACGCGTCGTTGACGTTCAGGCTACAATGTTTCGAAATAACTAGAGACGCGGCACAAGCGTTTGAGGCCGCCTTCGAAGTCCACACGCCGACGTCAGCGTGTCAAAGAGAGAGACAGTACATTTCTATCGTAAGGATGGCGCTTGTAGGTGACCAAAGCCTTACAAAGATGTAGGATATGTAGGATAAATAGTATTTCAATTGTAAGAGAAGACATGTAGATACATAGTGTTAAAAATATCCTGTCCGATTACTGTGGGTATTATTTGGTGTACCTACAAAATCAATTATATGTATGTAACTAGCTGACCCACGCAGCTCCGCCTGCGCTATTTTTACGTTAACTAAACTTTGAATAACAGACATTCGCATCGAATACATAACCTCATTGTTTATAGTCGGTTAAATACTGGGACCCACTTTTTACTTGCTCTCCGAAGCACGGACCCGTTTAGTTCAAATGGCGTTAAGCGGTCACCCATCTATTTAATGACCTTACCTAACGTTGCTTAACCAGATCGATTACAAAACCTTGACAACAACTCTCTATGAGTGTTCCCATACTAATATTTATTATATTATAAAGAAAGATTGATAAAATCGGACCAAGCGTATAACCAAGTACCCGTTTTGACTTTAATCCCCTCTCCCAAAAGAACCGTGCTAGATTACGGGATAAAAAGTATCATATGTCCTACCTCGTAGTAAGATCTCAAATCATGCCAAGTTTCATTTGAATCCATTCAGTAGTTTCGGCGTGATGCTCAGCCGTGATACAGACAGACAGACAGACAGACAAAAATTAAAAAAATTACATTTTCGGCCTCAGTATCGGTTATAGAATGCCCTCCAAATATAATTTTCAAAATATCTTCAATGTACAGAATTGGACCTGTTACAGTTTTATTATAAGTATAGAATAGATATAGATTACAAATAAGGATAAAAAATAGAGATTTTTTTATCCTAATTTGTACCAGTGATAAACGATCGGATACGTATTCCTGGTGATGAAATTTGTACTCTTCCCTAATTTGAAAACGATTGCAAAAAGAATTATCGAAATCGGATTTGTAGGTTCTGAGAAATTCGTGGACAAATCTACATACATACGTACGAGTACATCATCATCAGCATACGAAAGACATCCCTGCTGAACAAACGTCTCACCTCGAAGGGAGGAGTTGCCATAATCTCCCTAAATTGATATAGAAAATGAACCAATTCTCATGAATTAGGACCATCTCGATTAAACCAGCTTTCAAATTAAAAAGAAAATCATATTCAAATACATTCACTCCTCAGAAAGCTGCAATACCACAGACAGACAGAAAGACAGGCGTCAAATTTAAAACACCTCTCGTTCTTGGCCCGGAGTTAAAAAAAACAACGAGAATCTAGTTTGAATCCTCTCTTCTACAAAAATAGTCCTGTATCATTGAGCTTTGGTGTATTGCCAATATCTGATCTCCGGGCCAATATATAAACACTTTGTCCAGTCTCGAACATGCTCTCAGCTTATTGGCCCATATCAGACGAGATATTGAGCTGACGTTACTAAGGCTTTTCTTGGCTACGTAATTTGAATTTTAGCCAAGAGTTCATGTACGTTATGCACGTTATGCGCGCTGCGGTCTTTATTAAAGAAATTTCTTCAAATTGCAAGTAAAATATGTGCTATGGAATAATTTTCCAAGTAAAATGTTGTTATATAATAATATCTTCTGATTATCGTGTCGTTGGTAAAAACTAAATCGTATAATCGTATTGACGGGCCTGTTGGTCTAGTGGTTAGATACCCTGGCCGCTTACCCACAGGTCGTGGGTTCGATTCCCACCAAGTGTCTGGTCTGGGTGTTTTATCAAAGTATGTGTTTACAAAAAAAAAGTATATAGGTAAGTATTAGTATTAGTGTCAGGTTTCCATAGTAGGTACCTACAGGCTCAATATTATATTCTGGAGTGTAGGTGTCATAGTATGCAGGGCAAAAAAGTATTATAAAAAATATTATAATAAGCAGAAATAATATTTATTTACTAGAAAAACGAAGTGCAAAATTAAAACATATTTTTTTAATACTATTAGTATTAAAATATATTATTATATAATTATTGTCTATTTAAAATTCAAGAGCAAGTTTGCGAAGTAGGCCACCATTTCCCTTATAAAAGCATCACACTTATAGTAACTGCGATCCCCAAGCCGCCTGCCAAGCGTACGGATTATGGCAATCCCTCCCTTCTAAGGGGGAAGCTTTTTGTTCACCTGTGGATGTGCTTCGGCTTCTGCTGCGGCTATTGGAGTAGATACAAAAAGAAAAATAAAGTTTATATATTCAATATAATTTGCTTTTGCCATTTGATTTTTTTTTTCTTGCGAACGACATTATCTATCTTCGAGCCCAATATAATGGCATCTTATCAGGATTTGTTGGTGTGATAAAAGTCACCTAAATTCAAGATCGATGGAAAGTCTCACTGTCCCTGGAATTTCTCAATATAACGGTCACAATAATTTCCCATTAGTGGCGTTCGCAGTTTGTTGATCTGTACGGCAGCGCTACGATACGAATGCTAATCGATGATAGACATAATTATTAGGCAATAATCTTACGTACTACTTACATACTACTAACTACTACTGCTGCTTACTTACTTACGTACTACTTTAGGTTACTTATGATACCTTACGTTTAAACAGACAAGACACAGTGGGGACGCTTGCTCGACTATAGATTGCAGTGGAAGCTAAGAGATCATCGGTAGTCCTTATTGCTGTGGGTGAAAACCCGCGGAGACCAACAATATTTTTTACGTTATTCCTTGCAGGCTAGGACAATACAGGCCGATCACCTGATTATCTGAAAAGTCAGATGATCCATGCGTCGGATGGGCATGTAAAAAGTCGTTCCTGCGCCTGACCTTCCCCGGTCGTGTCGGTCTGCCGTCCCAACGGATTTTGAGAGTAAAGGAAGAGAGAGTGCAACTGTGCCTGGGGAAAAGTACTTTTGCACTATAATATCTCCTGGATACGACCTGGAGAACATTATACACACATCTGGATGTAGTTGTATTAGTAGTGGAGTTACTGTCAACAGCACTCACACACACAGTTTCGAAGTCAAGTTCGAAAGGAAATTTTCCCGAAGTAATAGAAATATTATACAAAGTGTTATAATACCCTGCGCGATCCTTTAGGGTATTATTAGAGCATCTTGCACCTCGAAGGAAATCGTAATGAATTATGTGATGTACAAAAGATGGATTTAACCAATAGTAAACGATTCGATCTTATCGAGGCATATTTTATCAATGGAAAAAGTTCCACTCGCGTTTTTGTCTGGTTTTAGGTTAAATAAAGGGGGGGGGGGGGGGGGGGATTTAAAAATAAAGTATTTTGCTAAAAATTAGCTCTTTCCTGTCGTTTTCCATATGTCATTACTTCCCAGAATTTAATCCTTATTAGCAACACTATCAGATGGTGTAAAATACAGACTGAAGTTTGTTTTTCAAAATCAACTGGTTCGATTCCTAGCTAGGAATATATTTTATTAAAAAAATCTAATGATGCAGTTTTAGTTTTCATGAAATTCGGGCCCGTAATCCATTGGGTATTTTTTGCATTTTTCAAGTGGACTTGGGTTGCCAAAACTGAAACTATAAGTAATAACTTATAGTTTCAGTTTTGGCAACCCAAGTCCACTTGAAAAATTTACCCTTATAGTTTAAACAAGCTGGGATAGCTTGTAAAAGGCTATTAGTATTTTTAAATTAACGCTTAATAATTCCAAACAATGCTTTATGAAGGCAATCAAATTATTAATTAAGCTGTTAACACATGAGACAACAGTTTGTATCCAGCTGTAATTGAACGCAAGTACTCTGAATACTCTTGTGGACTATCTAAATGGAGTTAAAGTGTTTATGGGGAAACTTTGTCTCTGTATATTCAGGCGGAAACTTTGTTCTTCTATTATTATCAAAGAATAATACCAAATACTTCGTAAAGAAACGTTACGTACTGCTATCACAGCGGGCGTTGAAGATGAACGGTTACATTGGCAAGAAGACTACTAACAATAAATTAGGAATATTTCTTTAAAAAATATTTGTCGTCGATTATAACGTACGCACGCACACACGCTGAATGGCTTATTACCAGTGTGAATAAGTTTTGTTAAGAAAATTTTGCTTGCTATGACCGATTATATTACTCTCTTCTTAAAATAGAGACGAAAAGAAATAATATACACAGTTGTTATATCTTCTATATCACTTTAGTCTATTACCTCAGTGAAAATCAACCTGAAAATAAATAGTATGTCAATAATCTTATTATATAAAAGAGTAGACAAAAACCCACTCATCACGAAATCTCAGAAACTACAAGTGCTGGGAGTTTCAAACTTTGCATGGGGGTTCCTTTTAAGACGTAGGTGCTCACTAAGACTGGATTTTGCGAAATTCAACCTCTATGGGGGTAAAACAGGGGGGCAAAGTTTGTATGGGAGAACGCGATTCCTTGGTCCTATTGACTTGAAATTTTGCACAGACATTCGTTAAGAAAATGAATTGAATTAGTATTTCATATTTTTTATAATTTATCCCTTTACAGGGTAAAAAATAAGTATTATTACTCAACCGATGGCGGTACAAATATATTACAACAATAAGATACGATAATTTGAAAGATGAAATAAAAGTTCCTTGGCCAAGTGGTTACGGAAGCGTCCTCTAAGTATGGACTGTCCGGGTTCGCTACCCCTGATGATTTTTTTATTTATATTAAGATTCGATGTTTTAAATATTTAACTCATATTGACTCCGGCACTTTTTATCTCTAATATATTTTTTATAATTAATGATTTGTTTATATTTAAAATCGTGCATACGTAGTTAACTTCTCTCTAATGTTATGATTTAGTTATTAGTGGAAACTGAATTGTTTTTTATGTACTATTGGATCTTATATTTAGTAATAAGTGGTATCATTTGTTTGTTTCCCAAATATAACAAAATAAAAATAAAATGTTTGGGTAGGAATACAATATGCATGCACCTATTGTACGTAAGATATAAAAAAAGCCAAAACTTTATTGGAATTAATGTCTGTCTGTCAGTCAGGGTTTTTTCTATAGGTTGGCTGGTGTTGGGGACCAACGACGTAAAAGTATGTTTACATAGTGTGAAACAAAGTCGCTATCCGAGTCTGTCTATATCCGATAGCACCTCCTAAACCACGCAGCGATTTTCACCATCGGTTAGATAATTTTTCATTGAAGGTTTTAAGTTTTATCTAAGTAAATAAACTTACATAGCTTACATTGACTAAACCTAAAGAGATACATAGTTAACAATCAAGTACTATTCCATATATTATAAAGTAGGTAAATATCCGGGATATAATATACCCGCCCCCCGGCGGACTCAAAGGCAATGCACTGAGGGACAGCTGATGCAAATCCCACCGGAGAACCCCCTCTCATGTGCCGATGTGACAGCCACGAGAGTTTTAGTGGGTAAGAATCCCCCACAGGATCCCAGGGACATATTAAACGTGCCCCCCACCACCCCTTTACCTGTGACAACGGTGACAGATTCCCGGGGGGCTATAATGCGCCCCTGGCAGCGGCTTCAAAGCCCCTTGCCTTGCACTGAGGGGTACCCGGTGCAGCCCCATATTTTTTGCGGACAGCCGTTTAGAGGGTAAGAATCCTACACACCGCGGTCGACCGCCCGCAGGATCCTGGAAGCCTATTGGAGGTCTACCCGTGGTCCCCGAAAGTTTAAGCATGGTGACAGGTTTTTTTTATTGTGCCCCCCGGTGGCGGGCTCAAAGGCAAGCCACTGAGGGGATCTTTTTTTTAAATTTATCCCTTAACAGGGTTAAAAAGCAGTATTATTACTCAACCGATGGCGGTACAAATATTCTCACACTCACACTCAGATTTGCTTAGTACGTAAATTAGGTACTGTACACGAATAACTTTAATACATAAGGTAAAATATCACGCATTAGGGACTGAGCAGACATATAACAAGAATATGATCAAGTAATTCGAATAATAGAAGAAGAATAGCCGTGGTCTGGAGGTTACGGAAGCGTCTTTTAAACACAGCAGGGACTAGGTTCAAATCTCTGTTTTTTTTGTGTACTTTTAAACTTTTTATTTTTGATCATTTTACAATTTTTATTTTATTTTTCACTGAAGGTTTAATATTAATTGAATTTATTTAGAAGTTGTATCTATATCGAGGTCTCATCGAAAAAATACTGAAATGTACAGAGTCCACTTCAAAAAAATACTGATCAAGAGCGAGCTGGATTTGCGCACCGAGGGTTAGTTTCCTATTCATCTAACGCCTCAGGTAGCAAAAAGACCAAACCGCACAACTAAGTTTGTTTGTCAAAGATTTTTAACCATTTCTAAATGTTTGGCCAAGTCCCTGAACAATTTTTGCGAGGACAACTGCTTACAATGTTAGCATATTTTTTTCCCCAGTAAAAATACTAACTTCCAGCAAAATACCGATAAAGATCTTCAAAAACGACGTTAAAAAAGAGTGAAAAAGTATTAAAATACTGAATCTGGTCACATTGTATCATTCTATATAATATAAGGTAAATCTGGGATATAATATGCTTGCCCCCCGGCGGCGGACTCAGAGGCCAGGCACTCGGGGACACCTGGTGCAGATCCCACCCGAGAACCCAGGTTTCCCTCTCATGTGGCGATGTGACAGCCACGAGAGTTTTAGTGGGTAAGAATCCCAAATACCCGTTTGACTTCCCCACGGGATCCCGGGGACATATTGGATGTTTCCCCCGCTACTCTCTTAACTGTGACAACGGTGACAGATTCCCGGAGGGCTATAATGCGCCCCCGGCAGCGGCTTCAAAGGCCCTTGCCTTGCACTGAGGGATACACGGTGCATACTCTTTTGTGTGGACAGCCGTGGGGGACACATACTATATACATACATACCGTTCCTACTCCTCCTACATAACCCGGTTGACCGCCAACAGGGTCCCGGGGACCTATTGAAGGCTTCCCCCCTGTAACCGTGAGCACGGTGACAAGTTCCCAGGTGGCTTTATTGTGCTCCCCGGTGGCGGGGTCAAAGGCAAGCCACTGCATCATGATGCAGATCCCACCGGATAGCCCAAGAAGGGGTTCTTATGTGCTGATTGCACTGCCGTTGGTGGTTTAGTGTATAAGAATCCTACATATCCGGTTGACCACCAACAGGGTCCCGTAAATCCCATTAAAGGCTTCCCCGTGCCCCTGTTACCGTGAGCACCATGACAGGTTCTCAGGGAGCTATAATGTGCCTTTCCGGCGGCGGGTTCAAAGTCAAGGCACTGTGTGTTATCAGCTGGTGCAGATCCCGACAGATAGCCCAGGTCCGCCCTCTAATGTGCCGACGTGATAGCCGCGGGGGTTTTAGTGGGTAAGAATTCCCCGACTGACCCCCGTTTACGTCTTAACGATGAAACCGAACACGGAAGCCCGTATTGCTTCCATAAATTGGTTTTAAAGAAATTGTGTCCTGTTCCTGTCCTTAATCCACCCAAATTGTGCACCGGTACACGTCTGCAGTTTATAATAAAATTATAAATACAATTAACAAATCGCAAGCTCAGAGATTCAACGTTGCAGGCTTAAACCTAAGCGTTGAGTACTTTGCCCATGGACAAGCAGCTATACGTAGCCCTTTCACGCGTCACTTCTATACATAATTTGTTCATATTGCGTTACGAAAAGTCAGCTACAAACATTATTTAACAAGAAATTCTACAATCATAGGCAGTAACTTTAATTTATTCACTTCTTTTTTTTCTCAATTGCACCCGTGCGAAGCCGGGGCGGGTCGCTAGTAACTTTAATAAAGAGTATTGCGTAGAGCCATTACTCATCGAAGTATTTAATCCCTAATTATGCATTAAAGACCTGAAGCCTTAGACAAGCCTTAGTAATAGAGATTACCTTTTTTCAAATTAGTACAAAGAGTTATAATGGAATATATATACCATGTTTTTCTTTATCTCTCTCCAATTTAAGAGCTGTGCTTGTGTGAAGCAATTTCCAATCCAATCTATTAAATATATGCCTTTATTTTGAACTCCTGATACGACACTCCTCCCACTTCTTCTACTACATGTTTCATGAAATTTCGCCTTGGTTTTTCTCTTCCCCTTTTCCCTTCTATGTTACCTTCCACTAGAGTTTTAAAGAAGGTGTTGTGTCGTATCAAATGGCCCATCATCTTTCCCTTCCTATTTAAAATTTATCTGTCTTCTTTCTGGATTCTAACGCATAAGGAATCTCCAAACATAGCCCTCTCCACGTTCCGTAGTTTATTTTGAGCTTATTGAAAAGGCCAGCAGTTGACAACACACAATGGTTAAAAATGCCTTCGTGAGCTTCTCTATTAGTCATAGGGATTGTGTAACATTAAAATTTGTTAAAATATTCTCTGTTCTATCAACAATGTATTATACTCTCACGAAACAGGAAAATTCTTCCTCCATGTCGCAAAAAATACTGTTTCCGCCTCTTTTGCTAAGTTTTTAATGTCGAGGCAGTCGCAATCGATTACGTCGGCTAAAACGAGTCGGGAGGTAACTAAAAAAATTTAATAAAATGAAACTTTATTACATTGTGATAAAGTTGAAAATAGGTCGTGTTTTCTTTTCTGTCTCTCACCTGTGCTTACGCTTAGAGATTTGTTATGTCTAATTTGTTGGTTGAATGTTTTTCATCATCATCATCATCATCACCAGCCGGAAGACGTCCACTGCTGAACATAGGAATGTTTTTCAGTGGGCCTATAAAATATTATTTTTTTAAATACCCCACGGCTTGGCCCATAGATGTCGTACGCGAGTAAGGTAACTCGTATACTCGCGTACGACATCTATGGGTTAGCGTGGCCCTTATTAATGTGCTGCTTATCAACGTACTTGGATATAAGTTTTAAGTACTATTTTAACAAAAGATTTTATAAATAACACCGAGACACAAGACAAACCAACCGGTTCGTATACAAAGATGTGTCCTGGCTGAGAATCGAACCCACGACTATTGGGTAGCAGCAAGGTTGTCTAAGAATTACGCGGACCGACGGGATCGTCTGCTGTTGCCCTCAACTTTGCAAACCTGCACCTGGTTATAGGCTAGCGTGATGCCATCACATCGTGGGTCTTGTCATATCAAAAGCCAAACAAAAAAAAAATTCTACAATAGGCATGATGACTAATTTTGAAAAAATACTTTATAATGTACTTACGGGTCTACTATTGCCGAAAATAATCATATTTTTAACCGACTTCAAAAAAGGAGGAGGTTCTCAATTCATCGTGTATGTATTTTTTTTTTTTTTTTTTAATGTATGTTCACTCATAATTCCGCCAAATATGTACCAATTTGGATGATTCTTTTTTGTACCTAATGGACATTCCATCAAGTTGGTCCCATAAAATTTTTATTCCTTATGAACCAGTAGTTCCTGAGAAAACATGAATGGAATGTTAGAATTATCTGGTAAAACGCCTAAAAATAGATGATGTTCTAATCAATAATGGTTATAACTCATACAAATATTTACCAATTTCAGTGATTCTTTTTTTATAAAGCATGCGAAAGCATGAACCATAAGGATGGTTCGGTATGAATTTCATCAAGACCGGATAAGAACTTTTTCGAAGAACATGAGTGATGGGAAGGAGATATAACTGGGAGAAACCATAAAATAGATGATGTCTTCGTCTACAAAATGGTCATACGCCATCCAGATCATCGTACCGAATTCGATGGTTTCTTTTTGACTCCCGACCAAAAACGAGGTGTTATTAGTTTGGGGGGGGGGGGGTCGTGTCTGTCTGTCTGATAACTGTCTGTGGCATCGCAGCGCTCAAACGAGTGGACAGATTGGCGTATGCTGGTTTATTGGAGATGGTTCTTAGCGATGTTTCTTGAAAATCGGTTTAGCTTTGAAAACCATCAGCTCTTTTCCAAGTCGAGATAGGGATATTTCGTATACAATGGACATTTTTAATTACTTCTATTACTCCGAAAGATCTGAAATTTAGAACATATGTATATCCGTTGATACTAAAAAACTGGTACTAAGAAAATGGTAACCTTCACCAGGGTCTGATGATGGAGCAGGAAGGTGGTCACAGGATTTCTGCACCAATAAACGTAGACCCACTGAGTTTGGGCTCGTTGTGTAGGTCTCGACGAGTATCTGCTAGAAAAATGATGTTCAAAGTCTGGTGATGGGAGCAAACAGTATGATGTTAACAGGAACTCTGTTCCATGAAATGTAGGACCCACCGAATTTTAGATCTGTGGTTGGGTTGGGAGATTTTAATTAAAATAAATTTATACCTGTTGGTATTAAAGCTTTATATCCAAATCGGTATATAGTTGAATAAAGACTTTTCAAGAGAATATGACTAAAAAGAATAAAATAAAATTTTTATAAAAAAAAATAAACCGACTTCAATAGACACCACACTAAAAAGTGAAAAATAACTTCAATATTCTTGAAGTTGGTGCTAAAATAAACACGATACTTACCCCAACACCAGAATCAACTGACCAGCACCAACTTCAATAATATTGAAGTTATTTTTCACTTTTTAGTGTGGTGTCTATTGAAGTCGGTTTATTTTTTTTTATAAAAATTTTATTATATTAAATTTACAATTAATAGCAATATTTTCAATTTTCAAAATAGAGTTTGAATTTCGTTACAAAACGAAGGCTGGTACATGGCGCCATTTTGTGACGTCACTACGGTGTAAATAAACCTCTGTCTGTAGGTATAAAAGTGAATGCATTGTATGAAAGAAAAAGTTGAGATGACAGTTTGACAGTTGTTTATTTACGAAATGGCGATTAGCTGTATTTAAATAATTTATTTGCTTAAATATCACGAAAATCTCTCTATTATTATGAAAATAAGATGCATTTTTGGAATCAGTGCAATCTGTTGCAATCTGTTCTAATATAAAAAAACACAGATTCATTGGTATTGTGTTGCAGTCATCATGCCCATTACGACCTTTATTTATTTTAAAAAGGTTCACCTACAATTGTTTAAACCAACGATACCTACAGCAAAATACAGATTATTGACGGACCCTTTGGTCAGACACCCTAACTGCTTCCCGATGGGTCGTGGGTTCAGTTGTTATTTACCCATTTAAGTATGTATTTACTGAAAAAAATATGTATATAAGTATTAGTATGTTGTCTGGTTTCCACAGTACAAGCTCTACCTAGTTTGGGATTGGATGACTGTGTGTGGATTGTCCTAAGATATTATTATTATTATTGTTCCTCGAGGCCTATGTTCAGCAGTGGACGTCTTGTGGATGACATGATGCAACTCCACATGCATAAAATTAATCTTAATTTAAATGACTAATTATAGGTAACTTAAAAAAAACCAAATAAAACAAATTAATAGATAGAAAACAATATGCTAACAAGGTAAAAGTAAAAATAAAATATTCGTTAGATAGTAACAGTACGAAATAAATAATAAAAAAGGTCCATAAACTAAGTTTCATTTCAAACAGAAAGCTAATTCTAGATACGTATAATTGAAATGCAATCTCAGTAAACGTTGAATAAACCTAATAGAATTGGTATCTTCCGCGAGCTCTCAAGCTCTCTCTAGAAACTTTGTAAAAGGCATGGTGATAAATTAGCTCTTACTTCACTTGCTTTGGAAGAAAGAGTTAATAGATTATTCGTTAAATATTATATTTATTTTAGTAACTTTCATATAAATAGAGTAGCGTCGTGGTGCAGCGGAATGCTTGCACTACATTCAATCAAGGTCTCGGGTTTGACTCCCATGATGATCAACAACGATCTTTGTGTGCGAAGTTGGGTTTGGCGAACCATTGCGCAACTACAGTCGTGATTTGTCAATACAAAAACAGCTACTGCGCAGCGTCTTGCAGCCAACTTCAGACACACAAAGATCCGCTGTGATTACTATACTGTATCTGTTTACTCCATAATGATTTAGACTAAAGACCATTTTGTTTATTTGCAGTCAATATTTTACTTAGAATGTGAATCAGTAGAAGTACTGTACAATGTTTAATTCAAGTAAGAACATATAGCCACGAGTAAGAACATCTAAATATATAAATGTCAGGTACACGACAATAGGTACTATACCGTCAGCTGTATTAGACATTTGCGCTGGTGACAGATCAAACCCATCACTGCCTTATCACTTACATAATATCAATATAACTCTTATAATATAACTTTAAATAGTTCAATTCACCTGCCTCTTAGAGGAAAATCAGCCTACGCTTTGTATATGGGGACGATAGACAAACGCGTACTCTATTCTTCTTCTATCTTCTATCTTATTATATAAAAGAGTAAGCAAAAACCCACTCATCACGAAATCTCAGAAACTACAAGTGCTAGAAGTCTCAAATTTTGCATGGGGGTTCCTTTTAGGACAAAGGTGCTCACTAAGACGGGTTTTTGCGAAATTCAATCTCTAAGGGGGTGAAACAGGGGGGCAAAGTTTGTATGGGAGAACGCGATTCCTTAGTCCTATTGACTTGAAATTTTGCACAGACTTTCGTTAAGAAAATTAATTGAATTTGTATTTCATATTTTTTTTAATTTATCCCTTAACAGGGTAAAAAAGGAGTATTATTACTCAACCGACGGCGGTACAAATATATCACAAGAATAAGATAGGGTAATTCGAAGAATAATATCAAAGTTCCTTGGTCAAGTGGTTACGGAAGCGTCCTCTAAGTATGGACTGTCCGGGTTCGCTACCCGTGTATGGATTGTTTTTTGTGTTTTTAAACTTTGTTTTTTTATTTATATTAAGATTCGATGTTTTAAATATTTAACTCATATTGACTCCGGCACTTTTTATTTCTAATATATTTTTTAAATTTAATACTTTTTTTAAATTTAAAATCATGCATACGTAGTTAGCTTCTCTCTAATGTTATGATTTAGTTATTAGTGGAAACGTAATTGATTTTTGTACTATTGGATCTTATATTAGTAATAAGTAGTATCATTTGTTTGTTTCCCAAATATAATAAAAATAAAATAATGAAAATATATTTCCAAAATGTCTGTTTGGGTAGGAATACAATATGCATGTATTGTACGTATGCAGATGTCACCGGAGAACCCTGGTTCCCCTCTCATGTGCCGATGTGACAGCCACGGGAGTTTTAGTGGGTAAGAATCCCCCACAGGATCCTGGGGACATATTAAACGTGTCCCCCGCCACCGCTATAACTGTGACAACGGTGACAGATTCCCGGAGGGCTATAATGCGCCCCCGGCAGTGGCTTCAAAGGCCCTTGCCTTGCACTGAGGGGTACCCGGTGCAGCCCCATATTTTGTGCGGACAGCCGTGAGGGGTTTAGAGGGTAAGAATCCTACACACCGCGGTCGACCGCCCGCAGGATCCTGGGAGCCTATTGGAGGTCTATCCGTAATCCCCGAAACTTTGAGCACGGTGACAGGTTATTTTTTTATTGTGCCCCCCGGTGGCGGGCTGAAAGGCAAGCACTGAGGGGATCTGTTTTTAAATTTATCCCTTAACAGCATCGATATACTATCTATATCGATGCTTAACAGGGTTAAAAAGCAGTATTATTACTCAACCGATGGCGGTACAAATATTTTCACTTAGATTAGCTTAGTACGTAAATTAGGTACTGTACACGTATACATAAATTAATACATAAGATAAAATATCACGCTACATGCAATAGGGACTGAGCAGACATATAACAAGAATATGATCAAGTAATTCAAATAATAGAATTAGAGTAGCCGTGGTCTGGAGGTTACGAAAGCCTCTTCTAAGCACAGCAGAGTCCGGGTTCAAATTTCTCATTGGGATTTTTTTGTGTACTTTTAAACTTTTTATTTTTAATATTTTTTTTATTTTTTCAAGGTTTATATATTAACTGAATTTATTTAGAAGTTTTATCTAAGTAAGTAAAAACCTAAAGAGGTACATACTTAACAATCAAGTACTAGAGAAGTTTATTCTACATATATATCATTATCATTCCAAATAATATAAGGTAAATCTGGGATATAATATGCTTGCCCCCCGGTGGCGGACTCAAAGGCCAGGCACTGAGGGACACCTGGTGCAGAACCCACCCGAGAACCCAGGTTTCCCTCTCATGTGCCGATGTGACAGCCACGGGAGTTTTAGTGGGTGAGAATCCCAAATACCCAGGTTGACTTCCCCATGGGATCCGTGGGACTTATTGGAGGTTTCCCCCGCGATCCCCGTATCTTTGAGCACGATGATAGTTTCCCAGGTGGCTTTATTGTGCCCCCTGGTGGCGGGCTCAAAGGCCAGCCACTGAGGGATTTTGGTGCAGATATCACCGGGTAACCCAGGTCTCCTTCTTATGTACTGATTTAACGGCCGTAGCAACGGGGTTTAGTGAATAAGAATCCGACATGCCCGGTTGACCACCAACAGGGTCCCGTAAATCCCATTAAAGGCGTCCCCCGTGACCCCTGTAACCGTGAGCACCGTGACAGGTTCCCGGGGAACTATAATGTGCCTCTCCGGCGGCGGGTTCAAAGTCAAGGCACTGAGTGGTATCAACTGGTGCAGATCCCGACAAATATCCCAGGACCGCGCTCTAATGTGCCGACGTGATAGCCGCGGGGGTTTTAGTGGGTAAGAATTCCCCGGTTGACCCCCGTCTACGTCTTAACGATGAAACCGAACAAGGAAGCCCGTATTGCCTCTATAAATTGGTTTTAAAGAAATGGTGTTCTGTTCCTGTCCTTAATCCACCCAAATTGTACACCGGTACACGTCTGCAGTTTCTAATAAAAATAAAAATACAATTAACAAATCACAAATTCAGAGATTCAACGTTGCAGGCTTAAACCTAAGCGTTGAGTACTTTGCCCATGGATAGATAGCTATACGTAGGTCGTAGCTCTTTCACGCGTCACTTCTAAACAATTTTTTTTCATATTGCGTTACGAAAAGTCAGCTACAAACATTATTTTTGAAGAAATTCTATAATCAAAGGCAGTAAGTTAAAATTAAACACTTCTTTTTTTTTCTCATTTACACCCGTGCGAAGCCGGGGCGGGTCGCTAGTACTATAATAAAACTCAAAGAGCACTTTTTCTGTACATTGAATATTTTTCCAAAATTTCTATGTGGGGATACTATACTATCGACATAGAGGCCAAAACAATTTTTTTTGGAATTATTGTCTGTCTGTCTGTCTGTCTGTCTGTCTGTCGTTCTGTTTGTCCAGGTATATAGGACTTTCACTGATGTGTTGTGTAGAAGTCAAGGTATAAATTGGTATATAAAACATCACGCTGTGTTTCATAGGGGCTAAGCAGAGAAACATTACTTGCACATATTACCACGTAATTTCCTTTGTATGTGAATAGGGTAATTATAGACTGATCAGTTATTCATTAAGATATGTATTATTAAGCTATATACAATAGGGACTGAGCAGACATTTAGTTTGCATAAGACACGGTAAAAGACCTAGGGTTCATGAAATTTTAATGAAACTCCCCAAGTCCAGGTAGTATATAGGTATTGTATTACAGTCGCAACAATAAAAGATGCGAAAAACTTATAACTTTCATTATCGAATATCATTAGACAGTAATTTACGATGTTAGCGTGATTTACATTATGAACAGCGCCATCTATCGGTGAAATTGAACATATAATCACTATAGAATTTTAATATCTTTATCTATCTTTATATATATAATTCTACTGTACGTGTGTATGTCACTGAACTCCTCCTAAACGGCTGGACGGATTTGGATGAAATTTTGTATGTGTGTTCAAGGGGATTCGAGAATGGCTTAGATTCACAATTTGGTTCATTGGAAAAGGTTTTTTATTCAGTAATATTTTAGTTTAATCTATATAAATATAAAAGAAAGTCGTGTTAGTTACACTATTTATAACTCAAGAACGGCTGAACCGATTTGGCTGAAAATTGGTGGGGAGGTAGCTTAGAACTAGGAGACGGACATAGGATACTTTTTATCCCGGTAGGTTAAGCAATGTTAGGTAAGGTCATTACTTAGATGGGTGAACCGATTCGTATGAAATTTTGTGTGCAGGTAGGTCTGAGAATAGGTCGTAACGTAAAGTGTATTTCATACAGATAGGTTAAGGTTCAGCAACATAAGGTAAGGTAATGAAATAGATGGGTGAACCAGTTTGTATGAAATTTTGTTTGAATATCGGGTAGGTCTGAGAATAGGTTGTAAAGTATATTTCATGCCGCAAGTCAAGGTTAAGCAGCATAGGGCAAGGTCATTAAATAGATGGGTGAACCGATATGTATGAAATTTTGTGTGCATATCGGGTATGTCTGAGAATAGGTCATAAAGCATATCTTATGCCACTGATACCATCATTGACGAAATTGTATAGAACGAGAGGAGGGGGCAAGAGAGGAGAGAGAGGGAGAGGGGATTCGAGGAGAAGGTGAAGTGTGGAGGTGTGGGATCGGGGGAGTTAGTTGGAGCAAGGTGGGAGTAGAGAGAGGGGGGAGGAGGTTCAGTGAGGGGATAACGGGGAGAGGAAGAGTGACGGGGACCGAAGCGGGAGGGGGAAAGAGAGAGCATAGAATTAGATTTTTCTAATGAAAGAGAGATGGAGAGAGAAATAAATCAAGGGAGGAGGGAGAAAAGGGGTACAAAATGTAATAAAAGCGCGGGCGGAGCTGCACGGGTCAGCTAGTCTATACTTATAATAAAACTGTAACAGGTCCAATTCTGTACATTGAAGATATTTTGAAAATTATTTTTGGAGGGCATTCTATAACCGATACTGAGGACGAAAATGTAATATTTTTATTTTTTGTCTGTCTGTCTGTCTGTCTGTCTGTCTGTCTGTCTGTCTGTCTGTCTGTCTGTATCACGGCTGAGCATCACGCCTAAACTACTGAATGGATTCAAATTAAACTTGGCATGATTTGAGATCTTACTACGAGGTAGGACATAGGATACTTTTTATCCCGTAATCTAGCACGGTTCTTTTGGGAGAGGGGATTAAAGTTAAAACGGGTACTTGGTTATACGCTTGGTCCGATTTTATCAATTTTTCTTTATAATATAATTTATTTATTTACTGATAAAAGACAAACCTTTTTCCGACATTACGTATTGATCAACATTTTATATTTACAGTTTAATTTTAAAGTAATACTAGGTAACTTATATTCCGTGTTCTAATGGCTGACAAACTCTGTGTTTATTATCAAAACTGTCGAGGTCTTCGGACTAAGCTTAATACATTATTTAACAATTTGTTATCGGAGTGTTATGACTGTATTATTTTAACTGAAACGTGGTTGAATTCGAATATTTCTGACAATGAATTGGTAGACTCTCGGTATAAAGTTTTTCGCTGTGATAGGAACCGATCTGCATGTAATAAATCCGACGGCGGTGGTGTTTTAATTGCCGTGCGGCATGGCCTGCAGGTCAGTCGCTGTATAATGGGTTCAACTCAGTGTTGTAATGATGAGCATTTTGTAAACTTCCCATGTAATGTAGATTACGTAATTTTAAAGATAAAATCTAACAAGATTAATAAACATAATTTAATAGGTGGACTATATATACCACCTAATCAAAGCATTTCGAGTTATCAGACTATATTCGACGTTTTACAAAATGTAGTACTATCCTCGGAATTCAATAATATTTATTTATTTGGAGATTTTAATTTACCACAGGTACTGTGGCATACTATTGGAACGACGGCAATGATTCCTGATATACACAATTCTAGTAGTTCTATTAGCACGTCTCTTTCTACATTTTTGTCCGCAATAAACTGTAAGCAACATAATAGGTATAAAAATATGATGGACCGTATTTTAGATTTACTTATTTCCAATGATGATGATTGCGAATGTGACTCCCCCCTTGACCCACTGGTACCAATAGACCCTTATCACCCCCCGTTTACAGCGCTAATATCTGTCAAGACACTATGTGAGCCTATGTCTATTTCTAAATTGCCTAAGTATCGGTTTATTGAAGCTAATTATTCTGATATCAACAGTGATTTAAAGAAAATAGACTGGACGAATATTCTAACTAGATCACTACCACTGGATTCTGCAGTTAACATATTCTATGAAACTGTTTACAAAGTTATAAAAAAGCATGTGCCGCTTAGACCTTTAAAAAGTAATGAATTCCCGTGTTGGTTTTCCCGCCCGCTTATACACATTTTCAAAAATAAAGAAAAATCATGGATTAAGTGGAAAAAATATGGTAATAGATGTGATTATGAGCAATTTTCGATTTTCAGAAGTAGATTTAAAAGACAGTCCAGTATTAGTTATAAAGCGTACATGAATTCAATAGAAAAAGGTATACAAAAAGACATTAAAACGTTTTGGACGTATATAAATAGTCTTAAAGAAAAGACGTGTATTCCCGAGACTATGACGTATGGATGTAATATGTGTAATGGTCCTAAGGATGTATGCAATCTATTTCTTCAATTTTTTAGCTCAGTATATGAAGAAAAAGATCATAGATCTGTAAATGTCATTGATCATTGCTCCTCAATTGATGCATTTTCTGAATTATCCTTTTCTGAGAGTGCAATCTTACAGGCGTTGAAATCCTTAGATGTAACAAAGGGATCTGGTCCTGATGGTATATCGCCTTTTTTCCTAAAATACACTGCTGAGTCTATATGTATTCCACTATATATATTATATAATCGTAGTTTATCTGAAGGAGTCGTGCCGGCTGTCTGGAAATCTGCAAATGTAACTCCTGTGTTTAAAAGTGGCCCTAAAACAGAAGTTGAAAATTATCGTCCCATATCACTGTTGTCCACCTTGTCAAAAGTGTTTGAACGCCTAATGCATGATGCCATTTATCCCTTTTTAAGTAATAGTATAATACCTGAGCAGCATGGTTTTGTCAAAAACCGTTCAACCGTTACTAATCTCACTTTGTTTGTAAACTATTTATTTGAAAATATAGATAATCGGGCACAGGTCGATTCTGTATACACAGATTTTTGTAAAGCCTTTGACAAGGTGGATCACTTACTGCTTCTCCAAAAGATTAGTTTTAATGGTATTCGTGGTAATCTTTGGCGCTGGTTTTCTTCTTATGTCACAAACCGGACTCAGAAGGTCGTCTTAAATGGTTTCTCATCTGAATCCATAGTGGTATCATCCGGTGTGCCTCAAGGTTCTATACTTGGCCCTTTATTGTTCGTGTTGTATATTAACGATATACAGACATGTTTTAAGCATTCCCACTTTCTGTTATATGCAGATGACCTAAAAATTTTCCGAACAATCAATACTATTCATGACTGCGAAAAACTACAGCAGGATCTTGATCGCCTCTCTGCTTACTGTGTTCTAAATAAATTACAACTAAGTCTATCAAAATGTAAAACTATTTCGTTTTCAAAAAAATATTCAGTTATTCCCTACACATATTATCTCTGTGACAGTCCTCTGGAAAAAGTCTCTTTAATTAAAGATCTCGGCATACATCTAGACACTAAACTTCATTTTGATTTTCACATTACTTATATCGTTAATAAAGCGTACCAAATGTATGGTTTTATAATGAGAACATGCAAATCTTTTAGACAATTAGCTACATACCTATTGTTATTTAAGTCACTTATTAGAACGCAATTGGAATATGGTACGCCTGTCTGGAACCCGTTATATCAGAAATATAGTGATCAAATAGAAGCTGTACAGCGTAAATATTTCCGATCTGTTAATTATAGATGTACTCACTCCTGGGCTTCATATAGCACTCTTTTAAATAAATTTTCAATGACACCCTTACACCTAAGAAGACTGTTTCATGACCAAATTTTTCTATATAAAGTATGCAATAATGTTTTCGATTGTAATGAGCTGACTAATCAAATTTACATTCGAATACCAAGCCGGTCGCAGCGTATTCGTGATAATTACAATCACTGCTTATTTGCTCCTAAACATTGTAGAACGAACGCAGGTGAACGGGCACCTTTACGTAGATTAATGAAATCTTACAACGATAACTTCACTGAACTTGATATACTTTTTTTGACACTTAATCAATTCAAAAAAGGTGTACTTGAAAAGCTAGAATCCGTCAATTAGATTGCTTTACTACGTCGTGATTGTTAAAACTCTGTTAATTTGTGTATTTTGTAATCTTTTCTGTTCTGTTAATTTGTGTTTTTAGTATTTGAACCTACATAATTTTTGTGCTGTTATTTAGTTTATTCTGTGGACAATGGTGTTGGTTGTGTAATTACTTTAAATGTTTGTACCTGTATTTTTGTATTTAAGCTTTATTACGCAATTGTTTGTTGTCCTAAAGAAATAAAAATAAAATAAAATAAAAATATAATAAATATTAGTAAGGGAACACTCATAGAGAGTTGTTATCAAGGTTTTGTAATCGATCTGGTTAAGCAACGTTAGGTAAGGTCATTAAAGAGATGGGTGACCGCTTAACACCATTTGAACTAAACGGGTCCGTGCTTCGGAGAGCAAGTAAAAAGTGGGTCCCAGTTTTTAACCGACTATAAAAAAGGAGGTTATGTATTCGATGCGAATGTCTGTTATTAAAAGTTTAGTTAACGTAAAAATAGCGCAGGCGGAGCTGCGTGGGTCAGCTAGTATTATATAAACTCTATGATATTTTAGTTCCATAAAAGCATTTTGCACAGCCGTTACGCAAAACACAACTTAAAGGTATCACAATAAAACTTTTTTTGCGAATGTCTCAAAAAATGGGACACTGTACAAAAAATGTAAATGTAAACATCGCATTACCATATTGTAGGGATTGGTGGAGGTTTTTATGACGGACAGCAAAAGCTTTATATTTTTCAACGTCATAGCAAAAATGCGGTGCGTGTGATTGCTACTACCGATGGGAAGGCGTCAGTAGTACCTACTGACGGGGTTTTTATGGAATCTTCCGGCAAGATTACAGTTGCGGTCCAAGAGGGGGGTCGTAGGGGTCATGATCCATCCAAAATCTCAAACTCATTCACGTCAAACTGACAAACTTAACTTCTTGCTTTAAAACGTCTAAGCAATTTTGTCCAAAATAGGTTATGCACTTGAAACACTCAGACGCAAGGTGGGAATCGAACCCACGACCTATTGGCTAGCGGCCAGGGCACTAGACCATCGGGCCCGTCAACTATGAACCCCCGCCCTCCCAAAATCGTTGGCTGTGACCGCACCTGCAATATTAACAAGACTTTTCTATGATATTAAGTGGATAGTGCATTGTGCGGTCTCTCGTTACCGGAAACGTCAGTTAAGTTCATAGTCAGACAAAAGACGTCCACTGCTCAACGAAAGCCTTCCCTTTAAGAAGGGAGGAGGAGAAGGGAGTACTTTGGGGCGGAACATCTGACACTGCGGTGGTACTTGTCTGGATAATCAATTATACAACGAGCCTACATAATATTTGATAGGAGATGCAGTCAGTGGAAAGATTGCCGTGATCGATAGGCAGGCATACATGCAAGTGACAAGCGTATGTAAATGAAATTTTTTTAATCTAAAGATAACAGAGTAATGGCGACCCCTCCCTTCAAAGGGCAGGCTTTTATTCAGCAGTGCAGTGATGATAAACAGAGAAATAAATGAAGGATTACTGTTTTGTAGTGTAGGTATTTATGAGTTTTTCAACCTCAAATTTGGTAGTTTGGTATCAAGTTTTTGATCAAGTAAATGAACAAGTCATCAATATGGTAATTTTACTAGATATTACGTTTGCAGGTCCATATATTCAAGCAGTGTTCCGGTGTGAAGAGCACTTTAGCTGGTAAAAGGACCGGATATAAGGGGTGACCTTAGCGACAGTGTAGTGCATCTGTTTTATAGGCGGGCGTGTCGCTTACCACCAGGCGGACGTCTTGCTTGTCTTGTCACAAAGTTAAATAAAATAAAAAATTGACTTAGATATAATCGGAAAATTTATTTCAAGTAATTTCTATATTTTTAGCATCATTGAACACAACTCTGGCTTCATTTAGACACTACAAATTGTAGAGTTTCAGTTAACCGAGAATCTACCATAATATCCCCAAAATAAAGTACTATTTCATTCTATATATCACCGCGAACAGGTATCCAAGGAATATAAACACGCAATGAAATGTTACAGAACAAAACGGCAGTTAATCCTCACTCAAGGAAACGTTCGCGTCGTAACTCATGGTTTAATTTATGTAAGCATGCGTCTCCGTGGGAGTTAGCAGAAGTTACCGCTCGCTAACGGTACAATGTGATATGAAGACGGTGGCAATGTGTTTTAAATAAACAATGGAAGATATGTGTTTATGTTTAAACCAAACAGACAGATAGGCTTGAAAAACTTGTAACCGCGTGGGGGACGCGGTTACAAGTTTCAAGCCTGTCTGTTTGGCGGTGGCATCGTAAGTAAACCCTAAAGGAACAATTAGTACATATCTATCTATACATATAAAATTACTTGTCCTGACTGACACATTCATCAACGCACAGGCCAAACCGCTGGACCTAGAAAGCTGAAATTTGGACAGTAGGTTCTTCTTATGACGCAAGCATCCACTAAGAAATGATTTTTGAAAATTCGACTCCTAAAGGGGTTAAATGGGGTGTTTAATTTTGTATGAAACTTTTTATTGTATGGTTCGATTGACTTGAAATTTACTGAAAAGATTCTCTAAATAAAATAAATCAATACGTATTTCGCAAATTTTCAAAAACAACCTTTGAGGGTTGGTAAACTTTGTAAAAAAAATAGCGGGCGAAGCCGCAGAAATTTGCTAGTATAAATTATAAAAGCGTAAAAAGACTGACTGCGACCAAACTAAATTACAATATACATACCTACATAATACATATAGGTACACATGTTTAATTCCACTCGTCTCATTAGGACCTTTCATTCCAGAACATCAATATGGGTATCACCCTTATTGATGCTTTTGGAAACAAAAAAATATTTTTTTTGACGGGCCCGTTGGTCTAGTGGTTAGACACCCTGGCTGCTACCCGATGGGTCGTGAGTTCCCACCAAATGTCTGGGTGTTATTTATCTATTTAAGTATGTATTTACAAAAAAAAAAGTATATAAGTATTAGTATCAGTTGTCTGGTTTTCATAGTACAGGCTCTGCCTAGTGTGGGATCGGATGACCGTGTGTGGATTGTCCCAAGATATTATTATTATTATCCCCAAGCCACCTGCCTAGCGTGGGGTTTATGACAGCCCCTCCCTTCTAATGGGAGGTACCTCCCTTGGTTAAACAGTGGATGATGATGACTATTAGTTATTTGGCCGGCGCCAATTATATAAAATTACAGCTGGCAGATGCAATTTTAAGTTTTTGGCCTATGCCACTCCCACAACTACGACCAATCTAAAGACATAATATTATAAGTCAAACTCTATGTAGCCGTTTATGCTATAGGCCGTGCCAAACAAATAGACATATGTAGATACATACATATATACATAAACATACATACTCTCGAAAAACATGACCGTTGTTATTCGGGCAAATAACAGGATTTAATGCCAGGTTGAGATGCAGATGCGGTAACAGCTCAGTGGGCGAGCGCTTGCCTTGGGAACAAGGTGCGCAGGTTCGAACCCCGGCTCGCACCTCTGATTTCTTCAATTAATCATGTGCGAATCGTCTTTGTGCGATTGTTACTAGCTTTCGGTGAAGGAAAACATCGTGAGGAAACCTGCATGTCTGAGAAAGCCTAACTAGCTTTCGAATGACGTGTGAAGTCCGCCAACCTGCACTTGGCCAGCGTGGTGGACTATGGCCTAAGCCCCCTCATCTTGAGAGGAGGCCCGTGCCTAGCAGTGGGACATAAACAAGGGCTGGTATTATTATTATTATTAATGCCGGGTTTTATTTAAAGGTCGGTTTAGTTGGTTATTAGCTGTGATGGATGATACCTATTAAGCTATTTAGGCTTTCCTCTTTTTATGTTTCAATTGAAACCAAAATTATATCTCGACAATCAGGGTGCAAAATGTATACACTTTCTTTGGGAATGACTATAAGATAAACTATCATCATCATCAGTAGCAGCCGACAGACGTCCACTGCTGAACATAGGCCTCTCCCTTAGAAGGGAGGGGTTGCCATAATACCCACGCTTGGTAGGCGCTTTGGGGATTGCAGTACAGGTGGTAGGTAATCGAATAGAAAGACGCTGTTGTCCGTTTTCTTGCTTTCCCTTAGTCGACTCTTACGGACACCCAATGGTAGGAGATACTCGGACACCTCAAGGGTAAACTTAAGATATATCCATAACTAATTAACCTTTAAAGTAAAGTAATTAAAGTAGTTTGATTTCAATGTGCAATATTTGCGTAAGTAAAAGACAACATTAACTTTTTCTTTTTTTTTTTCAGGTAAATCGTGAAAGAAGTATACATCGTAAGTGATGATTCAGTATCACAGAGTATATGGAACTAAATTAGCTTATTAAAAACTCAGGACGAAATGGACGAAACATGTCTCTCTACAGTCCGGGCCCTCCGGCTGCGGGCTCAAAGGCAAAGGACTGAAGGGAACCTGGTGCAGATCCAACTGGGGGACCCAGGTTCCCCCCCTCAAGTGCCAATGCGACAGCCGCAGGGATTTCAGTGGTTAAGAAACTCACATAACTCGGTTGACATGCACACATAGTAAAACAGATGAAAATGAAAATGAATGAAAATATCTTTATTTACTTTAACATTATTACATTTAAAACATAGTTCCTGGTCTCTTTTAGGCATATATAGATGCCTGTGTCAGAGACCTCCGCTCTTCCATAGCATCATGTTAAATTAAATATGTACATTATAAAGTGCAATTACGAGGAGAAAAGTAAAAAATAAAAATTAAAGTGTTATATGTGCCTGTGTGGATGTACCTATGTATGTGTGTGTGTGAGTGTGTGTGTGTGTAGGTATATATGTTTCATGTCTGAGTATAGATGTATGATTTGTGTAGTAGTACGTGTAGTGTGCATTTGTGTCCAATCCGATAAATGTTACTAGATATTTAGTTTACACTCAGTAGTGCTTCCATTTCCTCGTAACTTAAAGTTTTAACCCATGCAATCAATATTTTTTTTACGCTCATTATATGATTTCAAATAAATTTGTAACTGTTTATTTACTTTGTTATATAAATTAGATGCAGTTAAATATGCTTAGTAATTTACAAACAACGGTAAAAACTAAAATATGTCCACTTAAATTTCAGCCACAAGAGTTTCGGTGCAGACGCATAATATAAAATTAATTTGTCCCTTAAAAACACATTTTTTTAATGGCTTTAAGAGCATTCAAATAAATACACGGTAAAATGTTACGAACGTGACGTGTGCCTTTAAAAATCAAGTAAAATGCCTTCATGCGTATTTTGAAAATGCATAAAGTACTTTAGAAAAGTAAATAATAAGGAAAGGATATCATACCTTAACTCTAAATATGAGAAAACATTTTACCTACATGAGTCACAATATTTGGCTCGCATTAGTAGGAATATAATATATCTATGATTCATAATATGAATTAAAACTGTTAAAATCACAATCTTTTGGTTTTTCGTAATTGTGTAACATTATAATTATTCCCGAACAGCATTCTCTTACAATTGCCATCGTTAATGCTAGGATAGCTCCGTAACTAACTAAAGACTGTATCGAACAAAGCAACACAGGCTCTAGCTTTCCTCATTTAAGTCGTATTCTTTTCACAGAAAATAGACCTTTTCAACAAGACAGCGTCCATTGTTACAGCGCTTCCTAAATTGACCCTCGAGGGTTAGAAAAACGTAGAGATATTGTCTTTGGGTTTTCAGCTGCTACAGCGCTTTGTGAATAAATACAAACCTTTTGTATAATATTTCCAAGATTCAGAATATAGCGGGAAAGCATGCAACAAATTAGAAGGGTCAGGCTGTAAGGGCTTATCTAGACAAGACCACAGATATTTAACGCTAATTTCGAGTAGTGTTGTCTAGGTCTATAAGGAATCACTGAACTGACGACTAGCACCCGTATTTATACACATGTCTTGCCTCAAAAAAAGAAATGCTACGCAAAATTAGATATTTCTTATTTCTGCATTATTCTATTCTATTGGTGGCTATAAATTGGGTAACCACCGGAACGCACTTCGACCCAGTTGGATTCATTGTGCATGCCCTAGCCCTTACTCTGTTTCTGGCGTGTCGAAGAGTTCCCTCACGTACGCAACGATCGCGCCAGCTTAGAACTGTGCATAATCATCTGGTGTAAGATAAGCTACTCCCAGATGACTCAACCTACGTCTCGCAAGAGCTTCGCAGCCACACAAAATGTGTCGCATTGACGCTTTTTCACCTTTACAAAATCTGCAAGTATTTCTGCATTAAGAAAAATAATAATTCTTATTAGTCCGTCAGTTAGTTTATCAAAAAATATTGGATACATTTTTTTATTTAAAAAATCAATAGATATTGACAAAGATAAAGAGCGTCAAAGTAAGGGGGGCCTGTGACGTCACGCCTCAGTAAAAAAAATCAACGCACTTTATGCATCTTTGTCATTTTTTGTTTAATTGACAAAAGAAAAAAATGTTCAATTCTATTTGATAACTAGCTGACCCACGCAGCTCCGCCCGCGCTATGTTTACGTTAACTAAACTTTCAATAATATACATTCGCATAGAATACAAAACCACTTTTTTTAAAGTCGGTTAAAAACGAAGCACGGAGACGTTTAGTTCAAATGGCGTTAAACGGTCACCCATCTATTTAATGACCTTACCTAACGTTGCTTAACCTGGTCGATTTCCAAACATTATTAACAACTATCTATGAGTGTTCCCTTACAAATATTTATTATAATTATAATGAAAAATTGTTAAAATCGGAGCAAGCGTATAACCAAGTACACATTTTGACTTTAGTCCCCTCTCCCAAGGGAACCGTGCCGAATGTCGGGATAAAAAGTATCCTATGTCCTACCTCGGAGTATTAACTCAAATCATGCCAAGTTTCGTTTCAATCTATCCAGTAGTTTCGGCGTGATGCTCAGCCGAGATACAGACAGAGAGACAGACAGACAGACAAAAATAAAATAAAATACATTTTTGGCTTTAGTATCGGTTATAGACTGCCTTCCAAACATAATTTTCAAAATATCTTCATTGGACAATCTGAATTGGACCTGTTACAGTTTTATTATAAGTATAGATATAGATGTAAGAGACGGACTAAATACAGATTTCAGGCATGTAGCCTATATATGGCAAGCCATATTTTGTTGCCATTAGTTTGTTAACTATAGTTCAAGCTTCAAGTGTATTTTATTAACTCTTTTTATGGTCCGTGTGCCATCACATAAATAACGTTTGCGTGCAATAGCAACAGGAACGTTAGGGTGACGTGTTTAAAAAAGAACAACTGTTTGCGTATGGTAGTTGAGTTTTATACTAACTGCTCCCAGGAGTTACAGTTTATATACTACGAGTATATCGCATATATGTATAGGTAAGGTGACTATACACTACATGTGACTACGGATCGAAGGCACATGTTTCGAATATCCTTGCTGTGTCATACTGTCTCTACGTCGTCTTATTTATTATGTAGCCTTTGTAACTCAGTCGAAAGCCGCTTGTTTTATAAACTGGAGGTTGCAGGTTCAAAGGGAGCAACATCTCTGCGTAGTACTTCTTAACGGGTTAGGACAACACCGGCCGATCACCAGATTGTTTGGCAAAGTAAGGTGATCCATGCGTAGAGTGGGCCTGTAAAAGGGTGGTTCTGCGGCGGATCTCTCCCCGGTCGTGCCGGTCTTCCGTCCTATCGCTTTGTGAGAGTAAAGGGTTGTCTACGCAAGCACTTGTGCACTATAATCTCTCTCGCGTAGATGGCTGATCTTGTGAAAGATTGCCCGCTGTGGTCGTATCGACCAGGAGGACATTATTATTATGTAAAATTAATATATGAACGGACGAGTCGAAAATAACCTGATTGCCCCAAGAAAGTTAAGTATATGTCTTGAAAGCCCTGGCGCTCTCTGGCGTTTTCTTCGCTTGCTGTTTCGAGAAATGCCATCTACTGTAGGGCCAATTTAGTAGATCACGTTTGATATCTGTCAGTAGCTTTGTTCTGTCTGTTTCTTCTGTCATTATTGTAATAAATATGTAATCTTAATTGCAAAAAGTTAAGCAATTGTGCAGTTCTAACTTCGAATAAAATAATTATTATATATATATAATTAATCTGCTCGTCGTTACAAGGTTACGTTGGGAAAATTTGATAAAGTGTCAAATGTGATCTATTAAATTGGCCCTACTTTATGTTTAAAGCAACTATTATTGTTCCAGCTTCCACGAAATACAATACAAGAGAAACAAACGAATGTTTAGACAGTTATCATAATGTGCCGCACGTATATTATTAGGCTTCTACTTTTAGGTGTTTTTTGGCTTTGAAATGTATAGTACATTTCAAAGCCAAAAACACCTAAAAGTCATCAACTAGCTGACCCACGCAGCTCCGCCTGCACTTTTTTTACATTCACACCCATTTTTTTCCTTTATGCTACCCCTGGTAATCCAGAGCGAACAACACAAAAATAATAAAATAATAAAGTTTTTGAGTTTTAGCGAAACAACGAACAGTTATTATTTTTATTTATTTATAGATTACTAGCTGACCCGCGCAGCTCCGCCCGCGCTTTTATTACATTTTGCTCCATTTTTCTCCCTCCTTAATTTATTTCTCTATCCATCTCTCTCTTATAAAAAAATCTAATTCTCTCTCCTCTCTCTTTCCCCCTCCCGCTTCGGTCCCCGACTCACTCCCCCTCCTCCTTTCTCTTCTCCCACCTTGCTCCCCCCCACTTCCCCACAGTCCCCCCTTGCTCCATCTCAATCCCCCTATGATGGGGTGAGGGCCCCATCACCTGCACGGCAGCTGTCGCATCACCACATAAGAGGGGGGGATCTGGGCCCTTCAGTGAGATCTGCACCAAATACACCTCAGTGCGCATTATATCCCGGCATCATGATCACGGGGACGGGGCTCGCAACCCCGTCACTGTCCTCCTCGGAGTCGCCACCGTCATCCATCTATGTAATGACCTTACCTAATGTTGCTTAACCTAGTGGCAAGAAATATACTTTACGACCTATTCTCAGACCTACCCGATATGCACACATAATTTCATACAAATCGGTTCACCCATCTATGTAATGACCTTGACTTATGTTGCTTAACCTTAACCTGGCGATATGAACAACGTTCACAGCAATTTATTAGTTGGTGTAAATATTAGTGAAGTTTACGTTTTAATGAAAAAGGGACGAATTTATGCTAACAACAATTTATTAATAGTTAATTATTTCTCATGAAAAGTAAATGATAAAAATTGTTTATTGTGGGTTATCCTTAAGAGATAAACATATACCATCGCAGACTTTTTTGTAGACCTTGCTAAAGTATACAATTCTGTAGTACATTATTTTGATCTATCTCGTAGGATTCGGCCAGCGTTGGCAATGTAAGCGCAAAAAAATGTGTTTATTTACGACATCACATTAGAAACCTCTAAAATGATCAGTGTTTCACTACTATATTATGCATGTATTATACATATAAACCTTCCTCTTGAATCACTCTATTTACCAAGAAAAACTGCATCAAAATCCGTTGCGTAGTTTTAAAGATCTAAGCATACATAGGGACAGACAGACAGCGGGACCGAGTTTGTTTTATAATATGTATAAATAAATGATTTGTTCTATCGATTCAGATTGTATATCATAAACTAGATCACCACTATGAAGTTTACAGATGAATGAATCATGATATTGTATATTATTTGTAATAATGATTCCCACTGTCCACCCGGGTTCTTAGAGGAGATACCACGGGGGTGGCCAGTGGGAACTTTTTTAAAAAGTTGTAGCACTGTCCACCCCGGGTGGCCAAGCAGGGGGTGGAGGGTGGGAATAAACCGATTTTATGACCTTTTTATTGTACTTTGTTTACAACAATTTTGTATTATACATGCATTAAGATGATGTGTGCATATTCTACGAGTATTCTCCTAGCTTCCATCAGCTGAGCTGTTTTGAGATGACACTAGCGTTGAGTGCTTCGACATTATGCCGTTATGTCACTGCCTAGTCTACATGGATATAAAAGTAGTAGAAGTGACTAGATCGGTCTTGAAAAGTGTTCACGTTCTTTTTTCAAGAATATTGCTCTTTTTTTAGTTCTTTATCCCATAACTTACTCTGAGGAAAACACTAAAAGGTTGTTTTATTACAGTTTGTCCGAGTTTGTATCTCTCGTGCATGAGATTATCCAGATAGAATGTTTATTCGAGCGATTTTATTATTTATTCATAATTAACCACATCTATTTTTTCAGTATCTTGGTATCTATTTTTGTTTCATATTGGCTCGTTTTCAGGCTCAGGTAAGCTTTATAATATACTAGCTGACCCGCGCAGCTCCGCCCGCGCTTTTTTATATTTTGCTCCCCTTTTCTCCCTCCTCCCTTGATTTATTTCTCTCTCCATCTCTCTCTTATAAGAAAAATCTAATTCTATGCTCTCTCTCTCCTTTCTCTTTCCCCCTACCGCTTCGGTTTTCGACGTCACATTCCTCCTCTTCGTCTCCCCGTTGTCCCCTCTCTCCCCTGTCTCCCCCTCACTCCCCCCTTGCTCCTGCTTAATCCCCGTATGCCTCACCCCATCACCCCCTCCACGAGTCCCCTCCCTCCCTCTCCTCTCTTAAACCCTCCTCTCATTCTATATATCCTCGTCAATCATGATATCTGGGATTCTTACCCACTTAAACCCCTGCAGCTATTGCATCACCACATGGGCCATCCAGTGGGATCTGCACCAAATACCCCTCAGTGCGCATTATAGCCCCCTTAAACCTGGCACCATGATTACAGGGGCAGGGCTCGCGACCCCGTCGTCCTCCTCGGAGTCGCTGCCATCACCCATCTATGTAATGACCTTGCCTAACGTTGCGTAACCTAGCGACATGAAATATACTTTACGACCTATTCTCAGACCTACCCAATATGCACACAAAATTTCATACAAATTCGTTCACCCATCTATGTAATGACCTTGCCTTAAGCTGCTTAACCTTAACCTAGAGGTATGAACAACGTTTACAGCAATTTTTTCATTGGTGTAAATATTAGTGAAGTTTACGTTATATTGAAGAAGGGACGAATTCATACTAACAACAATTTATTAATAGTTAATTATTAATTATTTCTCATAAAAAATAAAGTTAAAAAATGTTTATTGTGGGTTATCCCTAAGAGATAAACATATACCATCGCGGACATTTTTGTGGACTTTGTTAAGGTATACAATACTGTAGTACATTATTTTGATCTATCTCGTAGGGTTCAGCCAGCGTTTGCAATGTAAGCGCAAAAAAATGTGCTTATTTACGACATCACATTAGAAACCTCTAAAATTATCACTGTTTCTCTACAATATTATGCATGTATTATACATATAAACCTTCCTTAAGAAACACTCTATCTATTAAGAAAAACCGCATCAAAATCCGTTGCGTAGTTTTAAAGATCTAAGCATACATAGGGACAGACAGACAGCGAGAGCGACTTTGTTTTATAATATGTATAGATATAGATTACAATCCAAATTATTTTATTTTTAAAATAAAGTAATGGTTTATCTTGAGTGACATTCAATAATTTAATCTTCTTTTCACTAATGTATTCGTTTTTTCCACCCTGTTTACTACCAAAGCTTTTAATATTAACAGTTTTATGGTTACTTTATTTAACACAGGCTTGCTAGGCTGGAAGTTGCGAGGTAGTTTAACTTTTAATTAAAAAAGCTCGTCCCATACGTTATTTAAAAAGTTTTATTTAATATGACATAACTTTTTTTTGTAATGGATCATGAGTCTGATATAAAGATTAGTAATCATTAAATATATTAATTGAATTTCAAAAAATAGCTAATTAATAGCTTAAGCCAAGGGTGGCCACATAGAGGTTCGTAATGTATCAACGTGCCATTTATTAAAAACAAAATATTTAATAAGGTCGCAGACGTGCCGTCAGATTTTTTTTTCACTGAAAACATAATACTAAAGAAATCCGTTAAAATTATTTTATTTAACTTATTATTGTAAATTATTTTTTTTAAATATAATTTCTTGTTTTGAGAAATTTTTCTTAATATGATTAGTTTTTTCTCAATGCATGATAAACTTTGTGATCGGAGGCGTGCCCAAAATATTGTGTCCCGTGCCATCAATGGCAAGCGTGCTATTGGTTCGCCATCCCTGGCCTAAGCCCTTCATCTTGAGGAGAGGCCCGTGCCCAACAGTAGGACAAAACAAGGGCTGGTATTGTTATTATTTTTTTTATATAGAGGTATTATTATTAAAAAAATGGATAATTAGTGCAAGTACAATAAAATTTAAAAAGCAAAACAGATAACCTGACCAGTAAAATAAAAGCCATGTAATGAAGGGCACCTTTTCCTTCTTAACAAAAGTTTAGTGATACCCCCAAAAAATCCCTATGTTTTGTAAATAGATTTCATACGGCATTATTTACACTATATTTCAGTAAGTATGGAATGTTTGTTTGGAAGCAAAAGATAAAGGAGTTAGTGATTGCTAGTAAAAGATAAATCCTATCTAAACTTTAGATACCGTTTACATAACGTTTAGATAGTATATCGATGAGACATGGCGCAAGTTTTTATTTATCCTGCTACTGAACCTGAGCATTTAATTTGATATCTAACGTAACTATAATGCCATATCTAGTGAGTTATCAAAATTCTCTTATTCAACGCACAGCCATGTCAGGCATTCGATATCAAACGCTCTACACCGCAAATGGTATTAAAGCTGGATGGAGCCATTATGGCCAGTACGTGAGAACAGCCGCCTGGCTTACAAGAAATAGGCTTCATTCGCCGGCATACGCTATGTGACTAAAATAGAAAGCATTAAAAATAAGAAAAAATTTTTCCTATTTTTAATGCTGGTCATTTATTTTACGCAGTACATACGTTTAAATATGGAACTAAGAAAGGGTTTTTGAAAAAAATATTCTTAAAGGGGTTAAATGGGGTGTTTTCATTTGTATGTAATTTTTTATTTTATGGTTCGATTAACTTGAAACTTACCTACTGAAAAGATTTTATAACTCAAATAAATAAATACGTGTTTCACGAATTTTCAAATACAACCTTTAGGTTGGCGCTAGGTGTTGGTAAAGTTTGTATGGAAAAAGAATTATAGCGAGTGAAGCCGCAGGAAATTGCTAGTAATGAAATAAAATAAAAATCTAATGTTATCTTTTACTTGCGCGAATATTACACATTGAAATCAAACTACTTTTACGGATTTACCTTCCGAGACCACAAGTGCTGCAAAGCATTCGAAACGTCGGGATAATAAAATTAAAAAATAAACCGCGATAAAATCCGTAAAAGTAGTTTGATTTCATATAAATTAATTCTAACTTTTTTCTGACGAGGCCGTTGGTCAGCCTAGTATGAACATAAATTTGTTATTTATCTATCTAGTCAAGTATAATAAATTCACAAAAGAAGTATCTAAGTATTTGTTAACTGATTATATCAGTTGTCTGGTTACAAGAAGTAAAAAAAATATTTCGACACCACAATCAATATGTACAATTTTTGCCTAGTTTAGAACCTGTGTGTGGATTGTCCCAGGATTATTATTATTGCCAAAAGCCAATTGTCGTTCATTGTGGCGCTCCAAAGGTGTGGTCTATGTTCAGCAGTGGTCTTCCGGCTGGTTATGATGATGATTATAATTTATCAGTTTTCAATATTTCCAAATTCATTACATTTTTATCTACATAAAATATAAAAATAATGGAATATTTTGAAAGTGATAAGGGTAAATATGTATAATATTTAAGGGTTCTAGATAAATCATTCTACGACTTATATAGGTGCTCTATCACCTAACATGTCAAATGGATCTGCGTAGAATATAACGTAAATCATTTTGTTAGATTAAGTAGGCACTGAAGGGTTCTAGATGGAAACATTGTATCACGCATTTAGGAACAGGTCATCAGGGGTGTATTAGATCCTTTTCAGCTAGGGTCATTTAATAGAAAGGTTGAAAGTGGAATGGGAAATAACGCTAACATCCGAGTTGCAGTTTTGTTCGTAAGGTTGGAATGGGAAATCCATCAGAGTCGTATTTTGTTCGTAAGGTTTATCAGTAGTGGTCTAGCGTCTATGAGAATTCGCTACGTTGGCGATTGAGGGACTTCGGTTCCGTAGCACCACATTTTTCTGGACTGACATCGCAAATCATTATCCTGCTGCCAATGCAATTTCATTGTAATTGTAACGTTTAATGTAGCAACTAGACAGAATGCTAGTTACTCAATTGAAATTTGCTGAATTATTGTACCGCAAACACTTTTATCTAATGATAATGACTGAGATGTGATGGTTACCCGTGGGGTGGCCGAGTAAGAATATCACCCACCCATCTCCTCCCGTTGTGTTTCCGAAAGAGGCGAATAAGGGAAAACAAGAAGACGGGCAGCAGCTTCTTTTCATTGGATTACCTACCACCGATATACTGCGAACCCCAAGCCGCCTGCCAAGCGATGGTAAACCACATGCTGCCCCATAGAAAGCTATTTTACACTCTCACTCATTCAGAATATTCATAGTTTTTCTGGTCTGTCTTCCTAACGTTTTTGATATTACAGGGATTAAGATCTTTCAGATCATTAAACTCGAACTAAGTTTAGTAACTGTAAGGTTTCATCGAAATATACTATAGAGCGTCCAACCGTTTATTTTCTTTTTGACAGCACCATTAGAACGTAACTGCGTCATGTTACGCAAAAGTTCACTTAAAGTGAACTTTTAAAAGTGAACTTCACCTTAAGTGAACTTTTAAAAGTGAACTTTTGCGTAACATGACGCAGTTACGTTCTATTGGTGCTGTCAAAAAGAAAATAAACGGTTGGACGCTCTATAGTAATAATATCTGTAAAACCAACACTATTTTATCGTTGATGGATCTCGCTATTATTAATAGTCTTACTTGCTCACACGCAAAGGATTTTAAAAGAAAGCATAAAATATAACTAAACAACTTTAAAACATTTATTTCTTAATACCCATTTTGCATCAGGCCATTTCAAGTGTACTATTAGTTCTTTTCAGGTCAGTCTTTGAGGGCTTTTCCGATCAGTCTTTGAGGGTAAATAAACGAATCAAATCAAAAACAAATGCTGCCGGGCATTTGAATATTATATGAATACTAGCAGTACCCGCGGCTTTGCCCGCAGCCAGTATTTTTGATGAGCTCAAGCAATGTTAACGTCATTGCCAAGCAAGTCAGTGGTACACCGGAAGGCGCTCGTTTAAACCTCACCCTGGGGTGAGCCAAGGCCTTGACTTGATTCAACTTAAGCCATTCCTTTTTTTAACGTGGAGAAATCCCAAAAGTTGCCCATACCATCACGGGAGTGACAGTGTGAGTTCAGTATGACTCCTACTGACTCAAACCTTTCGTGTCCAAATTCCGCTATGTTGATGGGCACCGGAAACGTATCTATCTGTATACAATTTCGAGTCCCACCAGCGGCCGACCAGCCCATCATCTTCCGTGGGTGTAAGTAAAGCCCACGGACATGCCTGTCGCTATAAAAGGCCCGCAGAATCTCATCAGGTGGCATGCCGGAATACTTTAGCACGCCATATTAGCGAGAGTAAAATATAGTGGTGCACAGGCAGCAGTTCCCTCGTTCCTGCTCTCTGCACATTCTCGATACGGGGGCATAAGGTTGGCGTTGGTCCGCCTTCTGCCCTTCAGAGTCCCGGGACGTTCGGGGTGTGGGCCCCAGGACGTCCATTGAGTACGGCGGCGACTCCGAGGCGGAAGGCGGCGGGGTTGCGTCCCTCGTCCTCGTGAGCACCGTGACAGGTTCCCGGGGCTACAATGCGACAAAAAATTGTCATGTTCGTAGCCAGTTATTATCACTGTTCGCAAACGATCAGTTGGTTAAGAAACGTCATTCCTTAGATGAGTGAGTTAGATGAGTGGTTAAGGTATCATTTGAACTGAGCATTGAAATCAAACTACTATTACGGATTTTATCGCGGTTTATTTTTTGATTTTACTATCCCGACGTTTCGAATGCTTTACAGCGAGATGTTGAACGTCCTTATGTCACAATTATGCCGGTGTACCCTCAGGTCTTCTTAGTTATTATTGTTGGTCCGATCTACGCAGTAAGAGTTTACAGTATCTTGAGGCCGTGCAGTATTTTGATTGCTATTGGATTTAATTATATTTATCACAGGATCCCAAGCCGGTGGTAACACCCAACCATCTTCTCTATTGAAATTAGGATGTTTTTTTGATTTCAATAGCCTCACGAATTATTCTAGGTAGGAATCGGTGTTCTTTTGCGAGGATTTGAGGTTTATGAAATCTAATATAATGGTGGGTGCGATCCTGAACATGTTCACATACTGCAGACCTCGTACAGCGTCGGTGTTTCACATCAGCTATGTGTTCTTTAACGAGAGTTTTTATTGCACGCTTTGTTTGCCCAATGTAGGAGAGCCCACAGTCACAGTCGAGTTTATAAACTCCTGCATCTTGTAGAGGTATATGGCACTTGACAGGTGGTAAAAACTGACTAATCTTCCTTGGTGGCTTAAAATAAGTTTTGATCGAAGCTCGCTTTAAGATGTAGCCAATCTTGTCTGTAACCCCTCTTATATATGGTAGAACAGCAGGCTGACGCTCGACAGTGGCTGGTTTGACACGTTCTCTATGACGGCGGCGCGGGACTCGGAGCTTGTTGTCATGTAGTACTTGCTTGACATGTTGCAGCTCAGCGCTCAGATGGTCATCATCACAGATTCCGCGTGCTCTCTGAGGCTATTGAAATCAAAAAACATCCTAATTTCAATAGAGAAGATGGTTGGGTATTACCACCGGCTTGGGATCCTGTGATAAATATAATTAAATCCAATAGCAATCAAAATACTGCACGGCCTCAAGATACTGTTAGCTCTTACTGCGTACATCGGACCAACAATAATAACTAAGAAGACCTGAGGGTACACCGACATAATTGGGACATAAGGACGTTCAACATCTCAGTCCTCCCGTGACCATGGGTGCTGTAAAGCATTCGAAACATCGGGATAGTAAAATCAAAAAATAAACCGCGATAAAATCCGTAAAAGTAGTTTGATTTCAATGTGTAATATTCGCGTAAGTAAAAGACAATACTATGTGAACTGAGCATTTTCGTGGTTCGGCGGGTACGTAAATAGTCAGTCCAAGTCGTCAGCTAGATAGCAGTCGATAAGCCAGGTCAGATGCCTAACGGTAGCTTGAACTTTTAATTAAACTTTGAGCTTGACTCGTGTATGTTATTTGAAAGGTGAATTAATAAATTGGGATGCTGACGTAATAAAACACTACAGACTTTTGAAATTTCCTAATGTTCTTGTATACGTTAGCGATACGTATAACTCATGCTTTTAGGCTCCCCTCTCTTTTTTCATGGTCAGTGAAGTTAATAAGTAACCTACCTATGTATGTAGATAAAAACCCACTCCTAACTTTCTCGACCACTTCTCTTCTTCAACTTTGACTAAGGTTAGCCATCCGAACGACGATGCTTGGATTCATCATATAACTTGTCCACGGTAAAGAGTCTAATACTGTGGACATCAGATGACTACTGCCTTTGTCTATACTACAGACATTGGCAGTAGGTATATAATCTGCAACGTATTCTGTTTAGACTGAGTATAACGCAGAGGGCCTTAGACCATTTGAACTTGACACGACATTGTCACGTTCTTGTAACAGACAGAACCCCAGTAGCGTCTACTGACACGCGTATGGCGATAATAATGCTGTGCTGCGGCACGATGGTGCTCACGTTGACAGGGAGTACTATGAACTGAAGTGCGCGGAAAGAGGCTCTTCAAATGGCAAAATAATATATACAGTTCAACGGGCGCAGCCTGGCCAACAATCTAAAATATTTTGGTAATTGACCATTCCTTTCACTAAGATATGCAATTGATCGTGGTGCTTTCGATCATAACTGAGTTAAGCTTCACACTCACCACTGTTACCAAGGAACCGATAAGTAGGTACACAGTGTGTACAGGATATGATACAGGCGCAAGCTTCACTGTAGCGTTCCTAATCGCTTGTAACTTACAATTTCCTTACTTGGTTACCTACTTTCTTTAAATCGAGATGTAGCAGTGGGAACTCATATGTTATAATCTAACTGAGACTGGAGCTATTCAAAAAATGAACATTTTAATTTATTTTATTAAAAATTGAAAGCAATATCTATTGATTTAAGTTGCAGAAGTACCTCGTACTGTACCGGTATGTCGTAATAGTACTATAAAAAAATAAAAAAAATGAAAAAAAAACTGAGTTCATCCGGGATCGAACCCGGAAACACAAAAATACCGGAAAACCGTTCAACCGCTACGCTGTATCAGTCGTTAGGATACATCTCTAAATTCCCTTCCTTATGTAGCATTATAGAAAGTTACTGCTTAGCTCCTTATGTTAATATTGCGTAATGATTTTAATTTTGGACTTTAAATCCACAATTATTCTGTTATATTGTAACATTACTCTAGTTTTTTTACAATTTCGAGGAAAAATTAAGAAGAAGTAAGTGCTTATTACAATATTGCTCATTCCCTGTAACAAATAGCTTGATATTACTTATATTAAAGTCTGACCAGGTCTATAGTAAACATGTCCGTTAAATATCAACTAAATCTGTGAAACAGTATGTGCACAAATCTTCAACACAAAATAATTTCGCGGCAAATTGTAGTAGAAAAAGTACATATTTCGACACTGCTTATTCCCCGTAACAAATAGCGAGATAATTTATATCCTATAATTTTTCTAGGTTATCAATAAATATTTTTGCCAAATAGCAACTAAATCTGTTCAGCGGTTTTGACGTCAAGTCTACACGAAGTCACAGACATACAGACAGACAAAAATTCTAAAAATCATATATTCGGAATCAGTATCGTTCCTAGAACACGTAGCAATTAAAATTTTCAAAAAATATTCAATGTACAGTTTTTACTTTTCTACGATTTTATTATATGTATAGATTATACTCGTAGCACGAAGGATGTTTTGAAGTTGATATTTTCCTTTGTTCACAATTTGCGTTTATCTATCTATCTATCTTCTATCTATACTATAATAAAACTCAAAGAGCACTTTTTCTGTACATTGAATATTTTTCCAAAATTTCTATGTGGGTATACTATACTATCGACATAGAGGCCAAAACAATTTTTTTTGGAATTATTGTCTGTCTGTCTGTCTATCTGTCTGTCTGTCTGTCTGTCGTTCTGTTTGTCCAGGTATCATTTGAAAACCCGTGGATGGATTTTGATAGAACTTTCACTGATGTGTTGTGTAGAAGTAGGGGTATAAATTGGTATATAAAACATCACGCTATGTTTCATAGGGGCTAAGCAGTGAAACATTACTTGCACATATTACTACGTAATTTCCTTTGTATGTGAATAGGGTAATTATAGACTAATCAGTTAATCATTAAGATATGTATTATTACGCTATATACAATAGGGACTGAGCAGACATTTAGTTTGCATAAGATATGGCAGTGGCGAAGGGTCAATTTTTGTAAGGGGTAAGCCGGTCCGGTACACCCAGGACATTTTCACTAGATTTCTGTATTGTTCTAAGTACTTTGCTGATAGCAATATGACATTATATCTTTGAAAAGTTAAAATCTGTAAATCCCGAGCGAGTCCAGACTAGATTAGGAAAGAAATAGGGAAGGGAAAAATACCATTTCATTTCATTTAAAAGCCAGCGGTTAGGTCCGCTGCACCACCAAGGCTACATTTGTATAGGTAGGTAGAAATTGAGAATACGAAATTGCTAAATTTTTACTTAGGTAAAAGACCTAAAATGACTCTAAATGATCTAATCTAACGCAATAAAATGTACAACTACAATTCACACGAGACACAATGAACAGCGCTCCCAAAAAATGCTTCTAGGTCAAGGCTCATGTGTGTGTGTTTCATGAAATTTTAATTCCCCAAGTCCAGGTAGTGTATAGGTATTGTATTACAATCGCAACAATAAAAGATGCGTAAAACTTAGAACTTTCATTATCGAATATCATTAGACAGTAATTTACGATGTTAGCGTGATTTACATTATGAACAGCGCCATCTATCGGTGAGATTGTTAGTTACACTATTTATAACTCAAGAACGGCCTAACCGATTCGGCTGAAAATTGGTGGCGAGGTAGCTTAGAACCAGGAAACGGACATAGGATTTTGGGGACTCTTTATTCCGGTAGGTTAAGGTTAAGCAACGTTAGGTAAGGTCATTAAATAGATGGGTGAACCGATTTGTATGCAAGTGTGCATATCGGGTAGGTCTGAGAATAGGTCATACAGTATATTTCATACCGCTAAGTTAAGGTTAAGCAACATAAAGCAAGGTCATTAAATAGATGGGTGAACCGATTTGTATGAAATTTTGTGTGCATATCGGGTAGGTCTGAGAATAGGCCGTAAAGTATATTTCATGCCACTAGGTTAAGGTTAAGCAACATAAGGAAAGGTCATTAAATAGATGGGTGAACCGATATGTAAGAAATTTTGTGTGTATATCGGGGAGGTCTGAGAATAGGTCATAAAGTATATTTAATGCCGCTGATACCATGATTGACGGGGATTATATAGAACGAGAGGAGGGTGCAAGAGAGGAGAAAGAGGGAGAGGGGATTCGAGGAGGGGGTCCTGGGGTGAGGGATCGGGGGAGTTAGGTGGAGTAAGGGGGGAGTGAGAAGGAGCAAGTTCGTAGAAGAGAGAGGGGGAGAGGGTTCAGAGAGGGGACAACAGGGAGAGGAAGAGGGGGAGTGTGACGGAAACCGAAGCGGGAGGGGGAAAGAGAGAGGAGAGAAAGAGCATATAATTAGATTTTTTTTATAAGAGAGAGAGAGATTGAGAGATATAAATCTAGGGAGGAGGGAGAAAAGGGGAGCAAAATGTAACAAAAGCGCGGGCGGAGCTGCACGGGTCAGCTAGTACTATAATAAAACTCAAAGAGCACTTTTTCTGTACGTTGAATATTTTTCCAAAATTTATATGTGGGGATACTATACTATCGACATAGAGGCCAAAACATTTTTTTTTGAAATTATTGTCTGTCTGTCTGTCTGTCGTTCTGTTTGTCCAAGTATCATTTGAAAACCCGTGGATGGATTTTGATAGGACTTTCACTGATGTGTTGTGTAGAAGTCAAGGTATAAATAGGTATATAAAACATCACGCTATGTTTCATAGGGGCTAAGCAGTGAAACATTACTTGCACATATTATCACGTAATTTCCTTTGTATGTGGATAGGGTAATTATAGACTGATCAGTTAATCATTAAGATATGTATTATTACGCTATATGCAATAGGGACTGAGCAGCCACTTAGTTAGCATAAGATATGGCAGTGGCGAAGGGTCAACTTTTGTAAGGGGTAAGCCGGTCCGGTACACCCAGGACATTTACATTAGATTTCTGTATTGTTCTAAGTACTTTGCTGATAGCAATATCACATTATATCTTTGAAAGGTTAAAATCTGTAAATCCCGAGCGAGTCCAAACTAGATTAGGGGGGGGGGGGGTTCATGAAATTTTAATGAAACTCCCCAAGTCCAGGTAGTGTATAATAGGTATTGCATTACAATCGCAACAATAAAAGATGCGAAAAACTTAGAACTTTCATTAACGAATATGATAAGACAGTATTTTACGATGTTAGCGTGATTTACATTATGAACAGCGCCATCTATCGGTGAAATTGAACATACAATCACTAAACAACTAATCTATTTTAATAAAAGAAAGTCGTGTTAGTTACACTATTTATAACTCAAGAACGGCCAAACCGATTCGGCTGAAAAGGTAGGGAGGTAAACGTCATTAAATAGATGGGTGAACCGATTTGTATGAAATTTTGTGTGCATATCGCGTATGTCTGAGAATAGGCGGTAAGGAATATTTCATGCCATTAGGTTAAGGTTAAGCAACATAAGGAAAGGTCATTAAATAGATGGGTGAACCGATATGTATGAAATTTTGTGTGCATATCGGGAAGGTCTGAGAATAGGTCATAAAGTATATTTAATGCCGCTGATACCATGATTGACTAGGATATATAGAACGAGAGGAGGGTGCAAGAGAGGAGAAAGAGGGATTCGAGGAGGGGGTGATGGGTTGAGTGAGGGGGAGTGAGAAGGAGCAAGTTCGTAGAAGAGAGAGGGGGGGAGAGTTCAGAGAGGGGACAACAGGGAGAGGAAGAGGGGGTGTGTGACGGAAACCGAAGCGGGAGGGGGAAAGAGAGAGGAGAGAAAGAGCATATAATTCGATTTTTTTTATAAGAGAGAGAGATATGGAGAGAAATAAATCTAGGGAGGACGGAGAAAAGGGGAGCAAAATGTAATAAAAGCGCGGGCGGAGCTGCACGGGTCAGCTAGTCTTTAATACTAGCTGACCCACGCAGCTCCGCCCGCGCTGTGTTTACGTTAACTAAACTTTCAATAATATACATTCGCATAGAATACAAAACCTCCTTTTTTAAAGTCGGTTAAAAACTTGGACCCACTTTGTCCTTGCCCTCCGAAGCACGGAGACGTTTAGTTCAAATGGCGTTAAACGGTCACCTATCTATTTAATTACCTTACCTAACGTTGCTTAACATGATCGATTTCCAAACATTGTTAACAACTGTCTATGAGTGTTCCTTTACAAATATTTTTTATAATTATAATAAGAAATTGTTAAAGTCGGAGCAAGCGTATAACCAAGTACACATTTTGACTTTAGTCCCCTCTCCCAAGGGAACCGTGCCGAATGTCGGGAAAAAAAGTATCCTATGTCCTACCTCGGAGTATTAACTCAAATCATGCCAAGTTTCGTTTCAATCGATCCAGTAGTTTCGGCGTGATGCTCAGCCGAGATACAGACAGACAGACAGACAGACTAAAATAAAAAAAAAATCATTTTTGGCTTTAGTATACCGATACTAAAGACACTGAATTCAAAATATACCTAGTTTATTGAAAGTTGTTAATTAAAAAAAAATTAAGAACAATAATGTTGTTCAGAAAAATTTAAAGGGGAGATGAAATTCCCTATTATTAATAAATTCTTAAATTACGATAAAAATACTTACGCAAAAATGTAATATTTATTCCTATCACCCCCTGTTCCAAGCAAAAACAATGTCAAGTATTAAGGATTCCTTACAAAGAGAATATAAATAATAAATATCTAGCCGAGCCGATTGTCCTTTCTGGGGAATCGATTTCACGAGCAGTTCGCTGAAATTTCGTAATGAAATTCCAAGTAGATTCATAACCCAGCTTTTAGGGCCCGGGGGCTCCATTCGAAGGGTCCACGGGTGAGCGGAGAATTCATTCATTTTACTATGTGAAGGACTCTTTTTTGCATTCCGTGTTCTCTCTGTTGTTTACTTTTATTAACTTGCTACAGAACTACATCCAGTATATCATATACTGGATGTGGTTCTGCAATCTTGCCATATTTACAGAGGTTGACATTTTAAAGAACATAAATCAATCATTAAATGGTAGACTTAAAATAAGAAATATTTTTTATGTTTGGTACGAAAAGAAATCCCGTGTGCAACCGTCACTATAAAATAACCCCGTCTGGCACCGCTCTTCGCGCAAAGTAGGTAAACAAGAGTACGCGCGGAATTGCCAACCTTGGGACCTATTATGAGCACTCAAGAGCTCTTATTCTGGTTGAACGTTAATCATGAATCATTAATTATCTTTTAGTTATTAGCCACTGAATTGTTAATCTATTTTTAATCAATTAACATAATCCTTAACTGTTAGGTCTACAAATATGGCAAAAATGCAAAACCACACTCTGTATATTAGGGCGAGTTCATCCCGTTTCTTTACCCGTGGGGGTGCCCTGGTAAGAAAATATCACCCACCCATCTGTTCCCGTTGGGTGTATCGTAAGGCGAAATCGCGACTAAGGGTTCTGTTTAAGTTCCATCTCATCATTTATACTGCGATCATCCCAAAGACGCCTGCCAAGCGTGGGGATTATGGCACACCGCCCCCCCCCCCCCTCTACACTTTGTTCAGCAGTGGACGTCTTCCGGCTGATGATGATAGTCTCGTCTGTTTAAAGGGCATAGTAAATATTTATACAATTCTGTTACGTATTAGCATAATTAGCAGCGTAACGTAGGACAACATTATAACATTTATATTTTTATAATAAAAGTAAAAAATGTCTTTCCCACCGATATGGCCACACTGGCCAGTCATTTACAAGATTAGCCATCTACATGGGAAATATTATAGTGCCCGAGTACACTCTCTCTTCCTTTATTATCATATGATGGGCTGGAAGACAGACAAAGACCTCCATCCAATCCTTGGACCATCTTAGTTTCCAGCCAATGAGCGCTTATTGTCTTATCAATTCAGAAACAACTACTTTAACCTCTGAGCAGGATTTCAACCAACCACGTACAGGTTGGCAAAGCGATTATCCTCTGCATCACAGAGGCTATTTTTTCAATATAAGCTAGCTCTTTGCCTAAATCCCACATAGCGGTATGCGGTGTAAATTACATTAATTTACTACCAAGACAGAGACCATTTCTATAGGAGCATCTTCACTGGCATTGGCTGTGGCAGCATTCTTTGGGCTTCTTGCTACTGGGACATTAATTCTACAAACACAACTAGTAATAAAAATTGGTCAGTCAGTTGAGATTGCATATAAATAATGAAATAATGAAGTAAACTATGCCAGAGGTTTAAAAGAAATTAGAACTTCAAAATGGTTTATCTTTGTACTAAACAAGTACCGTTTTCAAGCCAAGCGAGAAGTCTTCTCTGTGTCAGTAAGACTAATGGGAAGGACACTCAAGCTATGCTAGCACATCATTAGCGAAGACCAAATTGGTCTAGAGCTGTTGCACTAATTGGCAAAGTTCTTACACGCTGATGTACTGGCAAGTTTTACATATATGAAATTTATACCGTATGTAAACGTTTAGATAAGATTTGCCTTGATGATAATGTTTTTTCCTAGTATAATTTAGAATAATTGGCTGGTTTTAAGTATATTAATAGTTAGTCGTCGTCGATACTCGAGGTGGATCAATGTGGATCAAGGTGAAGGGAGATGGATGTAGGTGGATTGAGGAAGATCGAAGTGAAGCGAGGTGGAGCGGGTGGATCGAGGTGGATAGAATAGATAAAATAGTGGCTTGGTTGCCTGGATTTTGTGCAAGCGCGATTATCCAGGGCCGGGTTGGGATGATATTAGAATTTATGGCAAAAACTGGCTCCACAAATTTATCTAACGTTTCAACAATTTGAAAAGTACTTTGTGCAAGGCAGTTTGGAATGCAAACTGCGTTTTTCTATTGCTTTTCGAGTAACGAACATCGATGTTACAGATAAAGTTTAAATTGCGCTTAGATATGCTGTAACTACACATACATCTCTGCTTTTAACAAAACAGAATATCAATCCAGACACGGTCTTCTGAACCAAATCTAGGCAGAGCCTGCACTATGGTGACCAGACACACTGATGTAAATATATATACTGATATACCTCTTTTTTTGTGAATACATACTAATATAGATAAATAACAGTGGGACGTCAGGATTAGAATAGCATCCAACCCATCTGCTCCCGTTGGGTGTCTGTAAGAGGTGACTAAGGGAAAACAAGAAGACGGGCAGCAGCGTCTTTCTATTGGATTACCTACGAATACAGCGATCCCCAAAACGCCTGCCAAGCTTGGGGATTATAGCAACCCTCTTCTAAGAGGGAGGCCTTTGTTCAGCAGGGGACATCTTTTGGCTGCTAATGATAATAGATAAATAACACCCAGACATTAATTCCCTACTAAGACTAAACATAAAACCCAGGACCTATTTTACAACGACCATAAAATATTCAAGTGATATATAAAAACCTTTTATGACGAGAACAATATTCCGTACATCCGTCGTATTGAAATCCAATTTATATTTGATTGACAATAAAACAGCCTCACCGTCAGGAGCATTTCCTGATCTATTTTCCTGTCAAATCACTTGAGACGTCCCGGCCAATTGGTATATTTCCATGATGCTGACAAATAACAATTAAAATATCCGTCCTAATAGATAATAATGTCCTAAAATACACAGTTTTTTTCTATACACATGTATGATGTCGGAGTTGCTTAAGTCGCCCTTAAGACTTAACGACTGCTTTGTTTACTTGCACTTAGAAGGAAAGAGACAGTATTTTCAACTGCCACTAAACAGCAAATTATTGTAAAAAAAACTAATTCAAATCTGTGAGAGCACAGATTTGATTTGATTTGAACCTCGGAGATAATTTCGTGAAACATACATTTAATCCAAAAAATAAAACATAGAGCCTTCTCCCTTTATGAAGTCGATTAAAAAAACAATGAGCATTGACCTACTTCTCTGACAATGTAATATGGAGTGTAAAGTATGACGTCACACGGCAGTCCCGGACAGCGGTTAATTATTTCACGGTTCATACAATTTTTAATGAGACGCTGGCCATACCTGCGCTAATTAGTTCAGTTTCCTCTTGACTTTCACAAGGGTCTTAGATTCATTTGACCGATTTAAAAACACTTTACTTTATAGGTATTTCTATTCAACTGCGCCAAAAGGAGAAATTTGTATGTATATTTTTATTATCTAAACTCTTTTATTTATTAGTATGAGTAAATTAGTACATACTACGGTGGAAAGCGTATTTTGACCACATGCAGTGGTAAATTCGTCATCATCATAACCAGCCAGATGACGTCCACTGCTGAACATAGGCCTTCCCTTAGCACCTTGGAACGTCACAGTCAAAAACAATAAGCTAATTTGCATCCACATGATTCCTACACACAAAGTCGTTAGTGCTCCTAGTGGGAGGCCTGTCTACGATACATCTTCCGGTTCGCAGTAAAATAAACCGCGACATTATCTATAACATATCGACGACATTAAAAAAAGAAATGATTTATGTAGTACAACCAGTCAATAACGAACCACGTTGTGAACATATAAAAATTAGTATTAAAAAGTGTAAAACCATTTTAACCCGCATTAGCACTAACCACAGGGACGACAGATGTTTCCAGCGTAATGAGGTCACACCTTTTCTCCGACTACCATACGATGTCCCCTCGCACATATAAAAGACCGGAGACCTGAATAAATAATAAACAAGCCCTGAAAATTCCATGTATTCAGCCGACGATATAAAACCCAATCTATACATATACTAGCGGCCCGGTATGTGCTTCGCTACTTATAAAGTAAAATATTAAAAAAAAAAAACAGAACATCAAATTCATTTATTCAAACAAAAAAATATTTTATTAGTTGCTAGCTATTTTAAAACTTAATCCAAAACATTTGGATAAACAATATTTTTTGATTTTCTATTTTGAGCATGACTAAACAAACGGCTGGGGGTACCGACTCTGGAACAGGCAACATAAAGTTGGCCATGTGAAAAACATGATTCCTCCAATTTCACACCACAAAAGTTAAGTGTTGGCCCTTGGGCCTTAAATAAGGAAATACACATGCATACATAATTTTTAGAATTTTTGTCTGTCTGTATGTCCGTGACTTTGTGGCGACTTGTCGTCAAAACCGCTGAACAGATTTAGTTGCTATTTGCCAAAAATATTTATTAAAAGCCTAGAAAAATTATAGGATATAAATTATTTCGCTATTTGTTACGGCCTTCGATTCAATCGAGACCTGGGCGGTATTGCAGTCCCTCCAGCGGTGCCACATTGACTATAGGTACATCGAAGTGTTGAAGTGTTTGTACAGCAACGCCACCATGTCGATCCGACTACAGAACGAGAGCACGAAACCAATCCCATTGCAGCGAGGTGTGAGACAGGGAGACGTCATTTCTCCGAAACTGTTCTCAAACGCATTGGAGGACGTTTTCAAGCTCTTGGACTGGTACGGATTCGGCATCAACATCAATGGCGAATACATCACTCACCTTCGTTTTGCCGACGATATAGTCATTATGGCAGAGTCGCTGGAGGACCTCAATACGATGCTCAGCGACCTCAGTAGCGTTTCCCAACAGGTGGGTCTTAAAATGAACATGGACAAGACGAAGATCATGTCTAATGTCCATGTTGCACCCGTACCGGTAGTTGTTGGGAACGATACACTCGAAGTTGTTGACCACTACGTATACCTAGGACAAACTGTCCAGTTAGGTCGATCCAACTTTGACAAAGAGGTCGCCCGAAGAATCCAACTCGGTTGGGTAGCGTTCGGGAAACTACGCGATATCTTCTCGTCCAAAATACCGCAGTGCCTGAAGACGAAGGTTTTTAACCAGTGTGTGTTGCCAGTGATGACATATGGTACTGAGACGTGGTCTCTAACGGCTGGCCTTTTAGAAAAGTTCAGAGTCACACAACGAGCCATGGAGAGAGCTATGCTCGGAGTTTCTTTGCGCGACAGAATCCAAAATGTGGAGATTCGCCGAAGAACTAAGGTCACCGACATAGCTTTCAGAATCTGCAAGTTGAAGTGGCAATGGGCAGGCCACATCGCTCGAAGAACCGATAACCGTTGGGGAAGAAAGGTTCTCGAGTGGCGACCACGAACCGGAAGACGCAGCGTTGGCAGGCCTCCCACTAGGTGGACAGACGACATTGTGCGCGTTGCAGGTAACCGGTGGATGCAAATAGCCAATTGTCGTTCATTGTGGCGTTTCTAAGGGGGAGGCCTATGTTCAGCAGTGGACGTCTTCCGGCTGATGAATGAATGAATGAATGAATGAATTTGTTACGGGGAATGAGCAGTGATGTAGTTTTCTACCTACAATTTGCCGCGAAATTCTTCTGTGTTGAAGATTGGTGGCAATACTGTTCAACAGATTTAGTTGATATTTGACGAGCACTTTAGTACAACAAAAATATCAAGCTATTTGTTACAGCGGGAATGAGCTGATGTTTGTGAGTTGAGTTTTTTTTGTGATTTTAATAAACATTATTTTGTTTTTTTTTAATACTATTATAACATAATAAGTAATCAAATACATTTTTGCATACAGTTAAACTTTCTTTCTTCTCTTTTTCTTTTCTTTTTGTCGGGTGGTTAGTGGCCAACCTGGTGTCAGAGTTTTTAAGCTACCCTTAGGCCTCTGACTTAGCTTAACGACTGTTGTTTAGATGACAGACCGACTTATTATGTGCCCTCCGAAGCATGGAGACGCTCAGTTCAAATGCCAATAAACGGTCGCCCATCTAAGGACTGACGTTTCTTAACCAAATTATCGTTTACCGACCAGTGATTACTGGCTACGAACATGTGAACTTCCCTGTAACCGTATGGTTCTCGAATCAACAAGTTGCAGGACAGACACTGAAGGCTGCATGTCGGTGGAATTGGGTCGAGTGGCTCGAGTTTCTCTTTGGAGTCGCTGTTTGGGGTGTGGACCTTAAATGTTCATCGAGTATGGCGGCGACTCAGAGGTTGGCGGCGAAGTTGCAACCCCCTTCCCCATGAGCACCTTGACAGGTACCCGGGGGGCTATAATGCGCTCCCCGGTGCGGGTAAGCTCAAAAGCAAGGTACTAAGGGATACTTGATACAGATCTCATCGGAAAACCCAGGTTCCCCTCTCATCTGCCTATTCGAGAGTCTCGGGGGTGGGGTTTCAGTGAGTAAGAGTCTTTAATGCCCCGGTTGATCCCCCACAGTATCTCGGGGACCTTTTGAAGGCTTGAGGTTTTGCAGGAAAAAGGGAGGCTCGAGTTTCGTGTTGCAAAAGGAGGTGGCAAAGCGGATAAAGAAGAGCGATCTCCTCGGTGATCCACAACGTAGGAGGAGACCCGGACGCAGGCGGGCCAACGCCGACCTTATGGAGGATGTGCAGACATCAGGAACGGGGGAACTGCTGCTTGTGCACCGCTATAGTTCACCCTCGCGGATATGGCGTGCTAAAGTGTCCCGGCACGCCACCTGATGAGATTCTGCGGGGCTTTTATAGCGATAGGCAGGTTCGTGGGCTTTATTTATACCCACGGACGATGATGGACTCGCTGGCTGCTGGTGGGACTCTGAATTGTACACAGGTCCGTTCCCGGGGCCCGTCAACACAGCGGAGTTTTGACACCGTAGGGCTTGAGTCACTAGGAGTCTTACATAACCCCACTATCACGGGAGAGACAGTGTGTCTCGTGTTAGTGTGGGTAACCATGTGGATTTCCCCACGTTTAAAAAAGGAATGGCTTAAGTTGAATCAAGCCTTGGCTCACCCCAGGGTGAGGTTTAAACTAGCGCCTTATGGTGTACCACTGTTTGCTTAGCAATGAGGTTAACATTGCTTCAGTTCATAAAAATTACTGGCTGTGGGCAAAGCCGCGGGTACTGCTAGTAAGTATATAAAATATAGTAACCTTAATTATTGACTCTCGCTTTTTATTGAGTTAACCTGAACAACGCTATTTATCAAAGACGCACCGCGCCGCCGTGCCGCGCGTGCCAATTAGCGGCGATGCATAATAACCCCCCCCCCCCCCCCCCCCGTTTCGTCCTCCTCGCTATTGAGTGAGTTATAATTGTTGTTTGTGTTTTGTGAAAAGAAAATATTTCATGTAATTAATACTCTACCTTCAGTTATTTAAAAAAAAAAACAATTATTTTTGATATTGTAGTATCTCTAAAATTCATATGTATTTTAACAGGGACGTTGACGCCTGTTTCTGTTATCGTGTACCTATACAGTTTTAAACTTTCTTTTTTAAATAACTCTAGATCTAGGTGTTTTTTAACTAAGTTTTTCAGTGTTCAGCAAGTTCGTTTAATTGTTACGGTATTTTTAGTTTTTCATTTTTTTTTCTTGTGCGCTATCTTATTAATGTAACCAGGTCAACGAGGGCTATTAACTAGGCTTTGCTGTAATGAATGGATCGTTACCTACTGGACTATTAAAACTTTTACGGCAAATTACCTTCGGCGCCGCTGCAAAATGTCAAAGACGTAGGTACTAGGCACATGCACTCTTCGTTCTAAAGGGAACTTTAAATTTATTATACTAGAACATCGTGTGCTATTTTCAATAAATTTAACATTTATGAAACTGCATTAGAGTGGTTTAAGTCATGGTCCTTCGATATGGTTCGCTAAACATAGTCATTATTTCTTAGCCATGGTCCTTCGATACGGTTCATCAAATGTTATTTTTTTAGATCACACAGTAAGAAGTTTCTGTGGCCAATATGCTCTACGACTAATTACAACAATTGAGTTGCCGTTGATTAATTCCAAACATTATCATCTAAAAGCCTACATTCTCTCGCTCGTGGGCCTGACATGCACTTTGTTGATTAACGGGACCGACTACAGCGGAAAAGGCAAAGCGGCAACGGACAGTAACCAACTTACTACATCAGCTTTCAAATTTACTAACTAGTTTATGGATTTACGCTGGAGTATTTAATGGCTCTAACTGTAGGTAGGTGTTTTAATGACCTATGTTTTTAATTTCCTACGTCATGCTTGTTGATAAGATGTTTGTTAAAGCAAGAGTGAACTGAAACGGGAGTCTTCAAATACTACTCCTACGTTTTTACTAGGTGGTAGGTTCCTTGTACCAGGAACCGTCCAGGTAGGTACCACCGCAGTCAGATATTCTGCCGCCAAGCAGCAGTGTGTAAGCATTGCTGTGTCCCGGTGTGATACTGGTAAAACTACTGGACATACAAGATTTAATCTAATGTCTTGAGGGTCGGCAACGCGCTGGTGATTCTTCTGATTTTGCTAGCGGCTATACGCTGTGGTGACTGCTCACCATCAGGCGGGCAACATACTTGCTTGGTACCTTTGTAGTATAAAAATAAAATACAGGATAAGCAGAATAGGGACACCTAAACTACTAGTGACAATCACAGGTGAAGTGCCTTATTTATTTTTCCTAATTAATGTGACCCTTTAGGGTATAGGGATCTTATCATGGCTCTCCAATTATCATGATCATGTACTCTTTGCCTGGTTGATATTTAGGGGTTTTATTTTGTTCCTTCAAGTGAACGGTGCCATGTCGTTTTAGGAGGACCTTTTTCTGTTTGCCTGTGGTACACTAATTTAAGACTCATTTCTACATCACATCATCCGATAATTGTAGTAACCCAACCAGCTCCACATGTCTTCTATAGGGCGTTGCCCAGTCATTCTCTACGGTTCCATGTGACTCTTTTCACAAAAAATCAGATTCAGATTTTTTGTTATTTTCTCTTTTTTCTTTTTTTTTCTCTTTTTCTTTTTTTAAGGGCGCACTGAAAACCAGCGTCAGTGGTCACACAAGACCTCCGGCATGAGCTGAGTGCGTCCTTTTGTGACTGACATATGTGTTTTTGTTTTTTGTATTTCCTGTTGTTGTTTGTTACTTTTTTGTGTGTGTTGTTATTACTTTTCGAACTTGTGTTGTATTAATTACCTATCTATGTCAGTCAAATAAAATTATCTTTCTTTCTTTTGTTTGTTTTTTTTTCGGCAAAAATTTTTAGGATTTTTGCTGAAAAATGTATTTACAAACACTTGAAGTTTATTTTGTTACATCCTTGCGAAGTATGTCCATTAATGGTCGCTAATATTAGAAGAATATATGAAAGCTTATTTTAATTAAATATCATCATCATTAGCCGAAAGGCGTTCACTGCTATATAAAGGCCTCCTCCTTAGAAGGGAGGGGTTGCCATAATCCCCACGCCTGACAATCGTCTTCGGGATCCCAAATTTAGGTGGTAATCCAATCGAAAGACGCTGCTGCCAGTCTTCTTGATTCCCTTAGTCGCTGCTTAAAATACCCAACGGGAGATAGGTGGGTGCTTTTCCCACTCAGACATCCAACGGGTACCCCAGCTCTTATAGCAATGTTAAAGTAACGTTACTTTTACGTGGGAAAGAGAAGCAGATATACGCAGTGTATAGTTCCATTCCTTTCTTTTACAAAAATAAGGTCACATTAATACTGCTCGGTCCGATCAATGGGTAGACGGTAGATGGTAGACCCCTAGATCTGTTTTTATTTAAAAATAACATTTCTAAATATAAAAATTCAATTTCTCACATACAAACAGAAATTGTGACGCAATCAAAAGTGTAATGTCACAACAAGGAAATACGAGTCGTGCGATACGTAACAAGGTTCTCGAGATACGAGTATATTTCGATATTATTAGCCCCGGACCACTCAAGCCTTCGGTACCAGATATTGAACTTTCTATTTTAGTTCCAAGCCATTTGAGGGTTGCTTGCTCGGCCGACTGAAAAATAACTCCACGGCGTCTAGTGTATGACAAAAAAATGCATTTCTTACTTCACCTGTTTCCTTTTATTTACGCGAATACTACATTGAATTTGAACGGTATAAATTGCGATTTGGTTTTCGCTGCCTCCTCCAATACATTCAAAGATTTCTAAAATACTGTACTTATATTTTACCTAATAGGGTTCTTAACCCAACCTTTTGAAGTTTCATATTTTGCCCGGCATAATTAATTACAAGCGTACTTACACTATTTTAAAAACCTATCGGCAATATGAAATTTGATGTAGTTACACCACATAAGTACGTATTAAAAATTACCAATTTTAAACTCAAATTTTACAAACCAACAATTTTGTAACCTATCCCAATTAAATTTAAGCTGTAAGTAAGCTGTCAAAAGATATTTTCTAGATTTGTACGATAGGCATGATGACAGCAACACAATACCAATGAAACTGTGGTTTTGAATGTTAGAACAAATTGCACTGATTCCAAAAATGAATCTCATTTTTATAATAATAGAAAGAGTTTCGTGATTTTTAATTAAATAAATTTCTAAAATACAGGTAATCGCCATTTTGTAATAAACACCGATATAGAGTGAATGACGTCATCCCGGTATAAGCAAACAACTGTCAAACTGTCACTTTCTTCAATAAAATTCACTTTTATACCTACAGACAGCTGTTTATTTATAACGTGGTGACGTCACAAAATGGCGTCATGCACTAGCCATCGTTTTGGAACGAAATCCAACTCTATTTTAAAAATTGAAAATATTGGTGTAAATTTGGACCCGTAAGTACATTATAGAATATTTTTTCAAAATGAGTTGTCATGCTTATTATAGTAGGTCCCCAGTACATAAGTCATCATAGTGTACACAGATATACCTAGATGGCGTTACTCAAAATATCACACATTATAAAATTACCTTCAATTAACATGGTTTCTTGTGTCAATCCCAGTCTATGATCAAAAATATAACTCCTCATCTCGGTTTAAACGAGATTAATCACGAGCTCATTCTGAGTTATAGCTATATTATATAGTTCATGATTACAATAGGGAAGAACAAAGACCCAAGTCTGAGATAATAGGCCGAAATAATGGCTGAGTAACACGCGAATATTCCGTTTAATACTGAGAAGATTTTGATTATTATACATATGGCGCATTAGCTTTCTAATTAAAAAGTCCTTTGTGTAAAGGAACCTTCCAGGTAGGTACCACCGCAGTGTCAGATATTCTGCCGCCAAGAAGCAGTGTGCGAACATGGCTGTGTTTCGGTATGAATGGCACTGTAGCTGGTGAAATTACCGGACACAAGAGACTTAACCAATTGGTGACGAGCTGCAGTGCTATGCAGCAGTGTATAGGCACACTTGTCGCTTACCATCAGGCAAACGAGTAAGCAGTTCTTTACCGGTCTCTTGTCCAAAGTGCCATTTTGGAAGAGTTCTAAGTATTAGATATGGAGTCGCTTAGTAGCAATGTGTCAACATTGCTATGTTTCGATATGAAGAAGACTACTGCACCTGAAGCCAAGTTATCATAGCCTACAATACGAAACGCTAAATAATAGAAAAAAATTATGGGAATAATATCTCTCTTCACGTGACTTAGCGAAGTGATACATTATTCCCATTTTTTTTTTCTTTCTCTAGCGTTTCTTATTATATTATGACAATCTGGCTAAAACGGCAGGGACCTTAGCCAAGTTGCCATTCTCCAATATAGAACGCTAGAGAACAGAAAACAAAATGTATGGTAATGACATATATGAGAATGACATATCTCTTCGCTAAGATGCTTATTCAATATATTATTATGCTATCTTATTCACGTGACTTAGCTAAGTGATTATGTAATTACCATACATTTTGTTTGCCTCCTACTCCTTAAGCCCGATTATTCCCAGTCGTAGTTCTCATTCTACAATACGATTAGTTTTGTCGGGGCCAAGAGACCTATTTACTAATGTATCAGGTGACGAGCCGCACTTTCGAACAATCTACTCGCTCTTGTTACAAGTCGTAAAAACGACAAAATATTACAATAAAATACAATTACTGAGCCTGCCTATGAGAACTTAGCAGGTGTATTCACCTTCCTGCCTTAAAAAAACATTATATGCATGCAAAAGAACAGTTTCATCACCATACAAGTAAGACTATTACATTGATAAAGAGCTCATCAGGCGGGGATTCCCGTGCAATTTGTACGTCCTTTGTCTGACGTCCACATCTGTTACCACAGTTTCCTTGTCAAGCTGACAGACACTTAACTAAGTACAGCATTTTTGGAAGAGAAACGAGATTTTTAACAGTATTTGCTTAGTGAAGCGATTTTCTATTTGACATTTTGTTTTGTGTAAAGTCAAAGTTAAGAGTTTTATTATTACGCATGATGGTAGGCGATAATGTAATCGTGAATATTAAGCAAACAAGTTTATTGAACAACAAAAGGAAATGACCGCTATCACGAGTAATTTAGAATCATATTTTTTTTACGCAAATCCGTCGTAATGTGCCGTCATATTTCTTTTATTAAACATTTTTGCTACATCTGAAATAACGTATACCCTGTCTTTCTTTACAGGATATAAATCGGAACAGTAAATGTATGAACATACGTTATATTTAAATACGCAGGAACATAGGTTATCTAACAATTATCTTTGGTCTGCGTTCATGCATTTACCGTTCCGATTTTGATCTTTTAGAAAAACAGGGTATACAATGATCACTGAGTTATTCTAATCTCCAGACTTCAGATCACTAAGTTGTCTTTCAACACTAATGTATAACTACTCATACAATTTTAATGAAAATCGTGGTTAATGATGCTGGTATATAACACATATTATTTATCTTTAACAACCATAGTGTCATTCTACTTAGTATATCATTCTACTTCTTTTTTGTTCACGGGGCCTTTAAAAGAATCGATCAAGAAGAACTGGTAGGACCTACGCGAGGTGCCCCTCAGCACCATTCCTTTGAGCCCGCCGCTGGGGGCGCATTAATTATGGCCCCTCATGAACCTGTCACGGTGATTACAGGGAGGGGATCGCAATCCTCTTCAGAGTTTCTGCCGTACTCGATGGATGCCTTGGGCCCACACCCCAAACGTTTAAAGACTCCGAAAGTTGCCCGTTGCTTAGAGCCTCGGGCACAGTCTACTTGGCTTATTGTTTACAAAACCTAACATTGGCAATCACCATACTCATAGAAATAAGCTTCCAAACTAAAAATATTGAAATCAAACTACTTTTACAGATTATATTATCGTGAAAAAGTAGTTTGATATCAATGTGTAGTATTCACGTAAATAAAGACATTATTAAAAATATCCTCTAATTATGAAATCCTTTTACTGGATATCAAATTACCTACAAGAATTAGCCTGGTAAAGTAAACAAGATCAAACTAGTGGTTAAAAGTAAGCAACATTCCCGAGGGACATTTCGTCCGCGTGCTAATGTAATTATTACAGACGCGTAACCATTTTCCTTCGAAATTTCAACCAGTTAAGCCTTTCATATTGTCCCTTTTGACCCTCTGTTCCCTAAGTTTAACCTTGAATAGCTAATTCTAAGATTACTGTCGAATAGTCTAGTAGTTGTACCACATAGACCGATGGTCTAAACGATTTAGAATTTGGTATTGGCTAACTTCAGTGCTGAACTAAAATGATGTTCAAGCACATTAAGGTAATAAGTACTAAGCACATATCCGACACAATATCTTAACCGTGGGGTGCTGGGTTATAATTGCATCCCCCCGTCTCCTCTCGTTGGGTGTCGTAAGAGGCGACTAAGCGAGAACAGGAAGACGGGCAGCAGCGTCTTTCTTTTGGATTTATCTTTCACCTATTTATACTGCGATCCCCAAGCCGCCTGCCAAGCGTGGGGGTCATGGCAACCCCACCTTACTAAGGGGGAGGCCTTTATTCAGCAGTGGGCGTCTATTGGCTGCTAATGATGATGATGACAATATCTGATATTGCAGTGATACCAGACTACTGTCCGGTACAAGTCCGGTCAAGGTACCCCTTGCACATAGGATTTGCTACCTCGTAAAATTCAACATGAGATATGAATATACGAAGTGTTTGGCTTCATCTCATTCCCTCTTGACAGTTTTTGGCTCTACTTTGGCTCTATCGCAGTAACCACCTACAAGTGCAGTGAACGTTCTGAAAACTATCAAAGCACAATGAATGAATATTCAGGAGCGTCTGGCTACTCGACCACGAATTAATTCGAAAGGCAGAAGGTATAAATGATTTATTGATGACTGCGGGATTCAAGTTGTTTTGCGGGCATTATAATAGCGGGTCGCTGCTTAACAATGCGGTTTTAAGTCAAGTGAATCTATTGTTTGTATTGAAATATCTGCGCCTTTGGATTCTATATTGAGATACATCCAATATTTTTTGTTGTGAAAACTCCTCTTTTGATCCAGAATTGTCTATTGATCAGTAATACACCGGTCGTGAAATTGAGATAATCGAGGTTATTTTGTTATAAAAACTTATAAATCTTAAGGAAATTCCTTAGCAATTCTAAGCCTTGTGACAGTTTATGACTATGGGTGCTATTTATAATACCGCATTTAAAACTTGGAAAGTAAAAGCTCGCCAAAATCCGTTTTCTTTACTTTTTATTGCCAAGCTGAAGTCTCAGCGGTAAAGCTTTTACCATGGTAAAAAAATAAAACATTTATTTCGTTATAAAAGGGCAGCAAGGAATATGCAAGCATAGCTAGTTTTACTATGTCACTGGCAATAACCAGCTTATGTAGAAATTGTGCTCGTGAAAATATGACCTAACGATATTATTTTCATAGAGCATATTATCGTTTGAATGGTGAAATTTCCATACCATCTGCGACGGAATTTCGATTAAGGTAATGTCAATATTTTGGTATAATTAACGTTTACAGTATTTTTCTTGTCATAAATTTCTACATTACATATTAATTTTAAAAGATTAATAAGTTTTAACAAAAGCTCAATTTCGTGAATGTGAGTCAGACTTTTCTTTGCATGTCGACTAACATACAATTCACTCAGACTAGTTACTGGTTTATTTAAATCGTAGTGGAAAGATTGGTCAATCAGTTCATCATCATTTTTTGAGTCTGGCTTTTCAAAATGGCTGGCAAAAATGTACGATATTGGCATTTGCGGAGGCTCTTTCCGCGTACCTTAAAGCTGAAATGTTATATTGCACAATTAAATAATTATCATTAAAGTTACTTAACAGTGACTCATGTGCCTGCGGACTCCCTATTTGCAGTGTTATCTATGAGTGCAATCATTTTTCTATCAGGAGTATAATTAATATCTGAACGAGAAATTCTCACGCGAACATCTTGCACGTGTATAAATTAGTATGCGATCAGTATGTTTGCCGAAAGTAGCAGAATATGTTTACCTACTTAATACAAGCTTGAACTCTTTTTACGAAGGGGAGGATCTTCAAAAGGTCCCCGGGACCCTGGGAGATATCAACCGGGATATATGGAAATCTTACCCACTGAACCCCTGGCGCATTGCATCGGCACATTTGAGATTTAGGCTCTCCGGTGGGATCTGCACCAAGAACCCTTCAATACCTTGCCCTTTAGTCCGCCGCCGGGGAGTGCATTCTAGCACCCCGGAAACCTCTCAAGGTGCTCAGGCAGATATATATAATTATCTATACCAGCTGACATATATGTACCTATATAACACTGGTTATATACATATGGAATTGCCAGTAGTGATCTGCTCATTAGGACGTAAATATTTAAGGGGGTAACATGCGCCAATGACCTTGAGAATCTGACCGTTCCGGCCGAGAGTTGTCATCGTAGAGGGCGCTACCAGCAAATATGAATATTACATTTGAAAAATTATAGACTAAAATATGCAGATGTGACAAATAAAGTTTTGTTAATTTTGCCTATTCCGTTATAGAATGAAATTTCAATAAAATTATATCTATTGCAAATATACTTAATAATATCACTTTTGAATGTTTTGTTGATTATGTATACGTAAAATAAATGACTGATGAATTATTTAAATGCATGATAAAAACCGATTTTAACTCAAAGCTTTTTGTCATTTCATAGTGACACGAAAAGAACAAGACTGATGCAGTTTAAGAACGGTAACCCAATATTTAATATCTTGATTTATACCTTGGCGTGCCACCTAATTACAATCTGATAACAACAACTTACAGTGGTAACGTAGTTGACGTGTTGCGTCGGGATATGGATTATTGCATTTCATATTCCATACTTCATATCAAAGGTTCAGTTCGTCTATTATAGAATGGCCAATACCTGACTAGTAAGACTTATACATATTTCTATTCTATTATTGGTGGTTATTAGTTAGGTCCGGTTACAACCGGAACGCACTTCGACCCAGCTGAATACATTGTGCCTGCCATTCGGAATCCATATGAATTCGTACTACTTATAACTTACAGTAGTGATGACTTATGGTACTGAGACGTGGTCTTTAACAGCTGGCCTTTTGGAGAAGCTCAGAGTCACACAACGAGCTATGGAGAGAGCTATGCTCGGAGTTTCTTTGCGCGACAGAATCCGGAATGAGGAGATTCGCCGAAGAACCAAGGCCACCGACATAGCTCGTAGAATATGCAAGTTGAAGTGGCAGTGGGCAGGCCACATCGCTCGAAGAACCGATAACCGTTGGGGAAGAAAGGTTCTCGAGTGGCGACCACGAACCGGAAGACGCAGCGTAGGCAGGCCTCCCACTAGGTGGACCGACGACATTGTTCGCGTCGCAGGCAACCGGTGGATGCAAATAGCAAATTTTCGTTCATTGTGGCGGTCTAAGGGGGAGGCCTATGTTCAGCAGTGGACGTCTTCCGGCTGGTGATGATGATGATGATGATGATAACTTACAGTAGTCATAGCGGATTTTTGTGTGTCTGAAGTTAGGGTTTGCGAACCATTGCGCAAGTACAGTTGTGAGTACTGAATACATAAACATAGCTACTGCGCAGCGTCTTGCAGCCAACTTCAGACACACAAAGATCCGCCGTGACTACTGTAAGCGTACTTGAAATGAAACTATGCACAAAGTTCTAAGGTTTCTGTTCTGCACGTCAAAACAAAAGCGTTTAACAGAGCCTTCAAAATATAGTTTTTTTTTTCTTAAAAAGTAGATTTTTTTCTTAAAAAGGGACCTTTTTAACATATTTCCTGAATTAGTTCCAAATTCTCTAACCAATAAACATCCATCTGATAGTTAAGCTTTTTGATCCCTGGAAAAATGAACTGAAACCAAATTGATGATTGATTGAGATGTTCGAGTTTGATAAAGAGAGTGACTTAAGATGCTGCAATGCATGCCAGTGGCCCTGATGAGACACTAGCGGTATTATTAAAGAAGCGTGTAACTGTAGTGTTTCCTATTATAATGCGTATATTCTCTTTAAGAGCGGCACAAGTACCCGAATCTTGGAAGCTTGCTAGCATCCAACCTTACTCAAGACCAGATACCCAACGTCGACCCAAGTCGTGCAAACCCAAAAATCATAAATTATTATTATTGCGACAATTAGTTCCGTGATAAGAATTATAGCACCCATCCATCTCCTCCCATTGGGTGTCCGTAAAAGGTGACTAAGGAAAAACAAGAAGACGAGCAGCAGCGTCTTTTTATTGGTTTACCTACCACCTATACTGTGATTCCCAACCGCCTGCCAGGCGTGGGGATTATGGCAACCCCTCCCCTCCAAGGGAGAGAGGACCTTTGTTGAACAGTAGACGTTTCGGCTGCTGATGATGATGTTGATGAGTTCCGCGATCGACTCCATAATGGTCATCGAACTGAAACTATGATAAGATACTTAACTTTTTACATCATTAAGTACAGGTCGAAATGACCTAGACTCAAGACAAACAGATTATGTTCATGCACATGAATGTTTTTCCTGTGTGGGAATCGACCCCAAGACCTTAACGGCAGCGGCCAGGGTAGCAAACTACAAAATCAGCTGACCTGTGTTGTTATTCAATATACGTGGCTGCCAAAGGAATCCGTAGCACTGTTTGATTGAACGCACGAATTCAGTAATAGTCTTTTTTAGTGTAACGTCATATTATGAACGTAACGTAACTTCATCTTGAGTTCTGTACCTCTTGCGGGGTTTGAACTACGCGGAGCATTTGACATTGATTGTAATAAACAATCTGGTTTTAGACTAACTAATATATTATTATTAATATGTTAGTTACTCTAAAACCATATACGGTGGTATTTTTTCTCGTGTCTGCCAACAACACCATCAGTTTATTGTTACGCAACTTAGTTAAATAAAAAGGTATTACCTGATAGTAATCGAAGCACCCACCCATAGAAAAGTCTCTTCCTGTCCCTGTCATCCAAAACTATAATTATAGCCTTTTGGTCCAATAGTTTTTTTGCCAGCTACAGTGACCTTCTACTTATGTTACACAGCGGAAGAAATCTAAGATTAAAGTGGCGCCACCTAGATAGCACACAAGTACCCTTCCAACTTAACCATCCAGATGTCTCAAAAGACGAGCAACTGTCCAATGCAACTGTCCGTAGGTAAGCGTGTTGCTCACCACCAAGCCAACCCATGTACTCGACTCGTTGCTAAGTTGCAAAAACCAACATGATAGTAATAATAACACCGTTAATGTTTTGACAAAAAAAATCATAATGTAAAGGATAAAGGATATCTTAATGTATGTCATTTTGTTCACCTACACAGTATAAAATACGATTTAAATTAGTAAGATCATATGACTCTGATACGCTTTAAAAGTTAGGCATAATACTCGGCAACAATACTTTCGCATACTCTATGATGAACCAAAAATATGGTATTACCATAAAAATATATTTAATTTAATATACATGTATCGATTTCATTTGAAATGATTTATAATGTTATAATTATACCATTTGTAACATATCTTAATTAAAAATATGTTCAAAATCATTTAAATTAATTTCGTCTTGTCAAAAAAAAATCGAGCACGTCCACCCGCCGTAACAGTCCACGAAGGACTGATAGAAGGCGATCGCGGGGGCGCTGCAAGGGGAAATGCATAGCGTACGTGGTTTTTCTATAATTTCTTGTAAAACATGAATGAAATTAAGAAATGTAATCAATACAAATTGTAGAATAGATTATGTGCTTTTTAATAGTCCAAGTTTGACGTCTATCCGATGAACGGATGTTGAACGCTAACGCAATTCATATCCAACATAGTACATTTTTTAAATACATATTGCTTGAAAACGTTATACTTAATCCAATATCTAATCAATAAAACTATTTGCTGAAGATCTGAGGTATAAGTACATATAATTTTCATAGCCAATGCAATAGCGGATTGATCCATCGAACTCTTTAAACCAAGGCTATTTTTGCAATTTTACCGTTGTTACCCCCTTAATCTTTATTTTTGCTTGAATTGATTTCAAAAAGAAAAATTTACACACCATTTTACAATCTTTAGTTCAGAATTTAACGGCGTTGCGGTCACAAGCGATTAGCTCTCCAGTGAAGTATAATAAAGTGTACTTAAGCCTTCGAACTGAATACCACCTTAAAAGCATTTCATAAGGTTGAGTTTTAAAAATACATCAATGAGTTGCAGTGTTCGCAATTTGGCACAATGTAAAAAGATATCTCACTTAGTTGCACCTTAAATTTTCGAACCTTCGCAATTTGTTATAAAAAATGCTAGAACATATTGTATTTAACAGACTTTAAAAAGGAGGAGAGATAAGGCAAGAGTTTGATTCCCACTAAGTGTCAGGGTGCTATTTATATATATTTATATCTATATATATCAGTTGACGGGCCCGTTGGTCTAGTGGTTAGAGACCCTGTCCGCTAACCGATGGGTCGTGGGTTCGATTCCCACAAAGTGTCTGGGTGTTATTTATCTATTTAAGTATGTATTTACAAAAAAAAAATGTATGTAAGTATTAGTATCAGTTGTCTGGTTTCCATAGTACAGGCTCTGCCTAGTTTGGTATCAGATGACCGTGTGTGGATTGTCCCAGGATATTATTATTATTTACCCGTTTTTTTAACGCGTGGGGTATCCCTCCCATCTCCTCCCGTTGTGTGTCCGTAAGAGGCGACTAAGGGAAAACAAGAAGACGGGCAGCAGCGTATTTCTGTTAGCTTACCTACCAAGCGTGGGGATTATGGCAACCCCTCCCTTCTCCCTTTGTTCCTGGTTATGAGCGCTTCAGTATAAAAGTTATATAAAAAAACAACACATACTAAAGTTTATTTGCCATAACATACAAAATGTTAAAACACGCTATAATATTTATAACACAAACACGTCAGGCTGCCGCATACCCTTTCGTTATGTATTTATGAACTACCTTCAATTCAACTTTTTAGTAAACTATATCTACATGGGAGAATTTAATGAATTTTATATTAGTTAACACTGTGTTTAAATTGACGTTGAATATAACATTATTTTTAGAAAAAATAATAACCGACTTCAAAGAAAATTATCTAAATAGCACAAAATAACGTAACCTAAGCACATCATGTTAGTTAACAGGCTAACACTAGCACCAGGTGGCACCAACTTCAATATATTTTCGTTATTTTGTGCATTTTAGAGATTAATATATCTCATAATTTTTTTTAAAGTAAACTATTTTTTGTTAAAATAATAACCGAATACAAAGAAAACTATCTTTGTATTCGGTTATTATTTTAACAAAAAATAGTTTACTTTAAAAAAAATTATGTGACTTTTATGTTACCAAGATATTCGAACGAGTACGCTGGAGAACCTTACTAAAAACATAAACAGTCCATATCTTTTATACTACTGAACCGATTTTGATGAATCTTATACCCTTCCCTAAGTTGAAATAAACTTAAACCATTGCAAAAATAATTATCGCAATCGGATTTGTAGTTTCTGAGAAATTGTTAGACAAACCTACAAACATACATACACTCATGAGATTTGGTATACCTATTTTAGTTTAGCAGCCCAGATAGACTACACATATGTGAATATTACGCATTTTTATTAATATTACATACATTCGCGTCGAATATAGAATACTTTCTTTTTGAAGTCGGTTAAAAAAGAAGTAAAATGGGGGCTTTCATTTCTCTTCACTTTTCCCGCAATGCTAAGTAAATGTTAATAATTGGTGAGTGAATACAAATGGTTAGCATCCTTCATTCTTGTGTGTAATATGACAAATTGAATCTTGCACGTCTCGAGATGTTCTGCAATATTTTACGTCGGTAACAGTTGGAGCAGAAAATGGAAATTCACAGTCACGTAAACACGAGACTCGACGATCCATTCTCTAGAATACGACTTGCTACGGAGGTGTACTAGGTACAGGTTACCTAAGCTATTTATTTTGAGTTTGTGGCTTTTTAGGTTTCCACACATAGAAGGTAAAAAAGGAACTCTCTCTCTCATGGTGAGACTTCGTCTGTCTGTCTGTCTGTCACATCTATATATTTCAGGAACCTTGGAATAGTTTTAGATCTTACTTACCGAAACCGGTCGAAATTTGACATCAAAATTTCAAATGAAAGGGCTTCATTTGCACATAGTCGCTTATTCTGGACCGAAGGCACGTTCTTCACATAAGGATGTATACATATCGAGCGATTCGTCGTCCGATAGTGGTGATAAAGGGATGGTGGAATCAAGTCATGTAATTCCTGCACACACTCTCTAAAATGCATCCTGAAGAATACCGAGAAACTGGCTACTTTGCGCTTGTGCTATCTCAAGGCTTTGTAGTTTGGCTTCCACTAACATAGTGTAAAAGAAACAGAAGTAATAATTAATGTACCTAGCATATAACTTAGCCCAGATGCGGTTCAAGTTGTATTATATGTTTCTTCCCTGTTATTAGAGTACACATTTATTTTATGGGTATATATTCCTACCTAGTGAAAACGGTTTTAAGCTCCCAGTCGTCATGGTATTTAGCGACCCATACCCATGGGTAGGCAGGTCGCTTAACATAAGACTAGCAAGGCGTTCACCTGATGGAAAGCAATACCACAACGTGACACAATTTCTAAATCGAAATTCACTCAAGTGATCTGTTACCAACATTTTCTAGGTGTATATTATCAGGGTTACGTGTGGTCGAAGCTCGTAACCCATTTATAAACTGTCACAGTATACAATGTCTACACTGTCTGTATTTAAGTTGCAGCTGCAAGATTTACAGTCATTTGTTCGGCGTCATTTGTTCGGCTGGCCTTTTAGAAAAGTTCAGAGTCACACAACGAGCCATGGAGAGAGCTATGCTCGGAGTTTCTTTGCGCGACAGAATCCGAAATGTGGAGATTCGCCGAAGAACTAAGGTCACCGACATAGCTCTCAGAATCTGCAAGTTGAAGTGGCAATGGGCAGGCCACATCGCTCGAAGAACCGATAACCGTTGGGGAAGAAAGGTTCTCGAGTGGCGACCACGAACCGGAAGACGCAGCGTTGGCAGGCCTCCCACTAGGTGGACAGACGACATTGTGCGCGTCGCAGGTAACCGGTGGATGCAAATAGCCAATTGTCGTTCATTGTGGCGTTCTAAGGGGGAGGCCTATGTTCAGCAGTGGACGTCTTCCGGCTGATGATGATGATGATGATGATGATGTTCGGCGTTCCGTCCTATCTTTGCTACCGGTTGCACTGAATTCATTCGTAGCCATAAAGATTATGTACTTTTGCCCTTTTGGACAGACGACATTGTGCGCGTCGCAGGTAACCGGTGAATGCAAATAGCCAATTGTCGTTCATTGTAGCGTTTCATTGTAGGCCTATGTTCAGCAGTGGACGTCTTCCGGCTGATGATGATGATGACTTTTGCCCAACTGTTTTAGAATTATGCGTATTTATTTATTTGACGTTTTGTAACCATAGCGGCATAATAATTGAGGTGTTTTAGATTCGCCTTAGTTGGGTGACATAATGTAGGTATCCTGTTAAACCCTTCGGAGTCGCTGGACGTTCGGGGTGTGGGCCCTTTGAACGTCCATTGAGTACGGCGGCGACTCCGAGGAGGACGGCGGCGGGGTTGCGACCCCCGTCCCCGTGAGCAGCGTGACGTGTTCCCGGGGGGCTACAATGCGCCCCCCGGCGGCGGGCTCAAAGGCAAGGCACTGAGGGATCTCACCGGAGAGCCCTGGGGTTCCCCCTCTCATGTGCCGATGCGACAGCCGCGGGGGTTTTAGTGGGTAAGAATCCCACATACCCCGGTTGAGCCCCACAGCTCCCGGGGATCTTTCGAAGATTTCCCCCGCGTCAAAAAAAAAAAAAAAGGTATCCTGTTAAAAATAAAATATGGCGACCGCTAGTCTAACCTGAACTGTTGACCTTTTTAGGTTGTCCGAAAAATATTTTATTTCGCAAACTTTTAACTAACATGAACAAGAGGAAAATAATGAATGACTCCAACAAATAAAGTTCTAATTAAAATTTGTTTTATCGTCTAATGCACGCGAAGCTGTTAACATACAAATTGTTTTTAGAAAATTAAACGATTCGTTGATTGGTTACTACAAATTGTACTTAAATATAATTGAAAGGCAATTGCTCATCCTACAGCCCTAAAGGGGATAAAATTGATTGTCCTGCAGTTGTTAATGTGAGCTTGACTGTATTTGAAAGCTCCGGACGATTGATGAATCGGATCTATCTATCTTGAATTTCTAGCTCATCCATTCATACGAAGCAAGCCTTGATACAAGTATTAGTTTAGATAGTGTTTACGTAGTAGGTCTTTCTCTCGAAGGTTTAAATTTCCAGTATCAGATATTCTGCCACCAAGCTGCAATGTAAACATTGCTGTGGTCCGGTGTGAACGGCACTGGAGTTGGTGAAATTACCGGGCTCAAGAGACTTAACATCTAATATATAGGGTGACAAGCGGCAGTTCGATGTTTTTATAGGCAGGCGTGCTGCTTACCATCAGGTCTTGCTTGTCTTGTCATATTAGATTGAATAAAAAAAAATATTTTGTTATGAATTATTCGTGTAAATATCAGAAATTATCAAGCTAATATTTCATATCCGTTAAAAATTAATAACTATGTAACCGTTACTGGTCTGGTTCTTAGATTTGATTCCATCTGACTGTTTGATGAGTAATAAGTTTCGCTGCTAGTTTTATTTGCGAAACGTGAATAGCTTTTTACTCTGCAAACACAACTCAAAAAATAAACATTTACTAAAAGAGCGAGGGCAAAGGCCAAATTGTCAGATGGCGATGGAGAAAAAGCGTCTGACATAAAGTAAACGAAATGAATGAAGTCCATGAATGGTACTAAATGGATTTGCTGCAAAAACCGTTCAGAGAATTTATTCTTAGTTGAATCTAAGTTCTGGTTCATGTTTTGGCTTAGACTTTTTTGATTCAACTAAGTGATGAGAGCAAAACAGTTGCCTAAGTTTTAGAGAAATAAAATTTTTAGTTGGTTCGAATCTCGACTGGAAAAAATAGAAACCTAAAACCAAATTAAATTCAAAAATAAAAATCGGTAAAAAAACTTTTAAGTTAAACGGTTTTATTTTATGTGCACTGAAAACTACAAAATAAATAAATAGTTACTTACCTATCAACCTACGTAGGTGATCTCGGTCATTAATATCTCTGATGGTAGTGGTTGTCATAACATGAACCATGTCAGCGGCCGAAAGGCAGTTCATGAAAGAACACTAACACCAGGGTTTGCTTGGTAGGTAAACTAAGCAGCCCACACTATAACAAGTAGGTATTTTGACCTTCTAGTTCAGAAATATTTTAGTACTAGGCAGAATAGCTTTTAGGCATATTAGACTAAAATAAAAACGTGGGGCCCATTAACTATTTCTGTATTACTTATTTTTATATTTTTATTTTAGTCTAATATGCCTAAAAGCTATTCTGCCTAGTACTAAAATATTTCTGAACTAGAAGGTCAGAATACCTACTTGTTATAGTGTGGGCTGCTTAGTTTACCTACCAAGCAAACCCTGGTGTTAGTGTTCTTTCATGAACTGCCTTTCGGCCGCTGACATGGTTCATGTTATGACAACCACTACCATCAGAGATATTAATGACCGAGATCACCTACGTAGGTTGATAGGTAAGTAACTATTTATTTATTTTGTAGTTTTCAGTGCACATAAAATAAAACCGTTTAACTTAAAAGTTTTTTTACCGATTTTTATTTTCTTGTTTTTAGTATTTAGTGAAATTGTCTACCGAATATTCCTCATTCTATTTAATTCATTCAGTGCATCATTATTACATGGTTTCTTACCTGATAATTTAGTACAATCTAATTTCTCAATACATAGCCCTTCCAGAGACTTGACTCGACTTAGAGCCACGTATGCTTGCTTGTCCTTCCTCAAACAATTTGCACGCCGGCAAATCCCGAAGTGAAAACTGTGGTCACCTTGATGCCATGAAGCCCGAATAATTCTAGCAACGTCATTAATACTAATGAATACATTTGGAATTTCAATTCTTTCAGGTTCACGGTTTTCAGGTATATCTGGCACACTAAGTCGTATTAAGTCTTGTTCACTAATCTGGACATTTTCGTCAATGCGTACATCTCTATAAAGCGGGTTATTTCTAGTTAACCATCTTAAAGCGCTGTAGACTTTTTCGCGAGATATTGTGAATTCTCTTGTGATGTTCAAATTCTCCAAACGTTCTGTAACTACAACGATACCCACCTGGCTGGAAGATCTTGGAAGCATATTAGGTAATCTTTCACTGACCTCAAAGATATCTTGGGCAAACAACACTGCTTGTCCGCGGAAACCGTACTGCCCGTATAGCCCAGTAAATTTTACGATTTTAACAAACGGGATGATTCTACACAGCAATCGCTGCTCTGCTTGCGTCAGCGCTTGAATCTCATCTGGTATTGAACCTGGATCCAGATTATTCCAGTACGCCTTTGATGGTGCTATTGTTTTATTACTGGTCACATGTGTTTGGCAGCGCGAACATAAAAGTAATGTTGTTTTTGAAGAGAGTTCTGCAGGTAGATATCCTAATGCAGCTGTGTTGTAACGTACAGTATGAATTTGGTTAGGATAACAATGCTTCGTGCAAATGTCACAAACGTGTATACACGATGTGTTAATAGCATTTTCAAACGCGTGTACATGATTTTCAGCTCTGCGTTGCTGTGCACGCTCACGTTGGTTATTTAACCTGTCGTGGCGTTGCTCAGGTGTTTCTGACGCTAATAGCTCTCTTTGTCTGTTACGTTGTAATCTTAGCCTGGACTCATGACGCTCAAGTGTTTCTGACGCTATTAGCTCTCTTCGTCTGTCACGTTGTGATGCTAGCCTAGACTCATGACGCTCAGATGTTTCTGATGCTAACAACTCTCTTTGTCTGTCACGTTGTGATGCTAGCCTGGACTCATGACGCTCGGGTGTTTCTGACGCTATTAGCTCTCTTCGTCTGTCACGTTGTGATGCTAGCCTGCACTCATGACGCTCAGGTGTTTCTGACTCTACCAGCTGCCTTTGTCTCTCACGTTGTGCTATTAACCTGGTATCATGTTGCTCAGGTGTTTCTGTTGCTAACCGTTCTCTTCGTTTCTGTAGTCGACTATGGGTTTCATTTTCACTTTCCTTTGCACGTTTCGTTCTATACTTTTCTTTTGCCTTTTCGAGCCTTCTTTTTCGTTGTGTAGCAGTTTCGTTTTTATTTTTGTTTGCTTTTTTATTTATTGTTACCATGTTGTTCCCACGATTAAGGGGCATTTTGACGGTCGACCCCCAGAGGTCCAGTAAAGGGGCAAGGCTTAATATACAACAAGATGCGCCCAATCTTGAGGGGGAAGCGCTTACGACATTACATTTTTATCCACCCTAATGCCATACAGTCCTCGGCACGTTTTAACCTATTACCTTAACTTGGGTGGTATAGCTACCGCTTACTAACGAGGTATCTAATTACCTATTCTTTTTTATCTGCCCCTCTAACGTCACACAATTTTGGACGCAACTGTTCTCGACACGACTAATCATGCCCCCACCTAATACGCCATTTTGTAACAGCGTCCATCTTGAGTTTGAAATTTTGACATAATGACAGTATTCTGCTAGTGTAGTCCTATTATTTGATACCCATATTGTGGTGGTTGTGGAAAAATATGTACCTAGTCCGCCATATTGGAACGGCGTCCGTCTTGAATTTTAAATTTTGACATAATCATCGTGTTTTACTAGTGTAGCCCTTTCATTTGATACCCATATTGAGGGGGTTAAGGAAAAATATGTAATCCGCCATTTTGTATCGGCGGCCATCTTAGATTTATAATGTTATTGATTTTATTATATTGTATTGTCATCTAAATTAAATGTGTGTACCAAATTTCAGATCAATCTGACAACGGGAAGGTGCTTAAATTTCAATTTCTAATTTTGACCCAAATAAATAAACAAATAAATTCCGTACGGGTCGAGCTAAATAAAACCGTTTAATAAATCAAAAACCAAGCAAAACACTGCACGGCTTCAAGATACTGTAAGCCATTACTACGTAGATCGGACCAACAATTATAACTAAGAAGACCTGAGGGTACACCGGCATAATTGTGACATAAGGACGTTCAACATCTCAGTCCTCACGTGACCATGGGTGCTGCATTTGCAGCATCTGCAGCATCTGCAGCAAGCATTTGAAACGTATAGTATAGTAAAATCTAAAATAAACCGCGATAAAATCCGTAGTAATCCGTAGAAAGTAGTTTGATTTCAAATAGAAAACTGTTATTATTTTTTCTAAAAACAAAAAACCTTCCTTTGAGTAAAAATTGTTATCTTTATTTAGTATTTAATGTAACTTCCTTCCTGTAGGATAATTTTTGTAGTCCGGAAAGGAAAGTTTTTTTGGCGGTTATTGAAAGATTAGGCTTTTAGCATTTGGTTTTATTCTTGACCTATTTCTCTGTTTCGTAATGAGCGAAATAGTTATCTACCCATAGCCAGTTACAGTAATCCTCCTTCCCCTCCATCACTTGAAGACATAATGACATTGACCTATAGATACAGCGATAGTAACACACTGCTGCTTTGCGATAGAATTTCTGATCTAGTAACAATAAATCATTTAACGCTCGTAGATTCTTATTATAATACACCTTTTGAAAACGCTATTGTAAAATAAATATTATATGAAAAGTTTTTTCTCTCATTAATAGCAATATAGCTAGGTATACTAGACCATTAATCAGGTGAGGTCACTAGGTCTGCATCTCTAGAGACTGAAGCACACACAAGCACTGCACATCATTAGCAAAAACTGAACCGCGCTTCACTAATTGGGAAACCTCTTGGCTTAGATGAGGCATGAGATTTCCGCTATGCTGTTGGTATTTAATAAAAAAAACATCGGCAGACATGTATAATATTTCTAGACCAAATAATTAATACTTAGCTGACAGATTGGTCCTAACTGTTTAAAGTATAATCATAGTGTTTGCAACAAAATTACGTAATAGTAGCGACAAAAATTTAATCTGTAGATGAGCAAGCAAGCAAGAATATGATCAATGCAGTTGCTTTGAATATGAAGTCGGTTAAAAAGGAGTGTATAACAGTAATGAGCTGAATAAATGACTGTACTTGTTACTTTTGTTTTATCTTTTGTAACAAATAAGAGTGAAATTGAAGTATTTACTGCCGCACCTACAAACGTCAATTATAGTTAATTGGGATTAAGTCATATTTTGTAAATGGATTATTTCGACTTTCGAAGCCAAATAATACGCGGATAGTGCGTACGAGTAGATATATCAATATTCTCGTAATGAATACTAAAAGATAATCATAAGAGACTCGAAGAGTCGAAATAAATAGATTACAAAAAATGACTTAATTGCGATTAAAGTTAATTCATGTCTGTGAGTGCGGCAGTTAGATTCGGTTTGCTGAAGATTCTATCCATAATCGCACGTTAACGCGGCAGTTTTCATAAGCAGATTTGAGGCCATCATTTTGAATTCGGCAAGAAGAAATGTCTTAAAGTTTTTTCTTAGAAATTAGGTCAGGTTGATGATGATAATTATTATAATAATCTTCTGGAACAACCCATAAATACCTAAATATATACATATGGTCAATATATACATACTTATATAAATCTACTTTCAGGACAGACGGGTAATAAAATTGTTATCCTCTCTCTTGAAGGTACAATTTTCGTCCTCTTACTGTCGGTCGTCGAAATGAAATCGGCGGGTCCCAGGGAACGGGTTATGAATCCACTTGGAATTTCATTAGGACATTTTGTAGACTCCTTTAGTCATTGACACCAAGCAGTGAATACTCATTTTATTGCCTATTGAATTTTTATGTAGGGAATTTCGTGGCGTCAGCAGTTGGCTATGGACTAGAATTTTCATTGAAGATGCCAGGAGATGAACTGAATGCCGCAGGAAAGTCAGGTTTCGCCAGTGGTATTACTTTACGAACGAGTTGAGTCTGTTATTATTTCACTACTATTAGATCCCTAGTTCAGGTGATCGTTCTGGTAAGTAATCATTATGTGCTACACCGCAGCATTAGTTTTTCTGCAACTAAAACAAAAGTGTATGAACATTAAGTGTTATTTATTTTCTGTTGCCAAATTATTATAAATACAATTGTTGTATCTGCGACTGCGATAGCCAGGGTTCATTTTTATCCAATTATATCAATATTTCCTTAATATTGTATTCTATACGTTAACAGAAGACTCATCTAATGTAATAGTGACAGCTGAAATCTACACAGCCGTTTAACATGGTTCGCGAACTAATTTAACAGACAAACAAACTTTTGGTGTAATATATGTATAATAATTTCCCTTATGTAAATTAGTTCAAGTTTATGCCTCGCAAGCATGAAGCCAGATTATCTGTGATGGTTGGTTTCCCTCTTGCCGATTTATCCATGAATAGATAATTTATTCTGATATAGGGTTTATAAAAGTATTTTTTGCCCATGAAATATTTGGGGTCCTTTGTTTAAGGTACGCACTGATAAAAATCTAAATGTATGATTAAGGTTAACGATACGCTTACCCAAATAATTGTTAACATTCTATTACAAATTATTCAAATCTTTCTTTCTATAGTTAAGTCTGCAATTATGTTGTCTGTGTCGCACTCTGATAAGGAATTAAAAATCATCTTTCGTAATTCTTTCGAACTCCATCAAAAATATAATAGCAAAAGCAATAAGCCTTTAAACCTGCTTTTAAGTGAATTCTTTCATTAAATATAAAATCTCAATATTTTCAAATTTGAATTTTAAGTCCCAGGTCACCTTGAAGGAGCCACATTGGTATAACAGTAATAGTGTAACAGGTCTGCCCTGGTCAATTACTTATAGCTAATCGACCAATCTTTGCATTACACTTGAAAAGAAGAATAATTTTAGATATATATAGTAGCATGTCTTAGCCCGCAGGGATTGACCAAAGTTCACCCACGTCTCGTTAGTTATGTGCGTTCGATATGGAGTCCCCGGGGTCCTCTTAAGGTGCTGACGAAGGCTAACAGGGGTTTTTAGTAGGTACGAAACTGAAGGAATCTTTACTGAAGATTTTCCTAATAGCAAAAAAAAAGAAGGTTTTACGTAATGACGAGTGACTAGTCTTCTTACCAAATAAAAAATGGGTAAGGTCCTTTATTTGTCGCTTATTACACACATAAGCGAGAGACTCGCAAACGAGATGACTGACACATGAGCAAAATGACTTTGGACTCGTCTGCCTATAAGCAATTCTTCTTCTTCTTATCGTGTTGATGGCAAAAACTAAATCGTATTGGCCCAGTAAGCAGCTACATTTCATGCGTTGTCTGTAGCATTCCAAAGATTTTCAAGAGTGCAGGTGCCAGGGCAGGCAGGGCAAGAAAGCAAATGGGTCATAGTTTGTGTGGCATATCCACATATACCAATGACCAATGGGTCATCACCACTGAAGCCCCATCGGCAAAGATTTTCTGTGCAGCGGCCGACCTGTGTCCGAAGTCTGTTCAGGGACTTCCATGAAGGCCACTGCATGTCTGTCCCGGGAGGTAGCGCTTCAATCTGTGGGATGTAGTTGTCGGTGACGGGGAAAGTTTGTCTCCACATACGAAGTTTAGCGTGCGCAATGTTTTCTGTGATCGGTTGCACAGTACCCAGAAAGCTCCTACGGCTTTTAAGCCTGGGTACAGCCGGACAAGGGATGCCTAAGATCAGACTCCTGCTTCGACTTCTCCATTGAGGAAGCTACCGCCCTACGGACGGAACGGTGGAGCAATTCCAGCTAGTAAATACAGTTTTCCCAGCGGGGTCGGTTTGAGACAGCCTGTAATTGTTCGACATCCACTAACTTTGAATGACACGAGCGGTTCCACACTGGACTGGCATATTCGCCGGCGGAAAAACAAAGTGCCAACCCTGTTTTTCGTAGAACGTCTGGTGAGGCACAGCTATAAGTACTGCCATTTGTTACCTGAGACAATAAGTAATTACGTCTCATTTTTCGCATGGTTGTCGCATTGGCACATGAGAAGGGGTTTTATTAACCGACTTCAAAAAAGGAGGTTCTGTATTCGACGCGTATGTATGTAATATAATAGAAATGCGTAATATTCATATTTTATATGTTAGTCTATGTGGGCTTCTAAACAAATTTACCAAATTTCTCGAGTGTATGTATGTATGTATGTATGTAGGTTTGTCCGCGGATTTCTCAGAAACTACAAGTCCGATTTCAAAAATTCTTTTTGCAGTAGTTAGAGTATTTTTCTACTTAGGGTAGAGTACAAGTTTCATCAAAATGGGTCCAGTAGTTTAAGAGATATAAACTTTTTACGTTTTCAGTAAGTTACTGTAATGTAGACGTTCGAGTTTCGTGATAGTGCTGATACCTATCTTGGTAAAATAAGTCACTAAAAAGTAATAAATAAACAATTTTAAATAATAAAAACCGACTTCAAAGTAAATTATCTAAAAAGCATAAAATAACGAAAATATTATTGAAGTTGGTGCAGAATATACACAGCAGGTACGCTAACACCAACTTCAATAATATTTTCGTTATTTTATGCTTTTTAGATAATTTACTTTGAAGTCGGTTTTTTTTTTTTTTAAATTGTTTATGGTGTAATATAAATCTTGCCTTTAGGTAAAGTTTAAGTGTACCCACTACTAAGAGGATACAATATATATGTGCACTGGAAACTGCTGGTGCTCAAGGGGACGGGAGTAGCACTCCTAACGCCGTCCACCTAGGAGCCGCTACCTTACTCGATGGACGTACTACTAAACAAAAGACCTACCAATACAACAGAACACTGGTAGAAGGCGTCACTGTAAACATGCACCTGTTACCATATTGAATCACAACAGAATAGAGGAACATGAAATTAATATAATATCGATTAGAATAATGGAATAACAAGTTGGTACCGAAGCAATGAAAGTCATTAAAGTCCATTTTGCGTTAATCGCGGACGGAACGTGCGGAACGTGACCAGCGAACTTCGATGTTAATGTATTCGGGATAGACACTGCTGATATTATATACCTGTATATATTTGAACATTGAAGAGAAATTCAGTAAATTGTACAAGCATTGGAAACGTATTTTTAACCGGCTTCAAAAAGAAGGTTCTATATCCGACGCGTATGTATGTAATATTGATAAAAATGCGTAATATTAATATATGTTAGTCTATGTGGGCTTCTAAACAAATTTACCAAATTTTATGAGTGTATGTATGTATGTATGTATTATATAGGTACTATTTCTGATAGGGCGAGAGGAGCTCAAGTAAAATACGTGTGTTCGTTGGCAGCGTATATTCAACTGTTAGCATGATTGATCTCACCTACCCGCTATTCTTTTATAAAACTATAAATACATTACAATCCTCCACCTTAACTTTAACTATACACGCAAACAAATTATTAAGACCAATCTAGATCCAGAAAAAACAATATTAAAATGACAGAGTGGTTGCTAGGATACACTAACTTAACTTACCTAATTTAACTTATAGTTTGGTGGCTTATCCACACGACATCTACGAATGGGTCTGGCCTGGGGCGGTGTCACGTAAGGCGGCGAAACTAACTGCGGCTCAGCCGGTGCAACTTCGGCAGCCGCACTCGCACTCTCAATGTCAGTTAAAGCCTCGCTAGAGATGTTCGGCCGTGGCTGTGGATCAATGCCCCTCGCTTGTGAATTGCCGATAGGCACCGAAACACCTGCGTCACTCGTTGGTTCCGATACGGGCGAAATCTCCGGCTGTACCGAGGGAGCTGCTAAAGAAGTTCGCGTTCTCCGTCTTAGCTGATCGATATGCCTATGCGATTCTCGGCCTATGACGTCCAATACCTTATAATCAGTTAACCCTACTCTTTCCACCACTTTCCCGGGGACCCACTTACTACTACCCTGATATTGTCTAATCCAAACTGGGTCCGCCGGTTGTACGCTACGCTCGACGTCCGTCCCTAACCCTTTTTGTTGCTCCTGGGTCAGACGAACTCTTTCACTCCGGTCTGGTCTAATCAGATCCAGCTTAGTACGGAGCCTTCTACCTAACATAAGAGAAGCCGGACACTCCCCAGTCGTAGAATGCTCCGTATTCCTATAATGTAACAAAAAGTTATCTAAAAATGACGAAATATTCTCGTTTTGACGCACCGCTTTCCGAATTGCCTTTTTAACAGTACGAACAGCATTTTCTGCGGCTCCGTTCGATGCCGGGTGATACGGAGCTGAAAATACGTGCTCGATTCCATTTTTCGATAAATAATCTGAAAATTCCTTACTCGTAAAAGGCGGACCATTGTCGCTGACTAGTTGTTTCGGCAAACCCCAACGTGCGAATACCTGCGATAATAATTCTAACGTGTAGCGAGCCGCCGTACTGGGTACCGGAAATACCTCTATCCATTTTGTGCGAGCGTCGATTAATACTAAATATATTTTCCCAAAAATAGGTCCCAAGAAATCCAAATGCACTCGTGACCAGGGCTGCGCCGGCCACGGCCATGGCGTGACCGCGTGCCGCGCCGGGGCGTCCGCCTCGCTCGCACACACTTCACACTGTTTACACAGCGCTTCTATTGCCTCATCGATGCCTGCCCACCAAACGTAGCTGCGAGCTATCGCCTTGGTTTTGATTATTCCCATGTGGGACTCGTGCAATGCCTGCAAGACTCGGTCTCTGCACGCTTCCGGTACCACTACCCGGTGACCCCACATAATACAACCCGACTCCTCATAAAGCTCTTTCCGTCTATTAAAGTAAGGTTGCAGTTCCCTCATTTCATTAGATTCGGGCCATCCGCTCCTTATAAACAATAATATTCTTCCCAAAATTGGGTCACGCATCGTTTGCCGTTTAATTACGTTGCTATCGAGTAACAATTCGTTCGCTGCGAAGTGTAAGTAAGTCTGTTCGGGAGGCTCGGGCGATGAGTCCTTACCTACGATCGGCACTGGTAGGCGCGATAAGCCATCCGCGCTGTTGTTATTTGTACTTATATACTCAATATCATAAGTATACGCTGATAATATGATCGCCCAGCGTTGCATTCGACTGGCAGCCATTGCCGGTATGCCGTGCTTTGGTCCAAAAATACTTACTAACGGCTTGTGGTCCGTTCTCAACGTAAATCTTCGACCGTATAAATACTGATGCAATTTTTTAAAGCAAAACACTATAGCAAGCGCCTCGCGATCTATCTGCGAGTAATGCTTTTCGGCGTCGGTGAGCGCGCGCGACACATACACAACCGGGCGGTGCGCCCCGCTCACGTCCGTTTGGGTCAAAACTCCCCCTATCCCCCGAGCACTCGCGTCGCACGTTAATAACAATGGCTTATCTACATCATAATGAATTAATACCTCCGCACTCGTTAGGATCTTCTTAACCTTAAGGAATGCCGCCTCACAGCGGTCATCCCATTTCCAATCGGCGTTTTTCCTTAATAACTCGTATAAAGGCGATAGCAACGTACTAATGTTTTTAACAAACTTAGCATAAAAATTCACTAAACCCAAAAAGGACCTAACATCCGCCACGGTTTTAGGACGCGGTATTTTAACGATTGCTGCCACCTTTTCCGGATCCACCTTCACCCCGTCTTTGGAAATAACGTATCCTAGATATTTGACTTCATCAGTCAAGAATGAACATTTATTCCTCTTCAGCTTCATACCATGAGCATGCAACCTATCTAACACCCTTCCTAAAGTAGCCATATGCTCCGAAATATCCCCTTTTGTGGCAATAATCACATCGTCTAAAAACACTTCCACTCCCGGTATATCGTTTAGAAGATTTGACATAATACGCTGGAAAATACCCGGGCTCGAGGATAACCCAAAAACTAATCTATTGTACTTGAACAGACCTCGATGTGTATTGATAACGGTCAGGTTTTTCGAGTCATCGAGTTCAATTTGACTATAAGCTTGGGACAAGTCAATTTTCGAGTACCAGCGAGCCCCATTCAAATTAACCAGTAGGTCATCTATTCTAGGCAAAGGATATCTATCGATCAACAAGACGGGATTCAACGTAATTTTATAATCGGCACAAATACGCAGTCCCCCGTCAGCCTTACGTACCGGCACCAACGGCGTCGCCCAGTCCGAGCTGTCGACCGGCTCGATAATGCCGTCGCGCAGCATCGCATCCAGTTCCGCGTCCACTCGCCCCTTCAGCGCGTACGGCAAGGGGCGCGCGCGACAGTATACCGGTGCGGCCCCCTCGCGCAGCCGCAGCTGAGCCTTACCACCCGTGAACCGGCCCAGGCCATCACTGAACAATTCCTTATACCTGTCGATTAACATGGATACATTATCAAATGAAACACTATTCTCACAAAAATTAACATGTTTGACGAAAGGTGGTATCTGCACCCCTAACTCAGAGAGCCATTGCCGGCCTAACAGAGAGGTTGTACCGCCCTCTATGACAAACAATTCCAGGACTTTCTCTGTATTCCCATATCTCACTGTCGGCTTAATAAATCCAAGGGGTTTAATTGCTCTGCCATCATAAAATTTAAATATTAGATTGTATTTTTCGATAGGTCTGGATCCAAAATATTTATCATAAGTCATTTTACTGATACATGATACTGCCGACCCCGTATCTATTTCCATATCAAGAGCCTTTTTGTCCACTTGTAACGTGAGACTTACTGGTCTATATCCGCTTAAGCTGAGCCGATGCAAGTCCTCCTCCAGCTCCCCTGAGCTAGACTCTTCACTGCTGCGCTCCACCATGGCTGCATCCACGTGATTGACGTCTCGACCGCGGCGTTTTAACGTGCTCACCTCGCTCCGTGTACACACACGTCTCAAATGGCCCACTTGTTTACATTTATTGCATGTAAACTTCTTGTAACGGCATTTATCTCCGTTGTGACCGCGTCGGCCGCATACCGTACAGACTCCCGGGTATTCTCTACGCTCCCTGCGGTTATTGGGCCCTCTCACTGCATGCACACCTTCCACAGTGACGACGGAAGTGCCCACCGGCAACGCCCCCGGGTCGACCACCGCTGCGTCACGCTCCGCTGCTTCCAACAAATTCGCCAACTTAACCGCCGCAGAATACTTCAAATCGTCTTCTGCGAACAATCTCTGACGAATAATCTCACTGTGCACCCCACACACCAATTGATCTCGCAAATTTTCCTCGAGGTTCTTTCCAAAATCACAATGCCTGGATAATCTTTTTAATTCACTGACATATTGCGCAATGGATTCGGTATTGGCCTGCCGCCTTTGACGAAAATGATAACGTTCCGCCATTATCGATGGTTTTGGTTGCAAATGATCCTGCATTATCTTAATCGCCTCTTTATAGGTCTTCTGAGCCGGTGGATCAGGACTCGACAAACTGCTTAATAAATCGTATGCTTCATCGCCCATCGCTGTTATAAGTGTTGGCAGCCAGAGTGATTCCTCCACTTTGTTCACCTTCAAATACATTTCTAGGCGTTCAACGTACCGCGACCAATCTCCCGTCTTTAGGTTAAATTCTCCGATTTTACCAATAGACATTTTGTTTTTCCGCGTATGAAATTATTATAGTCGCGAATAATATCCTCGATCGCCAATATTATATAGGTACTATTTCTGATAGGGCGAGAGGAGCTCAAGTAAAATACGTGTGTTCGTTGGCAGCGTATATTCAACTGTTAGCATGATTGATCTCACCGACCCGCTATTCTTTTATAAAACTATAAATACATTACAGTATGTATGTATGTAGGTATGTATGTATGTATGTAGGTTTGTCCACGGATTTCTCAGAAACTACAAATCCGATTTTGAAAATTATTTTTGCAATAGTTAGATTATTTTTCAACTTAGGGTAAAGTACAACTTTCATCAAAATCGGTCCAGTAGTTTAAGAGATATAAACTTTTTATGGTTTCAGTAAGTTACTGTAACGTAGACGTTCGAGTTGCGTGATAGTGTTGATACCTATTTTGGTAAAATAAGTCACTAAAAAGTGTTAAATAAACTATTTAAAAAAAATAAAAACCGACTTCAAAGTAAATTATCTAAAAAGCATAAAATAACGAAAATATATTGAAGTCGGTGTCAGCTGGTGCTAGTGTTAGTTAACATGATGTGCTAGCACCGACTTCAATATATTTTCGTTATTTTATGCTTTTTAGATAATTTACTTTGAAGTCGTTTTTTTTTTAATAGTTTATGTTGTATTTGTATTAATTGGACATGAAGGAACACTAAAAAAGATTATGAATGATCAACTCATTTAGAAACGAACTGCGAGTATCTAGTGATGTCAAAACCCGCTTGCGCCAATTTTTACTATAGAATAAGGTCTTCAGACTTTTTCGGGGGACAACATCAATACTAAAACGAAAATAAAGGAAACTTACACACACACCGCACCGCAGAGCAGTTGGCAGACAATGGATGAGGAGAGCCGAAGATCGGGCTCAGTGGCGTGCCTTGGGGGAGGCCTATGTCCAGCAGTGGACTGATGTGGGCTGATGATGATGATGACACACACACACTACACACTTACACTGTAAAATGAAAATAAAAACCAAAAATTTTAAATGGTAAATAAAATCAATAAATGTTTATCATTTAACTGATACACACTCACCTACGTACTCAGTCCATTCATCATCAGCAGCCGAAACGTCCACTGCTGAACATCCCCCTTAGAAGGGAGGGGCTGTCATAATCCCCACGCTTGGCAGGCGACTTGGGGATCGCAGTATAGGTGGTAGGTAATTTAAAAAGACGCTGCTACCCGTTTTCTTGTTTTACCTTAGTCACCTTTTACGGGTAGGTACCCAACGGAAGAAGATGGGTGGGTAACGATCTTCTTCCCACACCCAACGGAAGAACGGTTGGGTTCCCCGTGGGGTGTCCGGGTAAGAATAGCACCCGCTATTCTTACCCGGACACCCCGTGAGTAATGGACTGAGTACGTCGAGGAGTATTCTCTTTACTTTCTTTCTTTTTTTTTTTGTTTTCTAAATGTCATAATTGTTGCACTAGCTAACTACCCCACTTTTATGTTTCATTCTCTCTTTTTTCCATCCCAAGGTTGCCAAGGAAGAAATTGCTAATATTTTTTTTTTTTTATTATAAATAGGTTTGCGCTTGACCACAATCTCACATGATGGTAAGTGAAGATGTGGTCTAGGATGGACCGCGCTTACCCATAAGATGCCTGTTCACTCTAGACTTGAATACACCCAAGTTATATTTATCAGGGAAAACGTAAAATAGCGATAAGGCCGCCCTTTGTACATATTTCAGTTTTTTAAGTGTTTTTATGTGTTTTATTTTATGTGTAGGTGAGTTTGTGTACAATAAAGAGTATATCTATCTATCTATCTACGTCCCCGTGGGGACGTACTCAGTCCATTAGTGAACTATTATCTCGTCAGTGTCGTTTTTAATACAAAAACTAATAGTAATAATATTCTAGGACAATTCACACACGGTTATCTGATCCCAAACTAAGCAGAACATGTACTATGGAAACCAGACAACTGATACTAATACTTATATACTTTTGTAAATACATACGTAAATTTTAGATGAAACTGCGTTACGATCCGATGGTAGTTGTAAAAAAATGACAATATAACATATTGTCATTAATTAATTATTTATTGAACCCTCGGGAGACCTATGCTCAATAAAGAATTTGAATTCCAAATAGGTTATTAACACCCAGACACTTATTTTTTTTTCTTTTTTTTTGTGTCCGGAGACGTTAAGTGCAAAAGCCAAAAACGGAAATTTTATTAATTCCACAGCATATTGGCGTGTCTACCACTAATTCAATGTAATTTAGTTTTATTGTGAATCCGACTCCTGCGGTATTTGGCTTGTACTTCCAAACACAAAGACGTAAATACGTTACGTGACCAGGAAACTTAATTTATAGTTGTCGTAAAATGTAACTGGAAGCAATTAATAATGGTTAACGTCTTAACTTGGGGTGTCCGGGCAAGGATAGTACCCTCTCATCTCTTTCGTTGGATTTTGTAGAAGGCGAATAAGGGAAACCCAGAAGATGGGCTGCAGCGTCTTTTGTCTAATACCAAGCTTGGGGATGGCAACCAAACTTCAGAGTGAAGCCTATGTGCAGCAGTGAACATGTTCCAGCTGATGATCAACGTTTTAGCTGGTTCTTCGTTTGAAGATAGACTGGGTTTTATTGATGGACTTACATTTAACTTTTTCCGGTCATATCGGTAATCCGTCCAAACGAATTGTGTAAGTAAAGGAAGAGAGAGTGCATTTACGTCTACGCAAGCACTTGTGCACTATAATATCTCCCCTAATCTTGTGATAGATTGGCTTCTGTGGTCGTACCGGCTAGGAGAACATTATTATTATCATGGGTCTGGAGGAAATTATTATTTACTAGCTGACCCACGCAGCTCCGCCCGCGCTGTGTTTACGTTAACTAAACTTTCAATAATATACATTCGCATAGAATACAAAACCTCCTTTTTTAAAGTCGGTTAAAAACTTGGACCCACTTTGTAATTGCCCTCCCAAGCACGGAGACGTTTAGTTCAAATGACGTTAAACGGTCACCCATCTATATAATGACCTTACCTAACGTTGCTTAACCTGATCGATTTCCAAACATTGTTAACAACTGTCTATGAGTGTTCCCTTACAAATATTTATTATAATTATAATGAAAAATTGTTAAAATCGGAGCAAGCGTATAACCAAGTACACATTTTGACTTTAGTCCCCTCTCCCAAGGGAACCGTGCCGAATGTCGGGATAAAAAGTATTCTATGTCCTACCTCGGAGTATTAACTCAAATCATGCCAAGTTTCGTTTCAATCCATCCAGTAGTTTCGGCGTGATGCTCAGCCGAGATACAGACAGACAGACAGACTGACAGACAGACAGACAGACAAAAAAAAATACATTTTTGGCTTTAGTACCGGTTATAGAATGCCAAAGATAATTTTCAAAATATCTTCAATGTACAGAATTGGACCTGTTACAGTTTTATTATAAGTATAGATAGATATAGATATAGATTGGTAAAGATGATTCTTGTGTTTTGGCATCAGACAATGCAGAATGTATTTAACCTTATGGAAATGCGCCAGAATTGTTGTCTTATCTTATTTATGAATAGTGTTTTATGTAAAACAAGATTGTGCAGTACGTATAAGTGTGACCCTCCTGTAAGAATTTAAATGACTTCAAAAAATAAATTTATGTTTTAGCCCTGAATTTGAATAGTCCATGGTTTTGCACTGATACCTACAGGTTACAATGGATAGTTCGATGTAATATACTCTTATCTATGAGTTCGATCGGGCTAAAGACAGACACAACCAGAGAGATATCAGGTGCAGGACTGTATTTTACACATTCCTATTTGACGTAAGGACCATCGTTCTTTTCAATCCGGATCAAGCAGTACCTACAGCATATAGTTATTGCTCCCTGCAGAATTCAAACGCGTGACTTCTAGTTTTATAGCAATCATTTTTCCCGCTGCTCCGCGAAGGTGACGAAGGCCACAAAACAAAATAAAATGGTAATTCATTCAGATGGCGCGATATTAAAATTCGCGTGATACCGTGAACGAGCATTCTGAATCGCAAAATGAGATTCCTTTATTGCCTGCGTTGTTCCCAGAACCACATACTTAGCAAGTACTTGCCTTTTATTATTACGCTAAGCCACTTACAAGTTAAGCAGAGAGAACTGAGAGCTATCAGGTCTTACATACTTATAAAATGTAGTAGTATCACTTTGTAACGTTAAAGAGATTGGCAGTGATTTATTTACATACATCCTTTCTCCAACAAATAATACTAGGCCTCTTCAAGCCGTTAATTTCAAATTGGGAGAAGGAGTCGTAATTACTAATATTTATTAATTTTTTATGTACACACAATAACTTTATAGGAAATAAGAAATAAAGGAAAGAATAGTCCAAAGGTACAGCTTATTTCTGAAGAAATTTCTTCCAGCAATGTAATATTTTACATTTACCGTGGACTTGTACTTAGTGCGACTTAATGTCAGGCAAGCGTCTTGCAAGTTCCGTCAAGAAATTGCTTTAAAATAATAAATTTGCGTGAAATGTTATTTTTTTTAAATATTTTTTTTATTTTACCAGTTGGTTTTCAAAAACATTTTACAAATAAAAACACCGAATTTAAAAATACACCCTCAAATTACTACGCTTATAATAATAAACGAAATTTATGTTTACCTTTGTAACAAACAGAAATAAACCTTTTTTAAATTGATTCATTGCGAAAACAAACATACACCCATTTATGAAACCTAAACAACATTATTCGTATACCGAAAAAAATTATGAACCTTCGACTTTAACCCTACCCACGTCAAAAGGGATTGTACGAGGTTTGGCATGGAATCTAAGAGTTTACCTATTTATCTGCAAACATTGATGGGTTAATATGATTTGTTTAATACAAAATATAGTGTGTGGCCTTAAACACATTCTTTTTCTTTTACTTATATTATTTTAAAGTGGTAAAGTTTGTTTCTTTCTAATACTACAGATCTGATTCCGAAATTCTTTTACTACGTATGTAAAAAAGTTTGATTAAACGTACGAGGTTGAATTATTATTATTCTGTTAAATAATGCTATTGCCTCACTGTGACTCCTATTCTAGATCAGAAGTTACACAGAGATCTGATTCTTGATGAATCCCGAAACTATGAAATGTTTTAAATGTTGCGATTTCTATAAGTTAAAAAATAAGTGAAGAAATTCAGAAGTGGGATGTACTGTACTGACTGCTTTGCAAACATAAATATTTTATAAGTTATTTTTTCTTATGCAAAAAAATAGAGAAAGCAAGTATTGAAGTGACGATTTAAGTGGCAAGCAATAGTAGGCTATCAGTTATTTTGCTGATGATGTACGAGTGTTACATGGAATAACGTATTCAGAAGCAGAATTATTCTGCTTGTGAATACGATTTAAATGTACTTCAAATATCATGAACAAAATGGAACCATTCATCACAACCGTAAACCAGGAAATTGACAATCAAAATACGAACGCTTTTGAAATAAAATTTGAATGGGACAATAATCACGAGAAATTCGTTCGTGACAAACAATTGGCACTCACACTGGATAAATGTTATATATCTTGGTATAAAATTTATTATAAGTAATAGCAGAATTTATTTGGAATGTTTATTTTTTTAATAAATGAATAATCACGGATGTACCCTGGACTCACCAAACTTTTAATCACGACATGTTCTTATATTATTTACATTGGCGTGAAAAGTAGATCCCTTTCTGTTTTTACTACAATTTAATGTTACTGGCCCTACTTACGAATGAAGTAATTTGAGCTTACATTACAGAGACACGTGTAATAACCAAATAAAAATGTAGAATTTGTATTTCTATTAAAATCTACACTCCTCTGTATACCTAATACTACCACAATACCTTCTCATCATACAAATTTTAAATAAAATTTCATTCCTAAAAAAAAATGAATGCATTTTTTTAAATATCGAATCAATCCCAATTTTACGATTAGCATAATATTAAACCACATACAATTTTTTTCTATCGGTTAAATAGACTATCAATTGAAATTGTTCGAATTCATTTAATTACAAATTCAATTAATTACATTATCACATCGAAGCTCCAGCCGATTTATCCGTGAAACCTAAACTAACAGTGTCGGTAGCCATTCTGACATGCACTTTGTAGATTAAGTTCGGGGGGCGAAAAGGGAAAAGGGTCGTTCGCAGATATTCATCAATCGTGATGGTTCTACGTTTTTCACCTGAAACTACTATATTTAGTCACTTTTTACACAGTCACTACTGTTACGGGGCTGGTTTTGTTTTTGCCCGAATGCTCCAAAAAGAGGGCTATGTTTAATCTCTTTGATTATACAGAAAATATGAATTTGCACAGTGCTAAATACACATACAACAGCCGGATTAAACTGGACTATTGGTTTAAACGTCTGTTTTAAATCCATGTTTACACAGGACCGTCTGAATATGAACGAATTCATGATTTCAGCTACGTTTTGTGTATCAACGGCGATAAAAAAATATATATTGTATATTTGTGCTCGTTACGGAATATAAAAAATAAAATAACCTGCGAGAATAAAGAGTTAAAGGCATGTTAAAGGGATAATGTTATTATATACTTAGATAAAAAAAAACTTACTTAGGTATAAAATATAACAAGAATATAAAGCTGTTTGTAAGATCCAAAACAACGCTATAACTAGCTTTAGTTTATGTAAGCTGATATTAGCTATACAAGCAAAAATCAATGATGCAGAACTTGAACTATTACTAAGGCTAAATTGGAACCAATGAAGAAATTATTGTGTTGTTTTTTAATGCAACTTACAGACAAGACTGGACACAACACATTGGTTTAAAATGAACTGATATCAGTCTTGTAAAGTCTTGTCCCTATGAAATCCTGATCATATAAAATTGTTTTAATGCCATACTTGTAACTATTAAACTATTATCCATGTGGGGATTACGGGTAAGAATAGCAACCCCCCCCCCCCCTACGGACATGCGATGGGGGGATCGTTGGGTGTCCGTAGGAGGCGACTAAGGGAAAACAAGAAGACAGGCAGCAGCGTCGTTCTATTGGATAATCTGTCACCTTTACCTACTGCGATCCCGAAGACGCCAAACTTGGGGATTATGGCAGTCCCCCTCTTGTAAGGGGGAGGCTTTTCTTCAGCAGTGGCTGTCTTTCGGCTGATGATGATGATGTAACTATTATAAACTCCTCATATATCTTGCCGTAACAAAGCTTAATTAATATAACACTTAGTTTTATATATAACTTAGGTTAAAATGTTTTTTTTTTTTGCAAAATAAAAGATTACCGTTTGGTGTTTAAAGGTATATTTTAGGGCATCCATTCAAACTCAAACTCAAAAATCTTTATTTCAAATAGACTTAACGCTAGCACTTTTGAATGGTCATTTTTTAAAAGCTACCACCGGATCACAACGCGGCCTCAACTGAGAAGATCCGGCAAGAAACTCAGCGGGCTTGTAATTTTTTCACTTTTTTTTAAACATTGTTTTGTTACAAATGAATCGACCATAGCGATATTGTGTCTTGCCGTTCGAAACATAAAGCAAGGGAGAAAAGAAGAAAACAATAAATTACGACAAAAATTTCAACAAACTAAAAGGCCAAAGGGATAGTAGTCGGACCAGTCCCCCCAAGCAGCACCCGCGCACGAGTTGACTCGAGCAGCAGCCATCACTCCCCTCAACCATATCAGAGGGAAGGGGGTGACCCGCCACACGAAGCCGCCACAAGCAAAGACTTTTCGATGGCGAGCATAACCGAACCAAAATCACCCGTGGCTCACATTTAACTTCTGCTGTTAAGCAGTACCTCGTCAGGCAAGACACAAAACACTTTCACATAGTATTTATATTATCAATTATTTGTCTCGTGAAACAGCCATCAGTAATCCACCAGATTAAGAGGTGTTACAAACTGTAAGCCTACAATTCTAAGCTTGCAAGAATTGAGCAGTTCAAGCCCACGCAGCTTTATCCTCTAGGTAATCCGAGATTTTATAATAAGCCTTTTTCGACAACCGGCTTCTTATCAAAGGTTTAAATTTATTCAGTGGAAGATCTCGGATATCCTGCGGCAGTTTGTTATAGAAGCGTATACTTTGGCCCATAAACGATTTGCTAGTTCTGTGGAGACGTGTGGAATGTAATACAAGATTGTGTTTGTTCCGGGTATTAACACTATGAATCGCACTATACTTTTTAAAAGATCCAATATTTTTCTGAACATAAACTAAATTTTCAAATATGAATTGCGAAACAACCGTTAGAATATCTATTTCTTTGAATTTTTCCCTCAGTGAATCAGTAGGAGCCAGATTGTAAATGGCTCTCACAGCTCTTTTCTGCAGAATAAAAATGGTATTAAGTTCTGCAGAAGATCCCCACAGTAATATACCATAAGACATAATACTGTGGAAATAGCTGAAATAAACAATTCTAGCGGTTTCGATATCAGTTAAACGTCTTATTTTTTTAACTGCATAAGCCGCGGAACTCAGTCTACCTGACAATTTCTTAATGTGTGGGCCCCATTGTAGTTTATCGTCAATTGTTATACCTAAGAACACAGTCGACTCCTCGTCGCTCCATTAATTTCCACATTGGTTGCCACCTGTCTTACATTTGGTGTTACAAATTTCACACATTTAGTTTTGCTCTCATTAAGTTTCAAATTATTAACATTGAACCAATGGACAACTTTAGAAATTACATTGTTCACTTCGTCATAATCATAGAGTTTACGCCTGACTTTAAATAAAAGAGAGGTATCATCAGCGAACAATACAACATTTCGTTTGTCCCCTACGAAGTAGGGTAAGTCATTAATATATATTAAAAACAGAAATGGGCCTAATATTGAACCTTGAGGGACGCCCATGGAGACCACAGAACCAGGAGATCTCTTACCGTTAATGTCAACCTTCTGAATTCTATTATTCAAATATGAAGTTAGAAGGTCAAGAGCTCTGTCCCTTATACCATAGTGGCGTAATTTCCTGACCATCGTATCATGATCTACACAATCAAAAGCCTTGGATAAATCACAGAATACACCAAGGGCGTTCTGTGATTCCTCCCAAGCCTCATATACATATTTTAATAATTCGACTCCTGCGTCAGTGGTGGACCGATTTTTTCTAAAGCCGAACTGTTTATCATGAAACAAGTTATATTTATTGAAATGATCTAAAATTTGATCCAAAACAAGCTTTTCAAAAATTTTACTCAAGGCTGGCAACACCGTACTTGGTCTGAAATTCGTAGGTTCAGTGGTACTACCAGACTTGAATAAAGGTATTATTTTACTGTGCTTCATGAGGTCAGGAAACTCTGCATTCTTGACACAGCTATTAAATATAACTGCTAATTGAGGAGCAATAACGTCAATTATATATGCTATTAATTGCACAGAAAGCCCCCATACATCAGCCGTCTTTTTTGGTTAAGTTGTTTAAAAGTTTTTATGATGTCTTTAGCAGTCACAAAAGAGTATTTAAAAGCTGTGCCACACTGTGGTACATTTTCATTTAATACTATTTCTGCGGAAGTGGACGAGGAATTCAGAGTTTTCGTTATATTAATAGGAACATCACTAAAAAACCTTTCAAACTCTGTCGCTACATCTAAATCCGCTGTTACATCTTTATTGTTAACATGTAAACAAAAATCATTATTTCGTACTGATGACCTACCAGTCTCGCTATTTATAATATTCCATGTAGTTTTAATCTTACTATCCGAATTTCGGATTTTATTTTAAAAAAAATTCTACTTAGCTATCTAACAGACTCGCTTGAACACTTTTGAGTTTTTTTTTACATATTCTTTAAAGAGCTGAGAGGTATTAACCGATTTTTCATTATAAAGCTCATACAGTTTTCTCCGACTGGTATGTATACCAATAGTCGCCCAGTCATTAAACGATACACAATTATTAATCGATACAGTTTTGGGCTTAAACATTTTTACAAATTGATTATCGATTTGTTGGAACAAAGAATTGTATAATATATTCGGATCGCCATGACAGGGCAACACAGGTAGGCTGTCAGTCAAGGCGGCTTTAAACTGACATAAGCGGTGTTTATTTACAGGAACAAATGTTATGTTTCTTTTAAATTTCATGATTTTACTCGGAAATGTAGCAAATTGACCACAGTGGTCGGAATCCAGTTTACTAATAATTTCTTTGTGTATGGGTTTCAAACTTGTAAAAATGTTGTCAATGCATGTTGCACTAAAAGAGGTTATCCTAGTCGGCTCAAAGAAAATATTATACAAATTGTGTGCTCTAAATAAGGTTATAAATTTACTAGTTACATTAGTATTTTCCAGTAAATTTATGTTGAAGTCTCCACAGACAATGATAGATTTATTAGTGTGTGACAATTTGTGTAAAACAGTTTCTAATATACTTTCAAAAACATCATATGATGCACAAGGGGGTCTATATACGCTCAACACCAAGAACTGTCCAGTCTCAATGCAAGATAATTCAATAACATTTAACAACAAGATAATTCAATAACGTTAATTTTAAAACATAAAAGGATTGAGTAATGTCGATCTCTTTGTCACATTACATTGATAAAACTGTCTATAAAGTATCGTTTTCACGACGCCGTAGCACCATTGTCGTTGCTACTATAATATATTCTGGGACACATGGTCTTTTTTTTAAAAATACCAAGGTGGCAAGCAAGCATGCGGCCCGCCTGATGGTGAGCAGTCACCGCAGCCTACACCACGCTAGTAACACCCGAAGAATCACTAATGCAAGGAAATAAAATAAAATATAACCATGACTCAAAATTTGTACGAGACATACATATTAATGTAAACGAATCACAAATACTTACTAGAAAGTTTTTTTTTTAAAGAAGTTTTTACGTAATTTTCGTTCATTACGTGTACATCACAATAATAATTTCCACATTGTACTCAAGAATCCAACCATGTATATTTCCTATACCATCCAATCTTCAATCAATATTTAGTTTGCTCCCTATCTGTACCCTATCTATCTTGTCGTTCGGTAACTTTAGACTGTGTGCACAGCTGCGGCTGGCGGCACTAGATAACGAGATTCCGTTGACTATGGACACGAAACATCAATGGCTTGACGATAGGAGTAATTAAAGGGGGACTTCTAATGGAAGTTTGCAAGCTATGGCTTGAAAATAAGGGAGTTCAGCCCAGAATACCGGACAAATATCATGACTGTGCTGTGAATATGATACAAAAAAAATTAGACTATCTCGGGGTACGCTCTGACAGGCTTACGCAGATAATCACCGGTCACGGTGGTTTTGGTGAATATACTCATAAGATCGGACGTGAAGTGACGACGAGATGCTTCCACTGCGACCAGAGGGCCTAGACAAGATGCAATCGCTTCATAGCGAATCTATTTCTTCATTCGCTAATGTTGTCAATTCCCTACAATATGTCACGTGATTTTTCGATGACTTATGTCATTCTCATACAATTTTAAACTTTCTATTAGCGATAGCGCTTGTAGAATGTTACATTGTCTAGGGGGACAGGGCGTCTACTCGCAAAATCGACAACGATACATTCGAAACGAAACGGTACGTCTCCGAATGTATCGCACCTGCCCTACTCTAATGGCGGGGCTACACCTACGCGCTTCGGCGAAGATTCGCGTTATCGCGACAAGTGTGACCAAACAATTCGTGCTAGCGCGAAGTATTCGGGCGAACACGAATGCCTTCGCGGTGTTGTCGGTAAATTGACACGCATCAAAGGATTTTGTCGCGACAAACTTCGCCGAACTGGCTACACTTCGGCTTGCAGTTGCAGCAGCGTTGCCATATATCAGATTTCTTATTCCGTAGTAAATTATAATAATCTTAAATGTTGTCCCCCGTTGTTTCCTTTGGTCACGGCAACATGCCTGAACGGCTAGACCAATTTCGCTAATTCTTTTTTTGTTTGTGTTTGTTATTGTCAAGAGAAGGTTCATATGAAAGAAACACTAGAAAATTACGAGGGCAGAGCTGCGCGGGACATCTAGTGGTTAATACAAACGTCGATATTATTTTTTATCCTCGACTATCAAACTGAGTTTTCCGGTTTAGTTTATGAGGTATTAGACGAATAGTAAAATAACTATACGTCCAATCAAAAGTATGCCCTGGAACCCTGGATGCGCGAGTCCAACTTGCAGTTGACTGTTTTTAGGGTTCCATACCTAAAAGGTAAAAAAGGAACCCTTATGGTCTGACTTCGTCTGTCTGTCTGTCTGTCACAAACCTATATATTTCAGGAACCACTGATGCTATCAATTTGAAACTTGGAATAGTTTTAGATCTTAATTACCCAACCCCATCGCAAATGAAACAAAAAAATTTTTTTCTTTTACTTTTTTTATAATGGGGGTCGAAATGGGTCATCAAAATTTCAAAGTGAGACTACTATATTGAGTGGGGTATCATATGAAAGGGCTTCATTTGCACATCTTAAAACCGATTTTTATTTTGGTTTATGTCACGCAGTTTTTGGCTGATAATCAAAAATGTCAAAAAAAATACCGTTCCCCCCCCCTTATCTCCGAAGTTTGTGGAGGGAAAAATCTGAAATAATTATGGGTAGTACATGTCTATCTATATTTTACAGGAAAAATAAAATGATCTTTCTAAATAGTACAGTTTTTTAGTAATCCTAAAAAAACCTGGACAAACAAACTTAGTTTTGCGGTTTGTTTTTTTTGCTATCTGAGGCGTTAGACGAATAGTAAAATAACTTTAATACGTCCAAAGATGATATGAAATCCTCGGTACGGGAGTCCGACTAGCACTTGACTGGTTTTTAAAGTATAATTATACTTTACGAAGTCCTCGCAATTTAACTTAATTAACAAACAAACAATCGATAACAACCGAACTAAGAGATACTACGATCAACAACCAATTGGGATAAAATCACTATGCCGACAAGATAGTATATCTCAACATCACATAAATATTTATAAAAATACGGACAACAATAAAATTTAACTTTTTATAACCTTTCGCGCATACAACAAATCGTAATCCTATAATCTGTGAACATAATAGGGAATGAATAGGGAACATATGGCTTTTTTATTTTTATTACACCTAGCCGAAAGACAGGCAAAGGTACTCATACCATACAGCCTTGTTTATTTTTGCCACAGTTACATCGCAATTCGCCAACGAGTCGAGGTAAGGATATTTTGTATACAATAGACATTTTTCATTACTTCTATTAGTCTGAATGATCTGAAATTTAGAACATACGTAAATCCGATGATACTAAATATAATGGTAACCTTCACCCGGGTCTGATGATGATCAAGAAGAAGGTGGTAACAGTATCTCGGCCCAAATAAACGTAGACCCATCGAGTTTAGACTCGTTGGATAGGTCTCGACGAGTAGTTGCTAGAAAAATGGTGATCAGGGTCTGATGATGGAGCAGGAAGGTAGTCACGGGATCTCTGCACCAATAAACGTAGAACCACCGACTTTGGGCTCGTTAGGTAGGTCTCGACGAGTTGTTGCTAGATAAATGGTGATCAGAGTCGGATGGTGGAGCAGGAAGGTGGTCACGGGATCTCTGCACCAATAAACGTAGAACCACCGACTTTGGGCTCGTTAGGTAGGTCTCGACGAGTAGTTGCTAGAAAAATGGTGATCAGGGTCTGATGATGGAGCTGGAAGGTGGTCACGGGATCTCTGCACCAATAAACGTAAATCCACGGAGTATGGGCTGGTTTGGCAGTTCTTGACGAGTAGTTGCTAGAAAAATGGTGATCAGGGTCTGATGGTGGAGCAGGATGGTGGTCACGGGATCTCTGCACCAATAAACGTAGACCCACCGAGTTTGGGCTCGTTATGTAGGTCTCGACGAGTAGTCACTAAAAAAATGGTTATCAGTCTGATGATAGAGCAGGAAGGTGGTCACCGGATCTCTGCACTAATAAACGTAGACCCACCTAATTTGGATTCGTTGGATAGGGTGCTGCGAGAAGTAGGTAGAAAAACTTTGATCAGAGTCTGGTGATAGGAGCAAGCAGGAAGGTGGCAACAGACATTCGGCTCCATTCAATATAGGACCCACCGAATTATAAATCTATGGTTAAATCTTGACGAGTAGTTGGACAGATACTGATCAGGGTCTGATAATAGTACAGGAAAGTCATTTTAAGAGTTCGTTTACCTATTAAATTTATACTTTTAGTACAGTTACTAAAGTACAAATAAAAGTAAAGCATACCGTAATAATTCTGTTCTATATTGAGTCAAATTACAAGAACCATCTTCCAAACACCTTTATGGTTGCCTAGCAACCTTAACAAATATTTATTTTGAAAAACATGCCATGGTTATTTTTTAATAGGGGCTGAAATGTGGTCTCAAAATATCAAAGTGAGGCTACTATATCGAGTGGGGTATCATATGAAAGGCCTTTATTTGCACATTTCAGATGAGCATATTCTATATAATTGTTTTAATTAGTAATAACAAGTTAGGATAGACACGTCTCTTTATTTTGACAAAATGTACTGACAACACCTTCTAGATATAAATACAAATCTTACGCTATTATTTATTATTTTATTTAACACTTATAAACTAGTGCTTGACTGCAGTCCCACCTGATGGAAAGCGGCGCTATGCTCTATAAAAAGTTCGAACATGTAAAGTTATAATAAAATTATCAAATCTTAATAATCTTGCTATCTGAGATGTTAGATTAATTGTAAAATAACTTTAATACGTCCAAGGATGGTATGGAACCCTCGGTGCGCGAGTCCGACTCGCACTTGACCGGTTTTTTTTTTATTATTTAATCCTACCTAACCAATTCACTTATTTTAGCTCTTTTGTCCATACATATTTTATACAGATTTCATGATAATAAGGCATAGGTAGGTACAGATTTATATACAGATTATAGAACGCTCAATGCATCTGGCAACACTGATTCCGACGAATATTCGCCCGAATACCACGTGCTTTTGCTAGGACGATAATGTAGCCAGCGACTTCGCCGTTGGGCGAAGACGAAGTTTTATCGCGACAGGGCGACACGAATATTCGCGTGCAGGTGTAGCCCCGGGGTAACAAATGTTCGGATTTCTCGTTGATTATCGTTGCGGTAGACTAAATATTTATTTGATATACGATGTTCGGAGCGAATGGAATAAGTACAAAGTTGTGGCCTCGTAGTTACAATTACATTAAATTTTATATTTTATTTAAATTAGAGTAAATTATTTATATGTTATTTAAATTAAATTTTATATGTTATTTAAATTAAATTTTATATGTTATTTAAATTGATTTAAATTTTATATTTTATTTAAATTAAATTCTATATATTATTTAAATTAAATTTTATATATTATTTAAATTAATTTAAATTTTATATTTTATTTAAATTAAATTCTATATATTATTTAACTTAAATAAAATATAAAATTAAATTAAATTTAATATTTAAAATTAAATAAAATATATAATTTAATAAATCTAAATTTAATTTAATATTTTATTTAAATTAAATTATATATTATGTAATTTAAACTAAATTTTATGTTTTATTTAAATTAAATTAAATTCTATATTTTATTTAAATTAAATTAATTTTTATATTTTATTTAAATTAAATTTTATATTATAATTAAATTATTTATTTAAATAAAACTATGAAATTAAATAATTTAAATAAAATTATTATTTTATTAATTTAAATAAAATTATTAATTAAAATAAAATTATTAAATTAATGGCTTACCATCAGGTGATCCTTCTGCTTATCACCAATTTAAATAATAATAAAAAATAAAAGAAATATATATTTTTATCCGGTCCTATACCTACGTTTTGTGAACTAAAAGATTAATCAAAAATATCAAAAATAAAGAAAATCAAAGGTAAAAACTAAAACGATATCGCCAACGACACCTAATGAGCTATCGTCAAGATTATCGTAAAAATCACGTTTAGGTCGTTGAAAAATTCGAATATTCGTTAAGAGACTTTGCGACTTAGAGTAGGTTATGGACGATAATATCGAATAATGTATCGTTCGTTCATTCGTCGTTACGACATAGAAAACGATGTAACTCAGAGTAGGATTCGACACGACAAATGTCACGATGTATCGATAATCGTTTTTGCGAGTAGACGCCCAGGCTTGTCCCTCGTGGTCGTTGGAGCGTCGAGACTTGGTCGTAGTCATCGGATCGGACCTCTTCCTTGGCAGCGTAGTGTCGGCTATGCTGTCCGGGGATGGGACATGTGGAGCAATGGCCGCCTTCTGCGAGACAGTCATGTCCCAGAAGGAGACCGCAGAGTGGTACGCAGCAATGTTTGCACACTTTAGAATATCTAACACCTACCTGGACGGTAGCTACTACAAGGACCGAGTAAAATTTTATATCTCACATAAGTCTGTTTTCCTAATTTCATCTTTCGAATAAAAAGAGAATAAAATTTACAATAAGGAAACATTCTGTTCAATCCTATCGTTACAATTCCCATTTAGAATTAAAATGTCTGCCTAAAGGGTTTTGTTCATTTTTTTTTATCTGTTAGACACTGTAGGCGAATTAGGCTGGTCGTAAAATACGAACATCATATACTGTTACGACGGGCTATATTGGGGTGGGTTACACTGAAAGCGGTGAGAGATAATTTAGCATTAAAATAAATGACGTGAAATGTCTGGTGTCGATAACGCTTCTTTGTATCGCTTACATCCTGCGATGAGCGATCAAGTCGCTAAAATAAGCGATTTTAATATCGCCCTCAAAGGCTGCGCGCTTTGCAGCGTCGGCGTTGCTAAATCGTGCGATTTCCATACAACAATAAAACGCAACGAATATTCAAATACGATGCTGCATTGATGTAGCTGCGAAGCCGTCTGCCGTCGGCAGTTAAAGAAAATAGTCCTGTGACTTGACGTGACAGCCGCTGTTTTAGTGGGTAAAAGTCCCGCATAACCCGGTTGACCGCAGAGCCGCCCGGCGGCCTATTGAAGATTTCCATGGAAAGAGAAATAAAGGGACTGTGAATAGTGCAGATACACATAATAACAGATATTCTGCTGCCAAGCAGCAGTGTGTAAGCATTGCTGTGTTCCGGCGTGAAGGGCACTGTAGCTGGTGAAATTACCGGACACAAAGACTTAAAATCTAATGTCCTAAGGGTCGGCAACGCGCTAGTGATTCTTCTGGTGTTGCTAGCGTCTATAGGCTACGGTGGCTGCTTACCATCAGGCGGGCCGCATGCTTGCTTGCCACCTTGGTAGTATACACAAATTATTAATGTTTACGTTTGTAAAGAAATCCAATATGGCAAAAACTGTCATAATAGTAATTTTTATGTAAATACGGATCAATTCACAAAATAATTTAAAATTCCGTTTATTGCGAGAGTAGGAGCGTAAAAATTTAATGAGACCAACACAGAACTCGAGTGAACAAATCATTTTCCATTCTCTTTATGTACGACATAAAGACTAATTTTTAATAGCATTTATATTTGTTTCGCCTGTGTTGGTTTCCTATTTTCTAGCAGTGGTACCGTATAATAATTTACACGAAGGCATCGCATCCCTTCAAAACACATTGCTGTGTTCCTTCAGACACCAGTCTCGCCGGCGAGGCCGAAGAGTCGTACGCATGTGACCTCAACGACGTGCATCACCCCACTGAGTTTATTGCCGGTTCTTCTCAGTGGGGGCGCGTTGTAAACCGGTGGTAGAATCAGCCCTCTTTTAAGCGACAGCCCAAGCTGAGGCCGTGCCTCCCTGAGGTGCCCTTGAGCTCGTCGCTCCTTCTGTCGTTAAGGCTAGAGTGCTATAAGCGTTCGCCTCCTATTGTCCGGTGAAGCTGTAATGGCCATCTGCGGCCAACAGCGTCATTCCAAAAGAAAAACAAAAAGAATTGCTGTGTTTCAGTGTGAAGGGCATTACACCTGGAGAAATTACCCAGTCATTTCTCAAGAGTGAATCTCTTATTTAACTATTTTGTTGGGCCTACGTGTCGCTTACTATCAGGCAGTGGCGTGTACAGAGGGTAGGCAAACAAATGTATTCGGCTTGTTTAACCTATTTTATATTATGTATATTAGTATAGCATTTCAAATATCCATAAGCAAGCAAATACTATAGACATATTAATTTGCATTTCAAAACATTAATAAGTTCATTCAGCGGCTCCATACTGACAAAAATACTTTGCCTACCCTAGGATTTCTCTAAACAATCTTAATTTTTAAAAATCTTAGCTCGGACATGAATTAACGTATTTTTTTTAATGTAAATGGATATGTTGGTACTGTTGATTAATTTAAGGATATTTGTGCTGGAACACGAACAATTAGCATAAAGCATAAACAACTCGAAGGTATTTTTGCCTGCTTTCTGTGCACGCCACTGCTATCAGGGCTAACCTATTGACGATACGTGAGTAATGGTCTCGATACGTCAGTTGCTTTGCCAAAAAAAAATCTACCATTTTTTATTAACACACTTTTATTAGCTTGACCTGTATGTATGTATGTATGTAACTTTGTAACTATGATGGTAATGGAATCTTGCGATGCAATTTTGACCCACTTCTACACGTCCATAACATTTGAAATTTTGCACATGTATCAAGGACCGGTGACAATACAATAATATGGTATCCTCGAGCTGATTTGATGCTGGGGCTCGAAGGTGGATAAGGGAACCCTTGGATGGCTACTAGTAAACTAATCGAGTTTGGACTCATTTAATTTGTTATAAAGAGTTCTTTTCACTTTGACCATTAATGAGGACCTGATGATAGAATAAGAAGGTTGGTGACGGAACCCTGGAACGGCTACTAGTAAACTCATCGAGTTTAAGCTCATTTGATTCGTATTAAAGAGTTCTATTTACTTTGCCCAATAATCAGGGTTGATAACGGAAATGAAAGGTGGTTGACGGAACCATGGAATGATTACTAGTAAACCTCGATAGGTTTACTATAGAGCGTCCAACCGTTTATTTTCTTTTTGACAGCACCAATAGAACGTAACTGCGTCATGTTACGCAAAAGTTCACTTTTAAAAGTTCACTTAAAGTGAACTTTTAAAAGTGAACTTCACTTTAAGTAAACTTTTAAAAGTGAACTTTTGCGTAACATGACGCAGTTACGTTCTATTGGTGCTGTCAAAAAGAAAATAAACGGTTGGACGCTCTCATTTGATTTGTATTAAGGAGTTATATTTACTTTGCCTGATAACGTGGACGTTGATGAACCCGGAAGGTTGGTTAGCCATCGAACGGCTTCGGACCAGTTATACCATTGAATTGTACCATTAATGGTATAAATGGTACTAAGTTGTCCCATTTATACCTGTAATGGTATAGGTGGTACTAGTTAATACCAGTTATACCATTAGATATCCCTTGAAAACTACTTGTAAAATTATTGACTTTTGGCTTACTTTCGACTGTTTAAAGGGTAACTACGTAGTGCTTTCTTAAACTTCGCTAACTCAATCAGATACCTACGCGTAATATAAAAATATGTTTTGCCACAACCTGCCTACGATTCAAGCTACGAACAAATCAATACTTGAGCTAATTTTATTTGTAGTTTAGGCGAATATTTCTAAGACTAAAAAGTATAAACAAATTAATAGTTTAAAAAACTAAAAATACACGCTTTTATAAGGACTACTGCACTAAAAAGCTATAAATAAATTATCTAAACCGTGCTTTCTTTCTTTCTACCTCGTGTTTGTAATTTATGGATTATATTTTTGTGTAAAAGCGTGGGGCGCTTTATCTGAATAACAGCTTAACATTTTTTTCAAATTTCAAGAACGCTAAGTATTTGTATTCACATGACAATAATTTGTAATTATTTAGGTACAGAGAAAAAGCGCCCCACGCTTTTACACATAAATATAATCCATAAATTACAAACACGAGGTAGAAAGAAAGAAAGCACGGTTTAGATAATTTATTTATAGCTTTTTAGTGCAGTAGTCCTTATAAAAGTGTGTATTTTTAGTTTGTTAAACTATTAATTTATTTATAGTGTACATGAAACAGGAGTATAACCAATCATCATCAGCCGGAAGATGTCCACAACTGAACATTGGCCTCCGCCTTAGAACGCTACAATGAACGGCGATTGGCTATTTAAACTCGCACAATGTTGTCAGTCTATGCACCTACACTGCGTCTACCCGGTTCGTGGTCGCCAATCGAGAACCTTTCTTGCCCTTCGGTTATCGGTTCTTCGAGCGATGTGATCTGCCCATTCCTATTTCAATTTACAGATTCTGATAGCTATATCGGTAGGTAATCTTAGTTCATCGGCGAATTTCCTTTTTCAGATTCTGCCGCGGAAAGAATCTCCGAGCATAGCTAGCTCGCTGTAAGACACTGAGCTTGTCTCAAAGGCCATCAGTAAATGTCTAAGTCTGAGTGCCATAATATGGCATCATATCATCATCATCATCATCATCACCAGCCGGAAGACGTCCACTGCTGAACATAGGCCTCCCCCTTAGACCGCCACAATGAACGACAATTTGCTATTTGCATCCACCGGTTGCCTGCGACGCGAACAATGTCGTCGGTCCACCTAGTGGGAGGCCTGCCTACGCTGCGTCTTCCGGTTCGTGGTCGCCACTCGAGAACCTTTCTTCCCCAACGGTTATCGGTTCTTCGAGCGATGTGGCCTGCCCACTGCCACTTCAACTTGCATATTCTACGAGCTATGTCGGTGGTCTTGGTTCTTCGGCGAATCTCCTCATTCCGGATTCTGTCGCGCAAAGAAACTCCGAGCATAGCTCTCTCCATAGCTCGTTGTGTGACTCTGAGCTTCTCCAAAATGCCAGCTGTTAAAGACCACGTCTCAGTACCATAAGTCATCACTGGCAACACACACTGGTTAAAAATCTTTGTCTTCAGGCACTGCGGAATTTCTGATGAGAAGATGTCACGTAGTTTCCCGAACGCTGCCCATCCGAGTTGGATTCTTCGGGCGACCTCTTTGTCGAAGTTGGACTGACCTAACTGGATTGTTTGTCCTAGGTATACGTAGTGGTCAACAACTTCGATTGTATCGTTCCCAACAACTATCGGTACGGGTGCAACATGGACATTAGACATGATCTTCGTCTTGTCCATGTTCATTTTAAGACCCACCTGTTGGGAAACGCTACTGAGGTCGCTGAGCATTGTATTGAGGTCCTCCAGCGACTCTGCCATAATGACTATATCATCGGCAAAACGAAGGTGAGTGATGCATTCGCCATTGATGTTGATGCCGAATCCGTACCAGTCCAAGAGCTTGAAAACGTCCTCCAATGCGTTAGTGAACAGTTTCGGAGAAATAACGTCTCCCTGTCTCACGCCTCGCTGCAATGGGATTGGTTTCGTGCTCTCGTCCTGTAGTCGGATCGACATGGTGGCGTTTCTGTACAAACACTTCAACACTTCGATGTACCTATAGTCGATATGGCACCGCTGGAGGGACTGCAGTACCGCCCAGGTCTCGATTGAATCGAAGGCTTTTTCGTAGTCCACAAACGCTAGACATAATGGCCGATTATACTCCTCGGTCTTCTGTATAATCTGGCGGAGCGTATGTATGTGGTCTACGGTGCTAAAGCCTTTTCGGAACCCGGCTTGTTCGGGAGGCTGGAAGTCATCAAACCTGCGTTCGAGACGGTTCGTAATGACTCTCGAAAACAGCTTGTATACATGGCTCAGGAGTGAGATGGGTCTATAATTCTTCAACAAGGTGTTATCACCTTTTTTGAAGAAAAGAACCACCACACTCCCGTGCCATGCTTCTGGCGTAGTACCCTCGAGTAAGACGGAATTAAATAACTTCTGGAGGACTAATAGTACCGGTTTTCCACCCGCTCTCAGAAGTTCTGTTGTGATTCCGTCTTCACCTGGTGCCTTGTTGTGCTTAAGCTGTTTGAGAGCCATTCTAATCTCGTACAGGCTGATGTCTGAGATGTCCTCAGTGTAGTGTCGGGTTAATTTGGCTCTGGTATCCTGAGCTGTTCTGGCAATGGGTTCCTGTGTTGAGGTGTATAACTGTCCGTAAAACCTCTCGAGCTCTCTCAATATCTCCGGTTTCGATGAGATGACACTGCCGTCGTCGATCTTCAGCCTGGTCATATGGCTGCGCCCAATAGACGAATTCTTTGCGAACACTTTAGAGCCTTGGTTCCGCTCAATTGCGTCCTTAATACATGCTGTATTATAGGAACGCAAGTCGTGACGCATGGATTTCGAGATTCGTCTATTGAGTTCAGCATATTCTGACATATCAGTTGAAGATTGCAGTCTCATCTCAGTCCGGGATTCCATTAACTTAATGGTTTGATTGGAGAGCTTCTGAGGCTTATTACGGCGTGGGGTCTTAAAGAACTTGGATCCCACTGCATGGACAGTTTGCACCAACCCATTGTTTAACTCGTCCGCAGTTTCGCATTCGGCTAGGCACTGAAAGCGATTGTGTAGTTTGAGTTGAAAGTCTTCGGGGTTTCGGATTTGGGCGGTTCCCGGACGGAGCGTGGACTTCATCAGACGAGACCTCTCGAGCTTGACATTTATATTCAATGTGCCTCTAACAATGCGGTGATCGCTACCGGTTTTCACCCTGCCGATCACGGAGACATCATCGAATATAAGCTTCTTGGTCGTCATGATGAAGTCGATCTCATTTTTGGTTGAACCATCGGGGCTTATCCACGTCCACTTCCTGGATGGTCGCTTCTTGAAGAAGGAGTTCATCACAAAGAGTCCCTCCTTCTCCATGAAGTCGACCAGCCGCTGGCCCCTTTGGTTCCGCTGCCCGTACCCATATGACCCCACTCTCAACTCATCGCCATTCCGTGTGCCCACCTTCGCGTTGAAGTCCCCCATAACAACGGTGAAGTGTGTTTTGGAGGTATGTATGGCTTCTGATATCTCCTCATACATAGCCTCTACTTCATCGTCAGGGTGTGCCGAGGTCGGCGCGTATACCTGTATAACCTTCAACGAATACCGACTGGTTATTCTGAGTATAAGGTACGCTACCCTACTCGACACACTATCGACCTTAATCACGTTGTTAATAAGGGACTTACGGACGAGAAACCCGACACCACCCTGGGATTTCCGGTCTCCTTCCCGGAAGAAGAGCATGTTGCCAGAATCAAGGGTTATCGTATCCTGTCCCTCTCGCCGGATTTCAGATAATCCCAAGATGTCCCAACGCAACTTGCTCAATTCTTCCTCCAGCTCGACAATCTTCTCATCGGTCCTCATCGTGCGGATGTTGTTTGTTGCCAGGGCCAAAGTTCGGTGGGGGTGGTAGCGGGGCATCTGCCGGAGATTCTTAGCACCCCCTGCTCGACCGTTACCCCGCCTGCTACCAAGGCGGGGAATAGAGGAGCCGCCGGGGACTGGGAGCCGTATGCAATTATTGTCTATCATTGTTTGGGGGGGGGGGGGGTTTGCCATAATCCCCACGCTTGGCAGGCGTCTTGGGGATCGCAGTTTTTGTGAAGAGATGGAATTTAAAACAGAAGACGCTGCTGCCCGTCTTCTGATTTCCCTTAGTCGCCTCTTACGTACACCCAAAGGGAAGAGATGGGTGGGTGCTATTCTTACCCGGACACCCTACGGGGGCATCATATCATCATGACATATTATGTCATCACTGGCAACACACACTGGTTAGAAACCATCCGGCACAGCGGTATTTTGGACAAGAAGATATCGTGTAATTTCCCGAACGCTGCCCATCCGAGTTGGATTTTTCGGGCGACCTCGTTGTCGAATTTAATGCGGTACTATTTAAAGACGAGGTTTATAAAAAAAACTGTAATGAAAGACTTCAAATAAACACCAAATTGTTACTAGTATTAGACTACCAATTTGGAACAGTAAAGACTAGGAGTTATTACAGGAAAATTCCATTTCAGAGCACAACTATTGGTGCTGTTTGCTATTCACTTAAGCTTTAGACCCGTCAATATTGTTGTACACTTCGAAATTTGATCAAAATAGGTTAGGGCACGCGCCAGCTCTGCGTAAACTTATTAATTTAGAACTGAAAAAGTTTTGATATAGGCACACATAAATGTACATAGGAACTTTTACTCAAAGAAGATGATGTAGTTATAATACTAGAACCAAGTTCAGCTGCTAAATTTAGATCACGTGCCATGTGTGTGTAGATCAAGGGGTTTAGTCTATTGCCATTTATCGGGAACCATTCTAAATTGTGGGATCTTTCTTAGAACTCCTTTCTAGGTAGGCACCTTCCGCCAGGCAAACGACGACGTGGTGTAGGCCAGGGCCTACGTCACGGCCCGTAACGACACAGGTGTCGTCACTGGCATCGCGAGGTTACCCGGGAGCGTGCATATCTACGCCCCCTGGGACAAGCGTCTAGCGCTGGAGAGGTTCTCTCGAGGAGGTGTTCTGTTTCTGAGCGGAATGCCCAGAGGCTCGACTCCATAGCATCGATAAAGGCCACCTGGGAGGTTTTATTGGGTAACAATTTACATAACCTCCGCCTCCGCCTCTACGGGGACTGAGTACTTGATTTGGCTTGATTTTGTTGTGAAGGCACTGTGAAATAAGCGAACACAAGAGGCTTTATAACTAATGTCTCGTGTGACAAGCGATAGTGCATTGCAAATGTATATAGGCGGACGTATCTGTTACCATCTGGTGAGCATCTCACTTGTCTCATGACTTGGTTGGTAAAAAAAATAACAATATTTACATAAATTTATGGCTATGCGCGGCGGTGCACCTAAACTAGGTCGCAACGTCACAGAAAATTGATTAAATGTTTGGTTCATTTTCTAAAAATGAGGTGATTAATCAAAACAAAAAAATGGAGGATTAATTTTCCAATTACCTTTCCAGATTCCAGACTTAAACGTCTCCACTAAATTTACCCTTGAGTTACACGTGGCGGATTATAAACTTTGCTCCCGGACGGTCTTTAAATAACTTGAACTCAATATAGAAATTTCAATATTCGATCTTGTGCCTCTAAGTGCTAAAGGTAACAATTAGGGATTGCTCCCGGGAATTCCCAGTACCGATTTTCTTTTTATACTGCCAAGGTGGCAAGCAAGCATGTGGTCCGCCTGATGGTAAGCAGTCACCGCAGTCGTCCAGCTACTACACCAGAATCACTAGCGCGTTGCCAACCCTTAAGACATTAGATATTAAGACTTTGTGTTCGGTCATTTCACCAGCTACAGTGCCCTTCACGTAGGAACACGGCAATATTTACACATTGTTGATTAGCTGCCAATGCAGTGGTACCAACTTGACGGTCCCTTGCACATGCCATCTTATTGGTTCAGTTGAGCAATGTTCGTTTAATCCATAAGTGCTGCTAGCACGGCGTAATTAACAACAAGGTGCCTTTGTGTTGATAATAAACTTGTATACTTTATCATCCAGGTTTGATTGCAGTTAATCCCTCATTTGAAACTATGCATGGCACATACCTACTACTCACAACATAATATAATCATTAAAGTAAATCATTTGTATTCTTCCAAATTAGAGGTGTCGGTTCTGTAACTTTCCATATTTTATTTTCATCACAGAAAGTAACTTGATTGGACCCCTATATTTTATGACATTTTATTTTTCCAATATTGTTCGGAATTCTCACGATTCACATCATGCCTTGGGTCCTTTGTTGTGCGAGATCCTTGTAACTAGTTGACAATGGACGTTTTGCTTGATTGCAGATTGTTGATTGGGGACAAAGCTGTTTTGAAGAGTAGAAAAAAAATTTCATATTTTTATTTGATTTTAACATCGATTGACATTGGTAGAGCTTAGGAAATTTTCTTCAAAATATAAAAGTCTCCATACATTTAATTTTGCCAGCGGGTGTAATTTTTGTTGGCCCAACGCAGTCAAGCGATAAGCGATAGTAGTATAAGCGATTTGAAACTCACTAAGAAAGAAGAACCGATAACCTACTTGTGAGGTTCTCGAGTTCCGACTACGAACCAGAAAACGCAGCGTAGGTAGGCAGGCCTTCTATTTGGTGGACTGACGACATTATGTGATTCGCAGGCAATCAGTGGATGCAAATAGCCAATTAACGTTCAAAGTGGCGAACCAATGGGAAAGCCTGTTAAGCAGTGGCATCTTCTAGCTGATGATGATGAAACTCACTTAATGTTTACGGTAAGATCTGTTTTACCTTAACCAACTCTTCCTGTCTATTACTTAGAATATCCTCAGTACTTCCCAAGGGTCAAATATCAGTCGCAGATTCTGTCTTATAGAAGTTACAACGGTGGAAAGGAGTAAGGGGTCACTACTACTGTTAAGTCAAAACAACTTATTAATAATGTAGGTATATCCTGAAAGTGCCAATTATAAAATCAGCAAATACATTAAAAAAACTCCTAAAGCGTACAAAAATCAATTGAAACACTTGAGACTTAAAGAGGTGGCTTGATCTCCAACGTTTCAAGGAGCTTTCTACAACAGCAAGCATTTTCATATTACTGCTGGCACGTGATCCAGAGAGCATTACGATCCGCTGTCCATATTTCATGATACGCGTTGACGTGAAATATTTTACTGGAACTATTTTTATAAAGTTAGTTATTATTGAGGAACATTTTAGAGTATTAAGTATGTATAATAAAACCACGTTACCCGTGGGGTGCTGGGTTAGAATTGCATCCCCCCATCTCCTCTCGTTGGGTGTCGTAAGAGGCGACTAAGCGAGAACAGGAAGACGGGCAGCAGCGTCTTTCTTTTGGATTTATCTTCCACCTATACTGCGATCCCCAAGCCGCCTGCCAAGCGTGGGGATTATGGCAACCCCTCCCTTTCTAAGGGGGAGGCTTTTGTTCTGCAGTGGACGTCTATTGGCTGCTGATGATGATGACGATGATGAATAAAACCTATAAAACCAGAAACGCTAGATGTTCACCTCATGTAAGCGACACGTTGCTGCTCCACTGCCGCTCGTCACCAGGGACATTAACTATTAGGAGTACCCTTCACACCGGAACACACCAATCTTTACAATTTGCTCTGTTTATCAACAGGATATCTGACTCTGCGGTAGCACCTATCCGGGCAGCTCCTAGTCAAGGGACTAACCACTTCGAGGTTATTTATTAATCAATGGCACACAACTTATTACAATAAAAAATTTCATGAATTTAAAAATAAATAAAATTATAATTAAATTAACTTAGTAAGTGTAAAAAATTTGGCCCATGTGGTAGGGTACCCAAGATGCTGGCAGCATTTCCTCGCTGAATAGCTAAAGCCACTCTCTGAGCGAGGAAATGCCCAGCTCTGGGGTCACTTGTGGTGTCGACCAACCTTTTACTTAAACATCTAAATAAATTTTGGGCAGAAGGGCCCCATGGATTTAGTGTTTCTACTCCAAAAGGTATAAAAATGTATTCGGAGCCAATATCCTTATACTTCAATCTTTTTTTATTTTCGGCTGCCTCTGCCGCCGAACCAGTCCTCTTGCTTGTATCCTGGACATGTGACGGTGCCAGTGTGTCAACACAAGTCGTGCCCCACACCAGCACACGAACCATGCTCCAGGGGATGAGAGACATCCCATCGGGTCTCTTGCCATCGTCACGCACGATACCTTTCGACTCTAAAATAGCCTGTACGTTAACGTTACTTCGTAGAATATGATAATATACAAGGTGTCCCAGAAGTTGGCGTCAAGACGGAAAATGGCGATGAGCCGGGACAATTTTTTTAAAAATATTGTATGACAACTAATACCATGATTCGGGCCTATCACCCGTTTCCGACTTGACGTCGACTTCTGGGACAACCTGTATAACATAGATGTAAGCTCAAATATCAGCTCGCAACAATGGCTGTGATTTCTGGTGGTAAGTGTCACAATCGCCCATAGTACCTAAGGTAATTTTTTTTACAACAGTAATACTAAGATTCAAATACGATTTGAATAATAATCATCATCATCATCATCATCAGCCGGAAGACGTCCACTGCTGAACATAGGCCTCCCCCTTAGAACGCCACAATGAACGACAATTGGCTATTTGCATCCACCGGTTACCTGCGACGCGCACAATGTCGTCTGTCCACCTAGTGGGAGGCCTGCCAACGCTGCGTCTTCCGGTTCGTGGTCGCCACTCGAGAACCTTTCTTCCCCAACGGTTATCGGTTCTTCGAGCGATGTGGCCTGCCCATTGCCACTTCAACTTGCAGATTCTGAGAGCTATGTCGGTGACCTTAGTGAATAATAATACCAACTTCTAAAAGATTTTTAGATATTTTTTCTCAAGTTATGAACTCGGAAACTGTTCCGATATAATCGTTAATAATAAAGATTATATCGGAACAGTTTCCGAGTTTCCATTTCGAGTTTCCTAAGTAGGCCATAAGGCCTATTTAGGAAACTCGAAATGGAAGATATAACAGCTGTGACATCCCCGTGGAACTAAGCTTGGAATATAAAACTGACCTAAATTGTAAAACAAAGTTACTTCCTAACAGCGATTAATGTAAATCTTATTACTATGTAAACTTAGCGATGCTTAATGATTTCTGATATTTACGCGAATACTACACATTGAAATGAAACTAATTTTACGGATTATATCGCGGTTTATTTATGATTTTAATTATCCGACGTTTCGAATACTTTACAGCATTCATGGTCACGGGCGGACTGAGATGGTAGCTGTCCATGCGTCATAGTTGTCTTCGGGTACCCTCCGGTCTTCTAATTATTATTGTTAGTCCGATCTACGCAAAAAGAGCTTACAGTATCTTGAGGTCTTGCAGTGGAATGCTTGTCTTTGGATTTGTCTATATTTATGACGGGATCCCAAGCTGGTGGTAGCACCCAGCCATCTTCTCTATTGAAATTTGGATGTTTTTTTAAATTTCAATAGCCTCACGAATCATCCTTGGCAGGAGTCAAACCAACCTCAGTCCGCCCGTAACCATGAATGCTGTAAAGTATTCGAAACGTCGGGTAATTAAAATCATAAATAAACCGCGATATAATCCGTAAAATTAGTTTCATTTCAAATTAGCGATGCTTAGCTACGAAAATAATTACGACAAATAATAATTGTACATACATATCCTATATAAAAACATACATACGCGGCGAACTGAGAACATCCTTTTCGAAGTCGGTTGAAAAATAATGAAATCAGTAAATAAAAAGCTCGAAATTCAGCATCAGTTCTAAAATAGGTACAACAAATAACAGGTAGAGAAGTCATTGGAGTTCTTTACAAATCGGATTTAAAACAAACCAGATTCAAAATAATTCTTTTTAATTAATAATGATGCTGTAATGCAGGCATATAACTGCTTTTATAAATATAATTAGCGGCTCGCCCGGGCTTCGCACGGGTGAAATATTATGTAACTGACGAATTATGAAAAATGCTGATACATGTGTTTCATTATTTTTGTTAAAGAGTATATTATTATTATTTTCATCGCTACCGATGTTGTGCCGCCTATATCCGACGGCTCCCTGCCACCTTGACGAGGTCATCTGTCCATCTAGTGCGTTTTCCGGTCCGTGGTCGCCACTCGCGAACCTTTCTTCCCCACCGATTGTCAGTTCTCTGGACCATATGACCTGCCTATAGCCACTTCAACTTCGTGGAATTTTTATTGACATTTATATTCTTTCGTCATTTATCCCGGAAAAATGCTACTTACTCGCTTCTGAGTGAGACATAAAATAGGTAGGTATTTATATTTGGATGTTCGGGGTGTGGGCCCTTTGAGCGTCCATTGAGTACGGCGGCGACTCCGAGGTGGACGGCGGCGTGCGACCCCCGTCCCCGTGAGCACCGTGTACGGTTCCCGGGGGGCTACAATGCGCCCCCGGCGGCGGGCTCAAAGGCAAGGCACTGAGGGGCCCCTGGTGCAGATCCCACCGGAGAGCCCTGGGGTCCCCCCCTCTCATGTGCCGATGCGACAGCCGCGGGGGTTTTAGTGGGTAAGAATCCCACATACCCCGGTCGAGCCCCACAGCTCCCGGGGATCTTTAGAAGATTTCCCCCGCGCCAAAAAAAAAAGGTAGGTATTTATATAAAAAAAACTAAAATGGTGTCCGCCAGTTTTATATTTTTTTAATGTTTTTTAATGCATAATAATAATATTCTGGGACAGTCCACACACGGTCATCTGATCCCAAACTAGGCAGAGCCTGTACTATGGAAACCAGACAACTGATACTAATACATATATACTTTTTTTTGTAAATACATATTTACATAAATAAATAAAACACCCAGACACTTGGTGGGAATCGAACCCACGACCTATTGATCAGCGGCCAGGGTGTCTAACCACTAGACCAACATGCCCGTCAATGTATGTATATATAATATGTATATATGTATGTAATATGTATATATATTTATATAATATGTATGTATGTATAATAATAATACATGTAATTATGCTTTCATAATTTATTGAAACAAAATATTTACAGTTTATTTACAAATATGTACACTTAAACTAGGTAAAAAACTTCCTCGAAGTTGTCGCCGCACTGGGAGGGAAGGGTACCTAAAAGACTGGCGGCATTACCCCTTTGTAATTTAAGTTAACTTTGATCGCAGTCAGGATTAATGTGCTTTTATAATTTATACTTATTATTAATTTAAAAATTCACGTCGCGATCAAAAGCACTTGCAACTGAACATAACTAGGTAATTGACTGCAAAACAGCAGGTTGCAGGCGAGCCACTTAGCAGCTAATTTGCTTTGAAACTTTTAATGCCTAGCCAGGCAACGAGCTGGATATTAGCAGATTACAGTTAAGCGGTTTTATGACCTGGTTGCATTGCTAATTACTTTTATATACAGAGGTATTGTTAGAACCCTATAGGATGATAAAAATATCGATATATGTAGTGCAGTGCCGAACACAATAACAAAGTGTCTTTCACCTTCTATTCTATTTCTATTGTTGGTAGCTATAAATCGGGCCCGGTAACCACCGGAACGCACTTCGACCCAGTTGGATCCATTGTGCATGCCCTAGCCCTTAGCCTGTTTCTGGCGTGTCGAAAAGTTCCCTCAGGTACGTAACGATTGCGCCAGCTTGGAGCTGTGCATAATCATCTGGTGTAGGATAAGCTACTCCCAGATGACTCAACCTACGTCTCGCAAGAGCGTCGCAGCCACACAATATGTGTCGCATTGACTCTTTTTCACCTTTACAAAATCTGCAAGTATCAGTAGTACTTAGCCTCATTCTGTGAAGGTGCTCATTGGTACCAAAATGTCCCGTAAGTGTTAAGTTTCAATAATTTGACCCCACAGTCCACCCTTTCACCTTATTAGAGATAATAATAATACTAGCCCTTGTTTTGTACCACTGTTTAGCACGGGCCTCCCCTTAAGATGGAGGGGCTTAGGCCATAATCCGCCACGCTGGCTAAGTGCGGGTTGGCGGACTTGACACGTCATCACAGGACGTCATTCGGAAGCCAGTAAGGTCAGGTTAGGCTTAGGGCTTTCTCAGACATGCAGATTTCTTCACGATGTTTTCCTTCACCGAAAGCTAGTAACAATCGCACAAAGACGAATCTGCTTAAATAAATCAGAGGTGTGCGCCGGGATTCGAAACTGCGCACCTTGTTTCCAATTGCACACGCCCACTGAGTAGTTACTGCTTGATAGAAAAAATAATAGTGTCATTAGACACATTCTTAACTATTTTAATTTATTCGTCAAATAAATGATACTGATTAGTATTTAGACTTAACTGAATTTATATGGCACGGTAGCAGAATTAAGGAAAAAAATGTACCTACATAAGATTTATTCATAGCAAAAGGTAAAATCTACAAGCCGTAGACAACACTTGTAAATTTACATATTTTTTATAATAATAATTATTGTATTTCAGACAAAGTCCATACAGTAAAAAAATAAAACTAATGAAAATTAAAATATTTAACCTAATGTGCGGAGCCGCATCCATCTCTGGAGCATCGGCGGCTCCGAACATTCTCAGAATAGTGTTGTTACTGCCGCGGACACGTGTAAGTTGTAGAGATGCGGATCTCTTCCTCATAGCTGCAAAACCATCAATACGGGTCTAGGCAAACATTCCTGAAGCACTACAGCGCCACGGCAGATCCAACAGTACTCTGAGTGCATTATTATATTGCATACGCAAGTCACTGTATGACCGTTGGGTATTTAACCCACAGGCTGCACGTGTAAAAAGACTAGCAGTATGCTATATATAGCGTTATTTTCACTGATGTCTTACATCGTGCAAACCTGCGAGCCAACATGTTACAACGGACAGCCAGTGACCTTCGTTCCCTATCTAAGTATATCAATATTATCATTTAAATCTTCGGTGACCCAGTGCCCCAATATCTTAATATAAATAAATATATCTTTATATATCTAAAATATATTTTTTAAAGACTTCATTTCATATCATCATACATGGTGAAAAGTTTTAAGTTTTTTTTTAACTGATACCCTAATAACATTGCGCTTATTGCTAATAACTGATACTGTGATACGGCTGACAAACGATTAAACCTCAAAACCCACTTAGCAACATACCTATTCAAAATTATATTTCTTATGCCATTGCCGCAAGACAAAAGAGAAAACTTAGAATACCTCTTTATTTTTAAATGTTTAAGATATCTGTATCCTGAGTTCTAATTTAATAAACTCATACAATCCAAAATCATTACTCTCCTAGGGTAAGCAATACCAAAACTTGTGCCTTTAGAAGCGTATAGTTTATCCTTAAATGTGAATACTATGAAAGTTAGCAGAGTTTGGAACAATATTAAAGTTTTGAAACAGACTTAAACTTGAACACTTAAATTGAACCACTTTCTAGGAGAGAAGTGTTGATGTGGCGAGTAGGGTTACCAGTATTTATAAGAGAAGCTATTTTATTGGCAACTTATAGTTCTTTGTTTCATCCGCAGCTGATAGATCTTCGTTTTATGCATTTAAATACCAGCGCAGCAGAAAATAATAATATTTGGATACTACACTAAACAAGGTAATGGACACAATAAAGTTAAAAATAAAGACGTTAAATAGTGCGATGGAGAGAGAATTACACTTTTTTTATTTCAAATAAGTACTACGCTTTTCAATGCTAAAAATAGTTAATTTTCAGATATTCTGCTGCCAATTAGCAGAGTATAATCATTGTTGTGTTCCATTGTGAAGTGTGCTGCAGCTCATAAAAGTTGTGGACACAAGAGACTAAAAAGCTAATGTCTTGAAAGACGAGCGGCGCAGTGCAATGAAGATGGCTATAGGCGGGCGTGTTGCTGAATCAAAAGATTCCTTATCCTGGTCAATTTTATCAAAAGATTTCTGTAAATCTGTAATGAAATTGTAACTTACTTCAAAATATATTTAAATTCAATTAAAACTTTGGAAATTGTGTGTCGCTACTGCAAGCGATTACCCGTCAAGTGAAGTCTCGCTACCTTGTCATGAGAAAAAAAGCATGTTGCTGTATGGAAGTTTTTTCATTTTTTGGTATAGTCAATGTGGTGTCAAACTTGTTCAAGCACCCCTGAAGATTATGGCAACCCCTCCATTCTAAGGGAGTGGCCTTAGTTCAGCAGTCGACAACTCTCAGCTGCTGACGTCGCTTCGGTACCGAGGAGCTGTAATGTGGAGTCAGTCCTTCAAAGTCAGTTGCAGATCGCGTTATCGTGACATGTCTGGAATAAAGTTCGTTATAGCGTGATGTGTTCGGGCGAACACTAATGCCTATCGCGGTGTTGTCAGTAAATTTACACGCATCAAAGGCGAAGCGGCTACACTTCGCCCTACCAGTTGCAGCTTAGATTTTGACTGTGTCTGAGATAGAATTAGTGGTGCTATACAATTACGTCGTTTGATTTCTTTATATAGTAGTGATCCACCACCTCCTTATTCTTCTTTTTTTTTAAGTTTCAGCGATTCTAGATCCCACGTATTCGTCCGATAATGTGGCCGTAGGGTTAAATTGGTGGCTGCCAACGCGTGGACGGCTTTACACAATTAGCCTAAAGAACATGATTGTTATTTCGTTACTATTAACCACCATCACAACACAACGACTTTAAGTAGCGTTATTCAATTTAGGTCTATGTTAAATTAGTTAAAAGTACTTAAAGGTCAGTCTATTTTAATTTTCTGAGCAGGCATTGCCCTATATATGCCAATATTTCTTTGCCCTGCCTTCGCTTTGCCTACTTTAGACCTCTCTCTTATTCATAACATTAAAATAAACTTCCCTTAAAAAATATTCCTGATATATAAATTCATTGGTAAAATACCTTTTGTTAGCCATTACCGAGTAATGCTTGATGTAATTCCATTCCCTCTTTGTGTAGCCATGCATATCAAATTATTCATGCCTATTTCATTTTACCTTTTTATACAAAACATTTTCCCGATGATATGACCTTGTAATACGTGGTATTTTACATTTTATTATTACCTATATTTCATTGAATTTGTAATTTGTTTTTTTCATTTATAGCTGAGAAATTAGTTTAAAATAGATCTGGTTCTTCTTAGACAAACTTTACCAAAGATAATGCTCCAGATAACAGCCTAATTCCAAATTAAATGGTAAGTATAAAAATAAATTAATTTTGTGACAGTCAAAATTATTTCTCTCCCGGCCTGGTATAGCGCCACAGCAGCCAATCTTCTAGAACATAAGGCAATTATATGGATAACTAATAATTATTATAGTACACAAGTGCTTTCCCGTGGGGTGTCTGGGTTAGAATAGCACCCTCCCATCTCCTCCCATTGGGTCACCGTAAAAAGCGACTAAGGGAAATCAAGAAGACGGGCAGCAGTGTCTTTTTATTAGCACCTACACTGCGATCCCCAAGCTGCCTGCCAAGCGTGGGGATCATGGTAACCCGTCCCTTCTAAGAGGGAGGCCTTTGCTCAGCTGTGGACGTTTAGGCTGCTGCTGATGATGATGATGACAAGTGCTTAAGTAAATGCAAAAGATGTAAATCAATATTTAACGGAATTAACATCAATTAGTGGTGTTCTATTAAATAGATACCTGTGGGGACTACATTAATTATAGATAAGCTACCAGAGGGTGATTTTAGATATAATACACGAAGTGTTAACTGAGGTCGACCACTGTGGGTTGCAGATGACGACCGTTTGGAGTTCAGATTTGATCGAAGTCACCAACATGATTACCACCCGTCTAGGCAGACGGGTTACTTGATACATACAGGCCTAACATTTCCTACCTGACCAACTTCCGTGGTGCCTTACAGATGGACTAACTTTAGTTGGTGCACCTGTAATAATGCTCTTTCTGAGGTTATATCGATCTTTGTGATTTTTACTTGTCGCCCCGCTTTGCAAATGGCGGAAGTGGAATATATATTTTTCAAACTCCTCCTATATACTTTTCTAATTAAATTTGTTACCGGTTCCAAGAAAATTTAGCGTTTCCCCCGGACTCGCTGAAGATCAAACCTCGGTGTCTTCGCTGGCCGACCACTGTAGATCCTGGCTGACAGGAGTCTCAGTAGTGGGAATTAGTGGTAGGATCAGTCCCATAAAAAGGCCTACCATTTCCGGAACATTTCATTTCCGGGCTTAGAGCATTAAACCAAAAACTATTTGGTTACTACTATTTGCCTTGATTAGTCCCGGAAAACTAATCAAAGCACGGCCCATTAAGCCATGTTAAAGCAGTGTTCTTGTTGAGCTTAGTCTCTTATTGACTACTCCAGAGAATTAAAGTCCAATAAATATATAAATTAATACCTACTCGAAAGGTACAAATAAAAGCACTTCAATTCCTATTATAGTGTTTAGGTAGATATTTATCGTGTGCTACATGATAATGAAGAGGTAAATAATAATATAAGCATTTATTGCTAATTTCAAGACAGTACAGAGTAATCACTGGACGCGGGACGAGATACGAAATTTAAGGGCAATCTTGGATTTGAAACACTGAAAAGTATAAAATAATTTAAATATTATTGAAGTTGGTGTTCAATAATATTTAAATTATTTTATACTTTTCACTGATATTGAAGTCGGTTCATTTTTTTTAAAAAGATTTATTTTAAACTTTTTAGTGATATTTTCATACATAAAGATTGAACCATCGAAGACGGTAAAATGATCTAGGTAGAACTAGTTTACTCTCTCGAATAAAAAAAGAATCATCGAAATCGGTTCATATTTGTCAGAGTAATGTAATGGAGACAGTTTTATGGTTTTTAGCAGATCGTGCATTTCCTCCACATCGTTCATGGTCCTCCAGGAAGTTCTTATCGGGTTGTGATAAAGTTCATACAGATTCATCACAGTGGTTTCTTCTTTCGATTAAAAAAAGAATCATTGAAATTGGTAAATATTTGCCAGAGTTATGACCATTTTTGTCCTTAATAAGCGACATAAAGTCATCTTATAGGCATTCCTGCAGGTTTCCTGCGCAGTCACCATTCTTGTTTTTTCAGGAACTACTTATTCGTAAGCGATAATTTTTTTATGGGACCCAATCAGTGGTTTGAAGAATGGATGGAAGAAAGATTTTTTCAAATCGGTTCGTAATTGCCGTTATGCGCGAACATACATAAAAAATATATATACAGACGAATTGAGAACCTCCTCCATTTTAAAGTCGGTTTAAAATCGGTACGTAGTCCCCTTACACCCTGTATAAATTTTTCAAAATATATATTTAATTCTTTTTTACTTCCAAAAACATCAATATGGGTATCAAGAAATGAAAGGTCTCAATGTGACGTTCGCAGTCGGGCTTTTTATGGTTTTATAATTTATATTTGTTCACCACTATAGCATACTCATATCCGAGATCTTCCACTGAATAAATTTAAACCTTTGATAAAAAGCCGATTGTCGAAAAAGGCTTACCTATTATAAAATCTCGGATTACCTAGAGGATAAAGCTGCGTGGGCTTGAACTGCCTGATTCATGCAAGCTTTGAATTTTAAGGCTTACAATATGTAACACCATCTAAAGTGGTGGATAACTGATGGCTGCTGTACTAGTCAATTAATTGATGGCATCAATAATATGTTAAAGTGCTTTGTGTCTTGCCTGACGAGGCACTGCTTAACAGCAGAAGTTAAATGTTAGACGTGTGCCACTGTGATCTTAGATCGGTCATGCTCGCCATAGATAAGTCTTTGCTTGTGGCGGGTCACCCCCTTCCCTCCAATATGGTTGAGGGGAGTGATGGCTGCTGCTCGAGTCAACTCGTGCGCGGGTGCTGCTAGGGTCCGATTACTATCCCTTTGTCTTTTTAGTTTCTTGTACTTTCGTCGTATTTTATAATTATTTTCTGTCTTATTTGATCTTTTGAACGGCAAGACACACTGTCACTCTGATCTAATTGTAACATGACACACTGTTTAAAAAAAAGTGATAAAATGACAAGCCCGCTGAGTTTCTTGTCAGATCTTCTCAGTTGAGGCTGCGCTGTGATCCGGTGGTAGCTTTTTAAGAAAGAAAATATATGACCTTTCAAAAGTGCTAGGTTAAGCCTATTTGAAATAAACTATTTTTGAGTTTGAGTTTCAGTTTACTAATCATGCTTAAAAACGCCAACGCTACGGGAAAATATGACGTGTAGGTACAGACATTGTTTCCAAGCTTCCCAGAACTTAATTGTTTGTGTCCCTTGCTTAACATAAAAGCCATTGTATACCACAGAGTCATAGCCCAAAAATAGAATAATATATTCTCGCTTACAATGTAACCGCGCAATCAAAAAACAAATCCTCGAATTGAATTTGCGTGACAAATTTTACCGAGAGCTAAGGAAAACAATTTTCCTTACACTTCGATTGGCTTCGATCTTATTGAATCAATTTCCGCGTTGCTTTTTATATTTTCTATTTATAGATTATATAGCTTTGTACGAATGTTCCATGTGAATAATATACCTGATCATAAACAAGAAATAATTAATTATTTAACCCATTAAACTCCGCAATAAATTAAAAAAAAATCGTGATGGTCTACTTTTTTTTTTTTTTATTACGCCTAGGAATAAATTGTTTTCTTATAATAAATAGATAAATATCTGAAAAATAAGCTAAAAGTAGTAAAAAAAGGGTAAACTCATTCGGTGCGTTGATGCCACCCAGGTATTATTTTCTTTCGTTATGTACGACTATAAAAACACAAAAATCTCACAACACGCACACAAACACACATTTAAGTTGAAAAAGAAAACCAAAAGTATCTTAGTACCAAATAACTATTTAAATAATAAATTTATTTAAAAAATAATAGTTAATTTGATAAAATACATTATTTATTTTTGTAAGTCGGTGCTACCTAGTAATAGTTTACCAAAGTTCGATACGTTGGCATTATACCATCCCTCCAACTTTTATTGGCCAGTGCTATGGAACGCACTATTTGCGTTCGATATTTTTTCACTACAAATTGTTGCCGAGTTATTGAAATAATTTCTAAACCACTCTATTAGTAAATAGGAAAAACACTTACCTTTTGATAATAATACAAATAATCACGATACGAAGAAAGGCAACATAAAAATCGCGTATAAACTACAGCGCGTTTTACGACCGAATGAAAACCGTTGAAAAATGACATATTTCAGTTTGACATTGCCAAACCATTAGTATCACGAACTGACAGCAATGTTTGTCTATGGTTTATCGTAGAAAATATTTGAAGTATTTCGAACGCAGACAAAAAAAATACAACTGTATGAAGCGATAGTCAGAACGCATAGGTTGCGTTGGTGGCACTGAGCAAAAACATTGTAAAACGCAAGGTATGCGTTGCTGGCGTCGAATGGGTTAATTAATTATTTTGTTAGTTATTTATATTTTATAAACACACTGCGTCCCATTTCTTTTTTTTTTCAACTCCACTCGCAGGCCTGCTGGAAGAAATTTCTTTAGAAATAAGCTGTGCCTTTGTACCATTCTTTCCTATATTTCCGTGTTTCCTGTAATACTCTTGTGTGTACAAAAATTATAAAATAAATAAATAATAATTTTCCGAATATAAAAAAACTATACTTACTATACTTTCTAGCAGTAACAGCTCAGTGGGCGAGCGCTTGCCTTGGAAACAATGTGCGCAGGTTCGAACCCCGGCTTGCACCTCTGATTTCTCTAATTAATAATTTGCGAATCGACTTTGTGCGATTGTTACCAGCTTTCGGTGAAGGAAAACATCGTGAGGAAACCTGCATGTTGAGAAATCCTAACAGATTTCGAATGACGTGTGAAGTCAGCCTACCCGCACTTGGCCAGCGTGGTGGACTATGGCCTGAGCCCCTTCATCTTGAAGGGAGGCCCGTGCCCAACAGTGGGACATAAACAAGGGCTTGTTAATACAAATTATAGTTTTTTTTAATAATAATAATTTATTATTAAAAAAAATCCTATATTTTTGAATCTAACGACCATACATTAAAATACATCAAGCCGTTTAGGTTTTAGACTGACATGACAGAGAAATACATATGTATATACATACTACCCGTGGGGTATCCGGGTAGGAATAGCACCCTCCCATCTCGACCCGTTAGGTGTCGTATCAGGTGAATAAGGGAAAACCAGAAGACTGGCAGCAGCGTCTTTCTATTGGATTACCTACCAACTTTACTGCGCTGCTTATGATGCCTGCCAAGCGTTGGGATTACGGCAACCCCTCCCTTCTAAAGGGGAGGCCTTTGTTCAGCAGTGGAGTGGACGTTTTTCGGCAGATGATGATGATGACATACTTTACGAGTAAGAACATAGGCTAATTAATAAATTAATAGTTTACAAAACAAAAACACACGCGTTTATAAGGATACTAAAAAGCAATAAATAAAATATGGAACCCGTTCTTTCTGTCTACCCCGTGTTTGTAATTAAGCATTAAATTTAAGTTTTTTTACTTAAATTTAATGCTTAGCATAAAACGCTTTTTCTCCTCTGTAAATTATTATAAAATATTGTCATGCGATAGTCTTCTTGAAATTTGACAGAAATTTTAATCTGTTATTCAGAAAGGGCGCCCTGATCTTCTGGTAACAGCTATTTCCGTCATAAAATCTGAATGGTGTCACCCCGCCTCGCTATATAAAGTTTGTTGGAAGTTTAACAAGCAGGTTACCTACCTACGTCACAACGTAGGTAGGTAACAAGCTGTGTAAGATACTAGAAACTTTACTGGCGTTATGCTATTATTAAAGTTATTACTATTACTGTGGTTATTTTGTTGCCTCTGTAGCGCAGCACCTTGCGTTGCAAACTGGAGGTCGCGGGTTCAAATGCTGGAGGGAGCAACATAATTATATGTGTAGTTGTTAGGTTAGGTTAGGTTAGGACAATACACTTCGGAGTCGCTGGACGCTCGGGGTGTGGGCCCCTTGAGCGTCCATTGAGTACGGCGGCGACTCCGAGGAGGACGGCGGCGGGGTTGCGACCCCCGTCCCCGTGAGCACCGTGACAGGTTCCCGGGGGGCTACAATGCGCCCCCCGGCGGCGGGCTCAAAGGCAAGGCACTGAGGGGCCCCTGGTGCAGATCCCACCGGAGAGCCCTGGGGTCTCCCCTCTCATGTGCCGATGCGACAGCCGCGGGGGTTTTAGTGGGTAAGAATCCCACATACCCCGGTCGAGCCCCACAGCTCCCGGGGATCTTTCGAAGATTTCCCCCGCGTCAAAAAAAAAAAAAAAAAAAAAAGGTTAGGACAATACAGGCATAGTACCTGATAAGAAAGTAAGATGATCAATGCGTCAGATAGGCCGACTGACTTTTTAAGCCTGAAGGACGAAGATACTTCGTTCATAATGTCGTGTCGACGTCTATATTATGTTTGACAACGAATGTTTTATCACAACGATAGATATTTAAACTAGATTAGGTGCTACGGTCCAAAAAGTGGCACACAAATTGCGCCCTTGTTTGGCCATATCCTTTCAAGCCACAGCTTGACGTAATTATTTTTGCCGATAGGAGTGTCGCTACTGTCCATATGAAACTGTAAAACTACAATAAAACCGTTCATTCACGTTTTCACCACCAGCACAGATAAGCTTCGCGACCACATTTTAGATGTCATTTTGTTAGTGATTGTTAATCTAATTTTTATTATAATAATATATATCGTTAATCTATATAAATTGATGTTAAACTGGCTATATTGACTTCACATATTTTCTTTTTTTTTATGGTGGCGCTTGAAGAGTAAAGCGAATTTGATTTCTTCGAACTTTTGGATCGTAGCCTCGGGCTAAATTAGACTCTTCCTCGCTCGACGCTAAGCAGAACCACGTTCTCATTTCAACTACGGCACAATATCCGATGTACATCCGATGGCTTTTGAATTGCATGTCGATATGTCGATTACGGAAAATTAACATTAATGAATGCAAATGAAAAAAAAAATGTTTATTTTTTAATGAGGGTCGAAATGGGTTATTAAAATTTCAAAGTGAGACTACCTTATCGAGTTGGGTATCATATGATTTTTTTTTTTTTTAATTTAGTTGACCCTAATGGGAAGGCAAAGGGATCTAGCCCATACAGCCTCGTCTTAAATAGTTAAACAGTCAATCAATTTGTATAATAGATAGGCATAAGCCAAGTCTTCATTTTTAATATATATTTTCAGGCCTAAGCCAATTCTTCATTCAATTATTGTCTTTTTTCATTTATGTTTTCAGGCCGAAGCCAATTCTTCATTAGAGTGTTGTCATTTTCCATATTATTTTTTCAGGCCAAGGCCAAGTCTTAGATTGGAGTAGTAGTCCATTCAAATTTACATGAAAGGGCTTCATTTTCACATCTCAAAACAGATTTTTATTTTAGTTTATGTTTCGCGGTTTTTGGCTGACAATAAAAAATGACAAAAAAATACCGTTCCCCTCTTATCCCCTTACTCCAAAGTTTGTGGAGGGAAAAATCTAAAATAATACATGTTTATCTATGTTTTAAAATGATCTCTCCAAAATAGTACAGTTTTTTAGTAATCCTAAAAAATATTCGACAAACAAACTATGTACTTACTATATAATGTTGACTTTTATTTACGCGAATACTATACACTGTAATTAAACTACTCTTACGTATAATAATAATAATAATAATAAGTAGTATAAGAGTAGTTTGACGGGCCCGTTGGTCTAGTGGTTAGACACCCTGTCTGCTAACCGATGGGTCGTGGGTTCGATTCCCACCAAGTGTCTGGGTGTTATTTATCTATTTAAGTATGTATATACAAAAAAAAAGTATATTAGTATTAGTATCAGTTGTCTGGTTTCCATAGTACAGGCTCTGCCTAGTTTGGGATCAGATGATCGTGTGTGGATTGTCCCAAGATATTATTATTATTTTTTATTATTATAATTACAAACTCAGTGTTGCGATTTGCTTTTTCTGATATTGTTAGACAAATAGTAAAATAACTAAATCCAAAGATGTTATGCAACCCTCGGTGCGCGAGTCCGACTCACACTTGACCGGTTATTTGCTGAGTATCTTCTTACTTGTGTATATAAAGTTTCAAACACTCGATGTGCGTAATTAATTTTTTGGTCAGAAATCGGTTGTGAAAATAATTAAAACGGGTTTTATGGAAGCTCGAAAATTTGGAATATTTCAATTTCGAATGTGAAATATGAAATTGCTTTGGATCGACGGCGTGGGTCGTCGAGGGCCCGAGGCTCATGCGACCGGTAAATCAATTTTGCGGTTATAGATATGAACACGAACACGTGAATGTGTGGTGTAAAACGACCTTTTCACAAGCGCAGTCAGCTATAAACGTACGTCTAACAAAATATGATGGGAAATTCTGCAGATCTACGAGTATAGACTATCTAGAATAATATTTTGAATCATCATTATCTCAAAATAAGTAGAGCATTTATGGCATCGAGTGATACAAATACCATATTTGTCGGCATATGGTCATCACTCCCTGATTCCAGGCGTATCATAGAACATCGGATCCCTGGCTGGTGGTTTAAGTACTAAGTTTGTTTGTCTAGGTTTTTAGGATTACTAAAAAAACTGTACTACGTAGAAACATCATTTTATTTTTCCTGAAAATATAGATAGACCTCTATTACCTGTAATTATTTTATACGACAGCAGCGGGCGTAAGGTACTCTAGGTGACCCCCACACGTCCTGCGAAGGTTTCCCCGCGAAAAAAGGGTAACGAAACGAAAAAAAAAAGTCATGTGCGAGTCTGACTCGCGCACCGAAGGTTCCATACCTTCTTTGTACGTACTAAAGTTATTTTAAAATTTCTCTAATATCCCAGATAGCGACCCAATCGCAAAACTAAGCTTGTTTGTCTAGGTTTTTTTTAGGATTACTAAAAACTGTACTACTTAGAAACATTATTTATTTTTTTCTTTAAAATATAGATAGACCTCCATTACCTATAACTATTTCAGATTTTTCCCTTAACAAACTTCGGACATAAGGGGGGAACGGTATTTTAATCAAATCGATAGCGCAAGTGGTTCCTGAAATATAGAGATGTGACAGACAGACAGACGAAGTCACGCCATAAGGGTTCCTTTTTTACCTTTAAAGTATAGAAGCCTAAAAAGGTACCGAGTGGATTATGGTGTCATTCGGCATAGTGTTGTTGGATGTCAAATATAATAGTGGTGTGCAAAATATTATCGGGTCGAGTTTCTTTCTGTCAGGACATTATTATATTATCAGTATTAGTCCAATTCTTAGAAATGCGTTCGGTATTCGGGGGACTGCTAGTTTTACAGGCCAACCAATCACCACCGATTTACTATTAAACTACACCTACATATGAATGAATCTGCTTTTTTCTTATTTCTGTGCCGCGTGTGTGACTACGAAGGCAGTTGTTTTATTCATTTAGTTCAGTTCAATGGATTGTGAAAATGATCGCCGCTCCAATTTTCTCTTTATCCAATGAAATAAAAAACTCTCTCTACAAAGTGGTATTAAGTGCTTGACGCAGGTGTGTTCGATTCATTATAGAAAAAAGTTTTGATTGAATTTAATTTCACAACTCATTCGCCTTAGTCTGGAAAAGCCTGGAATATTAATTTGAATTTTATTGACTGTAGTCTTTTATTTTTCGTATTTTGGACTTGAATTAATACACTGTCTTAAAAAGTCCCATTACAGCACGGGTTCCCAACCTTTTTTTACACCAACTAAGCCCATGGTTGGTAAGTCCAGCATTAAAGTATTACAGATATCTGCTTTTAAATGTGTAACTAATTGTGGGTAGTAAAGATTAATTTTGTAGGGCTTCTTACTGTTATATATACGCACTGTATATAGAAGTGCTGGCCTCATCGGCCCTAATGCCTAGTCAGCATTTCTGAGCGTCAGTACTATAGCTCAGTCTTTGACAGTCAAGTCAGTTCCATTCCATCTTTCGCGCGTGACACCTGCCCCAATTAACAGAGCCCATATATTAAATAAATTCTAATTAAATAAAATCTAATTAAATTAAATAAAGTGTAAAGTAAAATAAATCTTTTTTTTAAAAAGGCTTTCAGCCCAAGTCTTCTAACAAATTGGTGGCAGCGGTGGGATACCGACGGTGAAGGTATCCTTGGTACGTCTCCGTTTGGGCTCGTTTTAAACTAAACAATCAATCTGTGCCAGTGTATCAATCATCTGTGTCCGTGGGTGAAAAACGCGCTAAAATCGTCGCAGTATCCTGACAAATTTATCCAGAAGCCAAAGTCGTCGTCTCGTTCCTGTGTATCCTGTATGCCTGAGGGCATCAATCCGTCGTAGCCTGCATTCCGTCGAACCTGAAAAAGAAAATCGTATTAATAAAAGAATAGAATAATACTTACCGTGCTCGAAGATCACGGTCCTGCTGCTGCATCCTGTGTTGCTCCTGCGTATCCTGAAAATAAAGTCAAACATCGAGAGTGTCGTGTCCCGGGAAGGTGAAACATGTTCCAGTATATTTTCTGCGTGTTCCTGTAAGTTTTTAAACATTATTCCAGTGAAAGTGCAACTAAACATTAACCTTAATAAATCAAGTGTTTGTTTCCAGTGGAGAAGTTTTACAGCATTATTCATAAAATTGTGTTAATATTTTATTTCTATTGTAACTCTCTCATAGGTATTGCTGTCGTAAAATAATTCTTAGAAATTAATTCCGTGCCTTATCGCATTCGTGCTAGTTGAGACCTCGAAGCTGCACCGAACTTAGTGGCCGTCTATTACACCGAAGCGTATCGAATATTTTTATTATAAGTGAACCTTTAATTCGTAAAAATGTCTAAAGATTCACAACTTAAGCAAGAAAAGTCGGAAATTCAAATCGGAACTTTATTCAAATTCATAAAACCATTCGACGGCACACGCGAAAAACTAAATGCATTTTTGACAAATTGCGGTAACGCAATTGAATTAGCTTCCAGTGCTCAACAACCAGTCTTATTTAAATTCATTTTGTCCCAACTCGAAGGAAAAGCTGAGTCAGCGTGCTCCTTTAAGGAGTTCGAGTCCTGGGAGCAATTGAATAATTTCCTAAAAACCCAATTTGGTGAAAGGAAACATTATGCACATCTATTAACAGATTTACAGGAATGCCGACAACTTATGAATGAACCAGTAAGTCAATTCGCGTTACGTATAGAAACCTGTCTTGCAAAATTAATTACAGAAGTAACGCTGTCTAATAAGAAGAAGTCGGAATTACTTGGTCGTACAGCGGCTATGGAGGACTTAGCACTGCATACATTTTTACTTGGCCTTAAGCCCGACATCTCTAATTTAGTTCGGGGGAAGAATCCATCATGTCTTAATGACGCCATTAACCTGGCAGTGTCTGAGGAGAAAATTTTAAACTTATTTCAGAAACGTAATTCTTATACCTCAGTATCACCACGTCAAGCTCCACCCAGACCTAATTATTCCTTCAGGCCTCCTGTTCCTAACATAAATTACAGGCCTCCAGTCCCTAATGTAAATTATAGGCCTCAAGTTCAAAGTCCCTTTTGTCGATACTGTAAAATGCATGGTCATACCATCGAAACATGTAGGAAACGCGAATATAATAATAATAATAAATTCAGGGTTCCGCAGACATCTCAATTCCAACAACGCCCAAATCAAGAACAATTTAAATATAGACCAAGTCGTATCAACTGCGTTGTTAATGATAACCATTACTATGATCCTGAACCTCAACCATCTACCAGCGCAGAAGATACTCAAAAATATAACGACGACCAAAATTTAAACGAATAATGGGCTCACGGCGGTGTCGCGTGAGACCCATACAACCTCCGGCACTATCCTCATATCGCAAAGACACCTTTACTAATTCCAAGGACCACACGGGTAACCAGCCCCAAGCAAGCGTCCATCATTCTTTCAAATCCAAGGACCACACGGGTAACCAGCCCCAAGCAAGTGTCCCTAATTCCAAATCCAAGGACCACACGGGTAACCAGCCCCAAGCAAGTGTCCCTAATTCCAAATCCAAGGACCACACGGGTAACCAGCCCCAAGCAAGCGTCCATCATTCTTTCAATTCCAAGGACCACACGGGTAACCAGCCCCAAGCAAGTGTCCATCATTCTTCCAATTCCAAGGACCACACGGGTAACCAGCCCCAAGCAAGTGTCCATCATCATTCTAAATCCAAGGACCACACGGGTAACCAGCCCCAAGCAAGAGTCCCTAATTCTAAATCCAAAGGCCCCATGGGTGACGAATCCCACAAGGGGACCCTCAATCAAATAAGTAATACACCGCAGGGTAACCAGCCCCACATGGGAATTCCGTGTTCCAACGCGACTGATATCGAAGTCTATGAAATAAACATAGATACATCCAAAAGATTATTACCACATGTTCTTTTAAGATCTCAAGTTTCTGATATTCCATTATCCTTATTAGTAGACACTGGGTCTGCAATATCCTTATTAAAACAATCTTGCATCCAAAAATGTCCAAAGCTCGTAAAAGAGTCCATTCGACTTAAAGGTATAGATCCTGGTGATGAACCAACCTTAACCGAAGGTCACCTCCAACTTGACCTAGAAATAAGTAAATCCACAACCGTAATGTATAAATTTCATGTGATAAAGGATATTACTCTCCCTTACGATGGGATTATTGGGTCAGACTTTTTAACCATCTTTGGTTGTAAAATTGATTACATCCATGATAACCTAAAAATAAGTAATATCGATGTTAAACTTTTCTTCTTTGACCCAACCTACCTAATTCCACCTCGTACCGAAACGGTTATCGAGTGTTCAATCCAGAATACTGATCTAAAAGAAGGGCTTGTCCTCGATCAACACATTAGTGATTCATTATTGATTGCCAATTGTTTAGTTAAAGTCAAAAATAACAAACGAGTAAATCTTACAGTCGTAAATACTTCTGAACAACCTGTAACTTTGAATTCTAACCTTCAACTTACATTATACCCAATTGACTATGAGTCTTGCCAGTCGTATGACGCTAATCAAACATGTTTAAAGAGGACCAACGAAGTCCTCAAACTCCTCCGAGTAGAACACCTCAATCCTGAGGAATGTGAATCCTTATACGACATGTGTTCCAAATATTCAGACATATTCCACTTACCTAATGACCTACTTTCCTCAACCGATACTATTGAACACAAAATTCGAACCTCTTCTGAACAACCTATTAATGTTAAGTCGTATCGATTTCCCGAAGTCCATAAACAAGAGGTGAATTCCCAGATTCAAAAAATGCTTGATCAACAAATTATACAGCCTTCCCTATCTCCTTGGTCTTCTCCGATATGGATTGTACCCAAGAAAATCGATGCTTCTGGCCAAAAGAAATGGCGTATTGTCATTGATTATCGAAAGTTAAATGACATTACTATTGGCGAAACTTATCCTATTCCTAACATTGTTGAAATTCTTGATCAATTAGGCAATTCAAAGTATTTTTCGACTCTCGATTTGGCCTCAGGCTTTCATCAGATAAAAATGGCTCCGCAGGACGCCTGCAAAACAGCATTCAGTGTGCCTCAAGGCCATTTTGAATTTAACAGAATGCCCTTTGGGTTAAAAAATGCACCATCAACATTCCAACGCCTGATGAATAATGTTCTAACAGGCCTCCAAGGAGAAAGATGCTTCGTTTATTTGGACGATATTGTCACATATTCTCATGACCTTCCTACCCATATCCAGAACCTGACTGCAGTTTTCGAAAGACTCCGTTCATTTAACCTTAAGCTACAACCTGATAAGTGCGAGTTTTTGCGAAAAGAAGTCGGTTACCTAGGTCACGTTATTACTGAAAACGGCTTAAAGCCTGATCCTAATAAAATTAAGTCCGTTCAAGAATTTCCAGTTCCAAAATGTCCTAAAGACATCAAATCCTTTTTAGGCCTTATATCTTATTATAGACGTTTCATTCCAGACTTTTCCAAATTATATAAACCCCTTACGTCCCTTTTGAAAAAGGACGCCGCTTTCCTTTGGACAAATGAACAACAATTGGCCTTTGAAATGCTTAAAAATAAACTCGTAACTGCTCCAGTTCTTATCTACCCAGATTTTACTAAATCTTTTAATCTTACCTGTGACGCCTCTAACCATGCGATTTCTGCTATTCTGTCTCAAGGTCCAATTGGCAAAGACCACCCTGTGGCTTACGCGTCTAGAACATTAAACAAATGTGAAATCAACTATAGCACAACTGAAAAGGAACTGTTAGCTATAGTTTGGGGTTGTAAAACGTTTAGACCATACTTGTTTGGCCGCAAGTTTGTTATCGTAACCGATCATCGTCCTTTAAAATGGCTGTTCAATCATACTGATCCAAGTAGCAAACTGCAACGCTGGCGTCTTCAACTCCAAGAATATGAGTATGAAATTGTGTACCGAAAAGGCAAATTAAATTCAGCAGCTGATGCTCTTTCCCGCTATCCCGTCAATCCTGTAAATACTGATAATCCTGAAAACTTACCTGAGCTAATAGATCTTGGTCCACTAGATCTTAGTCCCTTTAATGCAGAAGTCAATGACTTTAGTCCTCTGAGTCTTCCAAGTCCTGGAAACTTACCTGAAAACTTACCTGGTGAGTTACCTGAAAACTTACCTGACGACTTACCTAGAAACTTACCTGGTCCGCATGCTCCTGCAGAACCTATACCTGAAAATGTTAATCCAATTCCTGAAATGGAACGTGAACCACAACCTTCTACTAGTAGACAGGTACCAACCATACAGTATCCAAATCCTGAAATAATCTCTCCTTCTCCAAACTTACCTGATCCCGCTGATACTTATACTAAATTCCTGAAAGTTCCTTCAACTATGAAATATAATACAGTGATTGTTGAGCATAATGATAATCTATTAAAAAGTCAAAATAAAACCCTAATAATACCTACATCTCTTGACCTTGATGAATCTATCCCTTATGTTCAAGACATCCTATCTAATATATCAGACTCCGAATCGTTTATAAATTCAGATAGAACTCTACTCTCTTATAAATTACTTACACATGGTAATATAAATTATTACTTCTTATTCACTAAAGTGCATCACTTTGACAATTGTTCGTATAGTGATATTTTCGAATCTATAAAAAGTCTGAGAAATAAGTTAATATCTGAAACTGAACCTGTTGACAAAATAAGTATCACTGATTTTAAAAATCCTTTTGATAAACATATATATATTAAAATTTATAACATGCTTGCTCACCTGTTTCATAATACCGGTATAGAAATCAACATCTATCGAAATAATGTACATTACCCTAGTCCTTCTGAAGTCCAAAAAACTCTTCGTGAAAACCATGATATACCAGTTGCTGGGCATCTCGGTTCTAATAGGATGCTTAATAAAATCTGTGAACAATATTACTGGAAGAATATGCGTAGTGAAATAGAAAATTATGTAAAAAATTGTACTTCTTGCCAGACAAATAAAGCCCTTAGGAAAATTAATCGGGCACCGATGCAGATCACGACTACATCCACATCCGCTTTTGAAAGAATATCCCTCGATATAGTCGGTCCTCTCCCTGAATCTGGCACTGCCAAAATTAAGTATATACTTACCATTCAAGATGACCTTACCAAGTATTCGGTAGCCTATCCCATTCGCAGCACCACTGCTGAGGAAACCAGTGACTGCTTAATCCATTTCATATCTCTATTCGGCATCCCGAAGACTATCCTTACTCACCAAGGTACTAATTTCACAGCTGAAATGTTTAAAGAGACATGCAAATTTCTAAAAATCAAACAGCTTTGGTCATCTCCTTACCATCCCCAAACGCAAGGCGCCCTAGAGCGCAGCCACTCTACTTTAAAAGAGTATCTTAAATCATATATATCGGAAAATCAAGATACACACATCAAAAGTGTCTAGGGATCAACATATATTTTTGCAATAACTTTTCTCCTGATTGATATTAATTATAATTTTCTTTAAGGATTCATCAAATAAAGTGTTTTCGTTTGTCACAGTAACGATAAACCAAGTCACCTTTGCATTAATAAAGAAATTTGCCATTTTCCTAATAAAGGGATTTTTGACATTTGAACCACTAACACAAAAGTTCGAAAAAAAGACTGAAATAACAGTTTTCTTTAAAATTTTATTGGGTAACTTAAACAATTAATAATCCGTGTTTCTACCGCGAACACTAACAACACAAGAACATCGGTTTGGCATACTCAAAATGAGTTCATCCAAATCACGCTGTGGAATGACCGCCCATGTTCGTTGCAACAACAAAAAAAGGTCTTCTTGCGACTGGATACCCTCCATATTCGGCAGAGCTCTTCTCTGTAGCATATCCCATGCATGCTCAATCGGGTTCAAGTCTGGCGACTGAGCAGGCCAGGGCAGGACATTGATGTTAGCTGCGGCGAGAGTCTGTCTTCCAACTCTTGCGGTGTGCGGTCGTGCATTATCATGCATTAACTGAAATAAGGGACCGATTTGCACTTGTAGAGGAACGATGACGTCTGATACAATCGTCTCAGCATAAATTTGAGCGTTGAGGTTGCCTCTGATCCAAATCAACTCAGTTCTTCCGCCGATCCAAATACCCGCCCATACCATGATGGTTCCACCACTATAAGGATGGACTTCCTGGCAGGATTTTAATCGCTGTTGGCGTCCAGGGGTTCTCCAGTGTCGTATACGTCTTGTATCCGGTCTCATACCAAAACGAGACTCATCAGAAAAGCACACGAAACGCCATTGTTCTTCTGCCCAATTTCTGTGTTCAAGAGCCCATTGATATCGAATCCTACGATTGTGCATTGCTATAGGTGGTACCCGTAGCGGTCTTCGGGAATGAAGGTTCACTTCATGCAAGCGGTTTCTGACTGTTTGGTCGCTAATTAAGTTCCCTGAAGAGTGATGAAGCCTCACGGCTAACATCATGGCAGTTATTGTTGGAGCTCTTCGAGTTAAGATTTGAATATATCGGTCTTGTCTCCGTGTGGTGCAGCGATACCGTCCTCCATGGCGCTCAGCCACGGTACCAGTGCTTCGGTAACGTGTCCAAAGTCGACTGATAACACTCTGACTTGTATTCAGAGCTAAAGCCACAGTACGTTGCCGGGAACCAGCTTCTATCATTCCCACGGCTCTGAGCATTTCTTCCCTGCTTAAATGACGTCGCCGCTCCATAATAACGTTGGTTTTAATCAGTAGTAGGGAAACAGTAGCACTAATAATGTCTTCAATGCGTTGTATGTTTTTATAGGGAAAATATTGACAGCTGATTTTCATCTTTTACTCGAATTTGATTCACAGTTCCTGATTCAAATTATGAAATGCACCAAAAAGGATCCATATAAATTTATAAAATCATAAATTTATTACAAAGCCACATCTCAATCTCAAGAAATCCGCTTAAAAATGCTTGATCCCTAGACACTTTTGATGTGTGTAATTGGCCGCGATACGTATATACTGCTATGCTAGCCTATAACACATCAGTCCATTCCACGACGCACTATACCCCTTATGAGTTAGATTTTGGTCATAAACCTATACTTCCCAATTCCATTTATGAATCTGCCTCAGACGCTACTTACCCTGACTACATTAGAATGTTGCAACATCGTCTGAAAGTAACAAGGGACAAAGCTATTGAATATATAAATAGATCCAAACAATCTTCCAAAGCCTACTATGATGTCCATACTCGCCCTATAAGCTATCGCGTCGGTGATTATGTTTACCTAAAAAACCATCTCCGCATGCGTAAGGCCCTATCGCCAATCTGGAAGGGCCCTTACAAAGTTATCAAAGTAAATGGTAGTAATAGCCTAACATTATTAATAAATAGGAGACACGTGAATCATCACTTCGATGAGGTAAAATTAGCTCGTCGGCATGATTCGTAGTTTATTTTTATATTATACATTTTAAATTCTAGCTATTAATTATATTAAATTCTATAATATACTATTTACATTATGCAAAAAAAAATATATAATATATTTTGTGTATAATTACATAAAAAATAAAACTAGTTATTTAGTTTAAGTAATAATTCTTAAGTATCAACTATGTTATTAATCTTTGCAGTTCCCTGTCATCTGCACCTTCCTTCCAGGAAACCTTCATCGAAACATCGGTGAATACATCCGGCATATACTTTGATCCCGTCGGTTCACTTAAAGTTATTGACGGACACCTTAGTGTTATAATTCCCGTGGATATTTCATACATACAGCCACATATTAAAAATCTGAACGGTGTAATAGGCAGCTCTAAGTTCTTATGTAAACAAAGTGCTCTGTACTCCGATGCCGAATGTCTAAGCTTACACCAGCCGTTATCAATTAGGTACCACGACATAATTCGCGACTTTGACTCCATATCACATTTAATAGAGTCTAGAGCCAAAAGGTCGGCCTGGATCGGTGGTGTCGGCACTCTATTCAAGCACTTATTTGGTACTATGGATGAGGATGATGCTGTTCAATACAGTAACGCTATTAAACTCGTGGAAAACGATCAAACTAAATTATCTAAATTAGTTAAACAAAATATCCTTGTAACTACTTCTACCCTTTCGTCTTTTAGAGACACTTTAAATAAAATAAGTGTAAATGAACAACAGTTAAATAGCGCTATTGATATCCTAACTGACACTCAGCAAAACTTAACTGTATTATATGATAAGTTACTATTAAAGTCAAAACTTAATGGAATTCTTAATATATTAGAAAGTAGCCTATTAACGTTATCGTTTAAGTTAGAAGATATAATAAATGGTATCATGTTTAGTAAAGCCAATATTTTATATCCTTCCATAATAACTCCGAAACAGTTGTTTACGGAACTTGTTGAAAACTATAGATTCTTAGCTGACTATCATCAATTTCCTGTAAGTCTATCTTTAGAAAATATTTATACATTAATGAATGTATCTGAAATTGCTACTTATTATAATGACAATAAAATAGTATTTGTCTTAAAGGTACCACTTGTGACCTCGCAAAATTATAATTTATATCATAATATTCCGTATCCAGTTGTTGTGGTTAACAATACTTACACCACAATAATTCCATCAACTAGATATATAGCTATCACTAGAGATAGGTCTAATTATTGTAAATTAGATAATTTAATTAATTGTAAAATAATATATAACTTGAACTATATTTGCGATAACATTGATATATATTCTAGTTCTACAACTCCGATCTGCGAATCGGAAATAATATCAAAAGCATTAAACTCTGTTCCCAATATTTGTAAAACTGAATTTCTCAAAGGTCATTTAAATATCTGGCAACCATTGTCTAATAACAGGTGGATATATGTCATAACAAACCCGTCTAAATTATCTATAGATTGTCACGAATCTACCAGTACGGAGATAATTATATCAGGCACAGGTATATTAAATCTACCCATGAGTTGTATAGCCTTTTATAAAGATTCAAGGTTAATACCCAAATATTCAAAGATAATTAAACTACAGCCAATCCAAATTAACTTTAATTTAATAAATGACTCATGTTGTAATTCAGATATACTACAAAAACATAAACCACGTATCCCTATTTTAAACTTAACTAATATTAACCTTGATTCTATTACATCTAATCGATTTAGAGAAATAAATAATAACATTGTCAGTGACTTAGATAAAATTATTGAAAAGCCGCATATTGTTTTGTATGGCGAATATTATTCTTATACTACCATTGTAATTTCGATAATCATTATTTTGTCATTTTCTATACTTTTATATAAATTTGTAAAATCGGGCACTTGTCACCGCTTTTTAAATAAACGTAAAAATACATTTGAAGTTGAAAAAGCTGAAGAGCTCTCAGAAGTTGCTGATGAACCCTCTAGACCTAAACTCCGCACATCTTTTACATAAACTTAACCCTTCAGGGATAAGTTTACTCTTAACCCCGGGGGCTGTTATATATACGCACTGTATATAGAAGTGCTGGCCTCATCGGCCCTAATGCCTAGTCAGCATTTCTGAGCGTCAGTACTATAGCTCAGTCTTTGACAGTCAAGTCAGTTCCATTCCATCTTTCGCGCGTGACACCTGCCCCAATTAACAGAGCCCATATATTAAATAAATTCTAATTAAATAAAATCTAATTAAATTAAATAAAGTGTAAAGTAAAATAAATCTTTTTTTTTAAAAAGGCTTTCAGCCCAAGTCTTCTAACATTACGATATACTTTTACTTTTTTTTTGACGCGGGGGAAACCTTCTAAAGGTCCCCGGGAGCTGTGGGCATCGACCAGGGTATGTGGGATTCTTACTCACTAAAACCCCCGTAGCTGTCGCATCGGCACATTAGACGGGATACCCCTGGGCTCTCCAGTGGGATCTGCACCAGGGGCTCCTCAGTCAGGCAAGGCACTGGCCTTGCCTTTGAGCCCGCCGCCGGGGGCGCTATGTAGTCCCCCGGGAACCTGACACGATGCTGACGGGGATGGGGGTCGCAACCCCGCCGCCGTACTCAATGGACGTCCTGGGGCCCACACCCCGAACGTCCAGCGACTCCGAAGGACCTTATGATATACTAGCGCAAGTCTAGACTTGTGTGGCCGGCATAAACGGAGAAGTTCGTTTTTTTTTACCTCTGAATCACCGCTGTAATCCATGGACGACCTGAACGGTTCCTAGCACAAGGCACCTGTTATTTTATATTGAGTAAGCTAAGCTCTATAATCTGTTATGACTTATGAAATTCCATCGAGCCGCCAATGAACAAGCAAGGTATTTAAATAAGTAGGGTTCGTACCGCGAAGGGATCCTAATATAAGGGTTTATGCTAAATCAGACCCGACCCGAGGTATATGTCAAACAATAGATCTTATACAATTTAGCCTTAATATGATTATATGATCCGGGTCTACGGAAATCATTCAGTAGATTTATGACGTCACAAAGATTCTCTGAGCGCCATTGATATTCATAGTATATACGATAGGCTGTGACTATAGTACGGGAAAGAAGGTACATAAATATTGTGGGCATATGGTATTTTTTTAATATGCGATGCGATAGAACCAGCAATAACTACATTATGTGTAATTGTTTCTTACTGGCTAGGCCGATCTCCTAATTCTCTGTAAAGTAAGTTATTCTATGCGTCGGAGCGGCATGTAAAAGTCAGTCCTAATGACCTCACACGGTCTTGTCAGCCTTCCCGTCCTATGGCATTGTGAAAGTGAAGGTACAGAGAGTGCACTAGTGTGTACGTAAGCATAATATCTCCCGCGTATATTACTGACTAGCTGACCCACGCAGCTCCGCCCGCGCTGTGTTTACGTTTACTAAACTTTCATTCTACATTCTATACATTCGCATAGAATACAAAACCTCCTTTTTTAAAGTCGGTTAAAAACTTGGACCCACTTTGTACTTGCCCTCCAAAGCACGGAAACGTTTAGTTCAAATGGCGTTAAACGGTCACCCATCTATTTAATGACCTTAGCTAACGTTGCTTAACCTGATCGATTTCCAAAAATTATTAACAACTGTCTATGAGTGTTCCCTTACAAATATTTATTATAATTATAAAGAAAAAATGATAAAATCGGACCAAGCGTATAACCAAGTACCCATTTTGACTTTAATCCTCTCTTCCAAAAGAACCGTGCTAGATTACGGGATAAAAAGTATCCTATGTCCTACCTCGTAGTAAGATCTCAAATCATGCCAAGTTTCGTTTCAATCCATCCAGTAGTTTCAGCGTGATGCTCAGCCGAGATACAGACAGACAGACAGACAGACAAAAAAAATAGATTTTCGGCCTCAGTATCGGTTATAGAATGCCCTCCAAATATAATTTTCAAAATATCTTCAATGTACAGAATTGGACCTGTTACAGTTTTATTATAAGTATAGATTGGTAGTATCGGCTAGTAGGATATTATTATTATTATGAATAAGCTAAATAACTACATCAGATCGCTCAAACAACCGATAAACGATGGGAAAGAAAGGTTCTCAAGTAGTGACAACGAACCGGAAGATGCAGCCTAGGCAGGCCTCTCACTAGGTAGACAGACGTTGTTATGCAAATCGCAGGCAACCGGTGGGTAAATATTGCCAATTGTCTTTCATTGTGGCTTTTCAATGGGGACGCTTATGTTCAGTAGTGGACGTTTTCCGCCTATTGATTATGATGAAATAACACCATCTTTGGGTGCGTGGTGATTAAAAGTAACCAGTGTTTATGAGCAATCGCTGTGGCTGAGACATCCTTGTTATAAGTACCTACTCTATGCTACTGGTACAATGATACCGTTAACACAGGGAACTTTTTTTGACTTGTATTTATATGCGCGTCCATCCCAGGCTGGATTACTACAAACATCGATGTAATATATGAAGTAGATAAACATTTACTAACAAAATGATATCTAAGATGTGGTCGCGTGGGTCGCGGACTTATTTGTGCTGGTGGCGTAGTGGTGAACTAACGGTTTTATTATGATAATGACGTGTAGTTTGGCAGTTTCATATAGACAGTAGCGGCACTCCTATCGGCATAAATACTTTTGTCAGCCTGTGGCTTGAAAAGAAATAGCGGCACAGGGGCGCTATTTCTATGTGCTACTTTTCGGACCTTCAATCTACTCTATATAAACCTTCAATCTAGTTTAAATAATATATAGATGACTACAAACCAAGAAATGGAATCTAGGGCTAAATAAAATTAACTTAAAAGAGAATTTAAGGCCTAGTCGCTATTGTATTTGGCTTTGAATTTTGAGGGAGCAGGAAATTTTCCATTAAAAATATCTTCACAGAAGATTCTTTTAACGCTGCTTTAGAATCAAACTAAATCTAGACGGAAAACATAAAATCTTCGTACACTTAATCATACGCCCCAATAAATCACATTACCTATATCAAACCTTCATAACAACCCCTTGAACAGAGTTGGCCAGTATGTAACTCGACGCAGAATGCTAACTACGCAGAGTAACGTATTACAAGAATAAGAGTACTTAATTGCAAAGATTTGAACAAACTCCAGATAAATATAGTCTGCTATTCTCAGAACCACTGAGATCTTATTTGTTGTATAAAGAAATAAAAGTTTTTTGTAGATAAAGACTTACTGTAGTTTTGATATTAGATTCAGAACAAGTTTGAGAAATCAAATAAAGATACAACTAATAGAAAAACAATGTTAGTTTCATCTGCAAGGCCTTACAAGTGGACTAGATTTCGTTGGTCCGCGTCGGAAGAATCTTCCTTTTCGGGATTGTATCAACCTTATATAATTGATTTTTTGTCTCCCGCTTTCCAAAGGTGGGAAATGGTTTTTTTTTCTCTTTCAATCTCCTCCTTAACTTTATAATTTTTGTTTCGGATTTCAAAATAATTTTAACATTTCCCCGATGTAGTATTGCATTTATCCAAGGTATAGTATAGTTATACCGGCAAGGTAAGGCCGGCCGGCCATTTCAGGGTTACTCTTGGTATTTTCGCTCGTGACTACTATAGATCCTGGCTTGCAGGAATCACAGTGGCGGGGTGAGTGCTGCGATGATGTATTTTTATCGTATTTGAAAACTGGTATTTTTTTTTATAATTATTTATTTTCTTCAATTTTAACAATACATCAAACGTAAATATTATTTATAAAGCTATACTGCATTTATATAAAAACCTAGGAAGTACAATGTTTCGTTAAAATGTGGCACAGTACAATTTAAAAGACGCCTGTGACATTGTGCAATAGATTCTACCCATTACGGCTAAGTGCTGTGGTTGCATTCAGTTGTGAATTACGACCTCCGCTGGATATAGCCTATACTAAAATGCAGGTTTTAAAAATTGAAAAATTATTGTTTAGTGTAACGTTACGCGTGTGTACGCGCCTTAAAATATTAAACCGTTATAGTACTATATAGCTATAACCATACTATATGCGCCACGGCGAGCCATTTCGCCGCGAGCTCGCCAGTGCTTGTCTCACGATTGTGGAGTGCGCACGTATGTTACTATTTCAATAAGTAAAACCTTGTAAATTCAATTTGTGCTCTAAAACTACTTACGGGTGAGTGTGCTTGCTATCTGTCTTCTATCTATCTGTTCTCTTTCCTGTTTCTAGGCACTTTGTATTATCAACGGTCCTAAACCGTTGATAAAAGCATTTGGCGGTCAACGTACGCAAATTTGAATACTATAACGGAACCTGTAACCGACGCTATCCCTACTATTCTACAATATCATCTTTCTTGTATTTCTCTGTCCTTATTCTGCCTTATACTGTAATCTTACTGTTTCTTCTTTATCTGTCCGACCGATTAATGTAGCATAACCGTCTGCCAAGACCCTCGACTGGACTGAATAGGCTGAGGTGTCTTCTGTGGTCGGCGGACGGTTATGACACACGGGCTGGACCTGACGGTGTCTTTCCGTGGGTTCCAGGGTCCTACCTACGAGGTCCTACCTACGAGGTCCTACCTACGAGGTCCTACTTACGAGGTCCTACCTACGAGGTCCTACCGACGAGGTCCTACCTACGAGGTCCTATCTACGAGGTCCTATCTACGAGGTCCTACCTACGAGTTCCACTACGAACTCCCTTGCACGAGGCGTCGGACGCAAGCTGCTGTCGACCCCTACCGGTCGAGCTTGAGGACGGCTGCTGAGCCTGTCCACTGCCGGACCAGCTGCTAAGCTGGTCGACCTTGGAACTGCTGCGCCGTGCTGCGCCTGGTGCTGTCGCGCCGTGCCGTCACCGTGCTGCTTCTGCTACGACGACTCTGATAAGTTCACCTCACTTAGAAGGGGAACCTGACCGATTCTCAGTGCGCGTACCTCGGAAAAACCGTTAGCCTACTCACGACCCTTGCTCTCTAGCCTGTGCCTTCTTTGTAAATATAATTCTTTATTCTTAGTTCTTGTTTTCTTTATTTCGTAGGGCCACTATCCCCGCTACGCGACAGTGGCGCCTTAACGCGGTTATAACGGTTTTTCCTTCACATTTCTTTCTTTCCTTCTTTCTGTATTACTTCTGCTATCACTGAGTTCGCGGTCAGGTTTCGTCGCGGGTTTTTGGTGACGGTTCTTTTTGTACTTTCTTTTGTGTATTGTAACGGTCGCGGACAATTTTTTTCTTTTACACCTTGTACGGCTAGCACAACCACCCCGTAGTAGTTTCTTTTGTAGCAGTATCTCTATAATCTGGTTCCCCGTATGGTTCCCGGGTTAGAATAGGACCATCCCATCACATCCAGTGGGTCCCGTAAGAGGCGGTTGATGGAAAAAGTAGTACCACCATACCAACTTATTATCATCTCGTGTGCTACACTTACTACACATACATCTTACACTTATTACTACACAGTGTAATAGATTTGTAGTAAATCTACGTGCGTACTTGCGCTGGCAAGCGTACATATTTTTTTTATTTTTTTTATTATTTTCTGTTACACTAAACTACCTTCAACTAAATTATAACTTAATAACTTTTAAATAAACTTTAGCGTCCTATATCTATATATCAAATCTAAGTATTTATTAATTTAAAACTATAAAAACTAGTGAGAGTAAACTACCTTAAACCTATTTATCTTGCATTTATATAGCATTTTAATCACAATAATGGAATCTTATCCAATAAAGTACACTCTCGTGAATAAACGTAAACTAGCGCTTGTACTATTAATACGAGACGTAGAACCTATTTCTACAGTCCTTCTAAATACGTAACACTTTTACAAACTTTACTTTTTTTGTTGACATGCAAACATGTAACTAAAATTTATTTTTATTTTTTACTTGCTTTACCTAAAGCCTTTACTGACTCTTTCTTCTTGGGTACTATTCTTTTTATTCTTCTGGAGCGGGCGTTATGAACTCCAACTACAAAAATAAGCCTAACATAACACACTTTTCTTGAACAGCGGGTCACGACTGAGAAAGCCTACGTGGAAAACTTCTCTTTCCTCTTTTACATTCTTTTGGGGTTATCTATTTTACTAACAGTGTGTTCGTACCACTTAAAAAGTACGGTAGCGGCGGTCACTACTCAAATAAGCCATTGGCCATTGGATTTATTTATATATATTTTGGGTTTTCTCTGGGGATACTATCTTATACCAATGAAGAAGGTTTCATTAAATATTTCTATAAAAAAAAATAAAAATATATACTTAGCTACTAAACAAAATTTAATTTGACTATTCTAAATTCTTTACTATCTATTGTTCAAAACCAACATTGTAACCTTTAATTTACTTGACATTCAAACATAACTTAATACTGCAATTTAACTAAACACCTAACACTAAAACTTAAATGCAAGATAATATCTAAGAAGTCTCCACTTGTGTATGAACTTGCGGATATGTCCGGAAATCCTTTAGGCGCTTGGCATATCAAAGACTTTAAACAAATAAACTACCAAACATAACCTTATATTTACTATATTATTTAACTAAACTTGGCACTATAATTAACTTATATACACGTAATCATCATAATCTTTCATCATTAGCAACCGATAGATGTTCGCTGCTGAGCGGAGGCCTCCCCCTTAGAAGGGAGGGGTTGCCATACATGTAATAAAACAACCTAAACGTTTTATTAATTTTATTCCACTACATAATTATACTACACTATAGTAAACTACTTAGCTACATAACTTCATACTTACCCTAACTATATGATTCGAACCGTTGAGCCTAAGTTCAACGCGGGTTCGATTCCTATGCAATGCACACTTACTTACATATTTTTCTTTAATTTTTTTTTTTATTTAAAAATATACTACATCATTACACTAATCTCTATTACATTATCTAACTATAACTACTATTTACATACAACACTAGTAATGACACCCTGCGTTGTCTATCATAATTTTAATTTATTTACAATCTTATTGCTTTTATAACACCTATAGCTAGTCTAGACTCCTACCCTATTCATGGACACTGATTCCATGATGGCGTCCATTTCTATCCCTTAATCCTACCCTAGCGTGTATCCTTGCTGCCCGGGAATGCTTCACATTCACCGGATGGACACAACGCTATCCTTAAGGTCCTACCGGACAGACGGTGCCCTACACACCGCTCTTCGGTAGTCACTTATCCTTTCCTTGTTAAGCTGTTGGCAGATGGTGCCCTACACACTATCCCAGCAGTCATTAATATATAGTTTGGCTGACGTCGCCTACTCGTCGTCTGGTCGAATTTCAGGCTAAACCTGAGTCCTTGATGTATGTCCTTGCTGCCCAGGAACGCTACTACGTGACTGGATGGGCATACATCCTTGTATTGTCCTGCAACGGTGTCTACCCACCGCTATGCCGGTCAATTTCCCTACATACCTAAACTAGACTAGACTACAACTACACAATATTACATTACATTACCCTGCTACCATAACCAACACCCCTCTCAGAGTATTGTAATCACTACATTACAATATTCCTTACTTCCTGTCTTGAGTCTACATTGCTCTAAATAAATGTACACTCTGTCTGTTAGGGTCTAAGGTCATGTAAGGACCGAAGACTGAATGAATGGTTGATGAACGATGAGTGAGTGAATGGGTTGGAATAAATGCTAAGTTAGTTAGTAGAGAGGTAGACGGATTTTGCTTCATCTAGGCAAAATCCTACACTATTTCCCGGGGTACTGTAACGTTACGCGTGTGTACGCGCCTTAAAATATTAAACCGTTATAGTACTATATAGCTATAACCATACTATATGCGCCACGGCGAGCCATTTCGCCGCGAGCTCGCCAGTGCTTGTCTCACGATTGTGGAGTGCGCACGTATGTTACTATTTCAATAAGTAAAACCTTGTAAATTCAATTTGTGCTCTAAAACTACTTACGGGTGAGTGTGCTTGCTATCTGTCTTCTATCTATCTGTTCTCTTTCCTGTTTCTAGGCACTTTGTATTATCAACGGTCCTAAACCGTTGATAAAAGCATTTGGCGGTCAACGTACGCAAATTTGAATACTATAACGGAACCTGTAACCGACGCTATCCCTACTATTCTACAATATCATCTTTCTTGTATTTCTCTGTCCTTATTCTGCCTTATACTGTAATCTTACTGTTTCTTCTTTATCTGTCCGACCGATTAATGTAGCATAACCGTCTGCCAAGACCCTCGACTGGACTGAATAGGCTGAGGTGTCTTCTGTGGTCGGCGGACGGTTATGACACACGGGCTGGACCTGACGGTGTCTTTCCGTGGGTTCCAGGGTCCTACCTACGAGGTCCTACCTACGAGGTCCTACCTACGAGGTCCTACTTACGAGGTCCTACCTACGAGGTCCTACCGACGAGGTCCTACCTACGAGGTCCTATCTACGAGGTCCTATCTACGAGGTCCTACCTACGAGTTCCACTACGAACTCCCTTGCACGAGGCGTCGGACGCAAGCTGCTGTCGACCCCTACCGGTCGAGCTTGAGGACGGCTGCTGAGCCTGTCCACTGCCGGACCAGCTGCTAAGCTGGTCGACCTTGGAACTGCTGCGCCGTGCTGCGCCTGGTGCTGTCGCGCCGTGCCGTCACCGTGCTGCTTCTGCTACGACGACTCTGATAAGTTCACCTCACTTAGAAGGGGAACCTGACCGATTCTCAGTGCGCGTACCTCGGAAAAACCGTTAGCCTACTCACGACCCTTGCTCTCTAGCCTGTGCCTTCTTTGTAAATATAATTCTTTATTCTTAGTTCTTGTTTTCTTTATTTCGTAGGGCCACTATCCCCGCTACGCGACATTAGTTTAAACAACCTTGTAGAGCTACGACCTCTTGGACGTCGGTCGGCCTTACCTTGCCTGTATTACTATACTATACCTTGGATAAATGCTATACTACATTTAATTTTATGCCCTGAATATTAGTTCGTATAATGTATAAAAAATGGTGCCGTACAGTCTTCTTTCTTAGATATAAAAATCTTGTGTCACCGTTTGTGGTCGCACTCCTCCGAAACGGTTCAACCGATTTTTATGATTTTTTTATGTATATTTGGTAGGTAAGAGAATCGAGGTCGTAAAGTATATTTTATACCGCTAGGTGACATAAAAAAAAATCATCAGCTGCGCAGATTAACTTGTAGTCTATATTTTAAAGTTAACAAATTATTTACAGACTGTGACTTAGAAAAATATCTTTAATTAAATTTAATGAATCTATCACTACCACCACTGGAGTAATGTGTATAAATTGACACCAGGCCGACAGATTAAAATATTTAAAGGCTATAGAGAGAATATCTTTAAGAATATTATAATACAAACTTACACTTTTTACAGCTGTATTACTGTCACTTTTACAATAATAATGTTCTTCAATAAATATATTAAATACATATGAAAATAAATTGCAGGCCATTCATTTATTTTATCAAAATCATGTTTGCAATACCACAACAATATAAGGTTAAAAAAAATATTCTGAATTACTTATTACCACTAGGTAATTACTTATGCAGAAACACTTTCTTGTGGCTTATCTGATCTATTACTAAATAATAAAAGTCTTTAATACGAGTTTGAAAGATTACGACAGAACGCTCAGCTATCGATTAGATATACGATGCCATATTTCGGCATGACGTTGAAAAATATTAAGTTCAAGCCCGAGAGATACTAAAAAAGGCCTCTCATCGTTGTAATATGGTAATGCGATGTTTGTATTAACATTTTTTCTTGCGTCCTTAATTGAAGACTGCGGTACTTGTGGGCTATGATGGGATTTTGTGATAAAGATGTCTGGAGTGATTTAATCGGGCAGAAAGGATGATGTTTATTGTCTGTAATTTTCAGCCTTCGTCCTAAAATGTTAACGGAAAATTAACAAGGATTGGACACAGTATAAAATTTTAGATACCTGACTGGAGAAATAAATACTTACTTTTAAGGTTCCATACCTAAAAGGTATAAAATATTAAAAAAATTGAATCTACTTCAATAACACTCAAAATAATTTTCCTCCAGGAAGTTCTTAACCGGTTCTGATAAAATTCATACAGATTCATAACAGTGGTTCCTTCTTTCGAATAAAAAAAGAATCATTGAAATTGGTAAATATTTGCCAGAGTTATGACCATTTATGTCTCTAAAAAGCGATAAAAACGTTATATTTTAGGCATTCCTACGGTTTTTTTTTCTGAGGCGCCATTCTTGTTTTTTCAGGAACTACTTATTTGTACGCAATATTTAGTGGATCGGCCTATGCGTACAAGAAATAATTTTTCAAATCGGTTCATAATTGCCAGAGTTAGGTATGCGCGAACATATGTACATAAAAAAAAATAGTGGAATTGAGAACCTCCTCCTTTTTTGTAGTCGGTTAAAAAGGAACCCTTATGGTATGACCGTCGTCTGTCTGTCTGTTTTTACTTATTTTTAGTATTTATTTCTCCTTGTTTTTTTTAGGTAAATTTGCTCCATGAAGAATTGAAGAGTCGCTGTGCTGATAGTTGAAAACACATTGTCCGTCGCTTTTGCTCCAGAGCTGTAGCGGATTTTCTGACACAGAGTCCGTATGTTGTTTGTTGCCTCGGGGGCGCAGCGGCAACCTGTTTTCTTTGCAAACCAGAGGTATTCAAATCCCCTTGGTGAACAAAAACTTTGTGTTGTTGTTACTTACTTGTAAGAGCAGTACAGTTGCAGCATTTGGTTGTCTGAAAAGTAAAGGATCAATGCGTCAGATGGGCATGTAAAAAATATTTTTTTACCTGGGAGTCCCAGGCTGTCATTGAGAGAGCACATTTTTGTCTACGCAAACATTACACTATCTCCCGCGTCGATTGCTGAATTGTGAAAAAATCATTTTAACGTTAAAGTAAACTTGACACTTACGATTCTAAAAATCCATACTAATATAGTATTTAAGATAGAAATGAGCAAGCTAATTAGCAACTCGAAGTGTGTTCTCGTTGAAACTCTAATTTTCCCTTAAAATAGGACAAAAGGCGCCAAAGTTTTGCCAAAAATATTGTAAGCTAACACTCCCGAATGTCTTTCAAGTTACGATCAAAGACAGAAGGCAGATAATTCTAGAAATACATGACGCTTTAATCTGTTAGGCCGAGGTGCAGCAAATTCCAGGCCGACCTAGATGATGAAACTTTCCCAAAGTTTACCAATTTGAATAGTTCTCCACAGAGAATCGTGGCTTTAGACAACGAGACAGGCTTTGCGGTGGGTCGCATTGCAATTTAACTTCAAGATATCTAATGTCTATCATAGAAATTAACTGCATTGGGTTTTGCAAATAACATTAATTTGCAAGCTATAAAAAATCAATATTTGAATTCATAGTAGGTAAATATTTTTTCTACAGGCCCATTTGTCTAAAGGTTACATACCCTAGCTGCTACCCAATAGTGAGTATGATTCCCACCCTGTGTCCGGATGTTATTTATCGGTATTAGTAAGTAGGTATTAACTCAAAAGTACATAAGTATTAGTATCAGTATCATCATTGGCCACAGCATCTTTACAGATGTTTATTGCAGCGCCTGTCTACGTTGTCTGGAGACATCTGCGTTTATGGCTAAACAAACCAATTGCTGCACGACAAATCTTTCCACACTTATCACACACAAAGATAGAAGTTGGAGGTGGCGCAGTAGATTTCCGAACTTTCTTTTGTTTAATCATCTCCAGCCAAGCCGCATTGTGCTTAGAAATTCCACTCTTGATTAGTCTCCGCCATTCTGATCTTGATGATACACATGCCTCCCAATTGTCCAGGTCTATTCCAAAGTCACGCATGTCACGCTTACAAGAATCCTTATAGCGAAGGCGAGGTCGGCCAACAGGTCTCTTGGCGTGGGCAATCTGACTCAGCATAATCTGACGAGGCAATCTCTGTCTATCCAAGTAACTCCGAGGATTTTCCGTAAGCATCTCATATGGAACGCATTAAGTTTGCGTTCTTCTTTACAGTATGTCCTCCAGGGCCCCAACTGTCACCTTTAATGAAATAACAATATTTCAATTGAGTTTTGTTTTGAGCTTATATTCACTTTACTCTTAAAAATACTGTGACCTACGCTGAACATGGTTAATACAAAACCAAATAGTGCGGAAAAGAATAACGGATATAATACAAATTGTCTATGGCCTGCTGAGGTCAGAAAGAAATGACGCTATACGCGAGCACGTAGCGCTTTCTCTTTCATATGACGTTCCAAATTACGATTTTGGGGAGAAACATTAATAAATTATGTGTAAGAATATTTGCTTTAATAAAATATTTAAAAGTTGTTTTAGTTTAATAATTATTCATATATTTATTATGTACAATTGTATAACTTCAAAATGTAAAAATAAAAAGAAAATTACATAATATTTATGCCGATATTTAGATAAGTAAATTTAAAGTGAATTGGAACGGAACTCTAAAACAAAAAAGTGGGCACACCAATGTTGCCAGATTGGCCCTTAGGCGAACAATTTTCGGCCTTTCGGAATGTACGTTGGCAGCCATCGGCTTTGAGCAAATCCATCCAAAACATTGGTTTGATTGTCATATTTCTATTGGTTTAGTGTGGCACCCACAGAAATCTAAATAACATGGGCCACCATGTTATTTAGATTTCTGTGGGTGCTCAAAGTCATGCAACAACCTACGCTTGGATTTTTTGACGAGATTGAAGTGGCAATGGGCAGGCCACATTATTCGAAGAATGATGCACTGAGGACAATCTGGAAGGAAGTTTCTTAGGTCCAAGGTAACCAATCCGAGGCAGGCGACGTCGCGGTGTAGATCCTGCGTTGTCGCAAGTAACGCGACGGTGCAGGGGACGGGAGACCTTGTTTTCTCTGTTTCCCGGGAGGGACGGGTGCTCTAGCAAGCGTCCGGTGTTGGAGGGATTCTGGTGAGGTCCGATCGGTGTGCCCAAAGTTCTACAGCGTCGATGAAGGCCACCGGGAAAGTTTTAGTGGATAAAAATCCCACATCCCCGGGGGATGTGGGATTTTTGCACCGTAAGGAAAACGTTTTGAAAGTTTCCTCCCAGACAACAAAAATAAGCAGGCCTACCACTAGAGTGACCGCTGACATTATACAAGTCGCAGGATGAAAATAGACAAGTGTCGTTCTTTGTGGTGTTCCGGGGGTTTGGCCTATTTCTAGAAATTTTCCGGCTGATTATGATGAAATAGGCATAAATTCCTAATATGAATTAATACGCACAACTAATGCGAATCTAACAATATGCAAGTTAGAAACCATTAAGATAAGCAATCGTGCCAAAGAAATAGTACATACATTGAATATAATGACAAAAGAAATAATTCTCCGTCCAAAGCATTTGGGCAATGATCTTATAAATTCGGCCTTTCCTACAAAAAATCGGCCCTTTCCCGTAAAGCTTTCGGCTTTCGGCCATTCGATTCATCTGCTGGCAACACAGACATTGGCACTGGGACGGAGACAATACATAGGTATTTAATATTTATTTATCTCAAGTTTTAATTTTCGGTGCCTGAACAAATGAGATAAAACAAATGGAATTAGTACCTAAGCGAAAAATTATGGCGGCATATATAAGCGGCAAACAAACTGTGTTCATAGAATTAGAATTTTCGCTATGGAAACAAGGTAAGGATTAGTCATAGTTGAACATAATTAAAACAATGAATATGTATTTTCTATTAATGAAATGATTACGTGTAAGCTAAATCGTGTTTTATTATTCATCTTGCAGAAGTAAAGTTCAATACTATCATCATACGTCGCCGCCTCCGAAACGTGATGCGGAAAGAGTTAACAATGAATGCAATAACAGCTGCTGCTAGCTGTTTGAGCCACTGCAGCAGGGCTAGGACTTAAAATACTTAAATATCAACAAACTCAAGAGGATTTGTTAGATCCCAGTGCAGTGATCCCAGTAAACAAAAATTTCATCATAATTATTCTGAGTTCACATACGGTTCAAACGACGGAATAGTAATTTTAATGCATTATAGGCTATAAATTCTGACAAATAGCAGATTAATTTACCCAAAGGCTAGCTGCACACTGTCAATAATATTGTCAATATTCTACAACCCGTCCAATTTAACTGTGCACCTCGCTGGTTTGCTACTTCACACCGCCAGGTGCATACTTAAATTGTATGGGTTGTAGAATATTGACAATATTATTGACAGTGTGCGGGCTACCAAAGGGGTAGATTGTGGTACCTTAGTCCATCCATCAATACTTTATTTCTAATCATAGTGTGCCGCAGATATAATAATTATTGTTGAATAGGATCCTATTCACTTAGCAACTCTGTACTAAGGAGTGACTAAGTACATACAACAGCATTAAACATTTGTGTGTGTAAGTAGGCCTCGACCATAATATAACATGAAGATTCTATAATAAAAGCAAACCAGCCTTGTTTGACTGCAACCCGGTTTCAAAAAATGTTAACTTATACTTACTTTGATTTTCTTGCTGTTTAGTATCTGAGTTTTGTTTATTTAAGCATACCTTTAGGTAATCTATCATTATTAAATGAGCTAAGTATATAAGTAAAGTACATGTTATTGGTAAAAACATGTAAGTAGTGCATAGTATTAATCTGTTATTGACAATTTGAAATAAAATAAAAATCTCTTAAAAAGCACATGTTTTATTGCATATTTACATCAATATTTATAAATTATCTTATGTATTAAAGTATGTACACTATGAGTTACTGACTACTAGATATTGGTCTAGTGGTAGGACACCCTGGCCCTTAGAGTAATAATGTTCTGTGCCCTGTCCGCTACCCAATAGGTTATGGGCACATTTCCCCTTATCTGGGTGTTGTTTATATCTATTAAAGGATGTATTTACAATAAAAAGTATGTAAGTATTTGTATCAGTTGTCTGCTTACCATAGTACAGGCTCTGCCTTCATTGGATGACTGTGTGTGGATTGTCCCAGTATTATTATATTATAACCTTAGACTTATAACTATTATAGTAGTTAGTTACTTATGTATTAGATAAATAAATACCTAACCAAAATGAAAATAAAAGCGGTATATTAATATCAAACTACAACAGTCTCCGAACCAGGGGGAATCGCTAACCGATAAACCCTGCTGCAGAGCCATATAAATTTCTTTCTGACTATTCGCTGGTATTGTTGTTCACGAATCACAACTTCGTTGTTTCACATTTATGTAAGCTGCACAAATTGTGTATTACACTATGCTTATAGCAAGCTTTGATACAATCGGATGTTGCATCCAATATTGGGAAGCAATATCTGGATGATTTATAGTCCACTGGTACACATACAAGTTTCATGAGATTCACAACTATAATATTATCTACACTTATTATTTGCACAAATCGTCAAGTCTATTGTTGTCGGCTTCTTCATCAGACGGAGATTTACGGCGTTAGCTTGGATTATGCGTTAGGTTCTTTAAGTCCGTGTTTTTTGGCTTCAACTTAAGTAAAGTGGTCACTCACGAAGCTGCATACGTCGCAGCTTTCGTTTATTATTAGTTTCAGCGTAAACAGCATCCAAAAACTGAAATAATTCGTTTGCTTGATCACCATCTGAAATCAAACTTACTTATTACACACACGTAGATACTAAAGTAATATTTATACAAATAAATAAGTTTCACTAACTTTAAATGTCCCCAAAACTATTTTTTGTAAGTAGCGTCAGCGTTTTTCATATAGAATTTTACAAAATAATGTTATTGCAGTCGCCTCCGAGCAACTTTTGTATGACGGCTAATTTTGACAAGAAAAACAATATTGTTAGCGTTGTTGGCTATCAAAAGCCACGTCACAGTAAGTTGTAATGCTTCTTGAGTAAAGAATTTAACGTTAATTTAACCAAAACTTCTTAAAAAACAATGTTATTTATGCACCCAAATAAGATTAGTTTTTGGACGTACCAGTAGAAAAAGTCGATCTAATATTGTATTAGCGCTGCTAATAGAGGTGACAGTTGGGCCCCTGGTCTCCGAGGAATATAAAAGGATACTAAGCACGCAAGTCTGATAAACGAGTATCTTCGTTCTTATTGTGAGCTTTGTGTTATTCCAGACACGTGAGTAAAGTTTGCCAAATGTGGTTGCAGCTTTCCCAATGCGAGCATTAGTTTCATTTTCATTGGCCAATTTACTCGTTGTGATGGAACCAAGATAAGAAAAACTATCAACCACGCGCAGAACGACGCCATCAAGAGTGATGTGAGGAGGAGAAGTTGTACCTTGAGTCATGACTACAGTCTTATTTGTGTCTATGCTCATAGAAAACTGACGACATGCCCGTGCGAATCTTGAAACTAGTTCTTCCAAGTCTTTTTTCGAGTTAGCCACTATTGCAGCATCGTCCGCGTAAAGAAGTTCTCTGACAAGTAGATCAATTCCAATTAGTATCAGTATATAACATATTTATTTATAAATATTTATAGTTTATTTACAAATATACTAAGTAAAAAACTTCCTCCAAGTTGTCGCCGCACGGGGAGGGTACCTAAAAGACTGACGGCGTTACCTCTTTGTATGGGCAAGCTTACGTTGGCAGAAAAAGCTACAAGCCCGAGGTCTCTTGAGACTTCGATAAGTTTGGATGAGATTTCTTTCACCAAACCGTGCGTCTCAGGTCTCCACCGCAAAGGGCGCAAATATAGAGCTGGAATCTAGGGCTGGCCTATTTGCACCGCTTTGCATCACTAGCGGTCGCAATAATTGTATCAGTTGTCTGGTTACCATAGTACAAGCTCTGCTTGAGTTTCCCAGATGACTTTGTGAGGATTGTCCCAGGATATTATTATTATTTATTTTATATTTGTATTTAACCCCCAGAGAAAAAAAGGGGGTGTTATAACACATTTGTCATCAAGACATTTTTTTTGTCTCCTTTTTTATGTTTTCTTGGCTGTCAAGTCTGTGTGATACAATGTGTATGACTCGTATACTACGTATACATGCGTACTTTTACTCGGCAAGGAATCCGACGAATTATATGGACCACTGTGAAACGTATCCGTAACTACTTACGTTGAAGTGGGAGGTTACGCGTTTTGGCTTTTAGTATTTTTTTTCCTGGAAATCCGTTACTTAGGAGCGGTCAGCCTCTTATGTCGGGAGTAGGCTTTTAAGATTTCTTAGATAGCTTCTTTGTTTCTAGACTAAAGGAAATCACTTCGTCTATCCACGTCGGAATGTGGTACATGTCTATTTGACCTATAATTGTTACTGAACTTAATGTCAAATTATTGGTTTTATTGGAGAGTAAATCTCTCAGTGAACAATATAAAAATTTTAAAAAAAACATTCGAAATGGATTGAGTACCGAGTATTGCTTCGGTTTCGTGCTAAGGAAATGAACAAATTTAGATGATTTATAAACATTATTGCTTCAATTTCGAGCTAGGGAAATATTAATATAACATCTTGGGTCAATCCACATACGGTCATCTGATCCCAAACTAGACGAAGCCTGTAGTATTTATTTATTTATTCTTCATGCACAATTGTACATAGGCGGACTTAATGCCTTAGGCATTTTCTGCCAGTCTACCTTAGGGTGATTCAGAGAAGATTCGAGGTAGGTGCAAATAAAAAGAAACAAAATAAACCAAGCCAAACAAAGATAAAAATTATTAACTAAAATATACTTACACAAATAATTAATACAAACTAATTTATAAAAATATATAAATATTAAATAAAATTCATAACTAAAAATAATTACTATAGAATAAATATAAATATTGAGTATCTATAAAATTAAATATTTACAAACAACAATAATTATATTTAACAATATTTATATTTACATTTTTTTTTATTTACTATGGTAATCAGACATCTGATACAAATACTTATTATTTTTTTGTAAATGCATACTTTATTGATAAATAACGTCCAGACGGACAGTGTGAATCGAACCCAAGACCAGCTAACCACTAGAAGATCGATTAGGTACAATCGAAGATACAAACTATTAACTAAAATATCATTTTTATAATATGAATATTAATAAAATAAAAAAACTATAACATAATAGAAAAGAAAACCAAAACAATCTATTATACACTATTAACATAATCAAATAAATCAAACAAGAACGCAAGCTGCATTTGCTTTCTGAAATGTAATTGTAGCAACCAAAACAACAACGTCTTAAAGGCTCCGACCGCAACCCTGCAGCAATCTTAGTCTTACGTACCGCAGACACAATGCCATTCAAAGTCGACGTGACGTGCAGTCTGCGGTAAAGAGAAGCAGTGGAATTAATTATGTTACAGTATCTACATGAATTAATATCACTTATACAGTTTCGGACAAATTTACCTACTTAAAATTGCATGAATCCCAATGAATAATGTATTAATAATGACAGCATTCGACTTCCGAACGGAGATCTTCAAACAAATCAAAACCGCTGATCTGAATTTCCGATCGGAACTTTGAATTTCGAAAATTAACGTGCTGAACAAGGCAATGGCCTTAATTTACATGACTAAACGCTTATATAAAATAATTTCAAGAGGACTATTAAAGTTGAATTTCTATCCTAATACTTTAAGCCATGAGTCGTTTTTTTTCAACTTATATTTCAACTTACATAAAGTATCTAAAGTATTTAAAAATGGCGTTTTTGTGGACAAGAAAACGTCTACAAAAAGTGTGTGTGGCAGAACTAATTTTCACCTTTATATATTCTTTATATCGGGATAAAGAACAAGATTTACCTTATTGTGATGGTATGCTGGCATGGCGTTAATTCATTTGCAATATTGAGTAAAAGAACGTGAATTAATAATAAATAATAATAATAATATCTCGGGACAATCCACACACGGTCATCTGATCCCAAACTAGGCAGAGCCTGTACTATGGAAACCAGACAACTGATACTAATACTTATATACTTTTAAAAAAATTAGACAAAGATAATATCTAACTTGCAAACAGAGCCACATCGCCGAATCAGTCTGCTTATGACTTCGATGCAGGCCGGCCTAAACGCTAAAATAAGATAACGTAATCGCGTTAATTCCTGATCTAAATCAAATTCGATAAGGAACGCGAGTCTAAAAACCCTATTAATTAAATCAGCCTCCAAAATTCATAATAAAATCTTCGAAACGTCGGGAAATTAAAATCAAAAATAAACCGCGATATAATCCGTAAAATTAGTTTCATTTCAATAAAATATTTTTAAAAAAAAATTGAACCGACTTCAATATCACTGAAAAGTATAAAATAATTTAAATATTATTGAAGTTGGTGTTAGCTTACCGGCTGTGTATATTTGGCACCAACTTCAATAATATTTAAATTATTTTATACTTTTCAGTGATATTGAAGTCGGTTCAATTTTTTTTTTAAAAGATTTTATTTTAAACTTTTTAGTGATATTTTCATATATAAAGATTGAACCATCGAAAACCGTAAAATTATCTAAGTAGGTTATGATCACATTATCGTCTACATAGTTTTACATAATTCATGTTTTTTCAGAAAAAAATATCCGATCGTAATGAAATTTACATGGAATCATCATTTTTATTTTTATTTTATTTATTTTGGTTCACCATTGGTTGACACAACAATTCATTCACTAATGCTACAAGACATAACATATACTATTAAAGTAAGTTTTACAGCTAGAAGTGCAACCTTTTGAAGGTGAACACGACATGCAAACATATACAAAGCGTTACAAAAAAAATAGGTTAAATTAAACTTAATAATAATTAGAAATTAGATACATAAGTACTTTTGTTGCCCCTAAACTAATGGTTAGTATCATGTTTTATAGCAACGTTGATGTACCTCTTAAATGTATTAAAGGAATGGAGATGAATATCACATGGAGAATTAGTACTTACACTATTGTAAAGTCTACACATTCTGGGTATAGGCGAGTTGTAACCTAAGACAGTGCGCCGAAATGGGGGAGCTAGTGGTATCAGTTTGCCTCTAGGATTTCTTAAAGGAACTTTAAAGTTAATTTTTTGAAGTAGATCTGTTGAGTTTATTCTGTTTCGTACTATCTTATATAAAAACATTAAATCCAACAACCCTTGCCGTTGTGATAGTGAACTAACATTAAAAAACTTTAGCCTACTGCTGTAAGACCTCTTTTTCCTAGCTATACCCAGCGAGAAAGCGAGATGGTATAGAAATCGTTTTTGAATTCTTTCAATTCTCAGTGAATGACTAGCATAGTGAGATCGCCAGACTGTACTACAGTACTCAATCGAGCTGCGTACCAAGGTATTATAAATCAATAACTTAGTCTTAGTTTTGCGGAAGTCTTTGCAATTACGAATCATGAACCCTAATAATTTAGATGACTTACATATTATACGTTCCATGTGAGGAACAAAAGTGAGTTTATTATCAAATGTTACCCCTAGTCAAATAATCAAATGTTACCCCATCATAGTAGTTTACTCTCTCGAATAAAAAAAGAATCATCGAAATCGGTTCATAATTGCCACAGCAATGTAATGGAGAACATCAGTTTTATGGTTTTTACCAGATAAATTCCTCCACATCGTTCATGGTCCTCCAGGAAGTTCTTATCCGGTTGTAATAAAATTCATACAGATTCAATACAGTGGTTTCTTCTTTCGAATAAAAAAAGAATCATTGAAATTGGTAAATATTTGCCAGAGTTATGACCATTTTTGTCCTTAAAGAGCGACAAAAAAGTCATCTATATAGGCTTTCTTGCAGCTCTCAGTGCGCAGTCACCATTCTTGTTTTTTCAGGAACTACTTATTACTAAGCAATAATTTTTTTATGGGACCCAATCAATGGATTGAAGAATGGATGGAAGAAAGATTTTTTCAAATCGGTTCATAATTGCCAGAGTTATGCGCGAACATACATAAAAAAAAATATATACAGACGAATTGAGAACCTCCACCTTTTTTGAAGTCGGTTAAAAACAAAAGACCTTCGGGTTAAAAAAACAGTCTTGTTTTTATGAAAAATGTCCAGTCGCAATCTCTTATTTCAAAAATTATTCACTGACTAACTTTTTTATTACGTCATTTGTCATAAAAAATTCCAAGGTTTATCTCTGTCCGTTTAGTATTTTTAAAGATCATTTAACTGTTTTAATTAAGCGGGGCCCATTAAACCACGGTACTTGGGGGCTGCGTAATTGCTGTGAACCGCCGGCAGCTATGCAGTCTCATATAGCCGCTCAAGGGAGGTCTATTATTATTGTTTATACTATTCTTCAGAAAATTTATCTACTTCATGAAAAATAGCTGTATTTTTTTAGGAAGAAATATTATATTCTAAATAAAATTCTGATGATGATGACTTATGACACTGAGACGTGGTCTTTGCTGGCGTTTTGGAGGAATTTGATTCTTTACGCGACAGAATACGTAATAGGAAATTTGCCGAAGAACCAGAATTACCGACATTGCTCTCAGAATCTGCAAGTTAAACTGGCAATGGGCAGACCACATCGCTCGAAAAACCAATAACCAATGGGGTAAAATGGTTTCGTATGTCGACCACGAAATGGAAGACGCAGCGTAGGTAGGCCTCCCACTAGGTGGACAGACGACATTGTGCACGTCGCAGGGCGTTAATTGTGGCGTTCGAAGTGGGGCCTAGGTTCAGCAGTGGAAGTCTTCCAGATGGTGATGATATTTACTAATGAGTTTAAAGTAGGTGGCAGTAATACTGATGACAGTTTTTGCTTAAAAAAACCCAAAAGTCACTACGGCAAAGAAGAGATACTAGACTATGGTCTATACTAGTATGTTAAATCTTCTTGAGTATTATGCACTCAAATGCTAAATATTTTTTATAACAAGTACTTTTTTTTGAGAGAGAATTCAACTTAGATTTTGAAAAAAAAAAACTAACATGATCTCATATTGTTAAAAAAATAACAGACCCGGCCAGATAATAGATAAAATAAAATAGACATAATACATACATTACACACACTCGTAAAATATAATAACCCTCTTTATAGGCCAATTGGGTTAAACATAGTATTTTTCTGCGTCTCCATGTCGACAACTTGCATACTAAAACAGTTCAAAATGGCTCAAACGGTCTTGTTTGTTTGTTTAAGCAAAATTAGTTTGTGCAAGCCATTTGCGTGGTACACAGTCTCGTATACTATCGAGGTAGGTGGTTGGAGCACTCATACCTATTTGTAATTAGTGTTCGGCAAATTATCAATTGTTCAAGCAGCTTCAGACAAAGTAACTACACGAGCTCAGAGCCTAGATTCTTTTAAAACTCAAGTTGCTTCTTACTATCTATCTCTTCAGTAAGACATCATTCTATATACCTATTCATGTACTTGTTATATCTACCATCTCTTACTTTTATTGCAATAGGTATGTATTTATGTTATTTACTAGCTGACCCACGCAGCTCCACCTGCGCTATTTTTACGTTAACTAAACTTTTAATAACAGACATTCGCATCGAATACATAACCTCGTTTTTCGACCACCGCAGCACTCTTCTCCGGGTTCACCTCTATGCGCCACGTACGGAACCATTGACCCAGGGCGTCGACTGCGGCTTGAAGAGCACGCGTTAAATAGGACATATTCCTATGGGAATAATAGAGAGCGGTGTCATCCGCGTAAAGGGCGAGTTGGACTCTGCTCGAACGAGGAATGTCGTTCGTGAACAGGCTGAACAAGAGGGGAGAGAGCACGGAGCCCTGAGGGACTCCGGCCTGTATAGGATGGGGCGAAGAAAACGTACCTTCAACCCGGTATCGAAAGGTACGATTCGAGAGAAAGTCTAGTATGATGAGTACGAGCCTATCGGGGACTCCTAACTGGAAAGAGCTTGTATATCAAGCCGTTGTGCAAGACCTTGTCGAAGGCCTTGGCAACATCGAAGAATAGGGCGCCTGTGTAGACGGGCTTGGGCTGGTTGAGCCCAGTCAGGATGTGAGGATAAAAAGTATCCTATGTCCTACCTCGTAGTAAGATCTCAAATCATATCAAGTTTCATTTGAATCCATTCAGTAGTTTTGATGCGCAGGCGTGATACAGACAGACAGACAAACAAAAATTAAAAAAAATACATTTTCAGCCTCAGTATAGGTTATATAAATATAATTTTCAAAATATCTTTAATGTACAGAATTGGACCTGTTACAGTTTTATTATAAGTATAGATATAGATTTGCGATGACGTTGGGTAAGTAAGATGTAAAACAATTCTAAGTTTCAAAGTTTCTAAGTTTCCATACTTTAGTCTAGAACTAACTAGTCCGAGGTTTAAAGTTGTTACCTAGACTAAAATTTTTCTTATTACAAAAGATGAATTAGGCCAGGACTCGTTAGTCTTTACTTAAATCGTACACAGATAATACAAAAACCAAGAAATACAGATTCTATACTAAAATCATTCATTCAAACAAATCTCATTCAATTGTAACGTTCCGTTTGCATGAATTATGGAATATATGTAACGAAATATTTTATTTTTATGAACTCAAAAGAAGTTGTGAACAGCGGAATCTAATAAAAATGAGGATATTTATTTAATTCTTATTTATTTATCGCGTTTTAGCTTATACTTTTTTATGTTTATTTTAACAATTACAAGGAGTAATATCACCGTAGAATGGAACATAAAACTTATGTCAACCGTGCGTAGTACATCCTATTTACTCGCCTAAACATTACATTCTATTCATATTCTATGATATGATATATCATGTAAACATATATGTGATTAAAATTACCTTATGCTTTCTTTACTGTACGAAATATTATCATCTATAACGCCACCAGCAGCCCGACCGAGGGTACCTCCACCTTAGAGACGCCAACACCGTATACCTACCTTAGTGAATACCTATCGAATAATTAAAGTTCGCAGCGTTGTCTTGTGTTCCTACAGTGAATTAAGGTGCCAGTGCTCGAAGAATTCTGTGCTAAAAGATCTTAGTTCGTGTCTTTGCTTCGAGTTTAGCAATAACATCCACATCACAGCATCCATAACGTTGTGTTGTTATAACATGTACCTAGCAGACGCTTCCAAACCATACACGGCTGCGTCAACACACCATCAATTGAGATTTTGGTCAAGCATTAGCTAATGAGGAAAAAAGATCCTATTTATACCTTAGTGTATTTGGTAAGAAATAAAAATGATGACCCATAGGGGTATCCAGATAAGAAGACGAGCAGCGGCGTTTTTATATTAGATTACCTACCACCTATATGGGGTTCACACCCAAGACACTTGCCAAGGGTGGGGATTATGGCAACCCCTCCCTTTTGAGGGGGGACTTCTTTGTACAACAGTAGACGGCTTTGGGCTGCTACTGATGATGATAAAAATAAAACACTGTAATACATACCAGTCTTGTTGTGTAAAGGACTACTATAATACATATAACTTTATTTAGAAACATAGTAAAATATCATAGAAACACATCATGCAGTAAGCCAGATAACGAACAAGTTTGCAAAGCTGAAAAATATATTTAAACAAACCATAAAATACATCTTATATTTACAAAACATTTTTACCAATATGCTATATGTAGCAAGTAGGTACCTAACAAATTGTGGTTAGCTAAATTTCATTTTGCATGATGTTAACTTATAATTTATCTTTCTTCTTGCAGTTCCTGGAAGTGTAAATAAGTATTGTGTGCATGGATAACTGCTGTAACAATGACATGCCCCGGCTGAAACCATCATTTTAAGCAACTTTCTTTGACTGTTCAAGAATCTATCTGTGCTGCCACTCACTCTTGCAACATCAACATTGTTGTCTTAACCTGGAAGAAGAATGTAAAGTATATTTAACACTCTGTTAAATATGTGTGTATTAAAGTACATAATAACAAAATAATTTATATATTTTATTTGTACCCCTCCATTAATTGATTTAAATAGAAATAAGTTGTTGCTATTATTTGACAATAATCAGTAAATAAATAATAATATTCTGGGACAATTCCACACACGGTCATCTGATCCCAAACTAGGCAGAGCCTGTACTATGGAAACCAGATAACTAATACTTATATACTTTTTGCACTGTCTACTGCTGCAGAACTTTCTCATAGCTGAGAGAGGTTCCTTGATTGGCATTTTAATATAGATATGAGTGGGTATAGCCACCCTGGTGCAGTGGGAAACCGCTAGCTTTGCAAATCAGAGGTTGTGGGTTCGAATCCAGCGGGGGGCAACCACTTTGTGTAGTTGTTCCTTACTGGCTAGGACAATGCAGGCTGATCACCTAATTGTCTGTCGAATGGGCATGTAAAAAGTACATCCTACGCCAACCTCTCCCCAATCGTGTCTGTCTTCCGTCCCTATGATTGTGAGAGGTATAAAGGAAGAGAGAGTGCACTTGCGCCCAATAATATCTTCCGCCTAGATGGCTGATCTTGTGAAATATTAGCTGCTGTGGTTGTATCGGCCAGGAGGACATTATAGATATGGGTGCCTAGATATAAAGCCTCACTGCAGGCTGTCATATCACATCTTAAAGAACTACCATATCGTCTTGAATCTAAAGCAAAATGAGTGGGTTTTTAATAAACACTGATCACTAAAATTAGTTAAGAACATTATTGTATACACAAGATAACACTTACTTCATGGCAGCGCAGTTTCATAAAGGGCAAAGCACGTATCTATCACCCAACCAATATCGGCAATTCTTGAGCATTGTGGCATAAATATTCTTTAGTTCTATGCTTTAGTTAAATCCACAATCGTACAAAACAACACGGGCAATTGTAAACAATTCCTATCACAGTTTGTCGAAAGTATGTGCGCGAACTCGATTTTTTTAGGCCGTCTTCACACTCTTATAACCCGTTTTTAGTAATTTATTTATAGATATTGGTCAATCATCAATTATTATGAAAATTTTATCTGTATTTTTCCAGTAAAACATGAATATCACAATGTAACCTCAAATGGCGAATTTTGAAATTTCCTAGTTAAAACTGAGTTAAACTAGGTGGCGCCCTGGTTTATCTTTTTAGTACCTTAGGTACTAAATTGTGACCTGGACTAAGCGCAAAATTTTTTTTGTAATAACGATTTCCCTTAAACCCGGGTCTAAGTCTAGGTCTATCTTTAAACTTCGTTTCGTAATAAGACGGTAAGGGTTCCTTTTTTATCTTTTAGGTATGGAACCTTAAAAACGATAATAATAATATAATAATATTCTAGGACAATCCACACACGGTTATCCGATCCCAAACTAGGCAGAGCCTGTACTATGGAATCCAGATACTAAAACGTATATACTTTTTTTTTGTAACTACATACTTATTAAACACCCAGACACTTGGTCGGTATCGAACCCACGACCTTTTGAGTAGCGGCCAGGGTGTCTAATCACTAGACCCGTCATCTAGGTACTTCACAAATTGTAAAATTTAAGCTAATGATTGACACTATACATGCAGTTAAGAATAATAATAAAAACGGAAGAAAATTGTACGGCACGGCACGCCATTGTACATATGTTTTTTTTTTAATTATATTGTAAAAGTCTCTATGTTTCTAGTGTGTACAGAATAAATATAAAATAAATATAAATAAGATTTTTTTTATAGGTAAATATTTTTTACAGTGCTGCTGAAAATATCCGTTAAGTATTGTAAGCTTAATTTAATATACTACTCAGTTGATTTCCGAACGGTTCCTTCATATAATTTGATCGATCTTCGACAATTTCGTACTCGCCTTGCTTATCTAGATGGAGCAGATGGTAGCGAATCATGGGATAAATATTTAATATAAAAACAGGATAATGTTGGATCGGGAAACGTGGATGAACCAATAATGCGGATTTATTAAAATATGCTTCGTCACTTTTCATCGTTCCGTAAAAGCTTAGATTTTTTGTCATAATTATATTATCTAATGAGTAATTTTAGGAATTTCTATATCTAGAATGTTTTTTTAAGCAGAGTAGCTGGAGCTACCAGTAACAGGTACTTGTTTGTTATACGGTGTGCGGAATACAAAAAAAAAATGCCTTATTTTTGGCTTTTTTTTTGCTACTACCAAGGTGGCAAGTTAACGTGCGGGCCGCCTGATGGTATGCAGTCACCGCAGCCTATAGACGCTAGTAACATTAGAAGAATCACTAGCATGTTTCTACCCTTAAGACATTTGATTTTCAATCTTTGTGTTCAGTAATTCACTAGTTACAGTGCCCTTCACGGAACACAGCAACACATTAGGTCATCTTATTTATTATTTATTTTTATCACTAATTTACACCCTTTTCCACCAAAAAATTTATACTTATGTGCCCAAAGCCAACGAAACTGAACTAAATGAACATTATCAGTTATAACTCCGGATATACAATTTTATAACTAAACAATATATATATATTTATATATTTTTTGTTTTTCATAAATTTATAAATACTTATTGATAGTCATTAGTCATAGAGTAATGTGTGTATCCTCTTCGTTTATGTAGTTTTTTTTTATAAGTTCTACGTAATTGTATAACATGAAATATTATTATTATGTAACAGGATGTGTACGTCGTGCTTATGCAAATAAATGTTTTTCTTCTTCTTCTTCAATAATGAAATACTTGTACTCAGAACATTTTTAAATTCTCCACATCTAGTCTCTTGAAAGCCTATACCAAATTTCAGTGCTAACCCATAACCAAATTAACCGTCTACACCACCGGGCTTCTGGTCAGTAAATTACATTCTGGAGAACCTGGAGGACGCTTCGAAATATAGATATACCTCTATATTTCATACAAGAATAACTATATAACAGTAACTAACGGTAAAAGTACTTTTAAGCAACTTTAAAACAAGGAGGAGGTTCTCAATTCGACTATACTTATACTCGTATTTGTTCATTTCTGGCAATTATGTTCCGATTTGAATAATTATTATTTGAATAATTATATTACGAACGAGCAAGTAGATTTTAAAGAACATCAATCGTATATGGGAAGAAATTTATTCGATAGAATGAACTGTTAAAATGACTCACGAGAAGTAACTTCTAAAGAACAAAATAATAAAAAATCACTAAAATGTATAGAATAATTTAAATACTATTGTCATCATCATCATCATCAGCCGGAAGACGTCCACTGCTGAACATAGGCCTCCCCCTTAGAACGCCACAATGAACGACAATTGGCTATTTGCATCCACCGGTTACCTGCGACGCGCACAATGTCGTCTGTCCACCTAGTGGGAGGCCTGCCTACGCTGCGTCTTCCGGTTCGTGGTCGCCACTCGAGAACCTTTCTTCCCCAACGGTTATCGGTTCTTCGAGAGATGTGGCCCGCCCATTGCCACTTCAACTTGCAGATTCTGAGAGCTATGTCGGTGACCTGGGTTCTTCGGCGAATCTCCACATTTCGGATTCTGTCGCGCAAAGAAACTCCGAGCATAGCTCTCTCCATGGCTCGTTGTGTGACTCTGAACTTCTCTAAAAGGCCAGTCGTTAGAGACCACGTCTCAGTACCATATGTCATCACTGTCAATACTATTGTAGTTAGTGCTAAATAAACACCATTGGCACAAAAAAAAATAATTGTAGTAAGCAGTTTTCTTCAAACATTAATATGAGAAAAAAAAACCAGTATACCGATACCGCAAAACGAATAAACTAACCGCATTCTGACGTCAAAAACTTCCCCTAACGAACCCAATAACCAAGGTTGAGTACCTAAAATAAGTTTCCCATATATATTTCTACTCACGTATTGACGCAGAACCGTGCTGTATTTGTGGGCCATGTTTTGATGGAAATATTTATAAACAGACTTGATATGAAATATCTAAGGACATCCTGACCTGATCCACATATCGATAGAGCTATATATTAACGGTAATATATAGCTCTATCGATATGTGGATCAGGGAAATCTTTGCCCCAGTCTAAATTCTAAATTTTTAAAGTAAGTTAAATTTTTGTCCCAGTGGACAAAAATGATTAAATTACAGGCCATTGAGCGGTGAGGTTGCCGGGGTGAGTGTGCATTTCGACTCCCCCAGGGGCGTGCTGAAGACTCTGGCGTGGACGAAATGAGTTTCCATAGTCTCTCTGTAGCGTCGATGATCTCCACCGGGAAGGTTTTAGTGGGTAAAAAACATAACCCGCCCTCTGGAGGCTATGGAGACTTGGCACCCAAAGGTTTCCTCCCTCACGGCAATAAGGCGATTGGCCTTTATTTACGCGAATACTACACATTGAAATCAAACTACTTTTACGGATATTATCGATTTTTACTACCTTGACGTTTCGATTGCTTTGCAGCTCCCATGGCGTGACCATGGGAGCTGCATGGGAGGAGGAAACCTAAAATAAACCGCGATAACATCCGTAAAGTAAGTAGTTTGATTTCTAGGCTATTGGCATTTAAGAATGGTTGAAATGAAACTAATTTTACGGATTATATCGCGGTTTATTTTTGATTTTAATTACCCGACGTTTCGAATACTTTACAGCATTCATGGTCACGGGCGGACTGAGGTGGCAGCAGTCCAAAAGTCATAGTTGTCTTAGGGTACCCTCAGGTCTTCTAATTATTATTGTTAGTCCGATCTACGCAGAAAGAGCTTACAGTATCTTGAGGTTTTGCAGTGGAATGCTTGTCTTTGGATTTGACTATGTTTATCACCATGATCCCAAGCTGGTGGTAGCACCCAGCCATCTTCTCTATTGAAATTTGGATGCTTTTTAATTTCAATAGCCTCACGAATCATCCTTGGTAATATTCGCAAATAACATTAATTAATTAATATTTTTCAATGTGTAATATTCGCGTAAATATCAGAAATCATTATTTTAAGAATGGTTTCATCAAAAACTGTCGTCACATTCTATAACTGCCACATTTGTTACTTATCATCATCATCATCAGCCAAAAGGCGTCCACTGCTGAACAATAGCCTCCCCTTAGAAGAGAGGGGCTGCCATATTACCCACACTTGGCGGGGATCCTGGTCATCGCAGTCTAGGTAGTAAATAATCCAACAGCAAGACGCTGTTGCCCGTCTTCTTGTTTACCCTTAGTCACCTCTTACAGAGACCCAACGGGAGGAGATGGGAGGGTGCTGTTCTTACCCGGACACCCCATGGCTAATTTGTTACTAATTATCTGAAAATAAATCATAGTCTCATGTAATCATTTTATCATAGTGAGATATGTAGCACTTTCTTCTTTTTCTAAGAAGAAGAAGAAAAATATTTATTTTGACACACACAAGACATGGTAATGAACACACAGCTGATACAAGAAGAGACATACATTAACGAGAAAGGGGAAAAAAGAAAGAACTACATTGACATAAAAGTAAAAAACAATAACATTAATCATTACCAAGTTGTGCGATGCCAAAAATGGCTCCAATCTCAGCTTATTGCTGCAGCCACAATAAGGTGCTGCAGCGCTGGTTTTCAGAAAGGACCAGATAAGTGATGTCACGGAAGAAAAATACTTTTAATAAATATAAATAATAATAATGAGTAAACTGTTAATTAAAGAAAGATATAGGTATAATATAAACTTAAGTGTAGTAGTAGTAGTGTAATGACAATGTTAAAAATAAAAATAAATAAATAAATAAGAGAGCCTGCATATCTATCTTTCTGCCTGGTATATCTTCGTATATTGCCTATTTTCCAAGTCCGCCTTTTGAATATTATTCCTCCACGTTGCCCAATCTTCAATGTACCCCGTAACCACTAAGTCAAGGGCCTAACGGTAGCTTGAAAGCTCTGGTACCAGGTTAGCCACTAACCATACGACAACAAAAAGTCCTACGTAAAATTGTTGGCTCTACGTGATTGTTTTTATTATATCCAGCCAGCACTATTCAGGCTAACTTCCAGGTCTTGCTCCAAATACAGCATTAACAAGGCATCTTCTACCAAAATACTCCTTCAGCGGATAACACGGCCATAACCATCTCAGGCGACTCTCTTGAAGTTTATCCGCCACTTCATGGAGTGACATATCCAACTCCGCTACTAAATTAGGAATATTTAGTGTTTTCGTCGGATTAGTGCCTCCGCACGCACTTATTACCAGCGGTAATAAGTTTTGTAGAGATTTTTTTTCTCGCTTTGGCTGTAATTAAATGTCCTTGATATAGACGGATTATTACTTAACAAACCGCTATTTATTTGTTTCGCGGCTGCGATTAGCGATTGCAAACACATTTTTTCAAAATAATAAACACTGGCGTAATTCTTGATACACTAAAGCTATGATTACTTAAAAGAAGAATACCAATCCCCTATGGATTGTGTTGGGATGAAAGCGTCGTCATTAAAATCTTGAAAGCTTTATCGATATTAGAAGATTGGAATATTTTACGAAATCGAAAAAATTCGAAGACTGCTTAAAACGCTTTAGGTAGGTACGTAAATCTTTTTAATGTTGCCTGAAATTCATTCCCTGTTGATAATAAACAAATTACTCCCTGAGAAAAATATTTAGTCAATAAATATTTTAAGGGCGATCCTAAAACATTCTTTTAAACATACAAAGTTATACCTATTTTACGTAAATTAGCGACGAGAGCGGTAGGTAATTTACTTTATACGAAGGGATACCTTTTTTGTGTTAATTGGACAGCCGTGGGGAGTTTCGTGAGTCAGAGACCCACATACCGCGATTGGACCATCACAGGGCCCCGGGAATCTTTTGAAGGTTTCCCCCGTGACTCTATAATGTACCCTCAGGCGGCGGGTTTAAAGGATAGGCACTGAGGGAAACCTGATGCAGTGATGCACGAGTGGTGAGATCTCACGGGATAGCTCAGGTCCTCCTTTTATGTGTCGATTGGACAGCTGCGGGGTTTAGTGAGTAAGAATCCCACATACCACGATTGACACCCCACAGGATCCCGAGGACTTGTTGTAGGTTTCCCCCGCGAACTCCATAAGCGTGAGCACGGGGATAGTTTCCCGAGGGGGCTGTTATGCGCCCCCCGGCGGCAGGCTGTTAGGCTTGGCTCTGAGGCAAGGCACCTGATGAAGATACCACCGGATAGCTCAGCTGATAAGATCGTAGTAAGATCTCAAATCATGCCAAGTTTCATTTGAATCCATTCAGTAGTTTCGGCGTGATGCGCAGCGCAGGATACTTTTTATCCCGACATTCGGCACGGTTCCCTTGGGAGAGGGGACTAAAGTCAAAATGTGTACTTGGTTAAACGCTTGCTCCGATAAAGATTTTTTTCATTATAATTATAATAAATATTTGTAAGGGAACACTCATAGACAGTTGTTAACAATGTTTGGAAATCGATCAGGTTAAGCAACGTTAGGTAAGGTCATTAAATAGATACTAAACGTCCGTGCTTCGGAGGGCAAGTACAATGTGGGTCCAAGTTTTAACAGACTTTAAAAAAAGGAGGTGTTGTATTCTATGCGAATGTATATTATTTTAAGTTTAGTTAACGTAAACAAAGCGCGGGCGGAGCTGCGTGGGTCAGCTAGCTATCATAATAAAACCGTTAGTTTACGTTTCCGCCACCAGCACAGATAAGTCCGCGACTGCCGCGGCCACATTTTAGATGTAATTTTGTTAGTGAGTGTTTATCTAGTTGATATATTCATACGTCACTTCCAAATATCTTCGTATTGAGTAACAAAAAGTCAGCTGCAGACTGTATTTAAGAAGAAATTCTATAATTACAGGCAGTAGCCTGTATAACTAGTAAGTTTGATTATACCTAGTAAAGCCTAGATGATCACACCTAGTAAAATTAAACATCAAGTTTACCGCCTTACATAACACAACAATTATAACCAAAAAAAATTTAGCTGCCAGACGTTACGGTATAACATCATTAAAAAATACTAAAAACGGACAGATTGCACCATTCGAACCCAACAATTAGCGTTAAACGGAGATTGACAGCGACAGCGCAGTAATCAACCGCCAACACGTGTGGCAGGATGGCGGAGGAGACATAATCAACGGGTTAATTGGTTTAATTTAGCTTTGGTGCCATCCGACATTAGTGGTGGAGTACACGAGTAGTTAGCATCATTAGTGTATTGAATTAATAAGAGAACTAGAGAGAGATTGCTTAAACTTAGTTTATCTTATAGGTTAACTGATTAATCTATAGTTAAATATACATTTAAATAAATTTATTTGTGCTGGCTGACTGACTGATTCATCAACGAACAGGCCAAACCGCTGGACCTAGAAAACTTAAATTTGGGCAGAAGGTTCTTCTTAGGAAGTAAGCATCCACAAAGAAAAGGTTTTTGAAAATTCTACTCCTTAATGGGGTTTGATTAGTATGAAATAATTTCCTTCAGAGTCGCTGGACGTTCGGGGTGTGGGCCTAAGGACGTCCATTGAGTACGGCGGCGACTCCGAGGAGGATGGCGGCGGGGTTGCGACCCCCGTCCTCGTGAGCAACGGCACAGATTCCCGGGGGGCTACAAGATGGTATCGGTCATGTCTAAGGATTTTTTTTTATACAATTAAGGTGGCAGCAAGCGCGTGGCCCGCTTAATGGGAAGCAGTCACCACAGCCTATAGACGCTAGCAACACCAGAAGAATCACTAAAGCGTTGCCGTTTTTGTGTCCGGTAATTTCACCAGCTACAGTGCCCTTCACCCCGAAACACAGCAATGCTTACACACTGCTGCTTGGCGGCAGAATATCTGACACTGCGGTGGTACCTACCTGGACGGTTCCTTGCACAAGGAACCTACCACCTCGTAAGTATAAGTACGTACGTAGTATGTCGAAAGTGATTACTTTTTATGACGTTCTTGAGTTCTCCAGATTTTCACAGACAGATAATGCACTTTATTTACTTAAAATTAAGTTTTGAATTAACAATAAATCACTTGTAGTTTATATTGCTCTGGAATTAAGACTTGTTTCCATAAAAGTCATCGTAGAACGAACCTTAAGAAATTAAACTTAAAGTATATTTTCATGAGACGCTTGTCACTGCTTGAACAATGAACAGTGACATTAATTTAAAAGCTTTACTTAGAGAAGATAGATTGGAGTAGTTTTCAGTAGATACAATATATTTTTTTTGTAATTCATATATAACCATAATTATTACCTTTCTAAGATTCATCATCATCATCAGCCGAAAGATATGCACAAGGGTGGGGTTGTCTTAAACCCCACACTTGGCAGGCGACTTGGAGATCGCAGTATAGGTGGCAGGTAATCCAATACAAAGACACTGCTGCCCGTCTTCTTGTTTTCCCTGAGCCACCTTATACGACACCCAGTGGGAGGAGATGGGCGTCTGCTATTCTTACCCGGACAGCCTACTATATCTTACACGGACAATGTATGAGTCCCTAATAATAATATTTCTACAGAAGATAATCAGGTCTGCATTTTTATTATAATCCGTATCTGATAAAAGCCTTCCTACACTGTTTCTGTAGCAATACCCTTATAGTCAAGTCATTCAGGACATTTCCCTGATATAAAGCCACCAAGCATACTCCTAAACAAACATCATATTATTATGAAAAACGCGCGGTTGCTAGCTGTATCTGTCACTGGCTGCAGGCTATGCCATCGTCTCATATTGGTACCTTATTGACCAATACCACACTTAGTCTTGCAGTTTGTTTGCGGGTGGGTGCCAAGACCAACCTTCCTCATCGTTGTCGCTGTGGGGAGTACGTAGACAAATATGGTCACCACGGGCTGTCTTGCTCGCGTAGCGCTGGCCGTATGTCACGCCATGACGCCCTTAATGATATTATTCGCAGGGGGCTTGTCACTGCCGGTGTCCCTGCCGTACTGGAACCAGTCGGTATTACACCAGATGATGGCAAGAGGCCTGATGGTGTCACTTTAGTACCATGGCAACATGGAAAGCCGTTAGTGTGGGATGCGACATGTGTCGACACACTTGCTGTGTCCCACACCACGGCAACTTGCAGGGCGGCTGGAGGGGCTGCGGCGACCGCTAGTGATGTAAAGCGGCGCAAATATGCAGCTCTAGGTGTAGCTATATATTTGCCTCCTTTGCGGTGGAGACCATGGGGCCTTGGTCTCGTGAGACGCAAGGTTTGGTGAAAGAAATTTCATCCAAACTTATCGAAGTCTCAGGAGACCGCCGGAGCTAGCTTTTTCTACCAACGTATAAGCTTGGCTATACAAAGGGGAAGTGGAATATATGTATTTCCAACTCCTCCTATCTACCTTTTTAATTAAATTTGTTGCGGGTTCCAAGACAATTTAGCGTACCCCTGGGACTCGCCGAGGGTCAAACCTCGGTGTCTTCAGTGGTGACCACTGTAGATCCTGGCTTACAGGAGTAACAGTGGTGGGAATGAGTGGTGGGATTAGTCCCATATAAAAAAATATACAAAGGGGTAATGACGCCAGTCTTTTAGGTACCCTTCCCTCCCAGTGCGGCGACTTTGAGGAAGTTTTTTACCTAGTTTAAGTGTACATGAAAAACTCAGATATATTTATGAAATAGATATAACTTATTGTGCTTTGTCAATGAAACATAATCGACTCTAAATAAGCCCGTAACTTTACGTTCATATTGAACCACAGTCAACCTTTGAAACCAACAAACTTCAACCTTTGAATCATGATAATAAAGTTTACTATCCAATCGCCAACAAGGCTTACCCCGGAGCTATAACTTTATACTTGCCTAATAACGGGCTTGTCATTGTTAAGGAGTAAATACGTATGATGTTCAACAGTAATATCAGTAATATGAGTTTGTTCCGAAATTCAGAGGCCGAGGAACCCAAGTATTAAAAGTTTATTTTCTTTACTGCGGTCCGATTTGAATCCGTCACCCGGGGCGTTTCGAAGCCCCTGGGAACCTGTCACGGTACACACAGGGACGGGGGCTGCAACCCTGCTACTATTGGTATATATTTAGCTCAGAGAAAGTACCAAAGGAGTTAGTATCGCGTCGATTCCCCGAACAAATTTTTCGTGGCACTTTTGCGGGGTGCGGGAGGCGAAGTAAACACACACAGATACACTTTCATGCATACCCACACTATAGTAAACTGCAACACATTCAAAAATATACGCACACAAATAAAGAATGACCTGAACATATGAACAAAAATTTGGCAGAGGGGGTTAGCGCATCATGCTCTCTCCAGTGGTATCTCCTCTAAGATATTTAGTTATTTATATATATATGTATACATAGGTATTTATTTTATTTTATTATGTATTTATTATATTGATTGTAGCTGTTTTTCTTTTTTCATCTTGTTATTTATATATGTATTTTTATACACAATGCGCCCTATCTCTTTCTTTCACCGTTTCTCTCCTGGGCGTGCTGGAAGAGATTTCTATAGAAATAAGCTCTGCCTTTGTACCTGTATTCTCCTATACTTCTCTAACCATGTTTGTGTGTACATAAATTTATAAATAAATAAATAAATATCCTCTTCGGAGTCGAGCCTTACTTGATAAACGTCTAGGGCCCACACCTTAAATGTCCAGCGATTCCGAATGTTTATTTGGTTTATATCCTAAGTAAGTACCTTTTTTGCCGGTCGGAACCTTGAAAAGCTCCATGGGACTGTGGGGGCAAGCGGGGTACTTATGTGGGATTCTTACCCACTAAAACTCCTGCAGCTGTCGCATCGGCACATGATGATACCAGGGCTCTCCGATGGGATCTGCACCAAGAGCTCACTGCCTTGCTTTTGAGCCCGCCGCCGGGGGAACCTGGAACGATGCTTAAAGAGACGGGGGTTACCACCCGCCGCTGTCCTCTCATATCGAGTACTCCTGTACTTGATGGACGTCAAGGGTGGGCCCTAGTAGTCCCTAAACGTTCAGCGATTCCGAAGAATAATTAATGTTACCTTGTTTTATCCTGTCATAATCATAATGTTTATTAATTAAGTGCCATAAAACTTAGTCCTACAAGTAATTTACAGAAACCGAAACACTTAAATAATTATTACTTACAGACATATGTATTGGTTTAACAGCAGCTACTGCACTAGACTCTAGGTCTGTATCGCAGCAACCAAAAAACAATTATATGAGATATTAAAATTGGCGACATGTTCAATGCGCAGAAAATAACATACTTTACTCAGTACCTTACATGTGTGTGACTTCGGTTGTGTAAGTGTGTGTGTATGAGTGTGTAGGGTGTGCAAAAGTGTAAATGTATCCATATATATCTTAACTTTTCAGCTAAAGTACTGTGCCGTGTGCTAGGCAAAATCCGCCCTTTCGTTTTCCCATTCCCCCTATTAATACGTATTTTAATAGCCTATTTTCTTTTGACGTAATATAAAAAAAAATCTAAATCCTTATAATCGTGTTTTCGTGCGGTGTACAAAAATCTGCTCATTTTCCATTTTATTATAAGCAGTATTCGAACCGTAAAGACGAACTCTGGAAGAAATTAATTTCTCATAAAACGGCTCATGCATCACCGTCGCCTCCTGAAGTACAATTCAGGTGATGATGCCGCAAAAATTCATGAAATTCGACCTTCTTAATTAAATTTCACGGAGCAGGGAAATTGCTTTGATATTTTGACGAAATTGACTAAACGGTACGCGAGGCTCGGCATGTAAGATATATGTCCCGTAATTAAATTATTGAAGGCAACATTAGGTAAACAAGGCTACTAAATTACACAAGGAATTAGAGACTTAAATTTATTATCCCATTTCATCAGACGACCAGACGCGCCGAGTATACCCTTGCGTTGTGTATATGAAGCGTTTTGCTTCGATATTTATAACAGGTAAATCGAAAACCTATTACGTAATAATGTAGCTTGCGACATTCTCTAATCAGCGTTGCCAGGTCTCCTGATTTTGAGGTGTATCTCCTGATCTACTGATTTTAGGGCTGAATCTCCTGGTTTTTAGAAATAGTCTATAAAAATTTGTTTTTTTTTTTCAAATTTAAAACAAAACGAAGACTATTCGGACGTGTAAAACCTAATAAGAAATGTCTGGTTTTTAACTTTTCCTCTTTTTCGTCATTACTACTATCCTACCTACCTACCTACCTACCCACCTACCTACTTTCTACCTACTTTTCTGTGTTCCGGTGTGAAGGGAACTGTAGCTGGTGAAATTACTGGACACGAAAGACCTAATATCTAAACATGCTAGTAATTATTCAGGTGTAGTGTTGCTAGCGTTTATAAGTTGCGGTAACTGTTTACCATCAGGTGGGCCGCATGTTTGCTGTAGTATAAAAATAAAAAAAATATTGTGATGTGTGTGATCGCGGCTAAGAACTAGTATAATATAATGATTTCTGATATTTACGCGAATATTACACATTGAATCATCCGAATTTCAATAGAGAAGATGGCTGGGTGCTTGGGATCCCTTGTAGAGGGTACCCTTTTTTTTTGACGCGGGGGAAATCTTCCTAAGATCCCCGGGAGCTGTGGGGCTCGACCGGGGTATGTGGGATTCTTACACACTAAAACCCCCGCGGCTGTCACATCGGCACATGAGAGGGGGGGGGGGGTCAGGGCTCTCCGGTGGGATCTGCACCAGGGACCCCTCAGTGCCTTGCCTTTGAGCCCGCCGCTGGGGGGCGCATTGTAGCCCCCCGGGAACCTGACACGGTGCTCACGGGGACGGGGGTCGCAACCCCACCGCCGTCCTCCTCGGAGTCACTACCTACAATGGACGCCCTAAAGTCCAGCCCACCCCGAACGTCCAGCGATTCCGAAGGGTGTAGAGGGTACCCTAAGACAACTATGTCGTATGGACAGCTACCACCTTAGTCCGCCCGTGACCATTAATGCTGTAAATTATTCGAAACGCCGGGTAATTAAAATCAAAAATAAACCTCGATATAATCCGTAATATTAGTTTCATTCCAACTAGTACATATAATTATGTATATTATTGTAAAATAAAGCTTTATCGTTAAATTCTACTTATTTTTATAAGACTAATTTTTGTTGAGAAAAGAGTTTACTGTGAAGGCGTCTGCGTTATCCTTTACTTATTTTCGAATAAAAATGCGTTTTATATCTTAATTGCGTTGATGCGTGCGATATAAGTAAGATGTGTGAAAGTTGAAATGAAAAGTAACGAATTTTATTTTAAAGATTTTTGACGTTGAAAACCATAACATGACAGTATATAAGTATGTAAGTACCTACTGAAAAAGATTTATTTTCACAGTTATATTACTTAAGTAGATTTTAAGGTCGAAATGGCATCAAAATGTCACAGGGGCTAATCCTGAAAAACAGCGCTGGACCGGAATATGTATTCCGGTGCAGCAATATGCTGAGTGGTTAGCCTCATTTGCCGGAAATGGATGTATACGTTTTGTTATTATTTTATGTTCTCCCTCAGGTTTTTCCGGCGAATAAATATTCTTATTCTTATTCTAGTATATTATCCTTTAGACGACAGTAGCGCCACTGTATCTTTCTCGCTCGGAAACGTATTAATTAGTGCTTGAACAGATATGACAGTTAACCGCACAGAGTTTAATTAATAATTCCACAACACTAAGACGAGGTCTTACCTAAACCTCTCTCAAAGCTAGAGCAATAATGCATCTTTTGATATTTTGAACGGCAAGACATACTGTCGCTCTGATCTAATTGTAATAACACACTGTTTAAAAAAAAGTGATAAAATGACAAGCCCGCTGAGTTTCTTGCCGGATCTTCTCTGTTGAGGCCGCGTTGCGATCCGGTGGTAGCTTCTTCTAAAAAAAAAAATCTTGACCTTTCAAAAGTGCTAGCGTTAAGCCTATTTGAAATAAACTATTTTTGAGTTTGAGTTTGAGTTTTGAGTTTATTGCCCCGAAGTGTATGATGTACATTTCTACTACACACGTTTAGTGTGCTATTTATTTTCTTTATTATGTCAAACTTCTATTAAAGTGAAATAAAACTACTTTTACGGAATATATCTCATCCGCTCGTCATAGATATTGGAGTCCGCCCGTGACCATCGATATTGAAAAGTATTCGAAACGTCGGGAAAGTAAAATCTAATATAAATAAGTCGGGATAATAAACCACGATATATTCCGTATAGTTTCTGAGTAAAACATTGAAGTACCTGGCACGACTTTATTCCACCACGCGCACAGATTAAATGAATAGATTTTTTTTTTTTTTTTTTTTTTTTTTTTTTGTATGAGTAGTACTGTTGGCCGCAGATGGCCATTACAGCTTCACCGGACAAGAGGGGCGAGCGCTTTGAGCGCTCCAGCCCGGAAAGATAGGTAGCGACTAGCTCAAGGGCACCTCAGGGAGGCACGGCCTCGGCTTGGGCTGCCGCTTAGAGAGTGTGTGAGTTTACCACCGGTTCACAACGCGCCCCCGCTGAGAAGAACCGGCAAGAAACTCAGCGAGGGGATGCATGTCGAGGTCGCATGTGTACGATCCTTCGGCCTCGCCGGCGAGACCGGTGTCTGTGTGTAGGTGTGTGTACGACTCGTGACGTCGTTGTCGGTGTAGGTGTTGGTGTTGTGTCAAGGTCCAGGAGGACGGACATCGGGTCGGGTGGGTCGAGCAGTACATGCCGCGGACGGCGGCGATGTACGGTAGGTCGACGATCTGAGGGACCAGGACCAGGGTCGGGGTCGGGGATATAGTCGGCAGCGGCGCCGATGAGCGGGTTCGGGTGGACGCATGCTTTTTCAAAGTAATGTTCGGACATTTCTTTGAAAAATTTGCGGATAGGGACTAGACCGAAGTCGGAATGAAGGTCGACATTCCGCATGTACCACGGGGCACCGACGGCATGTCGAAGGAATCGGTTTTGAATAACCTGGAGGCTATTGATGTGGACGGGAGCCGCGTGTGCGAATACGGCACTGGCGTAAGATAGGATGGGACGGATGCAGGTTTTGTAAAGTGTCAACTTATTCCTAAGCGACAGTTTACTCCGCCTGCAGATCATGGGGTAGAGCCGGCCGAGGACGAAGGCCGCTCGGTTGCGTACTGACCGTATATGCGGTCCAAATGTCATGCGGGAGTCTAGGGTGACGCCTAGATATTTGACCTTTTTGGTCCAAGGGATGGGACGCCCATAGAGGGTGATCTGACCTAAACGACTCCTGGGATGGCCCGCAGTGTGGGATCTGGTGCTCCGGGAGAAGAGCACCGCGGCGCTCTTTTCCGGGTTCACCGCGATCAGCCACTTTTGGAACCATTCGCCTAGGGCGTTGACGGCGACTTGAAGAGTGCGCGTCAGAAAAGCCTTATTTCTGTGTGAGAAATATAGTGCGGTGTCGTCCGCATATAGGGCTAGTTGCACCCTGTCCGAACGAGGGATGTCGTTCGTGAACAGGCTGAACAGGAGTGGAGAGAGCATGGAGCCTTGAGGGACTCCGGCCTGAATAGGGTGGGAAGTGGATCGCGCACCTTCGACTCGATATCGAAAGGTGCGATTCCTGAGAAAATCTCGTATGATGAGGACCAGACGGTCTGGCACGCCCATGAGGTAGAGCTTGTGAAGCAAGCCATTGTGCCAGACCTTATCGAATGCCTTGGCGACATCGAAGAATAAGGCTCCGGTGTATATGGGTCTGGGCTGGTTGAGCCCGGAGAGGACGTGCTCCGTGATGCGGTGCACTTGATGGACGCAGGAGTGTCCGGCTCGAAAGCCGAACTGCTCGTGTATGAGTATGCCCTTCGAGATGACAAACTCTTTGAGTCTTGCGAAAAGCAAGCGCTCGTAGAGTTTGCCCAGGGCGCTAAGGAGACTAATGGGACGGTAGCTCGTGGGATCGTCACGTGGCTTACCGGGTTTATGAATGCCGATGACGTCTGCTTCTTTCCACTCCGAAGGGAATATAGCGTGCGTCATGGCGGCATTGAAGATGGCTACCAAGAGGTAGATCAAGTTTTATTTTCAATTTTTATAGATCTCTTGACTCCTGAACTTCAGTGTGCGTATCATCTTTATGCTGATGATTTACAATTGTACTCACAAGTGGATGTTGATAGCGTCTCTGACGCAATCAATAAATTAAACGATGATTTAGTTGCTATTAAAAAATGGTCTGACAAATTTGGTGTGTCAGTTAATCCTGCAAAATGTCAAGCTATCATTGTAGGTAGTTCACGAAATTTCCGAAAAGTTAACGAGTCATGCCTGCCTGCCCTGCAGTTTAACGGTGCTGTCATCCCCTTTAGTTCTAGTGTAAGAGACCTTGGATTGTATATTGATAACACACTCAATTGGCAAACTCAAATTAAGAACATCAGCCAGAAGGTCACTCGAATTCTAAGATCTCTTTATCGATTAAAAAACTTATTACCATCAAATATAAAAGCAATGCTCGTACAGACCTTAATCTTTCCGATAATCGACTATGGTGATGTGTGCTATTATGAACTGAATGCAGATCTACTCAATAAACTTGATCGCCTTCTGAATAACTGCATTCGGTTCGTTTTTAATCTCCGTAAATATGACCATATTTCCACGCATCGTGCCCTGTTGCAATGGTTTCCTATTCGTGAGCGCAGAATTTTAAGAGCTTTGACTACTCTTTTTTCTATACTCTTTTCACCTAACTCACCTACTTATTTAACTTCGCAGTTTACTTATCTATGCTCTACTCATGATAAAATTCTTCGTTCTTCTAATAATCGTCTTCTTCTATGTCCTTCTCACAGAACTGATTTTATACATTCTTCTTTTTTCGTCCAGTCCATTCTCCTCTGGAATGCGCTCCCTCTAGAACTCAGGATGGCTACAACACGTTATACATTTAAAATAAAGTTACAGGAATACTTGCGCAGTAAAATGGCAGATTCTTCTCGAAGATAATTATGTATATAATATATATATTAGTATATTTTATTTTCTAATATATAAGTATTAGTATTATATTATTTATTGTAATTTAAATTATAGTTTTAAAATATTTATCTATGATTATTTCGTTTCGCTTGTTTTGTTTGCACCTACCACGATTTGTCTCTGCATCACCCTAAGGTAGACTGGTAGAGAATGCCTCTGGCATTAAGTCCGCCTATGTACTGTTTTGTGCATAAAGAATAAATAAAAAAAAAATAAATAAATAAAAGTGGTAGGGAAGGATTTTTAGTACGCGGTTCGAGATGCCGTCAGGGCCGGGGGATTTCTTAGGCTTAAGGCCTTTGATGAGGTCTTCCACCTCGGAATGGGTCACCGGGGTGAGAGTGTCGGATGGCGGGACAGAAGCCCTGCGCTCTACTTCCCTATCTACGTGATCGCGATGGGGTGGGTCGGAAACTGAGACACTAGGAGAGCATTGTCTCTCTAGAGAGTCTGCGAGGACCTCGGCTTTTTCCTCGTCGTCAAAAGCTGGAGGGGCGCCTGAAGTGCGGGTCAGGGGAGGCATGGTGGCTACCGTGTCGGACTTGAGAGCCCTCGCTAGCCGCCAGTAGGCTTGGTGAGAGGGAGTGATACCCTCGAGAAAACCGTCCCACCGGTCCCCCCGGAGTTCCGCGATGCGGTTCTTTACGTCCCTCTGTAAAGCGCGCATGCGGATCCGGTTGGCTTCGGTGGGGTAGGAGTCGTGAGCGCGGATAGCCGCGTTTTTGGCTCGGACCAATTCTTTGACGTCGGCCGGCAGTTTGAAGCGTTGGACATAAGGGTCCACCGCTTCAACCTGCCGGGAAGATTGGCTGATGGCCGATTGGAGGTTGTCAGTGAAAGCACTGACGGCTTGTTCGGTGTCCTGAGGGGACGAGAGGTGGACTGGGATACGAGAGAGCTGTGGCGTGTCGGCATTGGCCAAGCAGGTGCTCAGCCGCTGCCAGTCCACCACGCTCTTCATGACCGGTTCCGGTGAGGGAGGTGGTCCGAGCTCCATGAGAACGGGACGGTGGTCGGAGTCTAGTTCATGGAGCACTTCTAAGGAGCGCAACCGAAGCGTTACGCTCTTTAGAAGTGCCATGTCTAGAACATCGGGACGGTGGCCGATGATAACGGGAAAATGGGTGGGGCGCATTGGTGCAATGACGTCAAAGTCGAGAGTATCGACTAGAGCGTCGAGGCGCACGCCGTTATAATTGGTGGTGTGGCAATTCCACCTGACGTGTTTGCAATTAAAGTCGCCGCCAAGGATGACGGCGCTATCCATGTCAAGAAGTGCTTCGATGTCACTTCTGAGAAGTTGCTTGTCTGGTGGAAGGTACACCGAGACGAGAGTGACAGGGGGATGACCCGAGAGAGAAAGGCGGCAAGCCGAGGCCTCGATATTGGTGAGCGCAGGGACATCGAGTGGGATGCAGTGCAAGGATTTCCTATAATAGATGACAGTGCCGCCTCCGCGGGAGGCAGTTCTGTCATTTCGCACGAGATGGTAGTTGGCGATGTTGGGACTCCTATGAGCGGGTTTGAGGAATGTCTCTTGCACTAGCATGACGTCAACTTGGTGATCCCTAAGGAATTCACCAACTTGATCGCGTTGAGGAGAGAGGCCATGGGCGTTGAAAAACGCCAGGCACAAGGAGCGGGGCTTAATCCGTTTTGGGTGTGAATCCATTGATTAAGGGTAAGATTGGGTGGTGGGAACCACTGACAGGGAACTGAGCACACTCTCGTGCTCGACAAGGGCCATGGTGTGTTCGAAGTCGTTTTTAGCGACTCGAAGCTTGTGCGCGAGGGCGCGGATGGCGGCAATGTTGAAATTGCTCATGGTGTTGCGGATCAGTTGGATGTCCGACACCAGGGTGTTTTGTGCTGAGGGCACTGGGGTGAACCCGGCGTGAGGCGCCGGGGCGCTAGTCGCAGGGTGCATGGGCGCGCTGGGAACATGGGTGTTCCATGCGTTGGGACGGTTGAGCCGTGGGTCGCGGAGCGCAGAAGGCGCGACGCCTTGTGGGCCTGGGTGCAGGCCAGGAGGAGCCTGCGGCACGGAGGGTGCCGAACTTGTCGGGACTACTTTTTGCGCAGAAGGCGCAGGAGGAGTAGGGGGTCCGGGCACAATGGGTGCCGAAAGGATGGGCGCTGAAGGCGCTGGATTCCTGGGCGCACGGAGACCGTTGCGCCTCGCCACTCGGCGATTCCTCTTTGGGGCCCTCGAACATCCGCGATAATTCGCGGGGTGTCCGACGGTCCCGCAGAGGACACAGCCGGGAGGTTCGGTCGCGGTCTCCTGCTTGCGAGAGCAGGTGGATGTCGGGTGGTCCCCGATGCATTTAACGCATCGGGGAGTGGCGTGACAATTACGGGCCGAGTGGCCGTACAATTGACAATTGTGGCACTGACCGGGAGTGCCACGTTTGTGGGGGGGTTCAACATAGAAACCTCCGGTGAGGTCTAAAAGATGCGACAAGTCGAAAATTCGCTTGCCTTCAGGGGTACGGTCGAGAATGACCGTGACCATGCTGTAAGGGATCTTGGGACCGCGGCCACTCGCCATGCGGTGGACTTCATGGGCGGGGAATCCTTGGGACTGAAGGTCCTCAAGGATGAGAGAGGGCTCGAATTCCTTCGGAACTCCCCTAATGACCACTCGAAGGGTGCGGTCCTCTTCGAGGGTGTAAGTATGGAAGGAGATCTTCTCCTTCCTGAGATGGGCTGTCAGTTGACGGTGGTCGTCGGTCGACATGGCGGACACACTGATACCGTTGGCCGTGTTCGAGGCCTTGGTGTATCGGATATTCTTCGCTTTAAGAGCGTTAGTGACGCGCGGCCAAGCGGCTTTGTCCTGTATAATTACAGGAGGAGGTGGGCGAGGCTTGCGGCCTTCGGGTTGGCTCACCGGGGCGGCTGAAGCGCACGGATTGGGTGAGGTGCGAGGGGACGGAGAGGCACTCAGGGAGATTGGGGAGGACGCACAGGCCTCCTCCTCAACGCACTGGTGCTTGGACGGGCGCTGGTCCCGGGGTTGACGCGCCCGTTTCTTATCCCGGACTAGCGTCCATTCGTCCTCCGAGGAGGAGATGGGGCGCTTGGCGGACTCTACTTCGACCTCCATGTCCGAGGCTGACTGAGGGTCGGCCTCGAACCCCGGTGGAGGGAACTGGGTTGGCGCATTTAGGTGCGCCGGGGTGGGTTGCGGCGAGATAATCGCGGCGGAGGGTGGCGGGGTAAGCGCCGCTGGGGTCGGTGCGGTAAACGCATCGGTAGGTTGCGACTGAAGGTCGGGTGGGGTCGGCGAAAGGGTTTCGCTCGAGGTGGCGGCGTTCATGGCCGAGATTAACTCCGTCAAGATCGTCGGATACTTGACGGAGATAATCTCCACCAGCCTCACCGCGAACTCGGGAGGCACTGCGGAGAGTGCGGGGGACGACATTTTTCCGTCCGAAGGGAAACTCTCCGGACGGAAAACGGGTGAGTGATCCTCCCCGCCGGCAAGGCGGGGAGTGGGTGAGTGCCTAACGTGTGGCCCTAATGTGTGTGGGTGTGTAGGGTGTGTAGCCTAACAGCCCCGGGGCAGAGGAGACGAGACCGGCAAGCCGGCGGTTCGAAACCAAACAGCACCCGAGGAATAGGAAATAGGAGGCGGAAGGGTTGGGAAGGAGACGATCAAGATCGACTAGGGGGTCACTCCCAGGGCCGGTTGCCTTGATCCCGTCCGAGTTGCCGTTTCCTGAAGGGAACCGGCGAGCGCTCGGGTCACGCTCCGCCTAGGTGCGTTAACACCGCAAGGATCCCCTAGGCGACCACTAAAAACACGTGGTTTTTAAAACGCGGAATGACTGCTTTGTTATTTGGAAACAGGAACCTGTTTTCAAGTAACAAAGAGTCACTCACGGGCGGGTGCGACGCAGGTGTGCGGCGCGCGGGTGGCCGGCGAGCAGGTAGCCGGCGGCACAAGCCGCGGCAGTCCAAACACGCGGCGGGTCGGTGGGCCGTCACGAAGCGACGGCGGTGACGCCTGGCGGCGAATCTGTGAACACACAAACACACGGAGCGTGAGAGAGCGTAGCGAGTGCGCACGTCCGATCGGGACCGGAGCGCGCAGCGGAATGTGATGAATAGAATACAATGAGGTTCCACCTTAAATACTATGTACTAAGTAGACATTTTGCCCCACCACATTGAATGTCATTGCAACCACCAATTCATAACACATTACAAATACTACATGTATCTGTAATGTGTTATGAATTGGTTGTTGTCCAGGTTGTTATTTTTAAAATACATCTCAAACTATTTTGAGTTGCATACCCTCAACAAGTTCACAATTTTAGAACTTTAAATCTGTTATCTGAAAAATTGAGTTTTACAATCACACTAAAATTAGTTTTATTTTAAAGTTTATAGTATTCGCTTAAATAAAAGACAACATTCTATTGCAGTTTCAATAAAGTAGGTAATAACAATGCATAAATAACATACTAAAGACATGTGATCATCACTTACAGTTTTGCTTCCTCAAACCTTCATGATAATAATATCCTGATTAGTGCCTGCCGTGACAACCAAATTAATTGTCCGTCCCAACTTACACCTCCGTTATATCAAGAAAGTAATGAATAATCTTGTGTATTTTATTTTCTAGCAAACTGTACCTACATAACATTTCGTCGGAGTCTAACTAGTAGAAGATAAGAAAGTCTATAGCAGACCGTACACTCGTATAAAACTTGCAACTGACGTGTCGATGGTTACGAGCGCTGGCTTGCGTTGAGAGATGAGCCCATTAAATATTTATATCCAAGATACGTTACTCCAGTACTTACGCCTGTCGCTATATTTTACTTCAAAGTAAGTAAACTGACATTTTCCCTCTATGAACATTGAACTATATCACCATCGTATCTATGAATCGTATTTTATATAAAGATGATATCGTTTATTTATTTGGGAATATTGGTCAGTCAGAAAGATATTTTAGAAATATATTGCTAAGGAACATTATAGGTAATTCTTTCCGTGCACTCAACTGTAATACCTTTTTTTATAGTAAGTTTAAGTACCCCATAGATTAATTTTTTTTACACGTGTGTACCTATCCAGGTGTCAATAATAATGTTAGTATCTACATGGGAAAAGAGCTTATCCTTAAAAGGCTCAACAACCTATAATTAAATACCACTTAATGTCTGACTTGGTAATTGGTACATGCGTTATAGTTATGGACAAAATGCTGTGGGTAACCGAAAGACGTCCACAGTTGAACAAAGGTCCCCAAAGGTGGCCCTTAGAAGGGAGGGCTGCCATAATCCCCACAAACCAAACCCAAACAAAAAACGACGAAAGTACAACCAACTAAAAGGTCAAAGGGATAGTATAGTACCCTCCCATCACCTCCCGTTGGGTGTCCGCAAAAGGTGATTAAGGGAAAACAAGAAGATGAGCAGCAGCGTCTTTACCACCTACCACCTATTGCGATCCCCAAGACGCCTGCCAACCGGGTAAGTAATATATGTTCGATTATTAAAATATCTATTGACAAAAAATATATAAACTTATGATATACCATTCATTTCGTATATATTAAATACTAGCTGACCCGCGCATCTCCGCCCGCGCTTTTATTACATTTTGCTCCCCTTCCTCCCTTGATTTATTTCTCTCTCCATCTCTCTCTCATAAAATAAAAATCTAATTCTATGCTCTGTCTCTCCTCTCTCTTTTCCCCCTCCTGCTTCGGTCCCCGTCACACTCCCTCTCTTCCTCTCCCCGTTGTCCCCTCTCTGAACCCCTCCCCTCTCTCTTCTCTCACCTTGCTCCCCCTTACTCCACCCTTGCTGCACCTTAATCCCCCTATCCCTCACCACATCACCCCCTCCTCGAATCCCCTCTCCCTCTCTCTCCTCTCTTGCACCCCTCCTCTCGTTCTATATATCCTCGTCAATCATGGTATCTGGGATTTTTACCCACTTAAACCCTGCGGCTGTCGCATCGTCACATAAGAGGGGGGACCTGGGCCCTCCAGTGGGATCTGCACCAAATACCTCTCAGTGCGCATGCCCCCGGAAACCTGGCACCGTGATCACGGGGACGGGGCTCGCAAACCCGTCACCGTCCTCCTCAGAGTCGCCGCCATCACCCATCTATGTAATGACCTTGCCTAACGTTGCTTAACCTAGCGGCATGAAATATACTTTACGACCTATTCTTAGACCTACCCGATATGCACACAAAATTTCATACAAATCAGTTCTTCTATTTAATGAACTTGCCTTATGTTGCTTAACCTTAACTTATCTGTATGAACAACGTTCACAGCTATTTTATCAGTGGTGTAAATATTAGTGAAGTTTTCGTTATATTGAAGAAGGGACAAATTCATGCTAAAACAATTTATTAATAGTTTAATTATTTCTCATAATAATAAAAAGTAAAGGATAAAAAATGGTTATTGTGTACAGTTTTTTAGTAATCCTGAAAAAACCTCGACAAACAGACATGGTTTTGCGGTTTGATTTTTTTGCTATCTGAGGTGTTATATGAGTACTGGTCAGGATCTGTGAGATGATTACAAAAACACTTTTGCAGAACAAAGAATGAATTTAATTCTAATTACGATGCAAAGAAAGGCGAACAAAAGAAACCGAGATACAGAAAAATAAACGTGCCGATCGCAGCGACGGTTAGCGGACGACTCTTTACCCCACGCGCTGTACTACATTTTTTATTTTTCCCTACCGCATATTTGAAAGTATATAATAATAAAGCGCGTTCCATATTCGCGTCGCTTACAATATGACTAGTAAAATTACTTTAATACGTCCAAAATTGGTATGGAACCCTCGGTGGGTGAGTCCGACTCGCACTGGACCGGTATTTTTTTCTGTTATGAAGGGCACTGTAGCTGGAGAAATATGATGCCTGGGTATAAAATAATAATTTAGTCCGTCAGTTAGATTATCAAAAATATTAAACACCTATTGTTAACCGACTTCATTTTAGTCAACCAAATCAATAAATATTGACAATGATGAAGAGCTTAAATATTCGGGAGTGGGGGCCCGTGTCATCAAGCCAGTGTACACGGGCGACGGGTGACGTCATGCGTATTTTTTTGTTTAATTGACCAAAGGACAAATACGTGTCCTATATTTTTTGATACTGTAAATGACGAGCCTATTATAAGTATTACCCATATACAACCATAAAACGTCCACTGCTGAACATAGGCCTCTCTTAGAAGAAAGGGGTTGCCGTAAACCCCACGCTTGGCAGATGTCTTAGGGTACACAGTTTATATCACCATCATCAGCAGACGAAACATGTCCACTGCTGAAAGTTATACAGGGTGTCCTAGAAATGGGGTATCAAGCCGGTAATGGCGCATTGTGTAACGTTACACAGGCTGTGTAACGTAACACAAGCAATCAATTTGTGAAAGAAAATAATGAAAATAGCCAACAGTTTCAGTGTAGTGAGCTCGAAATTTTGTTCGTTATTTAAATTTCTTATTAAACAGGGCAGGCACGCTATCAATACAAATAGTAGCTTTATAGAAGTAGTCACAATGACACAGGGCTGTTCAGAAACAGTTTTAAGATGGTATATATATTTTTTATAAAATATCAATTTTGGCACATTTGACATTTTATCCGGAGTCTTTAGTAACAATACTATATATACCCTTCGGCTTGATATACTCTTTACGGGACACCCAGTATAGGTTGTAGGCAATCCAATAGAAAGACGCTACTGGCTGTCTTTTTGATTTCCCGTAGGCTACTGCGGGAGGAGATTGAAGGTTGCTATTCTTACCCGGACACCCCTAGGGTACAAGGTACCTAATGCAATTATCCATGGGCCAGGCGTCTCGTCACTAACTTATATTAAAAAACTGCAGTGTTACAAATAAATGCGGTAGGTAACTCGTACCCCAAGTACAGATTCTAAACAAGAAAATTATTATATAATTACCTACCTGTTAAAATAATTATATTATTAGCAATCCTAGGTAGGATTACTTAAAAAAAAAGAGAAGCTGTCCAGAAACCATTGTCTCTGGACCACCTTAGTATAACAAGAACTGAACATACCTCTGAAGTATTATTACCACACTCCTGTAACAGGAATACATTGTAATCACTAAGACGCAGCTACTTCACTAAGACTTCCGCACTGTATGAGATCTGGGAAAACGAATGACCACGGTGCCGCTAGAGCAGTGACTTATATACGGGTTCGGCTATCCTTCCTACCCACAATTTATTTGACGACAACTATAATTCCTAATACGGCCTCTCCTGACATGAGCACGTCCTCGGACTCGCTGTTTCCCGAGAGCAACACGAAGGGGATCCATCATTCACAGGAAATCCCGGAGTCTAGGCTGCCACGAGCACCGCCTAGGAGCGTTTGCTGGTCCTGCACAAAACACGAAACAGCACCCAAACAAAGTGTGCACATAACATTACATTTTAAGAATGCAACTCAATTCGAACGTAAAAATGTCCCTCGATTCGAACGTAAGAATGTCTAACTCTGAATTACAAATAAGGCGTATAGTTACTACTACTGTGCAGAAAAGCAAGTAGTGCACAAGGGGCGGCTTGCCATAAAAAGATTTTAAACTTTCTCAAAAACAAATTTTTAAAAAATAGGAAAGTAAAAATAAGAATAAAAAGTTAGTGCTGTTACTCATATCCTTGTGCTTCTTTGACTGCGCCCACTGCATGGCACCAGTTAGGCAGTCATACCCGGTGCGCAGATCTTCGCTGTTGAACAGGTCACGCTAGGACACGCCCTGCAGCTGTCTGCATGGCATGGCACGCGGCTAAGAAAAACAGAATAAGCAGCGAGCAATAAGCGCTCACATAAACACAGTCAAGTTATGAAGTAGTAATAATTACAGAAAATAAATAATCATAGGCTTTAATCAGGTCTCTTCCTGCGCAACCGATACCTTGTATGCCACTAAGCTTTATATCGGTCTCTAGTCTTTACGCATGTCTAGTCAGCGTGGGTCCCGCTGACGCAACCTGTTATAAGAAATAACGATATGTAAGAACATGTCATGGTTATTCCAAAACCATGTTTGCATGGCTTTACATGGGTGTCTTCCATCGACTGACAACAAAAAACGTAGGTAGAAGGCATAGGTAGAAGGCATAGGTAGATGGCATAGGTAGATGGAATAGGTAGATGGAATAGGTAGATGGCATAGATAGATGGCATAGGTAGATGGCATAGATAGATGGCATAGATAGATGGCATAGGTAGATGACATAGGTAGATAGGAAGGCAGAACCGAAGCTCAATGCCCCCTATCACGGACAGAGGTGCCAAGTTAGCATGTCCAGGCAGAACCGAAGCTCAATGCCCCCTATCACGGACAGAGGCGCCAAGTTTGCATGTCCAGGCAGAACCGAAGCTCAATGCCCCCCTATCACGGACAGAGGCGCCAAGTTTGCATGTCCAGGCAGAACCGAAGCTCAATGCCCCCCTATCACGGACAGAGGCGCCAAGTTTGCATGTCCAGGCAGAACCGAAGCTCAATGCCCCCCTATCACGGACAGAGGCGCCAAGTTTGCATGTCCAGGCAGAACCGAAGCTCAATGCCCCCCTATCACGGACAGAGGCGCCAAGTTTGCATGTCCAGGCAGAACCGAAGCTCAATGCCTCCCTATCGTGCATGTCCAGGCAGAACCGAAGCTCAATGCCCCCCTATCACGGACAGAGGCGCCAAGTTTTGCATGTCCAGGCAGAACCGAAGCTCAATGCCCCCCTATCACGGACAGAGGCGCCAAGTTTGCATGTCCAGGCAGAACCGAAGCTCAATGCCTCCCTATCGTGCATGTCCAGGCAGAACCGAAGCTCAATGCCCCCCTATCACGGACAGAGGCGCCAAGTTTTGCATGTCCAGGCAGAACCGAAGCTCAATGCCCCCCTATCACGGACAGAGGCGCCAAGTTTGCATGTCCAGGCAGAACCGAAGCTCAATGCCCCCCTATCACGGACAGAGGCGCCAAGTTTGCATGTCCAGGCAGAACCGAAGCTCAATGCCTCCCTATCATGGACAGAGGCGCCAAGTTTGCATGTCCAGGCAGAACCGAAGCTCAATGCCTCCCGATCGTGGACAGAGGCGCCAAGTTTGCATGTCCAGGCAGAACCGAAGCTCAATGCCTCCCTATCATGGACAGAGGCGCCAAGTTTGCATGTCCAGGCAGAACCGAAGCTCAATGCCCTCCTATCACGGACAGAGGCGCCAAGTTTGCATGTCCAGGCAGAACCGAAGCTCAATGCCTCCCTTTCGTGGACAGATATGAAAGCTAAGCTCACCTAACTCACCCTAAGCACAAGGGTATAAAATAAACTGATAACTGTACCGACCACCCGGGGCAGGTCCCTTCGCGGAGTGCCACCTCACGACTCGCTAGAGATCTACGTGAGACATAACTTTGCGTGTGTGAATCGGTACCAGATAAAAGCATATTTCAACCCGAACTATCAATAATACGCCGGATACGCCACGGCTAGTCAGTGGCCAACCTGTGGCATGACCCTGCGTGTACTACAAGCTCCAGGACCACGAAAGTAGTTATAAGGATCTAGCTTTTTTACAACGATACACTAAGAGACCACTATCGGTGGGCAAGCTTTGCTGTTCTAACTAAGATTCATAAATTTGAATTCGGGATAATTATTATCACTACTAGTAGATTTATAAGCTCATACAGTCAACTACTGATGAAAAGCACAACAAAATGTGCAAAACTCACGCCAGTGCGGCTGTTATAACCACACAATTAAATCAGTAGCTGTTTCCTTGTTTCGATGTCCGGCCACGACCACGGCGTACCGACCAACGCCACGGCACAGCGCATTGTATAGGCGGCCACGCCACCGTTAGGGCGGCCACGCCACCGTTAGGGCGGCCACGCCACCGTTAGGGCGGCCACGCCACCGTTAGGGCGGCCACGCCACCGTTAGGGCGGCCACGCCACCGTTAGGGCGGCCACGCCACCGTTAGGGCGGCCACGCCACCGTTAGGGCGGCCACGCCACCGTTAGGGCGGCCACGCCACCGTTAGGGCGGCCACGCCACCGTTAGGGCGGCCACGCCACCGTTAGGGCGGCCACGCCACCGTTAGGGCGGCCACGCCACCGTTAGGGCGGCCACGCCACCGTTAGGGCGGCCACGCCACCGTTAGGGCGGCCACGGCACCCTTTGGGCGGCCACGGCACCATTAGGGCGGTCACGGCACCCTTTGGGCTGCCACCTGCCACGGCACCCTTTGGGCTGCCACAGCACCCTTTGGGCTGCCACGGCACCGTTGGGCGGCCACTGCATCGTTGGGCGGCCACTGCACCGTTGGGCGGCCACTACACCGTTGGGCGGCCACTACACCGTTAGGCGGCCAAACCACCATCTGGGCGGCCACACCACCATCTGGGCGGCCATGCCACCGTTTGGGTGGCAACGCCACTGTATGGCGCATAAAGCCACTCATGCAGCAGCGGCCAGCGCCACAATGCAGCCAGTAACGCCACAATCGCCCTTGCGCATGGCGACTCGCACTTACACATTCTGTGAACATAACTACAGAAACCGAATTAAAAATTTGATGTAAAAATCAGGTAGGTACATAGTTAAATCAACAAGTACACAGACACAATCAGCACTCGTCAATATATTAGGACCGGACAGTAACCGCTCGGCCTTCCTTCAAAAAACGTATCCAGATCGAACCAGAATTCAAATACGATTATTAGTCATCGACCGAGAAAATAAACAATAAGCCAAAACAACACTTTACAAATTGCGATGACTCATCAAGATTAACCACAAAACATCTTAACGAAATACAATTTTACTGCCAGATTTATTAGTAATCGCACTTTATTATAACTAGCAGTCAGAACTCAAATCAACCCACTGCTTAAAATAATACGAACCAACGAAATAAATCCATCTCGTTCATTTGTACTAATCTAGCCGTAACACTAGACTTTGCCTGTCCTTTGGTACTTCTACGAACGATCGTTCAACCATCGTGTATGTCTAATGTACTACTGGACTACCAACAGTACTATTACAACTGTAAACTGAAGTATTACATATGATCGATTGATCTAACGATCGATCGTAATAATCCTTATCCTATTCGTGTTCCAACATGACCGTACCGTGGGCATCATTAATATTTTTTTCGAAACACGAACTACCCGCATATGTATTTTTTTTCGTGAAAAACAATACGTGAAAATAATGGAAACGAATATAACAAAATGCATCAGAAAGCGAAGAGGATAGGGCAGAATCCAATCCCACTTCTGATATTAGCAATCCTAGGTAGGATTACTTAAAAAAAAAGAGAAGCTGTCCAGAAACCATTGTCTCTGGACCACCTTAGTATAACAAGAACTGAACATACCTCTGAAGTATTATTACCACACTCCTGTAACAGGAATACATTGTAATCACTAAGACGCAGCTACTTCACTAAGACTTCCGCACTGTATGAGATCTGGGAAAACGAATGACCACGGTGCCGCTAGAGCAGTGACTTATATACGGGTTCGGCTATCCTTCCTACCCACAATTTATTTGACGACAACTATAATTCCTAATAATATCATTACTGTAATAAAGTGTTCCCTTTTAAACATTTAATTACGAAAAGGTCTTACGGAGAACAACAGAAAGGGTGGAACAATGGCGCCTACCTCAGGGGAAACAGGTTCAGACAATAGGTTAAGTTACTACTGGCCTGAGTTGATCATAAATATAATGAGTACTCTTAAAGATACCGTACCCGTGGGGTGCCGGATTAGAATTGCATCCCCCCATCTCCTCTCGTTGGGTGTCGTAAGAGGTGATTAAGCGAGAACAGGAAGACGGGCAGCAGCGTCTTGCTTTTGGGTTTATCTTCCACCTATACTGCGATCCCCAAGCCGCCAGCCAAGCGTGGGGATTATGGCAACTCCTCCCTTCTAAAGGGGAGGCCTTTGTTCAGCAGTGGACGTCTATCGGTTGCTAATGATGAATGATAATGATGACTCTGAAAGAAGGTGGGTAAATTTACTAGGTGGTAAATTTACCCACCCCCATTACCAAGTGGCGTGCACTGGGTTATATGACAGGGTAGGCAAAAACCGACTCGAACCTAAATTGACATTAATGAATGATGTAAGCACAAAACATTTGATGAGTAGGTACCTAATACTTATGTTTTTATTTCGAATAAATATATATTCTATTTCACTTCCACTACTAAGACGACACGTAGGAAGTACCTACGTTAAAATCCATCCACCCATATAAGCCGCAGAGCGTCTTATAGAACCAAGCATACCTACATAGGTACACGGTCAATAAAAAGAATAATATCCACCTCCTATTCTTGTAGTCGAGTAAAAAAACTTACCAACATGACTGCGAGTTACTTGTCTTGTACACACACATGCGATTGTAAATATGCCACCTCAAAATATCAAAAAATTAAATGATATAACTTAGTTTGTATGTTTACAGCCGGCTAACCGATTGTAAATATACGCAACGGATTTTGATGCGGTTTTTCTTAATAGATAGAGTGATTCAAGAGGAAGGTTAATATGTATAATACATGCATAATATAGTAGAGAAACACTGATAATTTTAGAGGTTTCTAATGTGATGTCGTAAATAGTCACATTTTTTTGCGCTTACGTTGCAAACGCTGGCTGAACCCTACGAGATAGATCAAAATAATGTACTACAGTATTGTACACCTTAACAAGGTCTACAAAAAAGTAGGCAATGGTATATGTTTATCTCTTAGGGATAACCCACAATAACCATTTTTTATCCCCCGTTTTTTATACTCTGAGGAGGACGGTGACGGGTTTGCGAGCCCCGTCCCCGTGATCACGGGGACGGGGCTCGCAAACCCGTCACCGTCCTCCTCAGAGTCGCCGCCATCACCCATCTATGTAATGACCTTGCCTAACGTTGCTTAACCTAGCGGCATGAAATATACTTTACGACCTATTCTTAGACCTACCCGATATGCACACAAAATTTCATACAAATCAGTTCTTCTATTTAATGAACTTGCCTTATGTTGCTTAACCTTAACTTATCTGTATGAACAACGTTCACAGCTATTTTATCAGTGGTGTAAATATTAGTGAAGTTTTCGTTATATTGAAGAAGGGAAAGAAATTCATGCTAAAACAATTTATTAATAGTTTAATTATTTCTCATAATAATAAAAAGTAAAGGATAAAAAATGGTTATTGTGTGTTATCCCTAAGAGATAAACATATACCATTGCCTACTTTTTTGTAGACCTTGTTAAGGTGTACAATACTGTAGTACATTATTTTGATCTATCTCGTAGGATTCAGCCAGCGTTTGCAACGTAAGCGCAAAAAAATGTGACTATTTACGACATCACATTAGAAACCTCTAAAATTATCAGTGTTTCTCTACTATATTATGCATGTATTATACATATTAACCTTCCTCTTGAATCACTCTATCTATTAAGAAAAACCGCATCAAAATCCGTTGCGTATATTTACAATCGGTTAGCCGGCTGTAAACATACAAACTAAATTATATCAATTACAGTAATGATATAATTATTTTAACAGGTAGGTAATTATATAATAATTTTCTTGTTTAGAATCTGTACTTGGGGTACGAGTTACCTACCGCATTTATTTGTAACACTGCAGTTTTTTAATATAAGTTAGTGACGAGACGCCTGGCCCATGGATAATTGCATTAGGTACCTTGTACCCTAGGGGTGTCCGGGTAAGAATAGCAACCTTCAATCTCCTCCCGCAGTAGCCTACGGGAAATCAAAAAGACAGCCAGTAGCGTCTTTCTATTGGATTGCCTACAACCTATACTGGGTGTCCCGTAAAGAGTATATCAAGCCGAAGGGTATATATAGTATTGTTACTAAAGACTCCGGATAAAATGTCAAATGTGCCAAAATTGATATTTTATAAAAAATATATATACCATCTTAAAACTGTTTCTGAACAGCCCTGTGTCATTGTGACTACTTCTATAAAGCTACTATTTGTATTGATAGCGTGCCTGCCCTGTTTAATAAGAAATTTAAATAACGAACAAAATTTCGAGCTCACTACACTGAAACTGTTGGCTATTTTCATTATTTTCTTTCACAAATTGATTGCTTGTGTTACGTTACACAGCCTGTGTAACGTTACACAATGCGCCATTACCGGCTTGATACCCCATTTCTAGGACACCCTGTATAACTTTCAGCAGTGGACATGTTTCGTCTGCTGATGATGGTGATATAAACTGTGTACCCTAAGACATCTGCCAAGCGTGGGGTTTACGGCAACCCCTTTCTTCTAAGAGAGGCCTATGTTCAGCAGTGGACGTTTTATGGTTGTATATGGGTAATACTTATAATAGGCTCGTCATTTACAGTATCAAAAAATATAGGACACGTATTTGTCCTTTGGTCAATTAAACAAAAAAATACGCATGACGTCACCCGTCGCCCGTGTACACTGGCTTGATGACACGGGCCCCCACTCCCGAATATTTAAGCTCTTCATCATTGTCAATATTTATTGATTTGGTTGACTAAAATGAAGTCGGTTAACAATAGGTGTTTAATATTTTTGATAATCTAACTGACGGACTAAATTATTATTTTATACCCAGGCATCATATTTCTCCAGCTACAGTGCCCTTCATAACAGAAAAAAATACCGGTCCAGTGCGAGTCGGACTCACCCACCGAGGGTTCCATACCAATTTTGGACGTATTAAAGTAATTTTACTAGTCATATTGTAAGCGACGCGAATATGGAACGCGCTTTATTATTATATACTTTCAAATATGCGGTAGGGAAAAATAAAAAATGTAGTACAGCGCGTGGGGTAAAGAGTCGTCCGCTAACCGTCGCTGCGATCGGCACGTTTATTTTTCTGTATCTCGGTTTCTTTTGTTCGCCTTTCTTTGCATCGTAATTAGAATTAAATTCATTCTTTGTTCTGCAAAAGTGTTTTTGTAATCATCTCACAGATCCTGACCAGTACTCATATAACACCTCAGATAGCAAAAAAATCAAACCGCAAAACCATGTCTGTTTGTCGAGGTTTTTTCAGGATTACTAAAAAACTGTACCAACTACTTAGAAAGATAATTTTTTATTGAAACTAAATGTTTACAGTTTATTTACAAATATACTTAAAGTAGGTAAAAAACTTCCTCAGAATTGTCGCCGCACTGGGAGGCAAGGGTACATAAAAGACTGGTGGCATTACCCCTATTTTTTTGACATTGTTGATTATCAGCCAAAAACATGAGAAACATGACATAAACCAAAATAAAAATCTGTTTTGAGATGTACAAATGAAGCCCTTTCATATGATACCCCACTCGATGTAGTAGTCTCATTTTGAAATTTTGATTAAAAAAACTAAAAGGAAACATATTTTTTTTTCATTTGCGATGAGGTTGGGTAAAAAAGATCTAAAACTATTCCAAGTTTCAAATCGATAGCGTCAGCGGTTCCTGAAATATATAGGTGTTACAGACAGACAAACAGACAGACAGGACTCCCGTTGGGTGTCCGTATGAGGTTACTTAGAGAAAACAAGAAGACAGGCAGTAGCATCTTGTTATTAGATTGCCACCCCACCCAAACCCTGTTTTTTTCTTTATAAGATCAAAATCGTAGCAATAAATGTATGAACACAGGAGCAATGGCTGATCAGTGGCCAGCCAATGCCAGTTGGTAGGGTTCAGTACGTCATATTCAACCCTTAAAAGCAGGGTATACATTACATATGTCTTATGGTATATTACTGTGGGGATGTTCTGCAGAACTTAATACCTTTTTTTTTATTCTGCAGAAAAGAGCTGTGAGAGCCATTTACAATCTGGCTCCTACTGATTCACTGAGGGAAAAATTCAAAGAAATAGATATTCTAACGGTTGTTTCGCAATTCATATTTGAAAATTTAGTTTATACTAGCTGACCCACGCAGCTCCGCCTGCGCTATTTTTACGTTAACTAAACTTTTGATAACAGACATTCGCATCGAATACATAACCTCCTTTTTTATAGTCGGTTAAAAACTGGGACCCACTTTTTACTTGCTCTCCGAAGCACGGACCCGTTTAGTTCAAATGGCGTTAAACGGTCACCCATGTATTTATTGACCTTACCTAACGTTGCTTAACCCGATCGATTACAAAACCTTGATAACAACTCTCTATGAGTGTTTCCTTACTAATATTTATTATATTATAAAGAAAAATTGATAAAATCGGACCAAGCGTATAACCAAGTACCCATTTTGACATTAATCCCCTCTCCCAAAAGAACCGTGCTAGATTACGGGATAAACAGTATCCTATGTCCTACCTCGTAGTAAGATCTCAAATCATGGCAAGTTTCATTTGAATCCATTCAGTAGTTTCGGCGTGATGCTCAGCCGTGATACAGACAGACAGACAGACAGACAGACAGACAGACAGACAGACAGACAAAAATTAAAAAAAATACATTTTCGGCCTCAGTATCAGTTATTGAATGCCCTCCAAATATAATTTTCAAAATATCTTCAATGTACAGAATTGGATCTTTTACAGTTTTATTATAAGTATAGATTCAGAAAAATATTGGATCTTTTAAAAAGTATAGTGCGATTCATGGTGTTAATACCTGGAACAAACACAATCTTGTTTTACATTCCACGCGTCTCCACAGAACAAGCAAATCGTTTATGGGCCAAAGTATACGCTTCTATAACAAACTGCCACAGGATATCCGAGATCTTCCACTGAATAAATTTAAACTTTTGATAAGAAGCCGGTTGTTGAAAAAGGCTTATTATAAAATCTCGGATTACCTAGAGGATAAAGCTGCGTGGGCTTGAACTGCTCAACTCATGCAAGCTTAGAACTTTAGGCTTATAGTTTGTAACACCTCTTAATCTGGTGGATTACTGATGGCTGTTTCACAAGTCAAATAATTGATAACATAAATACTATGTGAAAGTGTTTTGTGTCTTGCCTGACGAGGCTTAACAGCAGAAGTTAAATGTGAGCCACTGTGATTTTGGTTCGGTCATGCTCGCCATCGAAAAGTCTTTGCTTGTGGCGGGCTTCGTGTGGCGGGTCACCACCTTCCCTCCAATATGGTTGAGGGGAGTGATGGCTGCTGCTCGAGTCAACTCGTGCGCGGGTGCTGCTTGGGGGGTCTGGTCCGACTACTATCCCTTTGGCCTTTTAGTTTGTTGTAATTTTTGTCGTAATTTATTGTTTTCTTCTTTTCTCCCTTGCTTTATGTTTCGAACGGCAGAACACACTATCGCTAATGTCGATTCATTTGTAACAAAATGATGTTTAAAAAAAGTGAAAAATAATGACAAGCCCGCTGAGTTTTTTGCCGGATCTTCTCAGTTGAGGCCGCGTTATGATCCGGTGGTAGCTTTTAAAAAAAATGACCCATTCAAAAGTGTTAACCTATTTGAAATAAAGATTTTTGAATTTTGATATACTCTGAACCACAAGAGGTTGGGTGAGGCCTTTTTTTTTTTTTTTTTTTTGACGCGGGGGAAATCGCGTGGGGCTCGACCGGGGTATGTGGGATTCTTACCCACTAAAACCCCCGCGGCTGTCGCATCGGCACATGAGAGGGGGGACCCCAGGGCTCTCCGGTGGAATCTGCACCAGGGGCCCCTCAGTGCCTTGCCTTTGAGCCCGCCGCCGGGGGGCGCATTGTAGCCCCCCGGGAACCAGTCACGGTGCTCACGGGGACGGGGGTCGCAACCCCGCCGCCGTCCTCCTCGGAGTCGCCGCCGTACTCAATGGACGCTCAAGGGGAAGGGTGAGGCCTACGGCAACCCCTCCCATCTGAGGGGGAGGGCTATGTTCAGCAGTTAACGTCTTTAGGCTGCTGATAATGGTGATTTATGTATCTCTGGTATAGATACTTCTATCCATTTGTAACAAGATCTATTCTACGTCTGCGTCGGGTCCATCAATCTTTCAACGACAAATTGAAATCCGATAAATTATAATAATGTAAAAATAAAGCATATTTAGCAGGCAACCTCTGGCCTTTCTGGGGCGAGAGAGGGCGCGGCGGTCGGCCGCCTGCCAGCCGGCCCACTGAACAGGATATAACATGTGCCAACATATCACTCGAGGTCGAGAGCTATTTCTTGGCAAAAGGTTTAACTTTCTAAAATAAAAACACCATGTATGTATGTAAATATTTGCGCCGAAGTTATTTAAGAAACTTGCTGACCCGCGCACCTCCGCTTGAGCTTTTTTTACGTTTTTGCTTACCCACATAGATAGACTAGTGTTAATAGTGTTATGTGAATATGACGCATTTTAATAGTATTCGATACAAACGCGGCGAATATATTACCACCTTTCTTGATGTCGGTTAAAAATTGGGACCCACTTTTTACTTGCCCTCCGAAGCACGGAGACGCTTAGGTCAAATGGCATTAAATGGTCAGCCATCTATGTAATTACCTTGTCAAACTTTGCTTAACCTAGCGGTATGAAATAATACTTTATGACCTATTCTCAGACCTACTCGATATGCACACAAAATTTCATACAAATCGGTTCAGCCGTTTCGGAGGAGTTTGGTAACAAACACCGCGACACGAGTATTTTATACGGGGTGTAAGGGACATCGTACCGGAAACCGATACCAGGGATCCAGTACATGATTTTGAACATTCTAGTGTTGAAATTTAAATCGGCTTTATCATGAATTTCCAAAAAAATGCCGCTTTTTTAATAAAATTAGGATAACATCATTATTGATATAATAATAAAGCTTAATTTCAATTTATAAACAATAAATTACTTATTTGTGCAAAATTAGCAATCATCAGCAGCCGAAAAGTCCACTGCTGAACAAAGGCCTCTCCCTTGGATGGGAGGGGCTGCCATAATCTCCACACTTGGCAGGCGACTTGATTGAAATTGGCAATGTAACTTGAAAAATAAATATTATTCCGCATACATGCTCAAAAATTAACAAGTTAGTCATTTGTCATTTTCCATATAAATGGTTTCTGTAATGTTGTAACGGACAATATGAGAACTCTTATAGTATAAAAGTTTTCGGTACGTAGTCCCTTACACCCTGTATACCTATTAGATAGATACAAAAATGGTACAGTTATTTTTTTTCAAAGACGTCCACTGCTGAAAAAGGCTACCCCTTTGCAAAAGAGGGGTAGCCATAATCCCCACGCTTGGCAGGCGTCTTGGGAATCGCATATCGCTAAGTAATCCAATAGAAAGACCCTGCTGCCCGTCTTCTCGTCAAGCCAATTGGATTCTTCATCAGGTACATAATGTGGTAGGAGTTTATGTTGACGTTATTGCAGAGTTCCTCATGATCAAAACATTGGGGTGCATATCTGGGGCACTGCTGGATTAAGTGCTCCATTGTCTCGACTACGCTGTTATTGAATGGACATTTATCGGTAGTCCGTCTTCTTGTGTTCCCTTAGTCGCCTCTTAGGGACCGAAAGGGAAGAGATGAGAGGTTCTATTCTTAACCGCGTACCCCACAGGTCACGATAATAAGCATTTTGCCATAATTTAGGTAAAAAAATAAGTGGCCTGAAAAAATCTTGCACAGAACGTAACACATCTATACTTATAATAAAACTGTAACAGGTCCAATTCTGTACATTGAAGATATTTTGAAAACAATTTTTGGAGGGCATTCTATAACCGATACTGAGGCCGAAAATGTAATTTTTTAAATTTTTGTCTGTCTGTCTGTCTGTCTGTATCACGGCTGAGCATCACGCCTAAACTACTGAATGGATTCAAATGAAACTTGGCATGATTTGAGATGTTACTACGAGGTAGGACATAGGATACTTTTTATCCCGTAATCTAGCACGGTTCTTTTGGGAGAGGGGATTAAAGTCATAATGGGTACTTGGTTATACGCTTGGTCCGATTTTGTCAATTTTTCTTCATAATTATAATAAATATTAGTAAGGGAACACTCATAGAGAGTTGTTATCAAGGTTTTGTAATCGATCGGGTTAAGCAACGTTAGGTAAGGTCATTAAATAGTTGGGTGACCGTTTAACGCCATTTGAACTAAACGGGTCCGTGCTTCGGAGAGCAAGTAAAAAGTGGGTCCCAGTTTTTAACCGACTATAAAAAAGGAGGTTATGTATTCAATGCGAATCTCTGTTATTAAAAGTTTAGTTAACGTAAAAATAGCGCATGCGGAGCTGCGTGGGTCAGCTAGTTCCTAATATAGTAGCCGTTACAAGCTTTTAAAATGTTAATAAAACATCGAATTGAATTTACTGGGACGTACACAAGCAGATTAAAATTCACCACATTATTCGTGAAATAGTTTACACAATCCGAATAAAAGCGTAATAAGCTTTATTCAATTTACAATTCTTCTTTTTCAGGTAAGCCCTGACCAGATTCAATTAGTGTCGCCGGTCGCCGCCGAGCAAGGTAAGTACTTACGTATTAAATTTAAATAAATAGGTACAAGGACTTCTGACGTCATAAAGGTAGTTACATGTTATGTATGTCGTACGATATTTTTTGTTTTGGTTTTGGCTGTAACCAAAGCCTTACTACTTATCCCTTTCTCTTTGTGTTAGGCGTGCAAAAACGCTCACTTCCTTCGAGTATCCTCGCTTAGTGAGGCTCCGTGAAATTGTAGTACCTACCTTAGAGAACTTAATTTTAAGGGTTTAGCTTAGTTGAAAATTGAAATGAAACTAATTTTACGGATTATATCGCAGTTTATTTTTGATTTTAATTTCCCGACGTTTCGAATACTTTACAGCATTCATGGTCACGGGCGGACTGAGGTGGTAGCTGTCCATATGTCATAGTTGTCTTAGGGTACCCTCAGGTCTTCTAATTATTATTGTTAGGCCGATCTACGCAGAAAGAGCTTACAGTATCTTGAGGTCTTGCAGTGGAATGCTTGTCTTTGGATTTGACTATGTTTATCACGGGATCCCAAGCTGGTGGTAGCACCCAGCCATCTTCTCTATTGAAATTTGGATGCTTTTTAATTTCAATAGCCTCACGAATCATCCTTGGTAGGTAGCGCTGTTCTTTTGCGAGGATTGGTGGTTTGTCAAATCTAATATAATGACTGGTGCGATCCTGAACATGTTCACAGACTGCAGACTTCGTATAGCGTCGATGTTTAACGTCAGCTATATGTTCTTTTACACGGGTTTTTACCGATCTTTTTGTTTGCCCGATGTATGAGAGCCCACAGTCACAATCCAGTTTGTATACTCCTGCATCTTGTAGAGGTATATGGCACTTGACTGATGGTAAAAACTGACTAATCTTCTTTGGTGGCTTGAAAAATGTTTTAATTGAAGCTCGCTTTAAGATATAGCCAATCTTGTCTGTTACCCCTCTAACATATGGCAATACAGCAGGCATACGTTCGACTGTGGATAGCTTGACACGTTCACAGTGACGGCGGCGCGGAACTCGGAGCTTGTTATCATGCAGGACCTGCTTAACATGTTGAAGCTCGGCACCAAGATGTTCCTAGTCACAGATCCCGTGTGCTCTCTGAAACAACGATTTACCGACAGTAGCTAACTGTGTTGGGGGATGATGAGATTCGCCGTTTAGATATCTATCTGTATGGGTCTTTTTCCTATACACAGTATGACTCAAGGTGTTATTGGGATTACGGATTACTAAGACATCTAAGAATGCTAGAGAGTTAATTGATTCCAACTCCATTGTAAATTGGATTTTAGTGTTTATGGAGTTAAGGTGATCTAGGAAAGCAGTTACTTTATCTGATGGTAATATTGTGAAAGTATTGTCTACGTACCGCTTGTAGAATCGTGGCTTAACAGGTGCAGTATTAAGGGCCGTCTCCTCAAAGTCCTCCATAAATATATCGGCAACAATGGCAATATAACAAATTAACCACCAAATCAAATGTCAATAAGAATCACCAACGTACGAACGAAACGCAGTTTACTCGCGCCATAGACAATAATGAATCACGCGCAGTTGTCAATCTGTCAAAACAACCTTTGGATGAATCGACCGTAAAAGTTTTGGAATTAGGATTAAACATAATGTTGTCTTTTATTTACGCGAATACTAGACATTGCAATCAATCTATTCTTACGGATTATATCGCGATTTATTTTATTTTTCCCGACGTTTCGAATGCTTTGCAGCACCCATGGTCACGGGCGGACTGAGATGTTGAACGTCCCTGCGCTCTATTTATACTGTCATAATTTTCGGTGTACCCTCAGTTATTGTTGTTGTTTTTATTGATGTACCCTCAATTCTTATTGGTTATTATTGTTGTTGGTCCGACCTACGCAGTAAGAGCTTACAGTATCTTGGCGCCGTGCAGTGTTTTGTCTGGTTTTGGATTTAATTATATTTATCACAGGATCCCAAGCTGGTGGTAACACCAGCGATATAATCCGTAAGAATATATTGATTGCAATTAGGATTAAACTTTGCTATTACGCCTAGAAGGATACCGTACGAAGAAATAGTTGCGAACGTAGAGGACTGTCTGGTTAAAAATAATATAAAAAAGAGAGGGTTTACGTCAAGATATCTCTTCCGTGTTACGACGAAGTTCCGTACCCAAATTAAATCTTCCAAAACAACAATTTATAGCTCTTAAGAACTTGCGTACCAGACCCGAAATCACTATTCTACGCGCCGACAAAGGAAACGCAACCGTGGTAATGGATACGTCAGATTACAATGCCAAAATGCAAGAGCTATTATCGGATCAAAGTACATATAAAAAGGTAAAATCAGACCCAACCAACAACACACATAAAGCAACTAGTGATGTAATAAAGAAACATTCCGAGGCATTGAATCTAGACGTCAAATCGTTGTTACCTTCTTGTCCGAAACCACCAAAACTTTATGGGTTGCCTAAAATACACAAACCAAATGTCCCGCTACGTCCAATTGTGAGCCAGATCGATTCACCAACATATAGACTGGCTCAATACGTAGCAAAAGTTCTTTCACCACTAAGAGGGCAAACAGAAGCTCACACTAGGGATTCTTACCATTTTGTTAGTGAGATTAAAGATCTATGTCTTACTTACAATGAAACAATGGTCAGTTTTGATGTCCAGTCATTATTTACATGCCTACCAGTAGAAGACTGCATCTCAATTGTAACAAGAAAGCTAGCAGAGAAAAACATACCAGTAGGATATGCAGAACTATTAAGACACTGCCTTACATCTGGCTACCTATTGTGGAAAGAGGAGTTCTACAAGCAAGTAGATGGTGTGACGATGGGCTCACCAGTATCTCCCATTGTTGCCGATATATTTATGGAGGACTTTGAGGAGACGGCCCTTAATACTGCACCTGTTAAGCCACGATTCTACAAGCGGTACGTAGACGATACTTTCACAATATTACCATCAGATAAAGTAACTGCTTTCCTAGATCACCTTAACTCCATAAACACTAAAATCCAATTTACAATGGAGTTGGAATCAAATAACTCTCTAGCATTCTTAGATGTCTTAGTAATCCGTAATCACAATAACACCTAGAGTCATACTGTGTATAGGAAAAAGACCCATACAGATAGATATCTAAACGGCGAATCTCATCATCCCCCAACACAGTTAGCTACTGTCGGTAAATCGTTGTTTCAGAGAGCACACGGGATCTGTGACGAGGAACATCTTGGTGCCGAGCTTCAACATGTTAAGCAGGTCCTGCATGATAACAAGCTCCGAGTTCCGCGCCGCCGTCACTGTGAACGTGTCAAGCTATCCACAGTCGAACGTATGCCTGCTGTATTGCCATATGTTAGAGGGGTAACAGACAAGATTGGCTATATCTTAAAGCGAGCTTCAATTAAAACATTTTTCAAGCCACCAAAGAAGATTAGTCAGTTTTTACCATCAGTCAAGTGCCATATACCTCTACAAGATGCAGGAGTATACAAACTGGATTGTGACTGTGGGCTCTCATACATCGGGCAAACAAAAAGATCGGTAAAAACCCGTGTAAAAGAACATATAGCTGACGTTAAACATCGACGCTATACGAAGTCTGCAGTCTGTGAACATGTTCAGGATCGCACCCGTCATTATATTAGATTTGACAAACCACCAATCCTCGCAAAAGAACAGCGCTACCTACCAAGGATGATTCGTGAGGCTATTGAAATTAAAAAGCATCCAAATTTCAATAGAGAAGATGGCTGGGTGCTACCACCAGCTTGGGATCCCGTGATAAACATAGTCAAATCCAAAGACAAGCATTCCACTGCAAGACCTCAAGATACTGTAAGCTCTTTCTGCGTAGATCGGCCTAACAATAATAATTAGAAGACCTGAGGGTACCCTAAGACAACTATGACATATGGACAGCTACCACCTCAGTCCGCCCGTGACCATGAATGCTGTAAAGTATTCGAAACGTCGGGAAATTAAAATCAAAAATAAACCGCGATATAATCCGTAAAATTAGTTTCATTTCAATGTGTAATATTCGCGTAAGTATCAGAAATCATTAGTTGAAAATTCTATAAATTTTGGAATCTTTGCAAAGTGACCTATAGGAATCTAGCTAGAGACAAACTTCTAGAAACTCTATTGACCGTAGAGAACTTAGGTAGAGAAGCTTCGAATTTTAGTATCAATAATGACCTTCCTACTTATACGATTATACAGGGGGCCCGTCTTCGGATTTAAAATGTTAACTAATCTAACTAAAAATGATTAATTTAGGAATTTAAAGTTTATAAACGGTGGCATTAAAAATACGGAAAGTGTCGCCATCTCTCGCTCAATGTTGAGATTATTACAATGAATACGTAGGTAAAGTAGGTAGACGATACGGATACGACGAGACCAGTAGCGCCATCTATTTTTCAGTAAACGAGTTCCAATTTTGTTTTAAATGTTTAGTTTGTCATCATCATAGTAGTAAATACAATAATATTGAAATTCACAATTAAATCATTTACGCAATGGGGAGCAAATAGTTAATACCTACATATTATAGAGATGTATCACATAATTTATAATGAAACTGAAGAGACACAACTTTTTGTAAGCTTTAGCCACATTACTTAGTACTTATAGACAAAACTACTAGATGGCGTGGGCTTAAATTTAAATGTTACAACTAATAATAAACTTTTCAAATTCGTTTCTACTATTTTCAAAATGGATTATGAACAATATTTTTTTAAATATAAAAGTATGGTATTTCTATGATACTGCAAGTATGTAGTCAAATATAAGATGTTACTAGTATTTTATTGCAGACCCATTATTGAAACGAAGTGTCTACTACGCAAGCGCAAAAAAGCTCCACCCCTAAGCACGTTCTTTCCTTATCTAACCCTTACTTAACTTTCAACCAATTCTTCGTATTTATTCTCGCCTAGTACCAAGTAGACATTTTCCGCTCTAATCTGGATTTCCAGAAACCTATTTTAGATTGTGGTTGCGAATTAGATTTTCACTTATCCATTCCAAACTTTTCCAACTTAGTTACAAGTTTCCGCATTCGGAAACTTTTCCGTATTTCTTAGATTTTATGTTCTCCTAGTACTTTTCCCGTGTTTGTGAAGCTTCTGCGACGGCCGCCGCGGCTAAGGAAATGTCAACAGTGCACACTACTGACCTCTATTATTAGTTCTGAGTAAAATCTAATTACATAATGGTGGAGACACAATGTAAATTATGTTAACGCTCTAATTTTCTTACTTAAAAATGTATTTATTAATGTTATAGAGAAATCAAAAGCCTTAGTAGCAGAGGCTCACTCGTCACACATACATAAGTCTTCTTCATTTACGTTATATTTTAATAAGTAAATACTTAGGTACTTATTTAAAAAATAATTAGGAAAAATTATAACTAAATTATAAAGGATTTAGATAAAAATGACTAGTTATATCGTCTATTATAATCCCTACAATTACCGCTTGAGCATAGTCTTACTTTACTTCGACAGTTGTCCTGTTTTCCCTAATTTTACTATCCTTTATAGACATTTCGATCTTTTCAAAGGACATGTATGTTCAAGAATAAACTTTCATAAAATAATTCATTCTTTTATTTATAATTAAACCCATTTTTATTTCATAATTAATTTTCTATGACTATCTAACTTATTAGCTATCAGCATCATCAATAAAGTACAAACTTTTTTCAAGGTTTATCCACTGAACATATCCACATACTAGTATGTCATGTACTGGCATGAAGTGGCATGACATGTATCTACTGGAAGAGGACTGGAATAAGCTTTTGCTGGAAGCCGAAAATACCACCGAGATAATATGTTTCTAGGCAACCAAAAATCTATCCATCCCCTTTCGTCCCTATGCTACCCTAGTAAGATTGTCGTAGTGAAATCTCCGCTACGCGGCGTTCCTACGTAACGTGTTGCTACGAAATGCTCGCGTGCGAACGGGCTACGTGAATAAGATCTATACTTTTAATAAAACTGTAACAGGTCCAATTCTGTACATTGAAGATATTTTGAAAATTATATTTGGAGGTCATTCTATAACCGATACTGAGGCCGAAAATGTAATTTTTTTTAATGTTTGTCTGTCTGTCTGTCTGTCTGTCTGTATCACGGCTGCGCATCACGCCGAAACTACTGAATGGATTCAAATGAGACTTGGCATGATTTGAGATCTTACTACGAGGTAGGACATAGGACACTTTTTATCCCGTAATCTAGCACGGTTCTTTTGGGAGAGGGGATTAAAGTCAAAATGGGTAAGGTCATTAAATAGATGGGTGACCGTTTAAAGCCATTTGAACTAAACGGGTCCGTGCTTCGGAGAGCAAGTAAAAAGTGGGTCCCAGTTTTTAACCGACTAAAAAAGGAGGTTATGTATTCGATGCGAATGTCTGTTATTAAAAGTTTAGTTAACGTAAAAATAGCGCAGGCGGAGCTGCGTGGGTCAGCTAGTTTGAAAAGGTATTTTCACTAAGTAAGGAAACTTTGCGAGGTTGTTGTCTCATGAAGAAAAACCTGCAGGTTGCCTGAGAGACCTTCCTCTTTGGTTGGTCTTCGTGTAGTGTGATTAAACTTAATTTTAAGTAATTATTGCATACATAGCAAATTACTAAACAAAGCTAGTAGAGTGACTCCTAATGAAGCTGATCTTCTCAGTTGAGGCCGCGTAGTGATCCGGTGGTAGCTTTTAAAAAATGACGATTCAAAAGTGCTAGCGTTAAGCCTATTTGAAATAAAGATTTTTGAGTTTGAGTTTGAGCTGTAATATTTTTTTCACTACAGGAATACAAAGCAATTAACTGGCGTTATTTGTCATCGGATGTTAACATTAAAGATAATTGTCCAATTATTTGATAGATTTGTGTATTATAGGCAGGCATAAAGACTGTATTATTATTATTTTTTAATATAATGTTTTTTTTTTTTAATATTTAATGATACTTTGTTTTTACCTTAAATTAAAAAAAAAGAATATACATACCTAAAAACAAATTAAATACAGCGAAAATAATTATTAATTACATAAGACAGTCTATAAAATACATATTGTATACACTACATTATTTTTGTGTAGTTTAAAATAACTCTCTGTAAACGTGTTAGCACCAAATATTATTGTATTGTCCAAATGAAATTATAAGTAATTTATCAGATATTTTATTAAGGCTACTTTAAAAGTAATATTATCTATATATATAAAAACCAATGCAACTTTTCGTTGTAATTTCATAACTCAAGAACGGGCTCACCTATCCAAACCAAATGTTTTAGGCTTTGTTCGGACTATTTAGTAGATGGTTTATGTGAAATTTGCACAAAATAGGTAGAGCGGTTCTTCATTTATCACATTTTTGTAACAAATTAATTCAATAAATGGCGGATCATTTTGTAAATGGGGATTTTGCCGTCAAATTGAACCTTTTTTCAGAATTAAAACTTTTTTTTTGTGTTGACAGTAAAAGCATGTTGTTATGTCATTCACGCGGTCATTTTATTTTGGACGTGCTTCGAATGAAGCAAATTGTCAGCGATAATTATTGATTTGTGTTTATATTTTTGTTCAAATGTAATGTAATGTATATAATGTGTGTGTGTACTTTCTCAGTTTTTAGCGAGCCGTCGATGTTTCATATCGTTTACTGGCTTTATTTAAATTAAATTGTCAAAAGCATTTACACAAACGGTAAGTTTTGAACTGTTGAAGTGATTAACATGTATGCATATGTGTTTCTTCATTTGAAAAAAACATATTGTGTACCACTATTAATGTAGCAATTTGTTTTTAATTTGATTTATTCTTTTTTAATTGAACGAAAAATGCCATTTTTTCGTTGGAATAAATGAATTTGATGTTCCAATTAAATGTTTTTTATATTTCACTTTATACGTAGCGAAGCACGTACCGGGCCGCTAGTACTTAATATTAATATGTATATTAAGTTATTTGAACGGTAGTAAGCTCTATAATGATTTGTCGTGTATCGTCATAGCAACTGAAAAGTATACCTAGCTCTGATAGTTTATGCGTTCCTAGTATTTTGTCTAAAGCGCCAAAGCCTCGTTGCTACGATACGCGTAGCCGCGGCTACGAGCAGCGGCTACGACATTTGTATTTTTGATTTAATATCAAAAATAATAGTTTCCAAAGAAGATGTCTTGTAAGAACCACTAATTGTTTCTTTTGATTGGTAGCCGTCTCACGGTCATTTTTATTAGTGTAAATAATTGTATGAATTAGCAGTGAGATTATAATATTTTATTCAAGAATGATGAAAAAATTAAATTACTAAAAAATCGAAATAGTTATTTGGTACAAAATCCGTTGCGTACTTTTAAAGATCTAAGCATACATAGGGACAGACAGACAGCGGGAAGTGACTTTTATACTATGTAGTGAAGACATATTCAAACCAACCCTCAGACATAACTCCATGGTCTCTACCGACCTGCCTCTTTATGTTTATGTGACCCTGGTATTTTTAGTCGGTGCCCTGAAGCCTTCCTCAGTAACCAAACCTTGCGTAGCGCGTACCCATGGATCGCGTAACTACAACTATCGAAGCAAATATTTTTAATTCAACGCAAAAGTTCTCACAGCTGGTACAAAATGCATTGATTTATATTAAAACTTAGTAATAGTAGTAAAAGTATTATATTGTTAGTAATTATACTCATGTCACTGTGGTTCATTATTTTTCTCTCTTAAATGATTCTAATAGGTGCCATTTGACAGCATCCAATGTTATAAGAAGATTGATTAATTTGAAATCTCTAAGAAACAGTATACCATCTGGTCATAATTTTATCATTACGGTAATATGGTACTAATATTTGTTCAACTATATATGTAATTTTATTGTTGAATCTGTATAGGAAAAGCTAAGATAGGCATGAAGTCATGCATTAATACTCAAATTCAGATTTAAAATCACATACAACCACAGTTTTTCCACAGTAGCCCATAGCAGAATAAATCAAAAGATTAGCAATCATTTATAAATCTACAGTCTTCATACTTTCGCACTAGCATCATACTAGCACCATAATAGCCACTGGTATATGTGTTCCTAGTATTCACATTCGTACAGGTGAAGCCTCCCACTACTATTTATTCAAACAAGACGTTCGCCTGATGTAAGTGTGACAGCAGTGTACTGCTCCGTGGTGTACTGCCACTCCGCACCCAAGATTAGCTTATAAAGTGTCATAGTAATTTCACCAGCTACAACATGTATAGTGCTCATCACACCTAAACACCGCAAGTTTGCTTGACGCAGGCGGGGTCGCAGCCAACGATTTTGGGGGGGTCATATTTGACGGTCCCGTTGGTCTTGTACCTAGACACCCTAGCTGCTACCCAATTTTGCCGTGTTCGAATGTGGTTTTTTTTGGGGGGGGGGAGGGGTCATGACCCCTACGACCTCGGACGGCCACTGGCTTGACGGCAGACCAAGTGAAAAATGAAAAATAAAAAAAATATCTAACATTGGTCCCCACACTAGGCAATGCCTGTCCCGTGGGAATCAAGAACTTTTTACATAATATAAAAATATTTTGTGGCAGAAAGCAAACAGCTCAGTTAAAAAATTACTGGAGGTAAATATCAAATATAAAAATAACTTATTTTAAATTAAAAATAACAAAAAAAAGAAATAAGTAGAATTGATCTTACTCAAGAAACCTAACAGTAAACCTAAATAAGAAGTGTTTTCACTTTATGTTACCCTAGTACGCGTGGTGCAAAAGCCTCCCGCTTTTGGTTCGTTGCCATGATAACGTTAACCGCTGACCAAATGTAGGCTTGGTAGCCTAGTATAGTGTAAGCCATGGTTTATACCATGGTTTATATTATATTTACTAGCCAACAGCCTAGTAACTAGGCTATTGGCCACTAGGTTATTATTTTACTGTCTATTAGCTTATGCCAATGACATAATAATATTCTGACAATGACGCTTCTAAAAAATCTGTTGGATTCATAATTATTATCTTTAATCGCGGATAGCGATAAGGCCGCCCTTTGTACAAATTTCTTCAATTCCTTTTCTTACGTTCATTTATGTGTGTTCAATAAAGAGTATAAATAAATAAATAAATAAATCTTTGGTAAGATTATAGGCATAAAGCTATAGCAGCTTCATGATTATAGAACTACTAAAAAATTAAAATCAAAGTGGCAAGTCACAATGAGTAAGATAAAGGTTTAACTAAACTAAAATACTTTCTTCCATTTAATTAGGGTTGTTTGGAAGAAATCGCTATTAGCCGCCGTTTGTACTATTGTGTATAAGTTGTACCATTTCTTTGTTCATTTGTTTGGTCAATTAAGTATATTCTATTCTACTCTATTCTATAGGTAATAATTATGATGTTGTTACAAACCTCCCTAGAACAACTTTTATTCTCATGAGAAATCTATCCACTAACATGAGAATTACTCATACAATCTCAAATAATAACAATAATTATTATTATGAATTTTGAACTTCCCTTTAAAAACAAATTTTAAAACAAATAATATTTATTAGTTAAATTTTTGTAAGCTGTCACCATCGCTTAAACTTTCCACAGTTTATGTTACCCTAGTACTCGTTTTCGTAAAACGAATCATGTCGTTGCTACGATTCGCAGTTGCTACGCGCGGAGCCGGCGTACCGCTATGAATTCTGCCAAATGCTGCTTGCTATAAAACCACACCATCTGTTTTATTACCGTAACCTAGCCTAGTGTAGATAAAACCCTTTTTCTGTTTTGTGTTGAGTTTATGTATCGTGCTAGAATTTGTAGCAAGGCTAGACTACCAAAAGTAATGCTACGCTTAACTTAACTTAGCTATTCGCTATACAATAGCGTATTTCACTGTTTTTAGAAAACTATCTCAGATTGTTAATTACGTTACAATAGACTAACATTAAGTTATGGCCAACAAATCCAAAACAATAAGGAGTAGCGAAAAATAGCCAAAAGAGTCACAGGCCCGATTTTTATGAACACTGCATCAATGAATTATTGTAAAATCATTATTCCTAGCCAGAAATGGAACCTATTGATTATGAAAAAAAAAACAGATCGTATTATTACACTATCTGTCAGTATCATAGTTGTGGTTAATTTGCAATTGTTAGGTAATGTAAATAAAAAGTACATAATATTAAAATTTTATTAAATAAAATTAGTGACCAAAATACAAACGGTTTTACTGAAATAAAAAACGATAATAATTATGCGAATATAGTATAGCACATACTAAACGCAAAATAAAAAACAACGGGTTGAGTGCCGGTAGAAGCTGTGGTAGAAGTGAAAACTTGAATAACGTTGTGCATTTTTTATATTTTGGAATGGTTAGGGAATACTTTTGCACGAATTGCTTTCATTAACAGTATAAAAGTACTATCATTTATGTGGTAAAATACAATATTCATATGCGCTATCGTACACAAACATGAAAATTTATATTACACTAAAAATTTAACACTTCAGAACTATTACAATTATTTTACATTAACAGTCACCATCCATGGATGCGCGTGGCACGCTGTAACACGAACATTCGCGCAAGCGCCCTGCGCCGCCTACGTCTTACCTTACGATTTTTCGATCAGGTCCTACGGTCACATATCCTGACGAGAATTTAACATTTTTTCCGCCATCAGAAAAAAGCGCCGCTAAAGAAGTTTTCACTTCAAAAATAAAATCGTACATATTGTTACGCTATCACAACAATACTCGATGTGAGTTCTCCATAAAGATCGGCTTTGGGTAACTGCCGATTTCGCTCAGTACGTGAGGTAAGCTGTTTTTAGATGGCATGATAGAAATTTTCACGGAGCAAAATAGGCGGAGCGGAGCAGGTTTAACGAATGTGTTTTATCAGCAACGGCGCGCACTGACAAATGTCAGTTATCGTTAATTCGACTCTCACAGCCGTTTAATCCTCTCATTATCGGAGTTTAGGCTGTGAGTGTCGAAATCATCATATTTCAAGAACTTGTTTAGTGTTCATTTACACTAATGGACGTTTGTAAGTGCAGTAAATAAGTTTTTAGGCAAGCTATTATAGAAATGCCTTCAGGATTTTTCATAAAATCAAAGTCAAAGTCAAAATATCTTTATTATGAATAGGCCCCACGGAGGCACTTACACAAAAATCATTTTGTTTTACAAACTCTTATTCTCTGCTCTTTGTAACTTCTTTATTTTCCTCTCCATCCAAAGGTTGCCTGGAAGAGATTATCGCTTTTAGCGATAAGGCCGCCCATTGTTGCATTTTTTATTAATTTGTGTCTTATTCTTTTTGTATCTGTTTGTTTGTGCGCAATAAAGAATTGTCTATCTATCTATCTTATCAAACCGTAATTAAGTAGGTACTTTCTACAACCGCTACCATTATTATATCTTTCTATAAATAACTATACAAAATACATAAAGAAACTGTAGACTCATTCAGTAATTTCATCATTAAATTAGGCATATTTCCTTAATTACAACAAAAATAATTTAATTATATTGTCTTGATTCATCATCACCATCATCAGCCGAAAAACGTCCACTGCTGAACAAAAGTCTCTCCCTTAGAAGGGAGGGGTTGCCATAATCCCCACGCTTGACGCGCGTCTTGGGGATTGCAGTTTAGGTGGTAGGTAATCCAATAGAAAGACGCTGCTAGGGAAAACAAGAAGACGGGCTTTTTGTTTTCCCTTAGACGCCTCTTACGAACACCTAACGGGAGGATATGGATGGTTGCTATTTTTAGGCTCAATTCACACCAAGATGGCAGCGGCCGACAGCGCACTTTCAGTGTGAAAGAATTTTAAACTTGATCTACATTAAGTAACAGACCAGTATCGCTTGAAAAGAGCGGCGCGCCGGCGGCCGCCCGTATTGCGCTGCCAGCCGCTGCCATCTTGGTGTGAATTGAGCCTTACCCGGACAACCCACGGGTCCTTGTTTTGACTATGTTGGCTATTGAAATTAAACTACTTTTACGAATTTTTTTTTTTTAAAGTAGTTTAATTTCAATGTGTAATATTCGCGTAAGTAAAAGACAACATTATATGTTGGCTATACTAAAAAAGCACTTCGACACATATGGATCCAATCCATTGTTCGTAATATTCTAATGGTGTTGATTAATAACAGGAATTTCGTATTGGCCATTATCATATAAATTAACAAGAACCCATCAAAGAGCGTGCAAATAATAAGTTGGGTTCGGTGTATTAGACCCGCGGGAGCAGTTTGACCTTCTGTCACAGTTTTTTTTATTACCGAACATATTTCAATCGAGTTGGGACCCAAAATAATGTCTACCAGTAAGGTGTTTTTTGGCTTACATCTCCCGCTCGGGAAACGGAAATAGGTATTGTTCGATCCTAGCTCAGTGTGAAATTAAAACAAGGCGGACTGTAAACTTTGATGTAATATGTAAAAAGATAAATTATAATAATTTAGGTGCTTGTTGGTGGTGCCTTGCTCGTTCGCTCGGTAATGTCGTCTGATCCAGTGTTGCCCGCCGTGCGGTGACAAATTCGTATGTTCATGCGTGAACAAATTCCCGCCGTTGAAGAGATCCAGTAGGATATGTTCAAGAAATAGGTAATGGACAGATGTTATTGTAGGCTCTCCGTATGGTTCCTCTTTTGGTTTTTATATCTGCGACTCTCGTGATGCCGTCTGCGCCTGGGAAAGTCCGCACAATCCGTCCGAGAAGCCATAGAAGTGGAGGCTGCGTCTTATCTCGAATGAGAACCAGAGTCCCTTCTGTAAGTGTTGCTGTAGAGCTATGCCACTTGGTCCGTTGCTGAAGCAGACAAACATATTCGTGATTAAATCGCTGCCAAAAATGTTGCTGGATGTATTGTATCCGTTTGTAGCGCTCCAGCCGGTTGATATTGGTGTCGATCACCTGTGGGTGGGGAACAGCCGTCAGTGGTCGTCCAATTAAAAAGTGGGAAGGAGTTAAAGCGGTATAGTCGGAAGGATTAGAAGAGAGAGGAGTCAAGGGACGAGAGTTTAGAACTGCCTCAATACAAGCTAGGCATGTTGCCATTTCATCATATGCGAAATGAGTTAATTGGAATAGCTTTCTTAACATCTGCTTAGTGCTGCGGACGGCGGCTTCAGCAAGGCCATTAAAATGTGGGGAATAAGCCGGAACAAATATGAAATTAATGCCCTCTTGGGCCATCTCAGTAGTGAGATTTGCTTGCTCATTTTCAAGAAAGAGCCGTAATTCGTTGCAAGCGCCTACAAAGTTGGTTCCGTTGTCGGACAGGATGCTTTGCGGCTTTCCTCTACGAGAAATGAACCGACTTACGGCTGCCAGGTAACCTTCTTTTGTGAGGTCTGTAACCAACTCCAAGTGCACAGCCCTAACTGCGAGACAGACAAAAATACACAGATAAGACTTAATAAGTTTGCATCCCCTTCCCTTTCGGTCGGCAATCAGAACTGGCCCAGCATAGTCGACACTACAATTCAGGAATGGGAATTCTAATGAGGTCCTTGAAGTCGGGAGTTGTCCCATTATAGGCTGCACATTTCGAGCTTTACTTCGAAAACACTTCACGCACTTTTGAACCACAGATCTAGATAAGTTACGGCCACCTAATGGCCAATAGGTTTGGCGAACATTAGCCAGGAGAAGCTGTGGGCCTGCATGGAGAGTTTTCTCATGGTGGACATGAAATAACATTTTTGTAAGGTGATGCTTGCTACACAATAAAATTGGATGCTTGATATTGAAGTCATATGGAGAATTATCAAGCCTTCCGCCCACGCGAATGAGATCGTCCGGGTCTAAAAAGGGAGCAAGGGAAATTAATCTATTTTTCGGTGGCAACGGTTTGCCTGATTTAAGAATTTTATACTCAATCGGAAACATTTCCTGTTGTGCGCTATATAGTATATATTTCATTGATTTATCTAGGTCCTGTACAGTTAGAGAGCCCTTAATTTTATTTTGTTTGTTTTTTATATTATGTATAAATCGTTGTATATAAGCTATTATCCGTTGTAAATATTTTAGATTAGAATATTTGTCTATTAATTGTTGAATGATTGTTTTATTTAGATTCTCATTAGTATTGCTCATATTATTATTATCGCCAAAATGACATACCACTTCTGGCAAGTTAGACTCTGTGGTGTTACTAGGTATCTTAGGCCATTTACTTTCATCTGACTGCAAGAAAGTAGGTCCTGTCCACCACAGAGACGAACCTCCAATGAGATCGGCTTGAAGTCCACGCGATACAATGTCTGCTGGATTATGTGATGACGGCACGTAACCCCATGTGCAGCTAGACGTGGTATCCTGGATTTCATTAACTCTGTTGCGTACAAATGGTTTTAGTAGATTTGGTGACATAGATAATCAACCTAGCACAATAGTTGAATCGCACCAAAAGTAAACTTTATTAATTGACAATGTGAGCGAGTCATTTATTTTAGTATATAATCGAGTACCTAACAAAGCTCCGCACAGCTCAAGACGGGGTATTGTTGTCGGTTTAATGGGTGCTACACGGTTTTTGGAAGTAAGCAATTGAATTTTTACACTACATCCATCAAAGGATCGTATGTAGCCTACTGCGCCATACGCCTTTTCAGATGCGTCACTGAAAATATGTAGCTGTATGTCTATAGGTGAATCACAGAGAATCCATCTAGGTATTTTTATTTGATTTAAGAGTGGTAAAGTTTGAGCGAAGACAAGCCATAATTTTAAAATGTCAGGGGAAACTACTTCATCCCACGAGCGTTTCTCAATCCACAGTCGTTGCATTAAGAGTTTTGCCTCTACAATACAAGGACACACTAAACCTAGAGGATCGAAGATCTGTGATATTATAGATAGGATATACCTTTTAGTAACCTTATCAGAAGGACTAATGTTGATTGAAAATGAAAAGGTATCAGAGGAACATTGCCAGTTAAGCCCTAATGTTTTAGATATCTCATTAGCGCTCAATTCCACTTGGTCATTAATATTAGTCTGCAATAAGGCCTTTAAGACATCTAAATTATTTGAATGAAATTTTCGCAAGTGGAATTTTGCAGAGTTTAATGTTTCTATGATGCCCTGACATAGAGTGATGGTATCGGTTATAGAGTTACAACCTCCTAGGTAATCATCAACGTAGAAATCATGGCTGATAGCTCTACGAACGTGATCATTACAAGATTCATTTGCCAACTGTAACAAACATCTAGTAGCTAAAAACGGCGCTGATGCCGTACCGTAGGTAACGGTGTTAAGTGTATAATTTTGAATAGGCCCTGATTCGTTAAAACGCCATAATATTTGTTGCAGACATCGCTGGTTAGGGTTTATCAGTACCTGTCTGTACATTTTTTCGATGTCCGCAGTGACAGCATATTTATGTTGGCGAAACCTTATCAGTATTGATAATAGGTCATCTTGTACAGTTGGACCAATCATTTGTATGTCATTGAACGATTTACCGCTTGCTGTCACTACGGATCCATCGAAGACCACACGAAGCTTGGTACTTGTACTTGATTCTCTCATAACTCCGTGATGGGGAAGAAAATTATTATTTTGTTCAATATTACATTGACTTTCAGACATGTGGCCAAGGCTGATATATTCTGAAATGAAATTAGAGTAAAGTTTTTTAAGGTAAGGATTTTTAGCAAGGCGTTGTTCTAAAGATAAAAACCTACGCTTAGCAATATAGTACGATTCACCTAAAATGCTAGGAGATTCTTTAAGAGGAATAGTAACTACGAACCGTCCTTCATTGTCACGCTTTGTAGTTTCAGTGAAATTCTGTTCACAAGCACGCTCTTCTAAAGATAACGCATGATGTGGTAGTACAGTGTCAAGTGCCCAAAAACGCGTAAGGTCAGGATCGTTATTTGCAGATAAGTGATTGGAAAAATGTATAGACTGATTTGTTGGTGATTGTTGAAGACGAGTTATGGGACCCGATACAATCCACCCTAATTTCGTCTCACATAATGTCGGTTGATTTTTGCCTAAATTAATAGTTGAACGACCTAAAATATCCCAAAATACTTCAGCATTGGCTAAAATGTTTATAGCTGAGGGATGAAAAAATGTCGGGTCTGCTAATTGTAGTCCTTTGGGAAGAGGAATGCTACAAATATCGACTACTGTGGATGGTAAAGCCTTTGTAATTTCCGGTAATATTAAACAATCAATGTCCATCTTATAATCGTTATAAATAGACTTGATTGTGAGCTTACAAGATTGCGAACTATAAGACATTTGATTATTGATCCCTGTGACTGTAGAGCTGGCTTTATGTGGGACCAAGCTTAGTCGATTGCAAAGATCTTGAGTGATAAAATTAGCGGTACTACCATTATCCAGTAAGACTCGGGCGCGGAGCTCCTGCCCATCGTGGCTCACGACGCGCACCAAAGCTGTGGAAAGCAAGATAGCAGGCGCTGCAATGTTAGTTGATAAAGCTACGTTATCCTGATTAAAAGGCATAGGATCGCGATAAGGTAAAGGCTCAGAAGATTCCATGTGCAAAAGTGTATTGTGCTTGTATGTACAGTACTTGCAATGAGATAATTTACATGATTTGTCATTGTGACCAAAGCGTAAACAATTTAAACAAACTTTCAATTCTTTGGCTTTTTGATTACGTGCTTCAATAGTAAGATTCCTGAATGTTTCACAGTTAAAAAGATAATGACTATTGGAGCACAAAGGACATGATATTATTGAATTGCTTTTTCCTTTATTGCTATTACTAGTTGCTATGATAAAACTTTTAGATTTTTGTGTTTCGGTATGTTGTTTTGTTCTATTTAAGTTATGATTTTCCTCGATGGTTTCTAAAAGGTCTGCTCTGTTGCTGACGAACGTACAGAACTGGGATAGTGTAGGCGGGGACGATAATGTGTTTCGGTACTCTTCCCAATGTCTATTTGTGATTGGATCTAATTTACCAGACATCATGTAAATAAGAAGAGTGTCCCAATACTCAGTGGGCTCCTTCAGCGTTTTTAAAGCACGAATGTTTTTATTAGTCACGTCAATAAGACGACGTAAACCTTGATAAGACTCCTTTATGACAGGATTGACGTTAAATAAAGCCTGCACATGATTGTGGACTAGAAGTCGGCTATTATCGTACCGTTCACACAATAAACTCCACGCAGATTGATAATTATCACTATTAAAGTCGAGGTTTTTTATGATCTCGGATGCAGTCCCTTTTAAAGATGCTCGCAAATAGTGGAATTTATTTATGTTGTCAATACTATTATTATTATGAATTAAAGACAGGAATGTGTCTCTAAACTCCAGCCAGCCCTGATAATTGCCATCGAAACGGGGTAAATCAATTTTGGGTAATCGTACGAAATTGTTATTAAGTCTTATACAACCTGGTATTGAGTCTGTTGAGCCAGCTATCCCCCCTGTGCGCTCGAGAAGCTGGTTACCGGCCGCTTCATTGTTAGACGTCAGTAGGTGCCGCGCTCTGGCTACCAGCGAGTGGTACTCGTCCTCAAACTGCGCGCGCGCCGCGTATGCTTCCTCGGGTTTGTCGGTCATAATTTCGATTTCCATCTGCAATTCATCGTATGGTACATATAAGGCTTCAAATTTTGAAAGACGTCCCTCCAGATCAATTTTAAATAGGTCCGATAAAGTGGTTGTATCTTTAAACTTTGCTAAATAATTACTAAATATTGTAAGCTTGCCTTTCATAGGACTTAGTTTTCTTTGTAATTTAGATTCATCAAACCCTTGCTTAGCGGAACTACCAGCTGATTCAGGCATAATTAATGGATATAAAATATACTAATGAAATAAGCAAAGTTGAATTGACAATATTTATAGTGAAAGTATGTAAAATTTCAATATTCCGTGGTAAAAAACAGCTGATTACTCGTAAGTACAGATGAGTCGTGATAATTATGAATAGGCAGCAATATGGCGCTAAGCAATATGATGAATGACCTTGCTTGACCCGGTGCACCGGTGGTAACAGCTGTGCTGATAAGAAATTACCGTTGAACTTAGTGCATAAATGTTTATTTTTGCGTGTTTTTAGATGATAATTACGTACTGTGATACTTATTTTCGCATATGAAGAAATAAGCAATTATAATTTCGATAAAGGGTAGTAAGACATACGACATGAAATATCAAATAATGATATTATGAGGAAAGATATGGAATAAGAAGGGAAATAATTGGAACGAACTCACTGTGAACGACTGATTTTTCTCCACAAGGTGACCTTTCACTGTAATCCAAATCAGCGTAGAAGACAGCACACTTATTCTTCAGAGGTCGAAGTCCACCAACTATACGTCGCACCCGAAGCTAGTTCTTGAAGGCGGTAAAAGGACCATTTTGTTCGATCCTAGCTCAGTGTGAAATTAAAACAAGGCGGACTGTAAACTTTGATGTAATATGTAAAAAGATAAATTATAATAATTTAGGTGCTTGTTGGTGGTGCCTTGCTCGTTCGCTCGGTAATGTCGTCTGATCCAGTGTTGCCCGCCGTGCGGTGACAAATTCGTATGTTCATGCGTGAACAGGTATATGTTTTAAGGGGGTAACAACGGTAAAATTGCAAAAATAGCCTTTAAAGAGTTCGATGGATCAATCCGCTATTGCATTGGCTATGAAAATTATATGTACTTATACCTCAGATCTTCTGCAAATAGTTTTATTGATTAGATATTGGATTAAATATAACGTTTTCAAGTAATATGTATTTAAAAAATGCACTACGTTGGATATGAATTGTGTTAGCGTTCAATATCCGTTCATCGGATAGACGTCAAACTTGGACTATAAAAATCATATTAACCTATTCTACAATTTGTATTGATTACATTTCTTAATTTCATTCATGTTTTACAAGAAATTATAGAAAAACCAAGTACGCGATGCATTTCCCCTTGCAGCGCCCCCGCGATCGCTGTTATGGAGGGTGGACGTGCTCGATTGTTTTTTTGACAAGACGAATTTAATTTAAATGATTTTGAACATATTTTTAATTAAGATATGTTACATATGGTATAATTATAACATTATAAATCATTTCAAATGAAATCTATACTTCTATATTTAATTAAAGATATTTTGATAGTAATACCATATTTTTGGTTCATCATAGAGTATGCGAAAGTATCGTTGCCGAGTATTATGCCTAACTATTAAAGCGTATCAGAGTCATATATATTCTTACTAATTGAAATCGTATTTAATATTGTGTAGGTCGACAAAATGACATACATTATGATATCCTTTACATTATGATTATTTTTTGTCAAAATATTAACGGTGTTATTATTACTATCATGTTGGTTTTTGCAACTTAGCAACGAGTCGAGTACCTGGGTGGTTGGCTTGGTGGTGAGCGACACGCTTACCTACGGACAGTTGCATTGGACAGTTGCTCGTCTTTTGAGACATCTGGATGGTTAAGTTGGAAGGGTACTCGTGTACTATCTAAGTGGCGCCACTTTAATCTTGGATTACTTCCGCTATGTAACATAAGTAGGAGGTCACTGTAGCTGGCAAAATAACTATCGGACCAAAAGGCTATAATTATAGTTTTGGACGACAGGGACAGGAAGAGTCTTTTCTATGGGTGGGTGCTTCGATTACTATCAGATAATACCTTGTTACTTAACTAAGTTGCGTAACAATAAACTGATGGTGTTGTTGGCAGGCACGAGAAAAAATACCACCGCGTTAAAATGTTAGTTACTCTAAAACCAGATTGCTTATTAGAATCAATGTAAATTAAATATCTATTTTAATTTTACATTACCTTTGCACCTACCACTATTACCCTCTGCATCATCCAAAGGTAGACTGGCAGAGAATGCCTAAGGCATTAAGTCCGCCTTGTACATATTTAAGTGTGCTAAAGAATAAATAAAATAAAATGTCAAATGCTCCGCATAGTTCCAACCCCGCGATGGGTACAGAACTCAAGATAAAGTTACGTTACGTACTCTCGCGGTCACGAACGGTCTATCACCTTTAGGACGACAATCGCTTCCACGTGCCGGCCCAAAATACATGCGGACGGTGTAAGCGCCCGGAACGTCGTTCAAACTATTTTGATTGAAAACTGAAACTTACACTAAAAAGACTATTACTGAATTCGTGCGTTCAAACAAACAGTGCTACGGATTCCTTTGGCAGCCACGTATAGTTTGCTACCCTGGCCGCTGACCTAAGATCTTGGGGTCGATTCCCACACTGGACAAACATTCATGTGCATGATCGTAATCTGTTTGTCTTGGGTCTGGGTCGTTTTCACCTGTACTTAATTATGGAAAAAGTTAAGTATCTTATCATAGTTTCAGTTTGATGGCCATTACGGAGTCGATCACGGAACTCATCTACATCATCATCAGCAGCCGAAACGTCCACTGTTGAAAAAAGGCCCTCTCTCCCTTAGAGGGGAGAGGTTGCCATAATCCCCACGCCTGGCAGGCGGTTGGTGATCGCAGATAGGTGGTAGGTAATCCAATAAAAAGACGCTGCTGCTCGTCTTCTTGTTTTTCCTTAGTCGCCTTTTACGGACACCCAACGGGAGGAGATGGATGGGTGCTATTATTCTTATAATGGAACTAACTGTCACAATAAAAATAATTTATGATTTTTGGGTTTGCACGACTTGGGTTGACGTTGGGTATCTGGACTTGAGTAAGGTTGGAAGCTAGCAAGCTTCCAAGATTCGGGTACTTGTGCCGTTCTTAAAGATAATATACGCATTAGAATAGGAAACATTACAGTTACACGCTTCTCTAATAATACCGCTAGCATCTCATCACTGTCATGCAGCATCTTAAGTCACTCTCTTTGTCATACTCGAACATCGTAATCAATCATCAATTTGCTTTTAGTTCATTTTTCCAGGAATCAAAAAGCTCAACTATCAGATGGATGTTTATTGGTTAGAGAATTTGGAACTAAATTAGGAAATATGTTAAAAAGGTTCCTTTTAAAAAAAACTATATTTTGAAGGCTCTGTTAAACGCTTTCGTTTTGACGTGCAGAACAGAAACCTTAGGACTTTGTGCATAGTTTCATTTCAAGTACGATTACAGTAGTCACGGCAAGACGCTGCGCAGTAGCTATTTTTATGTTTATGTATTCAGAACTCACAACTGTACTTGCGCAATGGTTCGTCAACCCTAACTTCAGACACACAAAAATCCGCTGTGACTGTAAGTTATAAGTAGTACGAATGTATATGGATTCCGAATGGCAGGCACAATGTATTCAGCTGGGTCGAAGTGCGTTCCGGTTGTAACCAGACCTAATAACGACCAACAATAGAATAGAAGTATGTATAAGTCTCACTAGTCAGGCATTGGCCATTCTATAATAGACGGACTGAACCTTTGATATATGGATATGATAAGTTTGGAATATGAAATGCAATAATCCGTATCCTGATGCAACACATCAACTACGGTACCACTGTAAGTGGTTGGGTTGTCAGATTGTAATTAGGTGGCACGCCAAGGTATACATCAAGATATAAAACAGTGGGTTACCGTTATTAAACTGCATCATTACATTCTATAACGGAATAGGCAAAATTAACAAAACTCCATTCGACACATCTGCATATTTTTAGTCTAGGATTTTTCAAATGTAATATTCATATTTGCTGGTAGCGCCCTCTACGATGACAACTCTCGGCCGGAGCGGCCAGATTCTCAAGGTCATTGGCGCATGTTACCCCCTTAACCAGTTTTCTCGGTAACTACATATTCTTAGGACGACTATAAGTTATTTAACGGTATATTTTCGGGACATTCGTGTTAGTTACGAATATATAGGTGCATTTTAAATGTTTTCTGGTTGTCACCACTGCCGTGTCATAAATCTTAATTATCTATCTATCTGTAGCATCGAGTAGACGGTTATCCATAACCGTCTACTCGATGCTATAGATAGATAGACATACTGACAGGCGTAAAACTTACAACACCCCTCGTTTTAGGTCGGGGGTTAAAAATAAAAGCTTTCGAGTACTTTATGTAGATGGCACGTTTATTTATTGGACTAGACTCCTAACTGTCCACAAATGATTGATGGTGCAAATAGTCGAAGTAAACGCCAACTTGATTGAGTATTCCACGAAGATAGATCGTTTGGCAAACAGTTCGTTTGTACGTCATTAGAATAAATTAAAAGTTTCTTCGGATCGATTACTTAGTTCAATAACGGAGATGTGGTGTGTAAACTAATCACGATACACGACACACTGAATGCGTGTGCGTGTCACGTCGTAGTAACGCCGTGCTCCCTTGGCACACCGGTCTAGGTATACGTCATTTCTACGTGCGCGTATAGAAGAAGAGGAAGAAAATCATTTATTCGTAGACGATACAAGAAAACACAAACAAAAAATATGATTATAAGTTAATTAACTTACTACGAAAGGGCTCCAACTCAGCATTAAGCGGATTGCTTGCAAGCCGCGCTGGTCTTCCGTTGGAACCCGTTCACTACCTCATGGACCCTATGCCATACACACACAAATACATAAAATGCCTAATATAAAAAAGGATTAAAGGAACGAATAAACAGTCACTTCACTCGCACAGTGATCTAAAATTAAAAATTTGTGCTAAGTGCTAACCAACCAAAATATTACCTTTGCATAATTATGTTAGCTACTTCCAATACAATATGAGCAATATCAGTGTCATATCAGTGTGAATAAACTATTTTAAAAAAAAATAAAAACCGACTTCAAAGTAAATTATCTAAAAAGCATAAACTATTTTTAAAAAAATAAAAACCGACTTCAAAGTAAATTATCTAAAAAGCATAAAATAACGAAAATATATTGAAGTCGGTGTCAGCTCGTGCTAGTATTAGTTAACATGATGTGCTAGCACCGACTTCAATATACACACATCAAAAGTGTCTAGGGATCAACATATATTTTTGCAATAACTTTTCTCCTGATTGATATTAATTAAAATTTTCTTTAAGGATTCATCAAATAAAGTGTTTTCGTTTGTCACAGTAACGATAAACCAAGTCACCTTTGCATTAATAAAGAAATTTGCCATTTTCCTAATAAAGGGATTTTTGACATTTGAACCACTAACACAAAAGTTCGAAAAAAAGACTGAAATAACAGTTTTCTTTAAAATTTTATTGGGTAACTTAAACAATGAATAATCCGTGTTTCTACCGCGAACACTAACAACACAAGAACATCGGTTTGGCATACTCAAAATGAGTTCATCCAAATCACGCTGTGGAATGGCCGCCCATGTTCGTTGCAACAACAAAAAAAGGTCTTCTTGCGACTGGATACCCTCCATATTCGGCAGAGCTCTTCTCTGTAGCATATCCCATGCATGCTCAATCGGGTTCAAGTCTGGCGACTGAGCAGGCCAGGGCAGGACATTGATGTTAGCTGCGGCGAGAGTCTGTCTTACAACTCTTGCGGTGTGCGGTCGTGCATTATCATGCATTAACTGAAATAAGGGACCGATTTGCACTTGTAGAGGAACGATGACGTCTGATACAATCGTCTCAGCATAAATTTGAGCGTTGAGGTTGCCTCTGATCCAAATCAACTCAGTTCTTCCGCCGATCCAAATACCCGCCCATACCATGATGGTTCCACCACTATAAGGATGGACTTCCTGGCAGGATTTTAATCGCTGTTGGCGTCCAGGGGTTCTCCAGTGTCGTATACGTCTTGTATCCGGTCTCATACCAAAACGAGACTCATCAGAAAAGCACACGAAACGCCATTGTTCTTCTGCCCAATTTCTGTGTTCAAGAGCCCATTGATATCGAATCCTACGATTGTGCATTGCTATAGGTGGTACCCGTAGCGGTCTTCGGGAATGAAGGTTCACTTCATGCAAGCGGTTTCTGACTGTTTGGTCGCTAATTAAGTTCCCTGAAGAGTGATGAAGCCTCACGGCTAACATCATGGCAGTTATTGTTGGAGCTCTTCGAGTTAAGATTTGAATATATCGGTCTTGTCTCCGTGTGGTGCAGCGATACCGTCCTCCATGGCGCTCAGCCACGGTACCAGTGCTTCGGTAACGTGTCCAAAGTCGACTGATAACACTCTGACTTGTATTCAGAGCTAAAGCCACAGTACGTTGCCGGGAACCAGCTTCTATCATTCCCACGGCACTGAGCATTTCTTCCCTGCTTAAATGACGTCGCCGCTCCATAATAACGTTGGTTTTAATCAGTAGTAGGGAAACAGTAGCACTAATAATGTCTTCAATGCGTTGTATGTTTTTATAGGGAAAATATTGACAGCTGATTTTCATCTTTTACTCGAATTTGATTCACAGTTCCTGATTCAAATTATGAAATGCACCAAAAAGGATCCATATATATTTATAAAATCATAAATTTATTACAAAGCCACATCTCAATCTCAAGAAATCCGCTTAAAAATGCTTGATCCCTAGACACTTTTGATGTGTGTATTTTCGTTATTTTATGCTTTTTAGATAATTTACTTTGAAGTCGGTTTTTATTTTTTTAAAAATAGTTTATGCTTTTTAGATAATTTACTTTGAAGACGGTTTTTATTTTTTTTAAAATAGTTTATTTAACACTTTTTAGTGACTTATTTTACCAAAATAGGTATCAGCACTATCACGCAACTCGAACGTCTACGTTACAGTAACTTATACAAAAAAAGTTTATGAAAACATAAAAAGTTTATATCTCTTAAACTACTGGACCGATTTTGATGAAATTTGTACTCTACCCTAAGTTGAAAGATACTCTAACTATTGCAAAAAGAATTTTTGAAATCGGACTTGTAGTTTCTGAGAAATCCGCGGACAAACCTACATACATACATACATACATACATACATACATACAAACACTCGTGAAATTTGGTAAATTCGTTTAGAAGCCCACATAGACTAACATATATGAAAATTACGCATTTTTATTAATATTACATACATACGCGTCGAATACAGAACCTCCTTTTTTGAAGTCGGTTAAAAATAACAGTTAAAAGATGTTAGAGATACAATTTTTATGATATAACTTCTATTATTAATATAAAGTCCTTACTGTACAACGTCATAGTACGTGCATAAGGGCACCCACACATAACTGCGAACTCGCATCGTATCGAAAATATCTGCGAGAAACATCGTATCGCAAATATCTATGAGAAACAAATGAATTTTCAATACAAAAATTCATTTGTTTCTCGCAGATATTTGCGATGCGATGCGAATTCGCAGTTATGTGGGAGCCCTTACGTCTACGCATTTAGTGTGAAGTGGCCCTAAGTTTTTATATACACAGCAATTTTATTATTAATTTGTTTTAGCATCGCTCTCTTTTTAACCGACTTCAAAAAAGGAGGTTCTGTATTCGACGCGTATGTATGTAATATTAATAGAAATGCGTAATATTCATATATGTTAGTCTATGTGGGCTTCTAAACAAATTTACCAAATTTCACGAGTGTATGTATGTATGTATGTATGTATGTAGGTTTGTCCGCGGATTTCTCAGAAACTACAAGTCCGATTTCGAAAATTCTTTTTGCAATAGTTAGAGTATTTTTCAACTTAGGGTAGAGTACGAGTTTCATCAAAATCGGTCCAGTAGTTTAAGAGATATAAACTTTTTATGTTTTCAGTAAGTTACTGTAATGTAGACGTTCGAGTTGCGTGATAGTGCTGATACCTATCTTGGTAAAATAAGTCACTAAAAGTGTTAAATAAACTATTTAAAAAAAAAAAAACCGACTTCAAAGTAAATTATCTAAAAAGCATAAAATAACGAAAATATATTGAAGTCGGTGTCAGCTGGTGATAGTGTTAGTTAACATGATTAGCTTGCACCGACTTCAATATATTTTCGTTATTTTATGCTTTTTAGATAATTTACATTGAAGTCGGTTATTATTTTTTATAAAATAGTTTTTATGAAATCAAGTTTATTGCCCGAATTCCCCATAAGGAGGGCTATGTTTTTTCGAGAGTATATAATTATGTTTCTTTGACACGGTCTTGGGGTGCCGGGTTCTTACCCGGCACCCCAAGTTACATTTCCCCATCTCCTCTAGTCGTAAGAGGCGACTAAGCGAGAACAGGAAGACGGGCAGCAGTGTCTTCCTTTTGGATTTATCTTCCACCTATACTGCGCTCCTCAAGACGCCTGCCAAGCGTGGGGATTATTGCAACCCCTCCCTTCTAATTTCGTATGGGCTCTTTAAGACTACCTTAGATCCTGTTTTACTCTAAAATTAAAAGGCATGACACTAATAATTAGTAAGTTTTTTTTGTTATTTGTTTATTTGTAATTTTAAGTTTTCGTTTGACGTCTTTGATGTAGAATTAACTATTCAATTTCGCTTTTAATAGGTTTCTACAGAAAGTATTATATTTTAAATTATTAGTAGCTTTTTAATAATACTGAAAAAACTTTTAATGGATGCTTAAGCAAACCTCTTTGAGTAAAGCAATGAAATTTGGAAAATTCATTAGGCTAATTATAAACGCTTTTCATTAAGTTATTTAAGAGATTTAAACAACAACAACAATAACTCATTTGAACATATAAAATTACGCATTTGAACATTTGCCAAAAAATAAACTTTTCCAATTATTGTAAGCTGAGTACGTTTTTTAAAATAATTAATATTTTTATCATTACTTTGGAGGCTTATACAGTGTTTCAGATATGAACTAGTTATGTATAGAGAACTATTTTCTGATTCATTATAGGTTTTTCAGCAGTCGTTGGTCAAACAACCCTGTCTCGCTTAATAACCAACATAGGGACTCTGTCCTCTTTTATAATAATAATGTCCTCCTGGCCGATACGACCACAGCAGCCAATCTTTCACAAGATCAGGCATCTACACGGGAGATATTATAGTGCACAAGCGCTTGCGTAGACACAAGTGCACTCTCTCTTTCTTTATACCTCTCACAATCCGATGGGACGGAAGAATCAGGTAATCGGCCTGCATTGTCCTAGCCAGCAAGGAACAACTACACAGAGTGGTTGCCGCCCGCAGGATTCGAACCTGCGACTTCCAGTTTGCAAAACAAGTGGTTTTCTTGCGTCACGGAGGCCTCTCTTATAAGCCAGTATTTGACTGCAATTCCACCTGATGAGAAGTGGCGATGAAACAGGCGCGGTCGCAGCTAACGATTTGGGGGGGGGGGTCATATTTGACGGTCCCGTTGGTTTTGCACCTAGATACCCTAGCCGCTACCCAATTTTGTCTTGTACGAGTATGGATTTTGGGGGGGGTCATGACCCCTACGACCCCCCCTCTCGAACCACCACTGCGATAAAATTGATGATGGTAAAGCACTAGGTGCGCTTTAATTTATTAAATCATTCTAACCATACACACTTACATTAAAATATGTATGAAAACTCAAGATGGACAACTCAAGGTCAAGTCTATCGGCGGTGTGTGTGTGTGTGTGTGTGTGTGTGCGTGCGTGTGTGAGTATTGTCCGCCTAATTATAGAAATCTTTTCTTTTGACGCGGGGAAACCTTCAAAAGGGAGCTGTGGTGCTCGACCGGGGTATGTGGGATTCTTACCGCGGCTGTCGTATCGGCACATGAGAGGGGCTTCCAAGTCTCTCTGTTGGGATCTGCCTTGTCTTGCCTTTGAGCCTGCCGCCGGGGGTGGGGCGCATTGTAGCCCCCCGGGAACCTGTCACGATGCTCATGGGGACGGGGTCGCAACCCCGCTATAGTCGCCGTACTCAATGGACGTTCTAGGGCCCGCACCCCGAACTTCCAGCGACTCCGAAGAACTATAGAAATTTAAACCAACTGACATGTTCATGCACACAAATATTAATTCTGGGTGGAAATCTAACTAACGACCTATTGGTTAACTGTCAGGGTATTTAACCACCAGACTAACGGCGGGCCCGTTAGTACATTGTATAAAATGTAAACTAATAAGTCCATTGTATGAATGTGTATGAACAAAACTCTATTTACATCTTATTTTAAGGCTGAAAGACCGTGTACACCTAGAATTTGTAAGGTTCGATAGAAATCAGAAAGGATAAAAAGATTGGATAAAGAACCAACAAATTCCCGTACGTGTATACATACAAATGATGACCGAAGCCGAGGTCGCACTACGAGCGAGAAGCGTTTTACAATTAATATTGGGGTAGCACGGTATCGCTATTTTTGAAGATGTATGAAAGATAATAAGCAGAATATGATTTTTTTCTTTAAGGTTACTTAGTTTGTTTTAGAAACCATACATCGATACCTCGGGGCTCAAAGGGCGTAAGCACCAAAACTCGACTTTTCAGGAGAGCCAAAACACAAATTTTTATTTTTTATTTTTGACATAACTTTTTTGGTTTTTGACCTAAATAAGCCATTTAAACACCAAAAGTCTGATGCAGAACACAGTAATATTATATTTGGAATAAATTCAAAATTAAAAAAATTACCTTTCCTATACGTCCCGAAAAATTGCGTGTTTGGGGCGGTTACACCCCAAAAATCAATGGATGTGTGATGAGTTATGGTTGTAACCGCCAATTTGCCTACTAATTCTATCAGTTCGTAGACAGTTACTTTGATTTCTACAGTTGATTAAATGTAAATTACAATTTTATATGGACTTTATCAACGTAGCATACCTATTTATCAGTGGCGTGCACTCCATACAGGCAAAAAGATTGTGCCTACCCTCTTCTTAATGACTATTATTTAATAACTATTCCAAGAAATTTCCTTTTTTGCCTACCCTGGCATAAAAATGTATGCACGCCACTGCTATTTATTAACGAATTATACAAATAATTATTTATATTACCTAGTTAGTTGCATGTCTTACCTAAAAACTATTCAAACTAATATAATAAAGCTGAAGAGTTTGTTTGAACGCGCTTATCTCTGAAAGTAACAATCGGATTAGAAAAAAATATTTTTGAATTTGATAGTTCAATTCTTGAGGAAGGTATTTAACATCACGCGACCTTCGGGGGCGAAGCAAAAACGTTTCTCGTGGATGAAGATGACATGGAACAGCTAGTTTTCATTTTAAAAGGAAAATGATAAATAAAAATCACATTACGTAGGTAATAAAAATATTATTTCTATCTAGGTATCTTCAAATTTAGCACTAACAACCTATGTATTATTTTTATAGTATTAGTTTATTTATTTTATTTAATATGTATGTGTTATTATTATATTTCATTTTTATCATTCATTTTTATATTGTATCATTTTTGTTACTTGCTCCTACCTTTTCATTGTTTCTTCTTTCCATAAAGGAGCCTGCTGGGAGAGAACTCATATTGGGTTATGTACACCATTGTACATATTGTGTGTTATTTTGTATTTTAAAACTGTTTGTGTTTGCAATGTGTACATAAAGTATAAATACAAATAAATATGTAAACCAATCTTGAGATCATTTAATTAACCTTTTCTATTCTTTTGGTGGCCGGTTATTAGGTAGGTAACTACATAAGTATACCTAGGTATTCATAGATTTATGTAGATTTAAAGTACCCACCTACTAACAGGTCTGCAAAAGACTTAAAAATTATAATAATTGATCTCAAGAGTTCCTTGTTGTTTTTAAGATGGTTAGTTAATAGTGTTAAATTTTGTGGCGATACCTAGATTATTTGATAAACAATATTTTTATTATGTAAAGTGATCTTTATTTATCATTTTCCTTTTATAATGAACTAGCTGTTCCATCCAGCTTTATTATACACACATCAAAAGTGTCTAGGGATCAACATATATTTTTGCAATAACTTTTCTCCTGATTGATATTAATTAAAATTTTCTTTAAGGATTCATCAAATAAAGTGTTTTCGTTTGTCACAGTAACGATAAACCAAGTCACCTTTGCATTAATAAAGAAATTTGCCATTTTCCTAATAAAGGGATTTTTGACATTTGAACCACTAACACAAAAGTTCGAAAAAAAGACTGAAATAACAGTTTTCTTTAAAATTTTATTGGGTAACTTAAACAATTAATAATCCGTGTTTCTACCGCGAACACTAACAACACAAGAACATCGGTTTGGCATACTCAAAATGAGTTCATCCAAATCACGCTGTGGAATGGCCGCCCATGTTCGTTGCAACAACAAAAAAAGGTCTTCTTGCGACTGGATACCCTCCATATTCGGCAGAGCTCTTCTCTGTAGCATATCCCATGCATGCTCAATCGGGTTCAAGTCTGGCGACTGAGCAGGCCAGGGCAGGACATTGATGTTAGCTGCGGCGAGAGTCTGTCTTACAACTCTTGCGGTGTGCGGTCGTGCATTATCATGCATTAACTGAAATAAGGGACCGATTTGCACTTGTAGAGGAACGATGACGTCTGATACAATCGTCTCAGCATAAATTTGAGCGTTGAGGTTGCCTCTGATCCAAATCAACTCAGTTCTTCCGCCGATCCAAATACCCGCCCATACCATGATGGTTCCACCACTATAAGGATGGACTTCTTGGCAGGATTTTAATCGCTGTTGGCGTCCAGGGGTTCTCCAGTGTCGTATACGTCTTGTATCCGGTCTCATACCAAAACGAGACTCATCAGAAAAGCACACGAAACGCCATTGTTCTTCTGCCCAATTTCTGTGTTCAAGAGCCCATTGATATCGAATCCTACGATTGTGCATTGCTATAGGTGGTACCCGTAGCGGTCTTCGGGAATGAAGGTTCACTTCATGCAAGCGGTTTCTGACTGTTTGGTCGCTAATTAAGTTCCCTGAAGAGTGATGAAGCCTCACGGCTAACATCATGGCAGTTATTGTTGGAGCTCTTCGAGTTAAGATTTGAATATATCGGTCTTGTCTCCGTGTGGTGCAGCGATACCGTCCTCCATGGCGCTCAGCCACGGTACCAGTGCTTCGGTAACGTGTCCAAAGTCGACTGATAACACTCTGACTTGTATTCAGAGCTAAAGCCACAGTACGTTGCCGGGAACCAGCTTCTATCATTCCCACGGCTCTGAGCATTTCTTCCCTGCTTAAATGACGTCGCCGCTCCATAATAACGTTGGTTTTAATCAGTAGTAGGGAAACAGTAGCACTAATAATGTCTTCAATGCGTTGTATGTTTTTATAGGGAAAATATTGACAGCTGATTTTCATCTTTTACTCGAATTTGATTCACAGTTCCTGATTCAAATTATGAAATGCACCAAAAAGGATCCATATAAATTTATAAAATCATAAATTTATTACAAAGCCACATCTCAATCTCAAGAAATCCGCTTAAAAATTCTTGATCCCTAGACACTTTTGATGTGTGTATTAGTACCTACTTATAAATAAAATGTGTTATTGAATAGTTTTTGGGTAAGACAGGTATAGGTGAGATCAATAATTATATGTATAATTTGTTATCTGAGTTGATAAATAGGTATGCCAAATTAATATAGTCCATATTATAAAATTGTAATTGATATTTAATCAACTGAAGAAAACTAAGTAACTGGCTACAAACTGATTGAATTAGTAGGCAAGACGACTGTTACAAAAATCATTCATCGAACATCCATTGTTTTTTGGGGTGTATGTGTCCTTTTATTTTAGACCAACAGAAATTATTAAGGGCGTATCGGGCAAGTTGATTCTTTAAAAATTGATATGTTCGGGCGTAAGCACCATGATGTATGGTATGTACCATAAGGTATGTCGTTTACGACCCAAAACCAAAAATATATCGTTGAAAATTGTTAGGCGTAAAAGCATTTGTATAATCTACGGTGGCGTTTACTACTATCGCGTTTATGATAATTAACAGTGGTTGCTGTTACGACACAAAAACTAAAAATATCTGTTTTATTTTCTACAAAAAATGGGGTCGTAAACACCATTTTTTGGCGAATTGGAAATTTTAAATATACAGATCGATAGAGCAGAAAAAACTGAGTAGGACTGCATTAAAAAGTCATTTTCGCCAAAATGGTGGTTACGCCCTTTGAGCCCCGAGGTATCGACATATAGTCTGTACCAAATAAAACTGAAAACGTTTACAGCTAAAATATCTATGCGGTCGTAAAACACGCGCGCCGTATACTTGACAATGCGACGCGGCAGCAAAAAAGGCTTGGTAATACAAAGTTGTATTTGCGGCCACGCGATGTCAACAATGTAGGCGTTATGTAGTTATTGAACCGCAAACGAATTTGTATTCCTTTACAAATTCATTTGAAGCGGAGTAAGAAGTTCCAATGTCGAAATGGTATAAAACAGGAGTTTTAAAGGATGACTACTATTAGCAGAAGAATATGAAAACAGATGAACAGGTAATAGGATTAAAATATCTCAAAAGATGTCTGTTGATGAAATTACACGTTTTTTTTATTCAATATAAGCCAGTGCTGTCCACAGTCCCACCTGATGGAAAGCGGTGACGCTATCGAGGATGGTAAAGCACACTAGCTTATTAATAGCCTATTCACTCTAGTCTTGAAGACATCTACATTATAATCGGGCGGGATAACCGACGCAGGCAAACTATTCCAGTCCTTAGCTGTCCTTATTATAAATGAAGAAGCAAATCGCTTAGTCCGGACTGAAGGCACGTTTACCTCATATGGGTGTGTATGCGCTGTGCGTCTCGTCGTCCGATGATAGAAGGGTGATTAAGCCAACAATTCATGTAATTCCTGCGCACATTCTCCAAAATGCAGCCTGTAGAATACCGAGAGGCTGGCTACTCTGCGCCTGTGCTCTAGGCTTTGTAGATTGGCCTCCAGTAACCTAGTATCACCAATTAGCCTTTTAGCACGCTTCTCCACCGAGTCCAAAGCTGCTAGATGGCATTTTGCAGCACCAACCCATATATGACTACAGTACTCCACACACGACCTGACTTGCAATTGCTGGTAATTTGTAGTTTAGGGTTTATCCAAAAAATTACATTAGTATTGTGACTAATGTATATATGTGAACTTGGGTGTATATATGGATTGTAATTTATCTTGGAATGTGCATGTTACGGAAGTCAGCAGGAGAGTATATTGCTCATTTCAGTCACTCAAACGTCTCCATAATTTCCTGCCATTTCAAACCAGATTAACTCTTGCCCAGTCTCTCCTTCTGCCGCTTTTAGACTACGCTGATATCTGTTTTCTTGACGCAACGGAGGACCTTCTCAATAAACTAGAACGCTTGCAAAATTTATGCATTCGTTTTATTTACGGCCTTCGAAAGTATGATCACGTGTCGGAATTCCGACAGCGTCTTAAATGGTTACCTATCCGGCAGCGTCGGGATTCTCATGTTCTTGCTCTTCTTTTTTCGGTCCTTCACAATCCTAAGTCTCCAACATATCTTCGGCAACGCTTTGAATATCTCGCCCCCAGTGACAAACCCTTTCGTTCAGTCTCCTCTCTACTTCTAAGTTTTCCTAATCATAGCACAAGTCGCTATGATGGATCATTTACTGTGCAGGCAGTACCGCCTTGGAATTCTCTTCCTCATACTATACGTGAGAGCACATCGTCGGATGTATTCAAAAGAAGAATTAAAGATTATTTCCTATCAATGTAGCAGTTTATATATATGTATGTACCTATATATTTATCCAGGTATTAATATATACATTATCATATACAACATTACATGTACTTATTTAATTTTATTGTATATTATATGTGTATGTTTGTTATTGTATTATACATAATATTTATTACATAATTTACTTTGTATTTTTGGATGTAGTAATTTGTTGTACACTTGTTTGTATCCTCAACAGTATTTAAATTTTTCTCCAAATTGTCCATCACTCAAAGGTTAGCTGTCAGAAAACTGAATGTTTGGGTTAAGCACGCCTTTGTGCATTAATTTTCTTTATTTTATACTAATGTGTAATATTATTGTGTGCAATAAAGAATAAGAATGTTGAGATAAATTCGCAAATCCTAACGCTTTTCGCTTTCAGTACCACCTAGCTTGATCACAAAATATTGAATAAAGCCTTAGCAAGAACCGCGTGAAACTGGCAAAATAAACAACCGAATTCCGAACACTTCACCTCTTGATCAAATCCCACGGGTCAACGGGATTTTTGCATTATGTACCAGTTGTTTTCTTTAGCTATAAGCCAAGGGTCAGCGTCCAAAGCCACGCTCCGACTAAACAGATTTGTGGTCAAGAGATTTAATAATTTACGTCATTAAATCTTAGTAGAAAAATATTGGCTGCAATATTATTGGTGTAGAAGCTTATATTGTTATGTTGTTCGTCGTGTGGTTAGTAGCAAAACTAATAGGTATCAGCAAAGTTAGAGAAACTAGAGTCAAAGTTGCTTAAGCTGCTCTTAGGGCTCTGAATTTTTCTTCTTCTTTCTGACTTTGTGGACGTTCAGGGCGGGGGCTCTGAGCGTCCCTACTAAATGCGACCCCGAGGCAGGCAACAACGCTGTGTAGCCCTGCATTTCTTCTCCCTTCCAGCACGTGCTCTAGCGGACGTCCCCGAAAGGAGTGCTTATTGCCTCTCCATTGCGTCAATGAAGGCCACAGGGGAGGTTATAGGTAAAAATCCCATTTAACCCGATCTCCACCCGTACCAGGTACCAGGTATACCGGGTACCTTTTGAAGGTTCCTCTCCGATAAAATAATTTAAAAAAAGACCTCCGACTTGGCTTAACTGCTGTCTGGGTGACAACAACTGGAACTGTTTTTTTTACGTCCCTCATGTAACTGTCTAGCTATAATCCCCACGATCGGAAGGCGTCTTGAGGAATCGCAGTGAAGATGTTAATCCAATAGAAAGACGCTGCTGCCCGTCTTCTTGTTTTCCTTTACCCAACGGGAGGAGATTGGAAGGGTGCTATTCTTACCCGGGCACTCCACGGGTTCATCAAGATCGTGGTTAAGCAGTATTTTTTATTGAATAAGAAATGTCACAGTAAAAGTCCTTTAGTTACAAAGTTGTTCTGTAGATAGGGAAGAAGCAGAGGCAAGTCGCAAAAAAACTGGTAAAACAATTTGAATTCCTTTTCAATATTGATGGAGCTCACTAACTGTCAAACCTACTTTAATTGACGTTTAATTAAAGTTAATGATGATCAATCCCTTTTTCGAAATCGAATTATTTTGACATTCGAAGCCAATTAATACTGGTAGTGAGTAGAGATAACAATTATCTCGTATTCAATAATCGAAATTAACCATGAATGGCTCCGAAAGTCGAAATAAATAGATTTTAAAAAGTGACTTAATTAGAATTAAAGTTAAGTGGGGTTTGTGAGTGCGGCAGTAAATATAGGATCGATGAGAAGTTATGGTTATATGACTATCAATGGGAGAGCTGATTGCAAAAAAAAATCTTTATAATTTTTCCATATTTATCAACGATTTTAGTACTACTTAAATTGTTTAGATAGATTTTTATGGATATGGACAATAATATTATAAAGTATAAAGAGGTAGACAGTTTATAGGGGATCCAAAAATGGCGGCAAAAGGACTTGAATCAGTAGCACACCATCCACGGAAGCATTGACAGTGCATCAAAACAATCGAAGATACTAATAAGTATATTATCCAGAGATAAAAAAAATCTAGTAATTAGTAAATCACATTTCATTCGTTAGTATAAAATTAATTCTGTGCCACTTGTAGTCGCCGATTACTTAGTAGGTAACGTATTCATATTGGATATGGACTAATATTTATATTTTTAATTAAACAAGTTAAAACAACCGCTTGTGAAAATCAAATACGGCTGCAAATAAAATCCTTGTAAATATCTATTCCCGGTTCCTACATCTGGGACAGAATAAACTCTTAAACGTTCACAGGAATTGAATTCAAACAGTTAAATATTCCGAACAGCAAATTGAAACTAGACGACTTCGATGTTCCACTAATTTGATTATTCCGAATTTCGAAATAAGTGAGCAGAAAATACTCAAAGCGGTTCCGTGAAACTTTAGTGACGTATCTTTGAGTTCAAATATACAAGTTTGGTTCATGTATACGTCCAGTCCTCGTGGGGTGTCCGGGTATGAATAGTTGGGTGTCTGTAAGAGTAAGAGTACGAGTAAGGGAAAATAAGAAGATAGGCAGCAGCGCCTTTATATTAGACTAGCGACCCGCCCCGGCTTCGCACGGGTGTAATTTAGAAAACAAAAGAAGTGAAAAATTTAAAGTTACTGCTTTTGATTATAGAATTTCTTCATAGATAATGTTTGTAGCTGACTTTTCGTAACGCAATATGAACAATTTCTTTGGAAGTGACGCGCGAAAGGCTACGTATAGCTGTCTGTCCATGGGCAAAGTACTCAAAGCTTAGGTTTAGGCCTGCAACGTTGAATCTCTGAGCTTGTGATTTGTTAATTGTATTTATAATTTTATTAGAAACTGCAGACGTGTACCGGTGTACAATTTGGGTGGATCAAGGTTTCGTGCCTAATACAATAACAGGACACCATTTCTTTAAAACCAATTTATGGAAGTAATACGGGCTTCCTTGGTTGGTTTCATCAATCAGACGTAAACGGGGGTCAACCATTGAATTCTTACCCACTACCCACCACCGCGGCTGTCGCATCGGCACATGAGACCCAGGTCTCTCCAGTGGGATCTGCACCAGGGGCCCCTCAGTGCCTTGCCTTTGAGCCCACCACCGAGGGGCTTATTGTAGCCCCCGGGAACCAGTCACGGTGCTCACGGGGACGGGGACGCAACCACGCCGACGTTCTCCACGGAGTCGCCGCCGTACTCAATGGACGTCCTAAGGGCACAAACCCCGGACGTCCAGCGACTCCGAAGGTTGAAGAGGGGGGACCTGAGCTATCTGTTGGGATCTGCACCAGATGATACTACTCAGTGCATTGCCTTTGAACTCGCCGCCGGGGAGCGCATTATAGCTCCCCAGGAACCTGTCACCGTGTTCACGGTTACAGAGTGTTATGTCGGGTGCCACTGTTACGTGGACAGTACGTTGGACGTTACTGTTACGTTCGCCTGACGGCTAGGTACAAGAATAAAAACAACAAGTAAAATTACAAGTTGTTTATTGAATCGAAAATAAAAACATATACGTTAACCCGGCAGGAATTAAATTTCCACTAATAAAATTAAAACTATAAAGTCTCTAAAAAAATCGCACTAGAACCAAACTCTAATGTCTCTAAATAAAGTCAAAACACACGGGTGTGGATTCGCGGCACAGGGAAGTTATCTGGTCGGAATAATAAAAAAAGGTGCTGGGGCTTAACTTTTGGCCGTCCGAGTCCTCGACGCTTGGGGGTCTTCGGTAGTGCCTTCAGCCGACACTCTGTTTCTTGAAGGACACCGGTGGCTCGGGTGTTACAGTGCAGCCTGAAGCGTCGCCGCTTGTACAGTCAATCTGTACGATGAACGGTGGAGTCCCAATCGGTGTAACGGGGAACTCCAAGCGGGCACGGCGCAGTCCCAACAGTGAATTCCAAACGGGGAACGGTGAACCCCTAGCGGTGCAATCCTAGCGGTGCAGCCCTAGCGGTGAAATCCTAGCGGTGAACCCCCAATCCTGGAACGCGTCGAAACATCTTCTGTAGCGCGAAAGATCCGATGCCCTGGCACTAGTGTGACCAGATATGGGCGTCGGTATCTTTCGCAAAACACTTAAACATTATGCGAAATGGAGTGGTGAAATGCATTTCCGGTTGAAATGTAATTTAAAGAAAATTAAATATTTAAATAAAATATTTTTTACCCAACCCCGAATCAAATCCCCAATGTTTTATATGCCGGATAATCACCATTCCACAACGCCATGCAGAACAAAGAAAATATTACATTTTCCATTAACAATTATAATAAAACATATTGAAGGAACAAAGACTTTTAATATTTGTTTCCCCGGTACTTTCCCTTATAATAACCAAAACTAAATATATCTCTCAGCTATGTGATGAACTAATAGAATAAAGAATAATTTATGTAAGCAACTACATTACAGTTGGCTTTAACACTTAAAGGAAATTAAGACATTCTTATACAACAATGTACTCATACAAGACTATAAGTTTAATTTACAATGACAAACTTGTAAACAATTATTACTCTGGAAAATTCTATTAGACTACTAATTATGAAAAACACAATGATTATTCCTTGCAAATATGAACTGATATTATGGAGTTTAATCTATCTGGACATTCTAAAATAATAATTACTCATTAGAATATAGGTTAGGATTTCTGGCATAGACTACACAATGGAATTAGTTATTGAGACTATATTTCACCTGATTCTTGTGATGGCTAAAACTGATTGGGCTAAAATATTAAGATATAGGAATTTTATAAGGAAAATACCGTGTCAAAACATATATAAGAGTTATTGGAATGAATAGATAAATGAGGTTATAATTGATTGACATTAAAACATCCTGTCACATTCACTACCTAGAAGAAATGAAATTAAGAAATAAAATAGCCATAGCGACGTTAATAATACTATAAAAAGATTGAGATACTACTTGCTAGACTGTAATTGGATTACCTAACATGAAAATTAATTAATTTGGATAATTGTATGAACTTACCAGGGGGTTCCAACCGCCTAATCACAACACTATCACAATTAGATTACATTTTTATATATTTATTGCAGCACTACACTGAACAAAGAATAAACATGATAATGACCACTTCCCGGGTCAACTACCCGAATATATATTCAGACGATAACTTACGGCGCGGACGAGGCGACTAGAATGAAGTTCCGAATTCATCCCTTCTTTCCGCCAACAAAACGAGTGCGACAGAGATACGAAATAGTAAACACTAATGCTTCCGAGCGAGAAGGAGCATACTCTCGAAAAGACTGGAATGTCGAGATAATAAAGTTCGATGATTCGGTTTCTGGAATTTTTTTTTCTGTGAGCGCGAATACTAGTTGCGTCGCGCGGGTTCCGTACGATAATAAAAATATTTATTGTAGTTATTTGTTCGTAAATTTTTTTATTTTACAATTTTAATGAATTTACGTTGTTACAACGTAACAATACCCCCTCTCCCAGAGAAAGGATTTTACGTAGTAAAATCCGCTGCGGTAAGCGCTTAAGAAGAACAGAACCGCCCAGTAACTGTCTTCACTTTCATACCTCCACATCCAAATACCTACCATGCGACCTAACATACGACCTGTCATAGTTGTCTGAGGAAATTTATAATCCACAGACTACCATACAACTAGAGTACAACTCTATTAAAAGATTGGACTCAAGAACAGCACTGCGTGACAAGGAGCGTCTAAGGGAAAGAATATTGAAACGTGAACAATAGACGAATCGGCACTGTGAAATACACTGGTCTTTGATGAATTTGTTACAGTCACGACCCGCTGTAACAAGAAGATTAGTGAAGGCTTATTTAAAGAGTCACAACCCGCTCTAAACGAGGAAATTAGTGAAGGCTTATTTAAAGAGTCACAACCCGCTCTAAACGCGCAAAACGCAAAACAAAATACAAAACAGACCCAAACCAAAGGTCACAACGCGCCATAAATGCGCAAAAAAACAAAACAATAAACGAATTAGGCCTATATAAGGCTACTAACCCGCTATAACGCGAAAAACGCAAAAAAAAAACAAACTCCCAACTAAACATCAATATCCGTGTAGGCTTAAATGAATTCATCAAAGACAATGTAGACAGAGACCGAAACGCAATAACAAACAATTAAAATTTATTAAAAAAATTAAACCAAATTCCGAAAGCTATGTATCAATAAAAACAAGAGTCGAACCGATAATGATGATGACTATAAGTAAAATATGAATAAACAAAATTAAATAAATTAAGCGGCATTGTGAGTATGTCTAGTCTTTAGCGAATTTGTTACAGTCACGACCCGCTGTAACGAAAAAGAAGAACAGCAGACGAGTAGACCTATACCAAGAAACTGTCATACTCCGCTAAAAAAAACAAAACGCAAATAAAACAAACGTGTGTAGACCTATAACGAAGTCATACAACACAAAAACAAAACTCCCAAACAAAACATCAAAATTCGTGTAGGCTTGTTTTAATCCGCTAAAGACAAACACAATCAACTACTTCGCGAAATAATGTTTAATTTAATATTTGCCTATTCATGATAAAACAAAATGAATACTAATGTATCACAATATTGATTAACGACAGACAAAAACAAAAAAAATTAAATAAAAGAAGAATATGAGACGAAACCACGCGCGGGACTAAAATGATAAGGTAGATCAGAATTATTTTTAAAGAAAAAAAATGTGACCCAATTAATTGAAATTAAAAAATAAAGAATTGAATATTTTAAAACAATATGTAACGAAATGTGACATGATGTGAGCAAGGTTAGAGAATAAATAAATTATAATAATAATAATAATTTTAAGAATGAAGTAAAATAATGTACGTAACCACTATTATCTTTTCAGAGCACAAAAAGAAATAATAAAAAAAAATAATAAAAAACACAAAACAATAAATGTTTTGCAACAATAAAAAATAATTAATGCAACAATTGCAGCAAATAAAAGAAAAAAAAAAATTAAAATCTCTGAAAAGAACATTAATTACGCACAACACAAATACAAATATACAATGCTAGAAAAAAAACACAAAATATAAATACACAAAAATCAGTATGCACAGAAAAAATAGTAGGAAAGAAATTGACACTAAAATATTGCAAGAGAAAGAAAAAAAAATCAGTCCACTGTGCAGACTATGCCTGTGTGTGGGTAATCCGAGATGGTATTGGATAACCCTGTGGAGCCAGAAAACAATAATCGGCTACCCGTTCCTCTTTGAGGAGAACCGGGTTAGTGGTACTCCCCCGTTCAGCCTCCGTCCACAAAAGGCTTACCACTTGGAGCTGAAAAATACCGACACCACAATAATACACAAAACAAAAAACTTCCCTGTGCTTTGCCTTTAATATTTGGGCGCCACTGTTATGTCGGGTGCCACTGTTACGTGGACAGTACGTTGGACGTTACTGTTACGTTCGCCTGACGGCTAGGTACAAGAATAAAAACAACAAGTAAAATTACAAGTTGTTTATTGAATCGAAAATAAAAACATATACGTTAACCCGGCAGGAATTAAATTTCCACTAATAAAATTAAAACTATAAAGTCTCTAAAAAAATCGCACTAGAACCAAACTCTAATGTCTCTAAATAAAGTCAAAACACACGGGTGTGGATTCGCGGCACAGGGAAGTTATCTGGTCGGAATAATAAAAAAAGGTGCTGGGGCTTAACTTTTGGCCGTCCGAGTCCTCGACGCTTGGGGGTCTTCGGTAGTGCCTTCAGCCGACACTCTGTTTCTTGAAGGACACCGGTGGCTCGGGTGTTACAGTGCAGCCTGAAGCGTCGCCGCTTGTACAGTCAATCTGTACGATGAACGGTGGAGTCCCAATCGGTGTAACGGGGAACTCCAAGCGGGCACGGCGCAGTCCCAACAGTGAATTCCAAACGGGGAACGGTGAACCCCTAGCGGTGCAATCCTAGCGGTGCAGCCCTAGCGGTGAAATCCTAGCGGTGAACCCCCAATCCTGGAACGCGTCGAAACATCTTCTGTAGCGCGAAAGATCCGATGCCCTGGCACTAGTGTGACCAGATATGGGCGTCGGTATCTTTCGCAAAACAATTAAACATTATGCGAAATGGAGTGGTGAAATGCATTTCCGGTTGAAATGTAATTTAAAGAAAATTAAATATTTAAATAAAATATTTTTTACCCAACCCCGAATCAAATCCCCAATGTTTTATATGCCGGATAATCACCATTCCACAACGCCATGCAGAACAAAGAAAATATTACATTTTCCATTAACAATTATAATAAAACATATTGAAGGAACAAAGACTTTTAATATTTGTTTCCCCGGTACTTTCCCTTATAATAACCAAAACTAAATATATCTCTCAGCTATGTGATGAACTAATAGAATAAAGAATAATTTATGTAAGCAACTACATTACAGTTGGCTTTAACACTTAAAGGAAATTAAGACATTCTTATACAACAATGTACTCATACAAGACTATAAGTTTAATTTACAATGACAAACTTGTAAACAATTATTACTCTGGAAAATTCTATTAGACTACTAATTATGAAAAACACAATGATTATTCCTTGCAAATATGAACTGATATTATGGAGTTTAATCTATCTGGACATTCTAAAATAATAATTACTCATTAGAATATAGGTTAGGATTTCTGGCATAGACTACACAATGGAATTAGTTATTGAGACTATATTTCACCTGATTCTTGTGATGGCTAAAACTGATTGGGCTAAAATATTAAGATATAGGAATTTTATAAGGAAAATACCGTGTCAAAACATATATAAGAGTTATTGGAATGAATAGATAAATGAGGTTATAATTGATTGACATTAAAACATCCTGTCACATTCACTACCTAGAAGAAATGAAATTAAGAAATAAAATAGCCATAGCGACGTTAATAATACTATAAAAAGATTGAGATACTACTTGCTAGACTGTAATTGGATTACCTAACATGAAAATTAATTAATTTGGATAATTGTATGAACTTACCAGGGGGTTCCAACCGCCTAATCACAACACTATCACAATTAGATTACATTTTTATATATTTATTGCAGCACTACACTGAACAAAGAATAAACATGATAATGACCACTTCCCGGGTCAACTACCCGAATATATATTCAGACGATAACTTACGGCGCGGACGAGGCGACTAGAATGAAGTTCCGAATTCATCCCTTCTTTCCGCCAACAAAACGAGTGCGACAGAGATACGAAATAGTAAACACTAATGCTTCCGAGCGAGAAGGAGCATACTCTCGAAAAGACTGGAATGTCGAGATAATAAAGTTCGATGATTCGGTTTCTGGAATTTTTTTTTCTGTGAGCGCGAATACTAGTTGCGTCGCGCGGGTTCCGTACGATAATAAAAATATTTATTGTAGTTATTTGTTCGTAAATTTTTTTATTTTACAATTTTAATGAATTTACGTTGTTACAACGTAACAATACCCCCTCTCCCAGAGAAAGGATTTTACGTAGTAAAATCCGCTGCGGTAAGCGCTTAAGAAGAACAGAACCGCCCAGTAACTGTCTTCACTTTCATACCTCCACATCCAAATACCTACCATGCGACCTAACATACGACCTGTCATAGTTGTCTGAGGAAATTTATAATCCACAGACTACCATACAACTAGAGTACAACTCTATTAAAAGATTGGACTCAAGAACAGCACTGCGTGACAAGGAGCGTCTAAGGGAAAGAATATTGAAACGTGAACAATAGACGAATCGGCACTGTGAAATACACTGGTCTTTGATGAATTTGTTACAGTCACGACCCGCTGTAACAAGAAGATTAGTGAAGGCTTATTTAAAGAGTCACAACCCGCTCTAAACGAGGAAATTAGTGAAGGCTTATTTAAAGAGTCACAACCCGCTCTAAACGCGCAAAACGCAAAACAAAATACAAAACAGACCCAAACCAAAGGTCACAACGCGCCATAAATGCGCAAAAAAACAAAACAATAAACGAATTAGGCCTATATAAGGCTACTAACCCGCTATAACGCGAAAAACGCAAAAAAAAAACAAACTCCCAACTAAACATCAATATCCGTGTAGGCTTAAATGAATTCATCAAAGACAATGTAGACAGAGACCGAAACGCAATAACAAACAATTAAAATTTATTAAAAAAATTAAACCAAATTCCGAAAGCTATGTATCAATAAAAACAAGAGTCGAACCGATAATGATGATGACTATAAGTAAAATATGAATAAACAAAATTAAATAAATTAAGCGGCATTGTGAGTATGTCTAGTCTTTAGCGAATTTGTTACAGTCACGACCCGCTGTAACGAAAAAGAAGAACAGCAGACGAGTAGACCTATACCAAGAAACTGTCATACTCCGCTAAAAAAAACAAAACGCAAATAAAACAAACGTGTGTAGACCTATAACGAAGTCATACAACACAAAAACAAAACTCCCAAACAAAACATCAAAATTCGTGTAGGCTTGTTTTAATCCGCTAAAGACAAACACAATCAACTACTTCGCGAAATAATGTTTAATTTAATATTTGCCTATTCATGATAAAACAAAATGAATACTAATGTATCACAATATTGATTAACGACAGACAAAAACAAAAAAAATTAAATAAAAGAAGAATATGAGACGAAACCACGCGCGGGACTAAAATGATAAGGTAGATCAGAATTATTTTTAAAGAAAAAAAATGTGACCCAATTAATTGAAATTAAAAAATAAAGAATTGAATATTTTAAAACAATATGTAACGAAATGTGACATGATGTGAGCAAGGTTAGAGAATAAATAAATTATAATAATAATAATAATTTTAAGAATGAAGTAAAATAATGTACGTAACCACTATTATCTTTTCAGAGCACAAAAAGAAATAATAAAAAAAAATAATAAAAAACACAAAACAATAAATGTTTTGCAACAATAAAAAATAATTAATGCAACAATTGCAGCAAATAAAAGAAAAAAAAAAATTAAAATCTCTGAAAAGAACATTAATTACGCACAACACAAATACAAATATACAATGCTAGAAAAAAAACACAAAATATAAATACACAAAAATCAGTATGCACAGAAAAAATAGTAGGAAAGAAATTGACACTAAAATATTGCAAGAGAAAGAAAAAAAAATCAGTCCACTGTGCAGACTATGCCTGTGTGTGGGTAATCCGAGATGGTATTGGATAACCCTGTGGAGCCAGAAAACAATAATCGGCTACCCGTTCCTCTTTGAGGAGAACCGGGTTAGTGGTACTCCCCCGTTCAGCCTCCGTCCACAAAAGGCTTACCACTTGGAGCTGAAAAATACCGACACCACAATAATACACAAAACAAAAAACTTCCCTGTGCTTTGCCTTTAATATTTGGGCGCCACTGTTATGTCGGGTGCCACTGTTACGTGGACAGTACGTTGGACGTTACTGTTACGTTCGCCTGACGGCTAGGTACAAGAATAAAAACAACAAGTAAAATTACAAGTTGTTTATTGAATCGAAAATAAAAACATATACGTTAACCCGGCAGGAATTAAATTTCCACTAATAAAATTAAAACTATAAAGTCTCTAAAAAAATCGCACTAGAACCAAACTCTAATGTCTCTAAATAAAGTCAAAACACACGGGTGTGGATTCGCGGCACAGGGAAGTTATCTGGTCGGAATAATAAAAAAAGGTGCTGGGGCTTAACTTTTGGCCGTCCGAGTCCTCGACGCTTGGGGGTCTTCGGTAGTGCCTTCAGCCGACACTCTGTTTCTTGAAGGACACCGGTGGCTCGGGTGTTACAGTGCAGCCTGAAGCGTCGCCGCTTGTACAGTCAATCTGTACGATGAACGGTGGAGTCCCAATCGGTGTAACGGGGAACTCCAAGCGGGCACGGCGCAGTCCCAACAGTGAATTCCAAACGGGGAACGGTGAACCCCTAGCGGTGCAATCCTAGCGGTGCAGCCCTAGCGGTGAAATCCTAGCGGTGAACCCCCAATCCTGGAACGCGTCGAAACATCTTCTGTAGCGCGAAAGATCCGATGCCCTGGCACTAGTGTGACCAGATATGGGCGTCGGTATCTTTCGCAAAACAATTAAACATTATGCGAAATGGAGTGGTGAAATGCATTTCCGGTTGAAATGTAATTTAAAGAAAATTAAATATTTAAATAAAATATTTTTTACCCAACCCCGAATCAAATCCCCAATGTTTTATATGCCGGATAATCACCATTCCACAACGCCATGCAGAACAAAGAAAATATTACATTTTCCATTAACAATTATAATAAAACATATTGAAGGAACAAAGACTTTTAATATTTGTTTCCCCGGTACTTTCCCTTATAATAACCAAAACTAAATATATCTCTCAGCTATGTGATGAACTAATAGAATAAAGAATAATTTATGTAAGCAACTACATTACAGTTGGCTTTAACACTTAAAGGAAATTAAGACATTCTTATACAACAATGTACTCATACAAGACTATAAGTTTAATTTACAATGACAAACTTGTAAACAATTATTACTCTGGAAAATTCTATTAGACTACTAATTATGAAAAACACAATGATTATTCCTTGCAAATATGAACTGATATTATGGAGTTTAATCTATCTGGACATTCTAAAATAATAATTACTCATTAGAATATAGGTTAGGATTTCTGGCATAGACTACACAATGGAATTAGTTATTGAGACTATATTTCACCTGATTCTTGTGATGGCTAAAACTGATTGGGCTAAAATATTAAGATATAGGAATTTTATAAGGAAAATACCGTGTCAAAACATATATAAGAGTTATTGGAATGAATAGATAAATGAGGTTATAATTGATTGACATTAAAACATCCTGTCACATTCACTACCTAGAAGAAATGAAATTAAGAAATAAAATAGCCATAGCGACGTTAATAATACTATAAAAAGATTGAGATACTACTTGCTAGACTGTAATTGGATTACCTAACATGAAAATTAATTAATTTGGATAATTGTATGAACTTACCAGGGGGTTCCAACCGCCTAATCACAACACTATCACAATTAGATTACATTTTTATATATTTATTGCAGCACTACACTGAACAAAGAATAAACATGATAATGACCACTTCCCGGGTCAACTACCCGAATATATATTCAGACGATAACTTACGGCGCGGACGAGGCGACTAGAATGAAGTTCCGAATTCATCCCTTCTTTCCGCCAACAAAACGAGTGCGACAGAGATACGAAATAGTAAACACTAATGCTTCCGAGCGAGAAGGAGCATACTCTCGAAAAGACTGGAATGTCGAGATAATAAAGTTCGATGATTCGGTTTCTGGAATTTTTTTTTCTGTGAGCGCGAATACTAGTTGCGTCGCGCGGGTTCCGTACGATAATAAAAATATTTATTGTAGTTATTTGTTCGTAAATTTTTTTATTTTACAATTTTAATGAATTTACGTTGTTACAACGTAACAAGAGGTCACGGGTGAAGCATTTAATAGGTCCCTGGGACCCTATTGGCGGTCAATCAAACCCCAACGGGCGTGCAATCAGCACTTAACCGCTTGCTTGCCCGTGTTAACGGGTAGTTAACAAAACGCATTCGCTAAAACGTCCATGTTAGCTGGTAGTTAACATCGCGATTCAGTCTACTATGCCCGTGTCAACTAGTAGTTAACATGGCGCCGCCATGCTACCGCGGTTGAATAAAAATAGATATACTTGTCTTTATCGCTCTAGGGTTTAGTTTGTATTATTTATCTCGTTTCTCCGTTAAATTTCCCGTCCTATTAATCTCAGTCGAATATCCAAGCCATAGAGAAAAAAATACAAAAAAAAAATTAAACGTTTTTTCTCTTTCTTGTCACTGAGTGTTGATTTGGTGCGGGTTGTGTGCGATATTTTTGCTGATTTTCTTGTTAAATTGAGTTTTGTTCTTCAAGATCTATTGTATTTATCAAGCTGTTTAAATAACTAACACGTAGATATAAAAATCCACCATGAAAAGTATAAGTATATAGAACAAAAAAAAAACGAAAAACTAAAGTGATTTGACTGAGAGCATGGGAACTGTCTCAGAAATGTTCATATTTATCAGAAGTGGTGAATGCTATCCCTATGATTTTTGTTTGTTTTAAAAGAATATAAAACTACTTATTTACTGTTACTTTCATTTTATGCCTAAAATGATATTTGTGCATGATATGCCTTGTCAAGTTTTACGCCGCGCGGCGCCAGATAATGGTATGGGATCACAGGCCTGTAAATTAATAAATATGTATTGACGAGAATACGTTTTTATTTCTTATCCTATTATCCATTATTTAAGTAACGTAATCAAAGATTAAAAACCATATATCATCGCTTTAATTTTTGAGTTATGAGCTTTTAAATTCAAGACGAGCTTTAAAACGCGCAATCACAATTTCAACACAGCATAACTCTGCACCAGAGTCGTAATCTGAGGAACAAAAGATAACATTGTATAAGTAGTTTCATAGTAAACATAAAAAATATAACACTTGACCATCTTTCTAAACAAATTGACTCACAAGGACCGATTGCGTGAAATCCAACTCGCGCGCCGCAGCTGTAAACAACGGCGGGGTGCATAAGTGTTTGTTGCCGGGCAACGGTGTCAGGTAACGCTACGGGGGCCGGGCAACGGGAGTGCGAGCGGGACAAGCGAGCGGATAAGAAGGGCACCTGTGCTATTCGGTGCGATCTGCACAAAGATCCCCTCAGTGGCTTGCTTTGAGCCCGCCACCAGAGGACACAATAAAAAAATAAGCCACCCGGTAACCTGTCACCGTGCTCAAAGTTTCGGGGATCACGGGTAGACCTCCAATAGGCTCCCAGGATCCTGCGGGCGGTCGACTGCGGTGTGTAGGATTCTTACCCTCTAAACCCCCCACGGCTGTCCGCACAAAATATGGGGCTGCACCGGGTACCCCTCAGTGCAAGGCAAGGGCCTTTGAAGCCGCTGCCGGGGGCGCTTTATAGCCCCCCGGGAATCTGTCACCGTTGTCACAGTTAAAGGGGTGGCGGGGGACACGTTTAATATGTCCCCGGGATCCTATGGGGGAGTCAACCTGCGTGTTTGGGATTCTTACCCACTAAAACTCCCGTGGCTGTCACATCGGCACATGAGAGGGGAACCAGGGTACTCCGGTGGAATCTGCATCAGCTGTCCCTCAGTGCATTGCCTTTAGTCCGCATATATATCCCGGATATTTACCTACCTTATAATATATGGAATTAATGAAATTCTCTAGCTCTTTAGGTTTAGTCAACGTAAGCTATGTAAGTTTATTTACTTAGATAAAACTTAATTAGGTTTTTATATACATAAACCTTCATGAAAAATTATCTAACCGATGGTGAAAAACGCTACGTGGTTTAGGAGGAGCTATCGGATATAGACAGACTCGGATAGCGACTTTGATTCACACTATATAAAGATACTTTGTCGTCGATAGGGACACCACCAGCCAACCTGTAGAAAAAACCCTGACTGACAGACAGACAATAATTCCAATAAAGTTTTGGCTTTTATATCATACGTACAATACATGTATATTGTATTCATACCCAAACAGACATTTTGGAAATATATTTTCATTATTTTATTTTTATTTTATTATATTTGGGAATCAAATAAATGATACCACTTATTACTAATATAAGATCCAATAGTACAAAAAAAATACATACATGACGAATTGAGAACCTCCTCCTTTTTTTGAAGTCGGTTAAAAATCAATTAAATTACCACTAATAACTAAATCATAACATTAGAGAGAAGCTAACCACGTATGCATGATTTTAAATTTAAAAAAGTATTAAATATAAAAAATATATTAGAGATAAAAAGTGCTGGAGTTAATATGAGTTAAATATTTAAAACATCGAATTTTTATATAAATAAAAAATCAAAAACAAAGTTTAAAAATACAAAAAGAAAATCCGCACACGGGTAGCGAACCCGGACAGTCCGTGCTTAGAGGACGCTTCCGTAACCACTTGACCAAGGAACTTTTACTTTATTTAATTAACGAATTACCGTATCTTATTCTTGTGATATAATTGTACCGCCATCGGTTGAGTAATAATACTCCTTTTTTACCCTGTTAAGGGATAAATTAAAAAAAAATATGAAATACAAATTCAATTAATTTAACGAATGTCTGTGCAAAATTTCAAGCCAATAGGACCAAGGAATCGCGTTCTCCCATACAAACTTTGCCCCCCTGTTTCACCCCCTTAGAGGTTGAATTTCGCAAAATCGGTTCTTAGTGAGCACCTACGTCTTAAAAGGAACCCCCATGCAAAGTTTGAGACTCCTAGCACTTGTAGTTTCTGAGATTTCGTGATGAGTGGGTTTTTGTCTACTCTTTTATATAATAAGATTACCAACAACCTATACCTACTGCGATTCCCAAGACAGGCGTCTTGGGGAAGGGGGTTGGTTGTTGGTTGTTGGTGGCTAAGCGTTGGGATTATGGCAACCCCTCCCTTTTAAGGGGACGGCCTTTTGTTCAGCACTGGACATGTTCTGGCTGCTGATGACGATGATACATCCAGTTTCGCTTGGTTTGGTTATTTCTTGCTATGTGACACAGTCAGTCCTTTTTACAAGCTTTTTTTTACTTTCACCTGTCCCGTTGTCTGTAATCAAATCTTGCAAGTTAAATTTGACCCACTTCCCGATGTGCGATTGAGTTGAAATTTTGCATGCCTGTCAAGCTTCGATGACAATACAATATTATGATGACAGCGAGCTGATCTGATGATGGAGGCGGAAGGTAGGCAACGGAACTCTTCAGTAACTTACAGTAGATCGACGGTGTTTGGACTCATTTTGATCAGCTTACAGTACCACTGACGTATTTTATAAAAAGCTTGTCTAGAATTATTTTTTTCTATAAAGTCTTGTTTATTTTTTATTTATTTACCTAGTGACGAGACCAGCAAGAGATTCGCCTAGTAGTAAGCGATTATATGGTAGTAAGCCTATGTGGTTGGCCACAGTGAACGCGCGGTGACTTGAGCCTAGCGCGGGCGCGGCGGCGGGCGCGCAGGGTGGCCACAGTGACGCGCGGGCTGTTGTGGCGATAACACTTGTTATGAGGATTCTGTATTTTTTACTGGATAGGCCAATCCTGAGATGGGAGGCGTTGATCATAAGAGATGGTGTGCTGGGTGCGCACGAAATAACTAAAAACAGTTAAATGAATGGAGATTTAAAAAAAAATTATATTAAGAATTGAAATTGTAGTCAAAAAAGTTTATTTTATTTATTAAGGAACATTAACAATAAACATATTATACACTTACAATTTCAAATTTCCAAAAAAACCTTTTTTATACATGTATTTAAAGTTATTTAATAATAAAAAAATACTTAAAACGAGCGACAAGACCGAAATGGTTTGATACCCCGCCAGCCGCGCGATCGGTCGCTTGTTGACTAGGCCCGCAGTGTGGCCAGAACGAGCGGATAGGAACGTTTGAAAAGTACGCCCGCTAACTCGCTCAAGCCGGTCGCGCTAGGCTCCCGCCTAAGTCACTTCAGTGTGGCCGCAAGCGGCGTTTTCATATGTTTGATATTTCGCGCCCGCCGCCGCCGCCGCGCTAGGCCTGCAGTGTGGCCGACCACTATGGCCAATGCAACGGCCACCCGAGAAGTTTGTAATTAAGTTTCTTATGTCCGGTAATTTCACCAGCTGCAGAACCCTTCACACCTGAATAGTAATTACTCACTGCTGCTTGGCGGGATAATATCTAACACTACGGTGGTACTTACGGATCTGGACGGTCCCTTAAGCCTAGTGAACAAGTCTCAGAAGAACCGCTGTGCTCACAGTATAAGAAACAAAGGGGGGGTTGGGGGTCTTTCTGCAGCCACTCATCATAAAGTTTGTTAGTAGTAGGATCGTTGCACAACCTTAGGTCGCTAAACGTTTGGGGTATGGGAGGAAGACATTGATAGGTATTTGGTGCCGATCCCACCGGAGAGCCCAGGTACGCCCTTTCATGAGCCGAAGATCAAGCGTCCACCAGCTGTTGAAGACACTTTACTATTCAACAGTTGTCTGGGACTTTTCCCCAGTAGTTCCATCCGTTTGTTGTATAGAACTACTGACACTTTTCTTAGTAGTTCCATTGCTGGAAGCGGTGGATGCCCCCACCTGATTCTACAAGTACTTACGTGAATAACTCCACTGGAAGATTTAAATAGATCGTTGAACTTAGTGGACATATAATGTCCATTTATTTCAACTATTATTTATTTAACTAGCAGTAGCCCGCGGCTTCGCCCGCGTTGATTTTGTTTGTAACACGTGTTTTCAATTAGGTATCATGGTTTTCAAAATATTGTTTAATAAGTATCTAGTCTAATAAGTATCAAGTAGACATATTTAATGACATATCCTGTATTTTTGAGCAAGGCATCGTAGTTTCTATTATAGTGCTGATTCTTAAATATTCAGCGCTATTATTTAAAAAAATCCGGTCAAGTTGAGTTGGACTCGCAGACCTTCATTGGACCTATTAATGTTATTTTACTATTCGTCTAACACCAAACCAAAACCACACACACAACACCAAAACCAACCAATAGCAAAAAACCAAACCGCAAAACTAAGTTTGGCTGTCGAATTTCTTTTGGGATTTCTAAAGAATACACACATCATCATCGAAAAATCATTTTATTTTTCCTGTAAAATATAGATTGATAAGTATGTATCACCTATAATATTTTTTGACATTTTCGATTTTAAGTCAAAAACTACGTAACATAACATATACCAAAATAAAAATCTGTTTTGGAATTTGCAAATAAAGCCTTTTCTTAGGATACTCCATTCGATACAGTAGTCTCACTTTAAATTAAATTTTGAGAATCCTTTTCGCTGCCCATTATAAGAAAATAAATGATTTTCTTTTCATTTGTATTTTTGTGATGAGGTTGGGTGTGTAATTAAGTCTTACGACTGTAGGTCGAAACACCATTTTTTGGACTCCAATCCAATCCCGTTGGGAGTTGATTTTCAAAAAATGAATATTTAGACAGGTGTAGTTGGATGGTGTATTGGCAAAGTTTCATCAATGCAGCATGTCCCATTCACATCACCACTACTTTTTTTTGTCGTATGGTTAGTGGCCAAACTGGTGTCAGAGTTTTCAAGCTGCCCTTAGGCCTCTGACTCAGCTTAACGACTGCTGCCTAGATGACAATAGCCGTGTCCGTCAGGATGACCCGACCACGGCACGGATTCTCGTGAAACTTTACCAAGATTTAGTACCTATTTTGTACCTATGTTAAAATATTTTGTACCTCAGTAATAACAAAGTTATTTAATAAATAAAGTGGGAAGCCATTCTGTCGTCAGGATGGCTTCCCACTTTTTATTTTGGGTACTTACGGTCCATATATTGCGGAAATCTTTGCATAATAATTTAGTACCTTTTTTGTACCTACGATAAATATATGAATACTTAATGTATTCCATTTAAAAATTACTTTTATTTCATTATAAACAATTATATATGGAGCATCATCCATCTGACATTTGTCTGACATATTATAATGTAACATGTAGTCCCTTATCCTGCGAAACAGAGCAAGTATTCAGTATTTTCTTTAGGATATTCCGACCCACGGCACGCGCACGGCATACATTCATCCAGTAACAATCATGTGCTACATTCGACCCTCTCTGATGAAATTTAATAGATCACATTTGAAACTTCATCAAAATTTAACAACGTAACCTGGTAACGGCGCCCCTCCGAAGCAAGGAAACGCTCGGTTCAAATGCCACTAAGTGGTGACCCATCTAAGGACTGACCTCGCCTGACGTTCCTTACCCAACTGATTGTGTATCGAACAGTGGTTACAACTGGCTATGAGCATCTCACCACCACTTATTCATCCACGTTTATGTTCCATTCTCTCTTTTTTCCATCCCAAGGTTGCCTGGAAGAAGTTGCGAATAGCGGATGAGGCCGCCCTTTGTATTTAAGTATATATTATGCTTTATTTTATGTGTAAGTTTGTGTGTACAATAAAGAGTACATATATCTATATTATTTTTTTTCGCGTTATACTCAAATATGTTATACTCAAAACCAACCACAAAAACGCCAGTAAAGGTTGATTTTCAAAAAGTTGTGATACCCGTGTTTCATAATTTCTTTTGCTCTGTACACTGAAAAGTTTCGCGCCCATGTGATGTAATAATTTTTTTTCCATTCAAACTTTTGCCCATTTGACCCACTTAGGTGTGGAACTTCGAAAATCCGTTCCTATTGTTCACTCAGCCTATTTGAATAATGTTGATTCCAAATTTCAAGATTCTACGTTAAATGGTTTTGGCTGTTTCGTGATTCTTATAAAACATCCTGTTCTTTTATTAATACAGATTAATATGTAAATATGAAAAAAAGAATCCGATATCATCAAAAAAAATCAAAGAAAACAATACAGTTGTCCTATCGCATGTATTCTGTACTATAGCCAGTAAGTCAAGTACAATATTATAATAAATGTTGTCATCCTTTTACCCACCTTAGGGGTGGAATTTCCTAATACCCTGAAATATATTTTTTTTACTGAAACACCAAATACCAATTTATATGCGTTTAACTTCGAAAATCTCTAATTTTCATACAAACTTTCATCCCCTATTTTACCCCCTTAGGGGTAGAATTTTCAAAAATCCTTTAATATGTATTCTTTATTTTTAACTAACAGGCCAATTACTAAATTACATGAATTTAAGTTCAAAAATGACTGATTTTCATACAAACTTTCATGCTCTATTTAACGCCCTTAGGGGGTGGAATTTCCAAAAATCCTGAAATATATTTTTTTATTTTTTAACTAACATGCCAATTACTAAATTACATGAATTTAAGTTAAAAAATGACTTATTTTCATACAAACTTTCAACCCCAATTTTACCCCCTTAGAGGTAGAATTTCCAAAAATCCTGAAATATATATTTTTTATTTTTAACTTAAAGGCCAAATACTAATTTTCATTAATTTAACTTCAAAAATGACGGATTTTCATACAAATTTTCATCCCCTATTTTACCCTCTTAGGGGTGGTATTTCCAAAAATCCTTCCTTAGTGGATGTCTACGTTATAAAAGGTACCTACTGTAAAAATTTCAAGTCTCTAACCCAAGCCGTTTAGGCTGTGCGTTGATATGTCAGTCAGTCAGTCAGTCAGTCAGTTTCTTCTTTTATATATACAGATTTTAATTAGCACAAAGTTGAAATAATTGGACTTTTTGTCCAATAAGTTCAACTGGTTGAACTTAATAGTTGAACTTAGTGGGACAGGTCGATGCAATGCAACAGCCGTGAGGGTTTTAGTATGTAAGAATCCCACAGCACCTTGCAAGTGGAAAGGCCAGGTGGTAGACTTGGTAAAACCTACGAGTACCTCTATATAAATCTCTCCTTTCGATAGCGATTTTTCGTGCCTACACTATCGTTGCAGACTTGCCAGCATTCCGTTTATGTTCCGGAATTCAATTTAGCATTTATTTTTTCACTTGAGTCCCACGTACGGACTCTGAGTTAATTAAACATGTCGCCTACGTTTTGTATGAGCAGATTCAGTCCAAGTTGAAGGCAAAACTTTATGCTAACGAGTTCCAGCATTGAAGCCTTTACGTGAGACGAAGTTATATTGCAGATACACATAGCTTAGATATACATGTATTAGCTATGTAGACTTCATTGCGCAGGGGAAACCGCTTGCTTTGCAAACCGGAGGTTGAGCGTTCAACTTCCGCAGGGAGCAACGACTTTTTATAGTGGTTCCTAAAACGTGTTCTTACATGGTAAGCTTACTAGCGGCCCACCAATGTCACCGTAGTCAGACGTCTCGGTCGTAATCTGCGTTTCTGGCCGCACGGTGCAAACTAAAATGACACACTTGAAAGTATGACTACGAGTAGGATTGTTTAAATAAATATCGATATATAATGATTTCTGATATTTACGCGAATATTACACATTGAAATGAAACTAATTTTACGAGATTTATTTTTAGAGAAGATGGCTGGGTGCTACCACCAGCTTGGGATCCGGTGATAAACATAGTCAAATCCAAAGACAAGCATTCCACTGCAAGACCTCAAGATACTGTAAGGTCTTTCTGCGTAGATCGGACTAACAATAATAATTAGAAGACCCTGAGGGTACCCTAAGACAACTATGACATTTGGACAGCTACCACCTCAGTCCGCCCGTGACCATGAATGCTGTAAAGTATTCGAAACGTTGGGTAATTAAACTCAAAAATAAACCGCGATATAATCCGTAAAATTAGTTTCATTTCAAATATCGATATACCTATATTTATGGTTTGATGTACCAATATCTGTCGGCGATATTTAATATAGCGATATATCGACACATCGATATAAAATAACAAGGCTTGAAATAGAAGTCTCAATCAGATGGGACGGAAAACCGACACGATCGGGGAGAGATTAGACGCAGGATCAATTTTTTACACGCCCATCCGACGCATGGATCATCTTGCTTTACAGGAAATCAGATAATCGGCCTGCATTGTCCTAGACAGAAAGGAACTACTACACAAAGTTGTTGCTCCCCACGGGATTCGAACCCGTGACCTCCGGTTTGCAAAGCCAGCGGTTTCCCACTGCGCCACAGAGGCTACAAAAAAACATATACTTATGTAAGTAAATATAATACTCTTCAACGCTTGTCCATTTTCTTAGAATGCGGTACTAACGTATACGTAACGTAACGAGAGAAACTAGTTCTTTCAAAAAGGTTTTATGATGCAGGATATTATTGACTTACAACAATATGTGCAAGGGACTATAATCATATTAACAGAGCCTGAAGGCTCTGTTAATGTTTATTCTGATCACACTCCTCACGAAGATATAGATTTTTTTATATTTACTCAGTATGTTAATATGACGTTGGTAACAGAACATTTTGTAATGGATGTGGCAATTGTTTAATGTAATGTAGGTACATATGTTACACACGGATATAAGTTAAGAATACTTTTTCGAAGATTGGTTGTAGCTATCAGAGATTTTAAAATTTAGAAATCTAGAATCATTTAGATTGAATTATGTAAATATATACAATCGTATCAACGAAACTTCGTGATGTGATCAACGAAACAACAAAAGCAAGTTTGCTATCATCACATTTTGTTGTATCTTACAAAGCTTTCAAACACCTTTCTTCGAACAGATACTTAAGTATTAACATACGTATGCCTGCAACTAAAAAAGCTGTGCCTTTGTACTATTCTTTCCTATATTTCTTCTGTCCGTTAATGTTCTTGTGTATACATAAATTATAAAAAAAGGAAACTATACAAAATACCGCATCAACAAAATGAAACTGAGATAGGTACGTGTGCTTCGGAACTCGGGGTGAATTATAACATTTTCCTACATAGAATTTCGTGCGGTGCCAAGCTGTGCCAAGTTCGTTAGTATTTATAATGTACTCGTATGTCACTATAGTCTTTAAATAAATATAATAGCTGTTGGACGGATACGTTGCTACTTGGTGGCAGAATATCTAAAACTGCGATAGTACCAAATTGGATGGTCCTTTGCACAAGGGAACTTCTATTATTTTTTAACCATCTTAGTGTAGGCCTCCTTTACTCTTCGGAGTCGCTGGACGTTCGGGGTGTGGGCCCTTAGAACATCCATAGTGTACGGCGGCGTCTCTGAGGAGGACGGCGGCGGGGTAGCGACCCCCGTCCCCGTGAGCACCGTGATGATTCCCGGGGGGCTACAATGCACCCCTCAGCGGCGGGCTCAAAGGCAAGGCACTGAGGGGTCCCTAGTGCAGATCCCACCGGAGAGACCTGGGTCCCCTCTCATGGGCCGACGTGACAGCCACGGGGGTTTCATTGGGTAAAAATCCCACATACCCAGGTTAATCTCCACAGGTCCCGGGGACCTATCAAAGATTTGCTTCGCGAGAGCAAAAAAGGCCTCCTTAATTTTCCTCCATTCTTTTAATACAGTATTTTGCTATCCTTGAGATATTATTATCATCCTTCCTGCGCATTGCTTTCTTTGTATTGACCTTGTACAGTCTAAGAGATTCCATTCCAATACCGATTTGGACCATGACTTCAATTTTTGGGCGATGTAAGCCTATTTTCACAGCCCACTGTTACGCCAACAGTTACGTTGGGCGTCACTGTTACGTTCGCCTGACGCCTGACGGCGAAGGTACAAGAAATAAGACAACTAATAAAATTACAAGTTGTTTATTGAATCGACAATAAATAAATACGTTAACCCGGCAAGAAATTAAATTTTCACTAATAAAATTAACACTCTATAGTCTCTAAAAATTGCACTAGAACCAAACTCTAAGGTCTCTAAAATAAAGTCAAAACACACGGGTGTGGATTCACGGCACAGGGAAGTTATCTGGTCTGAACAATAAAATAGTGCAGGGCTTAACTTTTGGCCGTCCGAGTCCTCGACGCTTGGGGGTCTTCGGTAGTGCCTTCAGCCGACACTCGGTTACTTGAAGGACACCAGTGGCTCGGGTGTTACAGCGCAGCCTGAAGCGTCGCCGCTTGTACAGACAATCTGTACGGTGAACGGTGTAACGGGGAACTCCAAAGGTGAACTCGTACGGTGAACTCCAAAGGTGAACGGTGAACGGTGAACCTCCAATCCTGGAACGCGTCGAAACATCTTCTGTAGCGCGAAAGATCCGATGCCCTGGCACTAGTGTGACCAGATATGGGCGTCGGTATCTTTCGCAAAACAATTAAATATTATGCGGAATGGAGTGGTGAAATGCATTTCCGGTCGAAATGTAATTTGAAGAAAATTAAATATTTAAATAAAATATTATTACCCAACCCAGAATCAAATCCCCAACTGTTTAATATGCCGGATAATCACCATTCCACAACGCCATGTAGAACAAAGAAAATATTACATTTTACATTAGCAATTTTAATAAAACATATTGAAGGAACAAAGACTTTTAATATTTATTTCCCCGGTACTTTCCCTTATAATAACCAAAGCTATGTTTTACATTTCTACTACACTACAATTGGCTTCAAAACCTAAAGGAAATTAAGACATGCACACATTAGAAATACAAGACTATAAGTTTATTTTATAATAACAAACTTGTAAACAATTTTTTACTCTGGAAATTTTTATTAGGCTACTAATTATGAAAACACAATGCTTATTCCTTGCAAGTATAAACTGATATTATGGAGTTTAAACTAACTGGATATTCTAAAATAATAATTACTCATTAAAATATAGGTTATGATCACTGGCATAGACTTCACAATGGAATTAATTATTGAGACTATATTTCACCTGATTCTTGTGAAGGCTAAAACTGATTGGATTATAATATTAAGATATAGGAATTTTATAAGGAAAATACCGTGTCGAAACATATATAAGAGTTATTGGAATGAATAAATAAATGAGGTTATAATTGATTGACATTAAAGCATCCTGTCACATTCATTACATAGAAGAAATGAAATTAAGAAATAAAATAGCAATAGCAACGATAACAATATAAAAAATTGAAGATATTACTTCTAGCAAGTAACCGAATTACCTAACATAAAATTAATTAATTTGGATAATTGTAGAAACTTACCAAGGGGGTTAAAATCCGGTTTTTAAAAAGAACTACAAAATGAAACAATCTAATCACTGACTCTAAGAATGTCGTACTTTAGCACAGAACTCTTGCTCACAAATCACACGCGTGTCACTTCACAAACAAAGATCCAACAAGAAAAATAATGCGATGCTCTCGCCCATTCTTAAATATATACCTACAATGACCTACGGCGCGAGCGACGCGATCTAGAACAAATTCCGTATAGATTCCTTCTTATTCGAAAACATAACATGTGCGACGGAGATAGGAAATAGACAACAATGATGCTTCCGAGCGAGAAGGAGCATCCATCGAAAGGACTGGAAGCTCAAGATAATGAAGATCGTTGATACGGTTTCTAGAGAGTTGTTCTGGATATTGACACTGAATAATGCCATAAATGGCGTTGTGAGCGCTAATACTAGTTGCGTCGCGCGGCTTCCGTACGATAATAGAATTATGGTATTGCGGTTGTTAGTTCGTAAAGTTTTTTATTTTACTATTTAATGATTCTACGTTGTTACAACGTAACACCACTTTAAATTTGCAAGTCTATTAACATTTTCAGATATTTTGCTTGCGTGTCCTACTACTTAAATATATGTATATCAGTTGACTCAACCAAATTACCGACTCAAACTAGTTTGGAATCTGATGGCGATATGTGGATTGGTGAATCATTTGCCAAAGTCCTATTCAAATTGAGGCCATGTGAATAACTTTCTGAAACACTACACCTAGGAAATTGTCCGGAAAATAGTAATCCTAGCCCAACAGACAGCTTACGAGAGGATAGAATAGAACTTCATCAACTCCATCAGTGTTAACACAATTGCAAGCCGAAACCGGCCCCTTTTCTAAGCGGAATCATTGTCCGACAATCGGATTTTCACACTAAGAACGAATCACAAATGTTCCGTAAATGAAATGACTTTTGTATTGCGGGAAATAGAAGGAAATATAATGTACGTAGTTGGTACGAAAGCTTAGACGCTATTGTGATCACAGTACATATTATAGGAATGAATAAGAAATATGAATTCATAGTCGAGTGTCCGGGTAAGAATAGCGACGGGGAAGGGAAAACAAGAAGATGGGCAGCAGCTTCTTTCTATTGGATTACCTACCACCTATGCTGCGATCCCGATCCCCAAGTCGCCTGCCAAGCGTGGGGATTATGCCAACCCTCCATTCCAAGGGGAGGTGATGAGATATAAATTAGAAAATCGATTGATTGATCGATTGATTCTTGTTTTCCCTTAGTCACCTCTTACGGACACCCAACAGGGGGAGATGGCAGGGTTCTATTCTTACCTGGATGGGGGTGTCCACGGGAAAATTCTTTGCCGGGGCTAAAATAGCGGCAGTACATTGGAGTAAGGGTAAGTGGTAATACTGATAGTACCAAAGAGCAATAGAAAACCTCTTTTATTAAATGCCATATTGGTTCACATTCTGCGTTGTTCAAAGTAACCCGCGAAAGTAATAAAGAGTGACAAAAATGTATGTTACTGTAGAACAAAAAGCAGTTGAAAGGCTTCCAAAAGTCTATATTTCTGTGGGAAGTGTGAACAGAAAATGTCCGTAGGGAACAAAATGCGACGCTCAATGCAATAAGTGCAGTTCTACAATGAATTATTCATTGTTGCGATAGACAAAGAGAATTCTTCGCGTAGGCATTTTTCAGTACGTAGGTAGGTACTTGTTTTTTTTTTATATTAATCTATTAAAGATTATGACTGAGTATGAGTAAGTTATGGAAGTAATTTTTTTATTAATTTTTTAAACTAAATTGGCGCTACACCTAGTTGGGCAGCCAACTAGGTGCCTGAGGGCCTAGACAAGATGCAATCGCTTCATAGCGAATCTATTTCTTCATTCGCTAACGGTGTGAATTCCCTATAATTTGTCACGTGATTTTTCGATGACTTATGTCATACTCATACATTTTTATACTTTCTATTAGCGATAACGATTGTAGAATGTTACATTGTCTAGGGGGGCAGTTTAGTTTCACAACTGGTTTACTTAGTTATCATAAAAAGTCTTGCGATACGAGTATATGTACCGAAGATGGTATTTTTAGTTAATAAAGACGAGTAGGTAAAATATTAGGCATTTATTAATGACTTACAAGAACTCAATATAAATCTAAAAACTGGTTAAATATATATATGTCGTATGTATGTGTGGTATGCGCGTCTTATAAACGTCTTAACTCTGAGAAATTCTGGCAGACATGAACTGAAGACAAAGCAAAGGTCTTCCTTTGCATGAATTTTTTTATTCTTTACTTATTTATTTTTATATGTTTTTAGGGCTTCATACCTAAAAGGTAAAAAAGGAACCCGTATGGTCTGACTTCGTCTGTCTGTCTATCTGTTACACCTTTATATTTCAGGAACCGCTGACGCTATCAATTTGAAACTTGGAAAACCTTTAAATTTTTTTACCCAACTACATCGCAAATGAAAATAATATATTTTTCCTTTTAGTTTTTTTTTTTAATGGGAGCCGAAATGGGTCATCAAAATTTCAAAGTGAGACTACGATATCGAGTGGGTAATAAAATGAAAGGGCTTCATTTGTACAAATCAAAACAGTTTTTTATTTTGGCTTATATCACGTGGTTTTTACCTGATAATAAAAAATGACCAAAAAATACCGTTACCGAAATATTATTATGGGTTATACATGTCTATCTATATTTTACAGGAAAAATAAAATGATCTTTCTAAATAGTTACAGCTTTTTAGTAATCCTAAAAAATCTCGACAAACAAACTTAGTTTTGCGGTTTGGTTTTTTTGCTATCTGAGGTGTTACGTGAATAGTAAAATAGCCTTAAAACGTCCAAAAATGGCATGGAACCCTCGGCGAGACCAACTCTCAGTTGACCGGTACATTTTTTATTATTTTTTTAACTAGCGATAAGCACCCGCTTCACACGTATTGCAAAATACTGTATTTTTTTCTAAGTACTAACATTAAACTTAATTAGGTCTTTTTAGCTACATAAATCTTCAGTGAAAAATTATCTAACCGATGGTGGAAACCGCTTATAATAATAATAAATCCTTTATTTTAGGCAACTATGATACGTTAAGATACGTTGTGTGGTTTAGGAGGAGTTAGCGGCTATACAGAGACAGGCGTACACTAAAAGCGATTTTGTTTTAAGCTACATAAAGATAAGCATGTGCGGATTTTTCAGGGTGGATATTATTATTTTTTAATCCAATAATGCAGTTTTATTTTTCATCAAAATTGGGCCCGTGCATGGAATAATAATTTACTTTTCTGTTTTCCCGTGACTCCTTTGAGCATTTTTCGCTATTCCTTATAGATTAGGATATGGCCACCCAAGCCCACATGAAGAAGTTGAAGTGTATAGAACGAAGTTCTTCTTCTTCTTGAAATCAAACTACTTTTACGGATTTTATCGCGGTTTATTCTTCTTCTTCTTTTAAAACATTATGGCTTCCATCAATTATTGATGATTTCGCCAGTGTCAAGTAGTTAAATAGCAATTGAATAATAAATGATTTTAAGTTAATAGACATTAAATCCAACATTGACAGGTCATTTAGATGACTGTAGTTGGACTGTAGTACCACTGTCTCTTGCATTTTCAGAAACGTATATGAGTTACATATGAACATTATAAATCATACCAATAATAATAATTGAATAAAATGATTATTAATTGTACCCAGTCACATTGCTCTATATATATGGCTTAAAACTTTGATTCTCCAAAGTTTTATATGAAGATATCGATAGTTATGCTACTTGCTACAATCTTTTATATTTTCCGACCCATTCAAGTACGTTGACCTACATGTTCCTAACGAAACAATATTAAACTATTCTCTTTACTTCCAATACAAAGGTTCCTCAGAAATAATAAAGGGTCCATAAATCTAGAAGATCTGCTATCCAGATTACGATGGGAGCCTGCGCTCAGTAAATCACCGCTATTGTTAAGCAATCTCTTCACGTACTAAATACCATTAAGGTGCTAATATTACATCCGCTATTATCTTTTCTGTAATATTTTTTAACAATTTTTTAAAGGTGTTTTGTGCTCCAGAAGGAAAGATATGTTTTCGAGAGTATGTATGTATTTATGTATATTTCTTTGGCACAGACTACAGCCTAAGGCGCGAAATACACACAAACGGCATAAGGCGCGGCGCAGGCGTGGAATGGATACGGCACGGACGCCGCATGAGTGTAATTCACAATACGTCTTCTTAGTACATTTTGTATGCAGAAGTTTTGAAGCGGCATCGTGCCTTATGCCTTATGCCGTTTGTGTGTGGTTCGCGCCTAAACGGTTTGATGGATTTTGACTTATAATTTATGTTGTTAGATTTGTCTTACTTTTTTTTTGTGACGCGGGGGAAATCTTCCAAAGATCCCCGGGAGCTGTGGGGCTCGACCGGGGTATGTGGGATTCTTACCTACTAAAACCCCCGCGGCTGTCGCATCGGCACATGAGAGGGGAGACCCCAGGGCTCTCCGGTGGGATCTGCACCAGGGGCCCCTCAGTGCCTTGCCTTTGAGCCAGCCCCCCGGGAACCAGTCACGGTGCTCACGGGGACGGGGGTCGCAACCCCGCCGCCGTCCTCCTCGGAGTCGCCGCCGTACTCAATGGACGTTCAAAGGGCCCACACCCCGAACGTCCAGAGATTCCGAAGGAGATTTGTCTTACTTGTGCTAACACTGGTTATATATTTTTTTCAAAAAATCTTAAAATGTCACCAGTCACCATTTTGTATTTTTTTTTAGTTGAAATGTTATTACATCTGTATGTAGTACAATTTTAGAGTCTGCTGTCCGTCTTCTGGATCCCCTCAGTCGCGTCCTACAACACTAAACGATATGAGATGGGAGGTTTTTGTTCTTATCCGGAGACCCTACAGAAAATCAACAATATTTTTAACCGATTTCAAAAAACGAGGATGTTCTCAATTCGTCTGTATATTTTTTTTTTAATGTATGTTCGCGCATAACTCTGTCAATTATGAACCGATTTGAAAAATCTTTCTTCCATCCATTCTTTAATCCGTTGATTGGGTCCCATAAAAAAAATATTGCTTACGAGTAAGTAGTTCCTGAAAAAACAAGAATGATGACTGCGCAGGACACCTGCAAGAATGCCTATTTAGATGACTTTATGTCGCTTTTTAAGGACAAAAATGGCCATAACTCTGGCAAATATTTACCAATTTCAATGATTCTTTTTTTGTTCGAAAGAAGAAACCACTGTAATGAATTTGTATGAATGTAATCACAACCGGATAAGAACTTCCTGGAGGACCATGAACGATGTGGAGGAATTTATCTGGTAAAAACCATAAAACTGATGTTCTCCATTACATTACTCTGACAAATATGAACCGATTTCGATGATTCTTTTTTTATTAGAGAGAGTAAACTACTATCATGATTCCATGCAAATTTCATTACGACCGGATAATGTTTTTTTGAAGAAACATGAATTATGTAAAACTATGTAGACGATAATGTGAGCTAACCTACCTAGATCATTTCTGTCTTCGATGGGTCAATCTTTATGTATGAAAATATCACTAAAAAGTTTAAAATAAAATCTTTAAAAAAAAAATTGAACCGACTTCAATAATATTTAAATTATTTTATACTTTTCAGTGATATTGAAGTTGGTGCCAAATATACACAGCAGGTACGCTAACACCAACTTCTATAATATTTAAATTATTTTATACTTTTCAGTGATATTGAAGTCAGTTCAATTTTTTTTTTTAAAGATTTTATGACATTTTAATCTTTATCTTTATTTATGGTGGATCCCTTGGACTCCATGGCTGCTACATAAAGGATCCTGCCTTCGATTCCCAACCAGAACTAACATTTGTATGTATTTGTATGCATGCATCCACGTTTCTTGTGTGTGTGTATTGGTTATTTATCAAACGATGTATGTAATTCCCGTATCTATATATTATATATGGATCTCCAAGACGCATGCCAAGCGTGGGGATTATGCCATAATCTCTCTGTTCTAAGGGTTCTTTCAGCTGATGATGATGATGATAACATCAAATGAATTATTAGATCGATGTTGAAATATCGTGATTCCGAGCAATAATTTATATCATCCGCTGATATTCGTGCACGCACATTTGACACAATAACACAGCCCAGCCTATAATGCTCAAAAAGCAATAATATTTTATGTGACCATCAAAACGGTGAGTGATACTACTGGAAAGTGCTTAGTAGGTAACTGTTCGCCGTCCAACCCGTTCAATATACGATTATTTGAAAAAAAAAGCTAAATTTTAATGGTCTAATCATTCTTCTTTATAGCCACGAAACCAATAATAATAACCTGGAAAAATTTACACACGATCATCTGAACCCAAACTAGGTATAGCCTGAATTATAGAAACCAGATAACTGATACTATACTTAAACAGGGTATAAACGTTATGTGTCAACATCACGATATTTTCGTAAATGGAAGTGATATTACACAACCTAAAACAGACATAAAAACTAGAGTAGTGAGTGAAATGTCATTGATAACTTGTTAAAAAAGAATAGGATATATTATGCAAAATTGAATGATCAAACGAACTTACCCTAAGTGAAGTTCGATCTTAATTATCCAGTCCTTGACGAGAAGATATTCCATCACTAGTAAGTACCCCGTGGGTACGATCCGGAGATATCGCACAAGTTTCAGAGGTTAAAAAGAGAAAACAACATTATTATCTCTTTCGTATCCACCCCACCTCAGCCGAGCGACAGCCACCTCATTATCTTTAGAGTAAAATGAAATACAGCTGCAACATTGATTTAACAGGGTCATTAATGGGTAGGGAGGGACCTTATATCTTCTCGTCAAGGACTGGATAATTAAGATCGAACTTCACTTAGGGTAAGTTCGTTTGATCATTCAATTATCCAGTCCTTGACTCCAAGATATTCCATCACTAGTAGATGTTTAGAGATACAAAATCAATGTTGCAATTAAAGAGAATAAAACAAAGTTAACTTAACTTGTTGCTTAAACTATTAGTTATAATAAAGCCAAATATATTTTGCAATTTTTTGCAGAATACATAAACACGTAAGTACGTATTAATTAATTTGATATAAGTAATTATGTTTTTATACATATTATTTGATGAATTAAACTTATTTAATATACAATGATTTAAAATTTTACATTAACATTATTGAACATGTAATCCCAAATAGCATAGTCATACCCTGATAATCGTGCAGACCATCTTGCGACCAATTTTCTAATAGTTTTAATAATAAAGGCGTTCAAGACAGCTGCTGAAGCCAGGGCTCGTCTCGTATTGTAAGTAATCAGATAGAAGTATCGATTGTGTTGTTAAATAATATCTCTCTTATACATCGTCCCATGGCTTGAGAAGACATATACTTATAATAATATACCATTTATTTTGTTTGCTGTATAGCAAATAATATACCATATTTGGGACAATCCACACGCGGGCATTCGTCCCCAAATCAGGCAGAGCCTGCACCACGACAACCAGACTAACGATATCAATAGGTACTTATACCTTAAATACCTTTCCTTCCTGCAAAATATATCAACCCAAACAGACAAACTACACCCAGACAAGGTGGGAATCGAACCCACCACACATCGAGCAGCGGACAGGGTGTCAAGATGTCATGGAGAATAAAACTGAAAAGTTAATGTTGTTACCAGACAAGTGGGAAATCAATAGGTCTTTGAATGAATTGATGCAGATTTAAAATGGGTTAACATCTACAAATTCCGTACCTAAGGTTTTTAGTCTATGTAAACCTTACAACACATTTGGTAAATTCTAATAGTTTAATGACAATTATTTGCATATTTTGTTTACTCTTTATGCAGAGAATTAAAGGTATAAATATGTAATTTTTTGGTTAGAATAATATTTTCTAAACTAATAAAATCAGTAACTTTATGTAATGTTTTTTAAGTAACTAAAGTTATTGTGACTAAGTAATCTAGTAATTAGATCCTATGCAATGTAGAACATAGCGAGGAAAGATTGGTTTCAATTTACAGGTTCCTTGAAATAACCGTTTTTGCTTCTAATAATATTGCCAATTTTATTTGTGGATAATGATTCAAAAAACAATCTAGTCCAGAACTTGTTAAAGAAATAACGTAATTGTCATCATCAAATCAATGTTGTTTGTTTGAAACTAGACTTATGTTACCAGTAATGGGTGAATTAGGAGAGAATAACTTCAAAAGCTGATTGTTGTATGTGTTGTCTACGAAAATGTACCAGACTAACAAACATCCTGCTAGGGAAACATGTCGATGTAGTGAATCCAATGCATTCACTACTTGAATGCGTTGGATTTTGAGGAAGAAAGAAGATATTTATTCGAAGGAAATTACTGTATTGTCTCGAGAGATGTAAAGTGTGATACCAGGTTAAGACAGCTATAATAGGATAACTCCTAATCACGTTATCTACAGGTTAATAAAGGTTTATTAGCGTTTATAAAATAATCACAGCATTGGAAGATTTTTCCATGACATTTAGTGTCATGGAATAACATACTCTGCCCGGCAGAGTATAAAAAGAAAAAACCCTGAGACTGCAGACAATATACAAAAGGTTGCAATATTTTTGTAATTGGAACGGAACACAAGCGGAAATATTACAATTGTGACTCATAATAATGTCTATAATAATAATAATGTAATGCCTGCTGGGATAACTTTCTTTAGAAATCAGCTGTGCCTTTGTATTAAGAATAGTATCTTGCCTTTATTCCTTCTAACTTTTATTGTTATTGTGTGTACATAAATGATAAAATAAATAAATAAATGTCCCCCTGGCTGATAGGACCACAGCGGCCGATCTTTCATCAAATCAGCCTACTACACGAGAGATATTATAGTGCACAAGTGCTTGTGTAGAAACAAGTGCACTCTATTTTCCTTTAATCTCACAATTCGTTAAGACGGAAGATCGACACGACTAGGGTGAGGTCTGGCACAGGACTGACTTTTTACATGCCCATGCGACGCATGAATCATCTTGCCTGCATTGTCATAGCCAGCAAGGAACAACTACACAAAGTGGTTGCTCTCCACGGGATTTCAACCCGCGACCTCCGGTTTGCAAAGCAAGCGGTTTACCGCTGCGCTACGGAGGCTACAATAAGATTCATAAATAGAAAATAAAATAAAGGCCTCTTTGAGGTCAATTTTTAATAAAAACCGCCTTTTGTAGTAATTTTGGTAGTGGTTACGGCGCTTGCTCGCCTCTTCTTTGTATAATCTCCATCTGCAACTCACTTTGAGGATCATGAATATGGCTAGGTAAATCTTTCCCCATTCATAAAGATTAAATTTTAATACATGCCTCATTTCGATCCGTATCGCTAAAGAATAGTCTTGGAAAAAATTACATTTTTAGTTTCTTACCCTTGCATTAGGTTTTTTTTTTAATATGAGGGTACCCCCCTAATTAAGTCAAATATTCACAATATTTTTTGGTTTAATATTATTGTTTTATTTATTTATTTATTCTTTATGCACAAAACAGTACATAGGCGGACTTAATGCCAGAATGCCTTTTAATTGTATTATACATAAATATATATATTAATTATGTATACATAATTATTTTTTACACACGATCTCTCGTTCCGTGTCTGCATTTATCCTATTATTATTATATCAGCCTCAATAATATAATAAAGAATGAATATATATATGATGCAAATATGAATTTGTTAATATGTGCACCCCAATTCCAAATGTTAGCCTATCCCAATATTAGCTAGGGTAATACACTCTACTTATTCTGTGTGAATAAGAAAAGGCAGTGGTATTAGGTATACACACGAAAGTCACTTTTTTTTTTCTCCAGAGACTAAATCAATATAACAATGGACTACCATTACTTTTAGCACACTGTATGTAGACCAATGCTCACCAGTTTTTACGAACCACTTGCTACGCTCCAACTTTAGAGTTTGAGTACAGAGGAGCACGCTACTCGTTAGAAATGCGTCCGTGAAAATCTGATGAAAATATTTATCTTGATATCAAATTAACGACTAAAGTAAACATAAACTATGTGTAAACGTCATAATGATATCACAGTTATCATTCATATAAGCAGGAGCTTAGTATCTATCTTGCTAAAGCGACATAGTACAATTACATACTAATTGTAGTTAATAGTTATAAGTCGTAATGAAATTAATAATTATATATATAGTATATATATATAATTTTTTTAGAATATCTGTTGCGCGCCAAATCAAGCAAAAGTATGGACCCAGCATAAAACTTACTTTACTAGAAGTTTTTGAATCAAACATTATACTGGTAATTAATTATGAAACTGAGAGGTTCATTGAATTGTTGCGACGCTTGGACTCGTGGCGGACACGGTCGGCAATCAGTCAAGCGGAGGCGATGATGACAGTCCTCGACGCCGCGCTGGTGGCGGTTAGAGTGCACATTAAAAACTTCACTGGTTTCAGACCACTGACTTTGTCAGTGTAGTGTGTGGACTTTGTCGGACATCGCGCTGGTGCTAGAATTGAAATATAGTTTTGCGGAGCCTTTCCCGTTTAAATTTCTGAAGTATGAAATGTGGGCAATTTTTTTTTTTTTTTTACAAAATCGCCTACCTACTTGTTCTAAAAAAAAAGAAATCTGTTTTACAATCTTAAAAGGATCTGTCAAGGTTTGATCGATCAGTAGAATGATAACCGACTGACAGGTATCAGTTTCGGCATAGTGAGAATAAGCCAAGAGTGGCCCCTTCGTTTAGAGTACGGATATTATCCGGCATATATTTTTTTTTTTTTTTAAGATTTAAGAGGCTTGTCCACCTTTCATGAAGCCAATTAAGCTTTACTGACTAATAGCCTTATAACTATCGATCAGCATGGTGCCAAACTCCAGGTTCAGAGTAGCTATTACAAATTGAGTAATGAAGATTCATAAAACTAAGTGAATCAACTTCGTTAGAGATTCCTTCCACCACACCAACAAAACTGATCAGGGACTATTCTGTGGCAACATTTGTAACCGTGATTTGTTGCCTCCGCACCTTCGAGCACAAATTCCGATACCACGCGAAGCTTGCATTTGACTGATGATTACCATTAGGTATCTATGCATAGATTTAGAATTTTTCTTTCGATCATAATTGAAGGTACAACAACAGCGAATATTTATTCGCTTTTATCTAAAAATAGACGGACTCACCTGTAGTAGTAAATAATGCGGGTAGTTAGGCCAAGAAAAAAAATGCAATATCTGAAGAATACAACAGATAAGCTGTATGATTTCCGATGAATGCAACTGTCGTATTTAGGACATTGTGATAATTAGGCCAAATAATATCCGAAGAATACAACGGATAATAAAAATTAGTGCTTCCCAATGAATGCAAAGGGTACACAAACTCAGCTCGAGCGTATAAATCTTCGCAGGTACAGCAGCAGCAGGCAGGCAGAATGATTAAACAGTAATTCTACGGATTAAACAGTAGTGATTCCCAATGAATTCAAAGGGTACACTTTAGCTCGAGAGTATACATCTCCGTTAACAGCGACACGTACAATGTTTCACTTTTAATTTTATGTCTTCTTTATTTTCGATTTTTCATGATTTCAAAGATCCCTTGTATTTGAACTCGTGCGAACGCCGTGATCGCACGGACAAGAATGAGGTGGCTGTCGCTCGGCTGAGGCGGGGTGGATACGAAAGAGATAATAATGTTGTTTTCTCTTTTTAACCTCTGAAACTTGTGCGATATCTCCGGATCGTACCCACGGGGTACTTACTAGTGATGGAATATCTTGGAGTCAAGGACTGGATAATGTTAAGTAAAAATCCATATATTTAGTATGACCTTTATTATTCGGCAATCCTACTTTTATAATAGCCGATACTCTAAAACTACAAACTCATATCAAAAGTAGGTGATCTACTAATTAAAATGATATGCATCATGTTAACAAAATCAGTTACATCAGTTACATCAGTTACATTGAAAAATTTAACTCGTGTATATCACAGTTAAGTTTCAATGAAGTTTATAAAACAGAGGATCCTAATGTAGCATATAATACCTTTTTAGAAGAGTTTAGGCTATTCTACGATCTTTGCTTCCCGATTAAGAAATTGAAAATTAAAAACAATGGTACATCCTATTGGACAACCAAGGGCATAGTCATCTCATGTAAAATAAAAAGAAAACTTTTTAAAATAATGCAAAAGGAATCAAAAAATAGTATTCATGTTCGTAAATATAAAGTGTATAAGAAGTTGCTGAAGAAAATCATTGTAAGAAGGCAGAAACTAGCAAATATTGATATCATAAATAAAAGTGAAAACAAAACGAAAGGAATATGGACTGTAATTAATAATCTTACACAAAAGGTAAAAACAGACAAATATATTACTGTTATAGAACATAATAAGAAATTAATTGTAAAACCACAAGAAATAGCCCATATTTTCAATGAAACTTATACTACACAAAACTACGAACCAAATTTTAATGAAAAAACATATAAATCAGTAGGGTCAAGTCAATCAAATTCCTTGTTTATGAAACCAGTTGGCGAAAAAGAAATATTAAACTATATAATGTTATTGAAGACTAATAAAAGCACAGGGAATGATGAAATTGCATCAAAAATAGTAAAAAGTTGTGCGATGGGACTCGTAAAGCCTTTAACATATATAGCAAATATTATGATAGAGACTGGTATATTTCCCTCAAAATTAAAAGAAGCCATAGTGAAACCCTTACACAAAAAAGGTAATAAAAAACATATTGGAAATTACAGACCTATAGCTTTACTCCCGATATTTTCAAAAATTTTAGAAAAAGTCATTTACCATCGCTTAATAGATTATTTAGAAACACATACGCTACTAACTGAAGCTCAGTGCGGATTTAGGAGAAAACGTTCTACATCTTTAGCAATCTTTAAAATATTAAAAGGTATTCTTGATGCAATAAATACAAAAATGCCAGCGACTGTTTTACTTCTGGACATGTCAAAGGCGTTTGACTGCGTAAATCATAACATATTACTTAAACAAATGGACAATATGGGAATAAGAGGTATAGCAAAAAAATTAATTGAATCTTACTTAGCGAATAGGAAGCAAGCAACTGAAATAACTTATCGCGATGAAAACTCAAAATCTATTAAGCATATTATTTCATCATACAAAGAAACAATAGTTGGTGTACCCCAGGGCAGCATTCTAGGTCCCTTATTTTTCCTTATTTATATCAATGAGTTCCCAAAAATAATTACTGATTTATGTGTTCTGTTTGCTGATGATGCTTCAATTTTAATAACCGGTAGTAGTATGACTCAAATACAATATGAAACAAAAATAAATAATACGTTAAGTACTGTAATTAATTTTTTAAAAACTTTAAACTTAAAAATCAACATAGATAAAACAAAGTACATACAATTCCAATCGTACCAGGCTAAACATAAAAAATTAGATCTGAAATACCAAGAAGATAATATAGAAGAAGTAACATCATCAAAGTTTTTAGGATTACACATAGATAGTCACGTAAACTGGAAATCTCACATAAATAACATCAACAATAAAATTAGGTCTTATTTCTACACGCTACAAATAATAATTAATAGTACAAATATCGAAACTGCGCAGTCCGCATATTATGCAAAAATATACTCCATTCTAAACTACGGTATCATGTATTGGGGTAATTCGGTTGATGTTCAGAGCACATTTATACTCCAAAAAAGGTGTATAAGAATCATTCATAATCTTTCATATGACACATCATGCAGATCAACATTTAAAAAATACAGGTATCTAACGTTAACCGGAATATACATATATCAAGCAGCTATCTTTATAAAAATGCATAAAAAATATTTCCCTGAAAATAATACACTCAATTATAATAAAAGATTACGTAATAGAAATAAACTGATTTTACCACGGCCTAAAAATGTAATGTTTCATAAAAACATGAATTACACGTGTATAAAAATATATAATCATTTACCAGATCACATAACTTCATTAAACTTACAATGTTTCAAAAAAACTCTTAAAACACTATTAATTGATAATTGTTTTTATAATTTTAAAGAATTCTTTGATAAGAAATTAAATTAACGTCAAAAGAAGCTATTGCATGCCTACATAGGTAAATTGTGCTGTACTATTCCTGTTATATTTCATCACTGTAACCACAATTATTGCAATAAAGAATTTGTATTTGTATTTGTATTTGTTACCTTTTTGAAGTAAAAATTTCTTTAGCGGCGTTGTTCACTTTTTTGTGATGGGAAAAAAATGTAATAGTCGCGTCAGGGACACGTGACCTGATCGAAAATTCGTAAGACGGGTCAGGACACGCAACATAACCTGATCGAAAATTCGTAAGACGGAGGGAGAGTAGACCGCCGGCGTGGCGTAGGAGAGTTTGTGTTACAGCGTGCCACGCGCATCCATGAATGGTGACTGCTGAAGGCTCGACCATCTAGTAGTTAATGTAAAATAATTGTAATAGTACTGAAGTGTTACATTTTTAATGTAATATAAATTGTCATATTTGTACGCAATTAATGAATATTGTATTTTACCACATATATGATAGTACTTTTATACTGATAATTAAAGCAATTCGTGCAAAATTATTGCCTCACCATTTCAAAATATCAAAAATGCACAACGTATTAGTATTAACGTAGTAGTATTGTATTCAAGTTTTCAGTTCTGCCGGCACTCCCGGAGTGCAAACCGTTCTTGTTTTACTATTAACTTTGTTTGAAAAAAAGCACTTAGACTTTTGGTAATACCAATTATTTTATCATTTATATTTATTTATATGGATTAGTAGAAGCCGTGTTTTCATTTAAACACTTACGCGTCTTTCAATGTAGCGTTCCAAGGGCTGCCACTTGTAATGCCACAACGCTTCAGTACACGTCTTCCAGCTGATGATGATAGTCAAGCAAAGAAAAGGAGGAATAACCTTGGACAGAGATTTTTTTAGTGAAGGTTAGAGATTGGAGATAAGTCATAACAATGTGACAAGTACCAAATGTCGTCATATTTCTCCATATCACAAACGCTTCTATATTGGGTATTATGTGACCGGTGACATTTGGAGCGATAGCATTTGCCATGGGCACCATAATGGCGTCTTTTATGGCATTTTTATGGTTAGAAGTAATAAAACGTATCATCGCGTCACCGTATCGTATGAAAATTCTCGAGACGGTACTTTCAGCCATGCCGTTTATTAAAATATTATATTAAAATATTTTTGCATTGTTTTTGTAATTTTAGTTTTTTTTTTAATAACCACCGTGACGTCACGAAAAACATCAGTAATCATAGAAGTTCAGCGATTTGCGCGTCTAGCATTTTGTGACGAATTAGATCCCTTTCGACCGCCATCGCCAGATCACTAGTAGGTTCCTAGTGCAAGAATCCGTCCAGGTAGGTACCACCGCAGTGTCAGATATTCGGCCGCCAAACCGCAGTGTAGCTGGTGAAATTACCAGTCTTAAGGATCGTCAACACGCTGGTGATTCTTCTGTGACTGACTGATTATCATAAGGCACCTGATGGGTGCACTTACGGGACATTTTGGCACCAACGAGCATCTACACAGAATGAGGCTAAGTACTAGTGACATTTGCAGATTCTGCGAAGATGAAAAAGAGTCAATGCGACACATATTGTGTAGCTGCGACGCTCTTGCGAGACGTAGGTTGCATCATCTGGGAGTAGCCTATGCTACGCCAAATGATTATGTACAGCTCCAAGCTGGCGCGATCGTTGCGTACCTGAGGGATCTCTTCGATACGCCAGCAACAGAGTAAGGGCTAGGGCATGCACAATGGATCCAACTGGGTCGAAGTGCGTTCTGGGGAATACCGGGCCCAAATTTATACCCGCCAAGAATAGAATAGAATCAGGTGGGCCACATGTTTGCTTGACACCTTGGTTGTATAAAAAACCTTTTAAGACTTATAAAGAGGCGTTTAAGAAGTTTAAAGTCATCTAGCTTCTCTGCGAAATATTTCAAGAGCTCATCATATAGAACAATTAATCTCTAAAATCGTTTAAAGGACCTAAGTACTTTAAATATGTACCTTAAATATGTAACTTGCATTAAGCCAACTTAAGGTTACAATGGGCTATCAAATGCCCAAGAAGCTTATAAGCTTCTTGCAAATGTCCTAATCGGCCTCAATATCATTCTTGATCTCTGTAAAACTTGCTGAAAAACGACGAAGTATAATCAACTAGCACTATTATTAAGCCCCAATACCAATCCGCTTTGTTGAAAAACCTGAACATAATGAAAACGGACAGCTGACAGGCTCATTTCCTATTTATACCTGTTTACTCGGGCGCTTTGAGAAAATTGTCGAAACTCGGAATGAGTGCGGGTAGCAGAATATGCGAGCGATAATTCCTTACGTACATGGCCGCTTCTCAATTACAGGGTAAAATGAGACACGAGTAGTAGGTAATACAAGGCTCATTCGTTTGGACGTGGAGGTCAGAGGGGTTATTCTGTAAGAACAGTTCATCATTCATTTCATCATTAGCATAGTTAGTCGCTACTTACGACACCCAACGAGAGGAGATGGGGAGATACTAAATTCGTTGATAAACTTGTTCAACGAATTTGATAACTTACCCCGGATTCAGCTTTCGAGTTTGTTAAATGTTCTTACAGAATACCAACAGTTACGAAAAGTAATAATTGCCACTTGACCGATACGAACATGCAGTATAAATTTTACGCAAATACTTTTTTTTTTTGATGAATGATAGACGCTGTTGGCCGCAGATGGCCATTACAGCTTCACCGGACAATAGGAGGCGAGCGCTTCAAGCACTCTAGCCTTACGGCAGAAGTAGCGACGAGCTCAAGGGCACCTCAGGGAGGCACGGCCTCGGCTTGGGCTGTCGCTTAAGAGAGGGCTGAATTTACCACCGGTTCACAACGCGCCCCCACTGAGAATAACCGGCAAGAAACTCAGTGGGGTGATGCACGTCATTGAGGTGCATGCGTACGACCCTTCGGCCTCGCCGGCGAGACCGGTGTCTGATAGCTTACGCAGATACATGCATTCTCCTTTCCTTTACTGTCTCAATCCGATGGGACGGAAGGACGCTACGACCGAGGTGAGGTCAAGAGCAGATCAGTCTTGATGTCCGTCAGACGCGTGGATCATCCAGACAATTAGGTGATCAGGAAAGTTTTTGCTTCCTGCAGGATTTTAACCCGCGACCTCCGGCTTGCAATAGATGTGGTTGCTCATTGCGCCACAGAAGCCAATTGAAATTGCATTGTATCAATTAATCATTATTATCATCAGCCCAAAGACGTCCATTGCTGAACAAAGGTCTCTCCCTTAAAAAGGAGGGGTTTCCATAATCCTCACGCTTGGCAAGTGTCTTGGGGATCGCAGTATAGATGGTAGGTAATCCTATAGAAAAACGCTACTGCCTGTCTTCTTGTTTACCCTTAGTCGTCTCGTACGAGCCCCAACGGGAGGGGATGGGTTGGTGCTTTTCTTACCCGGACACCCCACGGGCAATCACTTTGTATCACTTACCACCACCCCAACTACTCCTCGCCACAGATTATAGAATCAGTAGAACAGTAAGAAAAGAAAAAAAGGAAAAAACTTTTTTTCTTTTCTTTATATTGGTTCCTGCCAAAAAGGTCTTATTTTCCGCTCATTCATTCATTCAAGATATACAGTACACTTCTGCAAAAAAATTAGTTAGCATTTTGTGGAAGTAGAAACACTTTACAAACGATAGTCTAGTCGTAAAACCGCAGTTTGGCGAATGTGTGCGTTCCTCCCCTCCAAAGAGTGTTGCGTGCACGCGACGCGTTCTACCTTTGAATAAGCTTATTTTACCGCTATCTCTAGTAAGTAAATGTAATAGTATATTCCGAATGTACCCATTTAAGTAATAAAAGATTTCTAGAACGACTCCTATTTACACGAATGCTATTTAAAACGAAATCTTTGGATTAAACCACCGTTAAAACTTGGTAGTCTTCGCTGTATTCATAGTCACAAGAGAACGTGCAAGGCATTTCAAAAGACGGGATAAAATTAGCCGCGATAAAATCCTCAAATTAGTTCCATTCGAACTGAATTTTCTTTTCAGTGCTACGCTCCTTGAAAATGGTAGGTTAATTAATATTAATATTAATATTAAATACAATGAAGAATTTCGACCAACGTTTAATGCCAAGGAGTGAAGAAAATGTTTATTTTTCTTTTCATAAAATTGTATAAAATATGATGTATATAAACGATCGCGATTGATCTTTCAAGAACGTGGCAAGTAATGCACGCCACACGGAAGTGACGTCACTTGTCTGCGATATTTTGTAAAGATTTACTTCCCCAGTTGAGCCGCTCGTATCTAGACATAACCGTAATTAATATATAAAAAGGAGATTTTTAATTCGTATATATTTTTTGTATGTATATACGCGCATAACACTGGTATTTATGTAGCGATTTCATCTTTTCTTCGTGGAAAGGTCCCATAAGAATTTTAATACAAGCAGACAAGTAGTTTCTTGAAGAACATCAATGGTAGGGGGGAATTTAAGTAAAATATGTGTTTAAAAATATATGTCTGCTGACGAACTCAAACTGGTAAATTGATATCAGGCAGACACCATAAGCACAGCTATAGGCATCTCATACTCGTATGGACGAACACTAAATATCATTGTAATAGAACAGGGTTTTCTAAGGCCTTTGGTAAGTCTCTGAACTGATTTCAGCAGACTCATACCAAATCCAGAAGTTGATCCACAACAACTGTACTTCAAAGTTAAACCCTCTTCACTACGAGATAATTAACACTCAGGCACAAGATATACACGTCTTCAGGCATCCAATATCCCGGGTTGGAATCGAACCACTTCATTATCTAACTGCTCCAGCGATATAAATGTTTTACAGTGAGTTCTTTTTCGCTTGCATTTGACGAGAATTGGAACGACCACACAATATCCTCGTCTGTATTGTGGCGATTGTCAATTGCAGGCGCTTCACTGCGGATTCCGTATTTTCAACCATTTCTGTACTATCGTTTTGGGAATAACTTACTTGTGTATCGAATTGTTATCTTAGATTTAGGTATCTTTATGATACAAGGCAAACATAGAAATTGGTAAAAGGCAAGAATTAGGATAGAATATGATCACCATCATCATCGATAGACGAAACACATCCACTATTGAACAAAGGTCTCCCCCTGAGAAGGGGGGGGGGATTGCCATTATCCCCCTTGATTTCCCTTAGTCGCCACTTACGGACACCCAGCGGGAGGAGATGCGAGGGTGCTATTCTTACCCGGACACCCCACTATTTACTTGTACTACAAAATAAAACTTAGTAAATAATTTAAATTAGGTACAAATGGCGGTGTTATCACTAATAGCGATCTCTTCAAGACAAGCAAATACAATCTTAGGTAGATAGGTTATTATAGGTGATCGGGTATCGCTGGATGTTCGGGGTGTGGGCCCTAGGACGTCCATTGAGTACAGCGGTGACTCCGAGGAGGACAGCGGCGGGGTTGCGACCCCCGTCCCCGTGAACACCGTGACTGGTTCCCGGGGGGCTATATTGCGGCGGGCTCAAAGGCAAGGCACTGAGGGGCCCCTGGTGCAGATCCCACCGGAGAGCCCTGGGGTCCCCCCTCTCATGTGCCTATGCAACAGCCGCGGGGGTTTTAGTGGATAAGAATCCCACATACCCCGGTCGAGCCCCACATACCCCGGTCGAGCCCCACATCTCCCGGGGACCTTTTGAAGGTTTCCCCCGCGTCAAAAAAAAAAGATGATCGGGTATGTATTTACAAGAAAGTAGTATAACTAAAGTATTTGTATCAATTGTCTGGTTGCTATATTATACAGGCTCTGCCTAGTTTAGGATCAGATGACCATGTGCAGATTGTCTTAGGATATTAATAGGTATTATTTTCATAGTTTCACTAAGATGGGCTTTACCCAGACTTTTTAAAGGCTTTTATGGGGACGGATCCAAAACGTAGAGACCCTTTTTACGTTTCGTTAGTGAGTAAAACATCACCCAGGATCGATTGCTAAAATGATGAAAAAATAGCAGTTGACCTCGGTAGGTATACATACCTACCGAGGTCAACTGCATTTTTTATTTTTCCCGTCCTCACGCAAGCCTCTGAAAACAGCAGGTTAAGCTGTGAATAAAATCATAATAAACCCAATATAAATCATAATAAACCCAATATAAATCATAATAAACCCAATATACATATTGGGTTCACAACTTAACCTGCTGTTTTCAGAGGCTTGCGTGAGGACGGATCCAACACGTAGAGGCATTTTAAAGGAATATATGGTGTGGTAAAACACCTCCCGGGATCAACTGCAAAAATTATGAACGCCAGAAGTTAACTTCGGCAGGTGTTAGGGACTATCTTTGATTATATATACGTCTAGATAGCATGTTCGATGTTCAAACACTTGACAATATCAGGTACACCAAAACATCAAATTGGTCGACTTGGTTGTTTAGTGCCACTTGAACTGTACCAATGGTTTGTGCTCGCAAAAAAAAAACATTATGCCGAATTGTGTAATCAAATCGAGAAAATATTAACTAAGTAAAATTAATAAAGATCCTAACTTAATTTTCCATTGATAAGTCTTAAGATTCTGTGAAGGATTATTATAAAAACTCGATTGTTTTTTACGACTATTTGTACATTGTCCGACTAGTGGTGTTGCTAGGTAATAATGGGGGAATATATCTTAAGTCTGGGGTAATTTTTCTTTTAGCAAAAATGAATTCAATTAAACGTAATACGTAGATAGTGACCAAAACTTTAAATAAATTAATTAATAATATTCTATTCTATTGTATTCCATTGTATTCCCTTTTATTCCATTGTATTCTATTGTATTCCATTCTATTCCATTCTATTCCAGTCTATTCCAGTCTAATGCAGTCTATTTCAGCCTATTCCAGTCAATTCCAGAATATTCCAGTCTATTCCAGTCTATTCCAGTCTATTCCAGTCTATTCCAGTCTATTCCATTCTATTCCATTCTATTCTATTCTATTTACACGTATATATCAATGCATAGCCCACAACGCTATCGCTATTTATGGGAAAAATATTTATAACTGGAGATCCCCAAACACGCACACAGCCACAGATAACGCTAGTGTAGTACGAGGCCTGCACGCACACGCGGATAATGGAGTAGTGATTCAGTGTGAACGTCACTTTTAAGACGACTTACTATCTAGACGTATATATAATCAAAGGGGACTATAATATTGTTCAGAAATGAAAAGAGTTCTAGATTTATGGGGTCGAGCATTTGGTGAACTGGGAGCTGGGATATTGCAGAAGGCCGGGGTCACTTGCCATAACTACATTCATAATTACTGTGTGGCAAGTTCTGACTGGTGACCCACTAGATGGGCTCTCCAAATGATCGTCCGCTGACTGGGTTGTTGAGGGGTGTTGAGAGGTGTGCTGCGCTTTCACCGAAATTACTTATGCCTTTTAAACTCCACCCCTTATTTGCTTGAAGAACCGATAACCGAAGGGCAAGAAAGGTTCTCGAGTGGCCTCCCACTAGATGGACAGATGACACTGTGTGCGTCACAGGCACCCGGTGAATGCAAATAGCCAATGGTTGTTAATTGTGGCGTTCTAAGGTGGAGGCCTATGTGCAGCAGTGGACGTCTTCCGGCTGATGGTAATGATGATGACCCTTTATTAATGTTGTCTTTTACTTACGCGAATACTAGACATTGAAATTAATCTATTCGTACAGATTATATCGCGATTTATTTTAATTTTCCTGTAGTTTCGAATGCTTTGTAGCACCCATGGTCACGGACGGACTGAGATGTTGTTTTTTTTTTTTTGGAGTAGTACTTTTGGCCGCAGATGGCCATTACAGCTTCACCGGACAAGAGGGCGAGCGCTTTGAGCGCTCCAGCCCAGAAAGGTAGCGACTAGCTCAAGGGCACCTCAGGGAGGCACGGCCTCGGCTTGGGCTGCCGCTTAGAGAGTGTGAGTTTACCACCGGTTCACAACGCGCCCCCGCTGAGAAGAACCGGCAAGAAACTCAGCGAGGGGATGCATGTCGAGGTCGCATGCGTACGACCCTTCGAGACCGGTGTCTGTGTGTAGGTGTGTGTCGACGGCGAGACCGGTGTCTGTGTGTAGGTGTGTGTACGACTCGTGACGTCGTTGTCGGTGTTGGTGTTGTGTCATGGTCCAGGAGGACGGACATCGGGTCGGGTGGGTCGAGCAGTACATGCCGCGGCGATGTACGGTAGTTCGACGATCTGAGGGACCAGGACCAGGGTCGGGGTCGTGGATATAGTCGGCAGCGGCGCCGATGAGCGGGTTTGGGTGGACGCACGCTTTTTCAAAGTAATGTTCGGACATTTCCTTGAAAAATTTGCGGATAGGGACTAGACCGAAGTCGGAACTGAGATGTTGAACGTCCCTGCGCTCTATTTATACTTACTGTCATAATTTTGGTGTATAAATATAATTAAATCCAAAACCAGACAAAACACTGCACGGCGTCAAGATACTTTAAGCTCTTACTGCGTAGGTCGGACCAACAACAATAATAACCAATAAGAATTGAGGGTACATCAATAAAAACAACGACAATAACTGAGGGTACACCGAAAATTATGACAATATAAAAAGAGCGCGAGAGAACGTTCAACATCTCAGTCCGCCTGTGACCATGGGTGCTGTAAAGCATTCGAAACATCGGGAAAATTAAAATAAATCGCGATATAATCCGTAAGAATAGATTAATTACAGGACCCTTTACTATTTTTTTTGTGTTCATGATAACAAACGTTTATTCTAGAGTTTATTACGAGTTATGTGATCGAAATCAGTACGTTCCTATAAACCAGTATTGTATGTCATAAAAACATTGTAAAAGGACAAAAAGTCACGTCAAAGCTGTAAAATAGATTGGCGATGGTTCCATCGCGCGCTCCGAATGGAAATCCGCGACCCGAATTACGCGCTCTAAACCATTGCGAGCATTGTGACCGCCATTTGCCAATTGATGATGATGGCACTGGATACAGCTACAATTTAATCTGATTACCAAATCTGTTTGTGTTACTAGCCTTTGTTGGGAATATTTGATTAATTTTTGCGAGGCAAATTGATTTGATTGAGCTTAAGGCTTGTAGTTCGATATATTTCTTGTACACGACCATCATTATGATAATTAAATAGAAGTTTGTGAGTATGGCAATAGAATTTTTGTCATGTTGTGTTTAAAACACCTTCGAGTTATAAAACATTACACTATAGTAAAATACATACATAAATCCGTGCTACGATGCAATTTTCAGGGCGATCGGCGAAAATTGCATACCTATACTTATGGCTAGTAATATACTTATATAGAATGCATAGCGGTTATTAACCTCCAGGTATTTTTATGTACATACATACATATAATTGCTATCGTTAGTAATGCGTCTAGCTGGAGTTTTAAACCTAAGCATAGTTTTGACTTTAAAAAAATACAAAATAACGTAGTTATGACCTACCTTTATAATTTTTCTCTATGTTTCTGTTGTGTATATTATTTAGCTAAAAGGTATATTAATAACTGATTATTTTAAGAAAGTTATCCGATTCTTCATCCACGAGAGCTTACAGCCATTTAACAGTTGTTGTTTTTACGTTGCATTGCAACGATTAGATACTGCACCAACACTAAAATACTCGAATGCAACGTTAACTTTGTGCGGTCTTCTGAAATAATTGCTCATGTACTAAGGTACATGTAGTATTCTTGTGTTGGTGCAGTATCTAAGCGTTGCAATATAATGTAAAAACAACAACTGTTAAATGGCTGTAAGCTCTCACGGATGAATAGAAGAATACTCGAATGCAACGTTAACTTTGTGCGAGTATTTTTGTGTTAGTGTATACCGTAGTACATGAGCAAAATTATTTCAGAAGACCGCACAAAGTTAACGTTGCATTCGAGTATTTTTGTGTTGGTGCAGTACGAGTATCTAAGCGTTTGATGAGATTATATTTTGCCCAATTGAATGGCGTTAATAATTAAAGCTAGGTACTTTATTTTATTCCTCTTTTAATTCTTCATTAAAGCATAATGAACTGCAAGTATTTTAATATTCAACTTTCTAGAAAAATATTGGTTTCATAAATTAAAAGTATTGGCTCATTGGGCTTAATGGGTCCGAAGGCAAGCGGCCATGTGCCAAAAATATTTGATTGTTCTCTACATGTTGTATCGATATAATAATTTTATCGAGTTATAACGCATGATAAACAATGTTGTGGATAATTATTGTCTTGTTTCTACACACGAACAGTGCACACTGCTTCGGCGCTGACCTGCGCTGACCAATAAAAAAATTGTCTGCCCTAGACGAGACGCACAAAGTTGCTACGGTACGATACGGTTGATACGGTTAGGTAAGATGACATTTTCGTGCCTAGATCCGATAAAATTCTTTCTTACAGAATGAGCGTCTCCGTATTTCGGAGGGCACCTTAAAAGTCGGTCACGGCTATGATTTTGGTCATCTAGACAGCAGTCGTTAAGCTTAGTCAGAGGCCTAAGAGCAGCTTGAAAACTCTGGCACCAGGTTGGCAACTAACCATACGACAAAAAAAAAAGATAATTAACACTTATTAACATTTGTGTGTGCGGCAGTAAACGGTCATCCATCGCATTTGCCTGAAGTAGCTTATTCTACTGATTGTTAACCGAACAGTGATTACAGCTGCTCATGCGCTCCTGATGATGGAAACTCGACTCTAAAGCTGTCAAATTAAATGCTAGATTACTAACTACTCGACACTACTCTATCTACGAACTATTCAAAGCTATCTCGTTAAAACACTGAAGCGGATAAATCCTCTTCTATATTCGTTTCGATGCATCGAAATCGATTTTGTACGTGTGAAGTACTCGTACTCCGTATGTTATAATTAAAGTGGAAACTATGTATATTTTTATAGCAAATGTGAAAAGTAAATAATATCTATAGAAATAATAACTTTGGCTTTTAGTATTATGTACGATACGACCACAGCAGCTAATCTTTCGCAAGATTAGCCATCTACGCGGGAGATATTAAAGTGCAAAAGTGCTTGCGTAGATACAACTGCACACTCTCTCTTCCTTTTACGAACGGAAAACCGACACGACCGGGGAGTGAACGAACAGGCACAGGACCGACTTTTTACATGCCTATCTGACGTATGGATCATCTTACTTGACAGACAATCAGGTGATCGGCCTGCATTGTCCTAGCCTGTAAGTAACAACTACACAAAGTTTTTGCTCCCCACGGGATTCGAACTCGCAACCTCCGGGTTTGCAAAGCAAGCGGTTTCCCGCTGCGCCACGAAGGCTACAACACAAAGACAAATATAACCACTAGTCTAACTGTGATCATTTTTTTAAGCCTGACCATTGATTTACATAATACATCATTGTGTCTGACACATAAAATATTTAAAAAAAAAATTGAACCGACTTCAATAACACTAAAAAGTATAAAATAATTTAAATATTAAAGAAGTTGGTGTTAGCGTACCTGCTGTGTATATTTGGCACCAACTTCAATAATATTTAAATTATTTTATACTTTTATACTTTTTAGTGTTATTGAAGTCAGTTCAATTTTTTTTACAATATTTTATTTTATAATTTTTAGTGATATTTTCATATATAAAGATTGAACCATCGAACACGGTAAAATGATCTAGGTAGGTTATGACATCATTATGATTTCACATTATCGTCTACATACTTTTACATAATAATAATTCATGTTTCTTCAGAAACTCAGAAACAATTTATCCGATGGTAATGAAATTTGCATGGAATCATCATAGTAGTTTACTCTCTCGAATAAAAAAAGAATCATCGAAATCGGTTCATATTTGTCAGAGAAATGTAAAGGAGAGCATCAGTTTTATGGTTTTTACCAGATAAATTCCTCCATATCGTTCTTATCCGGTTGTGATAAAATTCATACAGGTTCATTACAGTGGTTTCTTCTTTCGAATAAAAAAAGAATCATTGAAATTGGTAAATATTTGCCAGAGTTATGACCATTTTTGTCCTTAAAAAGCGACATAAAGTCATCTATATAGGCTTTCTTGCAGCTTTCCTGCGCAGTCGACATTCTTGTTTTTTCAGGAACTACTTATTACTAAGCAATATTTTTTTTATGGGATCCAATTAACGGATTAAAGAATGGATGGAAGAAAGATTTTTTCAAATCGGTTCATAATTGCCAGAGTTACGCGCGAACATACATAGAAAAAAAAATATATACAGACGAATTGAGAACCTCCTCCTTTTTTGAAGTCGGTTAAAAAAGCATTATATTATAAGATTAACGTATTGCCTAGCCAATGGCTTAAAACATAAATGAAAATAAATAAGATATAGAATTGCTAACGTTTCATATGATCCAATTCTGAATCAATGTTATAATAACCTTTATATATACCTATTCTGACTAAGATTTTTCGACAAAATAAATTTTAACCAACCCATCCAAGGTTAACCCAACAAGGTTTAAGGCCAACCTTGCCAACATTTGTTTTGTTAGCTATATTTTTCGTTATTCAATAATAATAATAATGATTTTCATCTATGTCTAAAAATAAGTATTGGAAAATATTTTGATACACATTCATAACAATTTTATCGTTCTAGTTAACTTATAATTCTTTAAAAAATGATCTTTTATTAGATTATCAGACACATGCATATACGTTAATTTATTCCCTTTTATTACCTTCATCTACATTTACTTAAAAAACTCAGCTCAATTAGACTAGGAACGTTGGAAGATTCGCGAGGCGCTCTTCATATGCACAGTTTTATTCACCGAAGACTCAAAGGGGCTTTGCTACAAAATACACTAAAGAAGTTTTATTTGAAGCAGAGACTTTAGTACAAAAGACGGGATTCATAGTGTTGTTGTCTACAACTATCAGTAAATGTATGTGTATTAGAAAACTAGTAAATTTTGATGTAAGTACCTAAGTATGAATTGACAATTTAAAAATAAATTTACAAATACAGCTATGAACAACACTGATTAAATCAGCTTCAAAAGTCAACAAAAATATTCTAATCCGCCTATCCCTTTGGGTATGTACATCAAACTTTTGTGGTTCAAAAATTCATAACCAATTCTGATGACTATATTCAGCCAATTCAATTAAATTTCACAAAAATTTTGCATATAATCTACTCATTCAAATCTTGAGCCAAAATCAAAATTGAATTGCCACTCGAAGACGAGAGCCTCAGATGGTCGGAGTCAGTTTCAGAAACAATTATAAATCTACAAAATTTTGAGCGAAATTTATGAAATGATATTTGCTGCTTGAATTGGTTCAACGTTGACACGATCGTCATCTTATTTAGTAGCTGTCAACTAAAATCAATACATGTAAACCTACTAATAAAGCCCTCCTAAGGGCTCCCATACATAACTGCGAATTCGCATCGCATCGCAAATATCTGCGAGAAACAAATGAACTTTCGATACAAAAATTCATTTGTTTCTCGCAGATATTATCGCTCTTTCACAAGATCAGCCAAATACGATGGAGATAAATGCACAAGTACTTGCATAAACACAAGTCTCCTCTTCTTTACCTTCTCCTCCCCTCCTTTATTTTACCCTCACAATTGGATGGAACTGAAGACTGAAGAAGACTGGGAAGAGGTCAGGCGCAGGAACAACATCACGACACTCGTTCGACGCATGGATCATCTTACTTTCTAGAGAATCAAGTGATCGGTCTGCATTGTCCTTACCAGTAAAGAATAATTACACAAAGTTTTACCAGGTGGTAGATTCCTTGTGCAAGGAACCATCCAGATAGGTACCTACCACCGCTGTGTCAGATATTCTGCCCCCAAACTGCAACATTCCGACGTGAAGGGCAATGTAGGTGGTGAAATTACCGGAGACAAAGACTTACTATATAATGTCTTAAGGGTAGGCCACGAGCTAGTGATTCTTCTGGTGTTGATAGCGTCTATAGGCTGCGGTGACTGCTTGCCATCGGGTGGGCCGCACGCTTGCTTGCCACCTTAGTAATATAAAAAAAAAATCTTTTAAAAAAAAAATTGAACCGACTTCAATATCACTGAAAAGTATAAAATAATTTAAATATTATTGAAGTTGGTGTTAGCTTACCGGCTGTGTATATTTGGCACCAACTTCAATAATATTTAAATTATTTTATACTTTTCAGTGATATTGAAGTCGGTTCAATTTTTTTTAAAAAATATTTTATTTTAAACTTTTTAGTGATATTTTCATATATAAAGATTGAACCATCGAAAACCGTAAAATTATCTGGGTAGGTTATGATCACATTATCGTCTACATAGTTTTACATAATTCATGTTTCTTCAGAAAAAAATATCCGGTCGTAATGAAATTTGCATGGAAACATTATAGTAGTTTACTCTCTCGAATAAAAAAAGAATCATCGAAATCGGTTCATAATTGTCAGAGCAATGTAATGGAGAACATCAGTTTTATGGTTTTTACCAGATAAATTCCTCCACATCGTTCATGGTCCTCCAGGAAGTTCTTATCCGGTTGTAATAAAATTCATACAGATTCAATACAGTGGTTTCTTCTTTCGAATAAAAAAAGAATCATTGAAATTGGTAAATATTTGCCAGAGTTATGACTATTTTTGTCCGACCGAGCGAGTCCGAGCGACTAAAACGTCATCTATATAGGCTTTCTTGCAGCTCTCAGTGCGCAGTCACCATTCTTGTTTTTTCAGGAACTACTTATTACTAAGCAATAATTTTTTTATGGGACCCAATTAACGGATTAAAGAATGGATGGAAGAAAGATTTTTTCAAATCGGTTCATAATTGCCAGAGTTATGCGCGAACATACACAGAAAAAAAAAATATATATATATACAGACGAATTGAGAACCTCCTCCTTTTTTGAAGTCGGTTAAAAAGTTGTTGCTCTCTGATCTCCAGTTTGCAAAACAAACTGTTTTCCGCTGCGCCACGGAGGTTCTAAACATACTATATCATCAAACAATGTTCCCAAGGTGCACTATTCACAATCTTAATAATCTTGGGCCCTTGTGGTTTAACCAGTATAAGTGTATATTGGTCCTCTTGTAGGTACCCAATTAATGGCGACACTGCCACCCACAAAGGGATTTAATTACATTTCCCAATTACGATAGATTATAGCCCTTGCTGCTATAAAATTTGTATGTAAATGAACATTTCTCACGAATCTTACCCCAGGAGGAGAGAATGAGGAGAAATACATATTACTTAAATTATCTCCAAAATATTTGCATTCTGACGTGATAAGTATAGAATGGTAGGCTCTTGAGCAAAGTCTGTCAAGGTGGATAGCAAGTACGCACCGGTTATTTTTTTTGACACGTGGGAAATCTTCGAAAGATCCCCGGGAGCTGTGGGGTTCGACCGGGGTATGTGGGATTCTTAGCCACTAAAACCCCCGCGGCTGTCGCATCGGCATATGAGAGGGCGGACCCCAGGGCTCTCCGGTGGGATCTGCACCAGGGGTCCCTCAGTGCCTTGCCTTTGAGCCCGCCGCCGGGGGGTGCCTTGTAGCCCCCCGGGAACCTGACACGGTGCTCACGGGGATGGAGGTCACAACCCCGCCGCCGTCCTCCTCGGAGTCGCCGCCGTACTCAATGAACGTTCTAAGGGCTCACACCCCGAACGTCCAGCGACTCCGAAGGAGCAAGTACGCACCCTAGACTGCCATGGAGTACGGCAGTGACTCCGAATAGGAGCGGCGAAGTTGCGACCCCCGTCCCCGTGAGCACCGTGTCTGGTTCCCGGCGGGCTATTATGCGCCTCCCGGCGGCAGGCTCAAGGGTAAAGCACGAAGGGGTACGTGGTTCAGATCCCCCAGGAGAGCTCAAGTTCTCCTCTCATATGCCAGTGCGATACCTTATTGTCTGTAAAGCAAGATGATCCATGCGTCGTACGGGCATGTGGAAAGTTGGTTTTGCGTTCGAACACTCCCCGCTCGTGTCGGTCTTCCATCTTATTGGAATATGAGAGGTATTAAGGAAAAGAGAGCGAACTTGTGTCTACGCAAGCACATGTGCATTACAAATATCTCCCGTGATCTTGTGAAAAATTGGTTGCTGTGATCGTATTATTATTATGTCCACGAAAAGAAAAACAAATTTTGGATTCATATAGTTTCTTTTCTTGCTGGCCTTTTAGAGAAGCTGAGAGTCACACAACGAGCAATGGAGAGAGCTATGCTCGGAGTTTATTTGCGCGATAGAACTAAGGTCGCCGACATAGCTCTCAGCATCTGCAAATTGAAGTGGCAATGGGCAGCCACATCGCTTGAAGAACCGATAATCGATAGGAAATAAAGGTTCTCGAGTGGCGACCACGAACCGGAAGACGTAGCGTAGGCAGGCCTCCCATTAGGTGGACAGACGATATTGTGCGCGTCGCAGGTAACCGGTGGATGCAAACAGCCAATTGTCGTTCATTGTGGCGTTCTAAGGGGGAGGCTTATGTTCAGCAGTGGACATCTTCCTGCTGATGATGATAGTTACTAGTAGGTACTACAAACTAGAATAATCTGCATTTACTTACACTTATATAATTAGTTTATAAAGTTTGACTTATAGTTAGATTTATAATATAAGAGTAAACGGTTTTCAAATAGTAATTAAATAAAAGCGAAAAAAAGATATTCCTTAAAGAAGCTATTCAATATCTTTTCTAATAATACAATTATTTTCTGGCAATAAACATACTTCATTAGATAATGAGAGTTTCCGAGAACCGAATAGAAAATACATATATTATTATACCAAACATGAATTGGCTTTACAAACTCCATAATGAAATTTCATGGAATGTTTGCTTGTTAAAATATTTAGCCCCAGAAAATGAAATTCAAGCAATATAAGTACTAAATACTCCATTTATATGATTGATGTTTGTTGCTTTCGTAATATATAATTCTTATTAAAGACCTGTGACGTCATTATCCAAAAGTGTTTAGGAATTTATGGCACAATGTTTTGTTTTTTAGTATTCTGCACCTTTTTTTAATTCATTCTCTCATTGGCTTATTTATTTATACCTAATTATTATGGTACTTATACCTCGAAGAACCGATAACCGTTGGGGAAGTAAGGTCCTCGAGTGGCGACCACGAACCGGAAGACGCAGCGTTGGAAGGCCTACCACTAGGTGGACAGACGACATTGTGCGCGTCGCAGGTAACCGATGGATGCAAATAGCCAATTGTCGTTCATTGTGGCGGTCTAAGGGGGAGGCCTATGTTTAGCAGTGGACGTCTTCCGGCTGATGATGATGATGATGGTACTTATAAACGAGTACATGGTACTCTACATAATGTTATAGGTACACGTCTTAACAATGTTTTTTTATTTGCAGTAAAAGATATAAACGTTAAAATAAAAAATATATATAAAATATACAAATAAATACTACATTTAATTTTGAATTTTATTTACGCGTATTCTATCACATTACAATAAAACTACTCGTATGGATTATATCGCGGTTTATATTAGGTTTACTTTACCGACGTTTCGAATACACCCATGGTCCGCCCGTGACCATGGGTCCTACAAAGCATTTAAATTTAAATCTAAAATAAACCGCATTGTATTCCGTAAGAGTCGTTTTAAATATGTACTACATTTAATAATAATTACTACACACTAGATGCCTATATAAAGGATAAAGATGCTTGGCTAGGTGCATGTCCAGCTCCTACGGAACGAAAATAGCTGTTAGCTATTTCATATCAATGTAATAGTTCCTTAAGTTAAGGTTTCATTCTATTGGTTATAGTAGGTACATGATTGACGATTCATAAGCACCCACTGTATGGTTTACATGAATAAAAATAGTTGTGATTCTGATTCTAACCGCCTGATTGAGTGCAGTGGTCGTCCCGTCCCATATTTGCTTCTACAAAAATATCATCAACGTAAAACATTTGCCATCACACAATTTCATTGAAACCTGAGTCCACGTGAGTGGAAATAAAGTGAAGTGGGCTAAAGTATATCCGTGGAATAGTGGTAGAGATTACGCACGTGCATATCAAAGGGACCGAATCACGGGACTGGGACGTGCATTGTATGGGAGCTTCGTGTAATATGATTCTGTGGACAAATTGATGGAATTAAATTACGCAATCTGCTGTTGAAATGCTTCTGTATATGCCATCGGTGAAAATATGATTGAAATATCTCCATTAGTACTTATTGTTTATATCACTTCGAGTAAGTGCTAGACTTGACTGCTGAGAATTCTCATCTCAAAATATAAAAGAAAATTAATGAGCTGCGACGTCTACGCTTTCCCCTTATAATTTAAATTGAATAATAAGTGTGAACCTTATATGATAATTAATAAATTCCTATCGCAATCAGTATTTAACTTATTCAGTAATATGGATACGAACTTTAAGGTTGTGTTTACGAAAAAAATAATTTAAAGGCTAGGCGAAACAGCATGACAGACTGCTTTAATACTGTATAAATTTTACAATTAAATTAATAGCAATAAATAATGATAATAATAAACTTTATTGTACACTAAAAAGTTACATATAAATTAAATAATACGTGAAAGATATCAATGTAAGTACAAAGGCGGCCTTATCGCTAAAAAGCAATCTTTTCCAGGCAACCTACCTAATAAGTATAGTTTAATGACCTGTAAAGAGTGTAAAAGCACCAACACACTTTAAATTTACAATATACGAGTATGTTATGTATATAAAATATATCAATTAAGTAAATGCCGTTTGCAGAAACAATAAATCATAATTTTTCACCCTGCTAACGATTCACCTTTCATCTCTGCAAATAACATCGCTGAAATATGAAGACGTATATTTTCATCGCATTAATATAAAAGATGATTTAGACGTCTTGAAAAAAAAAAAATTATAGATAAGGCCAAACTGTTTGAACTAAATATTAATATATTTTTAAAAGCGAACTATTAGTGCATATTTCAAACACTATAGAATCGATAGCTTTAAAATATGCACACATTTCCACTGTAAAGGTAGCGTTCTGTTCTTAGCGACTGCGACTGGCGGCGACCGTGACTTTGGCCGTCTGTCGTGAGGTAACTACTAGCATACAGATCTACGCGACTTAGTCGTGCGACCTATACAATGATGTTATATGTAAAAAGAGATAGATAGGCTATTAGGCGATTCGGAAATGGCAAGAAAAAGCTGAGCTAATTAACACAACTAATGCATATATATAAAAAAAAATTGGATAGTTTATACATAACAGTATTTTCGATTGTTTTCATGCGTTTATTCAATAAAATTAAAACGAAGTGACACTGTCAATGCTTCCGTGGGTGGTGTGCTACTGATTCAAGTTGTGTTAATTAGCTCAGCTTTTTCTCGCTACTTCCGGAACGCCTATAGCCTATCTACCTCTTTTTACATATAATATCATTGTATAGGTCGCACGACTTGGTCGCGTAGATTAATATGGTAATAGTCGCCTCGTGACGGACGACCAAGGTTGTGGTCGCCGCCGGTCGCGGACTCACGTCGCGATCGCTAAGATCGGAACGCAACCTTAACGTAGTTTGTTTTTGCTAATTACAAATTGGTAACATTCACAGACTGGAGTAGCTGTAACTAGTTCAAGTTTATACTATTACTGAGAAAATAGAAGACTATTTAAAAATAGTAGGTATCAGAATACGTTTGATAGCCAATATGTACTTAGCCAGCATAGATTTAGAATTATTCACTATCCTATATCTTTAGTAGCCAGGCTTAAAATAGTGATTGCCAACACACGTTTTATAAGACTCTTTAGGGAATTTTCGAATAGGATTTGATAGATGTTACTGCTGGAACTGAAGTTACATTTATCAAATCAAATTCGAAATTTTTTCTCGAAAAGTTTAAAAAAATGTGTTTATTTAGGTACTTATTAATTTTCGCCAAGCAGCAGTGCAGTGCAGTTAAACATTGCTGTGTTCCGTTGTGAAGGTGAAATTACAAACAGATCTTAGGCATCGTATTCAGGGTGCAGCTCGAAGATAAATGTTTTTTTAAAGTAATGTCGTGAAAGACATTGAAATTCAGTTCCATAAGTTCCCTATATTAATTCTATACATCTTGATATTAATCAGTATGGCGAAATCAATTGGTTTACGTGGTAGCCATAAAACCCGAATAATGGATGCCCATTAATAAAGAGATGCGATAAATTTAGTGTTCAACGCAAATCCTATCGCTTAGAGAAATAATACCACTTTCGGCAATGCTCAAACGGCAAACTGTCTATAATTTCTCTTGTCAAAAGCGATAAAGTAGTACCGGGAGCTTACATAGGAATACGGCACTGAGGCCTTTGAGCTTTCAGTTTTGTACGAGCGCATTGCAGTTATAGGGGCATTTGTTAGCGGGCCGAACGTGAGGCGATTTCGTCAGACGCGCCGATAACGCTTCAGCGTAAGCACGACTCGCGGAAAGCGCGCTCAAGTTACGTAAAAGCGGCTGTGTTCGATTCAGTGACGGTTAATAACAGTGTACTTTGTGAACTAGTTCGAATTTTGAATTAGAAACTGTGAACGAGTTCGAAATTCAAAATTGTGCGCACGAACGGAATGTGAAGGTTTGTCTCTTTTTTTTTTAATTTATATTTTTTAAATTACATAGATGTTATAGATGCTTCATGGTAATTGATGGTAATGTCAACGGCTATTCCATCAGCGCCAAAGAGTAATGGAATATGTATTTTATGATAATAACTGTGATTGTAAACGAAGGCTTTTATATGCAAATTTATTGAATTAAGTTTATCACGCCCGCCGGGATTTGCATAGTTGGATTTAATGATATTATATACGGGAAAAGCATTTTTTATTTACAGTATGAAACAAATGGCTTTCGTTCGATACTTAAATATTTTTAATCATGTAATACATGATTTTTTTTCATAAGTTGAGGGGCCGACCTGGTGTCAGAGTTATTCAAGCTGCCCCGAGGCCTCTGACTTGGTTAAACCAAGTCATCTGCTGCTTAAATGACAAAAACCAGGACCCTCTTTTAACGTGCCCTCCGAAGCTCGTATTTCATATGCCACTAAACGGCTACCCATCTAAGGACTGGCCTTGCCTGACGTTGTTTAGCTAACTAATCGTTTACCGAACAGTGATTAGAACTGGCTATGATACATGATATAAATAATGCATGTTAGTAAAAATAAAATAAGTTCTTAAGTAGGTACCTATTGACTATCAATTAAATCACAAATATTCATTTTTTGTTATTTTACAAATTGAGAATTAATTAATATCTCTATGTACTTAAATGGGGTTCCATCTTACCTGCTATTTCAAATCGACTTACAAAAAAATAATCATAGTCCATTTTCTTATTTTTAAATAAGAATAATATCTAAAAAATATCTAAAAAAAAAAATTTTTTTTCTTTGTGCGATTGTTGCTAGCTTTCGGTAAAAGAAAACATCGTGAGGAAACCTGCATGTCTGAGAAAGCCTAACTAGCTTTCGAATGACTTGTGAAGTCGGCCAACCCGCACTTGGCCAGCGTGGTGGACTATGGCCTAAGCCCCCTCATCTTGAGGGGAGGCCCGTGCCCAGCAGTGGGACATAAACAAGGGCTGGTATTATTATAATTACTATATTTTTTTACTTTTTGTTTTCTTTTATTTTCTAATTAATGTACATGTACAATACGGTTGGTATGTATTGTATACAAAAACCTCTGAATAAAAAAGATTAAAGAAAATCATGTCGTTTTACGTTAAAATGAGTTTTGTAGATAGGTATTAAAAATTATGAATCGATATTCTGAGTATTATTATTTATTTACATTTTTAAACTATTGCTACTGCAGATATTATGTACAACTGAATTTTTAGATATTTGTCAAACACTAACCTACCTAATTATGATACTTATATACACACATCAAAAGTGTCTAGGGATCAAGCATTTTTAAGCGGATTTCTTGAGATTGAGATGTGGCTTTGTAATAAATTTATGATTTTATAAATTTATATGGATCCTTTTTGGTGCATTTCATAATTTGAATCAGGAACTGTGAATCAAATTCGAGTAAAAGATGAAAATCAGCTGTCAATATTTTCCCTATAAAAACATACAACGCATTGAAGACATTATTAGTGCTACTGTTTCCCTACTACTGATTAAAACCAACGTTATTATGGAGCGGCGACGTCATTTAAGCAGGGAAGAAATGCTCAGAGCTGTGGGAATGATAGAAGCTGGTTCCCGGCAACGTACTGTGGCTTTAGCTCTGAATACAAGTCAGAGTGTTATCAGTCGACTTTGGACACGTTACCGAAGCACTGGTACCGTGGCTGAGCGCCATGGAGGACGGTATCGCTGCACCACACGGAGACAAGACCGATATATTCAAATCTTAACTCGAAGAGCTCCAACAATAACTGCCATGATGTTAGCCGTGAGGCTTCATCACTCTTCAGGGAACTTAATTAGCGACCAAACAGTCAGAAACCGCTTGCATGAAGTGAACCTTCATTCCCGAAGACCGCTACGGGTACCACCTATAGCAATGCACAATCGTAGGATTCGATATCAATGGGCTCTTGAACACAGAAATTGGGCAGAAGAACAATGGCGTTTCGTGTGCTTTTCTGATGAGTCTCGTTTTGGTATGAGACCGGATACAAGACGTATACGACACTGGAGAACCCCTGGACGCCAACAGCGATTAAAATCCTGCCAGGAAGTCCATCCTTATAGTGGTGGAACCATCATGGTATGGGCGGGTATTTGGATCGGCGGAAGAACTGAGTTGATTTGGATCAGAGGCAACCTCAACGCTCAAATTTATGCTGAGACGATTGTATCAGACGTCATCGTTCCTCTACAAGTGCAAATCGGTCCCTTATTTCAGTTAATGCATGATAATGCACGACCGCACACCGCAAGAGTTGTAAGACAGACTCTCGCCGCAGCTAACATCAATGTCCTGCCCTGGCCTGCTCAGTCGCCAGACTTGAACCCGATTGAGCATGCATGGGATATGCTACAGAGAAGAGCTCTGCCGAATATGGAGGGTATCCAGTCGCAAGAAGACCTTTTTTTGTTGTTGCAACGAACATGGGCGGCCATTCCACAGCGTGATTTGGATGAACTCATTTTGAGTATGCCAAACCGATGTTCTTGTGTTGTTAGTGTTCGCAGTAGAAACACGGATTATTAATTGTTTAAGTTACCCAATAAAATTTAAAAAAAAACTGTTATTTCAGTCTTTTTTTCGAACTTTTGTGTTAGTGGTTCAAATGTCAAAAATCCCTTTATTAGGAAAATGGCAAATTTCTTTATTAATGCAAAGGTGACTTGGTTTATCGTTACTGTGACAAACGAAAACACTTTATTTGATGAATCCTTAAAGAAAATTTTAATTAATATCAATCAGGAGAAAAGTTATTGCAAAAATATATGTTGATCCCTAGACACTTTTGATGTGTGTATTTTTGGCATGTATATGATCGTTCACTCTTTGTTTTGGTTGATATATTTTGGCTTGGCTTCTGTAAAATAAACATATCGTTTTGGAACAACCGAGTGTAGGTATAGATAAAATAATATGCACTTTCATTTTAAACCATACATTATTCAAATTCTTGTGTTTTAAATATACAGTCGATTATAAACCAAAAATTGTTTATCATAGCGTCTGTTTTCTAACAAACATACCTAATTATTCTTAATCGGTACGACCTTTTTCCTGTTTCATGTATATATATATTTGAATATCGACAATAATATAATAAATTCTTAGAAAAATTCACTTCACATTCATTTTTCACAAAAAATTGGCTTATGAGCATTTACATAAATGTAAGTGCTTTTTCAAATAATAAATCTAGTGAAGAACCGCTCAGATTATCGAGTTTAGTTGCCAATAAGGTTTGCCGAACGAGATACGGATTCATCTCGATTTGGCGTCAGATCGAATTACTTTTCTTCAATTCTCTTAAGAGCCACTTTTCCAGATTCATTTGAAGCTTTAAGCAAAGAAAAAATGGTATAGATAAATAATATAGAATTAACAAAGCCCACTTGTGTAGGAGTCTGAGACCGATTAAGTATGTACTCCTGCAATATATCAGTGTGTAAACATTGCTGGTATCCGTTGTGAAGTATACAATAACTGAAGTGACTGCTGGGGTGACCAGCGGTAGTATAATCAAACTGTCTACGGGCAAACATTTACTAGTTGGAAGGTACAAGTACAACAGATGGACCAGGAAGGTCCTCCGAAGGGCAAAACTTTCTGCCGCCAAGCCGCGTGCGTAAACTCTGCTATGTTCTGATGCGAAGGTTACTTTATCTGGTGAACTAAAGGGACTTAGTAACTAACGTCTCATATCACTAGTTTGAATAAAAAAAGTAGCTAGCTTATTTCGTAAACGTGGCTAAAAAGAATCGCTATAGTATGTTATCTCTCCTCAGTCATTCGCGACAGAAATCAATGTAAGTCGCCGTCGACAGACATAGATAACAGAATATGATTAATAACATGAAAAAAGGTGACAGATATTTCACTTCATTCATATTATTATGTTCACCCATTTCCCTTCCTTATATGCGGTGTAATTTTTAGTCTGTAGTCAAATACGTGTTTTCATTTTAATTCTGTGGCGCATCGATCACTGATTGTTGACAGCCTTAATGAGTAATGGATGGAATACAACTGTGTTATTCTCTTTGTAATGACGTAATATTCGAAAAAATAAAAATAAAACAATAAGCAGAAACAAGATAGAGATAGGCGATTATTGTCAATCAAATTTGCAAGGTAAGGTTATGTAACCCTTGCGAATTTTCTCATGCAAAGGAGTTGTTGCAAAATGGGCTAGGAATATGTACACCACCTCAAAAAATCCGAGAAAAATATACATATTTCGTTTAAATTACTATTATTGTTGTAATTTTAAATAAAATTAACATTTATTTTATATCTATATTCAATATGGCGTCCCACTGATGTCGAATGAAACTGTCAGCCAGCCAGCTGTCAATAGCTACTGCTGCTGTCACACTTGTCACAGTTCTCTGTGTGCGTGTATTGTATGTAGTGAATTGATTATCATTGATATTTTAATTATTAAAATGATTAAGTATGAGAAAACAGAAACAAAAATACAAAGAGTACTGTAATAAAAATACTTTTAACGCCATTGATAATAAAAATGACACATGACAGTGACACTTTTCCGCCATGCCAGTTTTTTGATATGTGTTGCAATTTTAAGTAAAAATTCTTAAGTTTTACAAGCAAATAAAGCCAAATTAAAGTAAATGGATGGTTAAAAACTGTTTTATGTGTGTTTCCCTATTTTAGAGTATAGTGTACAAAGTCCTAGCCCAGGCTCCATACATTTTGGAACATCTCTTTTTGGAAAAGGCTATGTATGTTTTTTAGTCTATGTTGAAATGTCAGATGATCTGAGTAGGATATGCATGTTTGGATATATCATTGAAGGTTTTTGAAGAAACTAGATATTATTTTCAACATAGTGTCCCAAGATGCCTGACAAGCGTGGGGAACAACTGCCTTCTAAGTGGAGGTCTTTTTGCAGCGGTAGACGTCTTACGGCTGCTGATGATAGTGTACATAAAGAATGAATTGTTCAAGTGGGTTTAATGTAGGGCAAGTTTAACTCTTCGGAGTCGCTGGACGTTCGGGGTGTGGGCCCTTTGAACGTCCATTGAGTACGGCGGCGACTCCGAGGAGGACGGCGGCGGGGTTGCGACTCCCGTCCCTGTGAGCACCGTGACTGGTTCCCGGGGGGCTACAATGCGCCAGCCGGCGGCGGGCTCAAAGGCAAGGCACTCAGGGGCCCCTGGTTCAGATCCCACCGGAGAGCCCTGGGGTCCTCTCATGAGCCGATGCGACAGCCGCGGGGGTTTTAGTGGGTAAGAATCCCACATACCCCGGTCGAGCCCCACAGCTCCCGGGGATCTTTGGAAGATTTACCCAGTGTCAAAAAAAAAGTGCAAGTTTAACAGATCATATTTGACATTTAACAACGTAGCGGCGGGCATAAAATATTAGTTTTTTTTTTCGAAGTTGCACAATGGTATTGGTATAGCGGGCTGGTTTCCGCAACTCCGCGACAAAGCGCGTATTTTGCGTGTGGTTGTTGCAAGATTTCGTATTTATTGTTTTTATACAAAATTGTTAAACAAGAAACAGACAGAACAAAGAAACTGACAGATGTCAAATGTGATGTGTATTAAATTGGCCCTAGGTATATAACCATGAAGCTAAGTAGGTCAACAATGGAGCCCAAACTCCAAATACTTGATTGAGGCATACGCTATCCCTTTCATTGAGGTCCGATGTGTGGTCCATGTTATAATTGAAATTACCCGAGAAATGGATACCCTAATATAAAAATGCTTTACTTACACATCAAAAGAATGTTTTCCACCCGAAAACTTAAAATACGATGACAATCATGTCTAATAAAAAAAATATTGGTACTGTTCTGCGAGTTCGATTAGAATAATGCTCTATTGTGTTTTCGCCAATTATACTCAAATGCAATTTTAATTACCGATTTTAAGGGTTCGTATTTTGTGGCAACACTGTCGCTTATTGTCAGCATGAAACTGTCTGTCATATAAATCGATCAAACATTTAAATACCATAATTTCACGATAAAGTGAATTAAAATCATAAAAATGGTGATAAAATGTGCAGTACTTGGTTGCAAAAATATGTTGTATCCAGTATTTAATACCGAATATCATTAGTAAGTGCGATTTTGTTCAATAATTACCTACCGATGATCCCTGTGCATTATGCACCATATTTTCGATCAGTTCTTCTTTCGATAGGCACATAACACGTTTTCAGTTCGTTTGTTAGTATTGGGTTTAAGTTTATATTAATTTGTACTTGAATTATTTAATTTTAAAATATTTCACATTATTTTAATAGAGTAACCATGGTAAAGATTTTTTGAAGACTTTCCGTTTTGGGGATTTTTTACCGCCACTTTATGATCAAAAAATAAACGATGTATTTAGTTCAAAGGATTGATATTGTAAACATATTGTATGTTCATTAATTTTACAGTTAGGTACAGTTAGTTTTGTAACTTATTAGATACATATTATTAAAATCATATTTATTCTTGTCGCGTCTAGTAGCCTCCGTGGCGCAGTGGGAAACCGCTTGCTTGCATACCGGGGGTCGCAGGTTCGAATCCTGCGGGGAGCAACAACTATGTGTAGTTGTACCTCACTGGCTAGGATAATGCAGGCCGGTCATTGTCTGTAAAGTAAGATGATCCATGCGTCGGATAGGCATGTAATGTACACTTGTGCACTTGTGTCTACGCAAGCATTTGTGCACTGGATGATGGCTGATCTTGCGAAAGATTAGCCGCTGTGGTTGGATTGGCCGTATCGGCGAGAGTACCTATATCATTCCATAAATATACATACTGTTTTATTTACCCCTGGTCAATATTAATACATTTTTTATTTTCTTGTAGATTTCCTAAAAATATTGAGTGAAGGAATGTACCTATGACTATCCATTGTCCCATTGGAAAATAAATTTGATGAAGTTGCAATGATCTGCTGTTGGTCCAATGGAAAACTAAATTTACCGCGAATGCTTTTTCTATCGTCTAATGTGTTGGTTAAAAGGTGTTTTAGTTGTTTGCATATAATGCTAATTGCTATTCAGTATCTTGTGATTAATCGGAGATCGTTAAACGTACTGAATAAATGATTTTATAGCACAATATTTTTTTTAATCATAACTTCATATGCTTTTATTTTCACAACCATTAGCTTATTATTTATCCATTGATTTTCTGTAAAGTAAGATGCTCCATGCGTAAGATGGGCATGTAAAATGTTGATCCTGCACCTGGTCTCTCCCCGGTCGTGTCGGTTTTTCATCCCATCGTATTTTGAGAGGTAAACGGAAGAGAGAGAGAGAGAGTGCAGTTGTGTCTACGCAAGCACTTGCGCACTATAATATATTTTGCGTAGACTGAGATCTTTCAAAATACCCACTGTGGTCATATCGGCCAGATGGAGGTCCTTATTTATTTATCATCTGTTTCCCTATCAATCACAGTTTGTTCTTCTTGTACACAGTTCTTCCGTATTTGGGCTGCTCCAACCCATAATCAGACTGATTAAGCAACTAGACATATTTAATCGGTTTAAACTTAAAGCATAATAATAATATAATAATAATATAATAATATCCTGGGACAATTCACACACGGTCATCTGATCCCAAACTAGGCAGAGCCTGTACTATGGAAACCAGACAACTGATACTAATACTTATATACTTTTTTTTTTGTAAATACATACTTATATAGATAAAACACCCAGACACTTGGTAAACAAGCCAAGTAAGTCGTATTATGCGACGAAGTTAAAAAGATGTCCTGATTTTTCATGAAACATTAAGGTTGCCCTCTTAGAAAGAGAGATCCGACCTCAATGAAAGGGATAGCGTTGACCTCAGGCATGTATTTGGGAGTGTTTCCTCCACTTTGACCCTAATAGCTTCATGTATATAACTATGTAATAAAACGGTAAACTTACCATATTTTGAAATTACTTTCTAGAATTTGATTATTATTAGCGACACGATCAGGTGGTGTACACAGGTTATGTTTTTTTCTATCAACGGGTTCCTGGTTAGTTATACCTATTGATATTTAAATTCACCTGTATATATAGTGGTACCTATATTATATGTATCTATCTGCTTATATGGGGTTTCATTGGGGTTTCATTTTTGTTAGCTAGTAGATTACAAGCATAAAAAATATTTTTCTTTATTGAGTGTGAACTATTCATCTTGGCACCACGAACTGTTGATATGGCTGATATTTTTCAATACATACTCGAAAATGTTGTATTTTTTTTTTATTTGTGCCCTGTCATAACTCATTCCAATGATTAATGGTTCCGCACGACTCCAAACGATTTTATGAAATCCATCGTATTTATATTTTGTATAACGTTTTTAAAAGCGAGTTTAAGAATTCGATTGAGTGTTTGATTTGCAAATAATTTTCTGGGTTTAAAAACTAATATAAACCTACGGTACCTACCTACTAGTACTCTACTTTTAATAAAAATAGTTATTTTAAAATTATATCAATCGTTTATTATATTAACTAATCATTATCTATCTTACTATAATAAAACTCAAAGAGCACTTTGTCTGTACATTGAATATTTTTCCAAAATTTCTATGTGGGGATACTATACTATCAACATTGAGGCCAAAACATTTTTTTTTTTGGAATTATATTGTCTGTCTATCTGTCTGTCTGTCGGTCTGTCTGTCTGTCTGTCTGTCTTTGGGTCCAGGTATCTTTTGAAAACCCGTGATGGATTTTAATAGGACTTTCAGTGGTGTGTTGTGTAGAAGTCCGGGCATAAAATGGTATATATAATATCATGCTATGTTTCATAGGGGCTAAGCAGTGGAACATTACTTGCGCACATACAATAGAATTCTATTGTCTGTTCTACGGTAAATAATGAGTTCGAACAAACTGCGCATCATATACTTTGGGAGTGTGATCTCTGGCACAATGAGCGCAATGTTATGTTGAATAGTTTGGAAATAACATCTGGAGTTGTATATTACTCGGACCTTGTGGCGACTACGGAAAATTTCCGTGCTTTCAAGCGTTTCTGCCATACCTATTATTGGAAACAAGTTTAACAGTATAAATCTAAATATAGGTCCCTTCAAATCAAGTAATTTCCGTGGTGCCTTACAGGTGGACTAACTAGTTGGTGCACATGAATCTTTCGTTCTGAGGTTATATCGACCTGTGTAATTTTTACTTGTCTCCCGCTTTGCAAAGGAGAGAAGTGGAATTTATATTTTTCTAACTCCTCCTATAAACTTTTCTAATTAAATTTGTTGCGGGTTCTAAGACAATTTAGCGTTTTCCCCGGGACTTGCCGAGGGTCAAACCTTGGTGTCTTCACTGGTGACCACTGTAGATCCTGGCTAACAGGAGTCACAGTGGCGGGCATGAGTGGTGGGATTAGTCCCATTAAAAAAAAAAATATATTTACGGATAATTCAAATAGCTGGTAACAGTATTAGTAAGTACTAAGTTGTAAAATGGAAAAATGAATTTAGGTAATATCAAAATAGTAATATTTTGTATGTGACATACCTTCACATAATCGCCATCGTCGTTGTTATCATAATAATAATAATATTCTCCAAGCCCAGTGCCTATCCGAAGTCTGGATCATCTTACTTTCCAGACAAAAAGGTCCGTCATTGTCCTAACCAGTAAGAAACAATTACACAAAGTTGTTGCTCCCTGCGGGATTGGAACCCGTGACCTCCGGTTTGCAAAGTAAGTGATGCCCCGCTGACCGCTTAACTAAGAGACTCTTTAACCCGAAAAATTTAAGGGTTCCTGCAGGACGGGGCATCTTGAAATAATTTGTGTAAATCGATCGAGTCGGATTGGGTGGTCAGACGGGGTTGGATCGAGTCGGATTGAGTTCCTTCGGAGTCGCTGGACGTTGGGGGTGTGGCCCTTACGATATCCATCCAGTACGGTGGCGACTCCTAGGAGGACGGCAGCGGGGTTGTGACCCCCATCCACGTGAACACCGTGAACGCTCAAATGCAAGACACTGATCCCACTGGTGCAGATCCCACCGGAGAGCTTTGGTGTCCCCACTCATGTGCCGATGCAACAGCCGCGTGGGCTTTAGTGGGTAAGAATCTCACATACCCTGGTTGACTCCCACAGGTCCCGAGGACCTTTTGAAGGTTTCCCTGCGAAAAATAAAAGAGTAGGATCGAATCGGACAGAATCTGATCAAGTTGAATAAAGATGGATCGTGTTATGTCGAGTTTGATTTCAAGAGTATTACTCGAAAATGACCTACCTACTGTCTGCGTGCGAAGCCGCGGGTCCAGCTAGTATCAAATAAAATTATAGATTGTGTTGTTATATCTTGCAAATATTAGAGATTTTGTAATTATACCAAATATTACTTACCCTAGTAACTGCACCAACTGAGTAGTCGCGAGCACCGCGCCGTAGGGTGCCGGGGGAAACGTTAATTTCTGCTCCCCCCGGGACGAGTGCCTGACGCTGGGAGACTCTAGCGAAAGTCCCAACGGAGACCCCAAACTGTCTCCATATAATGAAGGCCACCAGGGAGGTTTTGGTGGGTAAAATTCCCACGTAACCAGGCCTCCGCCTCTAAGAAGACTGGGTACCGGCTTGAAGGTTTCCTCACCGTCAACAAAAAAAAAAAACAAGAATAATACTGGCATATACTGACAGTAAACCCACAAGTTACTATAATAACATCTATTTTTATGTAAATTCATAAGAGCTCATTACATCTGCAAGAAATAAATTTTACTTTACTCTTGTTGGACGGATAACTCTCTTGTAATTTGTATAAATAAGTATTTTCTAAAGAATTTATACAAAAATTTGCTAAGATACAGAAATTTTTCAATTAAAAAAAAACTTTTTATGAGTAGAATTTGCAAGGCGTACTTGTACAAAGTATTTTGGGCGTTACTTAAATATAGCAACACTAGCTGTAGCCCGCGGCTTCGCCCGCGTTTACTTTGTCGTATACGCAAACGTATTTTGAATTAGAGATTAAGGTTTTTTAAAATTAGTATTATTTACACTGATCTTATCTTTTATTTACGCGAATGCTACACATTGAAATCAAACTACTTTTACGGATTTTTTCGCGGTTTATTTTAGCTTTTACTATCCCAACGTTTCGAATGCTTTGCAGCACCCATGGTCACTGGCGGACTGAGATGTTGAACGTCCTTATGTCACAATTATGCCCTCGGGTATCCTTAGTTATTCTTGTTGGTCCGATCTTCGGACGATCGATTTCATTTATTAACCCTGATCTAATAGGTATCAATTATGTACAGGGTGGCGCAATAGAACGTGCATATTAAAAAAATCGATAAAAAAATAAATACAAAATGTATAGTTAAAATAAAACTAAGGCAGTGTAAATAATAACTGAAGTTTGCTTCTTAAATATAACATCACCTACCCAAGTGCGCCTACCCAAATGTAGTAAGCTCCTCCCGCCCGCGTGTTTTCTACCCTGCAGAAAAAGATGATGTAATACGCACGTTCTATTGCGCCATCCTGTAGCTTGTATTTTTGTGTGAGCTATTTTAGCTCCCATTTCTTAAATATTGACTTCTTTATTTAAAAAGATGCTGTACTTATTTTGCAAGTCCATTAAAAAACTTATGGGGTTGTTAAGTGGAAACTATTTGGTAACCCCATTGAAGCATGCCCTTAGCGGTTGATTTTCGAAAAATGCTGGATTTTTTTTTATTTTGTTTAGTTCATTCACTGAGTTTCGTTGCCATAGTTGCATTATAGCATAGATCTTTCTTCACGCAAACTTTAGGGATTTTCCGAAGAATGCCGGAAACGGTTTCAATTTCTGTATGCAATACCTACATAAAATATGTCGTGTGCCTGTAGGAATAAAATATTTTTTGGAAATAAATTGAACGCTTTTTGGGGTTCAATTAAAAAAAATGACATAGTGTAGTTCAATATGACGAATGTATGCAAAGTGTCATCTGTGCAGCATGAATTTTTTTTCGCATTTGATACTCAAAACCGTGCTAAAACTGACAAAGTTTCGTGTACCGAAAAAATATTTTTTTACATAAAAACTTTAATACCTTGCATTGCCCCACTGGTTACCTTGCATTGCCTCGCATTTGTCCCACTGGTTGATTTTCAAATAAAACATTGCACACAACACAACAAAAACCGACTTCAACACTAAAAATCATAAAATAATTTAAATGTTATTGAAGTTGCTGTTAACGTACCTACTGTGTATTTTCTTCAGGATCACTTTATCCGGTCCTAATGAAATGTGCTTGAAATCATTACAATAGTTTACTCTCTTGAATAAAAAAAGAATCATCGAAATCGGTTCATATTTGACAGAATAATGTAATGGAGAACATCAGTTTCATGTTTTTTTAAGCAACTTTAAAAAAGTAGGAGGTTCTCAATTCGTCTGTATATATTCTTTTTTTAACCGACTTCAAAAAAGGAGGAGGTTCTCAATTCGTCTGTATATATATATTATTATTTTTTCTATGTATGTTCGCGCATAACTCTGGCAATTATGAACCGATTTGAAAAAATCTTTCTTCAATCCATTCTTTAATCCGTTAATTGGGTCCCATAAAAAAATTATTGCTTAGTAATAAGTAGTTCCTGAAAAAACAAGAATGTTGACTGCGCAGGAAAGCTGCAAGAAAGCCTATATAGATGACTTTATCTCGCTTTTTAAGGACAAAAATGGTCATAACTCTGGCAAATATTTACCAATTTCAATGATTCTTTTTTTATTCGAAAGAAGAAACCACTGTAATGAACCTATATGAATTTTATCACAACCGGATAAGAACTTCCTGGAGGACCATGAATGATATGGAGGAATTTATCTGGTAAAAACCATAAAACTGATGTTCTCCTTTACATTTCTCTGACAAATATGAACCGATTTCAATGATTCTTTTTTTATTCGAGAGAGTAAACTACTATGATGATTCCATGCAAATTTCATTACGATCGGATAAATTGTTTCTGAGTTTCTGAAGAAACATGAATTATGTATGTAGACGATAATGTGAAATCATAATGATGTCATAACCTACCTAGATCATTTTACAGTCTTCGATGGTTCAATCTTTATGTATGAAAATATCACTAAAAAGAATAAATTATTAAAAAAAAAATTGAACCGACTTCAATAACACTAAAAAGTATAAAATAGTTTAAATATTATTGAAGTTGGTGCCAAATATACACAGTAGGTACGCTAATACCAACTTCTTTAATATTTAAATTATTTTATACTTTTTAGTGTTATTGAAGTCGGTTCAATTTTTTTTTTAATATTTTATTACCAGATAAATTCCTCCCCATCAATCATGGTTCTCCAGGAAGCTCTTATCCGGTTGTGATAAAATTTATACAGATTCATTACACTACATCTTTTGAATAAAAAATAATCATTGAAATTGGTAAATTTTTGCCAGAGTTTGACCATTTTTGTCTTTAAAAATAATATTGTGATACACTTGTTTTTTTTTTTATCAGTACAATGATAAAGTTTCGTGTCCATGCGATGAAAGTTATTATCATTAGTAACTTTGTTAACCCATTCGGCCCACTTAGAGGTAGATTTTTAAAAAATTCTGAAAATTAGTTGATTGTTTTGTTGAGTCTATGTACCGAGTTTCGTTACTCTGGCTGCATTATAACATTCAATGGAAATCGTTCTACGTGTAAACTTTCCGACCCCATTGTATGACCTTAGGGGTTGTTTTTCGCTAAATGACGGAAATGTGTTTCTTAGATTCTTGTGTGCAATACATAAATTAAGTCTTTTGTCTGCAGGTTGAAGAACATTTTTGGACCCCAATTGGACCCCTTTAGGAGTTCATTTTCAAAAACTATTTACACATGGATTGCTTTAGTTTGATTAATGTATTCGCAAAGTTTCATCAATGCAGCATAATATTTTTATATATAAGGGTCGATTTTCAAAAAGTTGTGATACAGATGTTTCTTCATTACTTTTGTTTAGTACGTTGACAAAATTTCGTGTATGTATGGTGAAAAAAAATGTTTTCCATACAAACTTTGACTCACTGCTTATTGAAAAATGCTGAAAATTAGTTTATTCAATTTTTGTATTGAGTTTATGTACAGAGTTTCGTTACTCTACCTGGATTATATGGCATTAAATGGATACCGTTCTACGTGTGAACTTTCCAACCCCTTTAAATGACCATAGGTGTTGTTGTTTTGCAAAATGCCGGAAATAGGTTTCATAGATTCTTATGTGCAATATATATACTGAGTTTTATGACTATAGGTTTTTTGGACTCCAATTGGACCCCTTTAGGAGGTGATTTTCAAAAATGATTATTTTTACTTGGATTGCTATAATTTCATTAATGTATACGCAAAGTTTCAGCAGTGCAGTATGAAATTTTTTTTCCGCGTTGCATACTCAAAAACCATGCTAAAATCCCTATAAAGGTCGATGTTCAAAAAGTGTGATACACGTGTTTCTTTATTTCTATTGTTTAGTACACTGACAAAGTTTCATGTCCGTGTGACGAAAAAACTGTTTTTTCCATACAAACTTTGGGAACCCATTTGACCCACTTAGGTAGGGAATTTCGAAAAATTCGTTCTTATTGTTCACCTAGACTATTTGAAAAATGTTGGTTCTAAATTTCAAGATTGTACGTTATATGGTTTTTGCTGTATCGTGATTCCTAGAAAACACCCTGCTCTTTTATTAATATAGATAGATAATAAGACGGATTTATGTTACCCTTTCAAAACATTTTTTATAAAGGCAAAGATAACCCTGACGTAAAACCTAATAAAGTTTTGGAAGTTGTAATGTTTAGCTGAATTTGGCTGACGGGCCTGTTGGTCTAGTGGTTAGTGACCCTGTCTGCTACTCAACAGGTCGTGGGTTCGATTCCCACCAAGTGTCTGGGTGTTTTATCTATATAATTATGTATTTACAAAAAAAAGTATATATGTATTAGTATCAGTCATCTGGTTTCCATAGTACAGGCTCTGCCTAGTTTGGGATCAGATGGCCGTGTGTGAATTGTCCCAGGATATTATTATTATTATTATGCTTAATTAAATAAATCAGAGTTGCGAACCGGGGTTCGAACTTGAGCACCTTGTTTCCAAGGCCAGCGCTCGCCCACTGAGCTGTTACCGCATTACAGGTTGAAACTGATTAATATTTGAAAGCCACGTGGACATGAACAAATAGCCTTACGTTGACCTTTATCAAATAAGCTCCCGTTCTGTTCCCGAACTAATCCCAGATTATACGTGAGGGTTGGACGACTATAGTTTTGTCACCACTAATTTCATCTAATTTCCAGAGTTGATTCTCAAACTGACGCACTCAGAAACGTTAATTATCGTTAATTCTAACTAAGCCATTTCAGCTAAGAGCGGTTTATGTTTAGTTTTCATTATTGGGTACGAGATAATCAATATATCTACTTACTATCAGGCTATAAAGTATTAATGGTGTGTGAGTGTCGTAAGAATCAGATTTCAAGAACTGAATTAATGATCATTAACTTTAGTTGACATTTTGTAAATGCGACATTAAGATGCGCTAGGCTATATTATGACTCTAAGAGTAGGCTCATCACCATCATCGGCCGGAAGACATCCACTGCTGAACAAGGACCTCTTACTACGTCACAGTGAACAGTTTGCCATTTGCATCCACCGGTTGCCCGCGACTCTGACAATATCCGCCAACAGCTCAGATAATGTTAAGTGCTTCTACACTCAACGTTGATATTCAGCTGCAGCCCGAAAGTAACAGAAGCTAGGTGGAGTAGAACTAGGTGGTAGGTTCCTTGTGCAAGGAACCGTCCAAGTAGGTACTACCGCAGTGTTAGATATTCTGCCACCCAGCAGGCATTGCGAAGGCAGCAGGGTGCGAAAGGCACTGTGGCTGGTGAAATTACCGGACACAAAGACTTAATCCATTGTCTTAAGTGTCAATAACGTAGTAGTGATTCTTCTGGTGTTGCTAGGGTCTATAGGCTGCCATGACTGCTTAAAATCAGGCACGCCGCACGCTTGCTTGCCACCTTTATTTAATCTTTAATTTATAGAGCAATATATAAAAAAAGTTTAACATTCATAAAAATATTTTTCTGGATGGAATCGAATTCACGACCTTTTAGTCAAAAATTTGGATGTGCAGTCCATTCACAAGGGGCTCGTTAAATATTACGAAAATTGTTGTTATGTTTTCTTAGATGTAAAGCGATTAGAGTTGATCGATTGCCGATCGTCAAAGTTTATACCAACCCTTGTCTTTTAGTCTAATCGAAGCGTTATTAGGATTGATTGAATCATGGTAGTAATACTATGGATATCTTGTAATAACAATTATGGTCCGTATATGAAAACATAGCTTAAATGCGGTTTGTTTTATTTAAAAGTAGTTTTTTTGGTGTCACAGTTATGCTGCCCTCCACGATATTTGGCTTAACGACTGAAATTTTGATAATAGATGATCTAGATCAAACGTATTTGCCATACCCATTATTGGAAACATGTTTGGAAAATCAAATAGGCCCCTTAAAATATTAGCAGAATTCGTGGTGCCTTATGGGTGGACTAGCCTTCGTTGGTCCGCCTGTAACAGTCTTCCTTTTTGAGGTTGTATCGACCGTTTGTTAATTCTTTGCTTGTCTCCCGCTTTGCAAAGGAGGGAAGTGGAATAAATGTATTTCCAACTCCTCCTATCTACCTTTTTAATTAAATTTGTTGCGGGTTCCAAGACAATTTAGCGTTCCTTGTCACGTAACAATACGTTTAGTAGGGTAGAGAGAACCCGGAGGCCGTTACTAAGATAGGTAAGTAACTAAGGGGAAAGTAGCAATAAAGAATGAGAACTCAGGACTTACAATATAACTATAATTACAGATAAAAAAACGTTACAGTTCTCTAACGACAGTTACGCAGTTCGTTTCACCGGGTCGGAAACGCGGACACTTATTAGCGTAAGATCACGTAACTTGCTTGCAAAGATTCCTGGGCGCAGGGAAGCCTGGCGGCGTGCCAGATGGCACAACCGCAGCCAGGCCGTTGGACGCCGGCAGGTTTAGCACCGGCCACGACACTCAACCAGCAGGCTGGCCGATGAAAAAGGGGCGCGAGCGTCAGCACGCCACAGCAGCAGCACCCGTAGATATGTGGCCTCTGGCGTAGATAATGGCCGATTCCGGCTCAAGACCTGGTTAAGCTCGGCCTCCGGTCTTGCGACTCTAAGCTGTAGACCTTAGGCTTTCCACTCGTCTCCAGGCTCCAGACTAAGCCATCGGATCCAAGACTTCAGACCCTCGACTTCAGACTCCGTTCTCAGACTGACGTTTGACAGCTCCTTGTCTAAATTTAAATTTTTAATTTTGAATTAAAAATAAATACAAATATTTATAAAAAAGATGAGGTATGACAATGGAGGTTGATATGTGAGGAATGAAATGAGGTGATACACTACATCCTCTGGGACTCGCCGAGGGTCAAACCTCGGTGTCTTCAGTGGTGACCACTGTAGATCCTGGCTTACAGGAGAAACAGTGGACAGGAGTAACAGGTGGGATTAGTCCCAAAAAAAAGAGGATGATCTAGATGATAACAACAGTCCCCGTCGATTTTTAATTAAGGTGTTTTCCGAAGTACGTAAATCATCAATTTACTAAACGGTCACCGCTTTAACGACTAATCTTGCTGGACGTTTGAGCAGCTGATCATGTCATTATCATCAGCAGCCAAGAGACGTTCAGTGTTGGACAAAGGCCTTCTCCTTAGAAGGGAAAGGTTGCCGTAATCCCCGCGCGTCTTGGGGATCGCAATATAGGTGATAGGCAATCCAATAGAAAGACGCTGCTCCCCGTTTTCTTATTTCCCCTTAGTCGCCCCTTACAGACATCCAGCGGGAGGAGATATATGGGCGCTATTCTTACCCGGATATCCCACGGGACCTAACGGCTGCACGGCTGCTTCGCTAATCATTTGCCGAATAATAATTCCATGTTGCTATCAAGATGGTTGGTATACCTTTATGTTATCTATACTTATAATAAAACTGTAACAGGTCCAATTCTGTACATTGAAGATATTTTGAAAATGATATTTGGAGGGCATTCTATAACCGATACTGAAAACGAAAACGTAATTTTTTAAATTTTTGTCTGTCTGTCTGTCTGTCTGTCTGTCTGTCTGTCTGTCTGTCTGTATGTCTGTCTGTCTGTCTGTCTGTCTGTCTGTCTGTATGTCTGTCTGTCTGTCTCTCTGTCTGTATCACGGTTGAGCATCACGCCGAAACTACTGAATGGATCCAAATGAAACTTGGCATGATTTGAGATCTTACTACGAGGTAGGACATAGAATACTTTTTATCCCGTAATCTAGCACGGTTCTTTTGGGAGAGGGGATTAAAGTCAAAATGGGTAGGTACTTGGTTATACGCTTGGTCCGATTTTATCAATTTTTCTTTATAATATAATAAATATTAGTAAGGGAACACTCATAGAGAGTTGTTATCAAGGTTTTGTAATCGATCGTTAAGCAACGTTAGGTAAGGTCATTAAATAGATGGGTGACCGTTGAACGCCATTTGAACTAAACGGGTCCGTGCTTCGGAGAGCAAGTAAAAAGTGGGTCCCAGTTTTTAACCGACTATAAAAAAGGAGGTTATGTATTCGATGCGAATGTCTGTTATTAAAAGTTTAGTTAACGTAAAAATAGCGCAGGCGGAGCTGCGTGGGTCAGCTAGTAAATAATAAATACATACATACACAAAATCACGCCCTTTTCCCGTAGGGGTAGGCAGAGCCCAAGGGCCGCTTTTCGCCTCCGTGAGAAACGAGACGTGATGGGTGGCGAACCACATTGCCGCCATTTTGGTTAATTAAATTATTTATATGATTGACCATTGCGTTCTCACGAATAAAGAGGGAAAGGGAAGGATAGGTGTTGTGAAAAGGAAGATTGGCAATTTTGAGTGGGAAATAGGAAAAGTAGGATATTACTGCCCAGGAGAGCAAGGAATGCGACAGTAATAGCTAGGGAAGCCGGGGTCGCATACCCGTATACTATACCAGAACTACCGGACACGTAAGTTGGGATGAGTATCCTATGACTGTATAAATAATAAATAATATTGTTTTAATGGGGGATGGCGATGAATATTCATCAGTTTGTTATGTACGATAATTTCCTTTCGTTTTAATTTCAATTTTTACGTGTAGGATTATGAAAACAAAAAAGTTTCTCCAATTTCTTTCAGATTAAGGGATATCCGTTTTTACGGTCCATCGCGTATCGACTTCAACGTTTCCATCTTACTTTATCGTATAATCCTTTGAAAAAACGTAATGGTATGGCAAAAAGAATTCGTAATCAATTTTTTGCACTCCAAGTAGCACAAAGGATATGTAAGCTTTTTAAAGTTTAAGACCATATATATTACGACGATATGTACCTAAGCATTATTTTATCTGCCAATTTTGTATCGATGGCTACATTAGTCAAGTAGTTTCAAGTAAATCTGCAGGGCTGCTATTAGGTAAAGTGTTATTAATATTAGGTACACATTTCTCTTAAGATGTTAACCAAAGCAGTTTTTTTAAACGCTCCAGCAATATGCTAACAGTCTATAATATGGCACCTAACATAGATAGACTTATAACACTTCTCTTTTTGCGGTGACATTTAAAAATGGAGATGGGATTCTTAATATAAAGTTAATATTTCATTTGTTTTTATACATTTACGTACTACTTACTCAATGTAACTACGTAAAACTAAACATTGACATGAAAGGAGTTTAATTGGTTGCATTTTAATGGTAGCAGATCATAGACTTTATATAGTAAGAATAGAGTACGCGCTAGTCTATGGTCCCTTTAAACAAAGCGTAGGCAGATTTTCCTCTACGAGGCAGGTAAATTGAACTATTTAAAGTTATATTATAAGAGTTATATTGATATGTAAGTGATAAGTAGTGATGAGTTTGATTTGTCACAAGCGCAAATGTCGATAAATCCTGCTGACGGTATAGTACCTACTGTCGTTTACCTGATATTTATGTATTTTGATGTTCTTACCAGTGCCTACGAGTTCTTACTTGAATTAAGTATTATTGTACTGATTTTTGTTCTGTTTAGCAGATCATTACACATTTTAGGGTGACACTCAATTTGCAGCGCGCGCTACTGCGTGCTTTTTGATTTATATTTTTGATATAAAAAGCAGAACGTCTGCTTTCGAAAATCTAACAAGGAATCAGTATGTGTATGTACAATCCTTCTAAAATAATTTACGCTTCGAAGGTAAGGTATATATGGCTCTTTTTGTGCCTTCGGTCGGCGAGCGACGCGGACGGTTTAACTTCGTTCATAAAGAAGGTCCCCTAAAGTGCGGTAAAGGAAAAGATTAATAAAGTTCTTTATCTAGAGCGCTTTCAAATGCCAGCGACAATTGAATTTCTTTTGCATTTCCTCTGTTTGCCTTTGTATTTATAAAGTTTTGAAATTACTATAGCAATTATAAATTAAGATAATATATTTTCCTTTCGTAGATAAAGTTCATATGCAAAAGATATTGATATTAGGCGTAATAATTTTCTGATTTTTTATCAATATTACAATTTTACTTTCAATATTATCTAACAACTATTTTGCTATAAGTACGAAATTCATAATGTCAAATTTATTTCCAACATCCAGCGCCTAGATTATTTTGACCGTGTCGGCTTTCCTATCCACCAAAGTTCCTATCCGATTATAATGTGTGTGCGTCTGCAAGACGAAAATGTATAAGCTTGCAATAAGCTATTGTAGAGCCAATTTAATAAATCACATTTGACACTTCATCAAAATTTAACAACGTAACCTTGTAACGGCGGGCATAAAATATTATTAATTTTTTCGAAGTTAGAACTGCTTAACTATTTTTAATTACGATACCGTGTTTATTGTAATAATGACAAAAGAAACAGATAGAACAAAGAAACTGAGAGTTGTCAAATGCATTAGTGTGCTTGTTATACTACAACGAATAGTAAAGAAAAAAATAGGAAGACATCAACCTGCGACGACTGCATATTAGACATGAAATTTATTCACCCTTGAGTGGGTCCCGGTCGATATAACGTTTACGATTTTTTCGCTACATAACCTCGAAAAATTATATAACCCAGTCAATTTTTTTATTACAACGACAAAATCTGTAGTAAAAAGATTATAGGTTATGCCATACCTGTAAACGAGGAAGATTGCAAATCTACCTCGTTTACAGGTATGGCATATTCATATTAAAACGAAGCTTATTTACGGGATGTAGGTATAACCGCCAAGGCTATTACTGAAAGTCTGCACATTTCGCCATCTCGATGAGCGATGATTGGGCTTAACTAAAGGGCTGTAAAACCAGCGAGTGCGGGTATGAAGGAGTATAATAATAAGTATGTTGGAATTGAGCAACCCATATACAATTAATCGGAACGCCAACGCCATGTAAAGGCGCTCGATGGAATCTATGGTGGGACACTGACAGCCGGGGGAGAAACAGATGGAAAGTGAAGAATAAAAAAAAATGTGCGTACGTGGAGTCCCTCCGCGCGGAAGAAGTGAAACTTCATTCTCGGTCAGTCGATCGGTCGTTCGGTCGGTCCCTCACTCACTCACTCACTCACTCACTCACTCACTCACTCACTCACTCACTCACTCACTCACTCACTCACTCACACACACACACACACACACACACACACACACACACACACACACACACACACACACACACACACACACACACACACCAACTCACCCCAACTCACCCCAACTCACCCCAACTCACCCCAACTCACCCAACTTACCCCAACTCACCCCAACTCACCCCAACTAACCCCAACTCACCCCAACTCACCCAACTCACCCCAACTCACCTCAACTCACCCCAACTCACCCCAACTCACCCAACTCACCCCAACTCACCCAACTCACCACAACTCACCCCAACTCACCCCAACTCACCCAACTCAACCCAACTCACCCAACTCACCCCAACTCACCCCAACTCACCCCAACTCACCCCAACTCACCCCAACTCACCCCAACCTACCCACTCACCCACTCACTCAGTGACGCCGTCACATGAGCGCTTTCATAACCTTAACAAATTTACGCCTATCGCCTATCGTTTAACACCTATCACAACGCCTATCACCTATCATTTAACGCTTAACGCGTTATTTGATAACATTTTTGGAAGTCGCATAAGAAGTTTCACTTCAATAACAAAATGGTCTTAAATTACAATACACATTTATTAAACATATACACGTGTATTTTATATTTCTACTCCTCTCGTTAAGACCTTTCATTTGATACCCATGTTGATGCTTTTTGAAGTAAAAAATATATATTTTTTAAATTTATAGGCTATAGTACGTACCGAAGAAATAAACATACATACTTGCATAGGTACATACTTTCGAAACACATAGCCCTCCTACTGGGGCATTCGAGAAGAAATAGCCCACCCTGTCACAAATTTATCTATTTCTGTCACGCGCCATTATAGGCCAATCTACAAGAAAAGTATCCAGTATCGTGTCAGCTTTTCAATGGTCTGCTGCATCGTAATAAAATAAAATAAGTTTTATGATTTATACTGTAACAATTGGCGTACATACATACGCTCAAAAAACATAACCCTCTTCCTGGGGCATTCGGGGAAAAATCGCTCTTTTCAGGGCCATAATATCGTGTATACCTACCTATTTGTGTATAATAATACACAAGCGTGGTAATAAATAGGTACCTACGTACCTTCCAAGCGTTTGTCTTGTCTTTATTGCGGCTTGGCCCTAATTGCCACTAGATATAATACTGTACAGAGACGTTTATGGCTTTATTTATATTTAGACTTCTAATGAAGCGTCTTTGGCGCAAATTAGGAAGGCAATGAAATGCTTGTAGCATTTTGTTAATGAAACAGAATTTATACTATTATAAGCTTAGTCTACATTGCGCACAGTTCAATGAATATTAATTTTAACACAATCTAAGCTAATTAAGAAGATAACGTCAGGTTCGCGGAACGCTATTTTTTACAAAAGATGTGTGTTACAAGTCTAGGGTTACTATATATCGACCATAGATTAATATTATCAATGTATTACTCCCTTAGAAGGATAGACAACTCAAACTAAATAAAAAAAATCTATACTTATAATAAAACTGTAACAGGTCCAATTCTGTACATTGAAGATATTTTGAAAATTATATTTGGAGGGCATTCTATAACCGATACTGAGGCCGAAAATGTAATTTTTTTATTTTTGTCTGTCTGTCTGTCTGTCTGTCTGTCTGTCTGTCTGTCTGTCTGTCTGTATCACGGCTGAGCATCACGCCGAAACTACTGAATGGATTCAATTGAAACTTGGCATGATTTGAGATCTTATTACGAGGTAGGACATAGCATACTTTTTATCCCGTAATCTAGCACGGTTCTTTTGGGAGAATGGATTAAAGTCATAACGGGTAGTTGGTTATACGCTTGGTCCGATTTTATCAATTTTTCTTTATAATATAATAAATATTAGTAAGGGACACTCATAGAGAGTTGTTATCAAGGTTTTGTAATCGATCGGGTTAAGCAACGTTAGGTAAGGTCATTAAATAGATGGGTGACCGTTTAAGGCCATTTGAACTGAACGGGTCTGTGCTTCGGAGAGCAAGTAAAAAGTGGGTCCCAGTTTTTAACCGACTATAAAAAACGAGGTTATGTATTCGATGCAAATGTCTGTTATTCAAAGTTTAGTTAACGTAAAAATAGCGCAGGCGGAGCTGCGTGGGTCAGCTAGTAGTAAATAATAATATTATTACGTAAACATATGATTAATAATTATGTAATTACTAAAATATATAAAAGTTATTGTTGCATTACCAGCTGTTTATGACCAATTCTTTGGAGATTAGATTTTTATGCTGACAACATTAAGAGGAATGTCAACAAATGTCAATAAAAATAACAATGGCGGTAGCGCCGGCGGTAAGAATAAAAACACTTCAATCAACACTTATCCCGTTTTATTTTACGCCACGAATCTACGTGTTACTTCCAGCAGGACATTCTACTTGGGACGGAGCCGCTGCTACACGTGGTCATCAACTGTAGATAGATAGATATACTCTTCATTGTACACACAAACTTACAAATAAAATAAAGCACATATTATACAGGGTTGTATACCTATATGTGACGGACAGACAGACAGACTCAACTCACCCCAACTCACCCCAACTCACCCCAACTCACCCAACTCACCCCAACTCACCCAACTCACCACAACTCACCCCAACTCACCCCAACTCACCCAACTTACCCCAACTCACCCCAACTCACCCCAACTAACCCCAACTCACCCCAACTCACCCCAACTCACCCAACTCACCCCAACTCACCTCAACTCACCCCAACTCACCCCAACTCACCCCAACTCACCCCAACTCACCCAACTCACCCCAACTCACCCAACTCACCCCAACTCACCCAACTCACCACAACTCACCCCAACTCACCCCAACTCACCCAACTCAACCCAAGTCACCCAACTCACCCCAACTCACCCCAACTCACCCCAACTCACCCCAACTCACCCACTCACCCACTCACTCAGTGACGCCGTCACATGAGCGCTTTCATAACCTTAACAAATTTACGCCTATCGCCTATCGTTTAACACCTATCACAACGCCTATCACCTATCATTTAACGCTTAACGCGTTATTTGATAACATTTTTGGAAGTCGCATAAGAAGTTTCACTTCAATAACAAAATGGTCTTAAATTACAATACACATTTATTAAACACTAGCTGACCCGCGCAGCTCCGCCCGCGCTTTTATTACATTTTGCTCCCCTTTTCTCCCTCCTTCCTCGATTTATTTCACTCTCCATCTCTCTCTTATAAGAAAAATCTAAGTCTATGCTCTCTCTTTCCTCCTCCCTCTTCGGTCCCCGTCACACTCCCCCTCTTCCTCTCCCCGTAGTCTCCTGTCTGAACCCCGTCCCCCTTTCTCTTCTTCCACCTTGCTCTCCCTCACTCCCCGTCACTCCCCCCTTGCTCCATCTTAATCCCCCAATCCCTCACCCCATCACCCCCTCCTCGAATCCCCTCTCCCTCTCTCTCCTCTCTTGCACCCTCCTCTCGTTCTATATATCCTCGTCAATCATGAATTTGGGGTTCTTACCCACTTAAACCTCTGCAGCTGTCGCATCGCCACATAAGAGGGGGGGACCTGGGTCCGCCAGTGGGATCTGCACGAAATACCCCGAGGTGCGGATTCTGGCCCTCTTAAACCTGGCACCATGAGTCGCCGCCGTCACCCATATATGTGGTAACCTTGTCTAACGTTGCTTAACCTAGCGGCATGAAATATACTTTACGACCTATTCTCAGACCTACCTGATATGCACACAAAATTTCATACAAATCGGTTCACCCATCTATGTAATGACCTTGCCTTATGTTGCTTAACTTTAACCTAGCGGTATGAACAACGTTCACAGCTATTTTTTCATTGGTGTAAATATTTGTGAAGTTTACGTTATACTGAAGAAGGGACAAATTCATGATAACAACAATTTATTAATAGTTAATAATTTCTCATAAAAAGTAAAGGACAAAAAATGTTTATTGTGGGTTATTCCTAAAAGATAAAAATATACCATCGCGGACTTTTTTGTAGACCTTGTTAAGGTGTACAATATTGTAGTACATTATTTTGATCTATCTTGTAGGGTTCAGCCAGCGGTTGCAATGTAAGCGCAAAAAAGTGTGTTTATTTGCGACATCACATTAGAAACCTCTAAAATTATCAGTGTTTCTCTAATATATTATGCATGTATTATACATAAAAACTTTCCTCCTGAATCACTCAATCTATTAAGAAAAACCGCATCAAAATCCGTTGAGTAGTTTTAAAGATCTAAGCATACATAGGGACAGACAGCGGGAGCGACTTTGTTTTATAATATGTATAGATATAGATATACACGTGTATTTTATATTTCTACTCCTCTCGTTAAGACCTTTCATTTGATACCCATATTGATGCTTTTTGAAGTAAAAAATATATATTTTTTAAATTTATAGGCTATAGTACGTACCGAAGAAATAAACATACAAACTTGCATAGGTACATACTTTCGAAACACATAGCCCTCCTACTGGGGCATTCGAGAAGAAATAGCCCACCCTGTCACAAATTTATCTATTTCTGTCACGCGCCATTATAGGCCAATCTACAAGAAAAGTATCCAGTATCGTGTCAGCTTTTCAATGGTCTGCTGCATCGTAATAAAATAAAATAAGTTTTATGATTTATACTGTAACAATTGGCGTACATACATACGCTCAAAAAACATAACCCTCTTCCTGGGGCATTCGGGGAAAAATCGCTCTTTTCAGGGCCATAATATCGTGTATACCTACCTATTTGTGTATAATAATACACAAGCGTGGTAATAAATAGGTACCTACGTACCTTCCAAGCGTTTGTCTTGTCTTTATTGCGGCTTGGCCCTAATTGCCACTAGATATAATACTGTACAGAGACGTTTATGGCTTTATTTATATTTAGACTTCTAATGAAGCGTCTTTGGCGCAAATTAGGAAGGCAATGAAATGCTTGTAACATTTTGTTAATGAAACAGAATTTATACTATTATAAGCTTAGTCTACATGGTGCACAGTTTAATGAATATTAATTTTAACACAATCTAAGCTAATTAAGAAGATAACGTCAGGTTCGCGAAACGCAATTTTTTACAAGATACGTGTGTTACAAGTCTAAGGTTACTATATATCGACCATAGATTAATATTATCAATTTATTACTCCCTTAGAAGGATAGACAACTCAAACTAAATAAATAAAAATAGTAAATAATAATATTATTACGTAAATATATGATTAATAATTACGTAATTACTAAAATATATAAAAGTTATAGCAGCATTACAGCTGTTTATGACCAATTCTTTGGAGATTAGATTTTTATGCTGACAACATTAAGAGGAATGATGTCAACAAATGTCAATAAAAATAACAATGGTGGTAACGCCGGCAGCAAGAATAAAAACACTTCAACCAACACTTATGCCGCTTTATTTTACGCCACGAATCTACGTGTAACTTCCAGCAGGACATTCTACTTGAGACGGAGCCGCTGCTTCACGTGGTCATCCCATCCCCCCTTGGGTGTCATAATAGGCTACTAAAGGATAACAAGAAGCCGGGTAGCCGGGTCTTCCTATTGGATTACCTTTTATCTATACTGCGATTTCCAATAAGCCTACCAAGCGTGAGGATTATGGCAACCCCTCGCTTTTAAGAGGGAGGCCTATGTTCTGCAGTGGATGTCTGTCAACTGTTGATAAAGATGTTGACGTTGTCATCGCTCATATTTTTTTTTTTGCATGGGAAGATTGATGGAAAGTATAACCGTGAAACTGATAGTTTACAAAATAGCTGATTCTATCCCACTGTTGGGTAAAGGTCCTTTTCCCCTATCCATTTCTGTCACGTGCCATTATCGGCCAGTCTGCAAGGGAGGCATCCGGTAATTGAGTCAGCTTTTCCGAGGTATGCCGCATTGTAAAACAAAAAAAAACTGTTTTATGATTGATACTGTAACAATTATCCATTTTTTCGGTCAAAATTTTATTATAACTATATTTTGAACACTTCCCTTTTTAATGTTATTGCTTATAACAATACCTACCATATACGAACTATCCAAAGCTTGGCTTTCATGCTTGACATCTTACTATCACTAAATACTTACTCTTAAACAATTATTATTATTATCTTGGGACAATCCACACAAGGTCATCTGATCCCAAACTAGGCAGAGAGTGTACTATGGAAACCAGATAACTGATACTTAGATACATTTTTTAACCACTAGACCAACGGGCCAGTCAAACAATGTGATGCAACCTTATCAATAAATGCTTTTCTTGAGTGTTTTATATTTTACCGAGTGTATTATTTCATCTTTCACCAAGTATATTTATGAGAATACGTTTAAGAAGATTACATCTGACACTAACCTACTTTTCACACTGAAAGATACCACACATTGCCACTACCACAGCTTGCCAAGTTTCGTTGAATGCTTGCCATTGTTACAAGATTGCTTTATACAGTTAAATAGAGGAGGAATTTCCATTTTTATCTCCGTGATTGTGTAAGAATAAAGTTAAATAAAAGGTCGTGGCTCTCTTATGCGAAAGACCATCCAGAATCCTAAGCAGTGTCTGTGATATTCTCCCGCAAATCAGCAATGGGTTAATATCGCTGTGTTCCGGTGTGAAGGAAACTGTAGCTGACGCAATATTGTTTATTTTATATTAAAATACTTATTATTAATTATGACCCGCGGTGTGTCCGGGTAAGAATAGCACTCTCCCACCTCCTCCCGTTGAGAAACGACAGAGAAAATAAGAAGACGGGCAGCAGTGTCTTTTGGATTACCTACTGCGAAGCTCAAAGTTGCCTGCGAAGTGTGGAGAGCAAGTGTGTTGATCGCAGTATTGGTGGTAGGTAATCTAATAGAAAGACGCTGCTGCCCGTCTTCTTATTTTCCCGTAGTCGCTTCGTACGACTAATGAACCTAAACGGGAGGAGATGGATGGGTGATATTCTTATCTGGCCACCCCACGGGCATACATATACAGATAAATGAAATCCAGACATAGTACAAACGATTATGGTTGTTTACACACACAAATATTTGTTCTGTTTATAGGATTGGACCCACTACCTATTGGGCTAAAGTTTCTAAATATAAGTTTGTTTGTACAATATATAAAGGTCAGTGATCAAAAAGGACATCTCTTCGACAAACTCAATAAACGAAATCGCCCCCCAACACAGGAAATTGGAATGTTCGCAGAAATGATAGGACATTTTTACTGAGATCACACGATTTGGCGTGTAGATACTGCTCCGCAAATATCATATCTAGGACCCTTCCGCTTCAGAGATGAGAGAATCGGAATATATAAATGAAAAGAAAAATAACTAAGAACGAACTACTTAGGTCTTTTTGATGTATATTCATCCGAAGAAGAGGTCAGTAGAGTCTAAGCCACTTGAACGTGGGATGGAGTAAATTGTTAAAGAAGTTAAGAATTCTTTATGGATAATAAAATGGGCGTAGGTGTATGAATATAAAATAAAAAAAAATATTCTGTCCATGCAAACAAATCAATGGCCAGGTAAAAAAATCCAAATAATTCAGTTTTTCCGTTGCATTTAATGTATTTTCTTTCTGTCCATCCAAAGGTTATCTGGAAGAGATAGCTACCCTATCTTATTACCGAAAGCAAAACAAAATTACAGGTCTGCAATGTTTAAATTTTCTTCCTTTCTTTATATAAAAGTAATACAGAAATGATTATAAGTTAGAAACTGCTTCTTTTTCTTTTTGTGGCGATATAAATACCATCAAATTATTCGTTACGTGTTGAAATGATTGCTCAATCAGTAGGACCTACAAGACATCCTAGGACTTAGGTCCAGGATATTGTCTAAGGCGAACATAGTCTCTTACAACATTTAGGACTTTCATCTCCAAAAAACATAATGTATGCACTTATAAATTAAAGTTCTGATAGCAATTATTACTAAGTATTTGATGATAACAGGCATTTCATATTCTACGTACATCAAACTGTAATATAAATACCTAATTACATCGTAGCTATCCAAAGGTCGTTTGATTAATTCCTACGTCGTAAACTGAGATCGTAAACGTTATTGCGTCCACAGACTTTGGTAATAGATCGGATGGAAAATAATAATAAGTGATTATTAATTGTATTTCTTCTAAAAATATATCTAAACAAAACAGTAATAATCTTCTGGCCGATACGACCACACTGGCTAATATTTTACAAGATAAGCCATGTACGCGGTAGATATGATTGCACAAGTGCTTGCGTAGACAAAAGTGCATTCTTTCTTCCCTTCTCGTACAATCCAATGGGTCGGAAGACCAACACGACGGAGCGAGGTCAGGCACAGGACCGACTTTTTAACCGGCTTCAAAAAGAAGGTTCTCTATTCGACGCGTATGTATGTAATTTTAATAAAAATGCGTAATATTAATATATGTTAGTCTATGTGGATTTCTAAACAAATTTACCAAATTTTATAAGTGTATGTATGTATGTATATATGTATGTATGTATGTAGGTTTGTCCGCGGATTTCTCAGAACCTACAGGTCCGATTTCGAAAATTCTTTTTGCAATAGTTAGAGTATTTTTCAACTTAGGGTAGAGTACAAATTTCATCAAAATCGGTCCAGTAGTTTAAGAGATATAAACTTTTTATGTGTTCAGTAAGTTACTGTAACGTTCGAGTTGCGTGATAGTGCTGATACCTATTTTGCTAAAATGAAAGTCACTAAAAAGTGTTAGATAAACTACTTAAAAAAAATAAAAACCGAATTCAAAGTAAATTATCTAAAAAGCATAAAATAACGTAAATATATTGAAGTCGGTGTCAGCTCGAGCTAGTCTTAGTTAACATGATGTGCTAGCACCGACTTCAATATATTTACGTTATTTTATGCTTTTTAGATAATTTACTTTGAATTCGGTTTTTATTTTTTTTAAATAGTTTTTACATTTATACGACATGTGGTGGACAGATGACATTGTGACAACATAGTCAATAGTCGTTCATTGCGGCGTTCGAAGGGCCTCCCCCTATGTTCAACAGTAGACGTCTTCCGGCTGATGATGATGATGACCCAACATATATCCATCTTACTTTCCAGATCAACCTGTATTGGCCTAACCAGTAACAAACAACTACACAAAGTTGTTGCTCTCCACGGGTCATGAACCCGCGATCTACAGTTTGCAAAACAAGAGGTTTCCTGCGCTGCGCCACGGGGGCTACATTAAAATTTAAACAAAGTTGATAAAAGTATGGTTAGTTATTATCATCTTCTCCGCCGGAACCACTGCAGAAGCCACCCACTTAGGGAGGAGAGGACTATAATCCCCACTCTTCGCCGTCTTAGGGTTCGCAGTAAATGTGATAATTAGTCCAATAGTAAGACGCTGCTGCAGCTGTACGTCTTCTTGTTTTTCCTTAGTCGCCTCTTACAACACCCAAAGAGAGAAGATAGGTGGGTGTTATTCTTACCCAGATAGATACCTACCCCACGGGCAAGAAACGTTAAATTTTTTTAACACAAAATCGTTCTAGTTGTTTCTTCGACTCTTCTATTCCCAAGTACTAATAGGAACATTGCTTACATTGTGGTCGGATGTATTTCCTGCGACTTGATTGCGGGAAACAAATTTCCATTCGGTGATGAACTAGCGGAAGCTATCTGTGTGTGTTGTTTAGCATACGTGCCCGTGTATTGTTTATTTTAGATATGTTCCCCTATATTCCATGTGTTCATTGTGTAGCGTACATGTTTATTTTGTTCTTGTTCCCGTATTTATTTTTCATTTATATTCGTCATAAGATTAGTGGTCAACCTGATGTCAGTTCCCTTAAGCCTGCCTGACCTGCGACAACCACCGACACAGACTGTTTATACATGCCCTCCAAAGCACGGAGACGCTCAGTTCGAACGCCACTTAACGGTCACCCATCTATAGGTTCAACTTGCCTAACCTTACTTAACCAACTGATTTTGAAATTGGCTATGAGCGCCGCATAGCTATTAGTTTAATAAATAATGATATGGGTACCTATTTTAGATTGCTTATGGGTAGTAAAATTTATTATATAGATTTATCACATTTACAGAAAAACGGTACAGTTGTCACAACGGATCTTTGTTTGTCTGAAGTTGGCTGCAAGACGCTGCGCAGTAGCTTTTTTTTGTGTTATTGTATTGAAAACTCACGACTGTAGTAGCGCAATGGTTCGCTAAACCCAACTTCAGACGTGCAAAGATCCGTTGTGAGTACTGTAAGTACTTACAAAAAATATTAAAATTTATTATAATGTTGTAATTCATCATCATCATTAGTAGCCGATAGACGTCCACTAACAAAGGCATCCCGCTTAGAAGGGAGGGGTCGCCATCCCCACGCTTGGCAGGCGGCTTGGGGATCGCGCAGTATAGGCGGAAGATAAAGCCAAAAGCAATACGCTGCTGCCCGTGTTGTCGCTTAATCGCCTCTTACGACACCCAACGAGAGGAGATGGGGATGAAATTCTAACCCGGCACCCCACGGATTGACGGTTGTCTGGTTGCCTCTCTATCATAGATGATACTTAATACATATATAGATGATACTTAATATACTGAGATAGATGCGCAACTCTAGTTTTCAATTTTATAATTGAAGGTCTGGTTGCTAGATGGCGTTGCTTAGCACGTTATACCTTTAGCTCGCTAGATGGCGCTGCCTTGCCAATAATTATTTATATTTCTTGAACGTTACATAGTTTATTTCTGTATAAATAAATTTCAAAATTCCTTAGGTAATTCTAATATTCCAGTGACAAAAAAAAATTATGGAAAAGACATAAATACTGCTTGCAAATGTACTCTGGATATAAACGCATCCACTGTTAAACTTTACTTGCGAGATATAATTACACACTAGCTCCTTCTAACGGTGTTTAAATAAAACTATATTTTTGGACACCGTAACACAGATGGCAGTAGCTTCTATTTACATTTTAATAACCACCAATGTATGGGAGTTGCACCCCCCTGCTCTCTATTATGATCACAGATGGCAGTGCACTATTCGTCCGCATTATATTTATTAAAATATCCCCTTTTGAAGCAGCAACTGCTTTTTAAAATTTCTCATTTATGATTATGATAATTTATGACATTTTTTGTTCTAGAAAACAATTTTAACATTAATAATGTAACCTAAATAATGTTAAAACATAAATTAGGTAAGCGAACCACGTAATAAGTTTGCAAGAAAAAATTGGTTGCCCAAATTCATGATGAAAAATTGCGTACAGGACCTCGAATTGATGGAATTTATAGTAAATTATAGGGATCCATGTCGAATTTAAACACAGTTTTTTCAGCTATGTTACAGTGCACAGCTTAAAACAGATCTATTCACGAAAAGGCACCCAAATTATAATTGGACGGAAAGACCAACGCGTACAAAATATTTCATTCTTTTACTGTGTATCTACTTATAATAACTGTGCCCCTAGTATAAATGTTATTTGTAAATGATAACCTTAATACTTAAGTTTCGTGCATTTTTCGTAGGAACTTGGTAGGAACCCTCGTCTCTCTGTCACACCTATCTATATATTTCAGGAACCACTGACGCTATCGGTTTGAAACTTGGAATAGTTTTCGATCTTACCTACCTAACGCGAATGAAAAAACAATATTATCTTTTCAATTCTAGACTTTAAATGAAAAAAAAACCAACATATTTAGCTACATAAAATAAATCGATACCGACTTAAAAGCCAGTAAATGAACAAGCCATAGAAACCGTGGGTTCACCATGGGAATATCATTGCTAATTTGGCAATGTCCGCAAAGATTTACGTGGACTACAGCCAACATAAGAAGGTCAGACTTTAAGGAGTTCCAAGACTGAATGTGGGTCATTTGAAATTGGAATGAATTTATATATTCTGTCAAACAACCAGCCCTTTAAGCCAAGTAATTTTATAGAACATGAAGACAAAGAATAGACATTTTTTTTAAATTTAGTAACTACCATTTTTGAACGCTGCAAAAAAAAAAAAAAAAAACTTATTAAGTCTCTTGCGTCCGGTAATTTTACTAGCTACGGTGCCCTTCACACCGGAACACACTGCTACTTGGTGGTAGAATATCTGACACTGCGGTGCTACTTAACTGGACGACCTCTTGCTCAAGGGTAAGTTACTTCCCACCTAGTATTTATTATATAGGTATTTGTTCTTCAATATCAGATAGTGCTAATCGTCAAGCACTTACCATATCATTGATACTATGATCTTCTAACATTGTGATTAAATGGTAAGTTCTGGTGCATTCCAGGATGAAAGCGACCAAGATTATTTACAATAGTAAGAAAAAATCTTGGGTTAAACACCAGTGAAATTAACGGACGCAAGAGACTTAATAGCTAATGTCTGCAGAGTCGGCAACACTCTAGTGATTCTTCTGGTGTTGCTAGCGTTTATAGGCTGCGGTGACTGCTTACCATCAGGCGGGCCGCATGCTTGCCACCTTGCTGTTATAAAAATAATCCTCTTCCTGGGGCATTCGAGCAAAAATAACGAAGTCCGAAAAATGATCATAAATATAAGTTTCCCATATAATAATCATTTCATCTCTATTACATAAACATTGGATGTTGAAACAACAAGCGAAACATGAACTATTAATTAACATGTGTATTTGTATGTATCTGTCATGTCGTATACATTGTGTTCGTGGCTAATTAATTGACAATGACAACACAAACTTAATTAATATTCGTTATACAAACTAAAAATAGAATAGAATAGAATACTCTTTATTGTACACCAAGAAGATATCTATATCTATACTTATAATAAAACTGTAACAGGTCCAATTCTGTACATTGAAGATATTTTGGAAATTATGTTTGGAGGGCATTCTTTAACCAATAAATATATACTAAAGGCAAAAATGTAATTTTTTATTTTTGTCTGTCTGTCTGTATCTCGGCTGAGCATCACGCCGAAACTACTGGATGGATTGAAACGAAACTTGGCATGATTTGAGTTAATACTCCGAGGTAGAACATAGGATACTTTTTATCCCGACATCCGGCACGGTTCCCTTGGGAGAGGGGAACTAAAGTGAAAATGTTTAGTTGGTTATACGCTTGCTCCGATTTTAACAATTTTTCATTATAATTATAATAAATATTTGTAAGGGAACTCTCATAGACAGTTGTTAACAATGTTTGGAAATCGATTAGGTTAAGCAACGTTACGTAAGGTCATTAAATAGATGTGACCATTTAACGCCATTTGAACTAAACGTCTCCATGCTTCGGAGGACAAGTACAAAGCGGGTCCAAGTTTTTAACCGACTTTAAAAAAGAAGGTTTCGTATTCTATGCGAATGTATATTATTGAAAGTTTAGTTAGCGTAAACAGAGCGCGAGCGGAGCTGCGTGGGTCAGCTAGTTTACAATATAAACTTAGAACTAAAACATAAAATGTACAAATGGCGGTCTTATCGCTATAAGCAATTTCTTCCAGACAACCATTTTGCAGGAGAAACACAAAAATAAACTAAATAGTACATTTATAAAATAGTTCTGAATAAATTAATAGTGTATTCTAACAACTAACTTTTCTTTTTTATTAATAAAAATAGCACCATTTTACAAGCTTTTATTTATAACAATTTAATTTTGCAATGTATGTAATTTGTTCGGGTGGAATCTTGCGACTCAATTTTCAGCCACTTCTACACATTCAAATCGTTTGAAATTTTACGCATGTGTCAAGGACCCGTGACAATACAATAATATGGTATCGAGCTGATCTGATGATGGAGCTCGAAGGTGGATACGGGCTACTAGTAAACTTATGGAGTTTGGACTCATTTGTTTGTGATAATAGTATTAATAATAAATACACTTTATTGTACACCAAAAGTTACATGTAAAGTTATACGTTGAAGATATCAATGTACAAAGGCGGCCTTATCACTAAAAAACAATCTCATCCAGGAAACCTAACTAGATAATGAGAGAGAGAAACATAATGGGCAGTTGACGGCGCACTTCAATAAAAATAAAATTTTATTGTTAAATACATTTTAAATAAATAATAAATACTTACAAACGTACATAAAAATTTAGTATAATATAAACATATTTATACCTAAATATTCTTAATGTATTAAAAATATATTTTATAATTACGATTTTATAGAGAGATAGTGTTCTATAACTAGATATTTAAAACTAGGCAAGGACTTAGCTTTCCTGACTTGGATAGGCAACGCGTTCCACAGTTTGAACAGCAAAAGATTTGTCATAAAATATTGTGCAATGTCTCAACATCAAGTTCTCCGATGATCTCAAGGACCTAGAATGCGTGGCATGATGAAACTCAAACCGGTTATTTAGGTAAAGTGGAGTAAAAGGATTAGACAAAATGTTATAAAGATGACTAAGAATATGAGGATTCCGGCGAAGTCGAATTTGTTTTATAGAGTTCTATTCACTTAAATCATCAATGAGGCCCTGATGATGAAACTGGAGAAGGTGAGTGATGGAACCCTGGACTGGCTACTGGTAAACACATCGAGTTTGGGTTTATTTGCTTAGTACTGTATAAATACTAATCGTAAGTAGGTATACCTTATAAGCGTGTGTTTTTAGTTTTTTAAACTATTAATTTATTGTGTTACAAGTGACAATTGTTTGTTGTTTTCGATTCAAATAACATCGAACACAGCCCCTATTTCCTAATCTATGTCGTCTACCTAATCGAGGCTACATTCAAACTCCCTATAATCTTAATGGCACCTCAACGCTTTGCGGGCACTAACATAACTATCAACAAGATGGCAGCGATTAACTTAGTCTGTCCATTCCACCCCAGAATTTGTTTGCATTTTCATGTCTGTGAATGTAAGGTATTTCGAAGAGTTCGATACTTTATTATTTTTCTTTACTATCAATTAAAATCTATAAGGATACCATCTTGTGCGTTGTATGCTTATTTAACAGGGGAATTTTACAAGGGAGTACAACATACTCAAAGAAAAATATATCTGCCAGTTTTTTTTGTAATTCAGCCTTTTATTATGCATTTTTTACAATTAGAATTATTTTCGTATTTCTTGGCAATTACGAAAAAATCTGATTGATTTCGTCATAATTGGATAATCACAATTTGTTCAAATCGCATTTCGTATAATTGGCACTCTCGTGTATCACAACTTAGCTCACTTGTATCATTATATACTACATATTAGGGGTCGTCCATTAATCACGTGAGGCTCGAAAGGGGGGGGGGGTCCGAAAAAAACACAAAATATCACCAGGAGGGGGGGGGGGGGTATAATGAGACATCACGTGTATTTATTTTTCGTTAAATGCACGATTTCTAAACCAAACAGCGGCACGTGGCATTGACTCACCGTTGCCGGCAACGACTTCCCCTTCAACATTTAATCAATTAAGTACCTGTATTTAAAGATAATATTCCGAAAATTTCAATATAAACTACATTGTACAAAAAAATACACGTGATTTTGGATGGGGGGGGGGGGTAGTTTAAAAACCTCACCACATATCACCAGGAGGGGGGGAGGGGTTAAAAAGTTGCTAAAAAACATCACGTGATTAATGCTCGACCCCTTAGGGTGAGAGGGGGGAAAACGAAAGTAAGACGAAAGGCGGGGGAAACACAAAAAGTCGCCTTTAGGCAACAATATCAAGAAGAAAAGTGGAAGAAGTAAAACATTTATTTGTAACACGACACAGTCACAGGAAAAAACAAAACAGTAAAATAGAAGTGCAAGTTACAGACATGTCTAAAAAAGGTCTTAGCTCAACAATATGCTGGCTGCGGATTACCTACGCGGGTCTTCCGCTATGACGTTTTGGGTGACATCACATAAACTACATATTACGAAGAAGACAGTAAAACATAATAAAAAACAGAACAGAATAAAGTAAAAACAGTGAATTATGTAGGTATAAAACCACGTAGTGGAACAATCCTAAATCTATGATAAAACCAAAATGTGTTTACCCTCCATTGTAAATTCACACACTCGAAATACCTGTTACAGAGTATCATATCAGAACTTATGTCATATCGAACGATAAATAGTACCTATAATACCTATGTTAAACAAATAAATTAATTTGAATTTGAAATATATAAAAATATTTTTATTTCACACCCTTCCCAATAGGAAGTATTTTTCGATAGAACATGTATAATAGGTATACAAGCCACTTGCAGTAAGAGTAACGCGTTTTCTAAACCGAAGCCCTTAAAAACTTTTATTTCAAGTAAAACCGTTATTTGTCTTCATGCTGTCGTAGTATGTTGGAGAAAAGTTGGCAAGGGAGCCCTAAAATCTGAATGTTTTATTCATACCGGTGTTTCTGCGGACAGATGACAATAATGGACAAAGTCACAACCGAGCGGTTTTATTTATTTTTTTAAACGTAAATTTATACGAAGCTCAGACATGGAGATGTTTTTCTCGCAGCTTCAAAGCATTTGAGGGGAATCGTAAAAATTATACGATAATTTTCCCGCATTCATATAGATAGTATCTGAGAAAATAGAAGCAGGGAAAACTACTTACCATTACCACATTTCTATTTTATTCTAGTTCATCCATCATTTTGCATCATAGAGTTTATAATATTAAGAATAGAGTACGCGTTTGTCTATGGTCCCCATATACAAAGCGTAGTCAGATTTTCCTCTACGGCAGGTGAATTGAACTATTTAAAATGTTATTTAGATTATGTAAGTGATAAGTAATGATGGGTCTGCTCTGTCACAAGCGCAAATGTCGATATTTACAGCTGACGGTATAGTATCTATTGTCGTGTATCTGTTATTTATGTATTTTGACGGCCTACGGTTCTTACTTGAAAATAAGCGTTCTATAGTACTTGTACTGATTTGTGTTCTGTGGTTTACATATTGGAAATCGCTGGTATATGTACTCAGCTAGATATAGCAGGATACGCCTGCACGCAAGTGGTGGCATATTAGATGACGCTTATTTTTTGGATCAATTCTGCAGCGTTTTTTTTAATTAAAGTATAAATTTGTGCTTGATTTCAATCCTGCGTGACTATGAAGGGTGGATCGTGGATGACTAGCCACATCTTTTTTTCTCGCAGGAGAAACCTTCAAAAGGTCCCCAGGACTCTGTGGGGGTTCAACCCCACAGAGTGGGGGAACCTGGGATCTTCGGTTTGATCTGCACCAGGTGACCCTCAGTGCCCCTTTAAACTCGCAGCTGGGCGGCGCATTGTAGCCCCCGGGAACCTGTAATGGTGTTCACTGGGTCAGGGGTCGAACGCAACCTCATCGCCCTCCTCCCACGAATCGCTGCCGTAATCGATGGATGTCTAGAGTCCACTCCCTAAAGATCAGGAGACTGAAGAGGACCCCTAGATACATAGCAAACAAAAGGAAATTGTTGCAAATATTTGGCCTTGTGCTATGGCTCACGGTAATTACTACCTAAAGGGAATAGTATCTAGGTTTATAGTCTAACATTATGTTTCAATATGTTACAATATCACTATGTCAACTGCAATGGCCCATAATTCTTGTTATATTTCAAGTAATGTTTGTCCACAAGCAATTACCTGGACACTCGTAAAAGTTTTTATGAACCTTCCAGTTACAAAATAACTATGTCATGATTACCTCAGTGTGTACTTTGTTAAAGTTTTGTTGTTGTTGCCTTGTTTGAGGTACTTGAAACAATGCTAACGACAAATTACTACTGTGAGTTTATTCAGGACCTTAATTAAAAAAAACTAAAAGTAATTGTTGAAGAAGCTAGTGGGATATAGGAACAAGTGGAGGAAATGTATTAAAGAAAGCCAGAAGATTTACGAAAGGGTTTAGTGTAATAGTCTTAGTATAATGAAGTGGCAATGGGAAGGCCACATCGCTCAAAGCGCCGATTTTATAACCGATATAACCGATAAAGATTTTCGAGTGGCGACCACGAACCGGAAGATATAGTGTAGGCAGGCCTCCCACTAGATGGACAGACGACATTGTGCGCGTCGTAGGCAACCGGTGGATGCAAATAGCCAATTGTCGTTTGTTATGGTGTTCTAAGGGGAGTCCTATGTTCAGCAGGGGACGTCTTCTGGCTGTAGATGATGATGATGATAACTTTACCGAGAAATAGCACGACAGCGACATTACTCCATCTGTCGGCAACACACATCTGCTCAAGATGTACCTAAATGAAAATGAAAAAACGTTTATTAATTGTGAACAAAATAACTTTTTACAAACATTTAAACAACTGCCAAACTGCATAGCAGTTTGTTGGCAGACGTAGCTCTCAATCAAATAAATAATGCAAGCCTGGATGCGTGTTATATGGACACACATAGTAGTTTTACTAAATACTAAACAGAGACTCTTTATATTTAGATAGTAAGAACTTTTTCAATGCATTTGAGAATGACCTTTTTTATACTGGTATACTATTAAATTTTTTTGTGGACGATCATGCCGATCTCGCATTGGTTTGTTAAGCCATCAAAGCTGTCAAATCCTACACACACAAACATTGTTTAATCATCCATTAGATGTAAAGGCTATTGTAATGTTAAGTGGTAGGATTTGTGTGCAATCAGTCCCGTCGTTATTAGTCCCAATAGAAATGTGACGAGGACGAGGCCTTAAAGTTAACTCTCAAAGGAACATCTCACTAGCGTCCTCATTCTCCAGTTAAATTTTAACTTCATTCTTTAAACCAAGTGTGAACAAATGGAATTATTTTCTAGACCCGTAGTATGAAGCATTGACGATCTCAATCTTTACATGACACATCCATTCGTTAATGTTATAATTATGACTGTTTAGTTATAAGATGTTTTCTTCTCCCAGTCGTTATCTGCGGCGGGAAGCAGTCTCGGCCTAGAAAAGTCGTAATTTTGCGCAAAAGGTGGCGGATTCTTGGCGCTTATCGCCATCTTATTTATGATTATGACGTGCACAGTTGGAGACACAATATCCAGGGATAAAATATTTTATTAAGGGTTAGGTTAACACGCTTTTATATTTCATTGGCCTGTTACACGCAGCAAAGGAAAACTGTTTGAATTTTGGTGATTTATAAGTGAAATATGCACATAACGAATACAATCTATGATGAAGAATTTATTAAAGTTGAAGAGATGAACGCGGTAGAAGACCAGCTCAATAAGCTGATCAGATTTGGCTAGTAGCCGATATGCCAATCCACATATTTATTTATTTATTTAACTTTATGCACATATGTACAACGGCGGACTTAATACCTAAGGTATTTTCTACCAGTCTACCGTGGGTGATGCAGAAATAAATCATGGCAGGTGCAACCTATTTGAAAACAAGATAATGTTATACTAATACTAGATAGTAATAAATAATATACATAAATAACTACAAAAATATATGTAAATATATATATATAAATAATATACCAAAAACAGAGGCAATCAATCTGACAATGATTTAAAAATGTGTTCGCGAAGCTTAAATTTGAAAGAAATGCGATTTGTAGCCAACCTAATTTCGAGGGGAAGCGCATTCCACAGAATAACTGCTTGTATAAAAAAAGAAGAGTGCACAAAGTTAGAGCGCACAGATGGACACAATAGCATAAGATTATATGTACACACATATCTCTGCAGGTGGCATCTGACTGGAAAACGTGGCGAAATTTAATCACGGAGTGGAGAAATATAAGATCCCAAATAGTTTTAATTACGGAGCGGAAGTCCCGAACACAATGTTGAGGAATTGAATGAGGAGGTTAACTGAGACATTATTTACCTCAGCCTCCTAAGCCTGGTAATTCTACCTGGTATTGGTAGGTACAGTGGCCACATTGTCTACAAATTACTGCTTGGTATAATTTGTCAGAACACATAATGACGAAGCGTGAATGACGTCATAGTTGTCATCACATAGTCCACGTCTTCAGACTTCTCATTGCTTCGAGGTTATATGTTCCCTATAAAATGATATAGGGCCCCAGTAAAATTATGCTTTCACGAGAAAGGCACTCAAAAGCTTAAGGCGTCATTTCCGCATGTCAAAGTGCTTACAAAGCTCTTCAAAAATAATCAAGGTCATAGGGTCGCAGCCAACACGTGCCAGATCCCAAGTTACACATTTTCTTCAAAATGTTTCTTTTTCCTAAGGACTCGAATTGAATATGTATTTTTTTGCCGACCGGAGAATTCTGGAGGTAAGAGATTTTGTGGATTAAAGGATTAGATTTCTGAACTGTTTTGTTTTACATTACTTTAATGCTTTGAACACATTCATTTAAAGAAAGAGTACAACATGTAGATATTAATAATAATATCTTGGGACCATTCACACACGGTTATTTCATGCCAAACTCGGACCAGATATTTACTACTGTCAGAAATTTACATTCGGATATGTACAGGATCATTTTTTTTCGGTAATATCATGTGAACCGTATTTACGAATCCATCATAGAAACGGTTGTCAATATGTGGTTTTATAGAAATTATCGGATTTATGCATAGCATTTACAAGATATCACACAAAACACTCATCGGATTCGGATACGGAAACTTCTGCCTGTTCCGGTTCGTGGTCGCCATTCGATAACCTTTCTTCCTCATCGGTTATCGGTTCTTCGACGGATGCGGCATACCCACTGCCACTTTAACTTGCAGAAACTGCTCATTCCGGATTCAGCCTGTGTTCAGTAGTGGGCGCCTTCTGGCTGATGATGATGATGACTGACCTACACAGGCATTAACACAGCAGTCGGCTTAGGAAGAAGTGATGAGTGTAAGAACGACATCAATAGACGTATTATATCTCAGTTTCGTGAAGGGAATGTCGTTTCTGTATTGAAAAATACGTCATAGTACTCCACACCGATCTGTCAAAATTTGCAAGTCTTGCTAGGCCTGCAGCATATCTATCACATAAGCTCAAAAATATATCACCATCCTTTTTTACTTCAGGAGTACAAAAGTTCTATCATATTGATTGAACCATAAAAATAAAAACCCATTAGCGAATGGAATGATAAACATTTGAAGCACCCTCGAAAATTGTAACCTTGCATATATACGACACCATTGCTCAATTAATTCACGCACCCTTACATAAAGTGGACTAATTACTTAACTAAAGTACCTAAATGGCACACTAGCGGACACAATAACCCTGTCATTTAGCGTGACTTGTACTGAATAAATTAGTTTTTGTATTGCTTTTAAATACCCTGTTAATACCTTTGCAAGTTGTAAATACCTTTATTTTTACTTATTTGTAATATCCAACGAGCGAAAATATTCTTATTTCGGAGTCCAATACCACGGATTGTAAATTATCAAGATTTTCTTGGGCCATAATTTTACAGATTGTATAGGGCATATATTTATTGCTATATGGCCCTTTTTACGGATCTCTATCAAAAATTGTGTCTATTCCGGCTGACTAAACAACCAGCCACCTGCTTGAAAATATTTAAAAATCTATAACATCGTCAAAAATCATTATGAATCAGTTCTACTGTCTAACCGCAGTAATAAATTCAACATAATTAATATCAGCTGCAAGGCATCCACTGTTGAATTCTGGCCACCCCTTTCAAACGCCACAATCAACTATAGTTTGCAATATGCATTCACCGGTTGTCCGCGACCCTCAGAACCTCGTCAGTACGCTGGTCTCAATTCTAAAGAAGCCATGTTCTGTGGTATATTAGTAGGAAGCTTACATGTCGTGCTTCTTCCAGTTTCTGGTCGCCGCTCGTGAAGTTTTCTTCCCCATCGGTTATAGATTCTTCGAGCAAAGATATCCAGATTAGATTCGAGATTCATATTTTATAAACCAGTACAGCATGACGGCGACTGGGATTCAAGTCTAGCATAGCTTGGATATGTGGATCCCGTAAAAGTGGTTGTATTGTTTTTTGTTATAATGAGTGAAGATTATCATATTCAAATTCACCCTAGCAAAATCCTAACGAACTTTTCAATACAACTTTATTTTCAAATAAGCCTTCCTCTCAGTATTCCCTGTCCCTATGAAAACTCATTTAACTTTTAATAGACTTAACACCAACTAAGTAATACACATCACGCACACCAACACGCATATTATTAAATTGGATTTGAAAGCCGTATAGTTCATACCATAGACTTATACCGCTTTGCAAACCGAAGGTCAAAAACTTTGTTCCCGTCTGATTAGGACATTGCAGGATGATCACCTGTTTGTCAGTGAAGAAAGATGATCCACGCGTCAGCAGGGCATGTAAAAAGTCGGTCCTGCACCTGACCTTAGTCGTGTCGGTCTTTCATCCCATCGGATTGCGAGAGAAAAGGATGAGAAAGTTCACGTCAAGTTCAGCGTCACTTCTATGGCACCTGATGGGAATTGATGATGCGAACAAATATAAATAACATAAGAAAAATTACTACTACTACTTTCTAATGCCCGTGGGTTATCCGGGTAAGAAAAATACCCTTTGTTCAGTAGTGGACGTCTTTCGACTGCTGATAATGACGATGATGACCACTCTACTGTATTGGGGGTATTGATGTGCCAGGAACTAAAAGGACAAACGATGGTCTCACACCAGCCTCTTAGAGCATAGGCTAGTTTATTTAATGTGTAACCAGTCGAAGGCTGCGGTCTTTTGTAAGACGAAGATACTTCCTCAGTTGGTTTTGCCCAATATTGAGCATGCGTTCCCACTGTGCCCTACCTTTCTTAATGGTATTTTTTTTGTTAACATTGGGGCTAGTCTCCAGAAAACATAGCTAACCTCAAGCATGGGCGAATTTGGTATGCGGCATTCTTACCTTCTAGATGGCATCCGATAGAAAATAAACCAAAGTTTACTAACCAATGCAATTTTTCGATCGCTGAATGGGCTCGCATTGAGATATAAAATTCATGATCATTTTCTTTTGTGCAAGGTTGGAACAAAAAGCTCTTGGAGGCCTCGTTATCGCCTCGTGTCTACATTTAATGAGCTACCTCCTTTATTTTTTTTCTTTTGGACTGTCGTGAAATATCGTGATTTACCGTAAGACCGTAATGTATAAGGGAGTGTCCTAATAGAACGCGATCACGCGATCATCGTGCGAACGAACGACGCGACCATCGCGCGATGACTGGCGAATGTACTGGGGGTTGCGCGAATCGCGCGACCCCCAGTTAGGACACTCCTTCGACGTCCATAATATGTTTGAGATTTGATCGCACGATGGTCGCGTCGTTCGTTCGCGCGATGATCGCGTGATCGCGTTAGTTAGGACATCGCCTGAAGCCGCTTACTAACCGAACAGTTTATGAGGTAACTCAATTATCCTATATATTGAGTCAATGGTTCATATTTTTTTGTTTCGGTCCGAAATCATTGGAAATGTTTTGTCCAAAGACATTTTAATACTTAAGGCACGACTGGCCTTAGCAAGCCTTCATCAAAACATGTTAGAATGTGTCAGTAGAAATGATATTTTTAAAGAAAACCTACCTAATCTAAATGACTAAATGAGACTTTATTTATTTTCATATACAAGTACTTACTTATAACGGGTGTAAGGGACATCGTACCGAAAAAAAAAATTATAAGATGTCAAATAATGTCCGTTACATACAACAGACCAGGAACCATTTATATGGTAAATTACAAATAACAGACTTATTAATTTTCGAGCATGTAATGAATATAATTATGCGGAATAATATTTATTTCTCAAATAACATTGCTAATTTTCTAAAATAATAATAATTAATTGCCTATTCATTAATTGTCTATGTACTGTTTTAGTGCATAAAGAATAAATAAATAAATAATGAAATAAATTTTCCACAAATAAGTACTTTATTGTATTTAAATTAAAATTATGCTTTATTATTATACCAATAATGATATTATACTAATTTTATTTTAAAAAAAGTGGATTTTTTTTGGAAATTCATGAAATAGCCGATGAAAAATTTCAACACTATAGTGTTCAGAATCATGTACTGGATCCCTGGTATCGGTTTTCGGTACGTTGTCCCTTACACCCTGTATATACACACATCAAAAGTGTCTAGGGATCAAGCATTTTTGGGCAAAAAAATGGGCAGAAGAACAATGGCGTTTCGTGTGCTTTTCTGATGAGTCTCGTTTTGGTATGAGACCGGATACAAGACGTATACGACACTGGAGAACCCCTGGACGCCAACAGCGATTAAAATCCTGCCAGGAAGTCCATCCTTATAGTGGTGGAACCATCATGGTATGGGCGGGTATTTGGATCGGCGGAAGAACTGAGTTGATTTGGATCAGAGGCAACCTCAACGCTCAAATTTATGCTGAGACGATTGTATCAGACGTCATCGTTCCTCTACAAGTGCAAATCGGTCCCTTATTTCAGTTAATGCATGATAATGCACGACCGCACACCGCAAGAGTTGTAAGACAGACTCTCGCCGCAGCTAACATCAATGTCCTGCCCTGGCCTGCTCAGTCGCCAGACTTGAACCCGATTGAGCATGCATGGGATATGCTACAGAGAAGAGCTCTGCCGAATATGGAGGGTATCCAGTCGCAAGAAGACCTTTTTTTGTTGTTGCAACGAACATGGGCGGCCATTCCACAGCGTGATTTGGATGAACTCATTTTGAGTATGCCAAACCGATGTTCTTGTGTTGTTAGTGTTCGCGGTAGAAACACGGATTATTAATTGTTTAAGTTACCCAATAAAATTTTAAAGAAAACTGTTATTTCAGTCTTTTTTTCGAACTTTTGTGTTAGTGGTTCAAATGTCAAAAATCCCTTTATTAGGAAAATGGCAAATTTCTTTATTAATACAAAGGTGACTTGGTTTATCGTTACTGTGACAAACGAAAACACTTTATTTGATGAATCCTTAAAGAAAATTTTAATTAATATCAATCAGGAGAAAAGTTATTGCAAAAATATATGTTGATCCCTAGACACTTTTGATGTGTGTATTTTGTAAATTAAGTATAGAATTTTATATAACAACTGATGACAGTTTTAGTACAAAAATATTCCCAAAGGCCGCTATGGCCTATATTTAATCTCTTTGTTCTCAAAACCAACTTTTTTTCAACCAATACTGATTAGCGAAGTGTAATTCGGCACGTTCAGGATAGTGACCTATTGGGAATAGTTCAATAGTAAGAAACTCAACGTAGGCTATACGCCGGTAGTTATCCGACCTACATACCTACCATTGTTCCTTTCAAATAAAGTACTAAGTAAGAAAGTTCGTGACTGTTCCATTCTCAACTCAACTGTGAGTTGTCCCGTTCATCTCTTTGTGAGGGTCGCGGTTCATTATGGACAGTTTAAGGACTTTGTAGCACGTTGACACTAATTGTGTTACTTTATATTCTATTGGTACGTGGAATGATCATCGCGACGGGGTATGACAACAATTTATGTGTTTAATGCCGCACTCACAAACGTCAGTTATCGTTAATTGTAATTAAGCTATTATTTATTTTAGTCTAATGGCGCCTTATTTTTTGGTCTAAGGGCGCTTATAAATTTGCTGCAAAGTGACGCGCTGCTTTCGCGCCTTCGAGCATAATAGTCTTATTTCACATGGCACATTTAGTTTCAGTATTTAGTAGAACGCGACGCGAATACGTAATCATCGCTCGAATGAACGACGCGAACAGTAACGACTACCAACTTGGGGGTTTACCCCTTAGATTTAGGGGGGAAATGACTAGGGGGACACGTTTTAGTCCCCCGGGAACCTGGGAAATCCTTTAATAGGTACCCGGGAAATGTGGGGGTCAACCGGGATATGTGGGATTATCTGGTTACAAAGAGATTAGCATCAGCGACAGCGTGTCCTGCCGTTCGAAAGATAAAACAGGAGTGAAAAAAAATACGAGGAAAATCCAACAAACTAAAAGGCCAAAGGGATAGTAGTCGAGCCTGTACCCCCCAAGCAGCATCCGCGCACGAGTTGACTAGAGCAGCAGCCATCAAAAAGGTGTAAATAATTTAGCACAATGCAGCGAAGATATTTAGTCACTTTTTATTTTTTTAAATGGTAAAGTAGCATTCAAGTTGCAGATGACGTAAACAATTCATTGTGCCCCGCATAGAAATTCAATAGAGTACGAACAATGGGCATATCTGGCTGTCCCCAGCATCGTTAGGTAGATCTAACTACCTATTCAATAGGTATAGGTCCTATAGGGTGAGTTACTGTATGCATTGGGTGGTTAATAGATGATACCGAAGTGATATTCAACCTTATTCTTATGCTAATAAAATTTAAATGGGACTGTCGTCTGTTGGTTATTTACGCGTTAGCATTGCATTTGCTTTAGAATAATAAGCAGATATGAAATTTCTTATGTTGTGTAAGACAAGCCAATACTGTTGCTATTATGAACCGGCAGTACTCCATTTTACAGTGCCTTTTCAAATATATAAGACAAAACCAAAGTGATATAGGCTAGCGGCTAGGTTTTTCCCTCTTAGATCGCTATTCGGTAAACAGTCAGCTATGCTGTTAAGGTATGATTACGATACCTTGGAAGAAGGACTGAGGACGACATATTCAGGCATATATTTAGTTTTTTTTTCACTTTGCATCCAGGGCATGACTGGCCCAGTACCATTACCAAATAAGTTGCTACAATGATTATACGTCAGTTATACGTGACACGGGACATATATATAAATCTTGAAAATACATACCTACAAATACTAATGTCACTTCAACTTCACAAATCAGGATTTTGACGCCCGGCGACATCTAATAACGAAAAATTGTATTTCCAATCACGTCCGAGTCTCGTCACGCAAAAATATACGAATATAATAATGCTTGCTAAAACCTACAACTGTGATATTATAAAACAACTATACGGGGTGTAAGGGACATCGTACCGAAAACCAATACCAGGGATCCAGTACATGATTCTGAACATTCTAGTGTTGAAATTTTACATCGGCTTTTTCATGAATTTAAAAGAAAGCCGCTTCTTACAAATAAAATTAGTATAACATCATGATTGGCATAATAGTAAAGCCTAATTTCAATTTAAAAACAAAAAATACTTATTTGTGCAAAATTAGCAAGGTATTTATTTATTTTATAATTTTTGTACACACAATAGTATTACAGGAAACACGGAAATATAGGAAAGAATGGTACAAAGGCACTGCTTATTTCTAAAGAAATTTCTTCCAGCAGGCCTGCGAGTGGAAAGCTGAAAAAAAAGAAATGGGACGTAGTGTGTTTATAAAATATAAATAACTAACAAAATAATTAATTTAAATACATTATTTAAATAAAATATATACACAATATACATAATATAGTAAACATGAATACATACTAATTACTAATACTATAGAATATACACTAATATACTATAGAAGATAAATATTATACATAATAATATATACCAAAATGTCATGTTAAAGAAAGATAGTGCTCTCTAACTCGTCTTTTGAAAACTGTAACATTTACAGACAGACGTATATCCGACGAAAGAGAATTCCATAGACGGACAGCATGAACAGTGAAGGAATAGGTAATTTAAAAAAAAATATTATCCGTACGCATTCATTGCATGCTCAAAAATTAACAAGTTAGTCATATGTCATTTTCCATATACCTAAATGGTTTCTATAATGTTGTAATGGACATTATTTGAAATCTTATAAAAAAGTTTACGGTACGTGGTCCCTTAAACCCTGTATTGCAAAAACAGTAGCTTTAATATTATGTTTAAGACGACATTATAATTATGATACTGCCTGGCAAAATAGTATACTAGCTTATGCCACAGAATACACGCTATAGCTATAACATAAGAACACTCGTTATTTGGTATTAGTTAACTTTCCACTTGAGTAGCATTTTCTTCCCTTCTCGGTTGAAGACGTGCTTAAATATTTATGTTCTTTTCATGTCATGTTCAAAGATACGTGATATATTAAGGTTATAAAAATAAGATATATACAAAGATTTTAAACCTCTTGCGGGCTTGTGATTTTATTTCAAATAAAACTTTCGTTGATATCCTACGTACATAGAGTGGCAGGCACAAAGTTTTAAAGTAAGGCTAAAATAAAATATAGGAAATTAGGGAGCGTGGCGCTACGAGGGACAATTAGGTACCTGGTAAAGAAGTCTTACTCTTTTGGTCTGAGAGTACGACGGTGTTAACCTTTATAATGTTCTGATAAAAATTAAGATTGTGATCATTTCCAACGTTTTCTATGAGATTGTCATTACTTATGATAGATCAAAAACTACTGTAGTCTATTAGTTTAAGTGAGTTGTTATTGAGTTGTTGAATGTTTAAATCAGATTATTTGTTAATTCTATGAACTACGTTTAAAGTAACACATCTACTATAAATTCTTTACTCGAAAGAACTATAATATTGTAATATAAACACGATAAAGGCTCTCGATTATCGATAAAGACACTAAATTCTGTTCCCGACATTTAGATTGCTCGACATAACTAGGACTTGATCAGCCTTTGTGACATTGTCAGTGACACAATAGAAGCCCCCCCCCTCCTCTAAATATAGTATTAATACGGAAAGTATCGCAAATAATATTAACTTGGGAAATTCTCCGAAATAAAGAGCGCTTTTATACTAATAATATCATTATCTTTTAATTTCGAGTGAGCTCTAATTTACATTCAGTTTAAGCTCGCTCCGAGCTTTTACATGGTTCTATTTTTATACAATTTAAGAAGTAAAATAATCTGTGTAGGAGTCTGTGTATATGATATTCGCTATTTTCTTTGAAATAGGAAAGAGTTTATATACTTACATACTGTTGTCGTATTTAGAGTTATGTGAGGACTGTCTTGCTTTTTGAATCTTTGTTAATCATAACTCCATATATCACTTGGTCTGAATGGTACCAAGAGAAATCTATCTTTATTTTTTTTTGTAACGGGTGTAAGGGACATCGTACCGAAAAAAAATTTATAAGATGTCAAATAATGTCCGTTACAACATTACAGAAACCATTTTTATGGAAAATGACAAATGACTGACATATTAATTTTCGAGCATGTAATGAATATATGCGAAATAATATTTATTTCTCAAATTACATTGATAATTTTCTAAAATAATAATAATTAATTGCCTATTTATTAATTGCCTATGTACTCTTTTAGTGCATAAAGAATAAATAAATTAATAACTTTTCCACAAATAAGTTTTTATAATTATGGTTTATTATTATACCAATAATGATATTATACTAATTTTATTTAAAAAATGTTTTTTTTTTTTTGGAAATTCATGAATAAGCCGATGAAAAATTTCAACACTACAGTGTTCAGTATCATGTACTGGATCCCTGGTATCGGTTTTCATTACGATGTCCCTTACACCCACTATACATACAACCAATGTGGCAAGCAGTCACTGCATCCTATACACACTAGCAACATCAGAAGAAACACTAGCGCGTTGCCGACCCTTAAGACATCAGATATGAAGTCTTTGTGTCCGGTAATTTCACCAGCTACTGTGCCCTTCATGCCAGAACACAGCAGTGCTTACACACTGCTGCTTGGCGGCAGTACATCTGACACTGCGGTGGTACCTACCTGGGCGGTTCCTTGCACAAGGAACCTACCACCTAGTAGTCGTAGTAGTAATAGTAGTCTCTGACCTATTGTCATTTAAAAATTCGATCATAAAGCTTCATTCTGCGTATTACGTTTAGCAAACATGGTCAGTATATAATAAATAATTATGTATGGGCTGACTCATCGATATTTTAAATGTGACGACGATTACACGGTTACATTAAGACCCCAACGCTCCAATGTAAGTATGAGTTTACAAACCTTTTCGAATTTTGCTCTATCCTGATTATTGTTGAGATTTTCCTCAGTAGGTAATAATGAATTCAGGATATAAATTACCGTAAATAAGTAACAATTCCTTGCAATAATAACATGCTATTCTTGGATGTTATTACGAGAATATTGCGATTGTCTATTACCGCTTATTTGTAGAGTACACTTCCAAACATACGAGTACTCTACATATTGTAAGTAATATATATTTTTTAATTCAAATAATTATTATTATTGTTTCCGCAAAACGTGACGTATGTACTGTTCAGTCCCCGGAGTGTTTCAAATACATTAGGTGTTTATAACCTGTATGTTATTACTCATATACACACATCAAAAGTGTCTAGGGATCAACATATATTTTTGCAATAACTTTTCTCCTGATTGATATTAATTAAAATTTTCTTTAAGGATTCATCAAATAAAGTGTTTTCGTTTGTCACAGTAACGATAAACCAAGTCACCTTTGCATTAATAAAGAAATTTGCCATTTTCCTAATAAAGGGATTTTTGACATTTGAACCACTAACACAAAAGTTCGAAAAAAAGACTGAAATAACAGTTTTCTTTAAAATTTTATTGGGTAACTTAAACAATTAATAATCCGTGTTTCTACCGCGAACACTAACAACACAAGAACATCGGTTTGGCATACTCAAAATGAGTTCATCCAAATCACGCTGTGGAATGGCCGCCCATGTTCGTTGCAACAACAAAAAAAGGTCTTCTTGCGACTGGATACCCTCCATATTCGGCAGAGCTCTTCTCTGTAGCATATCCCATGCATGCTCAATCGGGTTCAAGTCTGGCGACTGAGCAGGCCAGGGCAGGACATTGATGTTAGCTGCGGCGAGAGTCTGTCTTACAACTCTTGCGGTGTGCGGTCGTGCATTATCATGCATTAACTGAAATAAGGGACCGATTTGCACTTGTAGAGGAACGATGACGTCTGATACAATCGTCTCAGCATAAATTTGAGCGTTGAGGTTGCCTCTGATCCAAATCAACTCAGTTCTTCCGCCGATCCAAATACCCGCCCATACCATGATGGTTCCACCACTATAAGGATGGACTTCCTGGCAGGATTTTAATCGCTGTTGGCGTCCAGGGGTTCTCCAGTGTCGTATACGTCTTGTATCCGGTCTCATACCAAAACGAGACTCATCAGAAAAGCACACGAAACGCCATTGTTCTTCTGCCCGTTTTTTTGCCCAAAAATGCTTGATCCCTAGACACTTTTGATGTGTGTAATTGTATTAGGTATATTACTATACAAGCCTTATTATTTAATTATTAATATTATTATCACGCCAAGTCACTGTCTATGCTAGAAGAGAGACTGCCAAAATAGGCTATGTGCTTTGAATATTTACTTACAAATTAGATCATCAACATCATCATCATCCATGAATGACGTCCATTGCCGAACAAAGACCTCGCTCGTAGAAGGCAGGGGTTACCACTATCCCCAACCCTGGCGGGCATCTTAGGGTCGCACTATATAGGTAGATGGTAGGTAATCCAATAGAAAGACGCTGCTGTCAGTCTTCGTGTTTAGCCTCAGTCGCCTCTTACGCGTCCGTAAGCACGATTCAATCCAATTATCACGATTAAGTCCAATTTTAAAGTTCCAAGTCCAATATAAAAAAAAAAATTGACAGAATTTCGTCGTTTGAAAATCTGATCTATATTTTAAAACGTTTTGGACATTTCGGTGGTTTATACTGACGTAATGTAGCTAGCGAGTCGAAATTGCTTAGGTGATCTTGCAAATCTACCGACCAACTTGGAACAAATAAATTGTTATGTACAATGACAATGCCAAACTATTTTTTTTTCTTTATCGGTTAATAAATCATTCTCATAGGATATTCATAAATACTTTAAAAAGAAGATAACCGAACGCTACGAAACATTCCATTTTCAAAGCAAATTTTTGACAGCTCTTAAGATGCGGCCCGCTATCTTTATCGTTTCCAATATCGAAAATTTAAGAAAAATGGCCCTCAAAGGACTCATAGATACTTATTTAGATTAATTCCAGGAACATTTCCGATAGCCGCAGCCGAGAGAAAAGAGTAAATTGTGGCGGTAAATTGGGAAGCGTCGGGGAGATTTATCCGGTTCGAAGGCCGATATCGGTTGGCCCATTAAGGCCGAACGCCCGAACGGACTTTTATCCTATTGTAGTATACGATACGCTCTAGTTTTTAACCGACTTCAAAAAAAAGGAGGAGGTTATCAATTCGGTTGTATGTTTTTTTTTTTTATTATTTTTTTTTTTTTTTTATGTTTGTTACCTCAGAACTCTGTCGTTTACCAACCGATTTGGAAAATTATTTTTTTAATTGAAAGGATATGCTTCCAGATTGGTCCCATTTTTTTCAAAATCAAGTTCTGATGATGGGAACCATGAGTAACTGAGGGAACTCCTTAAATATTATAGGCATACATATAGCGTTTTTGGTATTTTTAGAAACTAGTCAAGCATTTTCATTCAGAACGTATCATTTGGTGAAGTGGATCTGATGAGGATGGCCATAGATGGCCACCGGAACTCTGTAATAAAATTAACAATACATCCTATCCTAGCCGTGCCTACTAAACGTAGAACTACCGAATTTGGACTCGATGGATAGTTCTCGACGAGTAGTTGCTAGAAAAATGGAGATCAGGGTCTGATGGTGAAGCAGGAAGGTTGTCACGAGATCTCTGCACCAATAAACGTAGATCCGCCGAGTTTGGGTTCGTTGGGTAGCTCTCGATGAGTAGTTGCTAGAAAAATGGTGATCAGCGTCTGATGATGGAGCAAGAAGGTCGTCACGGGATCTCGGCACCAATAAACATAGACCCACCGAGTTTGGGTTCGTTGGGTAGCTCTCGACGAGTAGTTGCTAGAACAATGGTGATCAAGGTCTGATAATGGAGCAGGAAGGTCGTCACGGTATCTCGGCACCAACAAACGTAGACCTACCGAATTTGGACTCGTTGGATAGGTCTCGACGAGTAGTTGCTAGAAAAATGGAGATCAGGGTCTGATGATGGAGCAGGAAGGTCGTCACGGGATCACTGCACCAATAAACGTAGATCCGCCGAGTTTGGACTCGTTGGGTAGCTCTCGATGAGTAGTTGCTAGAATAATGGTAATCAGGGTCTGACGATGGAGCAAGAAGGTGGACACGGGTTCTCGGCACAAATAAATGTAGACCCACCGAGCTTGCAGTCCATGGTTCTCGAGAACTACGAGTATAACACCTATTCGGTTCCCCTTCGGTTTATGGCAATTGGTTAGTTTTATTAAGATATTGTCACATCTACATTTTTAAAAACTTTTGCTTAATCTTATATTTTAGTGATGGTCCCTAGTTGTGTTATGTAGTGGGTGTTTTTAAAATAAATATTAAACTGGCTGTTTGTCAGAATAAAATATAAGTTGTTAACAGTTAACCTAATAATACACCACCCACCACTAAAAAGAATAAAATAAAAATAATTTTTGCAAAAAAAAGAACCGCCTTCAAAATGTAACTAAAAAGCCTGAAATAATTTCTATGAATTAGTGGTTTTTGCATATACATTGTTGGACTTGGACTACAACATATTATAAATACATATTACTATCGAAGTCGGCGCCTAACGTCTAGCAAATACTTACAAGGGCAGTAGGTACCTAACTGTTTTCCAGTTTGGCGCCGTCTTTGATAGTAATATGTATTTATAATATGTTGTAGTCCAAGTCCAACAATGTATATGCAAAAACCACTAATTCATAGAAATTATTTCAGGCTTTTTAGTTACATTTTGAAGGCGGTTCTTTTTTTTGCAAAAATTATTTTTATATACTATAAAAAATAAAAGACGCCTGCAAAAGGGAGTGATGAATGTTTTTTCAGAACGACCGTGTTTTCAAATTTGGAACGATAGAGAGTGATTCGTTTTGTTTATTTTAATTCGAATGATCTTACGGCTCTGTGTCTTACGGATCTTACAACAGTTTTCTAAGGCTGGTTTCCGAGTCACGTTGATCGTCGGCGCGGACAGCTACGCGCGTAGCTTGTCCGCGCTGAGGTTCAGCGCGAGACGTTTTAGGCTCAATTCGCACCAGAACGGCAGCGGCCGGCAGCACACTTTCAGTGTGAAAGAATTTTAAACTTCATTTACAATACGTAAAAGACCAGTATCGCTTGAAAATGTCGGCGCGCGGGCGGCCTCGAGCGGCTTCGAGCGGCGTCGCGTTTTTCAAGCTGGTGGCGTTCCGGTGTGTATTGAGCCTTAGTATCGCGCTGATCACGATTGTCTATGACTGTATTTGTCGGTACTTGCGTTCAGCGCGATACGAAAACGCTCACTGAAGACAGAGGCGCGCGAGCGATGATCGGCGCCGACGCGCGACGCTGACGACCGCGGACCCGTCCGCGCTGAGCACCACACGCGCTGATAGCTACGCGTTATTCTAAAACGCTTCCTAGAAGTTTATACATTTCGGCTGTCCGCGCCAACGGTCAGCGTGCGGTCAGCGTGACACGAAAACCATCCTAAGTTCTTTAAGTAGGTATACATACAAATACATATATTCACGCCTTTTCCCGTAGGGGTAGGCAGAGCCCATGGGCCGCTTTTCGCCCCCGTGTGAAACGAGACGTGATGGGTGGCGAACCACATCGCCGCCATTTTGGTTAATTAAATTATTTTATGATTAACCATTGCGTTCTCACAAATAACGAGGGAGAGGGAAGGATAGGTGGTGTAAAAAGGAAATAGGAAAAGTAGGATATTACCACCCAGGAGGGCTAGGGATGGGACCGGGACAGTAATAGCTAGGGAAGCCGGGGTCGCATATCCGTATACTATTCCACAACTACCGGACAGGTAAGTTGGGATGAGTATTCCATGAAAAAACAAAAACAAGTATAAATTATAAGAAAAAAAAACGAAATATGAGAACGAACTCTTACATTGACTTTCCTGCTCCATTATTAGACCATGATATCTAAGTATATTTTGGTATTGTTGATGGATTTTTATGTGTCTTTATGAATACCTACTTAATAATAATACCAGCCGTTGTTTTTGTCCCACTTTTGGGCATAGGCCAAGTGGCTTAGGCTAATAGTAGACTATAACCTAAGCCACTGCCTCGCAGCCACGCACCTGGCCAGCGTGGTGGATCAGGTGCGGGTTGGCGGACTTCACACGTCATTTGAAAGCTAAAAGGCTTTCATGTAAGAGAGGTTTCCTCGTGAAGTTTACCTTTACCGCAAGCTAGTAACAATCGCACAAAGACTATTTGCACATGATTACCTATAGAAATCAGAGGTGCGAGCTGGGTTCCAACCTACGCATCTTGTTCACAAGGCAAGCGCTCGCCCACTGAGGTGTTACTGCTCTTTAAATACTTCATCATCATCATCATCAGCTGGAAGACGTCCACTGCTGAACATAGGCCTCCCCCTTAGAACGCCACAATGAACGACAATTGGCTATTTGCATCCACCGGTTACCTGCGACGCGCACAATGTCGTCTGTCTACCTAGTGGGAGGCCTGCCTACGCTGCGTCTTCCGGTTCGTGGTCGCCACTCGAGAACCTTTCTTCCCCAACGGTTATCGGTTCTTCGAGCGATGTGGCCTGCCCATTGCCACTTCAACTTGCAGATTCTGAGAGCTATGTCGGTGACCTGGGTTCTTCGGCGAATCTCCACATTTCGGATTCTGTCGCGCAAAGAAACTCCGAGCATAGCTCTCTCCATGGCTAGTTGTGTGACTCTGAACTTCTCTAAAAGGCCAGCCGTTAGAGACCACGTCTCAGTACCATATGTCATCACTGGCAACACACACTGGTTAAAAACCTTCGTCTTCAGGCACTGCGGTATTTTTAAATACTTACGAATCTTAGAAAAGTCACAGTGTAAACTATATACTAAGCGACAAGCGCCAACACTTGGCTGATATTGTTTTATTGTAATCACGCACAAAGTTTAATATAGATTATTAGATCTATAGTCTGAAACATATCCACCCTAGTCACGTCCCATGGGTATTTCAAGTGTGAATCCATTATTACTCCCCATGAGGTCAGCCATTCAAACTTTTGACCTATATTGAAGAGTTGTACCCTTATTTCCCTGACACGCGTGAAATATGACCCTTATTACCATATATACAAGGCTTTTTTTATTCAAATTCAGGATGAAATGTGTAAGATGATCGTGGGGATAAGTGATTCTATTTTCCGATTTCAACCAGCTGTCAAGGCTCGTATGCCATTTAAGCAAAATGTAGGAAAACTTAAAAGTTTCTATTGAAATGAGACATGGGATAATTTAAACACTATTTAATTAAAAGAATTTTATTTTTATTTTATTCAACTTCCGAGCTGTAACAGCTCAGCGGGCGAGCCACGGAAACAAGGTGCGCAGGTTCGAACCCCGGCTCGCATCTCTGGTTTCTTTAATTAATCACGTGTGAATCGCCTTTGTTCGATGATTACTAGCTTTCGGTGAAGAAAATCATCGTGAGGAAACCTGCATGCAAAGCCTAAATAGCTTACTTCCAGCACAGCCTCCTCTATTACAGGATAATAATATGGTCACACCGTTCTTTTTGGTGGTCATTATACTTATCCCCATATAATATTGGCAGTTGTAAAACGTGATTAAAGTTTTTGTATGAAATAATTGCCAGAGTTATACGCCTCCTCCTTTTTTGAAGTCGGTTAAAAATGCCCAAACACCGCTCTATGGCTTATACAATTCATTTAATCTCATTGATTTATAGAAAAGAAAAAAAACAGATTTGTACTAAAAAGCGAAACTAGATCACAATATATTTGGGTTTTGTTGAATCGTAAATCTGTAGCAATCGTTGGATACCGAATAATAGTATTAATGTGGACTGTTTTTTCTCAACCATTGTCAATTATGTCCGAGCCTGTTAGCGGGCGTCGATAAATGCTCCGAAATCAGAGTCTGGCCAATACAAGCTGTTGTTTACTTGTCCTAATTTGTGATAGATTAAATACGCCGCTAATTAAAATACATTAGGTACTTGAAATACCACGTTCTGGATACCTCGCAACGGTCGACGAAGACGGGGTAGACCAAGGCGACGCTGGAGGGATAACATAGACGCTTTTGCGGGACTGTATTGCAAAGGATCGAGAGTCATGGAAGGAAAAAGAGGAGGCCTTTGCTCATCATTGGGACACAGTAGGCTCCTAAAAAAAAACTTGAAATAACGGTGCTGTACTTGAAGGCACAAAAGTTCTTCGACAGTGAAACACAAATTACTAGCATAGCATTTAGTATGAAGTTGTCACATGTCAGACGCTTCCGAGCCGTCGCCGCGTCAGTGTCCGAGCCATCAGTATCCTAGCCTACTCTTTCGATTTTTTAATTAATTTTAACGCACCTTATCTTAGTAGTGAAACACTCTGACAATGCAATAAAGAACAATTGATAGTGATGGAACTCGTACCAATGTTGATCGATTTTTAAATTTTATTTGATGCACTTCACCATAGTGGTGAAAAACTATGATGACGCGTCAAAGAATGATTGATAATGATATAACTTGTACGACAGAACCAATGTTTTTTCGATCTTTATGTCTACAATATCTGAATTGAGTCTCTAATATCATCTAGATGTCCTGTAGATGATTATGGTGTTCGGCAGAGTAATGCAACTTTCCATAATAATCGTTTACCAGACAAACATCTTACTAGTCGTGTTAGACAAAAAAACAAAGTACGGCGACAGTTCACAACATTTTCGCATCATAAAAACTACAACCATAAAACCCATATGAATATAAATAGCCGTTTATTCCGTATGAACGTAATCTCAGTCCTTGGGAATATAACAATAAAAGCTTTTATCCAAATGTAATATCATCAGACCAAATCTGCAGTCAATACTTTATTTTTTATAACGGGGTACACGGCGATTTGTGGGGTGTCCGTGTGAGAATAACACCCTCTCGTCTCCTCCCGTTGAGTGTCCGTAAGAGGCGACTAAGAGAATACAAAAAAACTGTCAACAGAGTCTTTCTATTGGATTACCTATCACCTATATTCCCCAAGACGACTGCCAAGCTTGGTGATTATGGCAATCGCCACCTTCTAATGGGGAGGGCTTTGTTCAGTAGTGGACGTCTTTTAGCTGCTGATGATGATGACTATGGGGTAAACAATATAATAAGAAAAAAATCATAATGAATCTCAAGCTGAATTAAGAAACAACTTCAAATAAAACAGTTGCAAACTAATTAAAAAATCATGCCATTTAATTATGAAAAAAGACCAAAATCTTCAAAGTATTCTCGGTATGTAGTCTACTTGCCTTGCCTTATGTTGAGATTTCTGTACATTCAATGTATTTTTGTAAATTTCGTCTATTATTAATTAATAATAATAATAATATCTTGGGATAATCCAGACACGGTCATCTGATCCCAAACTAGGCAGAGCCTGTACTATGGAAACCAGACAACTGATATTAATATTTTTGTTTTGTTTTGTTAATACATACTTAAATAGATAAATAACACCCAGACACTTCGTGGGAATCGAACCCACGACCCATCGGTTAGCGGACAGGGTGTCTAACCACTAGACCAACGGGCCCGTCAATTAAGCCTACAGGTTTCAAAATAAAAGTGGAATAGTATTGTACACACACGACCCCCTTTAATGAGTACTTATCTCGATATATCATGGGACAGTTATCAGATGTCTGGCCCGGTTGGTAAAACCTCCACTCCAGAACGGGTAATAAGGCATTACGGTTTTGTTCGTTTTCGAAAATGACCTAGTATAAGTACATACCTATACAACAAACATGCCATCCAGCTTCGTAATGCTGAACGGTATTCGTGATTTTCATGCATCTAGAAATAGTGTTATGGGTTTCTAATATTGCGATGGAATTGAGAACAATGGGCCAAATAACATTTAGTTACCCTTTTGTTAGGTGACGTAAAAGCTAGACGGTGAGGTACAAAAGATTAGAGTCTATTGTCCACAACAATTATCCCTTAGGCTCCCTGAGCTCTGTTCTAACGAACCGCTTTTATTAATACTGCTGTTTGGATAACTCGCCCGACGTTATATTAATGGGTTTTCCAATTTTGTTCGCGAAATGTTGCAATATTTATTTTTGTGTAATTGAAGCTCATTAAGTGGAAATCCGTTAGAAATAATGGTATTTAGCTCAGATTTGAGTTGATTTGATTTGAATTAAAAACAAAGTAAGTACCTACCGTGTAATTCTGGGATATGCATGGAAATGCAGATTAATTTTCTTCAAAATCAGCGAGTCAGATTACCACTTTTTTTGAATTTTAAGCTTTTATTTCATCATCATCATCATCAGCCGGAAGACGTCCACTGCTGAACATAGGCCTCCCCCTTAGAACGCCACAATGAACGACAATTGGCTATTTGCATTCACCGGTTACCTGCGACGCGCACAATGTCGTCTGTCCACCTAGTGGGAGGCCTGCCAACGCTGCGTCTTCCGGTTCGTGGTCGCCACTCGAGAACCTTTCTTCCCCAACGGTTATCGGTTCTTCGAGCGATGTGGCCTGCCCATTGCCACTTCAACTTGCAGATTCTGAGAGCTATGTCGGTGACCTTAGTTCTTCGGCGAATCTCCACATTTCGGATTCTGTCGCGCAAAGAAACTCCGAGCATAGCTCTCTCCATGGCTCGTTGTGTTACTCTGAACTTTTCTAAAAGGCCAGCCGTTAGAGACCACGTCTCAGTACCATATGTCATCACTGGCAACACACACTGGTTAAAAACCTTCGTCTTCAGGTACTGCGGTATTTTGGACGAGAAGATATCGCGTAGTTTCCCGAACGCTGCCCAAAATAAAAGCTGAAGCTTTTATTTAGACTCTAAATAAAAAATAAAAGTTGCAAAACTATGCTCTAAATTTTAGAGCATAGTTTTGCAATTTTTTGTAGTTTTGTATGTAGTCATCCAATGGAAAAATACGTTAATTCTGTAATTATATTCTTTTAAACCTAGTTGTGCTCAAACAATGATATTGTAATTTTATTCAACAGACAACTCTTTTTTTGTTCTCGCGGGGGAAACCTTCAAAGTGTCCCCTGTGGGGATCAACCGGAGTATGTGGGATTCTTACCCATAAAAACCTCCAGTGTAAAATTCGTGTGTACAAGAGAGAGCCTAGGTGGTGCGGTGGGAACTGCACCAGCTGTCCCTTAATGCCTTGCCTTTGAGCACAGCGCTGAAGGGCGCATTATAGCCTCCTGGGAACCTGTCACGGCGTTCACGAGGCGAGGGTCGGATCTCCACCGCCATACACCTCGGAGTCACCGAAGTACTCGGTTGACGTCTAGGACCCACACTCCAGACCTCCAGGGACTCCGAAGGGAACAGACTACTCTGTCTCAACTTTGCATCAAAAATCTTTGCAGTATCATTTGAGCACTCCTATGACGTCATCGGATACACAAATTACGTCAACGACCACCGGTTTCCTTTGACGTGTTATTTTGTGCGAATCAAAGATCCGCTTTTGACGGATGTGAGTAGTCCACTAAAAGTCAAGCTAAGAAATATGCATGCGAATATTTAGAGATATTCTCTGTTCTAAGAAAATATACTAAACAAGTATATAAATAGTATTTTGACTGGCCCGTTGGTCTAGTGGTTAGTGACCCTGTCTGCTACCCAACAGGTCGTGGGTTTGATTCCCACCAAGTGTCTGGGTGTTTTATCTATATAAGTATGTATTTAAAAAAAAGTATATATGTATTAGTATCAGTTGTCTGGTTTCCATAGTACAGGCTCTGCCTAGTTTGGGATCAGATGACCGTGTGTGAATTGTCCCGGGATATTATTATTATTAAATTATAAAAGCACTAGCTGTCCCGCGCAGCTCCGCTCGCGCTCTTATTACTCAGAAACCTTTTTGGGCTCATGCACCACACTTTGCTGAAGATCATGACATGATCAAATGCATAGTTTACGATTCTATAAAGGACATATACCTAGACAAACATTATTTTTTATATTTACCTATAGATAAAAAGCCCCACTGCGAGCAAACAAAATGGGCTTAAAATTCATTATACATACATAATACATATACACATGTATATTATATATTTCAACTCGTCTCGTTTAGACCTTTCATTTGATACCTATAATTGATATTTTTGAAAGTAAACAAAATATAAAATGACGATTGACGCCCACCATAGATATTGAAATAAAATATTTAAAAAAAAATTGAACCGAATTCAAAAACACATTTATTTTTGCCGATAGGAGTGTCGCTACTGTCTATATGAAACTGTCAAAATACAAGTCATTATCATTATAAAATCGATAGTTCGCGTTTCCGCCACCAGCACAGATAAGTTTGCAACCTCCGCGACCACATTTTAGATGTCATTTTGTTCGTGAATGTTTATCTAGTTTATATAATATTATATGGATGTTTTTTAGTGATATTTTCATACTTAAAGATTGAACCGTCGCGGTCGAAGACGGTAAAATGATCTAGGTAGGTTATGATCATATAATTCATGTTTCTTCAGAAACAATTTGTCCGGTCGTAATGAAATTACCATGGAATCATCATAGTAGTTTACTCTCTCGAATAAAATAAAAATCGTCAAAATCGGTTCATATTTGTCAGAGTAATGTAATGGAGAACATCAGTTTTATGGTTTTTACCGGCTAAATTCCTCCACATCGTTCATGGTCCTCCAGGAAGTTCTTATCCGGTTGTGATAAAATTCATAAAGATTCATTACAGTGGTTCCTTCTTTCGAATAAAAAAAGAATCATTAAAATTGGTAAATATTTGCCAGAGTTATGACCAAAAAAGCGACATAACGTCATCTAAATGTCATGAATTTAAGCATACCTGCAGGTTTCCCGCGCAATCGCCATTAGGTATTTGAAAAAAAAAAAAATATGTATTGTAAAACTTTGTTATTAATAATATTTATATATATAACAAAAAACTAAAAAAAAATTCAATTAATTATAAACAATTAAAAATGGATGAAATTTCACGTGACTATAAACGCGCCATGATTGGTCATAGTCCATAGTCGTGACGTCATAATGTTAAAGCTATTAAAATAACAGTACAGCGTCAACGGCTATTACACTTGACTAGACAATAATATTGAAAATTTATTGCTAAAAAACGACTGAACAACGCTGAACGACACTGAATGACACTGAACGACACGTTCAGTGTCGTCGTTCAGTGTCGTTCAGTGACGTTCAGTGTCGTTCAGTGTCGTTCAGTGACGTTCAGTGTCGTCGTTCAGTGTCATTCAGTGTCGTTCAGTGTCATTCAGTGTCGTTCAGTGTCGTTCAGTGGCGTTCAGTGTCGTTCAGTGACGTTCAGAGTCGTTTTTAGCAATACATTTTCAATATTATTGTCTAGTCAAGTGTAATAGCCGTTGACGCTGTACTGTTATTAAATAGCTTTAACATTATGACGTCACACCCGCTCCGGTTTGGTCAGGAGCTGTCGGCGTGTTTCCGGTACTGGATTCAAAAATTATATTTTTTATGAATAAATGAATGAATTATTGCGAAAAAAAACAAAATATAGTTTTACTATAAAACTTATGTATGATCTTTCCATTTATCACAAAAAAAAATCAAATACCCAATTCTTGTTTTTTCAGGAGCTACTTATTCGTAAGCGATATTTTTTTTATGGGACCCAATCAATGGATTGAAGAATGGATGGAAGAAAGATTTTGTCGAAAACGTTCATAATTGCCAGAGTTATGCGCGAACAGACATAAAAAAATATAGTATACCGAACCTAAAGAACCTAAAGAACCTAAAGACATATTATAAGTCAAAATCCATTAGGCCGTTTAGGCCGTGCCCAAGAAATAGAAATATGTACATACATACCTACTCTCGAAAACATAACCCTCCATCTAGCGCAGTCGAGCAAAAAATACTATTACGTAACGGATAGAGCTGCAATGCGACTAGAATTTGTGTTGGATTTGAATTTGAATGTGTAATATTCGCGTAAATATAAGAAATATATATAGAAATAGATATAGGCTTTTAATAAGCCAGTGTGCTTTACCATCCTAGATTGCGTCGCCGCTTTCCATCAGGTGGGACTGCAGTCAAGCACTGGCTTATAGGGAGTAAAAAAAAAATAATAATTATGATATTAAACTAAAGAATATATACATACTTTAAAGGGTTATAAAGCAGACTAATAGATATGTACATAAATAACAATTATTAACTAGATTTATGAGAAAAGTTTGGACTCGCTATAGCTTAGCGTGTAATGGAACGTTGCCATACAGTTGCGCATATACCATGCAGTTGGAATTTTATTGTTTATCTTATGGTTTGGCGCCTCGTCAAACGATTCTAATAAAATATATGTTAATGTAATCAAGTTAAGTATGTACAGCAATGTTAGATTTCAGAACGATATCCTCCCAGATACGCGCTTATAGATGTTTCCAACTGGATTAACATCGGTCTCTTTATAAGTGACTTAATAAAACGGGGGTTCTCGAATCGATGTAAGCCTACATTTTTAGGATTCCATACCTAAAAGCTAAAAAAGGAACCCTTAAGGTGAGACTTCGCCTGTCTATCTGTCACACCTATATATTTCAGGATTCTCTTGCGATGAGGTTAGGTAAGTAAGATCTAAAACTATTCCAAGTTTCAAACCGATAACGTCAGTAGTTCCTGAGGAACTACTGACCATCTTACCTAACCAACCCTCAGAGTAAATAGAACTCTGAGACTCAATCTTATCGCAAATGAATTATATTTTACAAAATTACTAGTTTGAAGATGGAGTCAGCTATATTTAGACTCGAGAAATTAGTAAAAAGAGACACAATAATAACATACTCTCTAAAAAAATATTTTAAAAAGTAAATAAATGCCAGATACATGTACCAATATACCATAAAACAGACGTACCTATTTTTATCATCTAGTAAAAAAATATATACTATAACACAGATTTACAGAGCATACCTGAAAGCTACTTAGATCAAAACACCATTTCTATAATCCTTATATACTATACCTAGCACAAACCGTAGAAGCAAAAATCAAGCTCCAAGATATTCATAGCTGAAGTTTACATTTAAATTCATAGAGCAAAATATCCAGTCATAATTACTCCGGAGAAACGCCGTAGCATATACAAGGCAGTGATCAGGTGATCTCGTTTGCACTGCACGAGATCAGATAAAATTCAGATGTTATAAACAATAATGATTTCTGATACTTACGCGAATATTACACATTGAAATGAAACTAATTTTACGGATTAATCCGTAAAATTAGTTTCATTTCAATGTTATAAACAAAATATTTGACTTCTCACTTGCACGTATAAGCTTTAAGCCTGTGCCAGTATCGTGCGAATGAGACCACGATATCATTATATGTTTGTATCCGGATTATACTGTACCTATTTTGATTTGGATTAGTATAAGGTATCTTTTATTATTTTATCTTTTTTTTAATAATTATTTCACTTTTACTTTTTTTTCTATTGGTGCATATTTTTCTTAATGATTTTCCTTCTAAATGTAGATTCATGAAAATATTATGAAAATTAAGTGCAAAAACTTTGAACCTAGAGTTCGCTGTAATTTACTGTAGATAAAAGATAGGAAAATTATGCATGCTTTCAAATATAAAAATTTATGAACTAGATTTATTTTTGATTTAAACGGAATAATTCATATTATTCGGATCTTTATTTCAACTTGCAATGCGGTGCAAACTCCTTTAATTGATGTTTACTATAGTAGGTATATTTATTAATTTTACTGGTAATTTTCCTTCTAATGATCTCAAGTAATCATAATATCTACAGCAGAATAATGTTACAACACTCAAGCCCTTATTGATTCTTTCCCCTTAAACCATCACAAACAGTTCTCAAAGGTTAAAAACGTTAAAAGATGCTATGTCTGGCGGTCGCGAATTTGTCCCCAAGAAGTAAGACAAATCGAAAAGCCGAAAGGCGAGTAAACGTTACTAATGAAAATAATAAATGGGTTTGGTAAAAGTATGGCGTTTCTTAAACGCGCAAAGTTCGAAAGCGTTTTAAAAAGAAATTTAAAAGTGGAATACAACTAATATTTTAAATTTCGAACGTTAATTCTGTCTGCTCAATTTGTTGGAATATGCACATAGGTAGTTTAGAATGCTTTTACTTTAATTTTTAACATTGAATGGATATATCTACAAACATGTTCATAATTATTTTTTCTCTAAGCGTAGATCGATTTTAGACATTTTCGTTCACCGATAATCATTATTAAATGTATAAGTGTTATGAAAAATTGAAATAACCTGCCACCCGCAGAACGTCGCGTTTAAACGGCCAATTTATATTTTTTAATAAGTTTATTTGGCAGTGTCGGCGGCGGGAATAAATTGCGTTTATAATCTGTGCGGCGGGTGGAGACCAGCGGAGGTTGTATTATTTGCATGCAATACCCCGCTTTTGGGGTATTTTCGCGATATTACGACTGACACATTAATCCTTTCTGTTATAGATAGATTCTATGAACTAGGTATTTAACAAAGTTTTATTTTGGTGTTGTATTATATTCTGTTAATTAAACCACTTAGTTGATTCAAAATAAGAAATGCGTCGTTGAAATATTTCTCTCTTTCTATTTGAAGAATATACAGAATGTAAAAAAATATGTGTCCGATCCGTAAGGGTCTTGTTTAGTGGATCAATACAAACACATGTATATAACTCAATTGTTAATTATCTCAATTTCTTTTTTCTAATTTGTACCAGAAATACAAGATCAGATTAGTTTTTCTGGAACAAAGTAGGAAAAAATAGGAGATATTCAACAAATGAGTTTTATACATGTGTTTGTATTGATACACTGAATAAGACCCTCACGGATCGGACACATATTTTTTACCATTCTGTATAATATGATCTCATATGTTTTCCCTAGCAATGGTTTGTTTGTGACTAGTATTCTGATGTTTACGTATAAGTTCCATAACCTATCAATTTTAATTTACAATACTGTAGTTAAAGTGTAGTGACATTCTTGACATTAATATTATACCAAATTTTATGTTTATATTTTATTAAGTATTATGACTAATCTAATTGACATTGTATAAATAATTGCATACCGCAAGGTCAAATATGATGATACTATATTTTGTATAACACCTGTAATTAACTACGCATATTTTGCAATAAATAAATTGAAAAAAAAAAACTTATACTTACAGTTAACATTTTTATTTTAAATATTTATTCCAGGAAACGTGATTATCGTATATTGTTCGTAAATGCCTTTTGAGTACATATTCAATGCTATAATTTAAATAGTTTAATTAAACTTTTAACTTTATTTCTTCTTCTCGCATAATACATATAATAGGTACATGACAGCCTATACGCTGAACTAAACAAGTTTTTAAATTATACTAAATCCAAGGCACTAAAACTCGATATAATGGAATCCTTCCCTGGGCCTAATTTCATACTGCAGGGTGTAACATGTAGAATTGAGGTCACTTCAGGTACCTGCGGTTTGTACTTACAGTTTTTATAAAGTAGAGTTTTTAAACGTCAAGCCTCTTTCCTTTCCCAATGTTTTTAATAGTAAGTTAAATTTTTGTTACCCTACCCTCTCCGTCGGGTGCCGGGTTAGAATTACATCCCCCTATCTCCTCTCGTTGGGTGTCGTAAGAGGCGACTAAGCGAGAACAGGAAGACGGGCAGCAGCGTCTTTCTTTTGGTTTTATCTTCCACCTATACTGCGATCCCCAAGCCGTCTGCCAAGCGTGGGGATTATGGCAACCCCTACCTTCTAAGGGGAGGTCTTTGTTCAGCAGTGGACGTCTATCGGCTGCCAATGAAATGTTTGTTTTTAATAATATAAATAGGTACATATACAAATTACTTGATTCAATTAACATAGTGCAAAAAAAATTAACTGCGAAGAAAATGTCCAAGGATAATATTTTTAATGTGCACAGAACACATTTATATCATCTTAAAGTAAAATAAATAATACTTGTGAAAATTAAAAGCTGTGCAATTAAGATTTAGCGTCTGCCCGTAATGAACAGTCAGCTTTGAGCAATCTCGAGAAGTGTTGAGCTCCATAAAACTTATAATAACAAAATAACAAGCTCCAAATGTTTGCTTCGTTTGAACTTTAATTTGCAAACGAATATCCCCAGTATCCAATAAATGTTTGGGCCAGAAATTACTGTTGCTAATGTTTGTGAAAAACCTATTCACCCGATTATACGTTTGATATAGTATTTATAACATCAAATAAAGTTACATGTTTATTACAATAACACATTCAAGTTAAAATATAGTTAATTTAGATCTGTTGACATTTGGGCTTTTTTAACCAACTTCAGAAAAGGAAAAGGTTCTCAATTCGATTGTAAGTAAATACCTATATTGACTCATTACATGTGTAATTTTGATTAAAATGTTGGCCGCTAAAGCCAGTCTATTCCTAAGTAGTTTAAAGTATTTCTTGTAACCAATTTACCCAACCAGACCTTTCTTGAAACAATACAAAACACGACAAAAAACATTTGCATTACCCTAATTCTCGCGTGTCCCCAACTGAATTCCTGAACCACGGCCTGCAAGAATTATAATGGAGCCCATTCTAAAACACATACAAAGCAATTAAAATAATAACGAGCTGTTTGTAGGTTAAACACTGAAATAACGTCTCCGTTAAATATTAAATGTTTCCACTAAAGCTTAGTACACACAGACTGAAGACGACGAATGAATTTGTCAATGGGATTGAATAAAGAAGTATAAATTATATAAGCATAAGAAGTCCGACAGCGAACAAAAAAAAATGGACTGAAATTTCATGATTTAAACTCAAACTCAAACTCAAAAATAGTTTATTTCAAATAGGCTTAACGCTAGCACTTTTGAAAGGTCATGTATTTTTTTTTTAAAAAAGCTACCACCGGATCACAACGCGGCCTCAACTGAGAAGATCCGGCAAGAAACTCAGTGAATTGTCATTTTATCACTTTTTTTTAAACAGTGTGTCATGTTACATCAGAGCGACAGTGTGTCTTGCCGTTCAAAAGATCAAATAAGACAGAAAAAAATAATGAAATACGACGAAAGTACAACAAACTAAAAAGCCAAAGGGATAGTAGTCGGACCAGTCCCCCCAAGCAGCACCCGCGCACGAGTTGACTCGAGCAGCAGCCATATATATACATAATACATTTATATATAAATATATTTCAACTCATCTCGTTAAGACTTTTCATTTGATTTACACATATTGATGTTTTGGAAGTTAAAAAGCCGCCCGCCATATAACTTTTTTTGAGAAAATAACGACAAGCCACAGTCGATCAAGCCGTTTATGATGTAGGTCGTGCCAAAGAAATAGACATACATACTCTCGAAAACATAACCCTCATTCTGGGGCATTCGGGAAAAAATAAATATAAGAATCAGGATGGAACGTAAGCGGAGGTGTATATTTGCACTCGTTTCCTTTAGTAGAAATGTCCACACGGTGATTCGCCTTCCGATCGCTCGTCCCGATGGTGTGTGCTTAGCCTTCATAATATAAGCCATGGAATTTTCAATAATTCCTAATGTTAATATTTTTATTTTATCAACTTGCTTTAGGTATAAAATGTACGTTTACTTCGCTAGGTATTTTAATAAGTGTAAAAGTAAAATGTTTACCTCACTGCCCTGCCTTATTTAAATAATGATATTTTTATGTGACAAATATGGCGTAGGTACTAGTAAAGGCATTAATTAATACTTTGTATCATGTAAATTAGAGAGTTAAAAACTTAAAAAGCTTAAAAACTTTTTTGATAAGGGTAATACGTATACTGTTTAGCTACATATATTTTTTGCTAATTTAATGCTAGATTGGTGATACAGCCAACTAATTGCTCCAATTAATCCTACAATTGATACTTGCAAACTAAGATCGTAACTCCGAGTTACCTATGTAAGTGAGTTAAAGTCAGCAACAAGATTGCAACTCCGAGTTAAGTGGGTGAAAGTCAGCGAGAAGTATACCAATTTATTAAATTACTGATTTGAGACTTATATTAAGTCAAAATAATACTTTTTAATACTTAAATAAGTAATAGCCTCCATATTTTAGTAGTCTATTTTTAGGTCTCTACTAGTCTATTTCTCCAGCACGTACGCAACATGCCTGCTTGAGGCATCTGCAATGCACTTCCACTCGTCACCTGAGACATTATTTTTTAAGTCTCTGGAGCTAGTTAATTTCACTAGCTACAGTGCCCTTTGCACTGGAACATAGCAATGTTTACACACTGCTGCTTAGCGAGAGCATATCTGTTACTACGATGTTACCTACCTGTTCGGTCTCTTACACAAGACACCTACCATCTATCTTTCTTCTCATCATTATGCATGTATGTCTACGCAAGGACTAAACTATATTTTGTACCAAAAAAATCAATATCTGCCGGAAGACGTCCACTACTGAACAAAGGCCACAATGAACGACAGTTAGCCATTTGCATCCATCGGTTGCCCGCCGTAAAAATAGTATAATTCCCAATTAATAAATCAAGCGTACATAACATTCTCAATTTCACTGACGTAGATATTCTTGCTTTCCGTTACCGTAATTATGCAAGCAAGTGTACGCAACTACCCAGGTATATTTATCAAAACAATTTTCTTCGTAATTCAAACGGCGGGAACGCGCCTCGCGATCGTAAATACAATAAAGATCATGGCTACCGGTAAACACGGGCCGAACTAAAATAAACTAAGCGCCGTGGTTAGGTTAGTATAAAAACGGCTAATAAATTGCATTTTAAACTATTCGCCGCTGTCAAAATACAGCGAAATTGGGACTATTTCGGTCAACGCGTCGGCAGTACGCAGACGGGGCGAGTACAATAATGAAAATATCTACATTGCTATCGTCTAGCAAGTGTGTATACATTAGTTTAAGATATATACTTAACAACAGTGATGCTAAAAGGACGGTCTTTTGTAGAGGGACCTGGCCTAGAAATACAGCCTATGGACACCCGCCAGGATGCATAGATGTTTGCCCTAGAACGTCCATTGAGTACGGCGGCGACTCCGAGGAGGACGACGGCGGGGTTGCGACCCCCGTCCCGTCCCGTCCGTCAGCACCGTTACAAGTTCCCGGGGGCGGGCTCAAAGGCAAGGCACTGAGGGTCCCCTGGTGCAGATCCCACCGGAGAGCCCGATACGACAGCCACAGGGGTTTTAGTGGGTAAGCATTCCACATACCCTGGTCGAGCCCCACAGCTCTCGGGGACAATTTGAAGGTTACCCCCGCGAAAAAAAAGAAAGGTTGCGTAGATGCTTATTTAGTATGTTTTGGCAATTCAAAGTGGTGGAGTTATGTAGTATCAAAATCGCTTATTTTTTTTAGTTATTAGTCACTGTGTCAATCTTATGATGTCACAAAACGTTTATGATAAAACTATTTAGTAACTATCATCATATGTTTTGAGATCAGAATAGAACCCTTATGGTTACACTCTGGCGCAATTAATACGTAGGCGGTGATATGTTTATCCAAGTAATAGATTGTGTTTTTTTTTATACTACCAAGGTACCAAACAAGCTTGCGACCCGCCTGATGTAAGCATTCAGCTTATGGGTGCTAGCAACACCAGAAGAATCTCTAGCACGTTGCAGACCGTAAAGATATTAGATGCCATGCCCTGTAATTTCACCAGTCACAAACTATTTGTTACTATGCTCAAGCTTCAGTTTCTCTCAAATATGTATTTTTGCAAACCAACTAGCGTATGTCATTACTTTCGGTCCACCTAAGTTATAGACATGGGTTAATGGTGTTTGAGTTAAAAAAAAATTGCGTCTTTGTAAAGAAATCTTTTGTACAAACAGAGCCTAATTCAGATAAGAATCAGGGCGGAGGATAACTCAATTAACTAAGCTTTTTCCTTGGATTTTTTAAGCGGACTTAATTTCTTTATAGTAAGATACTGCTTAAAACACTTATCAACTTTGAATTACATATTATCTGCACTCTGCTACCCGAATTTCATTTCACACACTACTTTTTTTCATCTAAGGCTTTATGAGAGCTATCAAGTACACCGCGCTATGAATGTATCAGGCAAAAAATGTTTTCATGAAATTAATACGAACTCACACCCACTAGTGCGTCCCGTCTCCGGACGTGCTATGACCGGGCCCTCAAAAAATCCCATTAAGACGACGACGGTAGGCGACGTTGCCATTTCGCTACACGGTGGCGCGCCGGCTAGCGTGGCGACGCAGCGGTTTTGCAACTACAGTCGATATACTGATGGTGTACTGGGCAGACTTCTTCACTCTGAAAACCAATGTTATTTTAATCCAAGATATTATTAGATATTATTATTATCTATTTTATCGCACCCACTAGAATGTCCCGTCTCCGGACGTGCTATGACCGGGCCCTCAAAAAATCCCATTACGACGACGACGGTAGGCGACGTTGGCATTTCGCTACACGCTGGCGGGCCGGCTAGCGTGGCGACGCAGCGGTTTTGCAACTACAGTCGATATACCTACTGATGGTGTACTGGGCAGACTTCTTCACTTTGAAAACCAATGTTATTTCTATCTATTTTATTGGTGGTATTAAAAATCGATTTAATTGAAATTTACATTTACCCGTGGGGTGTCCGGGTAAGAATAGCACCCTCCCATCACCTCCCGTTGGGTGTCCGTAAGAGGCGACTAAGGGAAAACAAGGCGACGGGCAGCAGCGTCTTTCTATTGGATTACCTACCACCTATACTGCGATGCCCAAGACGCCTGCCGAGCGTGGGGATTATGGTAACCCCTCCCTTCTAAGTGAGAGGCCTTTGTACACCAGTCAAAAAAAACTCAAAACTCAAAAATAGTTTATTTCAAATAGGCTTAACACTTTTGAAAGGTCATGTTTAAAAAAAAAAGATACCACCGGATCACAACGCGGCCTCAACTGAGATGACCCGGCAAGAAACTCAGCGGCCTTGTCATTTTTTCACTTTTTTTTTAAACAGTGTGTCATGTTGTGTCATGTCTTGCCGTTGAAAAGATCAAATAAGAAAAAAAACATGTGAAAATTTCAGATAGGTATGTTCCAGGTAAGACAAAAATTTTGTTGCCGTAAAATCGCTTTCATTACAGGGTTTTTGTTTTACTGGTCAGGTTTTACTGTGGTTGAACTTGTTTTCATGTACAATAAACAATATTAAAGTTAAGACTACTAAACTAAATAGGATGATCAAGATTTTCCTTCTGCGTTCCAACGTCCATTCAATAAATTCCTTTTAATATTATGTTCCCATAAAAAGCATTCAATTGACTCTTCGTTAAGTAAAGCTTGGCCTTTCAATAGTACCTTTCGTATAACATAAGTAATCAATAGACCAAGTTGATTAAATTTTCGGTAGTATCGGAACTTTCGGCGCTCCATTAGTGAATAAGGAATTCGCAGAATCATCCTTATATTCACTAAACTAAACTGTGACGGAGTCGTCAACCCTTACTTTTCTATTAATTTATCCTAGTGACGAGACAAGAAAGACGTTTGCCCATGGGCGCCGGCAGCAGCCAGGGGGGGTGCAAGTGCACCCCCTTGCACCCCCCTGGCACGGAAGAATATACATAGAAAAAATACATAAGTATGCTTTTTATAGCGAAACATATTCAATGAAATACCCGCGCGTTTTTTTTTTATACTACCAAGGTGGCAAGCAGGCATGCGGCCCGCCTGATGGTAAGCATACACCGCAGCCTATAGACGCTAGCAACACCAGATGAATCACTAGCGCGTTGCCGACTCTTAAGACATTAGATATTAAGTCTTTGTGTCCGGTAATTTCACCAGCTACAGTGCCCTTCACGCCGGAACACAGCAATGCTTACACACTGCTGCTTGGCGGCAGAATATCTGACACTGCGGTGGTACCTACCTGGACGGTTCCTTGCACAAGGAACCTACCACCTAGTAAAGTTTTGAATTTGACATTACATTTATTTACATCATATCATCATATACATGTATAATTCTATATTTTATATTAGTTAATAGATAGGAACAAGGCCGGACAGCCCACTGATCTGGGAACTCACCCAGAGGACCAGATCACAACTAGCGTACTAACATAGCGTAAGTTTTAGAATAGGTTTTACTAACATAATGGATCTTTGTTGTCCGATATTTTTAATAAATAATAATAATAGTAAAATGTGTAGATGCAGATGCACCCCCCTGAAAGTATCTCTGGCGGCGCTCATGCGTTTGCCTGATGTTAAGCAACAGCCTGCCTATAGCCAGCTGCATTGCACTGCCGCTTGACTCCCGAGACATTAGTTATTAAGTCATCTTTATCCGGGAATATCACCAGCTACCTTTACACTGGAACACAGCAACGTTTACACACTGCCGCTTGACTCCCGAGACATTAGTTATTAAGTCATCTGTATCCGGGAATATCACCAGCTACCTTTACACTGGAACACAGCAACGTTTACACACTGCCGCTTGACTCCCGAGACATTAGTTATTAAGTCATCTGTATCCGGGAATATCACCAGCTACCTTTACACTGGAACACAGCAACGTTTACACACTGCCGCTTGACTCCCGAGACATTAGTTATTAAGTCATCTGTATCCGGGAATATCACCAGCTACCTTTACACTGGAACTCAGCAACGTTTACACACTGCCGCTTGACTCCCGAGACATTAGTTATTAAGTCATCTGTATCCGGGAATATCACCAGCTACCTTTACACTGGAACACAGCAACGTTTACACACTGCCGCTTGACTCCCGAGACATTAGTTATTAAGTCATCTGTATCCGGGAATATCACCAGCTACCTTTACACTGGAACACAGCAACGTTTACACACTGCCGCTTGACTCCCGAGACATTAGTTATTAAGTCATCTGTATCCGGGAATATCACCAGCTACCTTTACACTGGAACACAGCAACGTTTACACACTGCCGCTTGACTCCCGAGACATTAGTTATTAAGTCATCTGTATCCGGGAATATCACCAGCTACCTTTACACTGGAACACAGCAACGTTTACACACTGCCGCTTGACTCCCAAGACATTAGTTATTAAGTCATCTGTATCCGGGAATATCACCAGCTACCTTTACACTGGAACACAGCAACGTTTACACACTGCCGCTTGACTCCCGAGACATTAGTTATTAAGTCATCTGTATCCGGGAATATCACCAGCTACCTTGTTACGTTGTAACAACGTAAAATCATTAAAATTGTAAAATAAAAAATTTACGAACAAATAACTGCAATAAATATTTTTATTATCGTACGGAACCCGCGCGACGCAACTAGTATTAGCGCTCACAGCGCTATTCAGTGTCAACATCGGGAACAGTCTAGAAATCATGTCTACAATTCTCACACCTTCACCGTCGAGATTCTTCTATGTATGCTCCTTCTCGCTCGGAAGCATTAGTGTTTTCCATTTCGTATCTCTGTCGCACTTGTTTTGTTGGCGGATAGAAGGGATGGATCGGAATTCCATTCTAGATCGCCTCGTCCGCGCTGTAAGTTATCGTCTGAATATATATTCGGGTAGTTGACCCGGGAAGCGGTCATTATCATGTTTATTCTTTGTTCAGTGTAGTGCTGCAAAAAATATATAAAACAATGTAATATAATTGTGATAGTGTTGTGATTAGGCGGTTGGAACCCCCTGGTAAGTTCATACAATTATCCAAATTAATTAATTTTCATGTTAGGTAATCCAATTACAGTCTAGCAAGTAATATCTCAATCTTTTTATAGTATTATTAACGTCGCTATGGCTATTTTATTTCTTAATTTCATTTCTTCTAGGTAGTGAATGTGACAGGATGTTTTAATGTCAATCAATTATAACCTCATTTATCTATTCATTCCAATAACTCTTATATATGTTTTGACACGGTATTTTCCTTATAAAATTCCTATATCTTAATATTAAAGCCCAATCAGTTTTAGCCATCACAAGAATCAGGTGAAATATAGTCCCAATAACTAATTCCATTGTGTAGTCTATGCCAGAAATCTTAACCTATATTTTAATGAGTAATTGTTATTTTAGAATGTCCAGATAGTTTAAACTCCATAATATCAGTTCATACTAGCAAGGAATAATCATTGTGTTTTTCATAATTAGTAGTCTAATAGGATTTTCCAGAGTAAAAATTGTTTACAAGTTTGTCATTGTAAATTAAACTTATAGTCTTGTATGAGTACATTGTTGTATAAGAATGTCTTAATTTCCTTTAAGTGTTAAAGCCAACTGTAATGTAGTTGCTTACATAAATTATTCTTTATTCTAATAGTTCATCACATAGCTGAGAGATATATTTAGTTTTGGTTATTATAAGGGAAAGTACCGGGGAAACAAATATTAAAAGTCTTTGTTCCTTCAATATGTTTTATTATAATTGTTAATGTAATATGTAATATTTTCTTTGTTCTGCATGGCGTTGTGGAATGGTGATTTTCCGGCATATAAAACATTGGGGATTTGATTCTGGGTTGGGTAAAAATATTTCATTTAAATATTTAATTTTCTTTAAATTACATTTCAACCGGAAATGCATTTCACCACTCCATTCCGCATAATATTTAATTGTTTTGCGAAAGATACCGACGCCCATATCTGGTCACACTAGTGCCAGGGCATCGGATCTTTCGCGCTACAGAAGATGTTTCGACGTGTTCCAGGATTGGGGGTTCACCGCTAGGGCTGCACCGCTAGGATTGCACCGCTAGGGGTTCACCGTTCCCCGTTTGGAATTCACTGTTGGGACTGCGCCGTGCCCGCTTGGAGTTCCCCGTTACACCGATTGGGACTCCACCGTTCATCGTACAGATTGACTGTACAAGCGGCGACGCTTCAGGCTGCACTGTAACACCCGAGCCACCGGTGTCCTTCAAGAAACAGAGTGTCGGCTGAAGGCACTACCGAAGACCCCCAAGCGTCGAGGACTCGGACGGCCAAAAGTTAAGCCCCAGCACCTTTTTTATTATTCCGACCAGATAACTTCCCTGTGCCGCGAATCCACACCCGTGTGTTTTGACTTTATTTAGAGACATTAGAGTTTGGTTCTAGTGCGATTTTTTAGAGACTTTATAGTTTTAATTTTATTAGTGGAAATTTAATTCCTGCCGGGTTAACGTATATGTTTTTATTTTCGATTCAATAAACAACTTGTAATTTTACTTGTTGTTTTTATTCTTGTACCTAGCCGTCAGGCGAACGTAACAGTAACGTCCAACGAACTGTCTACGTAACAGTTGGCACCCAACGTAACAGTTGGCACCCAACGTAACAGTGGCGCCCAAATATTAAAGGCAAAGCACAGGGAAGTTTTTTGTTTTGTGTATTATTGTGGTGTCGGTATTTTTCAGCTCCAAGTGGTAAGCCTTTTGTGGACGGAGGCTGAACGGGGGAGTACCACTAACCCGGTTCTCTTTAAAGAGGAACGGGTAGCCGATTATTGTTTTCTGGCTCCACAGGGTTATCCAATACCATCTCGGATTACCCACACACAGGCATAGTCTGCACAGTGGACTGATTTTTTTCTTTCTCGCAATATTTTAGTGTCAATTTCTTTCCTACTATTTTTTCTGTACATACTGATTTTTGTGTATTTATATTTTGTGTTTTTTTTCTAGCATTTTAATATTTGCATTTGTGTTGTGCGTAATTAACGTTCTTTTCAGAGATTTTAATTTTTTCTTTTTTTAGTGCAATTGTTGCATTAATTTTTTTTTATTATTGCAAAACATTTATTGTTTTGTGTTTTTTTATTATTATTTTTATTATTTTTTTTTTATTTCTTTTTGTGCTCTGAAAAGTTAATAGTGGTTACGTACATTATTTTGTTTCATTCTTAATATATTTATTATTTTTTTTTTTTTAACTTTGCTCACATCGTGTCACATTTCATTGCGTATTGTTTTTAAAATATTCAATTCTTTATTTTTAATTTCAATTAATTGGGTCACATTTTTTTTCTTTAAAAATAATTCCGATCTACCTTATCATTTTAGTTCCGCGCGTGGTTTCGTCTCACATTCTTCTTTTATTTATTTAATTTTTTTGTTATTGTTGGTCGTTAATCAATATTGTGATACATTAGCATTCATTTTGTTTTATCATGAATAGGCAAATATTAATCTCAACATTATTTCGCGCAGTAGTTGATTGTGTTTGTCTTTAGCGGATTAAAACAAGCCTACACGAATTTTGATGTTTTGTTTGGGAGTTTTGTTTTATGTGTTGTATGACTTCGTTATAGGTCTACACACGTTTGTTTTATTTGCGTTTTGTTTTTTTAGCGGAGTATGACAGTTTCTTGGTATAGGTCTACTCGTCTGCTGTTCTTCTTTTTCGTTACAGCGGGTCGTGACTGTAACAAATTCGCTAAAGACTAGACATACTCACAATGCCGCTTAATTTATTTAATTTTGTTTATTCATATTTTACTTATAGTCATCATCATTATTGGTTCGACTCTTGTTTTTATTGTCACATAGCTTTCGGAATTTGGTTTAATTTTTTAATAAATTTTAATTGTTTGTTATTGCGTTTCGGTCTCTGTCTACATTGTCTTTGATGAATTCATTTAAGCCTACACGGATATTGATGTTTAGTTGGGAGTTTGTTTTTTTTTTGCGTTTTTCGCGTTATAGCGGGTTAGTAGCCTTATATAGGCCTAATTCGTTTATTGTTTTGTTTTTTGCGCATTTATGGCGCGTTGTGACCTTTGGTTTGGGTCTGTTTTGTATTTTGTTTTGCGTTTTGCGCGTTTAGAGCGGGTTGTGACTCTTTAAATAAGCCTTCACTAATTTCCTCGTTAGAGCGGGTTGTGACTCTTTAAATAAGCCTTCACTAATCTTCTTGTTACAGCGGGTCGTGACTGTAACAAATTCATCAAAGACCAGTGTATTTTACAGTGCCGATTCGTCTATTGTTCACGTGTCAATATTCTTTCCCTTAGACGCTCCTTGTCACGCAGTGCTGTTCTTGAGTCCAATCTTTTAATAGAGTTGTACTCTAGTTGTATGGTAGTCTGTGGATTATAAATTTCCTCAGACAACTATGACAGGTCGTATGTTAGGTCGCATGGTAGGTATTTGGATGTGGAGGTATGAAAGTGAAGACAGTTACTGGGCGGTTCTGTTCTTCTTAAGCGCTTACCGCAGCGGATTTTACTACGTAAAATCCTTTCTCTGGGAGAGGGGGTATTGTTACGTTGTAACAACGTAAAATCATTAAAATTGTAAAATAAAAAATTTACGAACAAATAACTGCAATAAATATTTTTATTATCGTACGGAACCCGCGCGACGCAACTAGTATTAGCGCTCACAGCGCTATTCAGTGTCAACATCGGGAACAGTCTAGAAATCATGTCTACAATTCTCACACCTTCACCGTCGAGATTCTTCTATGTATGCTCCTTCTCGCTCGGAAGCATTAGTGTTTTCCATTTCGTATCTCTGTCGCACTTGTTTTGTTGGCGGATAGAAGGGATGGATCGGAATTCCATTCTAGATCGCCTCGTCCGCGCTGTAAGTTATCGTCTGAATATATATTCGGGTAGTTGACCCGGGAAGCGGTCATTATCATGTTTATTCTTTGTTCAGTGTAGTGCTGCAAAAAATATATAAAACAATGTAATATAATTGTGATAGTGTTGTGATTAGGCGGTTGGAACCCCCTGGTAAGTTCATACAATTATCCAAATTAATTAATTTTCATGTTAGGTAATCCAATTACAGTCTAGCAAGTAATATCTCAATCTTTTTATAGTATTATTAACGTCGCTATGGCTATTTTATTTCTTAATTTCATTTCTTCTAGGTAGTGAATGTGACAGGATGTTTTAATGTCAATCAATTATAACCTCATTTATCTATTCATTCCAATAACTCTTATATATGTTTTGACACGGTATTTTCCTTATAAAATTCCTATATCTTAATATTAAAGCCCAATCAGTTTTAGCCATCACAAGAATCAGGTGAAATATAGTCCCAATAACTAATTCCATTGTGTAGTCTATGCCAGAAATCATAACCTATATTTTAATGAGTAATTGTTATTTTAGAATGTCCAGATAGTTTAAACTCCATAATATCAGTTCATACTAGCAAGGAATAATCATTGTGTTTTTCATAATTAGTAGTCTAATAGGATTTTCCAGAGTAAAAATTGTTTACAAGTTTGTCATTGTAAATTAAACTTATAGTCTTGTATGAGTACATTGTTGTATAAGAATGTCTTAATTTCCTTTAAGTGTTAAAGCCAACTGTAATGTAGTTGCTTACATAAATTATTCTTTATTCTAATAGTTCATCACATAGCTGAGAGATATATTTAGTTTTGGTTATTATAAGGGAAAGTACCGGGGAAACAAATATTAAAAGTCTTTGTTCCTTCAATATGTTTTATTATAATTGTTAATGTAATATGTAATATTTTCTTTGTTCTGCATGGCGTTGTGGAATGGTGATTTTCCGGCATATAAAACATTGGGGATTTGATTCTGGGTTGGGTAAAAATATTTCATTTAAATATTTAATTTTCTTTAAATTACATTTCAACCGGAAATGCATTTCACCACTCCATTCCGCATAATATTTAATTGTTTTGCGAAAGATACCGACGCCCATATCTGGTCACACTAGTGCCAGGGCATCGGATCTTTCGCGCTACAGAAGATGTTTCGACGCGTTCCAGGATTGGGGGTTCACCGCTAGGGCTGCACCGCTAGGATTGCACCGCTAGGGGTTCACCGTTCCCCGTTTGGAATTCACTGTTGGGACTGCGCCGTGCCCGCTTGGAGTTCCCCGTTACACCGATTGGGACTCCACCGTTCATCGTACAGATTGACTGTACAAGCGGCGACGCTTCAGGCTGCACTGTAACACCCGAGCCACCGGTGTCCTTCAAGAAACAGAGTGTCGGCTGAAGGCACTACCGAAGACCCCCAAGCGTCGAGGACTCGGACGGCCAAAAGTTAAGCCCCAGCACCTTTTTTATTATTCCGACCAGATAACTTCCCTGTGCCGTGAATCCACACCCGTGTGTTTTGACTTTATTTAGAGACATTAGAGTTTGGTTCTAGTGCGATTTTTTAGAGACTTTATAGTTTTAATTTTATTAGTGGAAATTTAATTCCTGCCGGGTTAACGTATATGTTTTTATTTTCGATTCAATAAACAACTTGTAATTTTACTTGTTGTTTTTATTCTTGTACCTAGCCGTCAGGCGAACGTAACAGTAACGTCCAACGAACTGTCTACGTAACAGTTGGCACCCAACGTAACAGTTGGCACCCAACGTAACACGTTACACTGGAACACAGCAACGTTTACACACTGCCGCTTGACTCCCGAGACATTAGTTATTAAGTCATCTGTATCCGGGAATATCACCAGCTACCTTTACACTGGAACACAGCAACGTTTACACACTGCCGCTTGACTCCCGAGACATTAGTTATTAAGTCATCTGTATCCGGGAATATCACCAGCTACCTTTACACTGGAACACAGCAACGTTTACACACTGCCGCTTGACTCCCAAGACATTAGTTATTAAGTCATCTGTATCCGGGAATATCACCAGCTACCTTTACACTGGAACACAGCAACGTTTACACACTGCCGCTTGACTCCCGAGACATTAGTTATTAAGTCATCTGTATCCGGGAATATCACCAGCTACCTTTACACTGGAACACAGCAACGTTTACACACTGCCGCTTGACTCCCGAGACATTAGTTATTAAGTCATCTGTATCCGGGAATATCACCAGCTACCTTTACACTGGAACACAGCAACGTTTACACACTGCCGCTTGACTCCCGAGACATTAGTTATTAAGTCATCTGTATCCGGGAATATCACCAGCTACCTTTACACTGGAACACAGCAACGTTTACACACTGCCGCTTGACTCCCGAGACATTAGTTATTAAGTCATCTGTATCCGGGAATATCACCAGCTACCTTTACACTGGAACACAGCAACGTTTACACACTGCCGCTTGACTCCCGAGACATTAGTTATTAAGTCATCTGTATCCGGGAATATCACCAGCTACCTTTACACTGGAACTCAGCAACGTTTACACACTGCCGCTTGACTCCCGAGACATTAGTTATTAAGTCATCTGTATCCGGGAATATCACCAGCTACCTTTACACTGGAACTCAGCAACGTTTACACACTGCCGCTTGACTCCCGAGACATTAGTTATTAAGTCATCTGTATCCGGGAATATCACCAGCTACCATTACACTGGAACACAGCAACGTTTACACACTGCCGCTTGACTCCCGAGACATTAGTTATTAAGTCATCTGTATCCGGGAATATCACCAGCTACCTTTACACTGGAACACAGCAACGTTTACACACTGCCGCTTGACTCCCGAGACATTAGTTATTAAGTCATCTGTATCCGGGAATATCACCAGCTACCTTTACACTGGAACACAGCAACGTTTACACACTGCCGCTTGACTCCCGAGACATTAGTTATTAAGTCATCTGTATCCGGGAATATCACCAGCTACCTTTACACTGGAACACAGCAACGTTTACACACTGCCGCTTGACTCCCGAGACATTAGTTATTAAGTCATCTGTATCCGGGAATATCACCAGCTACCTTTACACTGGAACTCAGCAACGTTTACACACTGCCGCTTGACTCCCGAGACATTAGTTATTAAGTCATCTGTATCCGGGAATATCACCAGCTACCTTTACACTGGAACTCAGCAACGTTTACACACTGCCGCTTGACTCCCGAGACATTAGTTATTAAGTCATCTGTATCCGGGAATATCACCAGCTACCATTACACTGGAACACAGCAACGTTTACACACTGCCGCTTGACTCCCGAGACATTAGTTATTAAGTCATCTGTATCCGGGAATATCACCAGCTACCTTTACACTGGAACACAGCAACGTTTACACACTGCCGCTTGACTCCCGAGACATTAGTTATTAAGTCATCTGTATCCGGGAATATCACCAGCTACCTTTACACTGGAACACAGCAACGTTTACACACTGCCGCTTGACTCCCGAGACATTAGTTATTAAGTCATCTGTATCCGGGAATATCACCAGCTACCTTTACACTGGAACACAGCAACGTTTACACACTGCCGCTTGACTCCCGAGACATTAGTTATTAAGTCATCTGTATCCGGGAATATCACCAGCTACCTTTACACTGGAACACAGTAACGTTTACACACTGCTGCTTGACAGCAGACTATCCGACCTGGACGGTCCCTTGCACAAGGGCCCTATCACTTTGTAAACCCAGACGATAAAATTAGGGGTGCTTTATGTTTTACGCGTTTTGTCTGCCTGTCTGCCTATGGCGTTAAGAAACGGGCGGACTTAACTCCAGTTTTTTTTATTTATTACTAGCTGACCGACGCAGCTCCGCCCGCGCTGTGTTTACGTTAACTAAACTTTCAATAATATACATTCGCATAGAATACAAAACCTTCTTTTTTAAAGTGGGTTCAAAACTTAGACCCACTTTGTACTTGCCCTCCAAACCATGGAGACGTTTAGTTCAAATGGCGTTAAACAGTCACCCATCTATTTAATGACCTTACCTAACGTTGCTTAACCTGATCGATTTCCAAACATTGTTAACAACTGTCTATGAGTGTTCCCTTACAAATATTTATTATAATTATAATGAAAAATTGTTAAAATCAGAGCAAGCGTATAACCAAGTACACATTTTGACTTTAGTCCCCTCTCCCAAGGGAACCGTGGAACCGGGATAAAAAGTATCCTATGTCCTACATCGGAGTATTAACTCAAATCATGCCAAGTTTAGTTTCAATCCATCCAGTAGTTTCGGCGTGACGCTCAGCCGAGATACAGACAGACAGACAGACAAAAATAAAAAAAAATACATGTTTGGCTTTAGTATCGGTTATAGAATGCCCTCCAAACATAATTTTCAAAAGATCTTCAATGTACAGAATTGGACCTGTTACAGTTTTATTATAAGTATAGATTTATTTACAAATTTATATACACACAAACTTTTTATATTTAAAATATGGTTTAATCGGGGGAAGTACTTCACTATTTTTGGGATTTGTTTAACTATTTTGTTTAACTGCACCGTTGCTTAAATGTGTTTTTTCTTGAAATTTATACGTGTAAGTACGTACTTGTCAAATTTTACAACCTATATTTTTTACGGTTACATAGGTCGTATAATCAATATTACTTAAAGCAAGAATTATCGTCCCCACTTAGCCCTTAACTCTTAGGGCTTAAGGAATGGATGTGTCTACATGTAGGATGTCTCATTATAGTAGGTTGCAAATTGCATTCCGGTACAGAGAAGCATTTGCTTTGCGCAATCCAAACACCACCTGGCCGCAAATCGGCATGGCTTGCAAATAGGCTAGGAATATGACACAGTGTTTAAGACATAATTAGTAGTCATTTATTCTACAAAAATGGCGTTTGTATAAAGAAAACTAAGTCGTAGCGATGTCATATTCACACCATTTTGTTCAAGTTTGCTTGCCCTGGTCCTTACCAAGTATTTTTTTGGGTTTGTTGGAATGGGGAAGCCTCTAGCCCAATTTTTAGGATGCGTTTTTTAATAGGTTTTGCTGTTTGGACCATGTTCAAAAAATCTATCTATATGAACATGCTTGGTAGACTCCTTAGTCTACCTTGGACTAGAGGCTTCCCCATTCCAACAAACCCAAAAAAATATGTTTTACATTTTCATACTAAAGTAGCTCAATTTCATTTCGGAAATTATTAGAAGGAAGAGTGCAAGTGAAGAAAATATTTGAGATTTAATTTACTTATGTTAAACCTCCTTATTTATACTTTATAATAAAACTGTAACAGGTCCAATTCTGTACATTGAAGATATTTTGAAAATTATATTTGGAGGGCATTCCATAACCGATACTGAGGCCGAAATTTTTTTTTTTTTAATTTTTGTATGTCTGTCTGTCTGTCTGTATCACGGCTGCGCATCACGCCGAAACTACTGAATGGATTCAAATGAAACTTGGCATGATTTGAGATCTTACTACGAGGTAGGACATAGGATACTTTTTATCCCGTAATCTAGCACGGTTCTTTTGGGAGAGGGGATTAAAGTCAAAATGGGTACTTGGTTATACGCTTGGTCCGATTTTATCAATTTTTCTTTATAATGTAATAAATATTAGTAAGCGAACACTCATAGAGAGTTGTTATCAAGGTTTTGTAATCGATCGGGTTAAGCAACGTTAGGTAAGGTCATTAAATAGATGGGTGACCGTTTAACGCCATTTGAACTAAACGGGTCCGTGCTTCGGAGAGCAAGTAAAAAGTGGGTCCCAGTTTTTAACCGACTATAAAAAAAGAGGTTATGTATTCGATGCGAATGTCTGTTATTAAAAGTTTAGTTAACGTAAAAATAGCGCAGGCGGAGCTGCGTGGGTCAGCTAGTTATATTTATAATGAAGATTGAGTGATTTGGTAAACTTAAACCGAATTTTTCGCGTTACTTAGCAAATCTATACTGTATTCATTAACAAATATGAAATATCACGTTTCTATTAAACCAACAGCAAACATACCATCACGCACCATGAAGCATCGAGTCTGACAGTTTTGTAGAACTAATGAACTACTAAACAAATGATTTCCATTTAATACAAAATTTTCTTACAGTGACCCGAGTGATAGTGACAATGAACGCAAAAAGTGATGAGTAACTGTGCGAACTAGAGGAAAAAACTTTCAAAATGGACAAAAACGCGGCCGAAAATACCAAGGGCGGTCCAATGTGCGGGCAAGTGCGTCGGTGCCGGGACAGAACGCCGGATCTGTCGAGCGATATGTCGTTCGAGGAGTTGAGGAATAGATTCGACACTAGCGCCGTGCCTCAGAATGCGGTGCGGCGGGAAATCGCGTCGAACCCCGCTACGCACGGTAGTGCGACTAGACAGGTGGTAAGCGGGAAAATCTTCAAGAAGTGCAAGAGTGCCACGTTTCAGATAGATGGCGCTACGTATACGATTGGTGAGTTTTGCTGTGCATTAGCGGCTTAGTTAGTTCATTAGTTTTGTTTTATTCCGCTAGAGATTTTTATGGCGCTACTGGTAGCAAGGAAATTTAGCTTTTTAAAAGCAATAATAAGTACTCAAATGATTTTAAAATAACTTGTTATACAAAACCGATATTTAGTATATGAAAATAATCATTTAATTCTGAAATACCTAGCTTTATTTGTCTACCAGTTGTTAACCATTGAAATTAGTTAATGGACTAATCCATTAACTAATTTCATGAATAATTTCGTAAATCCATATTCGTGTTTTGGTATTTCAATACCTAAAATATATAAAATATAAGTTTTTTTGATCGTTATTTACAACATGACATTGTTCATATAATTATAATTCTAACCTAAAGTGAAACTATATTTCTAATTGAACTGGTCCGGATTCTAAGACAATTTAGCGTTTCCCCGGGACTCGCCAAGGGTCAAACCTCACTGTCTTCACTGGTCATCACTAGATCCTGGCGTAATCACAAAATTAATCCACCTACGTATTTTTTGACATAATAATAAATTATTAAAAAAAAAAACCGACTTCAAAGTAAATTATCAAAAAAGCAAAAAATAACGAAAAAAATATATTGAAGTCGGTGCTAGCTAATCATGTTAACTTACACTATCACCAGCTGACACCGACTTCAATATATTTTCGTTATTTTTTGCTTTTTTGATAATTTACTTTGAAGTCGGTTTTTTTTTATAGTTTATTTAACCCTTTTTAGTGACTTATTTACCAAGATAGGTATCACCACTATCACGCAACTCGAACGTCTACGTTACAGTAACTTACTGAAAACATAAAAAGTTTATATCTCTTAAACTACTGGACCGATTTGATGAAACTTATAATCTACCCTAAGTTGAAAAATACTCTAACTATTGCAAAAAGAATTTTCGAAATCGGACTTGTACTTCCTGAGAAATCGGCGGACAAACCTACATACATACATACACTCATAAAATTTGGTAAATTTGTTTAGAAGCCCAAATAGACTAACATATTATGCTAATATTACGCATTTTTATTAATATTACATACATACGCGTCGAATAGAGAACCTTCTTTTTGAAGCCGGTTAATGAAGCCGGTTAAAAATAACCCGTCAAGTACGAGTCGGACTTGCGCACCGAGGGTTCCATATCCATCTTTCGACGTATTAAAGTAATTTTACTATTATTGTAACACCTCAGATAGCAAAAAACTACGTGACATAAACGATAATCGAAATCTGTTTTGATATATGCAAATGAAGCTCTTTCATATGATACGCCACTCAATAAAGTAGTCTCACTTTGAAATTATGATGACCCATTTCGACCACCATTAAAAAAAAGTAAAAGAAAAAATAAATATTTTTCGTTTGCGATGAGGTTGGGTACGTAAGATCTAAAACTATTCCAAGTTTCGAATCGATAGCAGCACTGGTTCCTCAAATATATAGGTGTGACAGACAGACTGACAGATGAAAGAAATTGGAAATGCATTCTGCCAAAAATACTTAATAGATTGCCTAAATCAGTACTTGAAAAGATTGTAAGCAAAAAACCAGGCCAAATTAAAAGTATACTGAAGAGACACCTCTTAAATATGTAATAATTTTCAGACTTAAGCTGCTACTCCTTAACTGTATAATCTTTATTCTTATTAAGATTTTAGTTAAGAAACATGTCATTTTTGTTATTTTTTTTTCCGAAATAAACAGTTATTATTTTTTTTTATTTAGATGGACAGACAGACAGACAGACGAAGTCAGACCATAAGGGTTCCTTTTTTACCTTTTATGTATGAAACCCTAAAAATCAACATTACCAGTAGCCAAATAGTACGAAAACTTTTTAATGATCGAAGTTAGGCATGATACATTATAAAATTAAATACTTACTCACTACTTTTAAGGATCTAAATATTATTTATTGTATAGATATTTTACCAGTCCTTTTTTACATAATTTAGGGATGAGGCTACAAAAATGTTAACCTAATGGAAAGCGACACAACTGCCAATCGACAGTTGAACTGCATTAATTACTGTTCTTTTTATGTGAGATTGGTTATTATTTATTAACTCTTTTGAAGCCAGTTTAGTTTTCAGATTCAATATTCTTTACACAAAGAAACATACAAGTACTTTACTTACTTAGATTCAGACGGTATTTATCTTAGAGAAAGAAACCAATAGAGAGCTGGCACTTTCTTTCTCATTCGCGCAAGAAAAGGATGCATTTATATATATATATTATATGTGATAGAAAGAAACAGAGCATATGATTTTTTTGTCCCTCAATGTGTGTTCAAAATCTGGCGCACCTACGGTGCGTTTTATTCGAGTACTCATGAAATTTTCTAGTTCACGACCTAGCTTTGGAGTTTTAAATTAAATTGCATTATGAAATATCGTTAAAACTACATAATAGGCGCATTTGAATAAATATCCATAACGTGTGTTAAGTGTACGGATGATTATTTTCTGTCCTTATCGGCGGTATGCTAGTTAGATGTCTTGTTATATTCTGTCTACGGTATTTATACATAGGTGACATAACGACATATACATATTCTATGGACTATGTTCAAAATCAAAATATTTAAAAAAATATCGTGCTTGCGCTATTTAAAACCTCCACACAGCTTGGCCACTAATAAAATTCCAAAAACGAAAATAGAACGCCGCCATAAAATGAATTCGGAAAATAAAAATAAAAACACGGCGGGGAATTTCCACAACCCCCGAGTTTATCTAGTGCAGCGATAAAACAAATTGTTACCGTAGGCTCAGTTGAAATGTCGGCCCGTCACGCAAACTCCGGCTTACTGGCTGTGATCCAATTAACGCGCATGTAAATGTAGCCTTATATAAAGTTTCTTTGTGATTGAATAATGTACTGTGTGTCACCGATTTCGAGGCGACATTATTATTAAGGTGTTAATTCGAAAGAGTAGCGATGTAAGGCTTTTACGAGGTATTCTGTGGAGATTAAATATGTGCAGGTCACTCGTGGTAGATATTAGTAGTATCAGATATAGGTACTGCGGTATCTGGGAAGCTTCGATTTTCTTGTTTGAAAAAAGCGTTAATTTTCAATTTCTTTACTACAATCAAAATAATAATAATATTTTGTGACAATCCACACATGGTCATCTGATCCCAAACTAGGTAGAGCCTCCCGCAAAGATGGCTGATCTAATGTAAAATTGCCTGCTGTGGTCGTATCGGCCAGTAGGAATTTATTAGGTATTATCTACCTATACATATATAATTACTTGTCCTGACTGACTGACTGACTGATTCATCAACGCTCACCAAACCGCTGGACCTAGAAAGCTGAAATTTGGGCAGTAGGTTCTTTTTATGATGTAAGCATCCACTAAGAAAGGGTTTTTGAAAATTCCACTCCTAAAGGGTTCAAATGGGGTTGGAAAAAAAAGCGGGTGTAGCCGCAAGTATTTGCTAGTTTATAATATGATAATAGAGCAAGTGCTCTATATGAAGTAGCGTGGGTTGACAAAGACAGCCCTACTCTCTAGGAATATAAAACCACTTATAGATTAAGTATGCTAACTTCTATAAGGCTTGCTCCCTCTTATAAAGATAATTCGTAAACATATTTTCTAAAAGTTTCGTATAATAAGCATAATTAGGCATAGAAGTTACGAAGTACTCTATTACGAATAGCAAAAACCTTCACCATTAGGCCTACAAACATCAAAGTAAACAAAACTATCCCAATTAAGGTCTATTACAAACATTCTCCAACAAAGTCTATTTCATAAACTTATCTATATAAAAGAAAACGTATAAGAAAAATGGGAGGCGAAATATCTCAAAAGCGAGATCCTAAATCTCCACTGAGACGATTCTAAGGGTCGCTCGAGGGTCTGGCAAGGTCAGGGTCCAAGTAAAATGGAGTCATTCGGTTGTGTAGCCAATTTGTGACGTCTGATGTTAGGAAAACTTTTGCATTTCGCCTTGTTACTGGATCAAAGGAACTTCGGAGTACAGTGTCGGCATACATACATAAGTGTGATGAATTGAAAATTATAAATGGTTGTACATAATTACCTAAATTCAGGGTTATCAGCAGCCAAAAGACAGTCACTGCAAAGCAAAGGCCTCCCGCTTAGAAGAGAGGGGTTACTGTAATCCTATCGCTTGGTAACCCAAAATAAAGACGCAGTTGCCCATCTTCTTGTTTTCCCTTAGTCGCCTCTTACGGACACCCACGGGAGGAGATAGGAGGTTGTTCTTCTTACCCAGACACCCCACGGGTAAAATTCAGAGTAAAAGTGATTCATTATTTATTTTTACCGCTTACTATTAATAAATATACATATATATGTATTGACTGATTAGGTTGCCTATTAGGTTTTAAATTATTAATAGCGCGATATGCAAACGAAATAATGCACTAATTTTGTTTTAAATTAGAGATCATTATCAGCTCTCTAAATAGTTTTTTTATCTACAACTGTATCTAGTTACAGAATGTGACCTCAGTATGGAGTACATTTGAATATGTACTGAGATTAGGTATCCGTTACACTCATTTTTAATTTCATTATGGTTAAACTTAACTCTCTCTCTCCATCTTAAGAGCTGGGCTCTTGTCGGTGAAGTAATTTCCAATCCGATCTATTATATGCCTTCATTTTGACCTCCTGATACGACATTCCACCCAATTTTTCCGCTACTTGCTTCATAAAACTTCGTCTGGGTCTTCCTCTTCCCCTTTTCCCTTCTATTTTACCTTCCAATATCGTTTTAAAGAAGGTGTCGTATCGTATCAAGTGGCCAATCATCTTTCCTCTCCTATTCTCAATAAATCTTAAAATTTCTCTTTCTTCATTGACCAATTCTAAAACTTCCTCATTCGTCTTCCTTTCTGTCCAACTTATTCCCTCCATTCTCCTCCAACACCACATCTCGAATGCTTCCAACCTTTCTATATCCTTCTGTGTAAGGGTCCATGCGTCACTGCCATACAAAGCGATGCTCCAAATGTATGTTTTAATGAGCCGTTTTCTTATAGCAGTTGCTATCCTGGCTTTGAACAAATGTTTCTTACAATTGAATGCCCTTTTAGCCATCGAAATTCTAGCAATAATGTCAGGTGTTGATTTAGAATCGTGAGTTATTTGACTACCTAAGTATTTAAAAGTCTTTACTGCTTCTACTGAGGTGTTATTCAACGCAATTTGTCGGTTTAATGATGGAAATTTAGCAGTTGTTAAGATTTTAGTTTTTGTTATGTTTATTTTTTATCCAAATTCCTCAAAAGTTGTATTCATTATTTGTAAAAGTTCTTCTAAATTTTCTATACTATCAGCTAATGCTGCTATGTCATCTGCAAATCTAATAATTCTTATATTTTCTCAATTAATTTTAACCCCTCCTTTGTTAGTTTCTAAAATTCTACGAATGGCACTCTCTATATATATATTAAATATCAATGGTGATAGAGGGCATCCTTGTCTAACTCCTTGTTTTATCTTCGCTTTTTGTCTTTCTTCCCCTATTTCTATTATGGTTTCCTGATGTTTGTATAGTTCATAAATTATCCTCCTATCTCTGTAGTCTATTCCTGCTTCTTTTAAAATTCCCATCATTTTTTTCCAGTTCACTCTATCGAATGCCTTCTCCAGGTCTATAAATGCTTTATGTGTACTAAGACCTAAATCCATACGTCTGTCTATAATCAGTTTCAACGCCAGTATGGCTTCTCTAGTACCCCTTTGTTGTCTAAAGCCATATTGATCAGGTCCTATGTAATTTTCCATCAAAGGTCTTATTCTATCTTGGATGATCTTAAGAAGTATTTTTGCTGCCTGCGAAATTAGGATAAGTGTTCTGTGTTCTTCACATTTAAGAGTGTTGCGTTTTTTCGGTATGGTCATTCTACTAACTTGAAAGTCCTTAGGTATTGTTCCCGTAATATACATCTGCTGAATCAGCTCATATATTCATTCAGCATGGGCACAAAATTTGCATGCTTAATTAGTTCGATATATAAATGGTCATCGCCTGCTGCTTTTCCATTTTGTATGCATCTCACAGCTTTATCAAATTCTGCCCTCAAAATGACCGGACCCTAAGCTGTCCTTATCAACTGTGTTTCATCCTCTAAGTCCCCAAATTTGAATCCCTCTCCTTCATAAAGTTCTTCTATGTACCTTTTCCAATGTTCTGCTATGTCTCCAGTATCTATTAAAATTTTACATTCTTCGTCTAATATAACTGTACTTTTTGTAACTACTTACATTAATTTCTCTTGCACTTTTTTAGTAAGACATTTGCCCCACCCGAGACATTAGTTATTAAGTACCTACTCCCGGTAATTTCAATAGATTGCAGTTAACCGCTACCTTATATTGAGTAAAAAATTGTTATATTTTCCTGAAGATTGTATAACATGCTGTCAGTTGTAAGGTTGCCGAGCAAGCCAAGTAAAGTCTCTAATTGAAACATTGCACGATAAATGTCACGAAGTTTATTGAAAGTACTCGTATAACTTTTGAATTGAAATTGTATAACAAACTCATAAAAAATTCTATGTAACGAATTGAAATGTATAAGGTTAACTTTTTTCTAAGCATGTCGTAATAAATAAAATAATGTGTATATTATGTTTTCGCGTTACGCATTAAAAAGCGACAATTATAGTAAATTAATAATTAAATAAGACTAAAATACAGTTTTAGGTGTAAAATATTTGGAAGAAGCTAGAATCTTCATGATTATCTTCATTTTTGTCTCCGTTTAATTAAATGAAATGAAATTGTTTATTTCAAAGAGGAGGAGGAAATTAGCACTTTCAAATTGACATATTTTATAGAAAAAAACTACCACCGGATCACAACGCGGCCTCAACTGAGAAGTTCCCGCAAGAAACTCAGTGGGCCTGTCATTTTTTAATCTATTTCATTTCAACATAGTATGTACATTTTTTCTTTTCAACATAGTATGTACATTTGATTCACACAAACATAATTTTATCTGTGCCAATTTGTTGCTATCGGAATATTAAAAAGTAAAAAACGAATCAATAGATAATAGATAAAAAAAAGATATTTAAAGATATAATAAATAAGGATATCTATCTATACTTTAATAAAACTCAAAGAGCACTTTTTCTGTACATTGAATATTTTTCCAACATTTCTATGTGGGGATACTATACTATCGACATAGAGGCCAAAACAATTTTTTTTGGAATTGTTGTCTGTCTGTCTGTTGTGTGTGTTTGTCCAGGTATCATTTGAAAACCCGTGGATAGATTTTGATAGGACTTTCACTGATGTGTTGTGTAGAAGTAGGAGTATAAATTGGTATATAAAACTTCACGCTATGTTTCATAGGGGCTAAGCAGTGAAACATTACTTGCACATATTACCACGTAATTTCCTTTGTATGTGAATAGGGCAATTATAGACTGATAAGTTAATCATTAAGATATGTATTATTACGCTATATACAATAGGGACTGAGCAGACATTTAGTTTGCATAAGATAGTATGGCAGTAGCGAAGGGTCAATTTTTGTAAGGATTAAGCCGGTCCGGTACACCCAGGACATTTACATTAGATTTCTGTATTGTTCTATGTACTTTGCTGATAGCAATATGACATTATATCTTTGAATAGTTAAAATCTGTAAATCCCGAGCGAGTCCAAACTAGATTAGGAAAGAAATAGGCTAGGGAAAAATACCATCTCATTTCATTTAAAAGCCAGCGGCTAGGTCAGCTGCACCACCAAGGCTACATTTGTATAGGTAGGTAGAAATTGAGAATACGAAATTGCAAAATTTTTACTTAGGTAAAAGACCTAAAATGACTCGAAATGATCTAATCTAACGCAATAAAATGTACAACTACAATTCACACTACACACAATGAACAGCGCTCCCAAAAAACGCTTCAAGGTCAGGGCTCAGGGGGGTTCATGAAATCTAATGAAACTCCTCAAGTCCAGGTAGTGTATAGGTATTGTATTACAGTCGCAACGATAAAAGATGCGAAAAACTTAGAACTTTCATTATCGAATATCATTAGACAGTAATTTACGATGTTAGCGTGATTTACATTATGAACAGCGCCATCTATGAAATTGAGGTGAAATTGAACATACAATCACTATAGAACTTTAATTTTTTTTTTAAATATAAAAGAAAGTCGTGTTAGTTACACTATTTATAACTCAAGAACGGCTGAACCGATTTGGCTGAAAATTGGTGGGGAGGTAGCTTAGAACCAGGAAACGGACATAGGATACTTTTTATCCCGGTAGGTTAAGGTTAAGCAACGTTAGGTAAGGTCATTAAATAGATGGGTGAACCGATTTGTATGATTTTTTTTGTGCATTGACATTTTGACATTTCATTTGACATTTTAATAATTATTATTCCTTTCACATTATTATTATTTGGTAAATTTGCTAGTAATCGCTAAAGTTAAATAATAATTCACTATAATATGTATATTTTTTATTATTATTGTGTTTGCTTTGTATAAATTAAGCTGCACCCAAATGTATGGTCGAGTTTCTAATATTTGCACGTCATTGTATGACAGACATGTTGATCTAAGTTAATTAATATCATACCATCTTGCATGCAATTGTATGTATACACATGTTTATGCAAAATAAAAATTATCTTATCTTATCTTATCTTATCATATCGGGTAGGTCTGAGAATAGGTCATAAAGTATATTTCATACCACTAGGTTAAGGTTAAGCAACATAAGGCCAGGTCATAAAATTGATGGGTGAACTGATTTATATGAAATTTTGTGTGCATTTCTGGTAGGACTGAGAATAGGCCGTAAAGTATATTTCATGCCGCTAGATTAAGGTTAAGCAACATAAGGTAAGGTCTTTAAATAGATGGGTGAACCGATATGTATGAAATTTTGCGGGTAGGTCTGAGAATAGGATATACAGTATATTTTATGCCGCTGATACCATGATTGACGAGGATATATAGAACGAGAGGAGGGTGCAAGAGAGGGAGAGGGGAGAGTGATGGAGTGAGTGATCGGAGGAGTTAGGTGGAGCAAGGGGGGGAGAAGTGAAAGGGAGCAAGTTGGGAGAAGAGAGAGGAGGGAGAGGGTTCAGAGACGACAACGGGGAGAGGAAGAGTGGAAGTGTGACGGGGAGCGAAGCGGGAGGGGAGAGAAAGAGCATAGAATTAGATTTTTCTTATAAGAGAGAGAGAGATGGAGAGAGATAAATCAAGGGAGTAGGGAGAAAAGGGGAGCAAAATGTATTTAAAGCGCGGGTGGAGCTGCGCGGGTCAGCTAGTAATATATAAAGATATAACCAATAAAAAAAAGAATAAGAGTAAAGGACAGTGGTTGGACCAGTCCCCCCAAGCAGCACCCGCGCACGAGTTGACTTGAGCAGCAGCCATCACTCAAGCAATCAAGTATCATCAAGCATATCAGAGGGAAGGGTGTGACCCGCCACACAAAGCCGCTACAAGCAAAGACTTTTCGATGGCGAGCATGACCAAACCAAGGTCCCTCTGACTATCGAACATTAAATGATCCACTGTACAGTTAAGCACTTCAAGCAAGACACGTGGCACTTTAACATACAATTTTTATCACAAGTCGTTTGAGTTAGATACATCATGAAGACTAATTTACAAGCTCAAGTGAATTGCCTTCAGAACTTAAATAAAGCAAGGTAGGTACCATCAAGATCGGCAAAGAAAGATTTCAGTCACAAAACAGCAGCATGTAGGTACTAGCTTTATTCTGGTATGAAAGCACTATAGATGGAGAATCCACATCTACGGTTGATTATTGATGCATAGCCGCTGACTATCGGCCCATAAAAAGGCTTAAAGTAGCTCAACGGTCTATAGAAAGAGTATAGTTGAAGAGACTCTACATAACAAAATTTGGAACTCAACATTCGTAGAAGAAATAAGGTAACCAACTTAGCTCTGATGGTTTAAAGTAAATTAGTTGAAGAAGCAGTGTAGTCCAGAGAACTGGAGGGGAAAACAGGTTCTTCAGTGGTGATCAAAAAACAATGTGGGACCTCACTAGATGGAGAGATGACCTCGTTGAGGTGGCGGGTAGCCATTGGATGCAAGCGGTACTACATCGGCCATAGTGGATGGGAATGTCCACAGGGGGAGGCCAATGTCCACATTGGCCTCCCCCATTCACATGATTTCTTGTATAGTGATGATTTGCTTTGATTAAAAAAGCGACCACATGTGATGACTACGCACCGGAAGACGCAGCCATTAATATAATATATAAACAAGATAAACATTTACTAACTAAATCACATCTAAAATGTGGTCGCGGCGGTCGCGGATTTATCAGTGCTGGTGGCGAAAACGTGAACTAACGGTTTTATTATGATAATGGCGTGTAGTTTGACGGATTCATATAGACAGTAGCGACACTCTTATCAGCAAAAAAAATTTTGTCAGCCTGTGTCTTTAAGAGAAATAGCGACACAAGGGCGCTATTTCTGTGTACCACTGTTCGCATCGAAACACCTAATCTAGTTTCAATAATATATCGATGGGTGCAGTATAGGCAGGCCTCCTTCCAATAGGTGGCCGACAAAGTTGTGAAAGCCGCTGATAAGCGGTGGATGCAAATTGTCGTTATTGGTAGCGTTCTAAGGGTCTTTGGTTAGCAGTGGACACTGGACATGATCCCTTCTTTTAGCTCATAATGACAAAGAAAATATATAAAAACCTTGAGAAAACTATTTAAAAACTATGCAAATAAAAAAAAGTTCCTCCTTCTTCTAGAGCGGGACAGAATCATTAAAACATAAATACATATATTTGACATAGTTATAATATTTTATTACATTTTTTAACAGTTAACTTCCTCTACTTTTTCACGTTTATCCAGAAACTAAATATATGGTACTTAGAGATTTAATTATTAAGGAACTATTTATGTAGATCATAGTCTCGAAAAAAAAATACTTTTCATAATTATCCTAATCATTATGCGCGAGCATGCGACGGTGTGAGTGACTCAGGGGTGTCGAGAGGTGTGCTGCGCTTTCTCCGAAGTTACTCGCGGCGTTATGCCCTTTAACACTTCCACCCCTGGAGCATATAGCTCTAACAACTCCTCTCTGGACGGCCAATTAAGGCAAGCCAGAGCTGAGAGTCCTGCGGGCCCCCTTCGGTTTCCACTCGGCCGACGAAGACACGCCGAGATGGGGGCCCTGACCGACTCTCTGGAGCACTCGGGTCCGTGGTGTCGTTACGCACCAACAGCTGGCCACAAGCTGCCCTGCGGTTTTAGTTTATAATTATTATTATTATGCATAGCAAATATATGTACAGACGAATTGTGACCCTATTTTGAAATCGGTTGGAATTATTAAATTTATAGGTAGGTACTTAATAATAATAATAGGTATTCCGGGACAATCCAGTCCCGGTCATCTGATCCCAAGCTAGGCAGAGCCTGTTCCATGGGCACCAGACAATTAATACTAATACTTGTAATTACGTTTTTTTTTTGTAAATACATAGTACCTATAGGTATATATAAATAACACCCATACACCAAGTGGGAACCTATTGGGTAGAAGCCTGGATACTTATTTTTACATTTCGAGGCGCGCAGTGAATTGCCGCGTAGATATATGCTTAAATACTACGTAGTACAATCACGTACAATCGAGAATAATTATACCTACATAAATATTCAAACACTTTACGTATCTTATTTGCATGAAACAATGACCAATTATAATATTGTTTTTCCGAATCAGTCTGTTTACCAAAAGGTATAACAATAAAAACATATTTGATGATGAGAACCACTTAAAATGTGAATACTATTATAGAGACTACACATTATTGTTTCACAACATAATAAATAGTAATAAACTGCTCTCTTAGCAAAGTTGTCATACTACAATATGAAACGCATGCCTACTTAACTTTTCTCTAATCACGTGAAGAGATGTGTCATTCCCATACATTTGTTTTCAATTCTCTAACGTTTCGTATTGTAGAATGATTTAGTTACGGCCCCTAGTCATCGCTATATTTTCTTCATATCATTAGAGTAATAAATAGCAAATTAGTCTCATACCACTTGTACAAGAGTTGTTTAAGTAGAATCAAAAATATTTACTGTGAATTTGGCAAAAAAGTATGAACTATAAATAACTCTAAATTTATTTAATTTTATGATAGAATTGTTACTGACTGTACCTGTTAAAGTCGTGTCCACAGTCGTGCCTTTTTATTAAATATTCAGGAAAATGATGTTGCGGTGTGAAAAATAAATATAAAACGGTTTTAATTATTTATAATGGCCGTTTAGGTTATTATTTATTTTTCTAGGTAGGTTCGTTGTGCAAGGTACCACTGCAGTGTCAGATATTCTGCCGCCCAGCAGCAATGTGTAAACATTGCTGTGTTAAAGTGTGAAGGGCACTGTAGCTGGTTAAATTACCGGACATAAGCGGCTTAATGTCTAATGTCTTTAGGGTCGGCAACGCGCTATTGATTCTTCTGGTGATGCTAGCGATCAGCTGCGGTGACTGCTTACCTTTAGACAGCTCGCATGTTTATTTGCCACCTTGATGGTATAAAGAAAAATGTGTAAGGTGCACAAAAAAAAGTTAAATAATTCAATTGGAATCAAGTGTCGGTGTTCTTGCATTAAGTTTTGATTTCATTCAGTGCTCTGAGATGAGCCACAGTGCTGTCACCCAAGACACTTCTCATCCAAACAGCACCACTATCAAGTGACGTTGTTCTTGCATTGAGTACTGGTGTCAGAGCTCTAAGATGAGCCACAGTACTGTCACTCAAGACACTCCTCATCCAAACAGCACCACTATTAAGTGCCGTTGTTCTTGCATTAAGTACCTATTGGTTTCAGTGCTTAAGATTAGTTACAGAATTGATAACTGAGACACTTCTCATTTAAACAACGCTAGCATTAATAATAAATAATAATAATAATAATATCTTGGGACAATCCACACACGGTCATCTGATCCCAAACTAGGCAGAGCCTGTACTATGGAAACCAGACAACTGATACTAATACTTATATACATTTTTTTTAGCATAATATAATATACATATATGCATTTTTTTTTTGCATTGGTTGGCATTATTCCTGCAGTAAGTACTGATTTAAGTGCTACACTAACTTGAAGCTGAGATACTTACGTTGCTTCTTCTGCCACGAATAAAAAATATATACGTATATAGGTGCAGTCAAGACACTAATTTAAATTACACAGAGTCAAGACGAAATCTTCTACGTATTTTACACGCAGTTATACTAAGTGCCTGAATATTTTTTTATGAAAATCACGTTATGAGAAATCCGCTCGTGGCCTAATAAAATGTTGCGCGTCAACAAAATTTAATAAGAGAAATTATACTCTGGCTACAGATTTAATATTTTTCAATTTTTTTATTTCGGAATCAGCATTTTACGACTACGTGGAAGTTTTTGAGTGTAGGTATGATTTAATTTGCTGAGCGTTGCCATGTGAAATAATAATAGGCATGATGACTGCAACACAATACCAATAAATCTGTGGTTTTAAATATTAGAACAGATTGCACTTATTCCAAAAATTCATCTCATTTTCATAATAATAGAGAGATTTTCGTGATATTTAGGCAAATAAATTACTTAAATACAGCTAATCGCCATTTTGTAATAAACTCTGATAAGAGTGAATGACGTCAATCCGGTGTAAATAAACAACTGTCAAACTGTCATCTCAACTTTTTCTTTCATACAATGATTCACTTTTATACCTACAGACAGATGTTTATTTACACCGTAGTGACGTCACAAAATGGCGTCATGCACCGGCCATCGTTTTGGAACGAAATTTTAATCTCTATTTTAAAAATTGAAAATATTGCTATTAATTGTAAAGGAGTTGTTCCAGAAATGTATGGAGCCTGGGCCAGCAACATGTACACTATATGTATATATAACTATGCAATATAGTAACTGTCTTGTAATGTTCTCATTTTTTAATATTGGTTCATTTTCTTGTACATTTAACATATCTTGGTCAAGGAGAGCAACACTACTGTACCAACACCACACAATAATATTTTGATGGACCGGAAATACGTAACATAAATGTAATATTGACAAGACAACAACTGACTGAGTGAACATACTGCAATTGAACTAGTTATGAAATAGCACTCATACGACGAATTCCAATCCAAATCACAGTCGATAATCAATACAGTAAAGCCCCGGGCCAAGAAAGAAGAAGTCAATTAATATCCGTAAACTTAAATAATCACTAAAAACACCGAAATATAATATGTACTCCCGTAAACAATCTATTGCGAAACGTCATACCTATAGCATTAACTAACAGTAAAATAATGTCAAACGCAACTGTCATGGCGGCCCTAAAAACAGGGTGGACATACTAAATAACTCCATAAGTAATCATTTATGTACAATTGTACTCTGCTTCAAATGTATTTACAAGTATTTTTATGTAAGTCTCCTATGTTTTTCCTATTTTTCCATGTAGTGTACATAGTGGTGGCCCAAAATGGAACATCTCCTTTAATACAAAAATATGATTATTTTCGGCAATAGTAGACCCGTAAGTACATTATAGAGTATTTTTCCAAAATTAGTCATCATGCCTATTATAATGAAGAATCTTACTTTAAATTTAGAATATCAGGTGTTATAAGCCCGAACCCGAACCTTTTATTTAATTCCCTCAAGACCTCAAACGGCAAATTATTTAAATACGGAACAAGAGAAACTCGTTTATCGATAAAACTAATATTTTCATACATTACAAACGTTAACATAACAAAAGAGCCTGTGGGCGATTCAGGTATAATATTTAGTAAAATAGATTGCCCAGTCCCGGGGAATTCGAATTGGAAGTACCATTAGCAGCTACCTGTGGCGGGTTGGATCATGTGGCTCGCGCGACAGTCGAGCGCAGGCTTCCACGCGGGACAGTAGTGCGGTCGCGTCGGCCCTCCGACCGCCTCCCGAAACCTCCGGGCCGCAGTCCGAACACAATCTGACCGATCACTCAAATTTCGAAACGAAAAATAAAAAAAATGGGAAATCAGGAACAAGTGTGAATAAACTTTCCGTTATCAAACCGAACGGGACCACCTGTTGGCCGCGATTTGGCATAGAGCAGTGGACAGCGTCGCAATCTGTTTACACGTGGGGACCACCCTCTAGGGGACATGACGCAACGTTTTATAGTCGCCCCGTGCGTAACTATGGTGGAAAAACAACATACGTCGCATGGAAATAGGTTTCCGTGTTCTCACCTGTTCTGAAAAGCACGCCTTGTTCGCTAAATTACGATCCGTTTAAAAACTAACATTCCTTTCGCGTGCGAAGCTATGCTTGTTACTACTAAACGCCACTAAATGGTGTAGTTTTTGTGATTCGAACCCGTAGTTAATTATTTTGAATACGTATTCGCGGTTAATTAAAGGCAGACAATGGTAGGTTTATACGTCAAAATGTTGAACAAAGAAGCGTTTGAGCTGTCAGAATTTACAATTTATGTACAAAAGTAGCGATGTTGAAAAATTAAGAACACTTAATGAGTTCAAGGCTATTGGTGAGATATAAATTGAAGTAGTTGAACGTGCTATGTAAACAATGGAGAACTATACTAAACAGATATAAATAGGAAAACCATTGACTTAGCTACCACTTCCTTCCTAATAACTTCCATGATTGATTTTTGAGTGTTGATAGGCGCGCACGATTGGTATTTGGCAATATCTACATCAAACACTACTTATAGTAATCTAATAGAGACATATTTATTGCTGGATATATATCAAATTTGAATGATCATATCATAAATAACACTAAACCCACAAACCCACAAAAATAGACTTTAGTTTCAAAATGCCTAACCATTAGATCGGTCAATCGGTTTTAACGACTGTGACTATCTACAAGTGAGCAGTACTTGGATCTGAGTGTAGTGAAGTGACAGTGCAGTGGAAATGGATTAGGAGATAGCGTATAATGTGATGATGCGGCGCGGTAAAGTGTTATTGGAAGCTAGCAGGCAAGGGTCCGTCGACGGGAAGGGCACAGTGGCTATGGCCAATGACAAGGAACTAGTGCACAAATGCCATAGTGACCCTGGTGGGGGCAGAGCGCTGGGTGCCGCACCTAGGACGCAGAGGCATCGATCTGCCTCGGGAGCGACGAGGAAATGCGTCCTAACCCTCGATGGGTACTCGTATGTCATAGGTGAGTTCAAATCGCATTTGCCAATTGTTCCAGAATTTATTTGTTGATTATACAGAATCAAATGTCAGTCAATTTGTTGACGTGTTTACATAGCAATAACTTGGATGCGGAGTTAGCGAGCATTCAAATTATGATTTAAATGTTCGTATAAAAGATTTACTCGCGAGACAAGGTTTCTTGACGAGCATTGTTGTTATGGTTTTAAACGAATGCTGCTTACGATCAAATATTCACCGTTTGCCATTAAGTGTAGATAGTGCCTGCACTCAACTTTGAAAGTTGCAGTTTTATTGTTTTGTCTCAGTACAAATATCAACAATAACTTAAATAAAGAGGATTGTCAAAAATTGTGTGTGTTCTTTTACTTAACAATATGGGTATTTAATAGACTCTCGTTTAGTTATATCTCTGGTGACGGAGGAGGAGTGTGCATATATGCAAGCTTACCATAACTAATGGGAAAAATATTCCCAATAGTTCTACGGAACTGCTGGTAATGATCGGTCTAGTCATTAAGATGAATAAAAAAGTTTATTGCTTTAATATTACGACCTTACTTTACTTAACTTTCTATTCTACCTATCCTTCTTAGTTGTTGTACATTTTGCTTGCTCTCACTCTTTAATTTTTTTTTCCTCTACCACTCTTGGGCTTGCTGGTAGAAAACTCAATTATGAGTTAAGCTCGCCTTTGTACTTCTTTCATGTATTGTATTTTATCTGTGTCTTGTGTGTATGTGTACAATAAAGAATTGAAGACGTATTAAAGACCTTTAACTTTATAAACGAGATACTTAGCTACAATCCCACATGATGGTAAGCGGCAATGACTTCGCCGATGGTAAAGCGTAGTACTCGTAGCTTATTAATTAAAAGTATGGCTGCACTGATACCACAGCGACCACTCATAAACCATACACACCTCATGGACACAATGTTTCTCGAAGATTCTATAGTATTTGTTCGAGTTGCTTCATTTAATAGCCTCCAAATCATAGGTTTATTACTCATTGTTTTTTAAAATATTCTCACAAAACATCGTGATTTGGGCATTGAACTGTTTGACAGTACACAAATTTTGCTATGATTTGTTCCGGGTGAAACAATTGTTATTTTACAAGACACTGTTTCAAACTTATTATAGTCTCCATACTACTACATATAATATTATAGCCGCCTTGAATGGTGTAATAGTTATATGTTCACCTGATGTATTTATACAATCAGCTCTAGAAGATTTTGCTGATAGACTAATATTTCTCCTATAAGCTATAGAATCCCTAATAGTATTCGTATCTACGCGTAATGAAGAAACAGATACTTACTGATAATTCCAAGACAGCGGGCCTAATGAAGTTACAGAATCCAAACGAACCACATGTTCGTTTATTTTTGTGTTCCCCAAGTTGGTTAGTTATTAGATACTTGAAACCAGAGGCAAAATAAGTTTAAACTGCAAAATAAATATAAACTGGTATTTTTTTTAATAAACTTGGAATATTTGAAGAAACGGTAACTACAAAAGTCATGTAATTAAGAAAAATCTCAAGGGATGAAAGGACGGGATATAATAAAGTTTCCGACCCACTACCTTGATCCTAATTAGGGTTCCGGGGTCTGGCTCGTCGTTGAGACAAGCGACAGGATTTCAGCAACTCGATAAAGTCTCATTATGTCCTTATTACTAGGTGACGATATTGGAAATATTATTAATTAAAGTTCACTGGCTAATTGTGCGTACAAATTCGTAGACTCGAGAAGTCTGCGCTGTTAAGTTCTATACTACGATCTGACCTAGTCTTAAAGTATATTTTAACTTAATTTATGCCGATGCTTATTCCAAATTTTAACCGATAGGAATATAATATAAATATTCTGAGAAAACCCACACACGGTTATCTGATACTATACTAGGCAGAGCCTGTACTTTGGAAACCAGACAAATGATACTAATACTTACATACTTGTTTTGTTATTAGATACTTAAATAGATAAATACCGCCCAGGCACTTGGTGGGAATTAAATCCACGCCACGAGCTATTGGGTAGCGGCCAGGGTGTCTAGCCACTAGACCAACAGGCCCGTCAAAAGGTATTGGTAAATCTTTCTTTTCTTCTATTGTTTTGTATTTTCTTCTCTCCTTACTTATTTATCATGGATGGTGAAGCACCCTAAATTAATATTGTCACATAGAATCTGTCTTATCATTGCAATAACATAGTAACAAATGGACGAAACTTAGGCCGTTCAACTACAGAAACCACTCGAAGCAAACCGCTATGAGCGGGATTTTTTTTAAATGAAACTAATTTTAAAGATTATATCGCGGTTTATTTATGATTCTAATTACCCGACGTTTCGAATACTTTACAGCATTCATGGTCACGGGCGGACTGTGGTGGTAGCTGTCCATACGTCATAGTTGTCTTCGGGTACCCTCAGGTCTTCTAATTATTATTGTTAGTCCGATCTACGCAGAAAGAGCTTACAGTATCTTGAGGTCTTGCAGTGGAATGCTTGTCTTTGGATTTGATTATATTTATGACGGGATCCCTAGCTGGTCACCTCAGTCCGCCCGTGACCATGAATGCTGTAAAGTATTCGAAACGTCGGGCAATTAAAATCATGAATAAACCGCGATATAATCCGTAAAATTAGTTTCATTTCAATGTGTAGTATTCGCGTAAATATTAGAAATCATTATGGGATTTTTTTTGCTGTCTCCCTTTTCTTCATTAATGTAATCCAATTTCTGTTCAACGATTTCGTACTTCAGGTCTTTTAATATTTGAAATGAATTAATGACGTCCCGTTATTCTGTGCTTTAATTAGTTACGTAAAATTTATATCTCAGCAGTAATTTGTTGCAGCAATGATACTCAAGTAGTCGAAGTTGTTTGCCTCAAAATTCTTGAAGCACCAATAAATACCGAACTGACTTAGACTAATAAAGTTTTTTTTTTCAAGTATAAAGATGCTTTCGCAAATGGTCAAATAAAGAGAGCTATTTTTTACGCAACCCAATTAGATAAATAGGTTTATATAGATATCTAAGAAAATTTAGCTACTTGATCAGTCTAACATTTTAAGGAACAATTTGACCAAACTTGATTTGCTTTGTAGCTTATCTTTAGACTTAATTATTAGGAGATGGCTTATTCCTAGGATCGTTCAAATCATAAGAAAATTACTAAAAATATAAACTAATACCATATTGTATCATAAACAGTGTCAACTAAGGAAACGTTACACGCAATCTAAATTCATAATGCGTACTTACAGAATCCAATATTAGATGAAATTACTTACAGAAAAAATATCTTTGAAGAAAATTCTGCTATGTCAACGACCTTATTGCCTTCTTTCTTGTTTATTTTTGTAGCATCCGAAGTTTTATCGATATCCTACTAAGCTTCTTAATTGAGACGTCATCTGTTGATCAATGGCATATTGTTTGGTTCATCGTGAATAAATATAACAAAGCTTCTGAGATAAAAAAAAAAACAATATACTTGTATACAGTTGAATTATATAATATTGGATATGTTAGCTTAATTTTAGTTTTTTAGGGTTAATATTAGTTTCTTTTTAAATTTAATGAATTGTGAACCTCCTCCTTTTTGAAAGTCGGTTAAAAATATAGACTAAAAATTTCTCTACATTAATCGATGCGCAATCTGTTACTTATGAGCTTAGTCTAGTAAGAAAAACGTTTAAGTCTGTAGAATACGTTTTTTTGAAGTGAAAACTTCTTTAGCGGCGTTGTGCATTTTTTGTGATGGGGCAAAAATGTTAAATTCGCGTCAGGATAAATTTAACACTTCAGAACTGTCGGTCACGTCTGTCACGTGACAGTTCTGAAGTGTTAAATTTTTAATGTAATATAAATTGTCATGGTTGTGTACGATAGCGCATATGAATATTGTATTTTACCACCATAAATGATAGTACATTTATACTAAACATAAATGATAGTACATTTATATAATTAAAGCAATTCGTGCAAAATGATTCCCTAACCATTCCAAAATATCAAAAATGCACAACGTTAATATTCAAGTTTTCACTTCTAACGGCACTCCTGGAGTGCAACCCGTTTTTTTTTTAATTTTTCTTATCAGATACAAGTGTGCATGGTCGAAGGGGATAATATCCCCTTGGATCATGCACATCATCATTATGGAAGGTAGAGTTCATCAACCGGACATGGTTATAAAATAATAAGGGAAATAATAATCTCTTATAATGGGAATTATGACCGTTGAAATATACCAGCGATATATTTTCTTCTTCTTCTTCTTCTTATTTACGGAGGCGCGGAGCGTCGCGCATCGCGTGTGGCGTGGCGTCTCGCATCTCTCTCTCACTCCTACAACGCCATATGTTTTTACTCAGTGCGGGCCGCGCCGCCCATCGCGACGCGTGACGCCCCGCGCCTTTTTTTAAGCTGCCTGGCCACCGGAGCGGAGCGAGGCAGCGGAGCGGAGAAACGAGAAATATTAACCAATAAGATTGCACAAAAACCCCGCTCCAAAATCTTAGTGCAATCTTATTGGTTAATATTTCTCGTTTCTCCGCTCCGCTGCCTCGCTCCGCTCCGGTGGACAGGCAGCCTAAACGAGGCTTAAATGTACTAGCACCTATGCTATTCTCGAATGTAACTTATCGTGGCTGTGCTCGACGGCGAGCTAGCCTTAAATATGATGTCGAGTTCAACGCTGTTAAAATCCAGATTCACTATCGGCAATTCAGCTCAACGTCGAACTGACTGTTAAACTATTCGACCTTAAGTAGTTCCACTGAGAACCATAAATTCTAGCGGCTGTAGTACTACGATGGCAAAGTTAGCGAACACGATAACGCAACTCGTCGCTGCCCGCAGCGTCGGGCTCGAGGTTGGGTTGCTTAGAGAAAAGTTTATGGATGCGTCGTTTACCGTCAGGTGAGCTCCTCACTCATCTATTTTCTACCCTATATAATAGTTCATCCCGGTTTCCGCGCATATTAACTAACATTTATCGGTATTCATATATATACGAGGGCATGAAATTTGTATTTTATTTTGTGAATTATTCATTTTATCTTTTTGTGGAGTGAACTACGTGACTGGGATTCTGGCCATGTCTGCGTTATATAGACTCGTTTTGAATTCGATCTGCTTACGTTGTGTATGTATTAGCGAAGCCATTTAAGCCAATACGACTGGTACACATAATAATCTATTTACATATACAATTTACATAACACTTATGTATTTATAAAGTATTGAACGTGATATTTTGGAGTTGTATTTTTCATATTATTTTGGATCTACGAAGGCCATACTTCAACCGTTTCGTAAATAATGTTGTATATATCATAAATTATTGCCTTAATAAGATTCGGCTCTATCTACTATGAATGAAATGGAATCTTTGCAATGCAATTTTTCATAAGTAGTGTCTAGAAATAGACTAGACGTCCATAACTTGAAATTTTCCACATATTACAGAACTTTACTACTGTACATTTGACATTGAATAATTGTACGTATATCAAAGTCAGTAGCTATCGTTGTGCAGCTAGAAATCACAGGCTTTACAAACCAGAGGTTGCGGGTTCAAATCGCGCGGGTAGCATTGTGTAATTATTCCTTACTTGTTAGGACAATGTAGGCCAACCACCTGATTGTCTGGGAAGATGATCCATGCGTCGGATGGGCATGCAAAAATTCGGTTCTGCGCCTGACCTCCCGATCGTGTCTGGCTTCCGTCCCATCGGATCGGGAGAGTAAAGGAAAAAAAGAAAGATAGTGCATTTTTATCTACGCAAGCAGTTGTGCGCTATATCTCCCACATAGATGGCTGATCTTGTGAAAGATTGGCAGCTGTGATCGTATCAGCCAGGAGGACATTATTTTTATTATTTTATTACTTATAGTTGTAATATTGGTACCAATGTAGAGCTGTAACAGCTCAGTGGGCGAGCGCCTCTGATTTTCTTTAAATAATCATGTGCGAATCGTCTTTGTGCGATTGTTACTAGCTTTGGGTGAAGGAAAACATCGGGAGGAAACCTGCATGTCGGAGAAATCCTAACTAGCTTTCGAATGACGTGTGAAGTCTGCCAACCCGCACTTGGCCAGCGTGGTGGACTATGGCGTAAGCCCCTTCATCTTGAAGGGAGGCCCGCGCCCAGCAGTGGGGCATTAACAGGGGCTGGTATTATTATTATATTGATAAGTACATATTTGAACTGCAAAACATATTTAAAATTGACTAAAATTCGACTTCTTCTTTCGGCATCGACATGAACATTTTAATCATCCATAAATTGTGATGAGAAGATTGATCAATCAGTAAGATGTTACAGAGCTGGTTGACCAGGCTACGTCTGGCAATCCATTCGCCTTTCCTTCCGCGCACGAAAAATCATGAAACTACATATGTATAAAAATTGTAAAAGCAAAAAAAAATATGAGAACACAAATCAAATATTCTGAAGTTTTGACGTTGAAATTATTGTACGTACCTATATCAAAGTAACCGGTTGCAAATTATCCCCTTCATAAAAAATCACATTTCACATTCATAACAATTTACTTTCTTAATAACTCGGAGCCCGTTGGCTCGAATCGTATCAAGAAAAAACCGCGCAAAAAAAAAAATAGGCCCGTGCTCCGAAGGGTTAAATAAAATAACTACGAACATGTCTCTAACCTTCAAAATAAAACGGAACCTTTGTAGAAAACTCAGAGACAAGGCCCTTAATCTTTTAATGTTGCCCGCTTATTAACGTAATCAGCCTTAAGCTCTTTGGGACGGAACAAGGAAAAAATAAGATTGATTCTATCTACTCATCGCGTAGCTCTTTTGGTGGTAATGTTTGGCAGAGTTTTTACGAGCCCTTATTTAGCTAAAACGTTTACTTGGGCCCATGTTAAGGATAAATAGCTCATGTTCTTTTTTTTAAATTGAAAGCTTTTCGATCAACTTACGGCTATTGAAGAACATTACATTAGAGATAGTAATATGCTCATAAAATTGAAACAATTTTGACTCTTTAGAACTTTAGTTTAGAATGTATTTTGTTTTGTTAGGTATAGATTTAGTTTATTTTTAACACAAAACATACAAAAGTGTATTCTTATAAACGAAAAGTCAACAAGATTTTCTGAAAATGTAGAAAAAACCATCGAAGATATCTTTTCATTTCTTATATAGAGAGTCATAAAAAAGAAGTAGGTATGAACTTAGGTGGAAGTGGGTAAATAATTTTCTTGAAGATACTTTATTTTAAGATTCTTAGTTACTAGATAAACAGAAGTAGATATTAGCAGCACATTAGATATTAGTTATTAAGTATCCTGACCATTACAAATGGTAGAACAAGTCCGATATTTTGTTGCATATGAAACAGATTTTCAATTTCCATACACCTTTAACTCAATAAAAAGAAACAAAAACCACCATGGCTTAGCTTTAATTGTGCAAGCTTCATCAAAGCCCAAGCCTCCTGTTATCATCAACACTGATTACAGGAATCTGACATTGTGTCTGGCGTCGCTGTAGTGTTGTATCGATGACGTCATCGTACCGATAACGATATCGCTATCGGCACTGTGATGTATCACTAATCGAATGTGTTTGTAGTTTTGTTATAACAGATAAAAGTGGCATGGAAAACTTATGTTTTCGGATTAGGTGCTAGGCTTCTTGTGTAAAAGATCGTCTAGCTAAGTACCTATGCAGGCATAAATTCTGCCGCCAAGCCGCAGTGTGAACATTGTTGTATGCCAGTGTGAAGTGCAAGGGTAATAAGAGGAATCACTCAATTTACTTCAACTGCTTGACGATGAAAGATATGCCACTGCGGTGGTATAATTTTCGGGGAAACTTTCGATAGGTCCCCGAGACCTATGGGGGTCAACCGGGGTATATGGGATTCTTAACCACTAAAACCCTCGAGGCTGTCGCATCGGCACATGAGAGGGGAGATCTGGCCTCTGCGGTGGGATCTGCACCAGGAACTCCTCAGTGCCTTCCGTTTGAGCTCGCCACCGGGCGGCGCTTATAGCCAACTATAAATATGTGCGTTATAGCCTATGTACATATTTATAGTGTGCAAAAAGAATAAAATTATAATATTGCTCCCGGAAGCCAGATACGGTGCTCACGGGGACGGGGGTCCGTCCTCCTCGGAGTCACCTCCATACTCAATGGACGTCCTAGGACCCACACCCTGAGAGTCCAGCGATTTCAAAGACTGCGGTGGTACCTACCAGAACGGTTCCTTGCATAAAGCACCTACCATATACAATTTAATTGGAACATTAGGAACATATTGTGATTATTTATTATACTAGGTATGTACTCGAAAGCTATGGTCTTTCTATGTGACAATGACGTAAGGAACGGCGTGTACAAAATAATTGCAAGTTTGTATGGTAGTTATGTAGAGCAATGAGCACGCCCCAACTGAGCAATTCGCTCGCAATTCCTGTCTCACTTGTTCAATTAAACACGTATTAAACATTAACCTTAGAGTGAGGCAATGATACTCAATAATTATCTAAACGACTCATTCTGACGATATTGCGTTTATCTTTATTGGTAGTTTTATTATTCGAAAACTAGTGTTTCAATGATAAGTTTTTGATGTGTATGATGTAAATAACAGCAAAAGCTTCCTATAGATGGTTAGATGGAAGATTAGCCGTTTAATAAGTAGGTACTACATATTTTCCCGAATGCTCGAGGAGGATGTATTTCGAGAGTATGTATGTATGTAAGTTTCTTTGACTTGGCCTAAACAGCCTAAATGGCTCATGGTAGTTTTATTATTCGAAAACTAGTGTTTCAATGATAAGTTTTTGATGTGTATGATGTAAATAACAGCAAAAGCTTCCAATAGATGGTTAGATGGAAGATTAGCCGTTTAGTAAGTAGGTACTGTAGTACCTACTTACTGTAGTATTTTCCCGAATGCTCCAGGAGGATGTATGTATGTTTCTTTGACACGGCCTAAATAGCTGGCTCGATAGAAGTCATACATAAGCCACACACTGTATACATATGTCGTTAGATTCGTCTTAGTTATGGAAGTGACATAGGCTAAATATTTTTCCCAAAAAAATGGCAATTCTGCTCGTTCTTTTTGTATTTTTATTTCCTTCCAAAATTATAGGCAAATTGAAATATACTTACATATGTATACGGTTTATGAATTAATGATGTAATTTAAGCTCATTTTGTTTTCTCGCAGTCGGGCTTTTAGTTCTTTTATAATTTATACTTTTTAATTTTGTGATTAGCCTTACAACTACTAAATAACTAAAGTTTGGTTTTTAGGAACATTTTCATACATATTCTGTTTTCCACTATTCTTATTCCATTCAGTCATTTTATCTATTAGTATTTGAGCACATTGAATTACTTAATACCAAAAGTTTTGTAGAGATAATTTTGTTCGTTCTGGCAGGTCTATTGCTAAGTGCGTAATAAATATTTGAGCGTAATACGTTACATACAAACGTCAATTACCGTTAATTCTGGTTTAGCCATGTTTTGGATCCTGCCTGATAACTTTGGGTTCTCGGAGTCATATATAATGTGTGTTTCGCTTCAGCGGGTCTGCTACGGCCACGTGCTGGTGGGAATTTAGCCTTACAGTTTAGAAATGTACTATGTTCTACCGAACTACATATAAAACGGGTTGGACAAGTTCTTGAGAATAGCTCGTATCTAATGCTTAATGAGTGTCATGTGTCATATCGGACAATAGTATTGCGGTGCCTAATTACGTCAGATGTACGGGCCGATACCGCATTGTATGTTAAATGTGATATTCGATGCAGATATACTGAATTGCTGATAGGGTTGCATTAAAAAAACAGTCAGTTGCGAGTCGGACTTGCGCACCGAGAGTTCCATACCTTCTTTGGACCTATTAAAGTAATTTTACTATTCGTCTTACTCCTCAGATAGCAAAAAAAAAACACAAAACTAAGTTTGTTTGTCGAGGTTTTTTAGCATTACTAAAAACTGTACTACTTAAAAAGAATTTTTTTTTGTAAAATTTAAATAGGCAATAATTATCTATAATTATTACAGATTTTTCCCTCCACAAACTTCGGAAATAAGGTATTATTGTTTGCCATTTATGGTTATAAGCCAATAACTACGTGATATAAACCAAAATAAAAAACTGTTTTAAAATTTTCAAATAAAGCTCTTTCTTATGATACCCCAGTCTCACTTTGAAACTTTGAGGACCCATTCTGATCGGGGGGTCGCCCCCCCCCCCCCTAAAATATACATATATTTTTCATTTGCGATTCCTATTATTTATTCCAAGATATTGATTATTCCATAGCACTTTATGGATTCGTTTTTTACCTTTTAGATATGGAACCCTAAAAAAAAAGCAAGCACGCTTATTGAATATTCTTTTTATGAGCAACAATGCAAGCTCACGGATGGCTTATGCCAGGGTTTAAATAAGAATGTCAGATATTTTGCCACAAAGCATACGTATTATAAATGTTTAGAAAGTCTTCTGTAATTAAATGAAAAAGTATTAAAATTCCAACGGTATTTCCCAAATTAAGTACCGCCTCAAACTTCCGGAACTTTTACTTACTTTTTAAGAATTAAGAAATTCCATTATTTTGTTGTCTTTAGAAATTGGGAATGTGATCAGTTAGTACGGTACCTACCTTGAAAAGATGTCCAAAAATGTGTGCCAAGTGCCAATACAATAATAAAATAATTAATCAACTATAAATATTACATGCATTCATACATACAGTCACAAAACGTTATCCCACTTCTGACGAGTCAACAAAAAGGAGATTGTTTCTTTTTTTAATTATTAATTCTCATTACAAAAAGAACATAATTTTTTTCTAACAGAGGACCACAGCGTGCGTAAAATAAAAAATAATCACAGACAATCAAATACTCTAGACATTTTTTTCATACTACCAAGGTGCGGCCCGCCTGATGGTAAGCAGTCACCGCAGCCTATAGACGCTAGCAACACCAGAAGAATCACTAGCGCGTTGCCGACCCTTAAAGACATTCGATCTTTTATGTCCGGTAATTACACCAGCTATGCCCTTCACACTACCGCCAAGCAGTGCTAAAACACTGCTTGGCGGAAGAATATCTGACACTGCGGCGGTACGAAAATGAAAATAAATATACATTCAGAAAACCATTTGCCTCCATATTACTTAACAAAGTAGTTTAAAAATCAACAACACATTATCGTTTCCAATTAAGGTGCACCACAAATTTGCGTTTTGTGGTGTTGCCACCTCCCGTCGACATTGCTCGCTCGGTATGACGTCACAGGAGACGGCCGCCCCACTGACGGCGTATTGACAATTCCGTTTGTTTACAAAGCTTGGTTTAGATCGTTCGTTTACGAGAATATAGCGCTTATATTGAGATGAAGCTGCCGTAGAGAAAATTTTGAAAAAATTATCATGCTTTTCCTAGAGGAAAAGTAGGCTGATCGTTTACTGTCTGAGAAGGAAGATGATCCATGTCAATCCGGCGGATGTCAACCTGATATCTCCTCCTGTCAGGTCTTGATCTCGGGATGTGTCCATCCGTCCCATCGAGTTATGAGAATGGATTTATAACACTCAGACACATGACATATATGCTTAGACAGATATGCTTATTGGAAAAAAATGTTTGTCCAGGGTGGGAGTCGAATCAGCAGCAGCCAATCTGCTTAACTACTCACCAGCAGGCCCTTCATCTGTTGAATATTCATATAAAATGCAAACAGGGCTCATAACGAACATATTCTAATATATTCAAGGTCTCGTAACATATTGAGACGGGCCTGTTGGTCTAGTGGTAAGACACCCTGACCGCTACGTAATAGGTTCGATTTCCACAACGTTTTATGTTTATTCACGCATAGTTCTGGCAATTATACACAACAGGTACGCTAACACCATCTTCAATAATATTTGAATTATTTCATACTTTTTAGTGTTATTGAAGTCGGTTCAATTTTTTTAGGCCTTTAATACCTAAAGGCCAAATACCTAAATGCTTTATTACATACATTACCCGGGATGGGATAAGAATAGTACCCTCACATTGAAATGAAACTAATTTTACGGATTATATCAAATCCAAAGACAAGCATTCCACTGCAAGACCTCAAGATACTGTAAGATCTTTCTGCGTAGATCGGACTAACAATAATAATTAGAAGACCTGAGGGTACCCTAAGAGAACTATGACATATGGACAGCTACCACCTCAGTCCGCCCGTGACCATGAATGCTGTAAAGTATTCGAAACGTCGGGTAATAAAAATCAAAAATGAACCGCGATATAATCCGTAAAATTAGTTTCATTTCAATGTGTAATATTCGCGTAAATATCAGAAATGATTAGTGCCCTCCCATCTTCACCCGTTGGGTATCCGTAAGAAGCGACTAAGGAAAAACAAGAATACGGGCACCTATACTGCGATCCCCAAGACGCCGCCAAGCGTAAGTACTATAGTAACCCTTCCCTTATAAGGGGAAGGCCTTTGTTAAGCAGTGGATGACCTTCGGCCGCTGATTATGATAATATTAAAATACTTAATCAGGTTTATAGCCTTTAAATATGCCGTGCTAAGCGTACGTTCTATTACGGACACGAATGTTGTACCAGTTTTCAATCAAAATCATCGACGTTCCGTGCGCTAACCCCACCCGCATGTATTTTGGGCCGGTTTGTGCAAGCGATTATCGTCCCTAAGGTGGTACACCGTTAGTGACCGCGAGAGTACATTAAAACCTGTCCCGACGTCAGATCTGAAGTGATAATGTGGAAACGATCTTAGCCTTCTCATAAAAAAAAAAACTTGACACGGATTTGTTTCGAGCTAATAACGAATTGCGAAAGTCACTCTAATTAAACTAATAATATCGTTCGATAATTGCTTTTTAGTTTGGATTAGACACCCGGGCGGCTTCTGTACTTGTTTATACCGTTGCTTGCACAACCAAAAAAAAAAGAATAATTAATTTCGTGTAAAAAAACTGACATACAAATGTCAAACTATATTATTAACGCCCTATAGTCTGCAGTGCAACTAACGCTGTTTTGTACTTTATATAAGCGGGTCTTTTGGCTCTTTATTTTTTTTAAACTAAATAAGCAGGACAAATTACTAATACAGATGTAACAGAATTTGTAATAAACAGAATTTTATAATCCACTTTCGGGCCATGCCTTGCGGCAGATATTTTCCTGCTCTGAAAATTGATAAAATCCTGAGATTTAATTGCAGGGTCACCTACCGAATCCAATTCGGAATCTAAACGATTCACAGGCACCCACTTAAACTCACGCTAATATTTTTATCAAATCCAGTTTAGTCCTTTAGGAGGCCGTTCAGTGACAAACACGCGAACAAAAGAATTTTATATACAGAAGACTGATATAGTATAGCTGTACTGTACTCTATATTTTATCCATACACTAAAATACATCTGTATTCTACATTTAATATCCCATGATTATCTATAAGATGATTAGAATATGCAAGTTGAGGTGGCAGTGGGCAGGCCACATCGCTCGAAGAACCGATAACCGTTGGGGAAGAAAGGTTCTCGAGTGGCGACCACGAACCGGATGACGCAGCGTTGGCAGGCCTCCCACTAGGTGGACAGACGACATTGTTCGCGTCGCAGGCAACCGGTGGATGCAAATGGCAAATTGTCGTTCATTGTGGCGTTCTAAGGCTTTTGTTCAGCAGTGGACGTCTTCAGGCTGATGATGATGATGATGTTAATTATCTATAATTATACAGGTGCAACCACATTTTTCCATTGAAAATATTAGCCATGGTAAACAGGTATACCTACACGTCACTTTGAAATTAATCCTCTTTGCGTTGCGCATATAATCCGATCGGACAGCGGTATTTTTTCTTCATAACGACATCTTATTTATAAATGCTTAAGTATATATCTCTCGCGCCTGCTGTCATTATAGCCTCGAGAAAGTAACATGGTACCTATACTTGATTGTAACCATGATTTTGTGATTCAAATACATTTTTATTCAATAACCGCTAGTGCTTGACTGCAGTCCGACCTGATGAAGAGTGGTGACGTAACCGAGGCTGGTAAAGCATGATCACTATCATCAGCTGGAAGACGTCTACTGCTGAACAAAGGCCTCCCACTTAGACCGCCACAATGAACGACAGTTAGCAATTTGCATCCACCGGTTGCCTGCGACGTGAACAATATCATCGGTCCACCTAGTGCGAGACCTGACTACGCTTCGTCTTCCGGTTCGTGGTCACCACGCGAGAAACTTTCTTCCCCAACGGTTATCGGTTCTTCGAGCGATGTGGACTGCCCACTGCCACTTCAACTGGAAGATTCTAACAGCTATGTCGGTGACCTTGGTTCTTCGGCGAATCTCCTCATGCATACCAGCGTGTTAAAAGCCTTGAAGACATCCACGTTAGAATCGGACGGGAAAACCGACGCAGGTAGACTACTCCAGTCCTTAGCTGTTCTTATTTCAAATAAAGAAGCAGCATCGGTTTTAACCCCTTTGTTCTTCTTAATAAACACAAGAAATCATCGGATTTCTAAATGCTTTTTACTGGATAATCACTGTAAATAAACTAAAAACATTATTCAATTTGCAATCCGGTCAAGTGTTTTGAAAAACTTGCGAGTCATTATTTTAATTATTTAAATCCATTTAATTATTTCGTAGACATACAATTCTGGTGAATGAATGCACGTCATGTAACTATCCCTTAATAATGTTAATTTCTATTAACGATAGTGTAGTTATCTTTAGTAATAAAAAAGGAGGTCTTCTAAACAAATTAAAATAGACAATTTTACTGCTCTACAGTATGATTAATTGCAAATAGCAAACCGCGAACACACAAATACATTGGTTCATAAATAAACATTTCATTGCCGACTTATGTCGGGTAACAAGATTGCTTTAATGGGAGCCGCGATATAGTGTTTAGAAATAGAGAGGTCACGGTGTTTACTTGTAACGGAATACAAAATCACTTACGAATTACTACTATGTGAATATCGAATTTTAAATACTTGACAACGTGTTCCGTGCAAAGAATTTGCATAATATGTCCTACGTTCCGTAAGCCAGCATTTGTTTTCTGCCAGTTTTGTATTGTTTTGTAACTTTTAATGTCGATATTTTTATTTAGTTATCAAAATACAAAACACAATTTGCAGATACAATTGGCATTAATATAAACCACTGAGGTTTGACAATTATTCCAAGAAAATCTACCTCAAGCTAATGCACGTTTTTAAGTAATCAAATATATAATTAAAATTAAGTTTTATTATCATTATTATTAAGTTTTATACTAATGTTGTTTTTTACTTACGCGAATATTACACATTGAAATTACAGACCGAAACCGCGATAAAATCCGTAAAAGTAGTTTAAGTTTTATACTGTCAAAAGAAATACATACATAACGAATTGAAAACCTCCTTCTTTTTTGAAGTTGGTTAAAAATAGTAAAAAAAAGTATAGCAAGAAACGGGCCCGTTGGTCTAGTGGTTAGACACCCTGGTTGCTAACCGATGGGTCGTGGGTTCGATTCCCACCAAGTGTCTGGGTGTTATTTATCTATCTAAGTATGTATTTACAAAAAAAAAAGTATATAAGTATTAGTATCAGTTGTCTGGTTTCCATAATACAGGCTCTGCCTAGTTTGGGATCGGATGACCGTGTGTGGAATGTCCCAAGATATTATTTATTTATTATTTAAACGGAACTACCTACTTACATAAGAACCTGTGTGTTATAAACATGTGTGATATCTATTGACCGAGAAAATAAGCTAATTAGCATGCGTATGAATTGGGACTTCTTCTAGGGCATAATAATATGTGTGCATACATACTGGTATCTTTGCCCTCAGCATCTTGGACATTCATACCTAAAAGATCTTGCTGCATAAACATTTTCATTACGATATAAATATGACTAAATAAGAAGAAAAATAGATAGATAAATACTTTGTTGCACACATTTTGTTAACCTAATACACGAAACAATAACTTAAATTAATGTGAGCAAAGGCGGTCTTATCGCTCAAAGCGATCTCTTCCAGACAACCTTTGTAAAAGGAGCTATAAAAAAATTGCAGTGTAAGTAGTGCACAGTAGTCATACAAAGTGAAAACAATGTAGACAAACAATAAATAATATGTATACTACACATTATGCATAAATTAGGTACGTATAAAAATATTATTATATACTAATACATATTTAAAAATAATATATTTTAACTTTTAATTTTATCAGGTGCATGAATTATCAAAAAGGCTTTGCAGTAACGTCTAACTCAACTGTTAGACTGTTAGACTCTAACCCAACAAAACTGAAGTTGGCTCTACAGTAGAGTGCTCTACGAGAGAGCTGCTGAGCGGTCAAACCGGTTGCAATACAGAAGGCGTCAAACGCACGCTTTGCCAATCAAAAGTGTAACGAGTATCATAAATAGACTATCACCCAGATGCGTGCCGGCCTTGGTGAAATTTAGATGGAATCTTTTTAATTATCTCTCATTTAAAGATATATCTATAGGTATTTATAACATTTTGACGCTAAAAGTTGCCTGGTAAAGATAACTGTTAGTATCAAGGCTAACCAATATATAACATTAGTTTTATTCGTTCGTGCTATTGACGGGTCTGTTGATCTAGTGCAGGGGTCCTCCTCGGATTTGCCGCCGTACTCAATGGAACGCATTTGAATCCTGCATCTACTTTGAGTTATTTGACCATAGTGATTAGGATAATATAGGCCGAAACATATGAAAAGTCATTCCTGCGCTTAACGTCACCCCGGTCGTATGTCTCTTCTTTCCCATTGGAATGTGGGGGTAAAGAAAAATAAATACCGGTCAAGTGCGAGTCGGACTCGCGCACCGAGGGTTCCATACCATCTTTGGATGTATTAAATTAATTTTACTATTCATGTAACACCTCAGATAGCAAAAAAACCAAACCGCAAAACTAAGTTTGTTTGACGAGGTTTTTTTAGGTTACTAAAAAACTGTACTACTTAGATAGATCATTTTATTTTTCCTGTAAAATATAGATAGACATGCATTATCCATAAATATTTCAGATTTTTCCCTCTACAAACTTCGGAGATAAGGGGGGGGGGGGGGGGTAAGGACGTATTATTTTTGACATTTTTTGTTATCAGCCAAAAACTACGTCACATAAGCCAAAATAAAAATAGCAACAGTGGTTCCTGAAATATATAGGTGTGACAGACAGACAGACAGACAGACAGACGAAGTCAGACCATAAGGGTTCCTTTTTTACCTTTTAGGTATGGAACCCTACAAAGGTCACCTGGATCTGCATAAGCTCTGGTCTACTATAATATATCCTGAGTACTTAGCTGATCTTTTAAAAGATTGGCCGCTGTCAGAAGACTATCGGTAAGGAAGATATTATGGTAAACTTTAGTTAAAAGTAAAAACACTATTGGCTTTAATAATGAACTAGGTATTAACAACCAAAGGATATCAATTTATCATAACGTTTTAGTTCATATAACAACTTCGCGGCTGTCGCTTAAAGCATTAGTTGATTGGCGATACCATCCAACGTTCATGTTAATCGCTTACTTAGCTTATTGCTTTTTAATCGTCGCCCCTTTTGCGGTTTACCCGTGGAAAAGCAATTTGCTTTTTGTTCTTAAATAGTTCGCTGGAATTTTATGTTTGAGCATACGTATAAGCATCGAAGACCTAGACAAGATACAATCGCTTCATAGCTATTCTATTTCTTCATTGGCTAACGGTGTCAATTCCTTATAATTTGTCAGGTGTTTTTTTTTTGTATCTTTTGTCACATAAAAATGTATGAGACATTTTTACACTTTCTATTCGCGTTAATGCTTGTAGAAGGTTACATTGACTAGAGGACCAGGGTACATATCTATGGTATACGGTATGTATGTAACATAGCCGTTTGAAGGTGGCATTTTTTTTATTCCAAACTAGACACAGCATATACTATGGAAACCAGACAACTGACACTAATACTCATATCCTATATTTTTTTGTAAATACATACTTATAGCCTACAACTTTCAACTCCCAACTTAGCAGTAAAACAACTTAATTTAGGCCAGAGAAAACTTTTCATTGCATCGGTATACATAGAACCAGATATTGATTCTTCAGATACCATTTTAGCTTTAGATAAATTCCTAGCGGAAACTACTGGTTCTCTTCAATTAGATGTGGGTGGAGATTTGAATGGAAAGCATCCTGAATGGGGTGAAACCTTAGAGGAGATAGGTGAAACTTATTCAAATACGCGTGGTGAAGATATTACAGATATGGTCGCTTCTCATGATATGAGCATCTGTAACATAGGAACTATACCAACTTTTGAAGCTATTCGTCATGGTAACTTAGCTACTTCAATAATTGATATAACATTTGCGTCAAGCAATTTGTTTAATTCAAATAAGGACTGGCATGTTAATTTATCTGTTTGTCCTACATCTGATCACAACGCAGTGGAATTTAACGTCTTATCAAGTAATAAAATCCAACCACATAAAAGTTAGAGTACATTCAAATATTGCACAAAAAATGCAAATTGGAAAGTATTTACAGAAAAACTAAAGCATAGCGTCACCACGCAAAGATTATTAGATACCATACCAGGCGCCTTCGATGCGCTACAAATTGATGATATCGTTACACGCTTGACTAACATAATACAAAATACCTGCAAAGAAACAATGTCTACCAAAGCACGAAATCAAACTTATAACCCCTGGTGGAATGAAGATCTTGAGGTTCTAAAAAAGCTTGTATTAGAATTCATCATAGAATTCATGACTTGAAAGTTAAAGGCAAACAGTTAGATTCTGTTTTAGAATAATATAAAAAGCTCAAAGAAAAGTATGCTCTGGCGCTTAAAAAAGCCTCTACCAATCATTTCAGGGAGTTTTGTGCTTTACAAAATAAAGGAAATGTATGGTCTTTAACAAACAGAATCATCAAGGAATCCCCATCAAATAGACCTTAGATGTGGCAATAGTTTCACAACCTCCAGTGTGTCTACAGCAAAAGCTTTACTAGATCATTTTTATGCTGATGACGCAGATAATACATCTGACTTACACCATTCATTACGGCGACATTCTAATGATGTTCCAGATACAGAGAATGATCTGCTATTTACAGTAGATGAAATAGAGGATTGTCTTAAGTCCATGGATTCTAATAAAGCACCGGGCTTGGATAATCTCACTGCTGACATATGTTTAAACGTTTTTAAAGCATTTCCCATATTCTTCACACGATTGCTAAATAGATGCCTCGATATAGGTCACTTTTCAAGCTCATGGAAAAGCGCGTATGTGAAAATAATACGAAAACCTAACAATGCTGATATAAATGATCTTTCAGCATATAGACCTCTAGGATTAATTCCTGTCTTCGGAAAGCTCCTCGAAAAACTTCTTATTAAGCGAGTAGTGTACAAAGTTGACAAAAACCAAGCCATGAACAAAAATCAATTTGGATTCAAGGAGAACACGTCTACTATTGATGCACTTCAAAATGCAATTAAAGAAATTAAAAAAGCAAAAGTCGAATAGTTGCAAGTATTAGCCGTGTCCCTAGATATAAAAGCAGCTTTTGACAACGCATGGTGGCCAGCACTATTCAACGGTCTCAGAACAATAAAATGTCCTAAAAATATATTCAAACTTGTTAAAAATTATACTTTGGATAGAAAAGTTATACTAGATTACGGAGATTCAAGAGCAACCAAGATAATGACAAAGGGATCAAGAATCCGTTTGTGGACCCACGTTTTGGAATATAATCCTCAGTGATCTGCTAAATACGGAATTACCTTCTGGATCACATTTATAAGCCTTTGCTGCCGACGTGCTTCTTATTGTAAAAGGTAAAACTGTGGAAGAAATAGAAAACAAAACGAATTCATGTCTAAAAATAATTACTGAATGGGGAAAAGGAGTAAAGCTGGACTTTGGACCTGAAAAAACACAAGCAATTTCGTTTACGACCCAAACCAAAAACTGTAATATAAGTAGTAACGGTTATAGTATTCCAATTCTTAAAGAAATTAAACTATTAGGTGTTGTGATAGATGAGCGGTTAACCTTCATAGCACATAGTAGATACATCTATACTTATAATAAAACTGTAACAGGTCCAATTCTGTACATTGAAGATATTTTGAAAATTATATTTGGAGGGCATTCTATAACCGATATTGAGGCCGAAAATGTATTTTTTTTTAATTTTTGTCTGTCTGTCTGTCTGTCGGTCTGTCTGTCTGTATCTCGGCTGAGCATCACGCCGAAACTACTGGATGGATTGAAACGAAACTTGACATGATTTGAGATCTTACTACGAGGTAGGACATAGGATACTTTTTATCCCGTAATCTAGCACGGTTCTTTTGGGAGAGAGGATTAAAGTCAAAATGGGTACTTGGTTATACGCTTGGTCCGATTTTATCATTTTTTTCTGTATAATTATAATAAATATTTGTAAGGGAACACTCATAGACAGTTGTTAACAATTTTTGGAAATCGATCAGGTTAAGCAACGTTAGCTAAGGTCATTAAATAGATGGGTGACCGTTTAACGCCATTTGAACTAAACGTTTCCGTGCTTTGGAAGGCAAGTACAAAGTGGGTCCAAGTTTTTAACCGACTTTAAAAAAGGAGGTTTTGTATTCTATGCGAATGTATATTATTGAAAGTTTAGTAAACGTAAACACAGCGCGGGCGGAGCTGCGTGGGTCAGCTAGTTGTTAATAAAGCCACTAAAACTTTTAACCTCCTATGCAAATTTGTAAAACCAACATGGGGCGTGCATTCTGAAAATGTTATGGCGGCTATTCTTTACAATAAAGGCAGCTATTCCCACTTATATCCGGCTCTACAGAGACCAACCTTTGATGGTTTTCCCCAACCAAAAAAAAGGTATAGACTGTTACTATTTAAAGCGGAAGATCGCACTGTGTCTTGTCTTACGATTAAAAAATCTGTTATTATATAAGGATTAAATGATAATAAGCTGGAAGCACCATAGTCCCGGTATCAACATAGACCCGGGGAGTGTCCGGGTAAGAATAGCACCCTCCCATCTCCTCCTGTTAGGTGTCCGTAAGAGGCGACTAAGGGAAAACAAAAAGACAGACAGCAGCGTCTTTCTATTAGATTAGCTACCGCATAATATGTGATCCCCAAGATGCCTGCTATGCGTGGGGATTATGGCAACCATTTCCTGCTAAGGGGGAGGTCTTTGTTCAGCAGTGGACGTATTTTGGCTGATGATGATGATGATGCTCACCACAGAAAGTCAAATATAGTAAGGTGTCCTTTCACTGTTAAGTTTGATCAAGTGATCCATGTTTAAAAAAAAACCGGACAAGTGTCAGTCGGACTCGCGCACCGAGGGTTCCATACCATTTTTGGGGCTTTTAAAGTTATTTTACTATTCGTCTATCACCTCAGATACCAAAAAAAAACCGCAAAACTAAGTTCCCTTGTCGAGGTTCTTTTAGAAATACTGAAAAACTATAATACTAAGAAAGATGATTTTATTTTTCGTGTAAAATATAGATAGACATGTATTATCCTTAAGTTATTTTTTAAGTTTTCTGTATGTTTTACTTTGGTGTGCAAATAAAGAGTAGTGTATTCTATTCTATTCTATCCATAATATTTCAGATTTTCCCTTCACAAACTTCGGACCTTCGGGTTACGGTACAACGGTTTTTTTTGTCATTTTTGATTATCAGTCAAAAACTACTTGACATGAACCATAATAAACATCTGTTTTGAGATGTGATATCCCACTCGATATAGTATTTTCACTTTGAAATTTTAAAGACTTATATTGACCCCCATTAAAAAAATAAGAGGAAGAATATATATGTTTTTCATTTGCGATGAGGTGTAGCATAGCTACATTGTTTTAAACTCATTTCGTTAATAAATAAGTAAAAGACAGCTGTTTTAACAGGACGTTGAATTACGCCTATAATGGTAGTAATAGCAACGCATAGTAATCTTACTTATTACTAATAATTTTTGACGAGGCGTTTATATTAATATACGACCTGTTTACATCGATTGGGGAATACTATGTTCTTATTTTAGTTATTTCTGGTAATAGGCGATGAAAGCTGCATCAGGCATTCCTATTATTTTCATTGATAGAACCATAGGTAAAATTTAGATACCTAGGTAAGAATCACTTTTTAATAGAGGGTATTTGATTTAAAATAGGCGGAGTCTACCGAGGGCGAGACGATGCGATAAATGCTCAGTACCCGTATTCTAAAAGTGACGACCAATCGTAGGCGGCCACCGAATTAGGTACTGGCTTTTCTAGACGGTTCGACGCCATCTCCACTCGAGAGGTTTCGTTTTTTGACTCAGAAGTTGAGCGAGCCACTGCCATCTCAGCTGAGCTACGATCATCACGCCTCATTATCGTGTTAGTCCAATACTGCCAGCGGGTTCTACGGAATTCTTAATTGCTAAAGTCTTTATAAAATTCTATTTCTATTCTAATCTATTATTAAAGTGAATATCAACCAGAAAACCCAGTATTACTGGTAAGTTGTTTAAATTATGTAATCGCTGCTGTAGGATTTTTTAATTGTAATCCTTCCATATGTGAATAGGTACTATTAGGCCCATGTTTTACTTTATATTGTTAGGGTGTACCTTTTATTCCTGTAGACGTCTCCATAATGAGGCAGCCTCCACCAACTGAAAGCTGGTTTGGAGGGTGTCGCGTTAGGGAACGGCGTCTACAGGAACGCTTATGTGGCGTTCCAGGGTTTCTTCCTTCGGGTGAAAAGTTTCTCCCTTCGGGCGAAGAGTTCTCCCTTCGGGCAAGAGTGTTCCCCCCTTCGGGCGAAAGGCTTCGCATTTTTGCCGGCCACAAGTTCGTGGCTGTGTTGCTGACGACCGGGTCTAGTCCAGACTCCGCATCCGTGGCGTGCCTGGCCACTCCAAGGAGAAGGAGGACGCCGAAGACCGCGGGAATCGCCGTTGCGTTCCCTAACGACCCCTAGTTAAGTTACAGCTATTTTTGTTATACGTGCGAACAAGCTAACTAGTAATCGACCTCCCCCTGTAACGTAACTTTCTTCTCGTTTCTATTATTTAATAAATTTGTGTAGCCCTCTTTTCGTGTATTATTTCTTGTGCTCGCCGACTAGGCTACAGAGGTTGGATAAATAAGATCAAAAACTGTATTTCAAGTTTCAAATCGATAGCGTCAGAGGTTCCTGAAATATATAGGTGTGACAGACAGACAGACAGACGAAGTCTCACCATAAGGGTTCCTTTTGTACCTTTTAGGTATGGAACCCTAATAATGTATATACCATTTTATTAACGCATACGGATCAATTACTTAGCTATCAAAACAGATCAATAAAATATTTTACGAGTACGTCATGAGATCAGTGTTAGATTCGAACTGACGTAGCGTGAACGAATAGTTAGAAACAGGAGATTATATTTCCAAACTGGTAGCAGGTTTCTGCGGTCCGACGCCTGCAGAGTCGACGGCAGATGACCGCAAGTCGGACGATTTGTATTTGCGGTTTTCAGCATTTCTAGCCACGACCGAGTGGCGCCGCGTGTAACCACAGTTTCCGAAGGATACACACCAATAAACTGTTCTATCACCAAGTTTGGAAATTAAGAGGTGTAAATAAATTATACGAATCATCGAATAATGTTCAATTTAGGGATGGTTATCTAAATACAAATTAATCGCCAATATCGCTATTACCCAATGATATTATGAGTAATAGATACGTTACCTACGAAGTAATCGACAGTTAAAAGTGGCACAGCACTCACACATATTGCAACACACACTAATGCATCTATTCTATAAAATTTGTTTGTGTATTTGGATAACTTATAAAATTTATACTTATATATTTTCAAATGACCTGGGTGTCTTCAAAGCTAGAGTGAATAGGCTTTTAATAAGCCAGTGTGCTTTACCATCCTAGATTGCGTCGCCGCTTTCCATCAGGTGGGACTGCAGTCAAGCACTGGCTTATAAGGAGTAAAAAAAAAATGTTTTGATGCGATTATTCAAACGATTATTAAAACGAAGTGACATTGTCAATGCTTCCGTGGGCGGTGTGCTACTGATTGAATTTGTGTTAATTAGCTCACCTTTTTCTCGCCACTATCGAATCACCTATCCTATCTACCTCTTTTTACAATATAATCAAGTGGCGGAAAGAATTGACCTATTTTCTTGTACTTTGAATGAATTCACAATAGTGACATTATGTGTATTATGTTATGGTACCACACTGTTGCACTATGTTACCTGTAAAAACAGATGTGTTGAATTTTAAAATAAAAAAAATAATAATATCATTGGTATTGCCTTTTTATACCATGTGACTGGTTGAACATGATACATACTAATACAGTGTGCTCAGTACTGGATTCTCGTCCTAAATATGTAATAAAAGGTACTACATTATTTGATCCAATTATACCTAATACAAAAATTGACACTAACTCGCGCGCCTCTAAACAGATTTTCGTTACGCAGCGATAAGTTTTAATATTTATTTGTTTGACTGCCTCTTTCTTTGTAAATAGCCGCATGACGATCAAAGACACCTAGTGCAAAATTGCACATTATTGTAATTACGATGTTTTTCTTTGTTATATATTACTATTTATTTCATTTAACTTTTTCCTACGTTATTTGAGACCTGGAATTGCTATATCCCTGAGTATGTCCTGTGTTCAACCAGTCAGCCCATATATTATTTTTTTGGTATTGGGTGGTTGGTCTCTTCCGAACGAAGTACACAGAATATCTCCACAGTGTCTTTGAAGGCTACCGGGAAGGTTAGCAGGTTAAATCCCACATCATCTGGCTTCAGCCCCTACGGTGACTGGGTACCTTCGAAGGTTTCCTTCCCGACGGCAAAAATAAGTTTGTAGATCTTGTGTAAGGGACCGTCCAGGTAGTTACCATCATCGTGTCAGATATTCTGCTACCAAGCAAGAGACTTAATTAAGAATGTCTCGGTTGGTAACAGCTGTCTATAGGTAGACGCAGCGCTTACCACCAGGCGAGCGTATTGCTTGTTAATAAAAAATAGTCTATAAGCCCTTTCAAACACCAGTTACGTTTTTGTAATCGGATTATCATATTTGGCACCCATGTTTTTTTTTTAAAGCAAGTCATCATTTGAAAGGCGTCCAACTCATTCTCATTACTGTGACTTCTGTTAACCAGAATATACATTATATACCTACATATTAGTCATTAGTACAAAAAAAAACAAAATAGCATGCCAGAGACAAGCTAACTTGACTCAATCATAATGATAAAATGCCTAGCCCAGAATCAAATAAACACACAATAATGAATAGGTAACGTTGCAAAATTGACATTTGACGAGTGTAATTCGATTACCTGTTGATGGTTACGAATGTCAGTATTCGAGTTTCGTCGAATTTAGTACACGATTTTGATTTAGTCGAATAAGGTCATAATATAATAATGTCAATGTATAAAATGGTCAAAAGACGACATATCAAAATGCCGTAGTCAATGATATTTTATACAATATATGTCATTAGCGCACGAAAACTTAAACGACGAAATTCACCCAAATTGAGTGAACTAGCAGTAAGTCACGCGTCGGTAAAATGTGAGAAACGTGACGTGTGCCTTTGAAAACCAAGTAAAATGCTTTCATGCGTATTTAGAAAATGTAAAAAGTAACTAATAAGGAAAAGACATCATGCCATAAATAATATATGAGATAATATGTTAATTACATAAGTCACAATCAAATCAAATCATTGGTCGTAGCATAAAAATGACAAGAAATAAAATAGTCAAAGTATCAAATAACAAATTCGTTGAAATGAAGATTTTAATATAGAAGGGAAAATTAGAACGTACGTATCTATTAATGACTTAGCTCAATTAACCTACAATGCTAACTAATTAAAAAAGTGTAGCGACTTCCACATTAGTCTCGTGATAATAGCGAGAATAAGAATAATAATTTACTTGAATAGAATACAGGTTTCTTAGGTCTATGCCGTATTCTACCTAACAAGCCATGCAAACATATTCAGGTGATAATTGATTGACTACATTTTACATTACATAAATTGATCATAAAAAAAAAACATTAACATATATTTTTTTATACTACCGAGGTGGCAAACAAGCTGTGATGATAAGCAGTCACAGCATCCTATAGACGCTAGCAACACCAGAAGAATCACTCGCGTGTTGCCGAACCCTAAGACATTAGCTATTAAGTATTTTGCAACCGGTAATTTCACCAGCTCAAGTGCCCTATACACCGGAACACAGCAATGTTTACGCACTGCTGTTTGGTAGCAGAATATCTGACACTGCGGTGGTACCTGTCTGGACAGATCTTTGCACAAGGAACCCACCACCTAGTCCAATGTAATTTTACTAATTCAATTATTCATTGTCCTTTAAATATCCGTCCAGCAGGCTTAGCACGATTTGCCAAGACTTCGTAATCTTGACAGTTTGGTGTGGAGTATGACGTAGTTATCGAGCTAGCTAATACCGAAAATGACGTTTCTACGTCGAGTCTTGGCAAATCGTGCTAAGCCTGCTGGGCTGTTAGTTCTGTAACCTTGTTCTTAAAAAGATTTAATTTTGTAGTTTCGACACCTCTAGTATACTCTTAAGCCGCGTGTACACACTAAGAAATTTCACCATGTCTGCTGCAGAAAATACCAGATTTTGTCTGATTTAGGCAAACCACAAAGACTTTGCTCTAGCGCAGACAAGATTATTTTCTTGATCAGCGCCGAAGCAGTGTACACAGTTCGTGTGTAGAAAAGACACGAAATCTTGAATAGCCCCGGCGACTTTTTTTTGCGTGTACACGCGGCCTTAGATACTTTTTTAAAAAGTCTTGGGCACATACTAAATATTCTTTTGCTATTCATTTCAGTTTTGTGCGAGCCTATTTTGGGTCTATATCGAAATAACTAAATTACATTTCTAGTTAATATTGTAAGTGTAAACTCTTCTCTCAATTTTATAAAGTAAAGTATATCTGCATAAGTATATAAGATTTTTTTACACTTCTGCTACCAAAATAAATATTATATTTACGAGTTAATTTTATTAAATAACCAATTTCGTGTTAATGACACGAAATTGGTATGCAAGTGGATTCATTAACGACTTTAAGGTATTGCGTCAAACATAAACGGATATTAGAATCGTGAAATGTAAATATAATATGTTTTGCAATGGTGAAATGATGGCGATTACTGTGTGAATGGCAACGGCCGTCCATTGATCGCTATATGTTACGAGGTTGCGAGAATGTAGATCCAATCTCGTGGGCATTATGAAGACAAATTATGTTTTTGGTACAGAGTAGTACTGATATTATATAATTACGTTTAATGTACCTATACATCGTAGATTTATGTAGTGAAGGTTGTCTTAGGAATATTCTAATCTACATAAATAACGGGCAACCTTCGGAGTCGCTGGACGTTCGGTGTGTGGACCCTTAGGACGTCCATTGAGTACGGCGGCGACTCTGGACGGTGGCGGGGTTGTGACTCCCGTTCCTGTGAGCACCATGATAGGTTCCCGGGGGCTACAATGTGCCCCCCGGCGGTGGGCTCAGGCACTGAGGGGCTCCAGGTGGATATCCCACCGGAGAGCCCGGGGGTGTCGATTTTGTGTGCTGGTGTGACATCCGCGGGAGTTTTAGTGGGTAAGAATCCCACATACCCTGGTCGAGCCCCACAGCTCCCGGGGACCTTTTGAAGGTTTCCCCCGCGAAAAGAAATGGAATATTTGTACACGTTTTTAGACAAAAATTTTAAATATACCTACCAACATAAGATTTACATATTTTCTACTATATATTATGTTTAGCTGTATCTTCTCTTTTGGTGTACAATAAAGAATATCTGTATTGCATTGTATTGTATTGTATATGACATATTGTAATGAGCAAAATATAAATATTAATGAAAATACTAAATAAATATCATATCGATATATCAATCGGGACCATTAAAAGTTGATCCACCCATATAATAAGGTACAGAGCGGCTTTTGTGAGTAATTTCACGCAACAACTGTTTCTCAAGTCATACAATTGCCATCTTTAATATATTCTTTAGTAACAAATATACAAAATCCATATGGGAAATAAATTATCATCTCATTCAGTCATTAAATCAAAGTGAGAGTTCGAATACCTACCTACCGCTATACTAAGTTAAGCATACATATTTCTTTCAAATGTCCATATCGTTCGAAGGACCGATAACCGATGAGGAAGAAAGGTCCTCGAGTCTCGAGTGGCGACCACGAGCCGGAAGACGCAGCGTAAGCGTAGGCAGGCGTCCCACTAGGTGGACAGACGACATTGTGCGCGTCGCAGGCAACTGGTGGATGCAAATAGCCAACTGTCGTTAATTGTGGCGTTCTAAGGGGGAGGCAGTGTACTCTTTAAATAAATAAAACTTTGTTGTCTACAAGTATAATTCTTAATACAAACATAAATGCATCGTAATAAAATGTTGGAAAAAAAAAACTTTCCAAATTACATTTAAGTTTTGTATCCCAATTTCGCTAGCCAAAAACAGAAATGCGATAAACATTGGTTTACTTAGTAGCTTAGATATATTATTTCGAAACCTGTTCAGTTAGTAGTGCAGCAGCATGTATCTACGTCACATTGAATTATAAGTACCATTAATGTCTGATTTAACAATCAGTAGATAAGTATTAGTACGAAGCAAATTATTAAATTTGTGGAATTAAGATCATTGAAATGGCGGGCCTGTTGGTCCAGTGGTTGTGGTTGTATTAGTCGTCTGCTTTCCATAGTATAGGCTCTGCCTAGTTTGGGATCAGATGACCGTGTGTGGATTGTCCCGGTTTTTTTTTTTTTTTTTTTACTACTAATATTGATAACATAATCTAGTAATTCAATTCATATGAGTTTATGCTGCACCTTTTTCTTTGTAATACCTAATGTACGTTTGTTAACCAATTAAATTTAATTAATTAATTCAATTATCTTTATTTCGGATAGTACCTTAATTTGTTTGTAACGTAACACTTTTATCCGTGTGGTGTCCCGGTAAGAACAGCACCCACCCACCTCCTCCTGTTAGGTGTTCGTAAGAGGCGACAAACAAGAAGGCGGGCAGCAGCGTCTTTCTATTGGATTATCTACCACCTATACTGCGATCCCCAAGACACCTGCCAAGCATGGTGATTATGGCAACCCCTCCCTTTAAGGGAGAAGTACCTTGTGTCCGGTAATTTCACCAGCTACAGTGCCGGAACACAGCATTGTTTACTAATTGTTCCTTGGCGGCAGAATCTGACACAGCGGTGGTATTGGTTCTTTTGCCGGCCGGCTTGAGATATTTATAAGCGGGATAATGGATTAGATTGTTTACATTTTCAGGCTGTTCTTGCTTAACAAAGTCACGTCCGGCCCTGGTACACCCTTAAACACAATTTGGTACTTTGTACTGAAAAAATTACGAGTATTACGTGTTGTGAATGAAAGTAATTACTTGACTGTTATATTTTAAATTGTTTTTTCAGTCCTAGTCCAGAGAGCTTTGTTGATTTAGTTCCATTAGGTAAACTAGATTATACTTTAAAAATTCATTCATCTTTTTTGGTTTCAGTTTTCAGGTCATGTATAAACTTGTTTAAAAAGATTACCTAAGTTAATGACTTTGAAGTGCTGAAACATAAATTATACTCATTTTAATTATGTAAAAATGATAATATTTATATACTTACATATAATACTTACTTATGAATAATACCAACTACCCAAAAAAAAAACTTAAAAAAAAACCGACTGTAAAAGATGACAGCGCCTAGCGATTTAGTAGCTACAATAAGCGATTTTGCCATCGTAGTTCTCGCAGTACATCTATACCTACTGCGAGAACAAATGCTAAACACGTTGCCAAGCCAAAATGCTGAACTTACATAGATGGTCAAAATAAAAGAAAACCTTAAATGTGGTAGTGGTAGACGACGTTGGCCTGCAATGTCCGAGCCAGCAAGTAACAACTACACGAACTGAGCAACAACTAGGTGTTCCTTACTGGAGCGAGACTCGAACCCATGACCTCTGGTTTTCGTAGCTAGCGGTTTGCTGCAGTGCGGTAGCTTTTTAGGCACCTAAATCGCGTATTTGATTAGGTACATATGGACAACTTAAATAAAAACTACAGTCGCCATCATCCTCATCATCAGCAGCCAAAACCTCCTCCACTACTGAACAAAGGCCTCTTCCTTAAAAGGGAGGGATTTCCATAATCTCCACGCTTGGCACGTCTTGGGGATCGCAGTATATGTGACAGATAAATTCAAAAGAAAAACGCTGCTGCCTGTCTTCCCGTTCTCGCTTAGTCGCCTCTTACGACACCCAACGACTAACGAGAGGTGATCATTGCATCCTCCTAGGATGCAATTCTAACTCGGCATCTCGCGGGTACTACAGTAAAACACACAGGAAAACTACAGTAGCCAAAACGAATCATTGTGTGTCTGAAGTTGGCTGCAAGACGCTGCACAGTAGCTATTTTTGTGTTTTTGTATTGAAAACTCACGAATGTAGTTGCGCAATGGTTCGCCAAAGCCAACTTAAGACAAAGATCCGTTGTGTATACTGTACATAGGCTTTTCATAAGCTAGCGTAATTTCTCCTCATCGATGGCGTCGCTGCTTTCTATCAGGTGGGAATGCAGTCAAGCACATTTACTTTTAATGACTAAAAATAAACATAAACTAATAGTTTGTTTCCTTTGTATATTTCTGCCGGAGGTCGCATTATGGCGCTGTTTTTAAATATACATCAAATGAAGACGGTTACATGAAGATAATATCGATGGTCCTTCACGTCGAATGCTAAATTATTATAATTTATGAGGACTTACGAGTAGGGTACCAAAATAAGAGGATAGTACACCATCTTGTCCCTTTACATATTCCGTTTACGAGGGCCTGTTATGAATAAAATATAGGGCACGCCTTATTTTTGATTGCCGAAGTTTCATTGCGATTTGTGAATTCTTATGAAGTGCGTGAGTGATGGAGTTTTTTTTCCTTATGATTCGTCGTAGTCTGCCTCCAATACCATGATGATCGAATCCCGGTTGTACTAAATACACACATCAAAAGTGTCTAGGGATCAACATATATTTTTGCAATAACTTTTCTCCTGATTGATATTAATTAAAATTTTCTTTAAGGATTCATCAAATAAAGTGTTTTCGTTTGTCACAGTAACGATAAACCAAGTCACCTTTGCATTAATAAAGAAATTTGCCATTTTCCTAATAAAGGGATTTTTGACATTTGAACCACTAACACAAAAGTTCGAAAAAAAGACTGAAATAACAGTTTTCTTTAAAATTTTATTGGGTAACTTAAACAATTAATAATCCGTGTTTCTACCGCGAACACTAACAACACAAGAACATCGGTTTGGCATACTCAAAATGAGTTCATCCAAATCACGCTGTGGAATGGCCGCCCATGTTCGTTGCAACAACAAAAAAAGGTCTTCTTGCGATTGGATACCCTCCATATTCGGTAGAGCTCTTCTCTGTAGCATATCCCATGCATGCTCAATCGGGTTCAAGTCTGGCGACTGAGCAGGCCAGGGCAGGACATTGATGTTAGCTGCGGCGAGAGTCTGTCTTACAACTCTTGCGGTGTGCGGTCGTGCATTATCATGCATTAACTGAAATAAGGGACCGATTTGCACTTGTAGAGGAACGATGACGTCTGATACAATCGTCTCAGCATAAATTTGAGCGTTGAGGTTGCCTCTGATCCAAATCAACTCAGTTCTTCCGCCGATCCAAATACCCGCCCATACCATGACGGTTCCACCACTATAAGGATGGACTTCCTGGCAGGATTTTAATCGCTGTTGGCGTCCAGGGGTTCTCCAGTGTCGTATACGTCTTGTATCCGGTCTCATACCAAAACGAGACTCATCAGAAAAGCACACGAAACGCCATTGTTCTTCTGCCCAATTTCTGTGTTCAAGAGCCCATTGATATCGAATCCTACGATTGTGCATTGCTATAGGTGGTACCCGTAGCGGTCTTCGGGAATGAAGGATCACTTCATGCAAGCGGTTTCTGACTGTTTGGTCGCTAATTAAGTTCCCTGAAGAGTGATGAAGCCTCACGGCTAACATCATGGCAGTTATTGTTGGAGCTCTTCGAGTTAAGATTTGGATATATCGGTCTTGTCTCCGTGTGGTGCAGCGATACCGTCCTCCATGGCGCTCAGCCACGGTACCAGTGCTTCGGTAACGTGTCCAAAGTCGACTGATAACACTCTGACTTGTATTCAGAGCTAAAGCCACAGTACGTTGCCGGGAACCAGCTTCTATCATTCCCACGGCTCTGAGCATTTCTTCCCTGCTTAAATGACGTCGCCGCTCCATAATAACGTTGGTTTTAATCAGTAGTAGGGAAACAGTAGCACTAATAATGTCTTCAATGCGTTGTATGTTTTTATAGGGAAAATATTGACAGCTGATTTTCATCTTTTACTCGAATTTGATTCACAGTTCCTGATTCAAATTATGAAATGCAGCAAAAAGGATCCATATAAATTTATAAAATCATAAATTTATTACAAAGCCACATCTCAATCTCAAGAAATCCGCTTAAAAATGCTTGATCCCTAGACACTTTTGATGTGTGTACTAATAGTTTCTTCTTTGTGTAAACAATATCATCTTTATTTTTGCTAAGGATTACTCTATAGACAAAGATTATTTAAGCCGAACTAATGTCGCAAGTTCAACTCAACAGAGAAGCTCAGAGTGACACAACAAGCTATGGAGAGAGCTCACACCACATCGCTCGAACAACCGATAGCCGTTGGGGAAGAAAGGTACTCGAGTGGCGACAACGAATCGGAGGACTAATAGGTTCTCTAAAAGGCCAGCAGCAGTTAAGGGGCACGTCTCGTTACCATATGTTATCACTGGCAATTGGCACTGATAGGATTATCATATACTAACTACAGGGCAAGTATGCAGCTCTAGGTTCGAGCTATATATTTGCGCCCTTTGCGGTGGAGACCATGGGGCCTTGGTCTCATGAAAGAAAGGTGAAAGAAATTTCATCTAAACTTATCGAAGTCTCAGGAGACCGCCGGGCTGGTAGCTTTTTCTGCCAACGTATAAGCTTGGCTATACAAAGGGGTAATGCCGCCAGTCTTTTAGGTACCCTTCCCTAGTGCGGCGACAACTTTGAGGCAGTTTTTTACCTAGTTTAAGTGTACATGTTTGTAAATAAACTGTAAATATTTAGTTTCAATAAACGTATGTATACTACAGGGCATCCATTTTTTACTTTAGTTACAGATCTATGTAGTTGTCTGGCAATATTTATTTCCCACAACACCGCTGCCATATAAAGTGAACGGTACCGAGCAAACATTATCAGCTCGTTAAAACTTTCGATACGTGTCGTCAGATAGCAATCTTCTAGCTCCATTTATGGGCTCTAATGTATCGGATGGATGGGCAGTCGTTAGATGTTCGGCTTAGATAGTACAGATAGCGAAGCGAGAGCTATTTACGTAAATACCTGTTGCATGTATGATCTTTGAAATATTTTATGTCGTATTCTGTTTTCTATCACTGAGTTGGTATTTATAGATTATTGTAAACATGATAATTAAGAAGAATGATCTTTTATTATTCAAATTAGCGACTATACGGAATGTGGTTCTGTATTATCGCCATATTTACGGAGGTAAAGAACAAAAATCAATCATTAAATGATAGACTTAAAATTATGAAATATTTTTTTATGTTTGGTACGAAAAGAAATCCCGTGTGCAACGGTCACTATAAAATAACCCCGTCTGGCACCGATCTTCGCGCAAAGTAGGTAAACAAGAGCACGCGCGGTTGCCAATCTTGGGACCTATTCTGAGTGCTCGAGAGCTCCTATTCTGAATCATTAATTATCTTTTAGTTATCAACCACTAAATTATTAATCTATTTTTCATCAATTAACATAAGCCTTAACTGATAGGTCTACAAATATGGAAAAAATGCAAAACCACACCTGTAAAGGTACATAATATTATGTATATATTTCACTGCCGTTAGTCACCCAGGACATTAATTATATGTCTATTGATGCCAGCAATTTCACCAGCTAAAAAACAGCAATATTTACGTATTCTACTCTATTTCAAATATGAGTTTAATTTATCTCAGTATTATGTTCGGTCTAATTATTACTAGGCGTCAGTTCTAGAAAGACGAACGATATTTTTTGTATGAAAAATTCCCAAACACTCTGTAGCATATACTCGTAATCTCTATGTACAATACTATAGCGCACCATCAGGCGAACATCTTACTTATATCTACTAAACTGCATAAAAAAATTATAACAGAAATTATTTTCTAGAATCAAATTTCACCTTTTTGTTAGGTAGATAAATTATATCTGTATTTTTAATACAGTCTTTAGTATCCAATTTAGTCAAAGCATTCAGTTACCATTTAAAGAACACATAGCTTTGGGCAGGAATCTGTATAGATGTTATCACACTGTTTTCTTATGGTGTTCCCGCGAAAAATGTCGTCAATTGACGCACATTGCTCGATTACGCCGGCTTTATAAACTTTTTTCTAAGTGCACTATTGATAGTTGATCTATTGAGTCGTTACTAGTTCTATGATATCATATTGACGTAAATATTTGCGGATTGGTAATGATCTGGTTTACGCTACTGTGCGATATGGATACGCCCGGTTTGTAAAATAAAGATTGACACTAAAGTAGTCTGCCCACTATACCGTACCATACCATGATCGTATTATGAACCTATCAAATAACGTTAGGATCGGACAGCAACAGGATACGTTCTACTACGCCCACGAGAGCTTATCAATGACGTATCCTACCCATACGTTACGATTGTAATGACGGGAGCTTCTGCAAATCATCTCCGTATCATTCGCGTGCAATATCCGTGCAGCGGGTCAAAAAGGCCGCATTCGGTTAATCATAATATAAGTAAGTTCCGGTTTAATTTTTCTTCGTATGGCAGCATTAACACCAAATAAGAGTCTGCTAATTAGTGATTATTACTAATGAATTGAGTATGATTCACCTAAAATGTTCACACCATTTAAAAAAAAAACTAGTAGAATTTTTAAGGATATCATGGATTGTTTTTAGGTGAATTGCTTTATGTGGCCTTTTTGGACCCGCAGTTCTCGCTGTCGCATATTGTAAGAGAAGACGGGCAACGCAATTATAACGTTCATCATATTATGCGGTTAGAACCCGAATGCTCACCGTTTTGCAACGTCGCGTGGTATGCACGGAGCATATCGGCACCGATAAAATATTGACCGCCGACAGTTATTGATTACCCGTGCATTGCACGCGCCGGTTCTGGTCGCTGACGGAACGGTGGGCATAGTCTCATACTTTTCAATACAAAGAACATTTTTTGCCTGACACATTCCTATTACGGTCATAGTATGATACGCAGCAGTGGGCAGATCCCTTAAATATCAAGCATTTATGTTTAGCATTTAGTTAGTGGCCGACCTGGTGTGTAGTTCAATGTGCTCTTAGGCCTTTGAGTTGGCTTAACGACTACTATCTAGATGACCACAATTGTGACATTTTTTTTTTTTTTGACGCGGGGGAAATCTTCGAAAGATCCCCGGGAGCTGTGGGGCTCGACCGGGGTATGTGGGATTCTTACCCACTAAAACCCCCGCGGCTGTCGCATCGGCACATGAGAGGGGGAACCCCAGGGCTCTCCGGTGGGATCTGCACCAGGGGCCCCTCAGTGCCTTGCCTTTGAGCCCCCCCGGGGGGCGCATTGTAGCCCCCCGGGAACGTGTCACGGTGCTCACGGGGACGGGGGTCGCAACCCCGCCGCCGTCCTCCTCGGAGTCACCGCCGTAGTCAATGGACGCTCAAGGGGCCCACACCCCGAGCGTCCAGCGACTCCGAAGGGGGGCTCCGAACCTACAATGGGCTACATTACGCCCCCTGGCGGCGGGCTAAAAGGCAAGGCACTGAGGGACTCCTGGTGCTAATCCCACCGGAGCCCAGGTCACACCTCTCATGTGCCGACGCGACAGCCGCGGGGGTTTTAGTGGGTAAGAATCTCACACAACCGGGCTGACGCCCCACAGGGACCCCCCGGGGACCTTTTAAAAAAAAAGGTCCCTTGTGTAAACATTGCTGTGTTCCGGTATGAAGGGCACTGTAGCTAGTGAACTGGACACAAGAGAATAACTAATCTCTCGGGTGACGAGCGGCAGTGCAATGCAGCTGTCTATAGGTAGGCGCATTGCTTGCCCTCAGGCAAACGTCTTACATTATCAGGGTCACTACCCAGTAGCACCAGTATCCCGAACTTAGTTCTTACCTAGATAACTTTATCATGTCTTTACAAATGCGCTTGGAGCTTTGTAGAAACCTTCACTTAGTTCGTAAAGTTGGTTCGTACAATCCTCTTCAACTGTCAGAAACAAATATCTAGCCATCGTAAGTTCAAAGTTCACTTTGATATCAACTTGTCTGTCCAACTACTTCCTTAACCAACTACTTCCTTAAATCTTGTATCGCAGTAGGTAATAGGTTAGGTTTTTATGAATAGGGGTCATTGTACGTTTGGGGTCTAGGGCCCACATTAGACGTACATCGATTACAGCCGTGACTTTGAAGAGGATGGCGCGTGGTAGTGGGGTTATGAGCGGAAATCCTTGTGTGAACTTTGACTGATTTTTGCGGGGCTATAATGCACCCCCGGTGGTGCGCTCAAAGAAAAGGCGCTGAGAAGTACCTGGTGCAGCTCCCCCCGGAGAAATTAGTCCCCCCCTGTCATGTGCCGATGCGGGCATTTAGTTGGTAAGCATCCCACATTCCTCGTTTGACTCCCCCATAGGAGACCTTTTGAAGGTTTCCTCAAGAGAACAAAAAAGTATGAACAGGATTAAAAAATCGAGATTTGATTCGATCAAGAATAAATGTTTGACCTGATTTGGGAGGCACAATTAAAACATTTACCTCCACAATAAACAATATCTAGCAGCATCGTCTAGCAGCTACAATAAATCATTCCTTTACACAATGCCCACCTATTATAAATTTAGGTACCCATCTAAAAGGTTCGTGAGCCTTTTAGAGTCCTTGTTTAGATATTTAATCAAGGATCAAAAGCCAGCTTTTGGGTCTGACCTTTGTTACTCTCGGTTAATCACCAATTAATTTTAACAGTGTGAGCAATGTACTCTTTATGTTTTAATGAAGGTCCGATTAAAGCTACTCGTTTAAAGGTCATTTAGTTCGGGTTCGAGCTAAAAGTCAATGCACGCCTGCAGCATCTTATGTAATACATTGACATACATAGGATATGAGCCTCCGCGAATGGCGTAGTATTTTTATTTATTTTTTATCTCATCATCACAATTAGGTACAGTCATTAGGTACATCATCACAATGTGATACATAGAGACTGGTGCCTGCTGTAGGTCAACCCTGTATTTCAGGTACTGAGATAATTCGTACATATTTACGTTGAACAATATAGCAGAAATATTAAGGAGCTAGATAGCTCCTTAATATTTCTGCTGCGACATGATGTGTTCATATGAACATAAATGTAAATAAATAAATTGTAGATTCCTGGTGAAAGGGAAGGTAGGTATACCGCAGTGTCAGGTATTCTACCGCTAAACAGTAATGTATATAAGCATTGTTGTATTCTGGTGTGGAGGATATTGCATCAGGTCAAATTATCGAGCTTAAGACGTCTAATAACTCTAGTGTTAAGTGACAGTGCAGTATAGTAGTGATGAGTCGTCGATGCATTTACCGTCGATGAAACAAGACCATAAATAGAACACTCAAATGTTTAGCCTAGTTTATATCGTTGACAAAAAGTTTAATACTCGAAGTTCACAGACTACTTACGTATTGTATAGAGTTCACTAATAATAAAACTAGTCTAGTCATTAAAGTAGATTAAGATTAGAAGTAGAAAAAAAACTGTTATTCGTTCAACGCCAACCCCTGCAGTAATGCCGCGCTATGTAGGCGTACCGTATAAGGGAAACATACTCGTCTCATCACTGAATTGATTGAATAAAAAAAACACTCTACAAGAAAAAAGAACAACCATTTTAACCGCCTATTCTATCTACATAGCAACAAAACTTTCCAAGAAGTAGGTATATGAACAATAATAATAACAGCTTCTAAAAGATCTGCGTACTTGATATTCATATTCAATGCTGGTAAACAGACAAGCTTCGCATTATCATTAATTAATTTACCTAAATCTCTCACCTTAAATACGTAATTAAGTTATTAATGCTAATATATTCCATAATGGTATACTGAAATTCATACCATAATTTCCATTTCAAATTATTGGACGTGAATATAGGTGGTGCGAGTATCATAATCGCAAGAAATATCCTGCGATGATATGATACACTAAACACATGTATGTGATGACTAAATATAGTCTCATTGTATTATGCTCACCTCTTTACTAGCTAACATAAATTTTGCCAAGAGTTTGCTTTTAAAGTTATTATCTGCTAGTATGGCTTGACTACTTGAAGTATTATTTAAATACACGTACTATTGTTGGACTATTCATTAGCAGCCGATAGACTTCCACTGCTGAGCAAAGGCCTCCCCCTTAGAAGGTAGGGGTTGGCATAATCCCCACGCTTGGCAGGCGGCTTGGGGATCGCAGTATAGGTGGTGGAAGATAAATCCAAAGGAAACTTCTAACCCGGCACCCCATGGGTATTAGATTAGACTATTAGTCAAATAAAAATTTATAGCAGGTGGTTTATTCAGATCCAAATTTGTCTAAAATTCAAACAACGCTGAACGCTAGTCAAACAATAATCCAGTTTCACAGAAATGTTGTTCGTGAAATGTTTTCAAGTTAAATAAGATTATAAAGAGAATATAGACCACTGTAGTTAAACAATAGTTTTATTTGTGTTTATTTGGTTGTTCATTATATTACTTGGAGCACCAAAGATTCACTGCCATGGACATCCAGTTGGCTTGTTTTGAGCACGTCTCTGAAATCAAAATATTAAAAAAGTGGGTTACGGTTTCTTTGGCAAGTAATAAAAATATCTCGAGAGAAACTTCGCAATTTTTTTCTTAAATTCAACTTCGTCCTGTAGACTAGAATTGAGATTTTTCAAATTAATGTTTTAAGATATGGATGATTTTAGTGTTTTAATATTTACTTATACAGGACATCTCAGAAGTCGACGTTAAGCTGAAAACTAATAATAGGCTGAAAATATAGATACTAATATAATCTTTTTACAGCACAGTCAGTAAAAAGTTGGCCTACCATGGCTCGGCTTATCACTTATTCAGCTTAATGTTGACTACTGGAACACCCGTATGCAAAAACTAATCTATAATATATTTCTTTTTGGATTTAGTACTTTAATTAATCTGAGTTGTTCAATTATTTTAATTAAACTGCTTTACAAATATTAGCCCCAAATATTTATAAACATAGTGCTGCTTAAAAAAGTAGAAGAGTATATTATTATCTAGACTAGTAAAATAAATGTCTGTAATTGCTTTCATGGAATTCCTGTTCTATTTTACAGGTAAAGTAAAAGGTAAGAATCGTCAAAACCGCATGATTGGGAGGACTGAACATATAATACTTAGTAACTTTTCTGGCCATTTTGCCAAATGTACCATAATATTGTCTTCGGTTACTTAGTTTTCTGTAAGCAGAGAAAAATTACTAAAGTTTTAAATTCTTACCCATAATTTTTCGTTGATTGAATGCTGCTGACAACAACTTTGACTTGCTCAGTCACATTTTCAAAGTAGGTCAAATCAATGGTGTAGCCCGCGTTCCTAAAGTTCACGATCACAATGTAGTTGTTCTCGTCGTTCCAACTAAGAAAAAAGATTTCATGGTTATTTTTATAAAGTAGACAAATAAAAAAAAAATTTTGAATTCAGTTGCGTTATTTCACTTATTATATGTAATTCTCTAATCAACTCAACGGAATTAGTTATATTTAACAGATGAGTTATATTTTTTTAATCAATAATTTTGAAGTGCGATATTTTAATCAGTTACAGAAACTGCATACAAAGCAATTAACCTGTACTTTATTTATAGTGCTACTAAATTGAAAAAGGATGCAAGTATGGAGAATTAATAATAGTCGAATAGAATACAACAATTCATCAACGTCAATTTATCTTAATTGTCCTAATGTACACTTAGCTGATTTTGTAAACAATACTGAAACTACGTAGTTGTTTCCAAAACTATTAATTGGAATGCCTGAAATTTGTGAAAAGATAATAAGATATTAATAATACTTTTTCTATCAAATAGGTCTTAGTTTAGATGAAGAATTACTTAATAAGTTTTGGAAATATATATTTTATTAGTTTTTGATTCTTATTTCATGTAAGTACACAACAACAGATACAATAGTATTTTTATAAGCGCTGTTCTCTGTTGCAAGTTAAGCGACGTGAATATAGAAAATATCCATATTTAATCCATGTATTTGACGATATAACGTTACACCTATTCAAAGCGTATATGCTGAAAGGAATCCTCGGAAAGGATAAATTATTTATCTAGCCCTAACATATTACTATCTAAAAAAATATTTTATTGTTAAACTAAATAATCATCTCCTCTAGATTGTAATGAACCATATCACAAAGGCAAGTGTTTACGTGTACTCATGTCTTGCTGATAATGTCATGTAATGTTCAGTAACATTTGTCTCAAGTGTCTAATAATATATGTATGTATGTTGGATTAGGTTATCTCGATCGAGATGTGTGGTGTGGTACTGATAAAGTTTAATTTAACAATTTAAATATTATAAAAATATTATTATATAATTTTGAAAAAAGACTTCACAATGTATCAAGTCAGGGCCACCTAACCGGTTACTCAAACCAGAAGAAATTCTGTAAATGATGGTTTAAGCATAATAATGTTAAAAGCGATTGTGTTTCATTTTGATATACATAATATGGAATACTCACCGTCTAAAACCGAAGACACCTTCATTAAAGGCTACTGATTCGTATCTGCCATATCTGAAAACAGGCTCGGTGCGGAGTAACGACAAGGTTTTGTAGACGTTCAAGTGGGAACGGTCCATCACACGTTGGACCTCTACGTTAAGGTTCTCAAAACCTTCTGCCACTGGAAGCCAGGTACTGTCACCGCTGGAGAAACCTATATAAATAATTTGATAGAAGTCATTTTATATAAAGGGATTTTAAAATTAATAAAATTTTAGCTCTATGATAAGTAATAGTTGCTTGACTTCATACCTGCATTTTTGTCAGAATTCCATTGAAAAGGTGTGCGCTCAGGGTCCCTGGATGACATCCAATAGTTAATAGGATCATCAGTGTTGCAGCCACTTGGATCAATAGTATCTTCCCAGCTGACATATCCATCTACCATGCCAATTTCTTCACCCTGTAATGTGTTATAGAAAAGGTTATATCTTAAGAAGAAAGGTATCTTAAGAATATTAAAAGATAATTTTGAGAAATATTTCTATTCTTACTGTTTTAATATAACGCTAATTTAATATTTAAACTATACCTTCATCAAAATTATGCAGTCTAGTAATTATAGTATTGGTTTGGAAACAAAGTTATTTTACTTACCATGTAGGTCACAGCAATACCAGGCATCAGTAACACAATCATATTAATACCATCGACCAATTCTGGACTAAATCTTGACGCTACTCTATTATTGTCATGATTTCCGGCCTAAAAAGTAATAAAAAAAATAAACAGTTTAATTTTATATATTTTAATGGTAGATTTTCTAAGAATACTTACCACCCAGTTAGATTGCTTATCGATTGGCTTGAAAGTAAGAAACTTATCTAGAGCATATTTGACTTCTGCTGCTGAAGATTCTCCATTGATGTCAGAAATCAGAACGAAGTTGAAGGGCATTTGAGCACCTTCACGATCTCCTTCACCAAAGTAGCGCATGGTTATCTGTGGACTTGAGTACGCTTCGGTCATCATCACTCTAGTAAAACCATCTTTTTCTTTGTACTCTTCGAGAACTTCTCTCCATTGATACACCATATCAAAAGTCTCATCAAGGTCTGTAGTGTAAATGTGATCTACATAATTATAGTCATCAGGATTGTCTGTATTCCCAGTTAGAGGCTCGTCGGGATATTTGCCATCAAAATCACTCTTGTCAACCTCGAATAAATGGGAAATAGCATCAACCCTAAATCCAGCGACCCCTTTATCCAACCAAAAACGTACGACGTTCTTCATTTCTTCGACGACATCAGGGTTCCGGTAGTTTAGGTCGGGTTGGCCGATCACAAATTGGTGGAGGTAGTATTTGCCGACTTCTTCTCTGTACTCCCAGGCACTCTTACGGAAGACGCTCACCTATGCAATGAGATCGTTATGGTGACTAATAGAATATCGGTATGTTCTTCTAGTATTATTACGTTATATTAAAGAACTTTATTTTTTGAGTTTAGTTTTCGGTATTTATGAGATATAGTAGTTGGAGCGTATGGAGAAATATACGATTGATATAAAACGATATTAGCACAATTATCAAACAATGTGAAGCGAAGGGATGGATGGATGTTGAAATGAAAGTCAGAGTCAGTCCAACACTGCCCTGCCCTGTCAGACACCCTGCCTGCTAACCAATGGGTCGTGGGTTCGATTCCCGCCAAGTGTCTGGGTGTTGTTTATCTATTTAAGTATGTATTTACAAAAAAAAAAGTATATAAGTATTAGTATCAGTTGTCTGGTTTCCATAGTACAGGCTCTGCCTAGTTTGGGATCGGATGACCGTGTGTGGATTGTCTCAAGATATTATAATTTTTTTTTTTTTTTATAACACTAACTTTTATGGTCAATACTGTCCTGATTGCAGGTATCAAAAACCATCGAGAATGTTGAAATGCAAAAGAAGAATGTAAGCCTGTTAGTGTTCAGTTTTTGTCAACATATCTAACCAGGGCCATAGGTTAATGTTAGTAAAATATTAACTTATTAGTTAAAGTCAAACTAATCTCGTTTAAAAATGTTTTTATTTCCCATAATATAGGATTTTTTCCCTAATCAAAATAATAATATTCTGGGACAAATCACACATAGCCATCTAATTCCAAACTAGGCAGAGCCTGTACTATGAAGTGATGCTAATATTCATTAAACTTTTTTTTTGTAAATACATAATTAAATTGATAAATAACACCCAGACATTTGGTGGGAATCAAACCCACGACCTAATGGGTAGCGGCCAGGGTGTCTAACTACTAAACCAACAGGCCCGTCAAAGATCATCAAAAGAAATACTCACCCAGTTATTAGGCGGTTGCATGTTGCCGTTCTCATCAACATTACCATCCTCCCACATGAAATAATCGTAATACTTTTCATGACCTTTCAATGCCTCCTCAAACCACACGCTCTCATTACTAGTGTGGTTGGGTACGAAATCCAAAACTATTTTAATATCTACAAACACAAATATGTATACAGCAGTTATTATTTTATTTGTATGGAATTTATTAACAAAGTTAGTTAATAAACTACCATATTACGTTTTAAGATATTATATTCAAAGTAAAATAGAATTTGAATGATTGATACTTATATACTTATAATGATTTGATACTTTACCAAATCAGACAGACTTAATACAAGTTTACAAGATGAATCCACCACGTACAAAACTACGAGGAAAAGAAAATAATCTCAAAGGAGTATAGCCAGCAAGACGACATTGGATAATTGTTTTGAATTTATAGCTATTCATCCTTCCTTGCCCAAAACTCACTATAAAATTAATAATCAAAGGATCGATTTCTTGTTAAAAACGGTAGGTATATCACATAATGTCTTTCCGTGTTGAATTTTTAGTTATGTCAAGGTATCGTTACATAGGCTCGTTGTACAACTCACCCAACTCATTAGCTTTTTCCATCAGCCTATCAAAATCTTCCATGGTTCCATATTCATCTTGAATGTCGTAGAAATCCGCAATATCATATCCGAAATCGTACATCGGTGACTTGAAAATAGGTGACAGCCATGTTGCACCAACGCCGAGCTCTTTCAAATATTCCAGGCTCTCTGTGATACCTACACATTAAAACCACAAAAGGTTATGCGACTGGAGTTTTTATAATTTAGTTCAATTCAAGTGGTATTTGGTTGGTATTCATACCGTTCAGATCGCCAATACCATCACCATCGCTGTCTTTAAAAGACCTTGGATAGATTTGGTAGAATATGGTGGTCTCCCACCAGTCCAGTTCCTTTTCAGCATTGGCTGTTACAGCCAATATACAAATAAAAGGCAGAAGTAGGACGGACTTCATGTTGAACCTTAAAACGATAAAAGTGATAATAAACTTAAAAGCTAGGTTTTAAGTTTATTTGGTAGATCATGGTGCAAGAGAATGTCTAGGTAGGTATTATTATAGTCTGAAATATTTCAGCACCAAGCAGCAGTGAGTCAACATTGCTGTGTTCTGATATGAAAGGCACTGTAGCTGGAGAAATATATATACTACGTCAGCGAGGACTTTGATAAGCTTTGACTTATTAATTTAAACAAGTCAGTAACTCGCATCATAAATACAATAAATAACCGCTGTTAGAATATAAATAACCTTGACATATAATAACTTTATGCTGATGATAGTTCACTTACCCCATCTGCTATTCTCGGCATCGATTACTTATTGCACGAATTTTTATAGCGAAATATATCTCATGTAGGAGATAAATTGGATACTTCTAGTGATAAAGAATATTGAAACACTTAAGACCTGGGTTATCTACAAGTTTTGTAATACCTTGCTATTGAGATGTGTATGTACAAACTATTAAAATAGATATAAATAAATAAAAATCTTTTCAGATCACAAATAGATCCGTAGTGTTAACAAACGCAACAGAGACTAGTGTTATAAACACATGACTGCTTTTTGCCGTCTGCACAAAAATATAACTCACATCATCGAATTCAATAGGGTTGGTTCGCATATTTGTTGTTTTTTACTTATTTCAAAATACTTTAAAATAATTAGTCCTATCTAAATTTCGTTAAGTCGTTTTTTAAACATATCCAATATCTTTTTATTTCTTAAGTTCAGCTTTATATAGTTTAATTTTTACAACAAAATTTTTGTCAGTCTCTAAATTACTTTTCCTATGTGGACCTTATTTAAAAGTGCTTTGGACTGTTCTATTACCTATGCAAGTATGCCATGGTTGCAGTAACATGATTATGTTGATATGTTTATAATTAATCGATGTGACATTTAGATTTATCTCTTTCTGTGTCTTTTACCTAGCAAACAAATTACAGCCTGCTCGAATGCTCTAATGGCGTCATAATAAAAATATTCAGATAGAATATCATTGACAATCAGCATTTCTTTCCTTTTAGAGTATTCTAGTTAAGCCGGCCGCCGAGGGAATAATAATAGTAATAATATCAAGGGCCCAAACTAGGCCAAGCCATAACTATGTATACAACTGATACAAATACTTTACATATTGCTTGTAATTGGTACATTGAACATACACAAATAACACCCAGATACTAGGTGGGATTCGTACCCACATCTGATTAGGTAATGGCCAGAGTTTCTAAACACTTGATCTATTTACCATTTACATGTACAGGCATGTAAATGGTAAATAGGTAAAAATATGTAAAATCCACAGGGATTTTACTAGTTTTCTATAGAGTGCATGTTTGTCTGCCCACGTGACCGGCTCATACCATGACCATACCATGACTGTGTTATGAACGTATCAGGTATAAAATATTCTATGTACTCGTATGAAATTGTATGCTGAATTTCTTGCCTAGATACCCTGGCCGCTACCCAATAGGTCGTGGTTTCGATTCCCATCTTGTGACTTACTGCCGCACTCACATACATCAAATAAAGTTAAGTATCACTAATCCGGATTTTGAAATCAAATTTCAACACTCGAAGCCAATTAATACATTATACTCTGGTAGCGAGTGAGGTAACTATGGATATTCTCAAACTCAAGTCAAAATAATCAGATTAAAAAATGGCCTAAAGAGGATTAACGCTCATTGTCGCTTGTGGGTGCGGCAGTTAGTGTTTATCTATATATTTACAAGCAAACACAACCCGATCTACCGGTTATTGTAAGGGGAAGGGACCCCCCTAACACTTACAATAACCGGTAGATCGCTGAGTCATACAGGAATACGCGCTGAAATTGGCACACCCTGACGATGAAGTAGCAACGGTATGTATGAGGAGATATCAACTAATCAACCCATATCATACATTGCTCTAAAACATATTTCACCGTTGTTATGGGGTACTTCAACGCGGAGGTAGGCACGCGGAATGGCGATTAATTGAGAATGAGTTATGGGTAGGGGCAGTGGAACTAAAGAAGCCAGCGGCTGGTCGACTACGTGGAGAAGGAGGTATTATATGCAATGAACTTCTTCTTCAAGAAGCGACCATGTAGGAAGTGGAAGTAAATCACCAGTGGTTCAATCAAAATTGAGATCGATTTTATGATGACTACCAAAACACATATTAATAATGTCTGCGTGATCGGCATGATAAAAACTGGTAGCGATCACCGTATTGTTAGAGGCATCGTAAATATCAATATCAAGCTTGTCAAGCATGCAAGCAAGCAACTCCACGCTCAGACCGGGATGTGCTCAAATCCGGAACCCCAAACTCGAACTTCACATTCGCTTCCAGTGCCTAGCTGAATGCGAAACTGCGGAAGAGTATTGGAGTTGGAGTTATAATAAAATTATGGAGTTAGTGTAAACTGTCCATGCAATGGGATCCAAGTACTTAAAGACGATAAAAACATTAAATTAATGGAAAACTGGACTGAGAATCTAGAAATTACTGCGAGATGACTTCTCTGTCGAAACGCTCTTTACAGAGCGGTCGTGGCCGTTATGTAGTATACATAGATACATCCCCAGCTGAAAGACGTTCACTGTTGAAGAAAAGCCTTCCCCTTAGAAGAGAGGGTTTGGCATAATCTCCACGCTTGGCAGGCGTCTTGGGAATCGCAGTATAGGTGGTAGGTAATCCAATAGAAAGACGCTGCTGTCCGTCTTCTTGTTTTCGAGAGACGACTAGCTTTCCAATAATACGGCATATATTGAGAACGCAATTGATCAAAACCAAGGCTCTAAAGTGTTTGCGAAGAATTCGTCTCTTGAGCGAAGACAAGTGACCAACCTGAAGATCGATGACGATAGTGTCATCTCATCGAAACCGGAGATATTGAGAGAGCTCGAGGGGCTTTACGGACAGTTATGCTACGGTACACACGACAACAATATAACGTAGCGATCTGACTGCGCAGACCGTTTGCGCAGTCAATCGAACGCAAACGCCCTTGCAGTGTCTACACGTCTACGATATCTGCTTCGATCGTCACTTCCCAGCTGAAACTCAGACGAGAAACATGTCATCCGCACCTACAGAAAGGGTTGTGAATGAACTGAATGATTGCTCCGACTTCCGTCCACACACTACGAAAAAACTGTGCAAACGCGATTGCAACGATTTATCGCATTTATCGAATATATTTTGAGACTGCCACGATCGTTTGCGCCAACCAGAAAAATCTGACACAATTTTCGTACACACGTTAGATAAAACTGCACAAACGATCTGCGCACTCAGATCGCTACGTTATGTCGTTGTCGTGTGTACTGGGCATTATACACCTCTACACGGAAACCCATTATTGCCAAGAGGCAATAATGGGTTTCCGTGTAGAGACAAAAAAATAAATTGAAGACAATTTAAGACCCATAGCCAAAAAGAACCGTCAATATCGTATATCGATCGAGGATATCCCAGATATCAGCCTGCCCTACTTTCAGTCCCCTAGAAGTTATTTAATTCCGTCTTAGTCCAGAAGCATGGCTCAGAAGTGTGGTGGTGTTTTTCTTCAAAAAAGGCGATAGCACCTTATTGAAGAATCATGGGCCTATCTCACTCCTGAGCTACGTGTAGCTGTTATCGAGAGTTTGATGCCTTCTAGCCTCCTTAACAAGTAGGCTATCGAAAAGGCTATAGCACCGCCGAGAAATATAATCTCGATTGCACCCGTACCGGTAGTCATTGGGAACGATACACTCGAAGTTGTTGACCGCTTTCTTTTCCTAACGTAATAGAGACGGTCGGTCCAACTTCGACAAATAGATTGCCTGAAGAATATTTAGATGAGCTAAACCTTTCCCGTCGGGAGACGGGACAATAATAGAAGCACAAAATAATCAGAATAGAAGGGATTCTATTCTGATTATTTTGTGCTTCTATTATTGTTGCATTATTATAATTTAAATTTTTTAGACGTTTTAAAGCAGGAAGTTAAGTTTGTCAATTTGACGTGGACGATGGGGGGCCTCGGACCACCACTGCATGTCAAGCTATTTTTCCATTTCGCTACACGCGGCCACAGCTTAAATAATACATACTATATTAAAATAATAAATAAATAAATTAATTAACTGTTTATTTCGGAAAAAAAATAACAAAAATGACATGTTTCTTAACTAAAATCTTAATAAGAATAAAGATTATACAGTTATATTTTCTGTATGTGCGTGTTATTAGAGCTATTTTTAGGGCTCCCACACATAACTGTGATGCGATGCGATTCGGCGTGAAACAAATGAATTTAAGTTCCTGCGACTTGCAGTTATGTGTGGGAGTATATTATTTATACTGTGAAACAGTTGACAGTTGGAGTATCGGGCATGATGCGGGCATGGGTACATTTCGTACTCTCCGTAGTCTCCGTAATTTCTTTTCCATGCCTGATACGTTTATAGCACGGTCCTGGCACGACCCTGTCTACTAGGCAGACTGCTTTATAGTAAAAAAATGTGGTAAAAAAACAAAAATATTTACTTTCAAATATTTTATTACATAACATCCACTATTACACAAAAAAAAAATACAAGATGCTATCGCATCGCTAATCAATTCAATTTCAGCACAATGCCTTCGTAGCCGGCCACGGGTACTGACGATGCGTCGAATACGTCTCTGTAACAAAAATACTGGTTCAATACCTATTATTCATCACAATATTATTATAAACTAGCTGACCCACGCAGAACTTTGCCCGCGCTTTTTCCGACTCTCCCAACAATTATCGTTATATTTTAACCAATTTACACAAAACCTTGACAAACTATATGTATATCTTAACCTTTCTCATGAATCACTCTATCTATTGGTTGAAACCTCATGAAAATCCGTACAGTAGTTTTTGAGCTTATCGCGAACAGACAGACAGACGTGGCGGAGGACTTTGTTTTATAATATTTAGTGAAGTGAAGTGAAGTTATGATGAGGTGCACGCAGCCAGTTGTGTTCACTGTTCGGTAAATTATCGCTTTGTTAAGCAACGTCAGTCAAGGCCCGTACATAGATGGGTGACCGTTTGGGCCGATCGATATAAGGTAGTCTAGGTCCCTACCTAGACTACCTTATATCGATCGGCGGCTTAAAGAGGTGATGCAGTTCTGGATGAGCGGAAAGTCTGACCCTGTATCACTGTGCCGGCAACAAAAGATACTACCTGGCCCCCTAATCTGACTATTTACAAACTCTTCAATTGAGTATCGATAGTCTGTCAGTTGAACGGTTTTACACATTTGATAGTCTACTAATTGTACAAGATCAGAGGCGTGTAATAAAATGTCAAAAAAATAGTGTTTTCTCGAGGTCCCAATACTTTCAAATTCAAATTTAAAAAAAAAATATATTTCAAATAGGCTTAACGCTAGAACTTTTGGGTGGTCAATATTTTTATATTGGTACCACCGGATCACAACGCGGCCTCAACATAGAAGAATCTCAGCAGGCTTGTCATTTTTTCACTTTTTTTTTGTGTTTGTCTTGTTACAATTATATCAGCAACAGCGATAGTGTGACCTGCCATTCGAAAGATAAAACAAGAAAAATAAAAATCCGACGAAATTACAACTAACTGAAAGGCCAAAAGGATAATAGTCGACTACTATCCTTTTGGCCTTTTAGGCGCAGGCCAGACACAAGCGGCGCGGCGCGCATCGGGTGCGCTACCGGCGCGCATCGGGCGCGCCCGTGGCACGCTCACGACGGGACAGTGTATCGGTGGTATTCAAGTTTTTGATTTTGATCTGACAAGATGTCTTCCTCTGACCATGCTAGCGGACGGGACAAATACAACCGGCGGGTGTGGGCGCGCGCCTTCGGTGCGCCTACGGCGCAACCGTGGCGTGCCGTCTCCATTATTCTTTCATACAAAATGTAGAAGAAGGACGTGGTGCAAAACAGATAGAATAGGTGCGCTTATGGCACGCCCGCGCCCGCGCCGCTTGTGTCTGGCCTGCGCCTTAGTTTATTGTTTTAGAGTGGTCCTATACCACGAGGTCTTGGTCGTGGTCCTATTGCACTCTACCTTTTTGTTGTATTGTCAAAATGTATCTATCGTATAGTGAAGTGGCAAGTGGCAGACTAAAAATATATTAGTTGACATTCATCAAGTTGTCGTTGTTATATCAGCAGCAACCAAAATACGTCCACTGCTGAACTAAATGCCTCCCCTTGAATGGGAGGGGTTGTCATAATTCCCACGCTTGGCACGCATCTTGGGTAGTATAGGTGACGCCACTGGTTAAGTTTATTTTGGTAGAATACCGAATTTGTCACAGTTGTAATTTTATTAAAATTAGCAGACTTAGAGCAACACGCTTGCCTAAAGTCAAAGTCACTCCAGACATTATTAAGTATTTTGTGTCTAGTAATTTCACCCTAAACTATAAAATAAAATTAAATATTAAGTAAAATTAAATAATATGAACCAAAAATAAGTTTTTTATAGTTTCAAAAATTTCATAACGTTTATTATTTTATATTCTCGCATTTGATGTCTAGATATAAATAGAAAAGAGCTTTTTCTATTTTAAAAAAATCTCATAGACTACTTTTATCTAGTCATTACTCTGTCTGCGTACGTTTTACTCTAGCACAATTTGTTTGAACATGTTATGGCGCGTTCTGATATTCATCTTCGTAAAAGCGCTTTTTCACTCAGTTCTCTTTGTAAGAATTTTTATACATAATACATCGCAAGAGACGGTCTGATATGAATAATTTATTTGCGTAATAAACTGAAAGACGTAGAAATTGTGAAATAAATTGTAACAGAAATTGTATACCGAAACTGTACTTTATGTGAAATCTTCAACAGGAATGTAGGTAAAATTAAAGCCAATTTGGCCAGTAAAGTATTTTTTGTTGTTTGGCTAGTAGCCAAACAAGTGTCAGATTTGTTCATGCTGCACTTACTTACTTGGCTTCATCATCATCATCAACAACAACATCAGCAGCTGCCTGACGTCCACTGCTGAACAAAGGCCTCCTACTTAGAAGGGAGGGACTGCCATTATCCCAACACTTGGCAGGCGTCTTGGGAATCTAAGTATAAGTGGTAAGAATGCCTTACCAGTTACCATAAGGCGAGCTAAATCTTTAAACATTTTTAAAAATCTTGTAAAAGCTCATTACCTTACTTTATAGCTCATTGATACACACATCAAAAGTGTCTAGGGATCAAGCATTTTTAAGCGGATTTCTTGAGATTGAGATGTGGCTTTGTAATAAATTTATGATTTTATAAATTTATATGGATCCTTTTTGGTGCATTTCATAATTTGAATCAGGAACTGTGAATCAAATTCGAGTAAAAGATGAAAATCAGCTGTCAATATTTTCCCTATAAAAACATACAACGCATTGAAGACATTATTAGTGCTACTGTTTCCCTACTACTGATTAAAACCAACGTTATTATGGAGCGGCGACGTCATTTAAGCAGGGAAGAAATGCTCAGAGCCGTGGGAATGATAGAAGCTGGTTCCCGGCAACGTACTGTGGCTTTAGCTCTGAATACAAGTCAGAGTGTTATCAGTCGACTTTGGACACGTTACCGAAGCACTGGTACCGTGGCTGAGCGCCATGGAGGACGGTATCGCTGCACCACACGGAGACAAGACCGATGTATTCAAATCTTAACTCGAAGAGCTCCAACAATAACTGCCATGATGTTAGCCGTGAGGCTTCATCACTCTTCAGGGAACTTAATTAGCGACCAAACAGTCAGAAACCGCTTGCATGAAGTGAACCTTCATTCCCGAAGACCGCTACGGGTACCACCTATAGCAATGCACAATCGTAGGATTCGATATCAATGGGCTCTTGAACACAGAAATTGGGCAGAAGAACAATGGCGTTTCGTGTGCTTTTCTGATGAGTCTCGTTTTGGTATGAGACCGGATACAAGACGTATACGACACTGGAGAACCCCTGGACGCCAACAGCGATTAAAATCCTGCCAGGAAGTCCATCCTTATAGTGGTGGAACCATCATGGTATGGGCGGGTATTTGGATCGGCGGAAGAACTGAGTTGATTTGGATCAGAGGCAACCTCAACGCTCAAATTTATGCTGAGACGATTGTATCAGACGTCATCGTTCCTCTACAAGTGCAAATCGGTCCCTTATTTCAGTTAATGCATGATAATGCACGACCGCACACCGCAAGAGTTGTAAGACAGACTCTCGCCGCAGCTAACATCAATGTCCTGCCCTGGCCTGCTCAGTCGCCAGACTTGAACCCGATTGAGCATGCATGGGATATGCTACAGAGAAGAGCTCTGCCGAATATGGAGGGTATCCAGTCGCAAGAAGACCTTTTTTTGTTGTTGCAACGAACATGGGCGGCCATTCCACAGCGTGATTTGGATGAACTCATTTTGAGTATGCCAAACCGATGTTCTTGTGTTGTTAGTGTTCGCGGTAGAAACACGGATTATTAATTGTTTAAGTTACCCAATAAAATTTTAAAGAAAACTGTTATTTCAGTCTTTTTTTCGAACTTTTGTGTTAGTGGTTCAAATGTCAAAAATCCCTTTATTAGGAAAATGGCAAATTTCTTTATTAATGCAAAGGTGACTTGGTTTATCGTTACTGTGACAAACGAAAACACTTTATTTGATGAATCCTTAAAGAAAATTTTAATTAATATCAATCAGGAGAAAAGTTATTGCAAAAATATATGTTGATCCCTAGACACTTTTGATGTGTGTACTTTGCTGGTCGTTATTATGATTTCGGAGTGCTATCTGTATATTTCTCAGAATTGATTTTTATATATATAATACATATATTTATAGTTCGTATATATATATATATATAAGTATATTGAATATATGTTGGTATGTAAGAAATATTTATATATATCTGTATGTATATTAATATATTATATGTAAATAGGTAAACTTATTATATGTATTTTTATTAGTGTATATTGTCTCACATATTAACTACCCCACTTTTCGTATTCCATGCAATCTTTTTTCCATCCCAAGGTTGCCTGTAAGAAATTGCGGATAGCGATAAGGCCGCCCTTTGTACAAATTTCTTCAAGTCCTTTTTATTTTATTTTTATGTGTGTACAATAAAGAGTATAAATAAATAATAAATAAGTAATCCAATATAAAGACGATGATGTCCGTCTTCTTGTTTTCCCTTAGACGCCTCTTACGGACACCCACGGAGGATATTGGAGGGTTACTATTCTTACACCCCATCAGATATTTACGTGCCTTCCTCAAATGCCACTAAACTGTCTCCTATGTATGGACTTGCCTTGCCTGACGTTGTTTAACCAACTAATCGTTTACCGAACCATTATTACTGTCGACTATAAGCGCCTCAACCACTAAAACTACTAAAGTAAAAATAATGTCATCCTGGCTAATACGACCAAAGCGGTCAATCTTTCACAAGATCTTTATAGTGCACAAGTGCTTGCGTAGACACAATTGTACTCTCTCTTCCTTTACCTCTCACAATCTGATAGGATGGACGACCGTCAAAACCGGGGAGTGGTCAGGCCCAGGATTGACTTTTTACATTCCCATCTGACGCATGGATCATACGACATCCCATTCCACGGCTACCGCGTTATCCCACTTTTGATATCTAAGTATAACGATTTTACTATTGCGCGTCATGTTTTTATTGTAAGTAATGTCATAACTCAAAAAATTAATCTTACCCTTCGTTTTTCGGAGACTGTATGCTTCTTAGTACAACGCTCACATCACCGACCACATTCTCAAAGTATCTCAGGTCAACAACGTAATCAGTATCACGCATGTTCACCACCACCAGGAATATCTCGTTTTCGTACCACCTGCGAAACAATATTGTTTTATCATTTCGTTAAAAAAATTTAACAACCAGCTCTTTAAGCTCTCTTATTCCAATAATCGTTTATAATAAGTTGAGTAAGATTTAGCTAAGTCAACTTATGTATAGCTTTAGCATTAGGAGGAATAGCTAGATAGTTTTCTCTACATAAAATATACTTTACGTTGTATTTTTCCAAATCTCTACATAATATATATTTTACATTGCAAAATCGCATTTTTTTATTTTCATGATGAAATACTTACCGACGGAAAACAAAAATGTCTTGATTCAATGCCAAAGATTCGTAACGGCCATATCTAAATGCGTCTTCCTGGCGTAGTTCTGTGAGGGCTTGGTAGACTTTCAGGTGAGACCATTCAGCTGCTATTTGCACTTCAGCGTTCAAGGTTTCGTAACCTTCTGCGACCGGCAGCCAAGTTTTATCACCAGTTGAAAACCCTTAGCACAGAAATAAAATAATTTAATCTAACTTACTACAAATATAAATCTAAAATATTATCTAACAAGCCCCGTATACGAAAATAAAATCATAATGCCTGAGTGGAATTTCATTAAACAAAACTTTCAAATAAACAAAGACCACATTAAAATTCGTCCATTCGTTTGGGAGCTACTACGTCATAGACAGACTAATTTTTCTTTCTGTTGAGATTTTTTATTGCATTAATAACTTACCAGCATTTTTCTCAGCGTTCCACTGGAATGGAGTCCTTTCAGGATCACGAGATTCTTTCCAATAATTAATAGGATCATTAGTATTACATCCAGATGGATCAACTGTGTCTTCCCAACTTACATAACCATCGACCAAACCAAGTTCTTCACCCTAAAACCAAGGAACTTTAAGAAATCATACATCAAGATGAAAATGTACACTTAGATAAAACTCACTTAATACTGCTTACCATGTAAGTAACACCGACACCAGGAAGCAGTAATACTATCATATTAATTCCATCAACCAAAGGAGTTCCGTATCTAGTTGCCATACGACTGTTGTCATGATTGCCAACCTAAAAAAAAACTTGATCGATTGAGTACCTTCCAATCAGTTAATATTACTACGTAGGTACATATTCTCCATTGTTCATCGTGCATAATGTTACAGGATAATTTTATATACTTACCACCCAATTAGCGATCTTGTCTACGGGCTTGTATGTTAAAAACTTATCAACAGCTCGCTTGATATCCGCCGCTGACGATGACGCATCAACATCGGTAATTAAATCAAAATTAAACGGCATTTGTGCACCAACCCTATCCCCTTCACCATAATACTTTACAACATTTTGAATAGTAGCATAAACTTCAGTCATCATTACTCTTGTCATACCATCTTTTTCTTTATACTCATCCATTACATCTCTCCAGTTGTAAACCATGTAATACGTCTCGTTCTGGTCTTTTGTGTAGATATGGTCAAGGTAATCGTGGGACCCAGAGTCTACGTCAGTTCTTCCTGAGAACGGTTCATCTGGGTATATGCCACCAAAAAGTTCTTTGTCCACTTCAAATAAGCAATTAACTGCATCTACTCTGAATCCTGCGACTCCTTTGTCCAGCCAGTAGCGAATGATATTCTAAAATTAAATTAATATTAAAAATTCTAGAATTCATAATTTAAGTTTAAATATAGTTGTAATGTTACGTACTTTCATTTCTTCAACAACGTCTGGATTGCGGTAGTTAAGATCTGGTTGTCCGACTACAAATTGGTGCAAATAGTATTTACCAACTTCTTCTCTCCATTCCCATGCACTACCACGGAAGTGACTTAACTGAAAGCAACAGGTCATCAATATTTCATTAATGATCAATAGTCTTTTTTAGGGTTCCGTGCTCGAAGGGTGCCAACTAGGCTTAGTAATAGGGTCCCCAATTACTAAGCCTCCGCTGTCCGCCCGCCCGTCTGTCTGTCAGCGGGCTGTATCTCATGAACCGTAATAGGTAGGATAGTTGTTATTTTTAGAGTTTCAATTTCTAGTGCCACTAATTAAAAATGATTTATGAAATAAAAAGATGGTACGGAACCCTTTATGTGCGGGTCCGACTCGCACTTGTTTTTTTTACTCTAAATGAGATCAAGGAAAGATCCCAGTAGCATACACGTAAGTTCTAGCTAAACTTTTTTTGAATAATTAGATGACTTCGAACTTACATCCGTATTTTAATCACATAAGGTGAAACCGTACTAGGAGAAAATACACTGCAACAGAGCCAATAATGTGTATCTATGAGCAGTGCGGATTGGATCTTTTTAGTATAACATCTGAGCGACAGAACCATGGCATTACGCGGCAAATTTTGTATGCCATACACTCAGTCCGGCGTCCAAAGAGTTTTAATTAGAATGACGCGCAGTATCGCGCCGCTTGCTATTCCGCCTAGTGCGGCACCGGAACCATGAGACGTGGCGAAAACGCGGCTTAATTGGGCTCATAGCGCAGTATATCTCAAAGGATTTTACATGAACTATACGTATATAGCTGCGCCATATCAAGCCGCTTCAGTGCAGTGCAGTTCCGCCTAGTGCGCTATGACAAAGATCCTGTTTTTTTTATTCACAGTCAAAATATCTTTATGTATAGGCCTCACGGAGGCACTTACACAAAAATATTTTTCTACATACTACCATTTACTATTATTTAGTACGCCATACAGGTTCATTGGCATGCAAATATATATAATAATGTAGGTACCTATTTTAAGGATCATCAGTTTAGCTTCAGATTTTTCTTGATTCGTATTCGAATTTCTACCATAAATTGAAACTCCTTTATATGTATTATGGCATTATACACAAGTATTGACAAAATCCTTACTCGAATTCTCTGCGCATAAAAATACGGACAATAATCCAAGATATTTGTTTGTTTGTCAAATTCTTACCCAATTATTCGGTGGCTGCCTATTTCCATTTTCGTCTATCACTGCGTCCTCCCAGACGAAATAATTGTAATATTTCTCGTTCCCTTTCAGTGCCTCTTGAAACCAGACGCTTTCATTTGATGTGTGATTAGGTACGAGGTCCAAGACTACTTTAATGCCTAAAGAATAAAACAACATTGAATAAATTGCGTTTTCTTTGTACTATTAGTACTGTTCTCATCCATAATTGAGTTAATAGAAGATCTTTGTGATCAGCATCGATAATTTGCCTAAAAATAGTTGAAACTTCATACTTAATGTAGTATGTTATGTACTAATTTAAAAGATTCATCATCAATCAATAGCTGTCATAACTAGCCTGCGTACATACCGTATTCTTTAGCTTCGTCCAAAAGTGCTTGAAAATCGTCCATCGTACCATATTCATCATGAACAGCGTAGAAATCCGAAATGTCATATCCAAAGTCATACATCGGCGATTGAAACATCGGGGAGAGCCAAATAGCCCCAATACCGAGCTCCTTCAAATAACCCAATTTCGACGTAATGCCTACAGACATAAACACAATTATTTTAACTATGGTAACAAATGATGTAATAATGGTTACATCAGAGGGTGAGGTAACTATCGTGGGTAAATAAGATATTTCCCAGGTGTGTAATTTATTATGTGTCTTCAGTTTCCAATTATCATTTGTCAAAGTATAAGAATAATTAAAGTGAATAATACGTACACAGAATTGGACTGCATTAAACTGTCGAAAGTCTCAACTAGTTTTAACAATAGGTACCCCATATATGAAGCTGACTGGAATTCTAAAGTACATGTTTACATTTTAGAGATACTGTGTTCAATATTCAAATTGTCACCATTGATACTTAAGATAGCAATCTAATAAGAATAAGAACTTTGATATCCTCAAGTTAATCGGTAAAATTGTAAATATCAACGAATATACTATACAACCTACCATTCAAATCTCCAATACCATCACCATCACTGTCAGCAAAAGAGCGAGGATAGATCTGGTAGAAAACCGTCGTCTCCCACCAATCTAGGTCTTCCTCTTGTCTGATGACATAACCGTTGCACAAAATAATTAGTAACGGCAGAAAAATAACTGCCTTCATTTTAGGTGCTTTATTTGTTAGATTAATAGAGGTTACTGGATCTCGACACAAATGCAATGATTTATATACATATTTCAGTTGATTTATCGAAATAAGATATACAGAGTGTTTTGATAAAATGCTTCTTGAAGATGGTTTTGAGATAATAATCAATAAATAAGATTATTGTGATGTATCGTATATTACATCTCCATGGGATTTTAGTTGCTCCGTTCAATTCATCTTCCTTTGATACTTCATTATCAAAGATTCTTGAAAAGCCATTGGTAAATTAAAACCAATAGATAATTTCACAATATTAATAAGTATTGTGTCTAAAGCGTACGGGCATGCTTAAGTTTGTTGAAGAATGTAAATGAAAAACATGCACTGCTAGTAGACGAATAAGAAGACTAAAGAACTGAGAAGAATATTGATCCAAAATAATGTTTTAAAAGTAAAAGCATAGTTAGCCTGTTCACTGCATATATTTCGGAACCTTCCTTAGGATTTTTTCCTTATGGTTTTGTCATAATCGACCAGTCACGCGTCTCGGGAAGCTTTCGAAAACCCATGGTCAACCAAACCGACTGCGACTTGTCGTAAACTGATGAGGTGGCAATGGACACGGTAAGCACAATGCGTCGGTTTTATCGGTTCTGGCTAGCCGAAGATGCTCCCTGATGACGGTGAACAACTAGTTAGCTTACTCTGGAAACTATTATACATTTCAATTAAAATGAACTACAACTGATTGAATATAATAAGATAAGGAATCATTATTAAAATAATCAGAGACTACTAGGATAAATGAACCAAATTTCATAACAACTCCAAGACAAACAACAGTCAATATATTTTATGTTTTAGCACTCCCATATTATGCTTATGTATGCTTAGACTTTTTAAAAGATGGAATTAATTTTATACCAGAATCGTTTGCTGATTTCCGCTGTTGCCAATATACCTACCTTAGGTGCCAGTCCTTTTTGGTAAACAATTAGACATCACACATCTCTAAAGAAATGTGTCACTGAAAGAGGTTATGTAAGATGGCGTAATCTTACAAATATCAATTGATAGATAACTAACTAACCGAGTGGTGGGCTTATGTGCCTTGACGTAGATAAGCGAAAGGACACTGTAGATTGTTAGGTAAGTATTGGCTTATACCTACATACATAGTCATATATTTGGATTCTTTAATATACTTAGGTAATTTATTGTACAATTGGGAACCGTCATACATAATGCTCTTTTTTCCGTAGTTAGTTCTTGGTGAGTATAACCATTATGTTATTCGTTGCGTCTCAGTTTCATTTGGTGTTTCTGTGGTTTTTTGGAAAATAATATTTTAGTGTTTATATATTTCTGTAATATTTTCATTTGGTTCGTAATTATTAATCTAAATAGTATAAGTTATAGATTTATGTGTTCTTAATTAATTATTTGTGCTTCTTACCACGGCCAGATTCACATTTATTTTATTTTCTTATCATCGCAATTAGGTACACTTATGATAATACAACATTTTGGTACCAATGAGCACCTTCACAGAATGAGGCTAAGTACTATTGATACTTGCAGATTTTGTAAAGGTGGCAAAGAGTCAATGCGACACATATTGTGTGGCTGCGACGCTCTTGCGAGACGTAGGTTGGGTCATTTGGGAGTAGCATATCCTACACCAGATGATTATGTACAGCTCCAGGCTGGTGCAATCGTTGCGTACCTGAGGGAACTCTTCGACACGCCAGCGACAGAGTAAGGGCTAGGGCATGCACAATGGATCCAACTGGGTCGAAGTGCGTTCCGGTGGTTTACCGGGCCCGATTCTTAGCCACCATCAATAGAATAGAATATGATAATACAGGATACATAGAGACTGGTAAGCTGTAGGTCGAGCCTGTATTACATATCACCAGGCATTCACCCGTGGGGTGTCCGGGTAAGAATAGCACCCACCCATGTCCTCCCGTTGTGTGTCCGTAAGAGGCGACTAAGGGAAAACAAGAAGACAGGCAGCAGCGTCTTTCTATTGGATTACCTACCTAGGTGGTAGGTAATCCTGCGATCTACTGCGATCCCCAAGCCGCCTGCCAAGCGTGGGAGTTATGGCAACACCTTCTATGGGAAAGCCTTGGTTCAACAGTGGACGTCTTCCGGCAATTGATGATGATGAGGCTTTCGTTCCGTAAGACAACTTATAACTATGACCTAAACTATGTTTGAATATTCAACAATTTCTTTACAAATAAACACACTTAATTTAGGAAAACATTACAGGTAATTTGGAAAAAAGAGGAAAAAAAAAACAAATATCAGTTAGCATCAAGTGAGATTTCAGTAAGGTACTTATTAGATTTTAATGAGAGAAAAAATGGGGTCGAAAAAAAATACAAATTATTAATTAATATTATATTTATCAAGGATAAGTTTTAGTTATGACAAATCTGTTATAGTAGACAAATTAAAAATAATATTTTACACCTGCATCCTTAGCACGAGAGCTTCGCCGGCTGCTAAGTCTAAATAATTAGCTTGCACGTTGTCACTGCAAAGAAAAAAAAATACCGGTCAAGTGCGAGTCGGACTCGCCCACCGAGAGTTCCATACCATCATTGGACGTATTAAAGTTAATTTACCAGTCGTCTTTCACCTCAGAGAGCAAAAAAAACAAACCGCAAAACTAAGTTTGTTTGTCGAGGTTTCTTTAGGATTACTAAAAACCTGTAATACTTAGAAAGATTATTTTATTTTTCCTGTAAAATATAGATAGATAGGTATTATCCATAATTATTTAAGATTTTTCCTCTACAAAGTTCAGAGATAAGGGGGGGGGGGGGGTGGCGGTATTTTTTTTGACATTTTTGATAATCAGCCAAAAACTTAGTGACATAAACCAAAATAAAAATCTGTTTTGAGATGTGCAAATACATATGCCCTTTCATATGATACCCCACTCAATATAGTAGTCGGACTTTGAAATTTTGATGACCCATTTCGACCCCCATTATAAAAAAAGTAAAAGAAAAAATATATTTTTTTCATTTGCGATGGGGTTGGGTAAGTAAGATCTAAAACTATTCCAAGTTTCAAATCGATTGCATCAGTGGTTCCTGAAATATATACAGGTGTGACAGACAGACAGACAGACGGAGTCAGACCATAAGGGTTCCTTTTTTTACCTTTTTGGTATGGAACCCTAAAAATACAAGATATAAATATTTAATAACACCCCACGGAGGGGGTTCCACGATATTGGGCAAGTTTTATATTCATCAAATTTGTTATTGGCCAAATTGGCAGTTCGTCAAATCGTCTTTATAAAATATTTTTTTTGGCAATATTGTTTTGTTTGTAAATATTAGAAACCTTCGAAACCTGATGTTTATAATTAGTCTAATCTTCAGTCTTATCAGGTTTTCAAATGAGATTTCATGGAAACATAGCCACTTACCTATAAGTCCTAGAAGATAATATGCTGCTGACTTCTACCTCCAGCTGGCCGAAGATTAAATCGAATGCCGTCAAATTGACAAAGTGGTAAGTTCTGCCAACATTCATCACGACAACATAAGTGTCATCGTTGAACCACCTGTAAATAATCAGTTTTTTTTATTATTGATATTAAATAGATATTAGAGTACAATTACTTAGATATTTAATAATTAGCGAGAGATCCCGTTGTCCCTAGCAATTTTTTACTATAGAGACTATTGATAAATTTTCTATAAGTATATAATTAAGAGATATAATGTAATGATTATATGATTTGAATGAAATTTAATCATAATATTTAGGTATTTACCTAAATAATATTAACCTCCTGGATGATATGCCAGTTTTTCACAAGATTAGCCATCCTTGTGTCCTAACCACAAAAGATAACTACCCAAAGTTGTTGCACCTTGTGGGACTTCAACCCGCAACCTCCAGTTTACAATCAAGCAGTTCCCCGCTGTGCCACGGATGCTGCAGGGATAGAATTGTACTATTGATGCTCTAAATACGCATACTTACCTCTTAAAAGCGAAAACATCATTGCTAAGCGCTTGAGACTCATAGCGGCCAAAACGAAAGGCAGGTCGTATGCGCAGATTAGTCAGGGTCCGATAGACTTGGTAGTGGGAACGGACGGCTGATCGCTGATTGGCTACGTTGAGATTCTCAAAACCGTCAGCCACTGGCAGCCACGTGGTATCAGCGTTTGAAAAACCTGCAGTACAGTATACAGTACCCATCACAAGTTAATTATGAGTGTGCTCTGGCCTGGCGGTTCTTAAAGTGAGTGAAATGGAACAAGGACCGCCCCTTTTAGGGCCGCCAACAGAGGGGCGGTAGAGTAGACCCAGAAAAAAAATGTTTAGAGAGACTGACGGACGGAAAAAGGCAAGAAGTAATATTTGCCAAATATTTCAAACTAAGATAAAAAACCATAATTAAAAAATATTAATTACTTATTGGAAATTTAAGGTTGCGAAAGCTGTTCTAAGAGTGTATAATGTATATGAATGGTAAGTATAAACATTTTGGGAAGAACTAAAAAAATATTTAGTGTGGATCTGAAGAGCACTGAGATTATCAATACAACTATGACATACCTAGACAGAGTAAATAATGTTCTATATTTTTCGCGTGAAAACCCTTACCTCATAATCAATCTTAGGATTCAACAAATACAGAGTTACAAAGTAATATCAACAACATAAACCCCTTTGAATTTCAATAAGCTTCCTAAAATTGTTTTTTTATTAAATTATTAGAGCTTCAAAGGGATTCTCCCAATCTGTTGCGGGTATAATTTATATTGAAAGCAACAATGTACCTTATTCACTAGACGCGTGGTAATAAATTGAAATAACACTAAATAAATACCATAGCGTTCGCAAATTTCGATACACAAGTTAAAGGTCACCCATCTACAATACATTATTCTACCAATACAGAGTGTCACATAGGCACTTTAAGCCACTCTTTCTCAAACTGGGCAATAATGACCCCTTATGGGCACTTAGGGCCTTTAAGAGCTAGAAAGCTCAGAGAAAATCTAGGAAAATTGGTGCAGTTTTGAGGGAGCTAATGTAAAAAACAACGAAAAAACGTATTTTCCTAATATTTAAAATTAAACAACAAGTGCGCAGTGGACGAAGTAAGTGCCACCACAGTTATTTCACCGTTGCTTGTGCTCTGGTGTGAAGAAGAAGTGGCTCTAGTAGTCTCTGGAGTCTTAGGTCTAATAAGCCAACATCTCATGTAACAAGACAACAGTGGAATTTAACTAACAAGATCATAAGCATAGAAAAAATCATAATGTGTTAAATAAAAAGCGAAAGAAGACCACTCAATTACTGCTATAGTACTTTACTCTGTATAGTATTGACCACTTAATATGTTAATTACTGACATAAACCAGAGATTAATATCTTATCCCGAACAATACAATTTGACCGTTTTCAGTAGAAAAGGCCCACCTTGGGGGTGTTTCAATTAACAGCTGACCCTTTCATACGGTCATACAAAATTAAATGAAAACATAACGTGTTTTGTTCACATTTCCCATTTGACCTGACATCACAATCCAATGTTTTATTCAGGTTTTAATGGAAACATTTGAAGGGTTTGCTCCACGGAGCGCTAAAGGGAAATGTACGATATCACCGTATAAATAAATCGACTTTTTTAAGCGTTTAATACATTATAGAATAAAAAATCAAACGAAAAAATGCTATAAGATCAAATATCATGGAACTTCTAAATTATTTATGGTTTAGACGCAAAATGTCCTCTTCGTATAATGTCAACTTGGAAAGTGTGCACCAAGGTAAAAAAGTTTGCAGAGTGGAAGTTTTGCGAAGTGGACATTTTGCGAAGTGGACATTATGCGAATTGGACATTTTGCATCTAAACCATATTTACTTATCTTAAACGCTCATAGCCAGTTGTAATTACTGTTCGGTAAACGATCAGTCGGTTAAGCAACATCAGGTAAGGTCAGTATTCGGATGGGTGACCGTTTAGTGGTATTTGAATTGAGCATCTCACGTATAGAGTAGTTGATCCCGATTGTTATCATCTAGACAGTAGTCGTTGAGTCATGTCTGTGGCCTAAGAGCAGTCTTCAACAACTCTCACCAGATTAGCCACTAACCATGGGATAAAAAAATCTAAACTTAGTAGGTATTATAGGTTTATTTACACAAGCCAAGAAACGTTGTCAGAAACAAGTAGTTATCTTTTTTTTGGGACAAATCCCACCACTCATTCCCACCACTGTGGTTCCTATCAGCCAGGATCTACAGTAGTTGCCAGCAAATACTCCGAGGTTTGACCCTCAGCGAGTCCTGGGGAAACACAAAATTTTCCTGGAACCCACAACAAAATTAGAAAAGTTTATAGGAAGAGTTATAATATAATAGAGACAAGTAACAATAACACAGGTAAAAATAACATCAGAAAGAGAGATTCTTACAGGTGCACCAACTAAAGTTAGTCTAGTTAAATAAGTAGTTATTTTATTAAAACTGATTATAGCAATGCGATAGTAATCGAAGTCCATCCGTTTCAAAATGAAGAAGAAGCTTTACCGATCACAACCATCGCTAAAAAAAGGCTGTACGCATTTCGAAAGGTAAACGAAGGTTTTACAGGTACCTGCGTGTCTTCCATTGCTCCACTGGAAAGGGGTCCTGACAGGGTCCCGGGACACTTCGATGAAATTGACTGGGTCGTCTGTGTTGCACGCCAGAGGGTCCTTCGTTTCGGTCCAGGGAACAAATCCATTTACCATTCCTATTTCTTCGCCCTTATATACATAAAAAAATACAAATTTAGGATTTCGTCGGGTTAACATATTGGCTTATAGTGGTAAACAGGGTAAATATCCAGGCTATAAAGCAGCGTTTGGGAACATACAAAAACTTTTCCACTTCCTAAAACATCTTTATAGTATCGTAAATTCTTCAATAAGCGTACAAATTAGTAGGTACCTACTCGGACTTATGAAAATAAACCTTAGTCTCAATTAGTCATTTAATCATAGTAAGATTTGCAAAACCGAAATTAGGCATATTTCCTTCGAAAGTATTTTTTGTCGATTACTGAATGACACTATGCGTACGCTTCTTACCATTTTTCTTGCTTTTGCTAATCTGTTCCTATAAGTACTTAGTCTTTGCCCTTTTTGTTTTGGGTACGTTGCCGAGCCGTATAACTAGTTACTGTATTTTTTTATTTAACAAGTTCCGTTTGTACCGGAATGTACTTAATTTATTTACAAAGCACATTACCTAGTACACAGCTGATTATATTAGTAATTACCTATGTAAAACTAACAGGTCCATTGGTGTGACTTCGCATCGATCATTTACTTTTATGACGTCATATGGAAAAGTACAAAACATTACCATATATGTGATTGCGATTCCGGGAAGCAGCATTACCAACATGTTAAAAGCATCCACCAATTCATTGCTGAAGCGTGACGCCACTCTGCTTACATCGTGATTGCCGATCTGGTGACAAAATATAAAATATTAACCACCTTTCATAATATATGTACTACTCCGTCCTTTACTTCTATTACAGACGATTCATGGCGTAATGTCTGTAAGACACCACTTTTGGTGACTAAACAAGCCAATACGTGAGCGACGTAACCTCAAGTTGTGCTGTAGTTTGTATTATATACCCACGTTGAACATAATAATATCTTTGATTTTCCGTGCGGGTAACTCGCATTTCTTCAATATGATGACTCAACTGACTCAAGCATTGATATAATATACTTGTATTTCATTATCTATGTTTTCGAGTTATAGTCCTGCGCAGGCTCTTGTAGGGATTAGTCGACACATTATCTTTTTAGTTATTTCCTAGTCTAGTATTTAAATGAGTTGCAGTATATTTACTTTCTGCGGGCTACTACTAATACTGCGGGCTAATACTATTCAGGTAGCAAATTCGTTTTCTCTATTGACTTGCAGTCTTGAATAATTAAACTGAAATAGTAACTGAAATCTTCAACTGGTCATGAACCTCGCTATCGATTTTTTCTGTAGCGCTAGCGGCTAATAAATCCCTTTTCTCCCATATACGAGTTGATTAGAGAGAGTGATGGCTGCTATAAGTAATTTTGAATTAGTTTTTATTTTAAATCTCACAAAAAAAAGTAACATGAGTCAAGTAACTAAAAACTCAATAAAAAAATCGTAGGAATATAAAATGAGGATATCGAAAGTCCCCTACGGCAATTTAATTAGCAACAAAATAATTCCTACATCGATTAAATCGATGATTTTATTATTTTTTTACAAAGCGCTGCGAGCGTTGAAAGTATGATCTATGTAACATCCATTATACATCAAATAAGCCCGATTCTAATTTATTAGCTACAAACAATAAATTAAACCATTGACGTTATGACCTGGGGCATTTCGTTTAGTTGTACAAACAGTGAGGTAGACTAATATATGTAGACAGTATGCAGATAGTATAGACACTGTGTATTTCTGATTTTCCGAACAGACTGAAGCTTTTTATTCCCTAGGTGACAGGTAAGTCCCTTGTGCATGGAGCCGTCCAGTTAGAAACGACGGCAGAGTCAGATATTCTGCCACCAAGTAGCAGTTTGAAAGGATTGCTATAAAATCGTTTTTTTAACCGTATGATTTTTTTAAATCTATAAACGTTGAAAAGTATCATTATTATCTTCATCTTATCTATACATATAAAATAAATTACTAGTTTAAAAAACTAAAAATACACGCTTTTATAAGGACTACTGCACTAAAAAGCAATAAATAAATTATCGAAACTGTTCTTTCTTTCTTTCTACCCCGTGCTTGTAATTTATGGATAATATTTATGTGTAAAGGCGTGGGGCGCCTTTTCTCTGTAAAAGATTACAAATGATTGTCATGTGAATACAATGTTTGGTATTTAAATTAATCATGCATTTCTGAACGCTCTCTTGTGACGTAAATGACGTATTTCCAAATCAACCAATCCCGTTCTTCCTTGAGTAGCCTATATCCGCTTAGTTACCGTTTAACCACGAGACCTACAGCACACCGCCGCCGCCGCGAGAGTGCTTCTATTGATTGTGAAGTTTTGTGAACTTTTGTGTCGACACATTGTGCCTGGTACCAGCTAATCATCAGGTGAGTGGCGCTAGCTGTTTCCTACCTTTTTCCTGGTCTGATTACCTGCGTTTTACAGCGTCGAGTAGCGTTCAATACCTACTAATTTAATACACCTTATACAGTCCACCATTAAAAATATTAAAACCGTAATTTCTTGGCTTCTAGCCATATTTTAAACCCGCCACCTTTTTTGGTCCATCTCACCGGATTTGATACCTTTTTTGGTCCCATCCAATAGTTTCATTATTCGATTATCTAATCGCTATAATTATCTAGCTGTCTGTGAAATAACAATTAAAAGCCTATTTAATTATAAATTATTCCCGCCCGCTTTGATAATATACATAAGTCATAAGTATATTCAATCGCTTCTAGATTTCTGCAATCTAATTCGCAGGCATTTATTTGTGTTGAAGGACAGTGCTTATAGATTGATAATCGTAATTACGTACTTAAAATTATTTTCTTTACAATCATACGCTGTATGCAGGTAGTATTCTGTGCCCCGCTTGGCTCGCGTCGCAGCTAATACGTGCCACCTACCTACTTAACGCGCTCATTTCACTTCACAATACGCTAAGTTATTAAAATATTAATAATATTATATTTTACGCTCGCTAATTATTTAATTGGTTATAGGCTATTAAAGCTAATTAAATAATTTCATAGGTGCATATCTCGGTAGTTAGGGTAACTCATTCGCTTAGTTGTACTTAATCGTTTATAAATACTTAGGTACCGCTTTAATTTAATAGCAATTGGTTTTTAAGCTATTAAAACCAACAAACGCATACTTTATTTATTATCGCCTGCTTTTATTAAATTAATCCGCTGAATAATGAGTAAATCTAGGGGTGAAGAACAGTCGCCATGCCGGGAGGACCCAAAGGTTGTCATTCTTCGAGCAAAACGAGAAGCAATGTTCTCGCGTTTGCAAAAAATTTACGAATTGTCGCGATCAGCTATCGCTGATGAACAACAGCGTGATACATTCTTGTTAAACGCTAGTAATGTAGATACGTTACGTACTGATTTCGAAAAGGTTGTTGATGATTATAATAATGTCTACTTACAAGCCAACCCCACCAGTTCCGTTGATTATCAAACCTGGATCGCATTTGAAGAGTTATACTGTCATATAAAGGGGGTTCTTTCTAAGTTACAGAAAGACTCTAATATTCCGATAAAGACTGAATCCAAGCCTTCTTCTTACCACAATAAGTTGCCGCCTATTGAATTACAATCGTTTGATGGCGATATTCGTCATTGGCCTATGTTTCATCAACAATTTAAAAGTATTATTCATGATAATCCGAATTTAACGGATACTGAACGCGTATATTATTTAGTTGGTAAACTTACTGATAAAGCCAAAGCAATTTGCGCTGGGCTGTCCGCTACGCCAGAAAACTATCCCATAATTTGGAATAATCTTATACAAAAATATAACGATACTCGTTCACTCGCTGTCTCTTATTTTAATCATATGTTAAGATTTAAACCGCTTACTTCTAGCTCCGCCGCAAATCTAGAATCATTTATTAATAATTTTGATTCCTCAATTAAAGCGCTAAAACAGTTAAAATTAAATGACTTAACAGACTTTATGTGCTTGCAATTAGCATTGCAGAGATTAGATGCAGATACTGTTAAAGCCTTTGAATTGTCGCAACGTCAAACTGATATACCTACATATCAGAGTCTTATCAGTTTCGTCCAAGAGCAAAGTAAGATACTTAATAATATACAAAAACAATTTGAACCTACCGCAAACAAACTTTCTAATAATAATAAAAAACATAATATACCTAGACCTAACAGTGGTCCCACTAGAACTTTTATTAATACTGACAACAATCAACCGTGCGTTATGTGTCAAGATAAGACACACACACACTTGTTTAATTGTCCGCGCTTTTCTAAATTAACGCCTAAGGAAAGGTATAACTACATAAAACAAAATGGTTTTTGTACGAATTGTTTAAGTAATAAACATAAGTCCAGTTTTTGTAATTCGCAACGTACATGTTTACATTGCAATCAACGCCACCATTCCTTATTACATTTTACAATTAAATATGAAGCGCAAGCGCTAAATCAAAAACCGGTTTCCCAGCCGGCCGTCTCGGGTATTCGTAATGCTCACTGTAATTTAACCTCTAATCCTTCTACGAATAAGATCGAAATTAATCCGCAGTCCAACTCGGGTGATAGTGTATGCACTCAGGGCTTGGAGTCTACTACGATCTTGTCGTTCAGTATTACAAACCTTAACAATGATATTAATCACACTCAAACCGCTGCTTTATTAGCGACCGCAAAAATAAAAGTAATAAATAATTATGGACGTGAATATTATGTAAGATGTTTAATAGATCCAGGGTCACAAAGTGACTATATTTCGCTTGATTGTTGCAAACGTTTATCTCTACCCATATCGGGAAAAAACCGCTTTACCGAAGTTCATGGCATTGGTGGTTCATCGCAAAAAATATTAGGCGTTACTCACGTTAAATTCACATCTCGCTTCGATAATGAATTCGTATATGAAGTCGAACCGTTAGTAGTGCCTCACATTACCGGGAAATTACCGGACGTTAAGATTGATTTAAATAAGATTAATTATATATCTTCGATACGTTTATCTGATGACCAGTTCTTTGTACCTGGGGAAATTTCCTTACTTTTGGGGGTAAATACCTATTGTAAAATATTACTGTCAAATAAAATAATTACGCCGCACGCGCCTATGGCGCTAGAAACAACGCTAGGTTATGTAATAATGGGCGACGCTTATGTGGAGTCCCCTACTCATAAATCGCATTCTTTTCATTTAATTAATCAAGAACCGCTTAATGACATGCTTCAAAAATTTTGGATAATGGAAGAATTGCCTTCTACCAAGTATATAAGTCCGCAAGATAATGAGTGTGAAAATATTTTCACCTCTAATACCGCTCGCAATCCTGATGGCAGTTACGTTGTCGCTTTGCCATTTAAGGATCCACCAGAAAAATTAGGTAATTCGCTTCAAATCGCTGAAAAAAGATTTTCTCTTCTTGAAAGAAGATTTAGTAGAAATCCTGAACTTCGCGCGCGTTACAATGACGTCATTAGGGAATATTTAGATAAAGGGTTCTTAACACTTGTTCCGCAAGAAATGATAAGGTTTGATGTGCCTTGTTTTTACTTACCTCACCACCCGGTTATTCGGGAGGATAAATCATCCACACCGCTCCGTGTAGTAATAGACGGCAGTTGTAAGTCGGATAACGGTTTATCACTTAATGATATTTTGCATACCGGTGAAAACTTACAAACTGATATTTTCAATATTTTACTCAATGTACGAATATATTCTATTGCTTTTTTCGCTGATGTTCGTAAAATGTATTTTTGCATACATGTACAAGATTCGCACCGCAAGTTCCAACGAATTTTATTTCGCTTTTCTGAAGGCGAACCCTTGCAAACGTATGAATTTACTCGTGTCACTTTTGGTCTTCGTTCCTCACCTTTTCTCTCTCTTCGCGTCATGCGTGAGTTAGCAAAAGATGAAGGGGCTAACTATCCTCTCGCAGCTAGTCTTATTGAAAGACAGCTCGATATATATATGGATGACCTTGCTTCCACAGCTTCAACGCTAGATGAAGCTGTAGCGACAGCAACACAATTAATCCAACTTTTCAAAGCCGGTGGTTTTGATCTAGTTAAATGGACGAGTAATTCCCACGAATTGTTGCAACACATACCCGCAAGTCATCGTCAACAAGAATATATTTCTTTTAACGATAATGACACTCATAAGATTTTAGGCCTTCGCTGGCATCCCGCTACTGATAATTTTACTTTTACTGTATCTCAACCGCCCGCTATTTGTACAAAGCGTTCTATGCTATCCGCTACCGCACAACTTTATGATGTATTGGGTCTTGTCGGTCCCATAACGCTATTCGCTAAATTATTAATAAAAGAACTATGGCTCCTCAAAATTGATTGGGACGAGTCTCCGCCTCCTTCTGTTGTCAAGTTGTGGCAACAATATATTTCAGAGTTACCGCTAATCTCGGGTCTTCAGTTCCCGCGCCATATGGGTATTAAGGACTCTTCTGTTGTTTCGCTAATCGCTTTCGCTGATGCTAGCGAAAAAGGTTTTGGCTGCGTTATATACCTTCACGTAGCTAATGAAGGTTCTCCCCCTATAGTCACGTTAGTTTGTTCAAAATCCCGCGTTTCTCCGGTAAAGACCGTGACTTTAGCGAGACTTGAACTTTGCGCCTTAACACTGCTCGCTAAGTTAGTGCGTTCAGTGGTCAATACATTGTCAATAAGACACCCAATAAATAATATTTACGCATTTTCTGACTCTGAAGTCGCTCTGTGCTGGGTTCACTCTTCCCCACACAGATTTAATACTTTTGTCGCCAATAGAATTTCGCAATGTCAATCTTTATTGCCAAGTGATCATTTTTATCACGTCGCAGGAGTAGAAAACCCCGCGGATTGTGTATCTCGCGGGCTGCTTCCCTCACGCTTAATAGAGAATAATCTCTGGTTCCAAGGCCCATCTTGGATGTCTTTTCCTATTAGTGAATGGCCAATTCAGCAATTTTCACCGCAAAGCTCATGTTTACCTGAAGAAAAAACATTATCTCACGTCGCTTGCGACGCCGCCGCCGCGCAAACTGAGCATCTACTTCTGACATTAAGTTATAGAGTATCCTCGTGGAATAAGTTACTTCGCACTGTAGTGTATGTGTTAAGATTTCTAAGAAAATTGCCCCGCAATAATGTAATAACCGCGCAAGATTTAGACGCTGCTGAACTTGTTATAATTAAGGCCGTTCAACACGCTTCATTCGCTGATGATATTAAACTTATAGATAAAGGAAAAGGTTGTTCCTCAGCTCTTCGCAAATTAACGCCATACATGAATGACGGCATTCTATATGTCGGAGGTCGGTTAGATAACGCATCATTAGAAAAATTACATAAACATCCAATATTGTTGCCGAAAAATGGTCACATAATTAATTTGATAATTGACTTTTATCATAAGAAAAACTTTCACGCTGGTCCGCAACTACTACTCTCAATACTGAGACAACGTTTTTGGATTTTATCCGCCCGCCGTATTGTTCGTTCCCGCATACATAAATGTAACGCATGTTTTAGGTTAAAACCAAAAGCTACTTTTCCTATGATGTCCGCTTTGCCATCGTGCCGTGTAGAGCCTTGTAAAGCTTTTACGCATACGGGCGTAGACTACGCTGGACCATTGTATATAACTCATACTCGAAGACGAGGAGTGCGTAGTCAAAAGGCATACTTATGCATTTTTGTATGCCTAGTAACCAAGGCAGTTCATCTTGAGCTTGCTTCTGATTTAACATCAGCTACCTTTTTAGACGCTTTTAAAAGATTTTTATCGCGTAGAGGTCCTTGTAAGTATCTCTACAGCGATAATGGTACGAATTTTGTTGCTTCGCGTTCCTATCTAAACGAACTTCATGAATTTCTTAAATCCGACGATTACTACAAAACTTTTAGTAGCGAATTAGCGGAAAGCCGTATAATTTGGAAGATGAATCCACCAAATGCACCGCATTTTGGCGGAATTTGGGAGTCCCATATAAAGTCTGTTAAAGGCCATTTATTTCGCGTAATAGGTAAACAAATATTAACATATGAAGAGATGGTTACGGTGTTGAATGGTATTGAATCAGTTTTGAACTCGCGACCCTTATATTTGTTGAGCACTGATCCGTCAGAACCGTCCGCGTTGACACCTGCCCATTTTATACATACCGCTCCGCTGGAATGTTTACCCGCTCCTACGTTAGAAAATGATCGCATGACTCTTCAAACGCGCTTTTCGTTAATGGACTCATTAGTCCAATCGTTTTGGAAGAGATTCCGCACTGAATATTTACATAATCTGCAGTCGCGAGAAAAGTGGAACACACCTGCAAATCCTGTAACTGTAGGTACAGTAGTTCTCATCATTGTAGAGAACTGTCCGACATTACGTTGGCCGCTTGGGGTTATCACTAAATTGTTTCCCGGCAAAGACGGTGTAATTCGAGTTGCTGAAGTGAAAACCAAAAGTGGCATCCTGCAGCGTCCGGTAGTGCGACTTTGTCCACTACCAACGCAGTAGTTTTCTTTGTATTAATGCTAGTTTAAGTTATAATTAAGTAGTATTAATATAAGCACTGTCCTTCGCTCTAGTTTTTGTCCTTATGACTTAGTTTATATTCCGCATTATTAGATTATATTACCGCACGCATACACCTAATTTAATGGTGATGTTCTTATATATGTTTTCCCCCTTTTTGGGTTTATTTTTATTTTGTTTTTGAGGTTACCTCAAAGCCGGGAGGTTGTTTGGTATTTAAATTAATCATGCATTTCTGAACGCTCTCTTGTGACGTAAATGACGTATTTCCAAATCAACCAATCCCGTTCTTCCTTGAGTAGCCTATATCCGCTTAGTTACCGTTTAACCACGAGACCTACAGCACACCGCCGCCGCCGCGAGAGTGCTTCTATTGCCTATAATTGTGAAGTTTTGTGAACTTTTGTGTCGACACATTGTGCCTGGTACCAGCTAATCATCAGGTGAGTGGCGCTAGCTGTTTCCTACCTTTTTCCTGGTCTGATTACCTGCGTTTTACAGCGTCGAGTAGCGTTCAATACCTACTAATTTAATACACCTTATACAGTCCACCATTAAAAATATTAAAACCGCAATTTCTTGGCTTCTAGCCATATTTTAAACCCGCCATACAAATACTTAGCGTTCTTGAAATTTTACAGAAATGTTAAGCTGTTATTCAGAAAAGGGCCCCACGCTTTTACACATAAATATAATCCATAAATTACAAGCACGGGGTAGAAAGAAAGAAGGAACAGTTTCGATAACTTATTTATTGCTTTTTAGTGCAGTAGTCCTTATAAAAGCGTGTATTTTTAGTTTTTTAAACTAGTAATTTATTTTATACTTTTTTAGTCTTAGAAATATTCACCTAAACTACGGATAAAATTAGCCCAAGTATTGATTTGTTCGTAGCTTGAATCGTAGGCAGGTTGTGGCAAAACATATTTTTACTAAACTAGGTATTACGCGTAGGTATCTGATTGACTTTAAAAAAGAAAGCACTACGTATTTACCCTTTAAACAGTCGAAATTACGCTAAAAGTCAATAGCTTCACAAGTAGTATTCAAGGGTTCCGTTACCAACCTTCCGGGTCCATCAACAGGTTCACGTTATTAGTTAAAGTGAATATAACTCCTTTATACAAATCAAATGAGTCCAAGTTCGATGGGTTTACTAGTAATCATTCCAGGGTTCCGTCAACCACCTTTTATTTCCATCATCTACCCTGATTATTGGGCAAAGTAAATAGAACTTTTTAATACGATTCAAATGAGCCCAAACTCAACGAGTTTACTAGTAGCCGTTCCAGGGTTCCGTCACCCACCTTCCTGTTCCATCATCAGGTTCTGATTATTGGGCAAAGTGAATAGAACTCTTTAATACAAATTAAATGATTCCAAACTCAATGTATTTACTAGTAGCCATTCAAGGGTTCCGTCACCCACCTTCCAGTTCCATCATCAGGTCCTCAGTAATGGTCAAACTGAAAACAACTTTTTAATACGAATGAAATGAGCCCAAACTCGATGTGTTTACTAGTAGCCAATCCAGGGTTTCATCACCTACCTTCCAGTTCCATCATCAGTTCCTCATTAATGGTCAATGTGAAAAGAACTCTTTAAAACAAATCAAATGAGCTCATACTCGATGTGTTTACTAGTAGCCAATCCAGGGTTCCGTCACCCACGTTCCTGTTCCATCATGAGGTCCTCATTAATGGTCAAAGTGAAAAGAACTCTTTAAAACAAATCAAATGAACCCAAACTCGATGTGTTTACTAGTAGCCATTCAAGGGTTCCGTCACCCACCTTCCAGTTCCACCATCAGGTCCACATTAATGGTCAAAGTGAAAAGAACTCTTTAAACTCTTTAAAACGAATCAAAAGAGCCCACACTCGATGTGTTTACTAGTAGCCAATCCAGGGTTCCGTCACCCACCTTCCTGTTCCATCATCAGGTCCTGAATAATGGTTAATGTGAAAAGAACTCTTTAAAACAAATGAAATTAACCCAAACTCGATGTGTTTACTAGTAGCCATTCCAGGGTTCCGTTACACACCTTCCTGTTCCATCATCAGGTCCTCATTAATGGTCAAAGTGAAAAGAACTCTTTAAAACAAATCAAATGAGCCCAAACTCGATGTGTTTACTAGTAGCCAATCCAGGGTTCCGTCACCCACCTTCTCCAGTTCCACCATCAGGTGTTCATTAATAGTCAAAGTGAAAAGAACTCTTTAAAACAAATCAAATGAACCAAAACTCTATTAGTTTACTAATAGCCATCCAAGGGTTCTCTTATCCACCTTCGAGCCCCAGCATCAGATCAGCTCGATGATACCATATTATTGTATTGTCACCGGTCCCTGATACATGTGCAAAATTTCAAATGTTTTGGACGTTTAGAAGTGGGTCAAAATTGCATCGCAAGATTCCATTACCATCATACATACAAAGTTACATACATACATACATACATACATACAGGTCAAGCTAATAAAAGCGTGTTAATGACTTGTCCTGACTGACTGACTGACTGATTCATCAACGCACAGGTTAAACCGCTGGACCTAGAAAGCTGAAATTTGGACAGTAGGTTCTTCTTATGACGTAAGCATCCACTAAGAAAGGATTTTTGAAAGTTCGACTCCTAAAGTGGTGAAATGGGGTGTTTTCTTTTGTATGAAACTTTTTATTGTATGGTTCGATTGACTTGAAATTTAGCGAAAATATTCTCTTAATAAAATAAATCAATACGTGTTACGCGAATTTTCAAAAACAACTTTTGGGAATGTGTTAGGGGTTGGTAAACTCTGTAAAAAAAAATAGCGGGCGAAGCCGCAGGAATTTGCTAGTTTAATATAACTGTAAAGTATTTCTACGTAGGTAAATCTCAAACAATTCATCATCACTTACCACCCAATTAGCTTGCTTCTTCAAAGGTTTGTAAGTGAGCCACCTGTCTACTGCATATTTGATGTCTCTCGCATCTGATTCCTTGTCTAAGTCTTCGATGAGACCGAAATTGATGGGTATATGGGCGCCAGCGTGGTTTCCCTCTCCATAATATTTTACTGCGTTTTTGATATTAGTTCTCACTTCAGTCATCATGATTCTGAAATTTTGGATCAACTTATAATGTTGTTTGTTGATAAGGATGTAGTAAAATTATACACAGTAAAAATCATGCAAAATAATTTAACGCAAACGGAAATCCTAAAAAACTATTCATTAACTAGTGTCTAGTTCTAGAATAGTAAAAATTATAATATGACATACTAGTGGGTTATTTTCGATGTAAACTATGATTACCTCTTTCTGTTCAGTACAAATATTTAAATCTTCTGGGATAATGAATATGAAATTTGTTACAATTATATACAGGCCTGCTTTATTATCCAATAACAATTTGACAAACCAAGCACGCAGCGTACGCGTTTTCATGGTATGTAAAAACTAGCAATAAAATAATCTAAACATGCGTAAGTTTTAGTTAAAACCAACAAAGAGCGTTTATTTATTATACACACGGCTTTTCTGTTGGGCGTTTCAAAGGGACCTTATTTATAGACGTTAGTAAACAATAAATCTTTCTGTATTTTTTTTTCTCTTAACAAAAATGCTTACATTACAAAATCAAAAAATATGTCAATCTTAGTTTCTCTGGATAGATCAACCATTTTCTTGGACTGCCTGTTTTTTCTTTACCTATCTATTTTCTGTATTTTTTTTATGTTACTTAATACATAAAACGCCAAAGACGTTTGCTTGTAACAGGCACCTGTCATACATGTTTATTGTACAACCATTCCGCCTCTTGAAACACCAGCTATAATATCACATGTATTACAGCTACATAAAAAACACCTGAAACTGTGGTGGTATTTATCACTACAGTCTCTTGTACGAGGGGTAAATCTCTAAATCTCTAACTAGTAAATTTCCTCTATCTCATAATTTTTAATTTAAACCAGGCTTGACCTGTTTCACCAAACAATAATGTGAATCTAAATGAAGAAACAATAAATGATTATATCCTACATATAGTATTATGTTAATATTATTGATTGTTAGTATTATTGATTGTGAGTATTATACAGATTACATCGTGTCTTTCAGGGGAAAAGTTCAAGAAGAAATTTTAGTAATTTGAAGAACTAACTAAATTGTTCCAAACCTGGTCAAATTATCTCTGACAGTGATAGCGTCAAACACATCTCTTAATTGTGACAACAATTCATATGTTTCTTCTTGGTCTTTTGTGTAGACATGGTCTAAATATCCATAGTCATCTGGACCCAATCCTGGTTTCCCGGTGGGAGGCTCGTTTGGATATCTGCCACCGTAGATGTCCTTGTCAACTTCAAATACATGGTTTATGGAGTTGATTCTCATTCCTGCTACGCCTTTTTCAAGCCAGAATTTGATGACATTCTTGAACATGAATAAGGTCAATTTTAGATGTGATAAGTTTTGCCCATAAGTTTTTGGAAAAAGTAATAAAAAGTATAAATCACTACAGCTTACTGAAATTAAGTTTATGTTAATTCACGAAAAGTGAAACGAATTATATTTCTGTAATACAGAAAATCGTAATGTCATGAATAAACCAGCTTTATACCGTTATTACTATTTTAGCAAATAAAACCTGATCAGATACAGAAGAAACTTTAGCGGTCAGTCTGAATGTCACGCACTGTCATTTGTCTTCATTACATGGCCCCTGATGTGAGGGAGTAATTTCAACGACAAATCTCAATCTTCGTTAAGTGATATCGATAGTAGTAAACCGCTTATACTACACAACAAAATGAGAGCAAAATGAACGTGCTAATTATGTTTTCCCTGTGTATTGCCTGTTTAAGACTGACGAAATTAAGTTTCTTTCTAAAATATTCTATAGAAGTAAAATTCTATGAAAAACTAAATTTATAGATAGTTGTGCTTGCAGCTAAATCAGCTAATTGCCGTTCTATGTTGGCAATCAATTTTCGTTTTGTATGTTATTAACAAGACGGTGGAGCTTTTCTATCAAGGTTAACGGTACTAGAAGAGAATAGTAATTTCATCAGCACCCTTTCGATATGATATAAATCAATTTAAAAAGTTATTACAGGTTAACAGGACTATGAAATTGAGAGAAATCCAATTAAACAAAAATATTCCATCTCCAAGATTAATTGTTCATGAATATTTATAAGATTTTGGATGTCAATAAAGAACTTACTTTAATTTCGTCAACAACGACGGGATTCCTAAAATTGAAATCCGGTTGGGCTTCACCGAACTGGTGGAGGTAATACTGATCTCTGGATGGCATGAACGTCCAAGCGCTTTTTCTGAATACGCTTATCTGTGAAACAATAATAATAAACTTACTTATAATACACAACATGCTGTTGGCGGATAGACTAAAACAAACGAGTTTCAATATGCTAGCCTATAATTGATGCCCTTACAATATTTCAATGTTAGTGTTGTTACACCTTTTGATGTTTATCTTGAGCATCATAAGTTTTTTCCTATCATTATTAAAATTGTATTTGGCTCATAATTCGTATACATTCATTACTCTTACTATAACTCTTCTTGAGTATAGGTTGAGCACTTGAGAAAAGGTTTGCAACAGTAATTCCATTGTTCACTGAAAACGCTTAATAATTTTAGCCTGGGATTCTAACATTAGCTTTATTAATAACACTAGCTTAAATTGCCTGCTCATAATACATCAGCGTTTCCCGGAATATATAAAAACAAAATTTACTTTCATTAGGTCTAAGCTTTTTGTAATTATGTCTACCTCATCAAAGTAATGCTTATGTAATAATTTCCTACTAAAAACATGGATAAAAGTAGACAAAAGATTACTTTTCCTGTTAGTATTGGCGAATTTATTTTGTCATACTTATGACAAATTATGTTATGTATTTAATTTATCATTATGGTGACTAAATATTCATCTAAAACCATAATGATAAATTTTTGATAAATTTTATTCATTAACTGGCACATCCAATTGTGAGGATGGTTCAAATTAATTGGTTCAATCAAAATGTTCGCTCTCTGATACAGTAACTTCATTAATACTCACCCAATTATTAGGTGGACTCCTTTGCCCGCGTTCATTCAGATGCCCATTCTCCCAAATGTACCAATCATTATAATATTCATCACTGTTGGACGATTTTAAAAACCATTCGCTCTCGTTGCTAGAATGGTTCAAGACAAAGTCTAGAACTATTTTAATATCTGTAATAGGTATCAAAGAACAATTTATAGAATAACGAGCTTCGGAACGTTGTAACGAAATTCCTTTGATCGAAAATTAATTTTGTACGTTCAATTAAGCAGATAGCAATCACTAATTGCTCGACTATGAGAACGCGGAGACAAATGTATACCTACTATTTATTTATATTATGAACTACAATCTTTAAACTACAATTCTGGAATGGATTCAGTAAAGGTAGGTAACTTGACTTTTTTATTTTTGTCTGTTGGATTCACCTTTGGCTGCTCTAGTATTTCAACTTCTATGCAATACATTATGTCAACATACTATCATACTGCATCATAGTATACTTGTAAGTGGAACAAGCATGCGTGAATACACACATATATTACAACATATATATTAGCGCTAAAAGACTTCATCTGGACAGGGTTTTATTTACTGCCACGTCTGTATAAAATGTACAATACCTTGGTGGCAAAATATCTGACGCTGCGGAAGAACCTTCCTGGACGGTGCCTTGCACTAGCAATCTACCACCTAGGCAGGAACCTACTCCTTATAGTTACATTGTCGAATGTCGTGAACAGTGACATGACGACTATCTACGCAATACAAAATTAGTAAGAAACAACGGCAAATTTGCTTTGGAAATACTCATATGGACTCTTGGAAACACTTTGCTTAAATACTCCTGAAATTAACTTACAGCATACTCAAATTCTTAAAATTATAGTCGAAGTCTCTTAGCTAATAATGGAACTAAAAATCAAATACTTATTCAAAATAATGTTTTAGCTATCATTTTTGAAGTAAATAAAAATGCAATTATAACCATTAGTGTGCGTTACAATAAACAAAATATGCCTTTTCCCGAGCCACCGGTCCAGAAATAATTGCGATTCAGTAAAGGCAAGTCGCAAATAATCATTCAAATTACATAAACAAATTACTACAGCTCGCTTCGAATATAATTTGCGAGAGCAAGTATTATTAGGAAAGTTCGAATAGCCGGTCTGTTTAAATAAAAATATTTGTATTCAAACCTTGCGCATAAATTTTCTCAAGTCTCGAATGAAAAAATATGTTACGGCCATAGAAACAAAAAATATACCTACTGACTTCAATAGACACTAAAATGTATAAATTAATTTAAATACTATTGAAGTTGGCGTATCAACTGAACATATTTAGCACCAACTTCAATAATATTTAAATTGATTTACTGAACATTCATATAACTAGGTGATACGTAAGTTCATTTTTCTACTTTACTTGGTTCCAAAAATAATAATACGCCAGCTTTAATAGTTCAGCAACTTGTTACAGCAACTTTTACGAAAAGTTTTAATAGGTGCTACTAGATTGGTATAAAACTGACATTTATTATCAAAGTTCGTTCAATGTTATTTTTAGTCCTATATTCACATACAGTACCTATCAAAGATATATTTACATATTATGTCCTCTGATGAAGAAGAATCAAAATTCCCAAATGATGAACATAAGACTCGCAAATGAGAGAAAAGTGTATCGAAGTAGTTGGGATGTTTGGATGCAAGAGATATAGAGTCCAGCATAGTGGAAGTATTGGGGAAGGCATTACTGAGCAGTGAATCTTTATATTATAAAGACGAAAGTGGTACAGGTCACATACTTCGCCTTTAAGTGTTATCTGATTAACTATCTATTCATGTTAAGTTTTGTTTACTGGGAATTTATTCCATACCTGAAGCGCTTCCTCTAGTCCATATTCTAAAATAATGGAAATAAAATTTAAATTTCGCAAATTTTGTACTTCTGACAACGGTGGTTTCAATTAAAGACTGGATAAAATCTGATAGAACGGCGGCAGCGTTACTACAAGCTACGTGTACATATGACGTGAGCTATAATAGAGGTTGGAGTTCAGATTGGAATTGATATTGGTTTCCAGAGAAAGCCAGCTGGTCTTTTCAAACTTCGTCATAATACAAACTGTAGTATCTGTTAATATATGCAAAAAAGGATCTTACTAAGTGCGTTGGCTTTCTTGAGCAATTGTTCAAAATCTTCTATGCTTCCATACTCGGGCTGTATCGAGTAGTAATCTGAGACGTCGTAGCCAAAGTCGTGCATCGGAGATTTGTAAATAGGCGACAGCCATGTCGCGTCCACTCCAAGTTCTTTTAGGTATTCCAATCGCGACGTAATGCCTGTGTATTATAGAAGAGCACAAAAGTGGGTTTGAGTTCTTTGCAAAATATTCGTTGTTTTATTAAAAATTATCAATACAAACCTGAAGAAATGCTCTGAATGATGATGAAAACCTCATCAAAACCGATTTTTAGTTAAAGATAAGTATCACATCAATGGCTTAACGACGTTCACTGCTGAACAAAGGCCTCTTCCTTAAAAGGGAGGCGTTGCCATAATCCCCGCGCTTGGCGTCTTGGAGATCAAAGATAAGTATACTAACAAACAAATAGATTCAACTATGTTTTATATAATTTTAAGGCTAGAAAAGAGATAATAAGGGTTGCCAAAATTTGATGTCATAAAAATACATATTTTTATGTTTGTGATTCATTGTGGATTGAATAGAGCATTAAGCAGTTAAAACCATCTTCATCTTCACTCCATCGTCTAAATATGGTTAAATAATTGCAAGTATCAGTAGGTTGTAAGCCTGACAACATTCCTGATTATTTTGTCGATTTATACAAAATGCCCTGTACGAAACGTACCAAACACTTATTGCGTGAGCGAAAATCGAATAGAAAGTCCTTTTGAATTGGGCCGATAATTTTTCAACAATTAGTATAGAAGTCAGCGAAGTCGTTTAGCTGCCGTAGCTTGTTTCAATTAATAAGAGAACTGTAACTGTTCTACGTTCATCAATCACAGAATAGTCTTTTAGATTAAGACACTGAATATCTGAATACAATTGTGCGAGTCTTTTTATCGCCTGAATTAAGGACTGACGAAATCGGACGAGATAACAAACTAAGCCTTAACACTGAGAGAATTAATTAATGGAAGCGAAGTGAAAAGATAAAGAAAGACTACCTTAAAAGGCGACCCATTTCCTTGGTGACCATTAACGAGAAGAAATTAAAAATGTACTTTTTATTTTACTTAAAAGTAACAGACTAAATATAATGATGAATGAAAATATTGGTAATCCACTTACCTAAAGTAAAAAAATCTCCATTTGGCATAATTTTTCTACAAAATCGAGTTTTATTTTAAGATAAGTAATAAGATAATAAGTGATAAGTTTGATAAGTAATTGTAGTAATTGTAGCATGGTGTAAGTTATTTTGTTTTTGTAGAATTTAGTCCTACTATTTTAAGATTATCGACACGTTCAACTAATGGTAAGCCACACACCTTTCTATGGATAATTGCATTGTACAGGCGTTTGTCAATACAAGAAAGAAGACGAACTCTTGGAGAATGCCTAAGTAGAACCTACGAATTCTTTCGTAAAAAGTCTGAGAACAGAAATTAATGGAATTTGCTATAACGACAAAAGCTATAATTATAAAACCATTTATACATACCATTGATATCACCAACGCCATCTCCATCGCTGTCCATGAAAGATCTGGGGTAAATCTGATAGAATACAGCTGACTCCCACCAATCCTGCTTTATATTAACATTTTCGTATCTTCCGTTTACTAATTGCACCACAGCACTGAATATTAGAATCTTCCACATTTCTAAATATAATAAAATTAAACCAAGGGTGACTTAAGGAATGATAATTGGCCGTATTTATGCAAAATGGAACCACACAGCTAATACGTATTAGCTGTGTGGTTCCATTTTGCATAAATACGGCCAATTAGGATGCACAATATTCGCTAAGTGTCTTAGGACCTTTGTGAGGTTTAGAAATAAATACTATACAGTATATTATAGTAATACTATCAGCAGCCATGATTCTAAATAGGTTGATATCATAACAAAATGAGTGTGTAATTTAATAATTCCTCGTGACGAGAAAACGAAGATAAGAATATCATTGAAAAAATAACCTGCTTCTGACACAACGTAATGAATATGATGGTAAGCAATGTATATATATTTTATTATTTCTTTTATTAGTATCCGCACTGTAATAGAATTAGTTAAATACTTAAGTAACTATTACTTATAATAAATATCATGGCCTTCTGTTGACTTTATGTTGTAAGTTTCATGTATGTAGGTATAATAACTGTTTATGTATGTATTATGTATGTCATTTTTGTATTTGTGTTACATATGTTATAGGTACGTATTTGTAAAGTCGCATTTTACTAGGTTATACATATGCAATTCTTAGTAGTTTGGTATTGTTTAAGTTATAGTTATATAGAACAATAGAATAATTATTTTTAAATTGTTATTTAGTGTTATTTGTTTGTAATAGTCACTCACATAAGGGCGCACTGAAAACCAGCGTCGGTGGTCACACAAGACCTCCGGCTTGAGCTGAGTGCGTCCTTTTGTGACTGATATGGATATGTATATTTCTTTTATTTGTATGTCTTTGTCTGGTTGGTTATTATTTGTTTATACTTTTCGTTATTTTGTAATCATTAGGTAGGTATCTATATCAGTCCAATAAAATTGTTTTTCTTTATTTCTTTTTCTTTCTTTTTCCAATGAAGTTGTGAATGGTGCTATAGCACACGAGAAAAGAGTCTAATCTCAACAACCAGCCAAGCAAATTCACGTAGAACAGTGTCAACCGAAAGCACAATTGGCACTGGGGCACTGTCCTTATTTGACTTTGGTCTTCTGTAAAGATTATGTACTTTCCCATTAAATTCCATTTTAATATTGTAAGCAGCAAATTGTACTAAATTATGTTAATTATATTAGAAAAGTTGTAAATTACAACTTACAACTTTTCATACCTACATAAAAGAAAAATTATAAATACTTTAGTGTGAATCCATCAAAAAAAAAACCTCACCAGGTTCATCTTTCATTGTAAAAGTTTCCACCAAAATTAATCAACTTCTCACCAAAAGTTTTTCAATAACTTAATTATTAAAGTACAAAACTCGTAAGACTGTTCTCAGCACTGACGGCTCGGTGACAAATGAAATTAAAGTACTAAGCAACAAAAGGAACACTTTGTTTAATAAACACGAATAATGTTTTGGAGCACTTCCATAATATTTAGACAACCGTGCTTCAATGAACGAACTTATTCGAAAACAAGAAAGAAAAGATACAGGAAGTGAAACTGAATCTACATGCTAAGAAAAGTAGTACCTTAGAATCTCTGATAATAAGGAAGAAAATCAAACAATAATAATATTAATAAAACCTGAACAAATATGTGTTCAGTTCAGTCATAGTAAACAAAAAAAATCTTACCAATTCTTTTAATTCAGTGATCTATTAATGTAATGAAAGAAAATTAATTAAACGTGCGACATTAATCTTCTTCAACTGAAGGCAAAGAAATTATTTCAGAACCTTTATATTTTACTCGATGACGTTTGTTTATGCATATAGTTAGTTGTATCATGCCTATGAATTGATACTCGAAATAACTATTATGATTATAATTTTTAATATTTTCAAAACAATAACCATTATGATTAATGCATTAGGTGTGAAGAGAATCTTATGATCTAATTCCATTAGAGTGAATCCTTGTTGAATGAGATTAGCATCTACTGTTAGAGACCTGTAGCTAGGTTTAAAATAATAAATTTAAAATATTTACTTTAAATATTTTATTTATATTTTCTTTAGGTATTCTTACAGATCATTCGTTTATTACAAATAGGTAATTAATTCATATTTCCACAAGACAAGAGTAAATTCAATATTAGAAACTGTATTACTTTATGTCAGCAATGAATGTGATAGACGTATTAAATTTTATGTTTTTTTAATAAAATATGTTGTTCTTACCTAATAATTTTTGTTTTTCAGGTAAGCAGCCATAACCTCATGTAAGAATCTGTAAGTTTAGCTACTAAGTCTTTTTTCCATTGTGTTACAGCCCAAAAAGATCTTCATTATTAAGTCCCTTTACGTGAGTTCCAACCTAAAGTACCAGAATATTTTTTATACAGAATTATTTGTTATATCTCTAGACTCAGCTGGTACATTAAAAGGTTTTTGATGGAAATAGTAGTTTATGCACCAAGGGGATAAAGTAGTGTCGAGGGAGTACAGAGTTAACTCCCTCGCTACGCTCGGGAGTTAATACTAGAATCCTGAGTACAGCGAGGGATTTAAGCTCGCCCAAGACAAAGGCACCTTTATACCCGAGGTGAATACACTACTTTTCACACCTACTGCGAGGTAATAAAATACAAATATTGCTAGAATTAAAATAATAACAATATTTTGGGACAATCCACACATGTTAATCTGATCCCAAACTAGGCAGAGCCTGTACTATGGAAACCAGATACCTAATATTAATTAACAGTGAAATAACACCCAGACACTTGGTGGGAATCGAACCCACGACCTATTGGGTAGCGGCCAGGGTGTCTAACCACTAGACCAACGAGACCGTCAATAATATCAACATAGTGATATGCCGCGTTATCATCTAAATATTTTATTTTCTTTTCTAGAATACTGGGTTGTGCTCGTCGCTCGGTTCGATTTTCAAATGTTTTGTTTTTCGTGCAGTTCTCTGCTTAGAGTAGTAATATATATCTGTGGTAAAAGTGTTGAGGAATCTACGTTTGACGTTCGAAATTCAAACACGTTATTACCCAAGGGAGTTTAGTACAACATTATTACCCGACTAGACTATAGGGATATAATGAGGCACTTTATGTCATCTTTATATGACATATAATGTGACATTATCGAGCAGGTGGTGTGAAAAAAATAATAAACGACCATTTATTGCCCAATTATATTAAATATACCATTCTTTACAATTTATTATCATTTAGATCAACATTAAAACTATAAATACCTAGCAGCACTAGAATATATGTATTGAGTATACGTATACCTAGCGAGACTTGTTGAAAATATTATTTTATTTAATATACTGTACCGCATGCTAGCTAATTTCAAACTATCTATGTATATTATTTCAAGACTTGTGTCATATTAGCAAAGTAAAATGTGACTGAAACCCGTAAGAATAAACAATGTGAAAAGTATTTTAAAAATGAATTCATACGTGACCAATATTGTTATGCTCATCTCTCATCTCATTTATTTTACCAAACTTACAAAATAACTAAAGTGCGCCTCACTCACCTTGTTTTCGCTAAGTTACATAGACCATTATTATCATAAGTGGTCCTTTTTTAATCTTCATTCCCTTACGTATAACCCGAAGTTTAAAAGTTTATACGAACCCTGAATGGTTTTGTTGTGTTTGAAAATTGTAATGTTTATACCTACCGTATAATTTTATTGTTTATGCCGCTTAAGTAACTGAATTTACCCTAACAAATCTCTAGAACGATAATAAACAGTTTATATTTCTTAGATGGAATTTTTCAAGATCTCTTTTGTACAATCGTGTTGACCTACATTCGCTTTTATTACTCCTCTTTCACGCGTAAGAACTGTGTGGGTTTTGTTCTAAACTTGGAATCGTTTGTTTATACATGTCTGGTTACCTAATTACGTTACACGCCTTTCAGTGTTATAAAGTGATGGAAAACATCGTGGGTGAACCAAAGTGTACGAAATATCAAATGGTTTTCAAAATACATTACAAAAATTTTCATAAGGATGGCGATTAGCTGTCACAAAAAAAATATTTGGCAGAACAAAATATAAGAAGACACCGCCGAACCACCATCTCAAGAAAATATGTAGAAAGCAAAAAAATATGTTGTCAAAAATAAATATAACACAATTTTGAAGCGAGTTGCAATTAATGCATGCTATGGTCCTTCGTCTCACATGTCCAACTATACTCTAACCTCAAAATGGGCTTGATCCTGTTGACAGACCACAACTAATACCGAAAAGTTTTTATTGTATTTTTCCCGTGCGGTACGACAACTTGTGGCAAGTCCGACATATGTACATATTATATTACTGCTCCAATTTAACAGTTATTTTTTGCTTCTATTTGCTTATTTGACTGATCCAAAATAATAATGTATCTATTTTTTGTCATAAGTAGGAATCGCAAAAAAATCCTACGTGTTTTACTCGGTTCAAATATTTTCTTCTTGCATGTAAAGCTTAACATTTTTGGCGATATCATAATATCTTGTTACTAATTTTGAGGCATATTCATATTGTATTTTCATAAGAACTGAGAATATGAATAACAATCAATATTCATAAAATGTAGGAGCTTCATAATAAACATAGTTTTATCTGCTGGACAGTATTTATTAAATTTTCTACAGCAAGAATAATAATAAAAAACACAGTGTGTTTTGTACTAAATTACTATAGACGAAATGTTTCTAAAAGACGTTTTCACATCATGTAAATAACCAAAAAGCTACGGGCGTGTACACAACCCCAAATGATTTGATTATTCTTGCGTAACATAGTTGAAAATTCGACATTAGCTTTTCATTCCGGAAAATTAATGGCCCGTCTCGTACGCCGTTTAATATAATTGTGTTTGCCCACGTCACGGCTTGGTGACGTCACGTCACGTGGCGCAGTCGTTTGATGACGTCATCAACGGAACGGTATTGTTACGAGCTTGTTTACATCACTCATAACTGAGAATGGTTATGCTTCAATTGAATTTGAATGGACTGTTGATATTATGGCTCTAGATTTAGGGTACGTGGTAACGATACATTTTGAAGAGTTATTTGGTTAGACTTCCCAGCTATCCAAAGCTTGTGCGGTCGCTTCCATCCTAAACAAACATTATGAGCATGAAGATATCTATTTGACTACCTATAAAAAAGTTCAAGTCAAATCTCTGCTGAGTCAGAATGAAAGCATCCACGACGTTGGTAAAACTGGCATAAAATGATATAATGGATAATGTCCACTCACACGTCTTTGATTTAGAACCTCGTTATTCACAGGACCCTAAACATAATAGATTCTCGGGGATAATGCGTTTTACGAATTTCTTGAAGAAATCTTTTAAGTTATGAAATGATTCGAAAAGTTCTACAACTTGAATGTTTAATAATATGTCTAGCTTAGAATTGAGTTTAACACCCAACCTACAGTTTGTTTAATACAAACCCAAATTATTATAAGTTATCAGATTATTACCTACTATGAAACTTTTTTTTAATGTCAATTGCTTTTTCTTCTTCGTGAAGACATACCAGATAAAAGTCTATTGCCCAGTCGTCGTATGAACAAAACTAATTTCGACCAAGCAAAAAGTTTTCAACAAGTTGAGAAGTTCACAATAGAAAGTCCTCTGTTGTAAGGAGTTCTTCCAGAGTTCGCAAGCCCTCATTATGAGAACATTTGCAGCCTTTTGTTTCCTATCTTATCCATCATATATCCAGATAGATATATACCTACATATCAGTCTAGTGCCGACCGCTTTAATTTTAATCTAACGAATAAGGAACTTTTTCATATGGGGGGGGGGGTGAATAAGTGGGGAAAATACGGGCAGTCTTACTGCCGCACTCAGAGTCAACTAATTAATTATTATTATGTCATTTAAGTTTAGATTTCGATACAATATGGGATTGTTTAATAATTTTTGTTTGGATGACGGGCAACCTTTTGATTATTATTTAGGCCTCTAACTTGGCTTAGCGACTGCTTTCTGGAGCGGAAGCGACTTTTACGGCCCTCTGAACTACGGAGACGTGGTACTAAACGGTCACCCCTATGGATTCACCTTGCCTAATGTTTCTTAACCAACTAGAATTTCTAATCAGGTGTTTTACGAATAATTACTATAATAAATTGTATAGGTTACTGGTAATATGGCCATTTTTGAATAAATTAATATTTCATTATTTGATGTTTAAAAATGTATAAAAAAATGCAAGACATTTTTTAACAATTATTATCTGCGATACATAATCACAAATGGCATTTATCTATCATAGTTCCAATCACAGCAACAATTCATTACAATTTTCATCATGTTGAGGTTTGTAATAAAACTACTCTTACGGAATATATCGCGGTTTATTTTAGTGTTTACAATGTGTAGTATTCGCGTAATTAAAAGAAACATTATGTTAAGGTTTTTCATAATTTTCATTAAAATGGTCTATTTATGCGTGAAAAGATAACTATTTTACCATTAGACGCTCATAGCCAGTTGTAACCACTATTCGGTGAACGATCAGTTAGGTAATCAATGTCAGGCAAGGTTAGTCCTTAGATGGGTGACTGTTTAGTGGCATTTGAACTAAGCGTCTCCGTGCTTCGGAGGGCACGTTAGAAGTCGATCCCGGCTAGTGTCATCTAGACAGCAGTTGTTAAGCTTAGAGGCCTAAGGACAGCTTGAAAACTCTGACACCAGGTTGGCTACTAACCATACAACAAAAACAAAAAATAAACACAATCCAAAAACATGTTGCAAATGAGCTCCGATCCCTTTATCGGATTGCCATTATATTACCAGTAACCCAGTATATGTCAAGTAACTTCGAGGCCTTTTTACAGACAAGGTCGAAAACATCTCCCTCGAGAAATATTTCGGGATCGATACACCACAAGTTTTGAGACCTTACCATGCGTGTGTGTGTATATTGAGTTTTCCCAGAGTTTATCAGCAATCATTATGGCTGCTTTCGTCATGTCTTTTGTTTCTTCTCACTTCATTATGGGACGTATAAACGCGTAGAAAGGATAAGAGGCACTTATTACGGGACGTGGAAAGATTTTTTGCTTCTTTTATAGTCATATGCTGAGTAGATGTTCTATATTATTCACTGGCTGAGTTTTGTCTTTTTTACTAGAATATCTAAAGAAATAGTTGTGATAGGACAGTTAGGTAAATGGGATAGAAATCTATGTTAATATTACTTTCTACATTTTAATAGTATATAAATTAGCCTAGGTAAACAAGATAAAGACTGACTTTCTTAGTCAGTCTTTATCTTGTTTACAAGTATATAAAAAGGATTTAAAAAAATGGTAAGTACCTAATTGAATATTATTTTCAAATGTAATGTAGGACCAATTTAATAGATCACATTTGACATCTGTCAGTTTCTTTGTTCTGTCTGTTTCTTGTGAAGTATCAAATGTGATCTATTAAATTGGCCCTACTTTAATCAGTAACCTATAAACAAAACATTGAACCTAAAAAAACGCTTGCAGGAAAATTCACAAAGCCTGGGGTTCATATTGCCAGCAAGATACCTTTTCATGCTCTGGTAATAATACTTGTATTGTAAACTGAGGAACATATAAAATGTGTACTTATAACAATACCGTATCAAGTAATAATCCAATATTCCATACAGCTCCATAGCTCGTTTCTAATATTACGATCGGATTCCCATTGTGTGCGCTGAATAGCAGACTGATTGATTTAATGGTAAGTATCATAGATTCAGATCTGCGTGGAAGATCGTCGATTAATTGGAAACTTTGACTTAAATAAGTGTATTATAAAAATCTTGAAATTTCACGTCTAATTGTCTAATTATCAATGATATTTTAAACAATAGATATGCCATTAGCGCTCGCCAGACGTTCAGCGAGTATCCCCCAACTGGGTTTTTTAGCAGTTAGTCGCACGCCGTCCCGCGTAGTTAATGCGACATCGTGACGTCTATAATTAAAAATTTAAAATGCCGTCCTGCGTATTTATAATGTGCACAAATTACCAGGCAAAAGTAAATAAATAGTCAGGAACAATATAGCACATGTAACTTTGAAAAAAAAATTGATTTTCAATTTGTATTTCAATTTTCATAATAATATTGTAAGAAATAATTGTAAAATTGAATGTGTCAGTTGACAAGATGACACTGACAAGCGTTTAACCAACGCTGCCAACGGAACGCACAAAATATAGCCATCTCGTTTTCTCTTACTTTTCCCGTTATGTATCTGTCCTTGTCAGACTATAGGTAGGAAAATGTATAGCTAAGTATAGCTAACTACAAGTGAGACAACTTTTATCGTACGTTAGTAGGGATATAACATATCTTTAGTAAAATTTAGGGAATTTATTTGCACGGTTTATGGTTTAAATGTTACGGAATGTTAGCCGAAGCGACAACAGCAGGTCTATCTAGTACGGGTTTTTATGGTTAACGAAATCGATCAACCTCTGTTTTCACGCATACATTGTACTGGCTGAAATGTATGGAGAACATAGACAGTACGGTCAATTCGTTTACTATCAGCCCGTAGGTACTTATTATACCCCCAGATCGATAATGATTCGTAAAAGAAGCAAGGCACAAAGTTACAAAGGTACAAAACAACAACACAAGTACAAGGTACAAGTACAAAGGTGCTTGTGAATTAAACCACTTAGATATATATATATATTGTATATATATGGCACAAAGTCACAGAATATATATAGTAACAGAAGAAGCACTGCTTTGATGTTGAGAGAATGCCGCCGTTATAATAGCCTACAAAATTTACAGAGCACTGCGTTCATTCTAAATGGTACCTTACCGCCACGCGCACTTGAGCGCTATTTCTTTGTGTTCCGAATTCACCTACACGTTCGTACAATCGTCAGGGTTTTCAAGCAAAGTAAAATAAAATACTAACAAAATTATTACCAACATTTATTATATTTAGTACAATTGTTGTACTTTTATGTAGTGTTTTATATATTTTTTACCATCTCTGAAATATCTAATAATACCACTACTTACTATACTTTAGGATGGCGAGAATTCGAAACCGCACAAATAATTTAAAATTGTTTTAAAAGGTGAACTTAAGCGTGGTTCAGTGAACTCAATGTTTTTTAGCTTCGTTATTAATACATTAATTGCCGGAATTGTTGTAATAAGTTGTAAAAAAGACAGTTTAGAAGTCTCTTGTTTATTGCGACAACCATCCACACAACAATTATTATTGTTACGATTATAATTATTTTAACAAAATGCGGTGATATTAATGCAACATACACACAAATACGTAAATCCTTTCGCGTTTTGATTTTCGTTCTGCACGAAGTATTCAATAACGTGAGCTCGCAAGCGCGTGGCAGCCGCGAGTGATAGACTACCCCGGGTAGTCGAGCTTTGTAGGCATTTATCGCTGTAGGTATTGGCGAGTGACGGAGGTCTGACAAAGTTTCCAAGAACTTGCAATTTAATTTTTTAGACTTACGGTATTTATTCGCGTGTCGGTACAGTCGCATTGCGGGTCGAACGCTATTGTTGCCGGTCGTTGTTTGTTGAATAATTTCACGCAACACTCATTACGAGACTAACAATTGTTTGTAAAACATTAGAACACTAGTTTATAATAATAGTGTAGGTATCCTTTTTTGTTCTGGCTGGGAAAAGCCTTCAAAAGGCCCCCTTCTTGAGGATGTCTACCGGGGTATGTGAAATTCTTGCCTACTAAAACCCGCGCGGCTGTCATATCGGCAAATGAGAGGGGAATATGCGTTTTCCGGTGGGGTCTGCACCAGATGTCACTCAGTGCCTTGCCTTTGAGACGGCTGCCGGGGGCGCATTGTACCCCCCTAGGAACCTGTCACGGTGTTCTCGGGGACAAACCCGCATACCGCCGAGTAAATTTATGTATGTATTTAAATTGTTTGCTTGCTGTACAGTTCTAAATGGCAATAAACACGCAAACGTAACTCGCATACACGCACGTTGTTAAACCCTCTCTTTTGTATCCGCGTGTAAATTTGCCGCAAAGTGCCGTGCGGCTGCAGCACTGCAGCCGCGCTGCTTTTAATTTCATGTAAAATAACGCGTGACTGCAGCACTTCACCTGCGCTGCGGTCGCGTGTCAGTCAGTTTATCGATCCACTAGTGACGGTGCGCACGTGGTTTCTGTTTAAGCATTTTTCGATTAGGTTGAGACTTCTTCAAAGACCATCGTGAAACTAAATTTATTACACTATGGTGCCCGAACGAAGCTGCGACAGCAGCTGCGGTACTGCGGCAAATTTGAATTCGCGCTAAAACATCGATATGATATTTATACATATTATATCGATGCCCTGAAAGGTAACTAATTTAATTCAGTTTTTGTAAAGCAGTGAAAATTTATGATTCACCAAAAACTGTAGAACTAGTGCTGTTCAATATGATAAAGAAGAAGCTACTCCTAAGATTATTACATTTTTTTAAATTAACCTTGTATAAGCTAACGCTAGACCGCGATTCATTTTAATGTAAATTTGTGAGAAACGTTAGCGCATCTTTTGGCGACCATAAGCCGAGAGATGGCGCTGTAGTATGAATTCCCAGGAACAATTCTGAATCACGCTAACGAAATTTTAACGCTACATTCAATTACTTTTACTTATAATAAAGCTAGTATGTTACTGCAATCCCACCTGATAGTAAGTGGCGATGCAATCGATGATGATAAAGCAAACTAGCTTATTATAAATCTATTCACTCTAGATTTAAAGATACAGAAAATAATCACCTTAAAATAACTGCGTTGGTAGCAAAAAAGCCGATGAAAGAAGGTCCCTAACGCCACCGTATTAATTAACTTTTCTTACAAGGTCTTGTGAAATTATTAATTCTGAATCGGTTCAAGTGCTGTACTTAATTAACTAGAGTCATAGTACGAATCCTGCATGTAATTAATAAGCGCCAGTGCCCTGGTTTGTTGCGACTTTTTAAAGGCTTCTTTGTAATTAATTTACATCTTACGGGGAATTCTGTTCAGCGTTAAGTTTGCCGCTTCGTTGCAAGAATTTCATCATTCACTTGGATCAGAATTTGTGCCTTGAAATTGTTAAACAAGTGTAAGGGGATTGTAAAACTCTATTTTTAAAATGACAATTTTAAAGTTATGTGGCAAACATCGATATAATATATAAACTAGATTTGGTGTCACGGTTCAAAAAGTGGCAGCGAGAAATAGCGCCCTTGTGTCGCTATTTCTTTACAAGCCACATCCTGACAACTTTATTTTTGCCGATAGGAGTGTCGCTACTGTCTATATGAAACTGTCAAACGACAAGTCATTATAATTATAAAATCGTTAGTTCACGTTTCCGCCACCAGCACAGATAAGTTTGCAACCTCCGCGACCACATTTTAGATGTCATTTTGTTCGTGAATGTTTATCTAGTTTATATATTATATCGATGGTGGCAAAGTTTTAAAAATTGGTACACAATTTGAGAACAACGTTGAGGATGTGCCACTCAAAATTCTTACTGATTAATATAGCCGGATTCAATAATCGGTACGGACAACTTCATACATGCTACAATGTTACAAACAACATAACAATTTGGGATGTATTTTAAAAATAACAAGCTGGAAGGTAATATCTATTTGTGTTATGAATTGGTTGTTGTAATGACATTCAGGGTGGTGGGAGAAATGCCATATACAGGATATAATATATTCATTCGATCTATGCGCGTGGTCGAATAAAGACGTGCCAAGTACAGTGTTTTACTAAGAAACTATAACTAACACAACATATTACTATACAAGGTGATAGATTATTTGTGAGTACAAGATATTCATTAGCAGGCCTCCCCCTTAGAAGGGACGGGTTGCCATAATCCCCACGGTGGGCAGGCGGCTTGGGGATCGCAGGATAGGTGGAAGATAAATCCAAAAGAAAGACGCTGCTGCCTGTCTTCCTATTCTCTCTCAGTCACCTCTTACGACACCCAACGAGAGGAGATGGGGGGTACTATTCTAACCCGGCACCCCACGGGTCAACGAGTACAAGATGTTACCTGCTAGGTATCACCGAAAAGCTAATAGCCCGCTGTAATCACAGTTAGGCAAGGAGTGACTCCTTAGATGAGTTTAGTGGTTCGAACTAAACTAAGCGTCTCCATGCTTCGGAACTACATGTATCCCCATGCTCTGTACAGAGAGCTAGAACAACTCTGATGACACCCAGATTGGCCACTAACCGTACAAAAATAACCAAATCCTTCTTCTTAAATTCTTCTTCTCCCTTCTTAAATTGTCTAGTTTTATACCGTGTCCGTAAAACAACAATTAAGTGTAGTGGGTGTGCCGCGTCGTGCTGCAGTGTTGGGTGGGTGTGAACTAACTTCTCATCAATACAAGGGATATGACCCGGTGTTGATACTGCTGTACCAGCGGCAAAATTGACTGGTTATGTTCCCTAAGTCACCAGCACAGCGACTCATACCACTGGCCACCTAACTCATCGCATAAACGCGACGTCTGTGACCTTGCACTTTGGGGGGTCTTTCTTAAAGGGGGGGGGGGGAATAATCCCCACGGCAGGCTTCTTGTGACGTCCTAAAATACCTACATAGCAATATAAAAAGATGAACAGCAACGTTGCTAGTCGTCTTCTTGTTATCAATTATTTTCCAAACATTTATACACATTTATAGCACCATTACAGTTATACCATGACATGAAAAGATTAAGAAATAAATAATTTTTTTATGGACTTTGAAGAAACAATTTCGATTTCGATTCGATCACTGATATTAATATCATTGGTTTCGATAGATATTACTAAGTACCAGCAGTAACATCAGTTATCAAATTCAATTCGAAATTGTTCCCTGAGAAGTTTTTTATGCGTGTTGGCAATTACTTTATATGTCTTTACAATCACTATATCGGTTACCCTATACATTTTTTATGCTTAAGGTTCGAGTATAATACGGAATGATCAACTTATATAATTACGGATTACGGTAAGTAGTTCTGAACAGAAGCACAAGATTAAGTTTTAATACCTGCTCTAAACGTTGGATTAAAGTGTAACCGCGAGCGACCTAGCTGTGATTACACAGATAGGTATTAGATGGCTTTTGTTAACAAGATGAAGTTCTTTGCAATTTTGCTAGTATTAGAAAATTTAATAATTGTACGAGTACATAACTGAACATTTTAATGAAAGAAGCGTAGAATGAATGTCATGTTGAAGATAAGAGCTAATCATAGAATAGTATGACATAAATAGATATAGTTTTATAAAGGAAACTAAATCTATTTATGCCATCGTCATATCTATTTCTTCTTATAAAGAGAAGTAGTATTTATTGCATATTTAACTTAGTAACGAGACAAGCATTACAATTATACTCATAATAAGCGACACGGCAGCCTATAGATAGATTTGTTAAGTCTCCTGAGATTGTCAAATTCATCAGGTCTTCATGGAACACAGCAATCTTAACACATTTCTTATTGACATCAGTATATCTGAGACTGCACTTGTAACTACCTGGACGCTCCCTTGCATAAGGGGATGACTATCAAGTATTAATCTGGCTTCGCTGTAAATTAATACAAAATCTAGCTCACGTCGGTGTGGGTGGCATGATGTCCAGTCATCATTATTATGTTTAATGTTTTTGTAAATTAAAATGTATTATCTCATCGTTATACTATGACAATACGCCTTGCTGGTTAAACAATATCGTTGAATGAAAATCTCGATCAAAATATTTGTCTCTTAAAAATAAAACAGCGTAACCACAAATTGTGAGATCATTTAGGCGAGTAATCCAGGAACGGATAACTTTTATTTATCTTTTACCAGCAGCCTTAAGAAAGACGCGGAGTTTCCGAACAACGGGACTCGCAATTAAACATTCCCGAAACTTGTCCTTTCATCGGTTTCAGTGCACACTGCAGAATGAGGGTTTGGTCGTGTCGATGGTAATATAATGGAACTGAAAATTAGGGACATTCCTTGGGCCATGTTAAGGGTTGATTCGTCGAGCTGTAAATAAAAAAATATGGCAAATGACCCAAGCCTAGCTTTTATTCTACCAAATATTCAACCAAAAAAATACTTCTTAAACTTTCCATGTACTATACAATAATTCATACCTGCCGAGGACAACTGCCATTTTTCATTATTGATGATCAATTGTTATTCCAACTGATCCCAGAAGAGGTTTTACTGACCATTGTAAAAAGGGCCTCTACGTGTTGGATTTATCCAAGAGACTGGATAAAGACCGGTTAAGTGATAGTAAAACCATAACAAATAAAATAAATAACACTAATGTTTATACGTTATCGTTCTGTTTTTGACATCAACTTATTCCGGTAACAACTTTATTTTATTGTCCACTCTATTTTTATATTATACATATACGTCCATTTTACGTGAGTCTGTGTAATCTGTATATTTTGACGTCAGAACAGAATTTTAAATATTTCACCTTGTTGCATCCAGTCAAAAGCGCTTCAGCTGTAGTTGAGAGAACTCGCGAGGCCCTCCCTTTGTCCACGGCTCATATGATGAGTGTTTCAATTAAAAAACTTGTTCACGCGAGATTTTTTAAACAAAAGCTGAAGTACACTTATTATTATGTGTTACTAGCGGCTCGGTACGTGCTTCGCTACGTATAAAGTGTGATATTAAAAACATATAATTGGAACATCAAATTCATTAATTCAATCAAAAAATGGCATTTTTCCTTCAATTAAAAAAGAATAAATAAAATTCAAAACAAACTGCTACTTACAAAATGTTTTTTTCAAATGAAGAAACACACATGCATACATGTTATTCACTTCAACAGTTGAAAACTTACCGTTTGTGTAAATGCTTTTGACAATTTAATTCAAATAAAGCCTGTAAACAATATGAAACACCGACCGCGACGGCTCGCTAAAAAACTGAGAATAGTACACGCACATATTATATACATTACATTACATTTGAACAAAAAATATAAACACAAAGCAATAATTATCGCTGACAATCTGACAATTTGCTTTATTCGAAAGACGTCCAAAACAAAATGACCGCATGAATGACATAACAACATGCTTTTACTGTCAACACTAAAAAAAAGTTTTAATTCTGAAAAATAGGTTCAATTTGACAGCAAAATCCCCATTTACAAAATGATCCGCCATTTATTGAATTAATTTGTTACAAAAAAATGTGATAAATGAAGAACCGTTCTACCGATTTTGTGCAAACTTCACATAAACCATCTACTAAATAGTCCAAACAAAGCCTAAACATTTGGTTTGGATAAGTGAGCCCGTTCTTGAGTTATAAAATTACAACGAGAAGTGGCATTGATTTTTATGTATATAGATTTCTGTAATAAATATGTACTGGTAGTTAATTTGGAACCCACCTGGGCCTTAATCTTCTATGACCACTTACATTCCGCGCGTAAGTCTTGATCTGCTAAAACAACGTCAATACCGCCTAAAAGAGCAATATTTAATGTTTTTAGATTAAAAACTGAGAATTGTAAGTCGTTTACAAATTCATTACAAAGTAACTTCATTATAATATTATCGATATATAGGAACATGATTTACAAAATTTGAGCGTGGAATCTAAAAATGGTCATAGAATTTGGGCCCAGATTATAAATACAGCATTGGATAGATTCGTACTGGCTATTTATAAACACAAAAAAGGTTAAGAAAAGGATCCTGTGATAGAGGTATCGCTAGTAGCGTTTTAGACCTGCGATTTTTTATTAAAAGTGGTGATAAGACAAGCAAGACGTTCGCCTGGTAGTAAGCGACCCACCTGCCTAAAGGTAATTCTATTGCACTGCACTGCCACTTGTCACACGAGACATTAGATATGGTTTTAGATCCCGGAAATGTCATCTTGTATACAGCCTTTCAAACCAGAACACAGTAATGATTACAATGTGTGCTGCTTGGCAGCAGAATATGCTATAGTACCTACTTGAACGATACCTTGCACAAGGGACCTAACACCCACTAACACACACTAATCTTCAGTAAAGTACTAAAAAAAAAAGTAAGGTCGTGCAGTCCGTGTGCAACATTGAACGAACTTTTCTGCATTGCCTATCTCTCAAATAAAATGCAATATCCTATAAGATCATCACTTTCAAAACGGTCAACGGTTCCGCTGAGCCGCGGGGACTTCGCTGTAAACTGAATAAAACATGACTGTTTACCACTCTACAGTGCAATTTTCAGTCGTTCAGTGAAATATGGAGTTGACTCATCCTTCATTATCCGTTGATAAATGATTCATGGTATGTTAAGGGTTTATTTCCGTTCGCTTCTTGTTCGTTGTTTGTTACAGAGTGATGTAGATTAGAAGACTACTGATGTTGACCAAAAGGTAACGGGACTTCTTGAATTATTTGTGTATTGTTTAAAACATCAGACTTGAAGTCAAAACTATTAATTTTGTAATAAACGCTTTCTCGCTTACTTTTTATGTATTCACCATCATAATGGGACCATCATTGACATCATAATTAGCTCACATCAATCCTACAACTGGGGACATAGGCCTCACTCAAGGTTCGCCACTAAGCCTGATCTTCGGCTCTTCCTTTCTACTTAATGCCAACCACTCTGCGAATATCTTCGTTCCACCTGATCACAGACCGTGGTCTTCACTCCAGAACCCCAACGACCATAGCTTCTGCGGCAAATATGACCAGCTCTCTGCCACTTTAGCTGGCTAATCATTAATTATGGGATTTTCAACTTTATGACGATTGCGGTATAATTGTGGTGAAGGCACCTCTTAGTCCATGATGTCCAAGTTTCAGAAGGAACGGAAACGAAATGACGAAGATTACTATGAACCCTTGGATCGTAGCACGGTATTGCACGACAGAACAGTCTAGAAGGCATAGTCTAGTAGGTAGTTTTTTTTGCCTGATTCGTTAGTATTGAGTTCTTGGTATTATCTGAAGTAATAGGCACAGGCCGTAATAGTAAAACGTTTGTCTTTATTTTTTAAAGCTTCATTCTGAAACAGCGCCTTCTCACATTTAGCTAGTCATTCGGGGGCAACTTAATCTTGTCATGCATAATTCCTAGTATAACGAGATGATAGTAAAAATTACGTATTTATTAGATACAGTTTGTAAGGATTATATTATTTTCATTCTCATATACCTACCGGACTTAAATAAATAAATTTATGTATGTGAGTTTATTTCAATCCTAAATGGAGATCTTGTTTTTAACCGACTTCAAAAAAAGGAGGAGGTTCTCAATTCGTCTGTATATTTTTTTTTTTTTTTTTTTTTCTATGTATGGTCGCGCATAACTCTGGCAATTATGAACCGATCTGAAAAAATCTTTCTTCCATCCATTCTTTAATCCGTTAATTGGGTCCCATAAAAAAATTATTGCTTAGTAATAAGTAGTTCCTGAAAAAACAAGAATGGTGACTGCGCACTGAGACTTGCAAGAAAGCCTATATAGATGACGTTTTAGTCGCTCGGACTCGCTCGGTCGGACAAAAATAGTCATAACTCTGGCAAATATTTACCAATTTCAATGATTCTTTTTTTATTCGAAAGAAGAAACCACTGTATTGAATCTGTATGAATTTTATTACAACCGGATAAGAACTTCCTGGAGGACCATGAACGATGTGGAGGAATTTATCTGGTAAAAACCATAAAACTGATGTTCTCCATTACATTGCTCTGACAATTATGAACCGATTTCGATGATTCTTTTTTTATTCGAGAGAGTAAACTACTATGATGTTTTCATGCAAATTTCATTACGACCGGATATTTTTTTCTGAAGAAACATGAATTATGTAAAATTATGTAGACGATAATGTGATCATAACCTACCTAGATAATTTTACGGTTTTCGATGGTTCAATCTTTATATATGAAAATATGACTAAAAAGTTTAAAATAAAATCTTTTTAAAAAAAAATTGAACCGACTTCAATATCACTGAAAAGTATAAAATAATTTAAATATTATTGAAGTTGGTGCCAAATATACACAGCAGGTACGCTAACACCAACTTCAATAATATTTAAATTATTTTATACTTTTCAGTGATATTGAAGTGGGTTCAATTTTTTTTTAAAAAGATTTTATATTCAGTATATTCATAAAATGGCGATCAATTCATTGTGGATCTAGGCTACTAGGAAATATTTTTGAATATTTTTTTTGAATATATTTGAATTTTTGATGGGATTTCGCTTCTTTGTGTAGGTACTCTGTTTAGATTTTGTCGCAGTTTATCACAGCATCTCACGGGGCCTTTCATACCATAACTTCTCATTAAACCATTTTATCGAATGGCTAGGCCAAGGTGTCTTTTGCCATCTATATTAGATTCGATGTTGAGATTATAATCATTTTTTGGTCACAACCCTGGCTGTATGTTAGAAGTACAGTAAAACACTTTGCCCGGCTTGTAATAAATCTTTCTGAAGCTATCTCAAAATAGAAAACAAAATCTAAAGTCTCCACTCAAAGTTGACCTGCAGATCAGCTTAAAATATCTGTACACTCGACTACTGGAATTGTTAAGGGATCACACGAAGCAAAAGCTGTTTTATCTGCAAATCTATATCGATAACATCTCTGTGAAAGCGACAAGTATATACGTTTAAACGACCTTTGCGAAATTTATGCCAACCTGTATTTCTATGAACACAATCTGTTTTTCACTGCTTAGCAGATCTTTATGATATTTGACAAAGAAAGTGTGATCTAGACAATATAGGGTATTTTTATCTAAATGCTATTTTATGTTTTAAGCGGCACGGATAGATGTCGCTGTGTACATTGACACGTGGAACTTCAACGCACCACGTCTTCGTCACCTTTTGTTTTACTGACAAAAGAAAAAATACGTGTCCAATCATGAAGATATAGTGTCCAATACGAGTATTCCTCGACAATCCAAATGACGGACTAAATAGAATTTTAAGTCATCTAGCCTATTCTATACAGAGTTCTAAATTAATTCTTTAGAATTTCGACAACTTCTACCTTCTTTCTCCTCTAGCTCATGGCCTTCCTAGATGTGGATGTGTTATAATTTATATTAAGTATTTAATTTTGACACTAGTTTTTTAAGATGTTTGTACTAGCACTATGGATCTGTCTGGTCTGAAATAAAGATTTATTTATTTATTTTATTTAACAACAAAAGAAACATAAAGACGTAACATGACTTACATGATATATATAACATGATAACAGCAGAGGTCTAAAAGTCTGTACAATTATTATTTTTTCACCAAAATAGGCCAGGGTGGCTAGAAATAATCGACAGTTTAAAAAATAGTCAATATGTGTTACATATTGACTATTTTTTAAACTGTCTATCTGTCCGATTGTTACCTCATCACGGAAAAACGGCTGAATGCATATCAATGCAATTTACATAGTAAAGTAGGTATTATCCCAACTTAGAAGATAAGCTATATTTTATCAAAATCGGCTTAGTAGGTCATGAGATACATCTTGACCCTCGTATTGTAGGCAGCCACATACAAAAAAGGAGTCAGGGTTAGTTGGGCATTATGTTTACGAATAATTCAACAATGTTGGCTGCCGGTGAAGCCACAGGGTCTGCTAGTATTAAATATTACATCGCTCTCCATCTCCAAAGAGAGCATTCCCCTTAAACATACATAGACAAAGCTTCGATCTAATTACCTGAAACCCTCTACATGCAATTAATTCCCGTTAATTGATAGCTTTTGTGATAGTAATAAAGCTAATTACTCGGTGTCATGTTCCAGACTATGATGAGTACACTCCTTCATATTGTATATTGTTCACTCATATACAAAGACGTAGGTATGTATGTGTGTATTTCTTAGTTATGCTGATGATTACCTATAGATTTTAACATAATGACTTGTTAAATTTGTCTTAGAAAGTCTTAGTTATAAATGGGATAGGGTACTATATTTTTTAATGTAGCGGCCGTCAGTCGGTCTTTACCTGCCAAAACACGTCCACTGCTGAACAAAGGCCTCCCACAAGAGAGGGGTTGCCATAATTCCCACGCTTGGCAGGCGGCTTGGCGATCGCAGTATAGGTGGTAGGTAATCCAATAGATAGACGCTGCTGTACGTCTTCTTGTTTTCCCTTAGTCGCCTCTTACGGACACCCTATAGGAGGAGATGGAATGCTGCTATTTTTACCCGGACACTCCACCAGTCAATCAGTCGATATTTTGTTTTTATTTCCTAAAAAGGCAAAAGTAAATATGTGCATCAAGCCCCCGAGCAGTAGTGTCTAACTATTGTTGTGTTCCGGTGTACAGGGCACTATAGCTGGCGAAATTACCGGACACAAGAGCCTTAATAGCTAATGTCTCGAATGACGAGCGGCAGTGCAATGCTGCTGTCTAGCCAGGCGTGTCATATTCTACATTCGAATGTAGCTGGCTAGTTCATGGCCTTTTTAGATGTTTAATAATTTTTATATTTTACTAACTGACCCGCGCAGCTCCACCCGCACTCTTTCACTTTGCTGAAGATCATGACATGATCAAATGCGTAGTTTACGATTCTATAAAGGACATACAGACAAACATTAATTTTTATATATATATAGATATTATTTAATTTTACTAACACTAGTTTTTTAAGATGCGTTTGTACTAACATGGTGTGAACCGTACTTCGGTTTATTCCCATCTCGGCACCTTCCCATCTCGGCACCCATGAATTTATTTGTAATTCCTACGAAACGTTCCCATCTCGGCACCCTTCATTAATCGTTGTTAGGTTCACAGTGTAGAAAATATGAATGTAAAAAAATTGTGACAAATTGGCTCCTAACACTATCCTATGAACAAACTGAGAAGCTTCTTCATCCAGTGATATAATGTTCACGCATGTACTCTTTTCTCTGATCATAAATCATATATTGCGTAATTATTGTGATGCAAAGTATATTGTATCAACTAAGTAATATGATTATGTGTTTAATGGTAGTATATGGTAGTACTGCATTATATTTTGTAATAGTATCTGTATCATGATGGAAGGAAACTGGTACTTATAGCTCAGGGTATCCTATTTTAAGTACCAGTAGTGCTATATAAAAAATCTCCATATCGTATAAATAATCATTTTAAAATCTTTACAGCAATTATTTAAAAACATATTACAAAAATCAACAGGTTATAAAAAGTACAATGAGTAACCTAATCAGCTTATCAGTACCTGTGTAATCAGAACGTAGCGTAGGCAAGTTTGGTCGTCCATATTTTGAGGGCTTTCATACTCATGTTTTATATATTTTAAGATTTGTTAAGTTACTGCCAAAGCAGAGATAACGGAGCTTCTAAATTCCAATAAAAATATATTTTACGTTGTCCACTATACCCTAGTATTTTAAATTAATCTTGTTTTATAAACGGTAATTTTTGAAAAAGGTTTATTTTGATTCAATAAAAAATCAAGTTGATTTACTTACCATCTGATATTGTGTTTCCATTATTTTCTACACTGTGAACCTAACAATGATTAATGAAGGGTGCCGAGATGGGAACGTTTTGTAGGAATTACAAATAAATTCATGGGTGCCGAGATGGGAATGTGCCGAGATGGGAATAAACCTGTACTTCATACTATGCATCTATTTGTGGTCTGAAAAAAAGATTAATTTATATACCATCAGGCAAACGTCTGGCTTGTTTCGTCGCTGGGTTTATTTATTTATTCTTTATGCACAAACACAGTACATAGGCGAGCTTAATGCCAGAGGTATTCTCTACCAGTCTACCTCAGGATACAAATCATGGGTTAAAGAAAAACCTTAAGGGGTCCCTGGAATTTTCCAATCCACACCGGTGCCGTTTCTGTTTATAAGACTTTCATCTAACAAAATAGGCGTATGTTCATTACTTCCCTTCCAGCCCTGTCTCCATGCCTTTGCATAAAGGGCAAGTACAAGGTAAAAGTCACAAAGGTTCGGACCCTTTTAACAAAGCTTACCTCGGGTTATTCCGACAGCACACATGTGGTACGGTCGCTTTAATATTTCAGAATGCTTGTTCACGACCCCGAGTTGTGGGGGACAAAGTTGTTATGCAAATGAGGGCAACGTTACCTCGTATTACCTACCGTTTATTTTAGAATTAATTTACTAGAGCCAATGATAATATAAACCATATACATACCTATATGTTATATCCCTGCTAAAGCGCACCAAAAATTGTGACTCATGTAATTAGAATATTTTCTCATATATATGAGAAAATATTGCATAAAAGAAAAGGTCTACTCAAAACCAATTCAAAATGTAACAGAATTGCGCCAAAGATTTGAGATTTGAGATTAGCAAGACTGTTGAACAGGTCATTTCTGAGGCGATGCAGGGCTTGTATTCGTGCTGGAGGGAAACAATTTGAGCATCTGCTTTAGTTTTACGAGGATAATAAAGTGTTACGATAATTTACCGTTTTATTTTGATTAAATTGTCCATGAGTTCCTTTCGCAAAAAATACGAAATAGCAGTTTTATTGGCAAGAAAAGTGGCAAGTGTTGTACTATTTTGAAATCTAAACTAAATGGGCCATCTTTTAAAAAAAACTTGCCATAGGTAGTGTAGTAAGTACATTTTTTTTCCAACGTAGAATGTTAAAGTTGACTGACATAAATTTTATAAACCATAACTCGTGAAAATTTAATTTATTTTACTTAGTTGACAATGATTATTACTTTCATTTGTGGTTACGATTAATAGCACTGTTATTTGAGATAACATTATTAAAAAAATCACTGTAAAATTGTGAAAATTGCGAACACAGTACCTAAAAATGCGACCAAGGGTGTCAAATTTTTACTTTTTCGAAAAATGTCTATCATCGCTTGACTAAGTGACATAGATTTTTTTTCTTTTTTTTTTTCATAACTGGTATACCTTAGCCTCTCACCCGGTACCAGGTTATCGTTGAGTTTTGGGACACCCTGTATAGTTAAGGTATGATATCCTTTCCTTATAGTACTATGTTTGTACAGTACTTTGTGCATTTCCTAAATACGCATGAAGGCATTTTACTTGATTTTGGAAGGCACACGTCACGTTCGGTACATTTTACCGACGCGTGACTTACTGCTAGTTCACCAATTTGGGTGAATTTTGTTGTTTCACTTTTTGGCGCTAATGGCATATATATTGTTGAAAATATCATTGACTATAGAGCGTCCAACCGTTTATTTTCTTTTTGACAGCACCAATAGAACGTAACTGCGTCATGTTACGCAAAAGTTCACTTAAAGTGAACTTTTAAAAGTGAACTTCACGTTACGTTCTTTTTGACAGCACCAATAGAACGTAACTGCGTCATGTTACGCAAAAGTTCACTTAAAGTGAACTTTTAAAAGTGAACTTCACTTTAAGTGAACTTTTGCGTAACATGACGCAGTTACGTTCTATTGGTGTTGTCAAAAAGAAAATAAACGATTGGATCTATTATAGGGCGTATAACTCTAGTCCAAGAGACCGTGAAGGTTCTGCTTCGAAGCAGCATTGTATAAACATTGCTGTGTGAAGGGCACTGTAGCTGGTGAACTGGGCTCTAGTAACTTGGTTATTATGTCTTGTGGGACGAGTGGAGTACAATGCAAATAGTGCTTACCTTCAGACGAATCTTGCATCAGACATGGGGAAATAACTTCACCCAACCCGTTATTCTTGTCGATAAATACCGCGATACTTACCCAATGGGTGTGCATAAATATATTTGTTCCTCCTGGGTGTGATTTGACTTGTATGTGTTTCCGAATAAAAGTATTTGTTCCAGTTGTCTGTCTGTTTCCTTATTACAGGTTTTACCTAGTTTGGGATCCAATAACAGTGTATAGGTTGTCCCACGATATAACTATTCCTCGGAGTCGCTGGACGTTCGGGGTGTGGGCCCTTTGAACGTCCATTGAGTACGGCGGCGACTCCGAGGTGGACGGCGGCGTGCGACCCCCGTCCCCGAGAGGACCGTGTCTGGTTCCCGGGGAGCTATAATGCGCCCCCTGGCGGCGGGCTCAAAGGCAAGGCACTGAGGAGATTCTGGTGCAGATCCCACCGGAGAGCCCCTCATGTGCCGATGCGAGCCACGTGAGTTTTTGTGGGTAAGAATCCCACATACACCTTTTGACCTTTTGAAGGTTTATTTATTACTCAATCTCATTAGCGAGATGTAACGTAGTCTTGCAAATTAGGTAATAACATTTTACACTTTAAGCCAGATCAGATTACACAGAATACTTGTAATAACAGAGCTTTATGCTAATGGAACGAGCATCGTTCACACCAGTCGAGAACCCCTGGCTCCCCTCCAAATGCTTCCCCACAAACTGTGTAGTTGATTGCGAATAACTTATTCTACATTATGTGTGACTTCTAAAGATTCGACCAGACTCATAAGCTTTATCCTCGGAATATATTGTTCGTTTTCTATACATAATCGACTGATCTAAGCTAAGGATAATGCTTATAGAAATTTGGTCAAATTAGATAATTCAAGCGGCTCGTCTGATGGTAAGCAGTCACCGCAGCCTATAGATAGTCGCTAGCAATGGTAATTTCAACAGCTACAGTGATCTTCACACCGGAACACAGCAATGTTTACACACTGCTGCTTGGCGGCAGAATATTTGAAACAGAGTGGTACCTATCTGGAAGGTTCCTTGCTGATCACTCAAAGGTAGACTGGTATAGAATACCTCTGGCATTAATATTTAATACTTATGTATTCTTTTTTATATATATGTATTTGTGCATGTTTGCGTTTTATTGTATGTAATTAATAATTGTGTACTATGCACTTATGTCTGAATATAAATTATAAAATAAAATAAAATAAATTAAGTCCACCTATGTAATATTTTTGTGCATAGAGAATAATTAAATAAATAATAATGCATTAAATGAACTCGTAATCCATCTCCATCTGCTGAACAAGGGTCTTCTTCCCTCCTGGACAAAACATGAGAGGACTCGGGCCATAGTCCACCACGCGGGCTAAGTAAACTAACCAGTCAAGGTTAGTCAGAAAACCTTATGAACTGGGGTTTGCCTAGATTTCCTCACGATATTTTATATAATTATTGTGAAATGAAACTAATAAGAATAAGTATCACATTGATTTAATAGGAACTGCAGTTAATCTTGACCTGTAAGTAAAGATAACTCAATTAGCGAAACGTTAAAATTCAGAGGATTATATTTTGACTGGTAGACTGGGAATTGGACTAGAAGCAAAACCACTTTTTGTCATAAGTTTTTTGACCCCTTGAAACTTGACGCCCTTGTCTGTTTGTCTGTTTCTCTATCTGTGGCATATAAACTAGCAAAGGGATAAACATTTTTAACTTGAAAGGAATGGTTCTTAGCCTTCGACTGTAAGAATAAGAATAGGAGGGCACTGTACGTAAGCAATGTCATTTATAATACTAACAAATCCCAAACATTATTTTGGGATTTGTTCATAGTATAATTTAAGACCGGAACTGAATTGCTGCTTATTGGCAAAATATCCTGACACCCTGGTGGTACCTACCTAGACCATCTCTTGTAGGGATAGGTCCCTTGCGCAAGGGACGGTCTACCCCCTAGTATGAACTAACTATAATAGCAGTAACTTACGATTAAGAGTCTTCAAACGATGAAGAATGTCTTGGAAATATTTTACTTGATCTTTTTCTGAAAATTTTAATTCTCATAAAACAAAGACAATACAAATGACATTTATACATTTTTATCCTAATCCTAAAGTCTATTAGGTAGGTATTATCCAGCTTGAAACAAAATAATGTTTAAAATTAATATTAAGTTCGGATTTCTGTTTTGCGTTCTTCAAATCAAATAATTTTACTTGCGTAATATGGGTATAAACATTACATTAGTATTTTGTATATCCTCATAGAATTGGATCTGATTATTTCAAATACAGTAAGAATATAGCTTTGTGTTGAATCCTTTCTTCATAGTAGATACCTCAATGCTGAAATCCCTCAAAACACCTCAATCCGAGATTAAATATCGCCACAATTTTTGGTCAGATGCCTTCTTCAGCCTTACATGGATTGGATATCCAGTACTACAACGATCCGATCTGCACATCGAGCTAGTCTTCACTTTGCTTAGTACAAAAGACTTTTCTAGACTGGTAGGGATCGAAAAATTGGAGTGTCTATGTACAACTTGAGAAGATAAATCGACGCATTTGTTCGTCTGGCCTCCCAGCTTGTGCGCAAGCCAATATTATGATAAGTAAAAAAATTGCGATCTACAAAAAATATTAAATTATCATACCCTCAGCACTCATTTGCTTTTCTGAAATAAAAAAAAAAAAAACAGTTTGAATTACATAGATAATTTTGGCTGCTTGAAATTCCATTGTTTAAATCCTCTCACCAAAAGCCTCCTTGTGATATTGTTGTTCCAAATTTGCTGAAATAATAAACGCAGGCTCGTAAATTGTGTAATTGCTTTGAATAAAAACTCAGAAATTCGTGTACGCATGAATACATACTTATGTATTGGTAATATTTTTTGGTTTCTGAAAGATAAAGAGAAAATATAAAAAACTCGGATATTAGGAACAACGCATAAGTAACAGAAGCGCCGAGTAGCCAGTCACTTGGTATTCTACAGGATTAATTTTACACGTAACTGGTTGGATTACAGACATAAGGTTCTAAGAGAATTTTAAATAAAATATTAAAATAATGTTTATCAAACTCACCTCTGCTGACTTTTTCTGAATCTACAGAGTCTGCACTTGAAAATATAGTTTGTACTTCATCAACTGCAACAAAATATTTAATTTTAGCAAAATAAATTCAATTAAGATTTTCGTTTATAGTTTTGAATTTAACCGCTTATATCACCATCTGTTGTGTAACCGAATCCCCGTAGCGATTGTATCGCTACAAAATAACTCTTGATTTCATTGCCTTTAAGCTTATTTTGAGGAAGGCTTGATAGCGCTTTATAGCGCTAAAGATTTAAAAGATTAAGATGGATTATTTTTATTCCAACTTTCTAATTCATAACTCCCTCTGTAGTATTCATATCGATAGGAAAATAAAAGTATACTTACGAAGAGACATTACTGAGTCTGATTCTGAACTTGAAGCTTGAATTTGAATGATCAGCTGTAAAACAAAAAAGTTACAGAAAAACAAAATATTACAGTATAGGTCACTGTCTCTCCAACGCGAACTATGAGTATTTTTGTGTCATGGAACTAGTGCTACCACTCATTCGCACCACTGTGACTCCATCCAGCCAGGATCTATAGTGGTCGCGAGTAAAGACACCAGGTTTCACACTCAGCGAGTCCCGGGGAAACGCTAAATTGTCTTGGAACCCGCAACAAATTGAATTTAAACAGTATACAGGAGTAGTTAGAAATATAAATTCCATAAAATTTAGGGGACCTACATTTAGATTGTTTTTCTTTTGTACTTGTTTCAATTTTGAATAGTTCAAAAGTGAGTAGTGAATGGAGTTACTTAAAGAATCGATGGGTAACGGTGCCGTTTAAACTTCACTTGACGATGAGAGAAGTTAAATTGACACGTACCGGTCATGTAGCTACTTTAAGTATAGTAGTGCAAAAAAAAAATACTGAGCAGTAGTCATGAAAATAAAATTACTGACCGAATAATCGTTACAACAAACACAAATGATAACGCAGAAAATTTTTGTCCTGGGTGGGAATCGTACTAACGACCACCAACGTAAAATGAGCCAAAGTCAAAAAACATAATGGTTTATCATCATCAGACGGAAGACGTCCACTGCTGTACATAGGCCTCCCCCTAAGAACGCCACAATGAACAATTGGCTATTTGGATCCACCGGTTGACTGTGACGCGCACAATGTCGTCTGTCCACCTAGCGGGAGGCCTGTCTATGCTGCGTGTTCCGGTTTGTAGTCGGCACTCGAGAACCGTTCTTTCCCATCGGTTATCGGTTCTTCGAGCGATATGGCCTGCCCATTGCCACTTCAACTTGCATATTCTGAGAGCTATGTCGGTAACCTTAGTTCTTCGGCGAATCTCCACATTTTGGATTCTGTCGCGCAAAGAAACTCCGAGCATAGATCTCTCCATTACTCGTTGTGTGACTCTGAGCTTCTCTGAAAAGCCATAAGTTAGGGACCACGTCGCAGTACCATATGTGATATGGTTTATAAGCTATTAACTAACATTATTAAGAATACTTACAAAACTTAACAGCAGAGCCTGAAGCAACATTTTCAAGGCACGTAAGCGATTGGCAATCGAGCCGTTCAACTCGTTGATTAATTGCAGGCGCTTGCTCTCATAGCGGCCAATTAATTAGTGCACTTGCCGCGTTCCGTGACTACTCTAATTATATATTGCGATAACATTAGCTGTTTGATTGTTTGGGCTTTAATTATGTGGTTGCGCTAACTAACGACCCACTTTAGCTTCACTATGTGGTGTAGTTAGTATTTGATTAAGAGCAAAATAACTGACTTAAGTACAAAGTCATTACGAACGGCTAAGCAAATTTATATATATATATATATTTTTTTATATATCAGACATAGCTAAGAACCATGATGAATAAACTAGCTTTCAATGTCAAAGTCAAAAGTGTTTATTTAAAATTTTTGAATGGTTAATTATTTAAAAGCTACCACCGGATCACAACGCGGCCTCAACTGAGAAGATCCGGCAAGAATCTCAGCGGGCTTGTCATTTTTTCACATTTTTAAACATTGTTTGTCTTGTTACAATTGGATCAATATTAGCGATAATGTGTCCCGTTCGAAATATAAAACAAGGGAAAAAGAAGAAAACAATAAATTACGCAAAATTACAACAAACTAAAAGGCCAAAGGGATAGTAGTGGGACCAGTCCCCCCAAGCAGCACCCGCGCACTTCACTGAAATCCCATTCGTTTGGGAGCTACTATAGCACAGACAAGGTGTCAAAAGTCAATGCATCGAGAGTAAAAATATAGTAGAAAATATAGTAGTAAATATAATAGCGGTGCTAGCCTAATTTACACAAAGTGAAGTACACTAAATGCATTAAAAATTATAATAGTCGTCGTCCGTCATAAATTTACGTTAAAATCAACGATTTATGGCTACGGTGCGAGCTTGAAAGCTCTTTGTCAAAATATCCACTCCACGCCATCTGTTGATGATGCGTCAAACCACACTTGAACCATGTAAGGGCCGGCGCACATATGTCGGAGCGCAGCGCAGCGCACGGCTTCGCGGCCGCTAAATTTTCTAAACGCGTGACACATTAGGCGAATTTCTACCCGAGAAAGCATAGGTGTCCGTGGGACCGCGCGCAAATGTGCGAGTCTCCGCGCGGATGCATCAGTATGCGCTAGACTGCGCATACTTGAGTAGAAATTCGCCTGATCTGAGCAAAAGCGTCGCTTCAGAGAGCCCGGCGACCGAAAGCGGGAGCGCGCATGCTCGCGCAGTCACGTTCCTTTCGCATGTAGTCGCTCCGATACTCTTTATTCCTGAAGAGCATTAATTGTTGTGTTAATTTTGGATATTATTTCAATGAGGACAATGTCGATAATAGTTTGACAGTGGAAAATGCTTTGCGCTACGCTCCGCCAAATGTGCGCCGGCCCTAAGAATTGCGTAGGTACATAGCTCCTTAAGATGCTCCAACAACATCTTCTTGGGGCAAAATCATTTTATTTTAGCGTGCGTCAGGTTGACTTACAGTTCAACTAACCAACTGCCTCGATACAAATCAAAAATTGTTAGGTAACAGTAACTTTTAACTACGTTAGTAAGTGCCGAGGTGGGTAAGTAGGTAGGTAGGTTTAATACCCTACCTAAAAATACCTTTTTTATATCCTACCTAGTCACAAGCAAGACGTTCACCTAATGGTAAGCGACACACCTGCCTATATTATAGCTGCCCTATCACTCTTCAACCGAAATATAATTTATTATTATTTTTAATAATCAAAATATTATTTTGTTCATCCGTTCATACAATGAAATAAGCGAGTAACATATATACGTAATAGATTCTTACGGTTTGTTTGAAAAAAAAGATTAATCTTTTATCATCATTCTTTTGCGGGTTAATATATTATATTTTCCCAGCGACTCTCCGGAGCGTAGTTATATTAAATAAGACTATCAGTCTGCGTCGTACAATTTCTCTGCTCTCGCGAAGTGTGCAACATAAAATGCAATTTTACTGGAACTGCTATTACTTTAGAACTTGTTGAATTAAATTGTGTAACTTATTCGTATATTCCGTGCATTATTATTAAATATCTATATTGTATAATAAAGTATTCTTTACTCTACTTTTATAACTGCCTAACAAGATCAGTTGATATATAAAGATCTTTATTGCAATTTATTGCTAGGTCTAAGTCTCTTGTGCAAGGAACCTTCCAGGTTGTTACCACCGCAGGGTCAGATATTCTGCCAATATTATTTTGTTCAAGTGTGAAATGTATTACCTTGTGTAATTACAGGAATCAAACTGAGCTAGCAATACGAATCGCTGGTACAAATTAGGAAAGAAAAATATGATATATTCAACAATTGAGTTACATACATATGGTGTATGTATGAATAATCCCCCCAGTGATCCAACAGGGTGTTGTTACATACTGTATAATATATTTTTAAATACATTACTGACATTTGTAAATTTTGCAAAATCCAATAAAATTTATCGTCATATGCCGAGTATCCTGTGTACAACTCTACAAGATAAGAGTATTTAAGTTGTAATTGAGTCTTATAATTTAAACAGCAAACATTTTGTGTATTTGATGGGCCTGTTGGACCTCTAGTGGTTAGACACCCGGCTGCTACCCAAGAGGTCGTAGGTTCAATTCCCGCCACGTGTCTGGGTGTTATTTGCCTATTTAAGGTATTTATTAACAAAAAAAGCATGTGCTAAAATCATTTGAAAACATAAATTAGTATTGCAACTTTCCGGGAAGCAATCTAAACTTCATACATAATTATGGATGAGCGGATCATGGGAAACGGTAGGGTTAAATTATGTAAGTGCTTTTGCTTATTAATGGAATATTAATTTAAATAGTATTTGAGAACGAAAACTTAATTGCAAACAAATAGGATTTAGATTTGAATGTAGGCAGTTATGAGAGATCTATATTTATACCCCTTTTTCTTTATAAGATCAAAATCGTACCAATAAATTTATGAACAGAGGAGTGATGGCTGGCCACCGGTAAAATAGTAGGGTTGAACCTTACCAATAGGGATGATGACGGGGTAAAAAAATAATAGTTCTAATTATAGTCCGTCCGTTCTCTCTCCAATTTAAGTGTGCTCTTGTCGGTAAAGCAATTTCCAATCCTATCTATATACCTTTATTTTGACCTCCTGATACGACACTCCCACTTTTTCTACTACCTGCTTCACGAAACTTCGCCTTGGTCTTCCTCTTCCCCTTTCCCCTATCGTTTTAAAGAAGGTGTCGTGTCGTATCAAGTGGCCCATCATCTTTCCTCTCCTATTCTCGATAGATCTTAAAATTTATCTTTCTTCATTAACCAATTCCAGAACTTCGTCATTCGTCTTCCCCTCTGGACAGAGCCTATACACAGACAGAGAGAATGGAGGGAATAAGTTGGACAACTTATTCCCTCCATTCTTCTCCAACACCACATCTCAAATGCTTCCAACCTTTCTCTATCCCTCTGTGTTAAGGTCCATGTCTCACTGCCATACAAAGCGATGCTCCAAATATAGGCTTTAGGGCTCCCACACATAACTGCGATGCGATGCGATGCGGCGAGAAACAAATGAATTTTCGATACAAGTTGCAGGAACTTGTATTGGAAAATTCATTTGTTTCTCGCCGCATCGCATCGCATCGCAGTTATGTGTGGGAGCCCTTAGTCCGTCAGTTAGATTAGACGAAAAGAAAAATATTGGATGTACTGGTCACTGCCCAATAGAACGTGGGTTCGATTCTGACGAAGCTTGAGTGTTATTTGTCTATTTGTATGCATTTATAAAAAAAAAAATTGGATTAGTTGTCTGGTTTCCATAGTAGAGTTTGGAGTTTGGGTTGACCGTGTGTGGATTGTCCCAGAATATTATTATTGTTGATTAAATTATTTGATTTCATGATTCATAAAATTTATTTTGTACCAAGTGCTGATCCAATTTCGATTGTGTATTATAATGTATACATACATAGTATGTATATCTAAATGCCAACCCGCACTTGGCCAGCGTGGTGGACTATGGCCTCATATTGAGGGGAGGCCCGTACCCAACGGTGGGATAAAAACAGTGACTATTAAAAAAATACTAAATATACTTACAAGAATCCTCTTGGAAGTCTGTTAAATGCCAAGTGCGTAGGTACAACAACAATTTATAATTTTATAATGTCTCTTCTAAAATAATTGTCTGGAAGAAATAGTTTTAAGCTATAAGACCGCCATTTGTACCAATATCTATTCTTTTCTACAACAAACTAAACATCAAAATTGGTTCAAAATAGTTTCCTGTATCCCCTATATCGTAAATGTCTCGCTATGCGTACGTTGCTACTATTAAGCCCGTTAACTATCACTATCACCTGCATCGTCAACTTTTTTATGCACCACTATCTCAGCACTAACTACGAGCTTCCCCTTAATTCCGCTCACGTACACTTATGAACCCCTAGAATCCCGAAAGAGCACTTTATGTCGGAAACGTGCCAAGACTTGGGGCGTACCTGTTTCTTAGTTTGGTACAATATTTTCATTATTGGTTATTAAAGGCCAGTTTGTATAACATATTACCTTTTCATAAGGCGGGGAAAAGGTCTGGTATTTTGGTCTAGATCAAGAGTATATTTTTTTTTTAAGTTTCAAAATGGTAATCACAATTTCCTCCTGACCACAAGATTAGCCATCTACATAGGAGAAGTAAACTTTATCTACCTTTATTCTCAAAATCCGATGGGATGGAAGACTAACACAAGTGAGGGGAGGTGCTGGACAATTTTTTTACATGCCCATTCAACGCATGGATCATCTTACGACATTCAGATGATCGCCCTGCAGTGTCCTACCAGGTAGGCATCAACTACACAAAGCTGTATCCCCTGTTGCTCCCTGTAGAATTGGAACCCGCGACCTGTGGTTTGTAAAGCAATCGGTTTCCCTCTGCACCACGGAGGCTAAGTGTTTTTTTTTTACATTCTTGTTTATAATAAAAATCTGTTTTGAAAGTTTCAAATCGATAGCATCAGTGCAGTGGATCCTGAATTATATTGGTGTGACAGACAGACAGACGAAGTCGCACCATTACGGTTTTTTTTACCTTTTGGGTATGAAACTCTCAAAACAACTTATATGGGGCCAATTTAATAGATCATATTCGACATCTGTCAGTTTCTTTGTGCTGTCTGTTTTTTTATCATTATTACAGTAAATATGTAAGCGTAATTGGAAAAAAGTTAGCAATTCTATCTTCGAAAAAAATAATATGTTATGCCCGCCGTTGCAAGGTTACGTTGTTAAAGTTTGATGAAGTGTCACATGTGATCTATTTAAGTTTCCCTACTTTAGATAAGTATTACCCACCTATTATAAACTAATACTAAATTACCATCTCTATCGAAGTTGCATCAACGATTACTTAGCTACATAGCAAATAATTTATAATCCGCATTAGCAATAATGAACGTCCTGCTATCGGAATTATTCATGGGAATTTGCATATTACGAGATATGAATGAATTAACTAACGTCCAAACATGGCGTGTTTGTGTACTGTGGGAATTAATCTCTTGGTTTGTAGCGAACGGCTTGCAGTTTGTTTACAAGAATAATAATTAGCTGTGTTATTATTAAAACAATCCAATCCTATAGGGCAGAGTACCTATCGCTTATTATCAAGCAAGTTAAGAAAATTAAACAATAAAACATATTGCGGTGATGCAATCGGGATCCACAGTCAATCACTAGATTATACCTACTTATTGAAATGAAACTAATTTTACGGATTATATCGCGGTTTATTTTTGATTTTAATTTAAAATAATCCGATAAAAATAATCCGATAATAATCCAATAAAAAATAATAATAATAAATAATAATCCAAAAAAGAATAAAATAATAATCCGTAAAATTAGTTTCATTTCAAAGTGTAGTATTCGCGTAAATATCAGAAATCATTATACCTACTTACTTCATCAACAGCTAAAAGTCGTCCACTGCTGAACAAATGCCTCTCCCTTAGAAAGGAGGGGTTGCCACCACACTTGGCAGGCGGCTTGGGAATCGCAATGGGTGGTAGGTAATCCAATAGGAAGACGCTGCTGCCCGTCTTCTTGTTTTCTCTTAATCGCCTCTTACGAACACCCAACGGGAGGAGATGGGAGGGTGCAATTCTTACCCGGGCACCCCACGGGTAAGCTTACTTACTTAGTAAACTAGTGTAAATTATAAAAGCACAAAGCCCGACTGCGGACAAACATAAACTATTTTAAAAAAAATAAAAACCGACTTCAAAGTAAATTATCTAAAAAGCATAAAATAACGAAAATATATTGAAGTCGGTGCTAGCACATCATGTTAACTAACACTAGCACCAGCTGACACCGACTTCAATATATTTTCGTTATTTTATGCTTTTTAGATAATTTACTTTGAAGTCGGTTTTTATTTTTTTTAAAATAGTTTATTTAACACTTTTTAGTGACTTATTCTACCAAAAAAATAGGTATCAGCACTATCACGCAACTCGAACGTCTACGTTACAGTAACTTACTGAAAACATAAAAAGTTTATATCTCTTAAACTACTGGACCGATTTTGATGAAACTTGTACTCTACCCTAAGTTGAAAAATACTCTAACTATTGCAAAAAGAATTTTCAAAATCTGACTTGTAGTTTCTGAGAAATCCGTGGACAAACCTACATACATACATACATACCTACATACATACATACATACATACATACATACATACATACATACACTCATAAAATTTGGTAAATTTGTTTAGAAGCCCACATAGACTAACATATATTAATATTACGCATTTTTATCAATATTACATACATACGCGTCGAATAGAGAACCTTCTTTTTGAAGCCGGTTAATAAACTATTTTAAAAAAAATAAAAACCGACTTCAAAGTAAATTATCTAAAAAGCATAAAATAACGAAAATATTATTGAAGTTGGTGTTAGCGTACCTGCTGTGTATATTCTGCACCAACTTCAATAATATTTTCGTTATTTTATGCTTTTTAGATAATTTACTTTGAAGTCGGTTTTTATTTTTTTTAAAATAGTTTATTTAACACTTTTTAGTGACTTATTTTACCAAGATAGGTATCAGCACTATCACGCAACTCGAACGTATACATTACAGTAACTTACTGAAAACATAAAAAGTTTATATCTCTTAAACTACTGGACCGATTTTGATGAAATTTGTACTCTACCCTAAGTTGAAAGATACTCTAACTATTGCAAAAAGAATTTTTGAAATCGGACTTGTAGTTTCTGAGAAATCCGCGGACAAACCTACATACATACATACATACATACATACATACATACATACATACATACATACATACATACATACATACAAACACTCGTGAAATTTGATAAATTCGTTTAGAAGCCCACATAGACTAACATATATGAAAATTACGCATTTTTATTAATATTACATACATACGCGTCGAATACAGAACCTCCTTTTTTGAAGTCGGTTAAAAAGGGGATTAAATTACATTGCATAAACGTATGTTTTTATATATAACTAGCTGGCCCACGCAGCACCGCCCCGCGCTCTTTTTACGTACACTTAATTTTTAACCGGCTTCAAAAATAAGGTTATCTATTCGACGCGTATGTACCTATGTAAAATTAATAAAAATGCGTAATATTTATATATGTTCTATGTGGGCTTTTAAACAAATTTACCAAATTTTACGAGTGTATGTATGTCTGTAGGTTTGTCCGTGGATTTCTCAGACTCTACATGATCGATTTCAAAAATTCCTTTTGTAATAGTTAGAATACTTTTCAGCTTAGGGAAGAGCATAAGTTTCATCAAAATCGGTCCAGCAGTTTAAGAGATATAGACTTTTTGTGATTTTAGTAAGTTCCTGTAACGTAAACGTTCGAGTTGCGTGATAGTGCTGATACCTATTTCGGTAAAATAGGTCACTAAAAAGTGTTAAATAAACTATTTAAAAAAAAACTGACTTCAAAGTAAATTATCTAAAAAGCATAAAATAACGAAAATAATATATTAGTCTGTGTCAGCTGGTACTAGTGCTAGTTAACATGATGTACTAGCACCGACTTCAATATATTATCGTAAATAAAAAAATACAGTTTTGGCTTAATGCCCAGCAAAAATAATTTTCAAAATATCTTCAATGTACAGAATTGGACCTGTTACAGTTTTATTATAAGTATAGATAGATATAGATTCAACTCTTCTCTATAATATCTTTTATTTGATATCCATATTATTGTTTTCTGGGTGTCTTCACGGCTAGAGTAGGTAAATAGGCTTTTAATAAGTAAGTGTATTTTATCATGCTCGATTGGGTCACCGCTTTCCATCAGGACTGCGGTCAAGCACAGTCTTCAGATGAGTAAAAAAATCCTTACGCGTTTAGTCCCTGAGTAGCATAAAATATCCCTAATTTTGTTTTCATGTCTTTCGGTTATTGACTATGAATTCGTAAAATCGTTCGCTTTTCGCCCCGACATTACACCACAGGAATAGTAAACAGTTGGGATTTTATATTTTTCTTTAAAGAGCCTAGAATTTGCTGTAAAAAGGTTAAAATTTTCATCTCCTCGCGCTGTACTGACGTAAATTATGTAAATAGTTGGTCTTCCCATTAGATTTTGAGAATAAAGGAAAAGAGACTGCACTTGTGTCTACGCAAGCATTTGTGCACTATAATATCTCCCGCGTAGATGAAAGATTGGCCACTGTGGTCGTATCAACAAGGTAGACATTATCATTAGCATAATTTATCAAATAAATAAAACAAAAATACCGGACAAGTTGGAGTCGGATCGACCACCGAGGTTTCCGTACAAATTTGTAGGTACTTTAAATAAAGACTATATTTTTTTATGATTAAATTACAAATGTATAGTTTTCAGATTTTTCCCTATACCTGTAGTGACGGTATTACTTGCCAAATATCATAGTTCTCCCTATATATTTTGATTCCCTTGAGAGTATCGAAATCTACTTTTCTTTTGCGACATAAACAGCCGTATCCTTCTTTTCCATTAACTTAGAAATTTTATTTTTTCACAGCTACAAGGGATTGTAGACTGAAGTATATTGTTATAATTTCAACTCGATACCTCCACGCGTTCTCGAGATAAAGGATCTTAACAGACAGACGGATGGACGGAATGACGGACAAACAGACCGACAACAATGTGATCCTATAAGGGTTCCGGGTCTTCCTTTTGAGGTACGGAACCCTATATACCGATAAAACCCTGAGAATTATTTAATTAATTTGCCAAAACCGAGTATTTAGTGTGAAAATCCTGGTACCCTAGGTATGATTTAACTTGTGTTATGGATACCAGTTTTTTCTTAAAAGTGAACGCGAAATTGAATATGCGTATGAGTGTAGTTCCGGTAAATGTACTAAGGTGGTTTTTATGCATAGAGTCTTGGTATTAATTATTATGTGAAATGGCTGTGAAAGTGTGTGTGTGTGTGTGTGTGTGTGTGTGTGTGTGTGTGGGTGTTAGTGTAGGTTACATAAGTTACAGAAGGTATTAGATTACATTCGAAAATCTTTTTCGTGTTCTCTTAATTTGGTAAAGCATAATTTATCACCTTGATAATTGATGTAACAGTGGCAAAATGTACATATATTTGATGAAAACTATGAATAATATCACTTAAACCTTAACTTAGAAAAGTACGCTGTATCCTGAGTAGTGGCCGAAGATTATTTGTTTAGTTTTCTTTAGCTTGAGATAAAAAAAAATAATCATCAATGAAATACATATAAATATAATAAAAACTAACATTATATAGTATAAATACAACTACCTATATAAGTAACTTTATTTTACATACAAGCCAACAGGTACGCGTTTATCAGAGCTTGGTTGGTTCACCAACAATATCCATCTCAAAGGAACTAAGACAAAGGCGTAATCTGATACTATTGTTGAAGTCCCTGACGGTAGATGAATTACGCTTGGAGTTGAGGCACTATCAAAACAATATTGGACCTTCGTTACAAAATTTTAACATCAAAATTTTCTCAAAAATATTCTGAAACCATCTCATTTAACTTGCATTTTTGTTTTTAGAACGTTGAATTTTGAGGGACCGCTTACTCATCTTTAACCACCTTTTTTTTTTTTGACGCGGTGGAATCTTCCGTGGATCCCCGAGAGCTAAGCTGAGACGTGTTTTGGCTGCTGATTTAGCCTTTCAAACGTCTAATACATACATCGCTAAAGATAGATGAACTTTTTTTTTTGACACGGGGGAAATCTTCCAAAGATCCCTGGAAGCTGTGGGGCTCGACCGGGGTATGTGGGATTCTTACCCACTAAAACCCACGCGGCTGTCGCATCGGCACATGAGAGGGGGGACCCCAGGGCTCTCCGGTGGGATCTGCACCAGGGGCCCCTCAGTGCCTTGCCATTGAGCCCGCCGCCGGGGGGCGCATTGTAGCCCCCCGGGAACCAGTCACGGTGCTCACGGGGACGGAGGTCGCAACCCCGCCGCCGTCCTCCTCGGAGTCGCCGCCGTACTCAATGGACGTTCAGAGGGCCCACACCCCGAACGTCCAGCGACTCCCAAGGAAAGATAGATGAACTTACACTATCCCTCACATTACCGCGGCGTCAATCATTTATGCTATTGCGAGGAAACATACATGACATGAGATACGATCTCATATTTACGTGATATGGAACTGTCTCCGGACCTATAAACGCTTAATGGAACCGTTGACCCACATCCGAGGTGACGTGCCGTTGTTGGTAGTACTATGTCTTTTATTGCTTTAATAACAAGTTTCATGAAAAATGGCCCAGTGACCGAGATAAGGACACCAATTTTGAAGTGTATTAGATTGTGGAAAACTTAGTGGAGATCTCTTACGTCAACTCTTACTAAATATACAGTAATTTCACTTTCTATACATTTGTATGAACTTAGATGGTCATCATCATCACCAACCCTTCGTCGGAACGTCACTATAATAACAACTTAGACATTATACAACAACGACTTTTAGACTTTCGCGTTCCATTATCAAATCAAATCATCTTTATTTGCTATTTATTATCTAACATTATTTATAGCGCAATTTTTCTTATTTATTTTGACTTTACGTTTCGGCCAGGATAAAAATATCTTATAGCTGGTGTAACCCAGCCGAAACGTCAAGCCAAAGTATAAGGTAAATCGCGCTAACTCCCGATTAAACTATGAAATTTTAAAGACGAAGAGCTACACAGAATTTATCTTTATTGAAGGACAGCTAGTGCCCAGTAATAAAACGTTATTCATCCAATCATCCCCGATTCTACATAATAAGCATGCCGTCTTTTGTTTACGCGAATACTACACATTGAAATGAAACTTCACTTTTACGGATTATATCGCGGTTTATTTTAGATTTGACTTTCACAACGTTTCGAATGCGAAGAACCAGTTCTCTATGACCATTTTTAGATTAACGCTCAAATCTTCTCTACTAAACCATGTTTTTATCGTTATGTTTAAGTTACTTTATTATTGAAATCAAACTACTTTTACGGATTTTACGGATGGTCCCAGGACCATGGGTGATGCAAAGCATTCGAAACGTCGGGATAGTAAAATCAAAAAATAAACCGCGATAAAATCCGTAAAAGTAGTTTGATTTCAATGTGTAATATTCGCGTAAGTAAAAGACAACATTACTTTATTATTAATTTAAACGACATATTGATATTGTTTTTGCACGGCAGGACTTAAGCGCGAAATGTAAGTGGTCATCAAGATGTACGCCCTTGATCAATTATCTTTTTAACCGACTTCAAAAAAGGAGGAGGTTCTCAATTCGTCTGTATATATATTTTTTTACTACAGAAAAGTAGCAAGTTACTGACATTCCAATATTAGTTTTATAACGAAATCAATAGAAATGCATTCACATGAGTTCATTTTATATCATAGTTCATAGTTGGATGGGCGAAAAGTGTGACGTTTGATGTGGGCGCGGCGAACCGAATGGACCTCGCCAATAGATTTTATTGTATTCATAGTAATATTTACTATCTAATAAGTACTAATAACAATTACTAGTGTTTTGAACTTTTGATTGGCGATAATTTTAACGGTATTGAAATCCAACTCTATCTACCTTTTTTTTTGCGGGGGAAACCTTCAAAAGGTCCTCGGGAGCTGTGGGGCTTGACCGGTATGTCGGATTCTTACCCACTAAAGCCACCGCAGCTGTCGCATCGGCAAATAAGAGGAGATCTGCTCTCCGGTCCGGGAGCCCCCTGGAGCTCCTCCAGTACCCTCTGTACTGCCTTTGAGCGGGGGACGGGGGTTGCAACCCTGCTGCGTCCTCCTCGGAGCCGCCGCCGTACTCAATGGACGGCCTAGGGCCCACACACCTTTTACTTTGCCTACACCTACCTACTTTCATAGATATGTAATTATTATCATCATTATCACTGTAAGCTATTGCTATTACATACCTAAATGCGTTTATTTCTTGAAGTCAGACCATTAACTTACTATTTGCAACAATTATATCAATCGTATAATCATTGACGAATAAACTAAAAGTTTTAGTTGATTCATCAATTGCATAATAATCATCATCATCATCATCATCAGCAGCCGAAAGATGTCCACTGCTGAACAAAGGCCTCCCCCTAAACCTAAGGGAGGGGTTATCATAATCGCCACGCTTGGCAGGCATCTTGGTGATCGCAGTAGGTATATAATCCAATAGTAAGACGCTGCTGCCCGTCTTCTTGTTTTCTCTTAGTCTTACGGACACCCAACGGGAGGAAATGGGAGGGTGCTATTCTTACCCGGACACCCCACGGGTATAATATTAATAGCAAGTTAAATTACTGTCACGCTTAAGCCCGCTCGCAATCTGCCAAGTGATATCATTATAATTCATTCTAATAAAAACGACTCGATATAAACCAAATCTCGCGGTACACTAAAAAACCGAGGTTATTTAATTCGTATTATTTAATTTACCGTCAAAGGAAATTCAGTAGGAACGTAGATTACAACGGTAAAACCTCCGGGGCGTAATTTGAGTCGGCTTAGTCTACAAACAATCCCACTAAATTAATATTTTTTATTATGAAAAGGATAATCTTGCTTGATACGGAAAACTAATTATTTTCGATTTTGTTTGATCATGTCGCGTGCCATTTTAAATTCGCTGGAATGAACACAGACTTCCTTACTGAAAGCATGGTATGAGATTATATATACGTTAACTCACATTTAGCCATTTTTTAGTCTGAATCTCGGAACCATCTTTTTTTAATCTGATTATATATGGTGATGATTAAGGACTGACGACATTGTGCGCGTCGCAGGTAACCAGTGGATGCAAATAGCCAATTGTCGTTCATTGTGGCGTTCTAAGGGGTAGGCCTATGTTCAGCAGTGGACGTCTTCCGGCTGATTATGATGATGATAATGATTATATGGACCTTCGTAACCATTAGGTACTACTTATGTTTTACTATTAAATCCCATATACCTATAATCCATATCCCTACTCACTATTAAACATAGTATAAAGTATTAATTGTCTTCGAGTGTCGAAATAATCAGATGTCAAGAACTGAATTATTGATAATTAACACTAGTTGACGTTTGTGAGTGTGGCAGTAAGTATATTCATTTTACTGTTATTTTTGCGCGAGCTAAAGTGTTAGTTCAGGCACAATCTCACGTTAGATACTACGAACGGTGCCACCATCAATCCTTTAATAAGAGGTTTTTTTATACTACCAAGGTGGCAAGCACACGTACGGCCCGCCTGATGGTAAGCAGTTACTGCAGCCTAGCAACACCAGAAGAATCACTAGCGCGTTGTCGAACCTAGAGACTATAAAATGAAATTAATTTTACGGATTATATCGCGGTTTATCGCGGTTTTTGTTTAAGCATCCAAATTTCAATAGAGAAGATGGCTGGGTGCGACCACCAGCTTGGGATCTCGTGATAAATATAGTCAAATCCAAAGACAAGCATTCCACTGCAAGACCTCAAGATACTGTAAGCTCTTTCTGCGTAGATCGGACTAACAATAATAATTAGAAGACCTGAGGGTACCCTAAGACAACTATGACATATGGACAGCTACCACCTCAGTCCGCCCGTGACCATGAATGCTGTAAAGTGTTCGAAACGTCGGGTAATAAAAATCAAAAATAAACCGCGATATAATCCGTAAAATTAGTTTCATTTCGATGTGTAATATTCGCATAAATATCAGAAATCACTAGAGACATTAGATATTAAGTATTTGTGCCCGGTAATTTCACCAGCTACAGTGCCCTTCACACCGGAACACAGCAATGTTTACACACTGCTGCTTGCCGGCAGAATATCTGACACTGTGGTGGTACCTACCTAGACGGTTTCTTGCACACCTATCACCTAGTACTGTGAAAAGAGATTATATTATCACTAGTCAGACTTCTGAAGGATGCCAAATTTTAAGTAAGTAGGTACCCGAGTCAATGAACTTTCTTCCATTGCTTTCAAATGTCTTGTCTAACAGAAGCCAAATAAACATAGGAAAAAACCCCGAAAGACTGGTCCTGTCGCGTTTAAAGATCCCCCTTATGTCCAACGCTTCAAACTGCCGGCCGACGTCAAAGAATTGGTCCGAGCCAAAAACGCGGCTATCCGCGCTCACGACACCTACCCCACCGAAGCCAATCGGATCCGCATGCGCGCTTTACAGAGGGATGTAAAGCTCCGCATCGCGGAACTCCGAGGGGACCGGTGGGACGGTTTTCTCGAGGGTATCACTCCCTCTCACCGAGCCAACTGGCGGCTAGCGAGGGCTCTCAAGTCCAACACGGTAGCCACCATGCCTCCCCTGACCCGCCCTTCAGGCGCCCCTCCAGCTTTTGACGACGAGGAGAAAGCCGAGGTCCTTGCAGACTCTCTAGAGAGACAATGTTCTCCTAGTGTCACAATTTCCGACCCACCCATCGCGATCACGTAAGCGGAGCAGTTCGGCTTTCGAGCTGGACACTCTTGCGTCCATCAAGTGCACCGCATCACGGAGCATGTTCTCTCCGGGCTCAACCAGCCCAGACCTATATACACCGGAGCCTTATTCTTCGATGACCCGATGTCCGTCCTCCTGGACCATGACACTACACCAACACCAACACCGACAACGACGTCATGAATCGTAAACACACCTACACACAGACACCGGTCTCGCCGGCGAGGCCGAAGGGTCGTACGCATGCGACCTCGACATGCATCCACTCGCTGAGTTTCTTGCCGGTTCTTCTCAGCGGGGGCGCGTTGTGAACCGGTGGTAAACTCATACTCTCTAAGCGGCAGCTCAAGCCGAGGCCGTGCCTCCCTGAGGTGCCCTTGAGCTAGTCACTACCTTTCTGGCTGGAGCGCTTAAAGCGCTCGCCCTCTCGTCCGGTGAAGCTGTTATGGCCATCTGCGGCCAACAGTACTACTCCTACACAAAAAAAAAAAAAAGTTTAAAGATAACAGTTTACTTTTAGGAGTCGCAAAAACCCCGTTTTATTGTTATGGTTGACAGCGCAGTTAATCCCTATGAGCACCCTTTGATAAATAAGTAAGTACGCTTTACCATCCATAACTTTGTCAACGCCTACCATCAGGGGAGATTACGGTTAATTCTGAACATAGGCCTCCCCCGTGAAGAGTTACCTAAATCCCCACGCTTGGCAGGTGTCTTAGACATCGCAGTATACGGGTAGAGGGTAGAAGAAGACGCTGCTGCCCGTCTTCTGGTTACCCCTAGTCAGAGGAGATGGGAGGGTGCTATTCTTACCCAGACACCCCACGATGTAATATGGTTACCTACTATAATTACTACCTATAATATTTTTTTAATAGGTATTATATGTGGCAAGAGTAACATAAAAAAATATATACAGACGAATTGAGAACCTCCTCCTTTTTTGAAGTCGGTTAAAAAATTAACGTATATTTTCAATCTATACTTATAATAAAACTGTAACAGGTCCAATTCTGTACATTGAAGATATTTTGAAAATTATATTTGGAGGGCATTCTATAACCGATACTGAGGCCGAAAATGTAATTTTTTTAATTTTTGTCTGTCTGTCTGTATCACGGCTGCGCATCACGCTGAAACTACTGAATGGATTCAAATGAAACTTGGCATGATTTGAGATCTTACTACGAGGTAGGACATAGGATACTTTTTATCCCGTAATCTAGCACGGTTCTTTTGGGAGAGGGGATTAAAGTCAAAATGGGTACTTGGTTATACGCTTGGTCCGATTTTATCATTTTTTCTTTATAATATAATAAATATTAGTAAGGGAACACTCATAGAGAGTTGTTATCAAGGTTTTATAATCGATCGGGTTAAGCAACGTTAGGTAAGGTCATTAAATAGATGGGTGACCGTTTAACGCCATTTGAACTAAACGGGTCTGTGCTTCGGAGAGCAAGTAAAAAGTGGGTCCCAGTTTTTAACCGACTATAAAAAAGGAGGTTATGTATTCGATGCGAATGTCTGTTATTAAAAGTTTAGTTAACATAAAAATAGCGCAGGCGGAGCTGCGTGGGTCAGCTAGTAGAGAAATAAACTTATACATTAAATCCGAAATACCCGGATAACGGTACACACCCGTCAACGTCAGGACCGGCTCGGTGCCGAATCTCATCCAGTGATGGGATTTCCGTCCTTTAAATTATATTTATTTCGTCCCGAGGCGATGTACTCCGTATTAATTTACCTTCAATATCATTGGATCACAGGATAGGTTAAATTATTTATTTAGTATTCTTTAATTTAAATTTGGAAGCAATTTGTTAATTATGAATAATACAGTATTGCCACAAAAATCAGTTAAGTACATATTTTATATTTATTATAATTTAATTGGACGATTTTTTTTATTTTAAGAAAATAGCGGAAAAGATTACTCATTCCTCATTCATTTGGTCGAGCGCCAGTTGAGGGGAAAATATTATTGACTTTTAAAATTTTACTTTAGAGGTCGTTTTATGAACCCCAAATAGATAGTATATCGATGACCTCCAAATTAAAGTTTCATATTAAATTTGAAATTTATTAAAATTAAATAACAACAAGAGACCCAAAGATGGAGCGAGTAAGTTGTCTACCTTGTGTTATATGTTGTCTAAGTTGTCTACCTTCCATTATCATTAAATATTACCCAACACTAATTATTAAGAGGTAATATTAAATTCCGCACAACCCCATCAGTTTTCCTTTAGTAATAGGAATCCAGGGGTGGTTAAGATTCAGCTAATGAGTTTAGATGAAGCAATTACCCCGGTAAAGTGGGTCGGCAACTCGATTTGTAGCAATTAGAGCCAAATAAATTAGATTAGTATTTGGAATAGTTTGTTTAGAAATTGATTTTTGAAAGATAACTTATATTCAACGTTTTAGCTACGTTCACCTTTATCTTTTACCCTTCAGTTATGTAGCTTTGCATCAAGATTAAGCCCTGAGGGGTTGACAGAGCTGTAACTTATATTTTGCCATATTATGGCCATTTGTGTGCATATGGGGGCAATGCCAAATTCACGGCAGTCATAGATTCTCTGAGGATTTCTGTGAGTCAAAAACTTTCAATAGGTCCCAGGGACCTTTGAACTTTAATTACAATTAAGTCATTTTTTGTAATCTATTTATTTCGACTCTCCGAGTCTCTTATGGTTGACTTTTAATATTAATTATGAGAGTATTGATATATTTAACTCACTATTCGAGTATTAAGTATTAATGGGCTTCGAGTGTCGAAATAATCCGATTTCAAAAAATGGATTAATGATTATTAACATAAATTGACGTTTGTTGGTTCGGCAGTAAGATACCTAAATGAGTTTCTATCGTCAATATGTCAAGATGTAATAATAAGTAAGAAAAATTAAACGAATAAAATACATTGGGTACAATCACGTGGACAAATTGTTGTTCTAAACAGTTTGTATTATCGCGAACACTCCTCTTTTATCAGCATCGAACATCGAGTTTAGGCGCGGCATGGACGCACACATCACACAATTCACACATCATCACGATGTACAGTTGGGTCAACAAGTGTTTATAATTTAATGATAATTGTCATGTATCCACCATTTCTATGGTAAATTAGTTTTTAAAGGTAAAGAAGAAGAGTTGGAAATTCACAAAAACTTTACTCCTTTGCAAAACGGGAGACAAGGAATAGGTATATTCTAGGTAAGTTCCAGAAGGTTGCTACAACTCGAAAAAATATCAGCCTATAGAATAGTAACCATTTACTGCAATATAACATTCTCACATGAAATGCCCTAAATGAAAAAAAGGAACCTTTAGATACGTTTTTGTTTTTGTTCATACCAATATAATTTAATGCGATTGAGCGATTCTGTCTCTATATACCCCAATACAGATGACGGTAGCAACTTAACGCCTTCCATTCACTTGATTAAAGGCTGTTCACGACCTTCACACTTCGACACATACTGTGCCTGATAGTACCTAAAAATCCAGTAGTGAATTATGTTATTAATAGTACAGAAACAGTTCAAATGTAAATAATAATATCGTGGGAAATAAAATACCTGCCAAATGCTACGACTAAAATCATATTTGAAAAAAAATTTGGAAAAAAATACATAATTAATTTAAACCTATCTATAGATATAATACTTCCGGTACGACAGCTGTCAAGTGAACACGAAATTTTTTTCTCTGCTAAATAAAAATTAAAACATCTCCTATAAACTCAGTGTATATACGTAAAAAGTGCAAAATCATCGAGTATAAGTGCAGTGTTCCTTAAATTTCAATAAAGAACTACCAAAGAACACGCTAGGACAGTGTATTACGCCAAAATAGTGCTTGTGTTATAAACATAAACATAGCTATGAACTATAGAAGCTAACGGCATTTTCACCTTCTGACAATTTAACTTCGGTGTTGCTACTAAATAAAAAACTAATTTAGTGATACCAACTCAAGGAAAGGGATACCATCATAAATTAGAGTTGCCACAATATAAAGGGAACTCCCACATATTGCCATAATATAAAGAAAACCACCACACGTTATAATTTGAACATCTTGAGCACAACACTAATCATGAATCTAGACGAAAAGTTTGAACTTTTTTTTGAAAAGATAAGAGCTGAGATGAACAAACAAACAAATGAAATTACAAATAATTTGTTGGATACTCTAGCAAGTCAGATAGCGCCACTGAAAAAGGAAAATGAAGAATTAAAATCAGAGGTTCAGAGACTTGAGAAAAAAGTTGAGATCTTAGAACTCGATAAGAGGAGAAATAATATTGTTTTATTTGGTATTCAGGAGGAAGAACGGAACAACGCAGAATTGTTAGAGAGGGTAAAGGTGGTTCTGAACACTGAAACAAACATAACAATAGATGACTCAGAAATTAGTAAAATACACCGAATGGGAAAAAGGAAGGAGGAAGTGGAGAATGAACGAAAACCAAGACCAATAGTAGTTTCATTCACAAATTTTACGAAGAGAAACCAAATACTAAGAAATAAGAACAAAATGAAAAATATTTACGCAAAAGAAGACCTGCCTAAATCCGTAATTGAAAAGAGAAAGGAACTAAGGGAAAAGCTTAAGGAAGAGAGAGAGAAAGGCAATTATGCTTACATAAGATATGATAGATTAATCGTCAGAGGAAAATTTGATCAAAATAGAGAAAAAAGAAAGAGAGTAGATCCAGAGTCACCTGGTGACAATTCTCAGCCGAAAAAACAAACCTTAATCGTCAAAGCAAATAGATCAAATGCATTCGATAAAATGAGAGAGGGAGCAAACTCATTTTCTTCAACAAACCGAAAACAATAGCAATCAATAACAGGCAAACGGAAGTCAACCTTCCCCAATACGGCTGGTCACCGTGGGGAAGTAGACCAACACCCCCTAGAGATAAAGAGACACGACAAACATAAACCCCCCAAGTTTTATATCGCAACCTTGAATACTAGAACATTAAAAAGCCCAGAATCTCTAATAGAACTTGAGTCAGCATTAAGCACTATAAACTGGGACATCATTGGGCAGTGGCGTGCACTGAAAGCGGGCAAAAATATCTGCGAGTTGTTTATGCTTTATGCTAATTGTTCGTGTTCCAGCACAAATATCCTTAAATTAACCAATATTACCTACACAACCATTTACATTAAAAAAAATTACGTTAATTCATATCCAAACTAAGATATTTTTAAATTAAGACTGTTTATAGAAATCCTAGGGTAGGCAAAGTATTTTTGTCAGTATGGAGCCGCTGAATAAACTTATTATTGTTTTCAAATGCAAATTAATATGTCTATAGTATTTGCTTGCTTATGGATATTTGAAATGGTATAATAACATACTTAAAATAGGTGAAACAAGCCGAATACTTTTTTTTGCCTACCCTCTGTGCACGCCACTGTCATTGGGCTATGCGAAGTGAGAAGAGAAGGCGAAAAAATAAAAGAATATGACAATTATGTATTTTATTATAATGGTCACACCAAAGGCATGTACGGAGTCGGGTTTTTGATAAACAGACGGTGGAAACAAAACATAGAAGGGTTCATAGGAATTTCAGAGAGAATTGTATGCTTGAACATGAATCTACCGGAGTATGGCCCCATGTCTATAGTACAAGTATATTCACCCACAGAGGTTGCATCGAAGGAAGATAAAGATGCATTTTATAGAGACTTAAGAAATGCAATGGAAAGAACCTACAAAAACGTTATAGTAATGGGTGACTTCAACAGCCAAATCGGAGAAAAGAAACCATATGAAGATTCTGTTATAGGACACTATGGTACAGGCAAAAGGAATAACAATGGTAACAGGCTCATTAATTATGCACATGAATATAATTTACGTATTATGAATACCTTCTTCAAAAAAGATATAAAAAAGAAATGGACCTGGATATCCCCTAATGGGGAAGTTAGAAATGAAATTGATTTTATCCTCACGAACCGACCCATGATTTTCAATGATGTAGATACAATAAACCAACTAAATTTTAATACAAACCACCGCATGGTGCGTGCCAAACTAGCAATTAAGAAACTAAGCCACAATAGGAAGAACATAAATAACACCAATAGGCAAATCGTGCTACCTATCCCAGAAGACACGAACGAAAAATTAAGAATTAAATTAAAAACCCTGAAAAAACAAAACACGGTGCAAGACCTATATAACTCATTCGAAGAAGAAATACAAAAAACTAAGAAAGAGTTACACTTAAAAAAGATACAACAAGACAAAATAGGAATTAAGGCTAGGGCTCTAATCGAAGAAAGAAGGGTAATGATTGAAACGGATAGGAAAAACCATAGAAAAGAGATTGCGGCACTTAGTAAGTTAATAAACATGCATATACGGAAACACAGAAAGGAAAAAAGGACCGAAAAAATCAAGTTCCACATACAAAGAACTGGAGGCGTAAAAAAGGCTCTCAAAGAGCTGTGTGTCAACAAATCATGGATCCCTAGTATGAAAGACAAAGCCACGAAACTAGTTACAAAGAGACCCCAAATCATAAATCTAGCTACTAAGTTTTACAAGAAACTCTATGATGATGAGGAAACAGAAAGTTTATCAGTTGGTAGCAAAGAAAGTGAGGAGGACGAAGTTGATAAAGATGTGGTACCAGCTATAATCCCAAGCGAACTGAGAACAGCTATCTTATCGCAGAAAAACTTTAAAGCACCAGGTGAAGATGACATCCCGAATGAACTCTTGAAAGGAACCATCAATTCAATTTCAGACTGTCTAATAAATATATTTAATCAGGTACTACAATCTGAAACCATACCTAAACAATGGACTGAATCAACAATAACTCTCCTCCATAAGAAAGGAGACAGAAACGATATCAATAATTATAGGCCAATAAGTATGATGTCCAACATTTACAAGATTTTTGCAAAGATCATATTGAACCGGATACAAAACACCTTAGATGAAAACCAAACAAGAGAACAGGGAGGGTTCCGCTCAGGTTATTCTACGATCGATCACATCCACACCATCAAGCAAGTAGTCGAAAAATACAATGAATATGGGAAAGCATACTATTTGGCATTCATTGACTACAACAAAGCCTTCGACTCCATAAAACACAACCAGATTTGGACAGCATTGAGGGATCAAGGAATACAGCCAAAGTACATCAGAATCATCAAAGCAATATATAAAAACGCAACTGCCAAGATAAAATTAGAGAGAACTGGAGACAGTTTCAAAATAAGGAAAGGAGTAAGACAAGGGGATCCTCTGTCCCCTAAGCTATTCTCTGCAGTTTTAGAACATGTTTTTAGAATGCTCGACTGGGACAAATATGGGCTGAATGTGAATGGCGTAAAACTCAACCACTTACGCTTTGCTGATGACTTGATTTTGCTGAGTGAGGATCCCAGTACTTTAGAAATTATGATCCAACAACTGGCTGATAAGAGTGCCAAGGTAGGGCTAACTATGAATTGGGGAAAAACCAAACTGATGACCAATAGCAAAGAAGTTAGTATCTCTGTTAATAACAACATAATCGATTATGTCAAAGAGTATACATATTTGGGACAGGTTATAAGCTCCAAGAACCAAAACCAAAAGGAAGTCGATACACGAATATGTAATTCCTGGAAACGATACTGGGCACTCGGAGAAGTGATGAAAAATCCAGACATAACAATCAAATAGAAAAGCAAAGTGTATAACATGTGTGTGCTGCCATGTCTGTCATACGGATGCCAAACATGGGCACTCACAAGCAAACAACTGAAAATGCTACAAACCTGTCAACATAGCATGGAAAGAAGCATGCTAAATATAAAAAGAAAAGACAGAATCAGGCTGGATACCATCAGAGAAAAAACAAGAGTAAGAGATGTCAAGTATGTGGTGAATACATTAAAGTGGAAGTGGGCAGGACATCAGCTAAGATCTAGAGTAAACAAATGGTCACAAGAGGTAACAATGTGGTATCCAAGGGACGGAAAGAGGAAAAGAGGCAGACAACATCAAAGATGGGAGGATGAGCTAAGGAAAGTAGGTGGACCAAATTGGAGGAGGCATGCAAGGGATAGACAAGACTGGAAGACACTAGGGGAGGCCTATGCCGAAAGGCAAAACAATTAAATGAAACAAAAAAATATTTAGTCAAGATTTAATTATTTAAGAAGTTAATTTATTACATATAATTATGGCATGAATTTAAATTATTAATGTATTGTGACAAGAGCTTCAATTATGTTTTATGAATGTATTGTATTGAATTATGGAATTAGAGCATGAATTTAAATTATTAATGTATCCAAATAATTGTTAAATAAAGGCTATTGATTGATTGATAGATAGATATAATATGTTGTACACCCCAAATAATTTTTTAATTTTCTATTATTAAATGTATTTTTTTTTAATTTAGAATTTGAAAAATAATACAAGTTAGTAAAATAAAAATGAAAGTGTAAAAAATTGCACATGTGGTGGTGATGTTGACCAACCTTTTACTCAATTATCTAAATGAAATTAAGCAGGTGGTCCCCGCGAACCTGAAGAATACAATTATTCAGAACCGATAAATAGTTTCGGCTTCACTTTCCATTCATTTTTTAACGAAATTTTGCATAGAATTCTAAATTTTAGTTTTATTAGTGTCTCTAGTTTTGGATGTATGTCAGGGGTTTAAAACGTGGGACGTACTGTTTGTTATGGAAATAGATCACAGACGACAGGATGGACGTCACCGTATTGTTCCGACGTTAGATAGGAAACGTTCTGCTGAACTCGGGAAACGGATCGATGTATGTTTCACAAAACAGATGTTAGGAATACTCGTAGATCACCTATTATTTATATTCTAAAATTAATTTAGGTAGAGTAGAGGTAGACGGTACTTATGGTAGCCTGCGTAGCGCAGCGGGAAACAGCTTACTTTGCAAGGCGGATGTCGCGGTTTCGAATCCCGCATGGAGCACTTTGATATATTTGTTCCTTACATGATTATCTGGAAGGTAAGATAATCCATGCGTCAGAGAAGCATAAAAGAGTCGGTCCTGCACCTTCCCTCTCCCCTCGTTGTTGGTCTTCCGTCTAAACGGTTTTTGAGAGCGGAGGAAATGAGAGTGCACTTGTGTCTACGCAAGCACCTGTGCACTATAATATCTCCCGCATAGATGGCTGATTGGCCGCTGAGGTCGTATCGGTTAGAAGGTCATTATTTATTTATTACTTTTGTATATTTATTATTTATACTATGTATACCCATATAATATAATACAAGTAATGTCTTTTAACGCGGAATTGATTTATGATAGGTACTGTATGAAATTTACTACACACGCAAGAGTGATTACCAAGGCACTTGTCCTATACAAATGCCGAGATAATCAGTCGTCCAATACAAAATTTATACTAAGGGTCATCCCATTCAAATATTTTGTATCATTATCTCATGATAATAATGAAACATTACATATTCAAATTACGGCATCTAGAAGCGTCGCTTTGCGTACGAAATTACATTGAATGTAAATTCAAGAAGAACCTTAAATTGATTGTATTTATTATCTTGTTTAGTTTCTAAAATAGATAATTTGGTTTTGGTATTTTTACTTAATCAAATTAAATTTTAAGTATTTTATTCCTATTTTTAGGAATTATAATTCGAATTTATTTTATGTAGGTACATTATCATTGCGTGAATTTTCAAAGTAAAATATTCATATTATTATTTTGTTTCTCCATCAATTAATCTTAATTGCATTACGTTGAGTTAAAAACTAAAGCAGATTTGAAATAGAAATATTAAAATAATATCGGTAAACTCCACAACTTTAAGTACGAAATAACTTCGGAGGCTTGCAAGAAAAATCAGTTTAAGCCCGTAATCTAAAGTATACAAGATTCTCGGCGTCCGTGGCTAAAATTATTTCGTATAATCGTGTCCGGCCAGCGACGAGAAGATTAATAACTAAAGCGAAACATCCCCCACCACCCCCTTCCATGTTTTTCATCCGGTGTCAGTTTTATATTTCATGTCATCACCGCGACACTTGTGGCGAGTGCAGTTTTTAATCCGTTATTTTAATTACGGAAAATATTTTTTATATTTTTATGGAAAAAATATAATGATAAATCTTTCTTTTTGCGACTAGTGCATACTCGTCACAGAATCCTGAAGCTTGAGTTATTTATGGTCCGTTTATTTTTCTTTTAAATTAAAGAAATGATGGCAAGATAATTATATTCTCAGAAAAAATGGTAGCAAACCACAAGAGATAGAGAGCTCTGGAAAGAATTGAGGAGTCTTAGTGCAAACTTGGAAAGATTTTAGGTAGTTTTTAGTTTTACTTAAAGCACGAAATGTGATTGGTAGAGTTCATTAACTCTTAAAACAGGACTAAAAGACACTTTTGCACAGTTATCGCTGTATTGGCAGCAAAAGGGACGAACTATTTTCCACAGCACAGTGACAGTATAAACTATCAGTTTTGTTCAGGGGACCTGTATTGTAAAATCTTTTGAATTTTTTAAAGAGGCTTTTTTTAAAGATATTTTCAAGTTTAGAAACGTGAAAGTCGAACAACCAATCGACTAACAGTGCCAAAACTTTTCCATCGCACAACTTTCGAAGGAATTACTCAACTTGGTACGACGTTGGGCAACAAGTTGGCGAACATAATTCGTCGCTCGAACGCGCGGTGCTCATCGATCCGTACGTCTTTATTAGCCGACACAATAAACAGTATCTATGGCGGTCTGTTATTTACCACCGCTGTAAACGCCATTACTCAACTAATCGACCTTCCATATGAGGTGATGCGTCATTGATTAGACATACAAGTGTGTGGCTAGGTAATTAATTAGTTACTGTTAGGTACAGTTGCACTGAATAGATGACGAATAAAAGTGTGTACTCGATGACGTCAGTTTTAGTGGCTATCCGTGCTGTCTTGCTGATAGTGGCCGTAGGCAATTTCCATACTACAGACCTATTAATCGCCGGTAATCGATCAACAAGGTGTCAAATAGTTTTGCTCGACACTGATGATCAACTTTTTTAAACTACTGATTTCCAAGGTGAGCAAATGCGTTTAATCCTTACCTACCTTTTGAAGTTACCCACTTCACCTTATGCATCCAATGTTCGGGAAAGGGCACTATGAAATTAACTACTTATTAATCGATAGGCCTTAGCGAATGAAATTTTCATCGCAAAATTTGTTACACTTGTAATAAGTCAGTAGACAAGTGCGTAGCCGGCAAAGAAATTATAAAATATCTGAATAAGAGGTTTCGAAGGAGAGTTATTTTCATATGTACTTCACACATTCACTGAAGAATTACACGTGGGGTGTTTGGGTATGAATAGCATCCTCCCATTTCCGCCTGTTAGGTGTCCGTAAGAGGCGACTAAGGGAAAACAAGAAGACGGGCAGCAGCGTGTTTCTATTGGCTTACCTTATACTTATACTGCAATTCCCAGGACGCCTGCTAAGCGTGGGGATTATGGAAAGCCCTCCCGTCTAAGGGGAAGGCATTTGTTCAGCTGTGGACATCTATCGACTGCTGATGATGACTGAAGAATTTAATATATGTGTCGCTTGTTGATTGTAACCGCTCTATGGTCTTTTTTTTCACGAGACCCTTTAAAAGGTTCCCCGGGAGCTGACGGGTTCCACCGGGTTATGTGGAATTCTTACCCACTAACACCCCTGCGGCTGTCGTATCGTAGCCGCACACCGGGGACCAGATACGATGCTCACAGGGACGCGGGTCGCAACCCTGCCGCCGTCCTCCTCGTATTTTCCGCCGTAACCATTGGACGTCCTAGGGTTCACATCCCGAACGTCCAACGACTCCGAAGGGGCCGCCCTAGGACCTATATTACGTTTAATCTAATACCCATGTTGCATACAACATAGCCTATGTTATTATGCCTATGTTGTTATGTAGGCCATAGCCTATGTGGGCAACAGTGGACGTCTTCCAGCTGGTGATGATTTCGCATGAAAACATAAACGCTCCAATAAACCCTCATGCGTGTAAAGTGCTTAAATTACAGCTCTTCAACTTTCAAAACTCTTGCTTGGAAAACATTCAACAAGTTTGGCGGTTGTGTATTCATTTCGCGGTATGCTTGGGTTACAGCTCATGTTGACTACAACTTCCGCAATTAATTTCTAACAAACTTCCCTATTCGTTTTGTAGTACCTAATTTAGAATTTTCTTTACAGAAATTAATCAATGTTTTATGTATATTCTTCGGAAGCTGTATTTTGTGATATGTTATAAAAATGCTAATTTAGTTTCCTAATATTTAAGGCATTTGCAAAAAGTTGGTAACATCTAAAACCTTTAAAGTTACAAACAAACAATAAAAAGCAGTGTGTAAGCATTGCTGTGTTCCGGTGTGAAGTGCACTGTAGCTGGTGAAATTACCGGAAAATGTCTTATGGGTCGGCAACGCGCTAGTGATTCTTCTGGTGTTGCTAGCGTCTATAGGCTGCGGTGTCTGTTTGCCATCAGGCGGACCGCACGTTTGCTGCCACCTTGGTAATAAGTATAAAAAAAAAGAAAATTCATATAGTAGCATGTAATTTCTTAAACCAAGTCGTGCTGAGAAAGTAAGCTTACTTCAATAAATAAATAAAACTTATAAAAAATTTCTCTCAAACACACACAAAGTTCGAACAAAAATAGATCGTATAAAATAGATATCTACCCCGAAGTATCAGAATAGAATACGAAAAAAATATAGTTATCTAACCAAATATAGCGGAGAGTGCCTTGAGCCGTGATATCGTATAACACTAAATTCCAGGTGAACAATATTCCAGGTGAAAACGTAAACTGATAGGCCATCAATTCATATGCTTCGCACATCCGCAGTGTATCGCCGTTCTCACGTAATATCGGTGTGCTTATTGCCGTCATTTGTTTTATTTGCGAATGCTTTTGATACCAGCCCCCTTAGACTAGTTGTCATTCTACGATAAGAAACGTTAGAGAATAGAAAACGAATGTATGGGAATGTCATACCTCTTCGCTGAGTCACGTGAAGGCTTTGCTAAGGGGGCAGATTGTTACTCTATAATACATTATGTGGTAACAGCCCAGTGGGCGAGCGGTCATGGTGCGCAGGTTCGGACCCCGGCTCGCACCTCAGATTTCTTTAATTAATCATGTGCGAATTGTCTTTGTGCGATTGTTACTTGTTTTCGGTGAAGGAAAACATCGTGAGTCGTGCATGTCTGAGAAAGCCTAACTAGCTTTCGAATGACGTGTGAAGTCCGCTAACCCACACTCGGCCAGCGTCGTGGTGGACTACGGCCTAAGTCCCCATCTTTAGGGGAGCCCCCTGCCCAACAATGGGACATAAACAAGGGCTGGTATTATTATTTATCTCTCTCTGCCAGTCGGTCCCTCATTACTGAGGATCGTGACTCCGCTGTACACACTCATGTATATTAGCTGTGATCCGCCTCCATTGAGCCCGATCTTCTGCCAGGTGAAGGGCAGAGCTGACAGATCGCTCCAGTATCTCGGAGATCTGGTTCGACCACCGCTTTACACAACGTCCTTCAATTTTTCCTGTCAACACAAATTTTTCTAAATTAGATGGATCTCTTCGTGCAACATTATTATTTATAATACATATAAACTAGTGGTTCACCGTGGCCTGATGGACACACACACATCATCATCAGCCGAAAGACTACTAAGTCTACTGTGGACGTCTTAGAAGGGAGGAGTTGCCATAATCCCCCACGCTTGGAAGGCGCCTTGGGGATCACAGTAAAGGTGGTAGGTAATCGAAAGACGCTGCTTGTTTGACTTCTTGCTTTCTCTTTGTCGTCACGTACGATACCCAATGGAAGGAGTTGGGTGGGTGCTATAAATGTCTTTAGATTCTTCTCAGTTGTGGAAGTGACATAGGATATGTTTTGTTTCTAAAAAGTTAATACGTCGAGCGTCAATCGCCAGTTATAATTATTTTTACTTCCAAAAACATCAACATGGGAATCAAATGAAAGGCGAGTTGAAATATATAATATACATACGTATATGTATTATGTATGTATAACGAAATTTTTGTCAATTTTGTTTGTTCGCGTTTTATGTTTTTATATAATTTATGCTTATTATATTCGTAAAAATATTTTAACAGTGTAATAAATGACGTTATTTCCAATCTCCTCCCCAACTCCCTCGGATATACACAACCAATAATTAATGTTTGTCTAAATCAAAGCTCGCCTTTAATTATTCCACGTTTGTATCAAGTGCCGTCCATCGGTGTCGGGTGTCTTGGCCGAAGAGCGTTGCCATGGCAACGTGCTAATCCAGTTACTTAATTCACTTGACTCCACAGTCGAGTGCCACGCCTCGTGATGCACTTTGGCATCGAGTATCTTAGTTCCTGGAGAAGTTAATATTGATATTGTAAGGTAATTGTAATTAAGATGTGTGTGGAAAGAGCCTCCTCGTGTCCGTTATTCGCACTTTAAATTAGGGGTGGGCGTTAAACGAATGAACTGTTTTTTTCGACTGTTTTTTGTCTTCGACGAATAAATCAGTTCACCAAAAAACTAGTTTAATGATAGACTAGTTTATCGCTGAACTCGATGCAATACGTAAGTAGTCTGTGAATGTAGACTACTAAACTTTTCGTCAACAGTATAAACTAGTCTAAACTTTAGACTGTTTTGTAACCCGGTTTATCTTAGACAATAAACGGACTCGTTTCATCGCCTTTACTAAGGCGACAACCTATCATTACTCTTGATATTAGCCTCAGGTCTTTTAGATTGACCAATCTTTGCACAACATGAATAACTATTTTGTGGGGGTCCTATCGGAGGAGATAAATAAAACCCTCAATCGACGTAAAAACAATAATGGACTGTATTTCGCTTTCTTCAATTCTTCCTTATAACTAGTTCGTATATACAAATTCTTATGTTCTAGGCTTCCTATGTTCTAGGCTTCTTATGTTCTAGGCTTCTTATGTTCTAAGCTTCTTATTGAGGATCCAGGAAAATGTCGAGTACGAAAAAACTAGCCGAGCGACCGACTAATATATAAAACTTTGGGGTCTCAACTAGTGCGAATTGAACACAGTAAACAAATTGCTATCTACCAATTATATTACATTTCACTGGGCATACTTTAACTAGCTAATTAACCGACTTCTTTGATGTAGCTTTTCGTCCGTCACATATTTTATAGGATTCACATAACTCAAAGGATTGGCCAGTTGAAGTGGAAGTGGGCTGGTCATTTTTTCCGCAGAACTGATAATCGTTGGGATAAGGTGATTTTGGAGTGGAGACCATGAATCGGGAAGCATAGCGTAGGACGCCTTGTGGAGCGAAGATATTCGCAGAGCTATTGGCAGTAACTGGAAGGAAAGCCGGAGATCGGGCTCAATAACGAATCTTGGGGGAGACCTATGTCCAGTAGTGGACTGATGTGGGCTGATTCTGATGCTGATTCACACCGTCACGATAAGATGAAGTATCTAGGCAAATAATGTGGTGAAAAACTGAGTCAGATCCATTAAAAAGCAGCTTAAGGCCGCTTTAAGTTAAAATGAGAGTAATATGCCTCGATGGTTCGTCCTTGTAGAAAAATGTCGGATGACAGCTTAAATAAACATTATGTAAATATAATGTGAAAGTAGAGGGACACATTTATACAGGAAAACTTTTAGACTTCCAGAAAAAATATTCAGAGAAAAAACCAAATCAAATGCGAATTAGGCTTGAAAAGTTCTGTCTTACTTTAAGCTTTTTCTGCATAAATCGGACCAACAAGAATAACTAAGAAAATCTGGAGTGCACCGGGATAATTATGACATAAGGACGTTCAAGACCTCAGTCCTCCCGTAACAATGGGTGCTACAAAGCATTTGAACCGTCAGGATAGTAAAAATCTAAACCGCGTTTCAATCCGTAAAGTTTCAACCGTAATTTGCATTCCCACACCCATAATTATATATATTTTATATATAATTTGATATATATTATTAGTCTGATTATATTTACATCTTCTGACCCTTTGCCCAAAAATATCCTTAATTAATTCGAGGATCGGACCCACGTCAGTTAAATATTTGTCACTTTAAAGTCCCGCGGTGTATTAAGCTACGCCCAAATTGGTATCATGAATGAGACCAAAGTGTTGGGAACATTTCCCATCTATGTACCTACGTAAAAGTAACAGATAAATAAAAAAACCGACTACGTAAAAAATAAGTAATATATTGAATTAACAATTATAGTAAATAGCATGAATAGTAATAAAAAGTGTAACATTTTATTAATACTTCACCTACTCATTAACCAGTTTCACGGTTTAATTTTCGTTGTGTTACATACTGTATAATCTACTAGCTGACCCGCGCAGCTCCGCCCGCGCTTTTATTACATTTTGCTTCCCTTTTCTCCCTCCTCCCTTGATTTATTTCTCTTTGAAATATACTTTACAACCTATTCTCAGACCTACCCGATATGCACACAAAGTTTCATACAAATCGGTTCACCCATCTATTTAATGAACTTGCCTTATGTTGCTTATGATCAACGTTCACAGTTTTTTGTCAGTGGTGTAAATATTAGTGAAGTTTACGTTATATTGAAGAAGGGACAAATTCATGCTAACAACAATTTATTATTAGTTAATTATTTCTCCTAAAAGGATAAAAAATGGTTATTGTGGGTTATCCATAAGAGATAAATATATACCATTCCAGACTTTTTTTAGACCTTGTTAAGGTGTACAATACTGTAGTAAATAATTTTGATCTATCTCGTAGGGTTCAGCCAGCGTTTGCAATGTAAGCACAAAAAAATGTGTTTATTTACGACATCACATTAGAAACCTCTAAAATTATCAATGTTTCTCTACTATATTATGCATGTAATATACATATAAGCCTTCCTCTTGAATCACTATCTATTAAGAAAAACCGCATCAAAATCCGTTGCTTAGTTTTAAAGATCTAACTTTGTTTTATAATATGTATAGATATGGATATAGATGTATAGATATACAGGGAGGAAGGTGTTAACCTAACTCCTTTATTATTATGGCGGTAAGGCCATAATCAACCGGAAGACGTCCACTGCTGAACATAGGTCCCTTCGGTATACTGTAGGTACCTGAAATTACCGGATGTAACAGACTTAATATCTAATGGCTTGCCTTTTTGAGAAGTTCAGAGTCACACAGCGAGCCATGGAGAGAGCTATGCTCGGAGTTTCTTTGCGCGACAGAATCCGAAATGTGGAGATTCGCAGAAGAGCTAAAGTCACCGACACAGCTCTCAGAATCTGCAAGTTGAAATGGCAATGGGCAGGCCACATCGCTCGAAGAACCGATAACCGTTGGGGAAGTAAGGTTCTCGAGTGGCGACCACGAACCGGAAGACGCAGCGTTGGCAGGCCTCCCACTAGGTGGACAGACGACATTGTGCGCGTCGCAGGTAACCGTTGGATGCAAATAGCCAATTGTCGTTCATTGTGGCGTTCTAAGGGGGAGGCCTATGTTCAGCAGTGGACGTCTTCCGGCTGATGATGATGATGATGAAGATCTAATGTCTCGGGTGACGAGCACGGCAGTGCAGTACAGCTGTCAATAGGCCGGCGTGTTGCTTACCATCACGAGAACTTCTTGCTTGTCTCGTCATGAAGAATAAAAAAACACCTCGCTACCGGCACCGATCAAGGGTTTTCCTAGTGTGGTTAATCAGCTAGTGTGCACCCATCCAAGGCTGAAGCACCACTTACCATCAGGTGACTACTACTCGACATCATCATCAACAGTCAAAAACGACTACTGCTGAACAAAGGCCTCCCCAGCCAAGCTGAGAAGGAAGGAGTTGCCTAAATCCCCACGCTTAGCAGGCGTCTTGGCGAGGGTAATCCAATAGAAAGAGGCTGCTGTCCGTCTTCTCGTTTTCCCTTAGTCACCTCTTACGGATACCCAACGGGAGGAGATGGGTGGGTGCTATTCTTACCCGGACTCCACACTCACAATTTGTTAATCCAGACTAGCCAGCATTACAAGTGTTTAAAACTAAATCAGCACTGTCATTAAACTTAACGTAAATGAAAATGTTAGCGGAAATATAAATAATAAAAGCTGAGTCCTAAATAGAACTGCAAGAACAGCAAAATGTGTACTATCAAAGATTACCACAGAGGAAAATAACACCAGTGCGTGCTGCGCAAATCCTAGAGAAACCAACGTCAATATGCTGGCATGGCGTAAATCTTATAGCTATAACTCGAACCCTCGGATCTCACTCGTAAAGCTTAGTTCAAAACTCAAGGGAACGTTTCTAGGGCCGTGTACAACGAGAATCAGTGACACAAGTCATAAGGGATAGCGAAAAAACAAAAAAAAACTTTATCTTGAGTATCAATCATTATGAACTAATACATCTTGTCAGATTATACAATAGATTAAAAAATCTACAAAATCTTATAAGTACGTATGGTTCGTTTTCTAGTTCGTATGGTTTACAAGAGTTTTTTTTTGTAACCTGTGTTTTTGCCTGTAGCAAATGGCAAAATTAATGAAAATATTGATTTCAAAATAGTACTGGGAGTTACGTCATTTAAACTAATAGATTCATTTAAAACATAAATAATTAGTCATTAGTAATTTATTCAGGAACAAGTAACTTGTATCTGAATTAACACAAGAACAGTACATACACTGAAACAAATTACATTTGAATTGCATAAATTACATCAACAAGTTAAAAATAATAAATTTACATTTCTTCAATAGTTTGTGATTCAACTTGTTAATAATCACTTAACATTTAAAATAATAACCAAGCAAATAATTAAAAGTAAATTAGCATAGATTAATATAATTTAAAAATAATAATACTTTTATGTTTAGATCAATAACTTAGGAGAATAAAATTACAATTCAATTAAAAATAAAAGTTCTTCTAGACATTATTCCTATTTCTTAGATAATTATCATGCCATTTTATAAAAAGTGAATAGAGCTTCTTGGTTAACAAATCGAAAACAAATGAGGTTATACCAATATCAGGCAATCTAGTTGAGCTAATCTTAGAAACCATTACCACATAGAAACCATTATAACATTATACACCTGTGGTCTCTGGGTCAGATACACGCAGCGTTCGTATAATGCATTGAGAGTGCAATATAATAATGTGTTTAGAGCTATGTTTAAACTCTCGAGGTACTGTAGTGCCTCTGGCATGTTTTGTATAGACAGACGAGTTTGCGGCTGTTATTCGTAAGCGAATAGCATCATTAAGGCAAAGAGTATTTAATAGTACCCATATAACTCAAATGGTTACCCATTCGTCTCCGACGAAATCTTCACATTTTATCTCTTCTCTATAATATATTGTTTAACCCGTCCACCCCCTCTTATCTTAGGGAACGTTTCGATTATTTGTCGAATGCTAGCACCTATTGTCTTAGGTCCTCGGAAAACCTTTGTCTTACGATGCCCTTACATAGCAGTTCCTTCTATGACAAATCCTTCACGGTGCAGGCGGTTCGCCTGTGGAATTCCTTGCCCGTTTCTATAAGGCGTGCTTCGTCACTGCCAATTTTCAAAGATCTAGTGAAGAAGTTTTATTTGGCGGAATAAGTTAATTGGTATTTGTGTAATTTTCTTGTTATATTAGTACGTACTGATTTATGTATGTTTATAATAGTATTATTTGATGTATGTTTATATATTATACTCATATGAATATATATTATTATAGTTTACAACATATGTGTTTTTATGTGTCTTTGTGTTAATGTTATGTTGTGTTAATGTTATCCTATTCATGTCGATTGCGCGCACCCTCTGCTCTTTGTAACTTCTTTATGTTCCTCTCCATCCAAAGGTTGCCTGGAAGAGATCGCTTTTAGCGATAAGGCCGCCCATTGTTGCATTTTTTATTAATTTGTGTCTTATTCTTTTTGTATCTGTTTGTTTGTGCGCAATAAAGAAGTGTCTATCTATCTATCTATTACACTGAACGCAATTGCTTACAGCTATGACTCATCTAACAGATGACTCAAATTTAGTATAAGCTCAATTATGTACGGCTAATATGAGTATTTGTACTTGAAATAAACGTTTATTATTACGTATTATTACATCTCGGACTTTAAAACACAAACTATAACCTTGTTTTAACCTGTATCAATGTACTCTACATCAACACATTCTTGTAAATCGCTACTTTTTATGACTTGATTCTGATCTCAGCAGTTTTATTGGCATGTTTATACCATCATGGCATTCTCGAGTCAGCGAGTCCTGCAAAACTAGGATTTAGTTTTATATCCGGATTGTTATAATCACACTGTCAGTTTTTAAATGACTTGGGAATAAGGATACATATCAAAATATAAAATATCTGCCCGAATTTCATGTAGTGTAATTTCTAATAGTAAACTACTTCATATGCTTATGTTAATAATTGTGCTTTCATCAGTGATATTATAAATCTTAAATATGTTAATCACTACTAATGCACGCCACAAATATTTTCTCATATTATATAGTTTAGGTATGAGATCCTTTCCTTATTATTTACTTTTGTACCTACAGTAATTTGTGCTTTTTCTAAATACGCGTGAAGGCATTTTACTTGTTTTTTATAGGTACACGTCACGTTCGTTACATTTTACCGACGCGTGACTTACTGCTAGTTCACCCAATTTGGGTGCATTTCATTGTTTCTATTCATATTATTATATTTTATATTCATTTAATAATCCAAACACATTTGCTACAAACTAAAAAAAAAAATATATACTATCTTCATCTTCTTTAATGTTTCTTCATCAAATGATTATCCACATGTAAGTTATTTATGTGTGTGTGTCATACCAATAATTATAATTTAACAAAAAATATTTTCTGAAAAATAAAAATTGTACAGCGTGTTTTAGAAAAAAGGTAAGAATTTTATTGTATTAGAAGATGCAAATAAATCATAATTAACAAAAAATATTTAGGAGTTACTAAAGTGATCCCATTATAAATAACTTTAAGGAAAGTAAAATACTCAAGACCTGAATTCCTCTACTCAGTAACACCGCCCGCCCATTACCGTAAATTAATCGTTCAAGACGCGCTTCCACGTCTTCCGGACTCCTAATTGCGAAGCGATATATTTTCCCATTCATATTGCCCTGAAATACTTGTTCTAACATGTTATTATCGTTTACCAAGCGTGTAACTCATGTTTAAGGCGTTTCTGGTGATAAATGGGGTGTTGCACGAATGTTTTTATTTTTATGAAGCGTGTACTTGAAGTTTACTTCCACGACATTTTTTATGAATAAGCTTTCCCATCAGTTATGTACGTAGTATGTATAGGTATTCAATTCACTTTACAATCAATTTTGTACTATTTGGCTCACGATTTGCAATCGAAAAAAGTAATTAAAATAATAATATATCTCTAACAGTAATAGGCAAGTTCAAATAAAGAAATCAAGATTTTGAATAAATACACACATCAAAAGTGTCTAGGGATCAAGCATTTTTAAGCGGATTTCTTGAGATTGAGATGTGGCTTTGTAATAAATTTATGATTTTATAAATTTATATGGATCCTTTTTGGTGCATTTCATAATTTGAATCAGGAACTGTGAATCAAATTCGAGTAAAAGATGAAAATCAGCTGTCAATATTTTCCCTATAAAAACATACAACGCATTGAAGACATTATTAGTGCTACTGTTTCCCTACTACTGATTAAAACCAACGTTATTATGGAGCGGCGACGTCATTTAAGCAGGGAAGAAATGCTCAGAGCCGTGGGAATGATAGAAGCTGGTTCCCGGCAACGTACTGTGGCTTTAGCTCTGAATACAAGTCAGAGTGTTATCAGTCGACTTTGGACACGTTACCGAAGCACTGGTACCGTGGCTGAGCGCCATGGAGGACGGTATCGCTGCACCACACGGAGACAAGACCGATATATTCAAATCTTAACTCGAAGAGCTCCAACAATAACTGCCATGATGTTAGCCGTGAGGCTTCATCACTCTTCAGGGAACTTAATTAGCGACCAAACAGTCAGAAACCGCTTGCATAAAGTGAACCTTCATTCCCGAAGACCGCTACGGGTACCACCTATAGCAATGCACAATCGTAGGATTCGATATCAATGGGCTCTTGAACACAGAAATTGGGCAGAAGAACAATGGCGTTTCGTGTGCTTTTCTGATGAGTCTCGTTTTGGTATGAGACCGGATACAAGACGTATACGACACTGGAGAACCCCTGGACGCCAACAGCGATTAAAATCCTGCCAGGAAGTCCATCCTTATAGTGGTGGAACCATCATGGTATGGGCGGGTATTTGGATCGGCGGAAGAACTGAGTTGATTTGGATCAGAGGCAACCTCAACGCTCAAATTTATGCTGAGACGATTGTATCAGACGTCATCGTTCCTCTACAAGTGCAAATCGGTCCCTTATTTCAGTTAATGCATGATAATGCACGACCGCACACCGCAAGAGTTGTAAGACAGACTCTCGCCGCAGCTAACATCAATGTCCTGCCCTGGCCTGCTCAGTCGCCAGACTTGAACCCGATTGAGCATGCATGGGATATGCTACAGAGAAGAGCTCTGCCGAATATGGAGGGTATCCAGTCGCAAGAAGACCTTTTTTTGTTGTTGCAACGAACATGGGCGGCCATTCCACAGCGTGATTTGGATGTACTCATTTTGAGTATGCCAAACCGATGTTCTTGTGTTGTTAGTGTTCGCGGTAGAAACACGGATTATTAATTGTTTAAGTTACCCAATAAAATTTTAAAGAAAACTGTTATTTCAGTCTTTTTTTCGAACTTTTGTGTTAGTGGTTCAAATGTCAAAAATCCCTTTATTAGGAAAATGGCAAATTTCTTTATTAATGCAAAGGTGACTTGGTTTATCGTTACTGTGACAAACGAAAACACTTTATTTGATGAATCCTTAAAGAAAATTTTAATTAATATCAATCAGGAGAAAAGTTATTGCAAAAATATATGTTGATCCCTAGACACTTTTGATGTGTGTAAATACTATCTCTCAATTAGGTACGAGTCCAGTATCCTGTACTTAGGTTTCAGCTATTTAATATCACATAAACCCCAGTCGAGACTACAATGAACGAATTCTATATTGCCTTAACAAAAAAGATCCTTGATATATTATTGTGTTTACGGATTTTGTAAGGAATACTCGGATAATGTTAGGATATTGAAATTGGTTCATTAATAAATACATACATTTGCAATAGGTAAGTATTCTTCTGTAACATTTTGTACCTATTTAATTTTTCCAAACAAAATGTTACAGACAGTAAAATGTCTTATTGTATCATCATCATCATCATTAGCAGCCGATAGACGTCCACTGCTGAACAAAGGCCTCCCCCTTAGAAGGGAGGGGTTGCCATTATCCCCATGCTTGGCAGGCGGCTTGGGGATCGCAGTATAGGTGGATAAATCCAAAAGAAAGACGCTGCTGCCCGTCATCTTGTTCTCGCTTAGTCGTCTCTTACGACACCCAACTAGAGGAGATGGGGGGATGCAAGTCTAGCCCGGCACCCCACGGGATATTATTGTATGCTAACAATCAACTAACAATATTATTAATTTATTATCCTTGAAATTAAAGATGTTTTATAAGTTTAACACCTATGTCAGTCTGTCTATGGAATTTTAGCTCTAGCGAATTTTAGCTTGTATGGGTTGAAATGCGTTTTTTTATATTTGAATCCTGGCTTAATTACGATGGATGTTAGCTTAGATAAAGGTATATTCAGCCGTTTATTAAAAATTAAAAAAATTGTCCGGGATTCTATAATGTTAGTGTGATTGTGAAACTCTATTTTTAAAATCACAGATTTCAAGTTCGGTGGCAAGTACTCGTAGTTTTAAAATTGTGAACATGTTGTGGGTATGATGCAACTCAAAATAGTTTGGGATGTATTTTAAAAATAACAAGCTGGAGGGTAATATTTGTAACGTGTTATGAATTGGTTGTTGTAATGACATTCAATGTGGTGGGAGAAATGTCTGTTAGTATTTAGGGCGGAATCTCATTGTATTCTATTCACTACCATTGTCCGGTGAAGCTGTAATGGCCATCTGCGGCCAACAGCGATATCATTCCCAAAAAAAAAAAACTATTCACTCTAATAATGATTTCTGATATTTACGCGAATATTACACATTGAAATGAAACTAATTTTACGGATTATATCGCGGTTTATTTTTGCTATCTATGCGCGTGGTGGAATAAAGACGTGCCAAGTACTTCAGTGTTTTACTCAGAAATTATGACTAACACTACATTACTATTTTATTTTTAATTTTATTTATAAAATCGGTTATGCCGTTTCTGTCTTTTAGCGAGACTAACGGGTAGCTATTTATATTTATAAAATAATAATATATTTGTTTAATTTATTATTCGGAATATTGTTATGTTATTACCGATCAGCCTATAAAGATCAGATTACCTCGTGGTTCATCTACATGTAGGTAAATTATGATTAAGTTTGTTGTAGTATTACTGTTCACATTAATCCGTAGTAGGTACACCGTGAATAAACAGTTGCGCTACATTTATACGTTTTGTTTGTTTCAGGTAAACATTTATTTATTTTAAATTCGTAAGTATTAATAAAGATTTAGAAGATGAGACCGCGGCAGACTACACGAGGGAGAAGACCGCGTCATTTCCAGTTTATAGATTTGTGGTAGGTATCTCGCATTTTATGAGAGTGGTCTTGAATAGAACACTGCAGTGTCTGATATTCTGCCGCAAAGCAATAGTATATAGATATTGCTGTATTCCGATTTGAATGGCACTGTAGCTCAGAAGCTGGTGAAATTACTGGGCTAATATAAAGGGTCTTTCAAATAGAGCGGGTCGATGTTAATAATCTGTGGCGGCCATTTTGTTTTGGCGGCATCTGTCAAATCTGTTTTTTCTCAGTCACTGATGCCAAATCACCATGGCAAGTTACACGGTTGAGCAACATGTGCAAATGATAAAACTTTAACGCCGTGTGTTCGCTGAATGGGCATCGGAACGCTTGGAAGAGGACCCCGATTTTGGCCGAAATATAATCTTTAGCGACGAGGCACATTTTTGGATGATTGGTTTTGTTAATAAGCAAAATTGCCGTATATGGGATGACCACAACCCACATGAGGTTCACCAGGTGGCAATGCATCCACAAAAAGTTACTGTTTGGTGCGGATTTTGGTGTGGCGGCGTCATTGGTCCGTACTTCTTCGAAAACAAAGTTGGCGAGGCCATCACTGTCAACGGCGAGCGCTACAGATCAATGATAAACAATTTCTTTTGGCTTGAATTGAACAATATGGACGTGATCGACATGTGGTTCCAGCAAGATGGCGCTACTTGCCACACAGCGAACGACACAATCGACATTCTGCATGAACGGTTTGAGGGTAGAGTTATCTCTCGCAGAGGTGACGTGAATTGGCCACCAAGATCGTGTGATTTGACTCCGCTAGACTTTTTCTTGTGGGGTTTTCTGAAGTCGCAGGTCTATGCCAATAAACCACATTCGACCGTTGCCCTGAAAGCCAACATAACGCATGCCATCGCTCGGATTCAGCCGGATCTATGCAGCAGAGTCATAAAAAATTGGACCTCTCGGATTCGTGCCACCATACGAAGCCGCGGCGGACATTTGAACGATGTCATATTCCATCCATAATGGCATAAATGGGCCTTTTAAATAAAAAATAAATTTCGTTAATACACACATCAAAAGTGTCTAGGGATCAACATATATTTTTGCAATAACTTTTCTCCTGATTGATATTAATTAAAATTTTCTTTAAGGATTCATCAAATAAAGTGTTTTCGTTTGTCACAGTAACGATAAACCAAGTCACCTTTGCATTAATAAAGAAATTTGCCATTTTCCTAATAAAGGGATTTTTGACATTTGAACCACTAACACAAAAGTTCGAAAAAAAGACTGAAATAACAGTTTTCTTTAAAATTTTATTGGGTAACTTAAACAATTAATAATCCGTGTTTCTACCGCGAACACTAACAACACAAGAACATCGGTTTGGTATACTCAAAATGAGTTCATCCAAATCACGCTGTGGAATGGCCGCCCATGTTCGTTGCAACAACAAAAAAAGGTCTTCTTGCGACTGGATACCCTCCATATTCGGCAGAGCTCTTCTCTGTAGCATATCCCATGCATGCTCAATCGGGTTCAAGTCTGGCGACTGAGCAGGCCAGGGCAGGACATTGATGTTAGCTGCGGCGAGAGTCTGTCTTACAACTCTTGCGGTGTGCGGTCGTGCATTATCATGCATTAACTGAAATAAGGGACCGATTTGCACTTGTAGAGGAACGATGACGTCTGATACAATCGTCTCAGCATAAATTTGAGCGTTGAGGTTGCCTCTGATCCAAATCAACTCAGTTCATCCGCCGATCCAAATACCCGCCCATACCATGATGGTTCCACCACTATAAGGATGGACTTCCTGGCAGGATTTTAATCGCTGTTGGCGTCCAGGGGTTCTCCAGTGTCGTATACGTCTTGTATCCGGTCTCATACCAAAACGAGACTCATCAGAAAAGCACACGAAACGCCATTGTTCTTCTGCCCATTTTTTTGCCCAAAAATGCTTGATCCCTAGACACTTTTGATGTGTGTATCTCACACACATCTTGTTTTATTCAATTTTAACATCGACCCGTCCTTGTTGAAAGACCCTTTATAATTAGATAACCAATGTCTCAGATGACAAGCGGCATGGAATTAATTATTGGCATCAAATAAACTTCATGTTATTCGTTACTAGACTAACGAACTCAGAGTCCGATAATGCATTATTTTCTGCCGTAGCAGAGTTTTGTTCTTAAAATCTATACACTTATTAAAGCGATAACGATAAACGAATCACTCCGAGTACGGCAGCATGGCAGCAACATATGTTCACAGCTGGACAAATGCTTGGTCTGGACCAGACGCACCCACCAGACGGTTCAGATCTAACCCGTTTTTTATGTCTGCACAGACAGTCTGGCTACCGGTTAAACTTACGCTTTTGCTTCATGTCGGGGTCTCTAATTTAGTCTGTTTTCTTTAAATCCTATAGTGAAGTCATACATTCCGTTCCGTGACATATGAAACCATACAGCAGATTTTAAAATACATGAAAAGCATTTCCTAAAGCTGAAATGCTTCACAGAGAATAACCGGCAAATATTTTTCAAATACAGCTGCTATTCAAGAACACAGCACCGGAGATAAATTACAAACGACAAGGTTATAAATGAGGTTTCACACGACACCGACGCTGATAGGGGGGAGGACATATTGAGATGAGAATAATGTGGAGCGTTCCGTTTTATAGCGAAACTTTTATGGTATAAATATTGCTGAAATATACAAAACCAGGTGGGTAGATCTTTTCTTAGGCAGTATTAAAGTAATGTTACTTTTACGTGGGAAAGAGAAGCAGATCATCAACATAGGCTTCACCCTTCGAACTCCACAATGAACGACAATAGGCTATTTGCATCCAGTGGTTACCTGCACACAATGTCGTCAGTCCACTTATGCCCGGTTTCTGAAGATCTCAGTTAACTATTCATTATGGTTCAATTGATTCAATAAAGTTGTGTATAAGATAAAGTTCGTTTAACTGTCGCTGCGTTTCTGAGTACACCGCAAGCTATTCAATAACCATGAGACGGATAAGTAGTGCAATAATTCGACGCTAGATGGGTCTTTTCTCATATCGAATTTAAAATTGATTTGTAAGTTTTATATTGCCAATAAGCAGCGCTAGTGCTGCGAAACAAAGTGAATACAAAAATGCAACTTTCCCCCCGCTCCCCGCTGCTGCAGCGTCAACCTCAAAAACTTCAAATTTTGATGTTGAAAACAATAAAATAATTGGTTGAAATCGTCAAATAAAGTTATCGGTCCAATAAACGGCACACATTGGTCAGTTAAGTTAAGCCAAGTTTAAACGGCCTTTATCTGACAATGTGTGGTTCAGAAACGCAATGTGTCAAGTTATCGAACCAATAGCGCTAACGAATAGATAAACAAACAATCGATAAAAGTTCCTCAGAAACCGGCCGTGCGTCTTCCGATTCGTGGTCGCCACTCGAGAACTTTTCTGCAACATCGGTGATTGGTTCTCCAAGCGATGAGGCCTTCCCATTACCACTTCAACTTGCAGATTCTGAGAGCTATGTCGGTGAATTTAGTTCTTAGACGAATCTTCCAACTCCGAGCATAGCAAGCCAGAAACAAGTCACAGGCCTAAGGGCAGTTTGAACAATTCTGACACCAGGGGCCTTACCATGAACTCTTACAAGTAGCAATTTAACAAGAAACTTGTGCTCATTGTATGTACTATCGCAGACACGAGCGGTGTACTAGTTTTCAATCAAAATTGTTTGAACAACATTACGTGCGCTTACCCCGCCCGCACGTATTTCGGGCCGGCTCGTGCAAGCGATTGTCGTCCTAAAGGTGGTACACCGTTCGTGACCGCGAGAGTACATATGTCACTTTTCATGTTAAACTGCCCTGCTATACCGACGAGTTCATGGTAAGGCCCCAGGTTGGCCATTAACTATACGACATAACAAAAAAAAAAAGGAAACCAGCTATGATGCAGTAGGAATTGAAATTCCCAAATTCATCCTACGCTACGTGAAATATATTAAGTAGGAATTGAAATTCCTGGATTCATGCTACAAGCTGTCAACAGCAGAACGCTTGAAATGTTATTCCATCTAATAACATGTTAGCAAACGACTGTGTTCACGATCAAAGCGGGTCTTATTAAATAAATTCGCTCAATTTATAAGTTTATTAAAACAGATATGTTCTAATATAGAAAGTGATCGTACGAGTGGAACTTTTAGAATCATGGTTGTTATTGATTAGTTTTTCTTTAATACCCTTACCTTTACCATTTACTTTTGATTAATATTTACTTGTAAGAATACGTTTGTGTATTGTTTTAAGTAATAATGCTATTTTTAGAGAGCAAAAGACCTAACTTATATGTAACTTATACTTATCTACCATTTTTTTTATTTAATTTAGTTTACATTGTTTAATATTTTCCTTTCAGAAGGTTTTTCTTTTTTTTCTAAAAGTCTTTTACCACGTCAGCTACGCTAATAATAATTGCTTAAATATCTTTCCTACTAACGATGGTTTAAAGACCACCCGTTGGATTGACGTACAAAATGATTAACGGTTGTCAAAGTTCTGATTAAAACATTTGACGTTTGTCAAAGCCCTGAATTCTCGTTACGTTTGGTTTTGCAAACTAAGTTATTCCGTCTAATGGACATGTTCGAAGCACTCCAAAGGTTTGGAAGTCAAGCCGAAACAGTCGATACATTAATTATGACAGTGTCGACAGTCCAAAATGAAAGGGAAGCATTTCTAACTCCAAACTCCGGTTGAATTCTCTTTGATTTCGTATTTACAGGCATTTCAGTAGAACTCGACAAACGTTTTGAGATGTTTGTAATTGCTTAATAGTGTAAGCTGAAGGTTTGTTTACTTATTGCATGTAATTGTATTTTTTTTTAATTATAATCCCATTAAGTAAAAATAATGTATACAGATTTGGACTGTCAACCGAAACTAGAATGAACTAATCCTTAAAATATTGAATCCTAATCCCTAAAGGGAATCTAAATTGTATAGCTTGAAATATCGACAAATCATAGTTTTACTTTTTAAACTTTTCTTCAGTTTCCAAAATGTTAGAATCAATCAGTTCTGATTCTGCCTTTGATATATTAGTATTATCCGCCTTTAGATACAACTTTGAATCGTAAGAAATAGTGTCATCACTGATCTATTTAGTCGATTTCAATATGCAGAAAGCGAGCACTAACACTGCATTGTCTATTAATTGAAAATGCACTAAACTTCCACAACATAAACAGATGCAGAAGGTAAAAATTTTATTTGATTTTGGGACTTACTAATGAAGATAACACAATCACGGCCTGAAGGTCACATTCTACAGTCGTTTAAGAATTCCGAGTCTGTTTGTCAGTGAGTGCTGTATTGCAAAGACAGATGCAACAGCTTAGTTTAAATGCAAAATCTTCTGCGTTGACCACCGTCTAGGCCACCTGCTGTTGGAGAAATGCTTCAGCTACGGGGAATTTATGGTATACATGTTCCCAGATCGCACGTTTTGCCGTGACTAAATACGGCGATAAACTGCAATAGACCTTCTGCAAATCTCTATTGTGGTTTAGGAAGCGAGTTTAGCGTGTTTAACTACAGTAAAGTAAATTAGTTTCAGTGAACTAGATCTAGAGAATCTACTAACGTAGTTGCGAGTTACCTAACCTTAACTACTTGATTAAATATCTGACTAGGTGTTGTACAAACTTACCATTTTGAACTAGTACTTTTTGTTCACATTTCTAATTTACTTTATCTATAGTCTGCGAATATTCACTTCGTAGTCAATTTAGTTTTGCTTTTGACATAGGTGTTACCTAAATATATTTGGAATTAATCATAACTTCTTACATACCGTTACCACTCTCTAGCTGGAGATAAGGATTTTTTAAAGATATTATATATCGGTAGACTTTTTGAAGTCATCGGTCGTTTCAAGGATACTACAGGCAGAGAATTCTGTAAAAACTTGAAGTATTAGTTGAGACATATTAATAATAGTTTTTTTGAATGTTCCGTGACAAATCCGAAACGAGTTCAATATGTACTGCTTTTGTGCTCATACATATGAATATGGCTATATAACCCTTGCAGGTCTTTATCCCGCGGCCTTTGTTAATCTTCACTTCCACGTGACCCGTAAAATCAACACCAGTGTGAGAAAACGGCCGTGATGGAGTAATCCTTTCTTTAGGAAGGTTGCCCATCAACTGTTCAGTTTGAATTGTTGCGTAACGACGGCACCGGATGCACTGACGTAGTGTTTTCTTGACGGTTCTATTGCCACTGACGATCCAGTATTTGTTTCTAGTGTGAGCTAGCGTTAATCTTGCTCCACCGTGTAATGTACGCTGATGCGACTTTTCAATGATAAGTTGAGTCAGTCTCCCCTCTCCTGGGATGAGAATGGGGTGAAATGAAATGAAATGAAATAAAATTTATTTCGTTCAGCACAGCACAGCACATACATTAAGGAGTAGATACTGCATACTTAACCTACGCGTGTTTCGAGCATGCTGCCGCACTCAACGAAAAAGGCGTCACTCAGCATAATGCTAAGACACACAAGTGTCCCAGCGCTGTTTTTCAGTGACGCCGTCCTCGGAGCTCGTTTTGGACATTTAGGTATAGCGGTATACTTAAAGTAAGAATTACATCTACCAAAGCTAATAATTGTATATCTATAATCACAACTATATACATAATTATAATCAAAGAATGTGTAAGTGAGTATCAACCAAATCAACAGCAAAGGCACAATAATTATAATTATATAAAATAATAATATGCATGGTGCGGGCTGCGTAACGCGGGGCGCGGGGCGCAAGCAGAAGCATGTCCCCGCGCCGCATCGCACCCGCTGTTCCCACAGTATCCCGTCTCGGTGCTTAGTTTCTTCTGGCAAATATGAATGTTTAAGACGCCCTCCGATGCGTAGAACTCCGTTAGAGTCCAAATATGGATTGAGTTTCAATATGGTGCTCCTTTTTGGAAGTTTTCCGGTTTTGTTGAGGAATTTTATTTCATTTTCAAAATAATTTCCTTGTATTGATTTGATAATTATACATAATGCATTGTTTATGTCATCCAAGCTAAGTTCGTTGCACTCATTTGACCTCTGTTTGTTTTGTAATGCATCGGTGAAACGTATTGTCCAAGCGAGTATTTTTGTAATACGATCGATGTTGCTATGCCGCTCAAGTAATGAGTTAATTAATTCATTTTTATTTGGTGTAGGTTCCGTAGTGTTTGTCATGTAACAATTTGTTACTAAACATTCGTTCGTTGTATAAGTTTCAGTTTTTGTAAAAGTTTGGTTTTCTTGTTCCTTGAGCCATTGAGGTCCTTCCCACCACAGAGAAAAGTTGACTAGTTTAGATGGTGACAGTCCTCTTGTTGCACAGTCGGCTGGGTTTTCGCTACTCTTCACGTAACTCCAGTTTACTGCAGGCACGATGCTTGTAATCTGTGTAGTTCTGTTTGTGATATACTTTTCGTATTTAGTTTCACTTCCCTGGAGCCATGCTAAGACGACTTTAGAGTCGGTCCAACAAGATATCCGCAGATCGTACTCTGAAAGTATCTTAGTTATTTTTTCTAGAAGTTTCGCTAACAAAACAGCCGCGCATAGTTCCAATCTCGGTATCGTGATTTTCTTTTTCAGTGGTGCCACTTTAGTTTTCGCTGCGAGTAGAGTAGTTTCGTACGCGCCGGTCTGTGATGTAGTTCGGCTGTAGATGACGCATGCGTAGGCTTGCTCGCTCGCGTCACAGAAGGCTTGCAATTCGATCGTTTTATTGTGTTCGTTGCGGATCCATCTTGGTAAACGGATATTGTTTATGTTTGGTAACTCGGACTTAATTTTTATCCATTTCCTTGTTACGTTATCAGGCACATTTTCGTCCCAGCTAATATTTTGGTAGTTTACACACCACAATTCTTGAAAAATTAGTTTAGCTTGGATGGTCATTGGAGCTAACCAACCAAGGGGATCGTATATCTTGCTTATTTCTGATAATAGTCTGCGTTTAGTGTACGCGACTGATATGTTTTTGTCAGGCGTTTCGCTAATGAAATGGAATGCGTCGCTTGCATCATCCCATGCGAGTCCGAGTGTTTTGCTGAACTCTTGTTGCTTAAAATTAAAGTTGTTTGCGTAGCTTTTCTCTTTTTCTTGTAAATCCTGGAGAATGGATGGTTCGTTAGTAGCCCATTTTCTTAAGATGAAACCCCCTGTTTTCAGTAACTCGTAGAGCTCCTGTTGTAGCAATTTTGTTGCTTCGATTGTATGGTGGCCTGTTATGACATCATCCATATAAAAGTCATTTTGTAAAGCTTTCTGGGCTAAGGGGAAAGCGTTGCCTTCATCTTGAGCTAATTGTTTTAGAGTCCGCATTGCAAGGAATGGTGCAACTTTTGTACCGTAAGTTAGGGTACAAAGCTGCATCTCTTGAAGTGGTTCTCTTGAGGATTCTCTCCAAATTATTTTTTGAAGATATTGTTGATCTTGATGAATGAGGATTTGACGGTACATTTTCTCGATGTCCGCCGTTAGAACATATTTATAGCTTCTCCATTTGATGATTAAAGATATTATGTCCTTTTGTAAGTTAGGCCCCTTTTGCATCAAGTCGTTTAGGCTGTAGCCAGAGTCTGTTTTCATTGATGCGTTGAACACTGCCCGAAGCCTAGTTGTGCTTGAGCTTTCCCTTAACACGCCATGGTGTGGAAGGTAAGCTTGAATTTGACTGTCTGTCTTTGTAGCTGGTGTCATGTGACCTAATTCGATGTATTCACGTATGAATTGTTTATACAACTTTGCGAAGTGTTCTTGTCTTGCCATTTTCTTTTCTAAATGAAGAAACTGTGCAACAGCTTGAGGTTTGGAAGTTCCAAGGTTTTGTTCGAAGTCAGTTTTCATAGGCATTTTAACTACGTATCGCCCGTTCTTTAATCGCTCCGTCGTTTCTGTATAATATTTTTCATAGTATTCGTCGTTTGTAGAAAATTCGGGTTCCGAAGGGATTTCTTCTGTCTCCCAGAATTTTGATAAACTGTCTAACTCCATTAGAGTTACTAGGCAGTTAAGTTGCTTTGTAGTACCGCCGCTTAGTATCCAGCCCAACTTGGTTTGTTGCGCTACTGGCGAATTATTGTTGTGTTTGAGTACTCCTTCTAGGATAATCTGCGAGTAGATTGCTGCATCTAGCACTAAATCGATGGGCGCTGAGATGTGAAAGTCCTTATCAGCCAACTTGATGTTATCAAGGTGCGGCCAGGTCTTCGCGTTGATTGTTGAGCTAGGTAGGTTGTTGATAAGTTTCCGCATTACTAGTGCTTCTGTTTGGAATGTATAATCAGAGTGGATAGATTTGCATTCCAGTTTAACCATTCCTTTGCTTGTGCCCATGATAGTGCCAACGCCAGTCACAACCGTGTTGGTTTTGTTCCGTGGTAAGTTCAATCGTTGTGCGGCATTTTCTGTAATCAGTGTTACTTGCGAACCTTGATCGAGTAATGCCCGAAGGATGACGTAATCTCCTTCTCTGTTTTTGACTTTCAGCTGAAGAGTCGTTAAGAGTATCTCTTGTTCACCGTTAATGTGATTCGAAGTTCGCTCAACCGCCGTTGTGGCGGATGACCTTGATTGTTGCCCTTTTAGATTGTCATCATGCAGAAGAGAATGATGTTTTAGGTTACACGTGTAGCATCGCCTCGTTGAGTTGCATTTATTGCCGCCGTGACTAAACAAGCAATTTTTGCATAAGTCCAGTTTCTTTGTTGTTTGGTTACGCAATGCGACATCCATGCTCAAAAATCTAGAGCACTGCCTCAGAGCGTGATCGTTTTTGCAGAGAGGGCATTTTCGGAGTGAAGCATGATAGGTTTTTGTCCAGTTTTCTGAGCTGTTAAAGTTCGTTGACTTGTAATTGTTATAATTTTTATGTTTTATATTCGTTGAATAATTCTGTTTTTGACCGCCTTTTTTTGTTCGCGCCATTTCTAATGACATAAACTTCAACTCTACGAATTCCATAAACTCGTCTAAGTTTGGAAGTTCTCTTGACTGTTTCATACTTTGTATATATTCGCTGTAGGTGACGTCATCCAGTTTTGATGATAGTAAATACACGATGAGCGGCCCCCATACACGGACGTCTATGTTGAGGTTTTTTAGCGCATTTAAACACTCTTTTGTAGTATCATGCAGCTTTTTCAAGTTAGCTGAGTTCGGTTTATCGATTGATGCTTGATTGAGAAGGGTGTCTATGTATGAGGTGAAAAGCAACCGTTTGTTATCGTAGCGGTGCTGGATAATCTCTAGACATGAGTCATAATTCTCCGCACTTACAGGTAGATGTTTGATTAATTTTTCTGCTTCGCCTCTTAGTTTTGACTTGAGAAACTTCATTTTTTGTGTCTTGTTCAGCGTTGGGTTGTTATGAACCATCTCAAAGAATAAATCTCTAAAAGAAATCCAATTGGTATAAGTTCCGTTGAACTCCGGCAATTCAATCCTTGGCGTTGTTTTTTCATAGTGTGATGTTTCGAAGATTTTTCGATTTAAGTCTTCCTTTAGGGTGTCGTAGACTTGTTCCCAATAGTCGAACTTCACTTCATAATCTTCGTCATTTCCTTGTAAAAGGTAGCTAAGTTCCCAGTGGATCTTATCGATGGATTCCCACTTGGACTGTAGTATATTAAGTTGGTCTTGAAATTGCCATTTTTCCTTCATTTCGTCGAGATTAACTTTCGAGATTGCTCGTTTTAAGGCGTTGAAGTTGCACATCTGATGACGTAATAGCGTAGATAGAAGCTTGTCTGTCTCATCTGCCGTTGGTCGTTGCAAGCTTGAATCAAACTGCGGTTTTCCGGGAGCGTCTGGTGATTTCGATTTTGATATTCCCGAACATCCAGGCTCACTTAATAACTCGTTTTTTCGTTGAGTCATTGATTGTTTTGTTTCGTCGAACATGCTCCTTGTTATGTCGAAAATGTTCTCTTTAAAATAGTCATGATCTCTTTTTGCTGACTCATACTGCATCAGGATCTCATGATTTGTTTGAAATTCATCCCAGAGGGACTGTAGAACTTCTATGCGTTTGTTAAGGTAATCTATGGTTTTTCTACTCACAGAATCCTTTTTGAAGTTACTTTGAAGAGTTTTGATCTTCTCGTAGCTGTTTTGTTGCTTGGATATGAGCTCCAAAAATTGATACTCTCCTTTGGACATTGTTAGTAGTTAGTGGTTGGTGCGTAAGTCTTGTGTTTCACAAGAAGTTGTAGTAGCAGTAGACGTTATCTCCGCTATGTTGTTGTTGCAGCAGTAGACGTTATCCCCGCTGTTGTGCAGTTTGAAACGTAGCAGTAGACGTTATCTCTGCCTTTTGTGAAGTTTGAAAAATAGCAGTGGACGTTATCCCCGCTGTTTTGAAGTTTGAAGACTGGCAGTAGACGTTATCTCCGCCCTTATGTAGTTTGATGAATAGCAGTGGACGTTATCCCCGCTGATTCTTCTTTTCTTGAGCAATAGCAGACGTTATCTCTGCTGGTTTGTTGTTTGAAGATTAGCAGTGGACGTTATCCCTGCTGATCCGTATTTTCTTGAGCAGCAGTAGACGTTATCTCTGCTGTCTGTAGTTTATTTTGTAGCAGTGGACGTTATCCCCGCTGGTTCGTTACTTGCTGGCACTCAGCGCAGTCTTCCCTCTCTTCGTGATGGGGAAATTCCACACTAAGCACTTCGCAGATATGTCACGAAGAACTCGAAGACGGTCCCCGTGATTCCAATGTCGAAGGACCACGCGATGTTGGGGATATCCTGTCGTTGACGGTATCCCGGTTGTTGTAGTATGTAGATCACACCAAAACCACTGATTATTGTTTATACGTATTTATTTATAGTTATTGTCTACGGCTATGTTTAGTGTCTGAGTCGCACCTTACGTAATGTTTTTGTAGTTATTGACACATTAGCGCGTGACGGAGGTTGTAGCACGACTGCTCGTCTATATAAAGTAGGTTAATTATTAATTTGCTGTATGAGCATTATTGGCTCGTACACTTAATGTGTATGTAATCTAGTAATAACAAGGTTAGAGATTCATCATAATTATACAAAACTGTAAGAAGTTATATATTAACTTTTAAGACAGTAGATTGTTAGGCTTATAATACAACAACTATATTTTTAAAAGGCACTACTTTAATACGAAAAATACAAGTGGAAAAAGTGTAACAAAATAAGTACACGTACGTACGTATCGTAACAATTTGAGTAAATTGTAACGATTCAATACAAATCTCAATCACATTACGTTTTATATAAAAGCAGTAATTTTAACGGTGGCTATAAATAAAGGACTATAAAATATCTAACCAGAACGTGCATTTTAATGGCGGGTACAACTTACAAGTACAGACTTTGAAAGAGCCAATGAGAGTATTTCGACGAAAGTTGCTTGTTAATTTCAAGTAATAGCTATTACCTAATTAATGGCTAGCATGGATCAGGGAGGACAAATGGATGCTGTTTTCATGGATTTCAGTAAAGCTTTTGACCGAATTGACCATCAACTTTTACTTCAAAAGCTTCTATTTGCGGGCATCCATGGAAACTTATACAGATGGTTTGCTTCCTATATTGAAAACCGTTCCCAGGCTGTAGTAGTCAATGGTTTTACGTCGGTCTGGAAGTTTGTCCCTTCTGGCGTTCCTCAAGGCTCCTTGCTCGCACCTCTCCTTTTTAACATTTTTATTAATTTTTTTTTTTTTCTTAATGCTGCTCCCACGAGGTAGCACCATAAAAGTTACAATCTAGCCTAAGGCTAATCAGTACTATTATTTTGACCTAAACGAATAAGTTACTTAGATTAAGAATGTGTCCAATGGCACTTTTCTTATTGTCTCTATTAAGGTGAAGACACTTTGTTATTGTGTTCTACACTGCATTACACTGCACTAATTTAACACTTAAACTAACTCAAAAGGTTTAGTCCTTTTCAGTCTTCTCACTATGTCCGTGTTGTCGAGGAGCTGGATAGCCTCGACATTCACATGGTGATGAAGCCGACGTTCATGCGCTTCAGCGTAGTACTTGATTACTTTATTATTATTAATGATGTCAGCGGTTGTATAAAACACTCTAATATTCTGCTTTTTGCCGATGATGTGTGTTGGGAAACCTTCCTCCCCACCGCGTTTTAGTTCGGAAAGGGTTCACCCAACGTCTCCGCAGGCGCTGGTTCAGGGCGTTACAATCTCCTGCCCTGTAAAAGTCGCCCTGTCATATGTAATGATGAGAAACTATAATAACATAAACTTATGCCCTATAGGTACATTCCCTAACATTATGTTTATTAAGGCACTTAAAACAAAGACGATTAGCAATGATGTGACGTTTCCGCACCGCAGGCTTCATAGCCAAAAACTCATCACATTTTGCAATAAAGTGTGGGCCTTTTCCGCATACTATACATAAAACCGCCGAACTCTGAAAAGCCGCGTGAGCCCTAACCGCTGGGCTCGCCGCCGCACTGCTGCGTCTATTGGGTACAGCTGCGCTAGTTTGGGGATCCGCACTCGATTCTAAAATCCTAACTTCTGTTTCCAACAGTTTAATTAGGTCCGCAAAAGACGGTAGGTCTTTATCTACTAACTTGCTTTCAAAATGCTTACGCAACTGGATGTCTAATTTTTGAAAATTAATATAAAATAAAAGGTAAGACCAAGATTCCACAGGAAAATCTAACTTTTGCAAAGCTTTTGTACTTTCTAATAAAGTATTTAAAAATGATTTTAGTGCGTTCAGATTTTTTCCGTTAATCTGAGGTACACTAAACAAATTATGTAACCATTTATCCGCTAATAACCGCTTATTACTATACCGCGCCTTAAGTAAATCAATAGCAATCGAATAATTGTCATTTGTATATAACAAGTGTTGAATAAGTGCTTTAGGTTCCCCAGACAAAGCACCCGCTAAATAAGTTAATTTTTCAGAATCCGTTATGAAACTATTACGATTTACAAGAGACTCAAACAATTCTATAAAGGACACAAACTCTTCCATTTTCCCCGAAAATGTGGGTAATGGTAAACTCGGTAGAGACGGCCGCATATTCGATCTGTTACTACAATGACTACCGCCGTCCGCATTATGCCCGCCAAGCATTTCCATATGTTTCCCTTTAATAAAATAATATTTTCTATTATACTCATCAAAAGACGACCCAAGTTTTCCCAACTCACTCTCTTCCGCCTTAAGAGTGATTTCAAAATAAGTTTATTTAAACTCCGCAAAAACCGCATTAAGATCCGCAAAACGCACCAGAAACTCATTTTTCTGATCCGCAGAAAATGATTCCGACTGTGCTAAATCGTAAAGAAAGTCGATATTTTGAGCCGCAATCTTATATTTCATCTGTGCTAATGCTTGACTTCGAGTCATGATGAAAATATTATAATATAAAACCGCGTATATAGCACAGAACCCCGAAAGGCACAATAATTTGTGAAATGTAATTATGACGATAGTAAAACAAATCGATTCAATAATATCTGAAAATAATGAGCAATTAACCTTACCGCTTGGTTAATATACACCGCAATCCGCAATAAAATAATTACAAAATTTTCAGAATCGAACTGGTTATTACAGTTACATGTCTATTACCGCTAAACACGTAACGTAAGAACTTACCAAGAGGACCGCCGCGACCCCTATTGTAGAAAATAAACAATAACACAAATCCGCAAAAAATAATAATTAATTAAATAGGTTCAATCTTGATACCTACAAACTCCGCTAGATGCCGCAATTCAATTTAAAAATGTAATTGTATGTGAAAAGTGTTATGTATGAATAATATGGGAGGGCTAAAATATTTACCAATAACGTGTGCCTAGCACTAAAATAAACAATACCGCAAAACCTGTGTTTAGTTGTTAAAAGAAGTAATTCATATAAAAATGTTAGTGGGCAGATTCCGCCATTACCGCACAAACATTTTATATGCCGCAAAATACCGCAGTGTTTCTCTGTAGACAGGATTACTTTTACAAAGCAGAAAATCGAGCAAAATCCCGCTCGAAGGGTCAAAAAATGTTGGGAAACCTTCCTCCCCACCGCGTTTTGGTTCGGAAAGGGTTCACCCAACGTCTCCGCAGGCGCTGGTTCAGGGCGTTACAATCTTTCTCCTGCCTTGGAAAAGTCACCCTGTCATGTGTAATGATGAGAAACTATAATAACATAAACTTACGCCCTAAACTCACCCCAAGAATATTGTCTGGTCCTTTTCACATATATACAACACAAAAATAATAATTTGTTCAACTAAATTATAACGGCGACCGCACAGCCATATTTTCTTCTTCTTTTTCTTATTTTTCCTTTTTTTCTTAAACGGCATCCGAATGACACATTAAAACCAAAAACCCTTGTCGAAAAGAGGATATATATTTATATTATGGTGTGTGTTGTGCATGAAAGTGTAAATGTAATCGTAAACTAAACAATGTGAAAATATTTAAAAAAATTAGCAGCTTGAACGACTGTCGGCTCCTGCAGGAAGATTTAGATAGGTTTGCTGATTATTGTGAACTCAATAAACTAGATTTGAATATTAAAAAATGCCACTTTACAATATTCAGTCGTAAACTAAACTTATTTCGCATTAATTACAACTTAAAGGGTCATGAGCTAAATCAAGTTAATTTTATTAAAGACCTTGGTATAATACACGATCATAAATTAACGTACGAAAACCATGTTGATCACATCGTAAATAAAGCCTATAAAGTCTTGGGTCTTGTTATAAGATCAAGTGCTCAATTCACGAATATTAAAGTAATCAAAATTCTTTATTGTACTTTGGTACGTAGCATCCTCGAGTACTGTTTGCAGGTTTGGAACCCGCGTTATAATGTTTACGTTGATAGACTTGAACAAATCCAGCGGAAATTTATGCGATTTATTCAATTCAAGTGTAAAACTCACGATTCTGATTACGAGACAAGATGTCTTAGGCATCATATCTTGCCTTTGTCTGAAAGGAGAAAAATTGCCGATATCGTGTCTATGGCTAAAATTGCGCAGAACGTCCTAGATTCTCCATCACTACTATCTAAAATCCATCTTAAAGTGCCTAATAGGACTGTGAGACACCCTACATACCTTGCTATTCCTCCGAGTTCTACAAACTACAGACAAAATTCATTCTTGATTAGAGCAGCTAATGAAATAAATAGGCTGGTTGTCCTGCCTGAACTAGACTTGTTTGACTGCAACCCTAATTGTTTTAAAACGATATTGACGAAATCTTGGTTCGATTCTCATGCTGTATAGTATTTAAGTTTTGCTTAATTTTGTATTTTTCAGCATAACGACAACTAACATGATTGCATCGTGATTCATTGACAAATGAGCTATGTAGTTACCACTTTTGTGAAAACATGTAATTAGTGCTTAGTTTATACCACGAGTTAACTACTTTAAAACACTGTATGTTTTCCTATAAAATAAAATAAAATGAAAATGAAAATAGTTTTCCGGTATAGATGATATACGAGAAGATGTGTGTGTGTGTGTGTGTGTGTGTGTGTGTGTGTGTGTGTGTGTGTGTGTGTGTCAATTTTACACATTGTTGATAAACCTATGGTTAGGTACACATTTCACCAATTTTGTTACTCTTTTGCTGTCCTAACCCAATGTTGAATTTTTAAACATACTTACTTATTTAAATACTAAATTTTCATAACTACTTTTACAAGGGTTCAAAAGCAAAACATTTCTGCTTTTAAGTATTTCATATAATTCTATTATTTATTTTTAGTACATATGTATCTTCGCATTTAGTCTTAGCCTACAATCCTGCACATGTTTTTTAATCAAACTTATTGTAACTTTGTGCTCAAGAAACCCAAGGTACAGGCTATTTGTCTAGTTTAGGTTATGTATTACTGTATTAGCTGATAATTTTGGACAACTCATGTTAAAATCTGTTTGCGGCAAATAAATTACTCAATTTAAAAAAATGTTTACTCTTTGTCTACTATTTTAGGATGTTCAGTGAATGTTTGATGTTACAGTGGCGAGTCCGCCGGGCGGCGCGGGCGCACCGCGGGAGGAGGCTCCCCGCCCACCGCCGCCCCCCTCACCCCGCAACGGCACCCCTCCCAGTAAGCACGGTTAAGCGACTACGGCGGTTGTCACGATAAATTTAATTTTATAAATATATTTAAATGCATAGACAATAATTTTTCGTAATTTTTGCTTAAAGTAAGTAGGTAAATAATACTATAAATTCTTTCAAGGATAAAATAAAATCATTATCTAAGTGGACTATCAAATCCTAGCAGAGGCGAGGATAGAAATTCGTAAAATTTACTATACATACTGATAAAACCTTAAATTAGAAAAACATTATCTAGAATCTGTAGGAACAAACGAACTAACAATTACGCTTGTGAAGATATATTTCGATCTTAGGTACCTACTAATTTTAATATTATGTACATTGTACTTAGTTCAATGCCCGTTTAATATTTTTTTCTACGGAATTCAGGTTAATTTGAATAGGGCTATTTTTATCTAATGTTTTGTACCTAGAGGATTATGTCTGATGATAGTCAACATTTTAGTTTAACATAGGGGTTAAAATTTCTACAAATAATCCCTACTGTTCATTCTTGAATAACCAATTTAATAAAGCTTCGAGAAAAAATCGTGACAATCGCCATGTCAATTCGTGCACGTTACAAATAAAAGTCAATTTTTCAAATCCTTCGCATCCCGCACACGCTTGTGAAATGATCAGCTATCTCTTTTATTTTAATTTTATTCTAAATTTTTAGAGCTAGAACCCTTTGTTTTTCTCCTTAATTTATTCATAAAGTATACATAGTTTAGATTATATTGTTATTAGTTATCTTCAGGAAAATTCGTAGTTGTAGATTTTAGTTAGGTAGTTTGAAAGTTCTTAATGTGTATGTAATCTAGTAATAACAAAGTTAGAGATTCATCATTATTATACAAAACTGTAAGAAGTTAATTAACTTTTAAGACAGTAGATTGTTAGGCTAATAATACAACTATATTTTTAAAAAACACTACTTTAATACAAAAAATAAATGTAACAAAATAAGTACGCGTACGTAAGTATCGTAACAATTTGAGCAAATTGTAACGATTCAATACAAATCTCAATCACATTACGTTTTATATAAAAGTAACGGTGGCTATAAATAAAGGACTATAAAATATCTCACCAGAACGTGCATTTTAATGGTGGGTAAGGCTTACAAGTACAGACTTTGAAAGGGATAATGAGAGTATTTCGACGAAAGTTGCTTGTTAATTTCAAGTACTAGCTAATTAATGGTTGTAATGTTTTTGATAATAATGTTTTTTGTACAAAACCATTTTTGAATTTAGCTTACATGTTGTTCTATTTTTCAATTTTGTTGTTCAGTTGGTATTGTAATTTACAATTTTTTCTCTTTTATTTAGTCAAATAAAATCAAAATTTAATGGAACTCATCATTCTTGCGGCCTTACATCAACTATTCTCAATATACTTATTTTTATTTTACATCGCATAAATATCTGTCTACGCATCTGCTTACCCCTATAAACGCATTGCAACACCACAGCGTCAAGAGTGAAGGGACCGACCGGAGGACGCGACCATTCGCCGTTCACTCACACATTCATTCTATCGCCTAACGGACACGACGCGCATACGAATTTATATCATTTTAAATATTTGTAAAAATCACGAATTATACGCATTAGCTATCGAAGAGGATTTTTAATCATCACAAAAAAGATTTGGACCTTCAAGAACCGGATGCAGTAGAAGGAATCGGCGTGACCAGCATAAATCGGACGCACGAGACCGACATTAAAGGCATCATCGAGACCAGCATAAAACGGTCAGGCCAATCAATCCATTATTTCCCACATCATTTTTCATAATATTCCATGTTCAGTGCTTTATTTGTGATATTATTGTATAGCGTAATTAATACCGGGCGCGAGTGACATTGCAAATACCTACCCAAAGTTAATATTTCATCGCCATCTTTAGTGTGCTTAAAGAAGTTGCTTTGGGAAGTATCGTCGTCTTTCACAAACCATAATGAGCAAAAGCAAGCAAACTTCATCATCATCGGACACCAGTGATGATGAGATGATTAAGGAACTTAATAAGAAAAGAGGTATTGTTAAAGGCAAATTAACATTATTTATGAAGTATGTAGATTCTTTAGAAAAGTTGCAAGTAACGGACATTATCATTACCGAGTTACAAACGCGTCTACAAAAAGCAGAGTCATTGCTGCAGCACTTTTCAGAAGTTCAAGATTTAATTGATTTAAAAGTACCTGACAGTCAAATTGAAAAAGAGTTACTAGAACGAGAAACCTTTGAAAACCAGTTTTATACTTATGTTGCTAGATCTAAGTGTATTTTAAATGAAAACAGGTCTGAAAATCAAACTTCTGTTAAAAGTGCAATTAAGTTACCTACAATTTCACTACCATCCTTTGACGGCTCGTATGATCATTGGCTCGAGTTCCGGGATACCTATCTGTCTCTAATTCACAACTCTAAAGAAATAGATAATGTTCAAAAATTTCATTATCTACGCTCATCACTTACAGGTAACGCATTAATGGTAATTAAATCCTTAGAGTTTTCTTCTAAGAACTATACTATAGCCTGGGATCTGTTAGAAAATAGATATAACAATAATCGTTTACTTGTGCAAAATCACGTCAAAGCCTTGTTTTCTATTCCGTCATTAAATAAGGAATCGTCTATTCAAATTCGTAAACTAATAGACAGTGTTATGAAAAATATACGTGCCCTTAAAACTCTAGGCGAACCAACCGAGCATTGGGACACTTTAGTTATTTATTTAATTACTTCCAAATTAGATGCGTCCACGGAACGCGAATGGGAGGATTATAAAAGTAGTCTTTTAACGAATAGAAATGAATCGAGTTCAAAATTAAGTCTAGATGATTTGGTAAATTTTCTTAAGAATAGGGCCGACGTACTAGAAACTATTAACTTGTCACACAGTAAACACACGATAGACAGCACTCCAAAAAGGTCGTCGAATCAAAACAAGTCGCATAGTTTCGTATCAACTCAAAATAAGTTTTCCAAATCGTCTAGCACAAAACGTTCTCGTAATTGTAATATGTGCAACGCGAATCACCCGCTTTATTCCTGTAACGCGTTTTTGAACTTGTCAATTAAAGATAAATTAAAATTCATTGACGAGAAAAAGTTATGTCGTAATTGTTTACGCGCAGGGCACGCGGTAACTGAGTGTTGGTTCGGACCGTGCAAACTATGCAATAGGAAGCATAATAGCTTAGTTCACAGCGATCACTGCGACGAAACCGGTTCACATACATCAACAGTCGCGCATATCGTGACATCGTTGCCGCAGGACACAGCTACTGCTAACAGCGAAAACATTACGTCATTGCACTCTTCAGCTTACAACACAACAAACACGCTTCAAACCGCGGATAAGGATACAGCACATTCATTATCAGAGACTGTATTACTCTCCACAGCTTTAGTGGAGATCGCGGACAGCAATAATCACTACCACACCATTCGCGCATTACTAGATAACGGTAGTCAACATAGTTTTATTACTGAATCGTTATGTAAAAAACTATGTATTCCATTATTCAAGTCCACTGTTCAGGTCTCCGGTGTAGGCAACACGGTGACTCAGTCCACACAATCATGCGAGATAAGTTTGAGATCGAAAGCTAAAGATTATAATACGCGCTTTAATTGCTTAGTTTTGCCTCAAATTACCGCTCAATTGCCATCATTATGTACTAAATCACACGTAAATATTCCTGATAATATACAGTTATCGGACCCCAGCTTTTATAAACAATTTGAAATTCAGTTATTAATCGGTGCAAATAAATTCTGGGAATTATTAGATACGGGATTAATACGCTTAAATAGTGGTCCTTATTTGCAAAACACTAAGTTGGGTTGGGTCATATCGGGTTCACTGTTAAATAATCAACAATCACGCGTTAATAAAGTGCAGTGTAACTATTCGCAATCATTGGACACTCAACTTAGACAGGTTTGGGAATTAGAAGAAATAAATTCGCCTAAAAATCTCACTGTAAATGACGGTATTTGTGAAAACTTATTCAAGCAGACGACTTATCGCGATAGTGAAGGCCGGTTCTGCGTGCGCATTCCATTAGCGGAGGCTAGTGACACACTAGGCGACTCGTATACGATCGCGGAAAATAGATTTTATGCTCTCGAACGCAAATTAGACCGTAGTACACCTGAGTATAAGAAATTGTATTGCGATTTTATGAGCGAATATTTAAGTTTAGGACACATGAGTCGCGTTCACGAATACTCATCACCTAACTATTTTCTGCCACATCACGGAGTATTAAGGGAACAAAGCAGTACCAGTAGGCTACGAGTGGTATTCGATGCTAGTACTAAAACGTCATCGGGCAAGTCACTTAATGACATCCAATTGACTGGTCCTAGTTTACACAATGACATTTTAACCATTTTATTACGTTTTCGTCAATTTAATTATGTGGCTTGCGCCGATGTCGAAAAAATGTACAGACAAGTTAATATCCAACCCGACCAAAGAAATCTACAATTAATTTTGTGGCGAGAAAATAAATCAGACGATCTCGGTGTATATCAGCTTAACACGGTAACCTACGGCACGGCGTCCGCGCCTTATCTAAGCATACGATGCATGAAACAGCTGGCGGCGGAGTGCGAGGACGACGTCATTAAACGCGTCATAGACGAAGACTTTTTTGTTGACGATCTGATAACGGGATCCGATGATCAAAAATCATTATTACAAATTTGCGAAGGGGTATCTGACGTGTTAAAATCCGGATGTTTTCCTCTTCGTAAGTGGGTATTTAACTCAGAAGTTTCTTCAATAGATCAAACACGGGAACTATCTTTAGGCGAAAATTGTCTAACCAGAACTCTTGGCTTGGGTTGGTATCACTCTCAAGATTTACTACATTTTACGACAAGAATCAATCGAGAGGTGACTCCTGTCACTAAACGCGTCATATTATCGATTGTTTCTCAAGTCTACGATCCGTTAGGTTTGTTATCACCGTCAATTATAATAGCAAAGATACTTTTACAAAAATTGTGGCTGTGTAAATTGGACTGGGATGATCCAGTACCTAAAGACATTTTAATTGTTTGGCAAAAATTTATTAATACGCTTGAATATTTACACAATATACGTATACCTCGCCACGTTAGGAAACCAAACACAAAATACACGGATTTACATATATTCACGGATGCATCGCAGGATGCGTACGGTGCATGTGCATACGTGAGTACGTACGACGATAATTCACCTGTAACAGTCAGATTACTTTGTGCCAAAAGTAAAGTGGCACCCGTCAAACCAGTGACTATGCCGCGTCTTGAATTATGCGGAGCTCTGGTTGGCGCGAAATTGTACCAAAAAATTATTAAGTCATGGAGATTAAATTTTAACAATGTTTACTTTTGGTCAGACTCCACCATAGTCGTTAATTGGATCAGAATGTCACCGAAATTATTAAAACAATTTGTACAAAATAGAGTAGTACAGATTAATGAGTTAACCGGTGAATTACCGTGGTCACACGTCGCTGGTATAGACAACCCTGCTGACCTGTTATCCCGCGGGCTTCCACTCGACGCGCTTCAACATTCGGATATGTGGTGGCACGGGCCAGCATTCTTATATGATATTAAGAATAATTTCACTCGAAGTAATGATGAAAATAATATTAATTTACAAGATATACCTGAATTAAAAACAACTGCAATTTCATTAATTTCACACGCAAATAATAATAATATTTTTAATTTTGAACGTTTTTCAAATTTTAATAGGATGAGACGTGCAGCAGCCTATGTGTTACGATTCATAAATAATTCGCGTAAAAAGGTAAAGTCAGACCGTAACACTGGTCCACTTTCAGTTGATGAATTAAATAAGTCAACTTTAATTTTGGCTCACCTCTCACAGAAGATGTCTTTTCCCGATATTCACAACGCGTTAGTGAAGGGCTCACCTTTGAGATTACCCAAAAACATATCCAGCCTTGACATATTCTTGGACTGTGATGGTCTTATCAGAGTAGGAGGCAGATTAGAAAATTCAGAGACTTTTCCCTACGATAAAAAACACCCGATATTGTTATGTTCCAAACATATCTTTACGCGACTCTTATTCCAATTCGAACACAAGCGATTACTTCACGCTGGTCCACAGCTACTTTTGGCTACGATTAGAGATAGCTGGTGGCCACTCAGAGGTCGTGATTTAGCAAGGCAAACAGTCCATAAATGCGTTACATGTACTCGCCAGAAAGGGAAGCCACTGTCTGTAAAGATGGCAAACTTACCTCTCGAAAGGATCGAATCGGGGTATCCATTTCTAAGATCCGGTGTAGATTACGCTGGGCCTATGATGATATTGAATCGCAAAGGAAGAGGGGCTAAATTAGAAAAATGTTATATTTGTATTTTTATCTGTTTCGCAACTCGTGCAGTTCATTTAGAACTAGTAACTAGTCTTAACTCTGAGGCGTATATACTGGCTTTAAAACGGTTTATCTCTCGACGGGGAAAACCCGCACAAATATTTTCCGATAATGGGAGAACATTCGTAGGAGCATTAAAAGACTTTTCTCAGTTTCTCAATACGAACAAAAATGATATTATTAATTATACTGCCAGCGAAAATATTAAGTTTAATTTTATACCACCCTATTCGCCTCATTTTGGTGGTTTGTGGGAGGCGGGGGTGAAATCCTGTAAGCACCATCTCCGTCGTATAGGAAACGCTAATCTGACTTATGAGGAATACGCCACACTAATATCAGAAATTGAAGCTCTTCTTAACTCCCGACCTATGTATCCCTTATCTTCTGATCCAAACGACCTACTTCCTCTTACTCCAGCCCACTTCTTGATTGGCCGGCCGCTCGTCGCACCCGCTTGTGCAGATCTCACAGCTGCGACAACATCGCGCCTTACTCGCTATGAACGCGTCGAGCAAATGCGACAGAGCTTCTGGAAACGCTGGTCTAAAGAGTACATCGCGGAACTACAGACGAGAACTAAGTGGCAGAACAACAAAGACACCATATTACCTAATACTTTGGTGCTCATAAAGGAGGACAATCTGCCACCCCTAAGATGGAGATTAGGAAGAATTCTACGCACATTTCCAGGAAAAGATGGACTTGCTCGCATGGCTGACATTAAAACAGCCAATGGAGTCATCCAAAGGTCATACCCTAAAATATGTCCACTACTGAAAGAAGAATGACACTACAACACGGCGCGGCAGCAACTACTCTTCGTTGGAGGCAATTGCTCCAAGGCGGGGGACTTGTCTACGCATCTGCTTACCCCTATAAACGCATTGCAACACCACAGCGTCAAGAGTGAAGGGACCGACCGGAGGACGCGACCATTCGCCGTTCACTCACACATTCATTCTATCGCCTAACGGACACGACGCGCATACGAATTTATATCATTTTAAATATTTGTAAAAATCACGAATTATACGCATTAGCTATCGAAGAGGATTTTTAATCATCACAAACAATATCATTTTTCAACCTTGTACCGGCCCGTATTAGTAGGCCTGTGTAGTAAAACTTGTTAATGTAAGAAAAGGTACTTAGTAGTGTGTAATGTGTGTAGCTGTGGGCGAGTGCTTGCCTTGGAAACATGGTGCGCAGGTTCGAACCCCGGCTCGCACCACTGATTTCTTTAATTAATCATGTGCGAATCGTCTTTGTGCGATTGTTACTAGCTTTCGGTGAAGGAAAACCACGTGAGGACACCTGCATGTCTAAGAAAGTCTAACTAGCTTTCGAATGACGTGTAAAGTCCACCAACCCGCACTTGGTCAGCGTGGTGGACTATGGCCTCAGCCCCTTCATCTTGAAGGGAGGCCCATGCCCAACAGTGAAACATAAACAAGGGCTGATATTATTTTAGTGTGTGTGTGTGTGTAGTGATACTGGCCTCTAATTTTTGTGGGTCTGTAGCTGCTACAGTCATGAAGTACGTTACAAATATGTAAAGTAATCGTAGACCAACTTTTGTGTTCTTAATTGTTAGGCATTACCGTAATTATGATGATTTAATTTTGCATAATAAAATAAACGGAAGCATGTTTATAAGTGTTTTTACCTCAAAAAATGAGGCATTATTACATAATTGTAATACTTATTAAATAACTTGTGTTGCATGTGTGCCTGTTTTCAACTACTTAATATTTTTTTATTTACCTATTTAAAAGTATTGACTCTATGTTCGCATGTACCATGAATTAGTGTAAATACCTATGTATATGTATAGTTTATATGTTACTATTTACTAGTGAATTTGTTTAGTTTCACACTTGATGGTTTTTCTACATTCTATGGTTATTCTATAGTTGGTGGCTATGAATTTGGCACGGTAACCACCGGAACGCACTTCGACCCAATTGGATTTATTGTGCATGACAGTGCCCTTACTCTGTTGCTGCCTAGTCGACAGTTCCATACCATAGGGTACCCCACGATTGCGCCAGCTTGGCTGTACATAATCATCTAGTGTAGGTCAGGGTACTCCCATAAGTTTTTTAAATCTTTAAACTAACTTTAAATAACTGTATGTAGAGGTATAACTTGAAAGCCAGTGATGACATGTGGTACTGAGACGTGGTCTCTAACGGCTGGCCTTTTAGAAAAGTTCAGAGTCACACAACGAGCCATGGAGAGAGCTATGCTCGGAGTTTCTTTGCGCGACAGAATCCAAAATGTGGAGATTTGCCGAAGAACTAAGGTCACCGATATAGCTCTCAGAATCTGCAAGTTGAAGTGGCAATGGGCAGGTCACATCGCTCTAAGAACCGATAACCGTTGGGGAAGAAAGGTTCTCGAGTGGCGACCACGAACCGGAAGACGCAGCGTAGGTAGGCCTCCCACTAGGTGGACAGACGACATTGTGTGCGTCGCAGGTAACCGGTGGATGCAGACAGCCAATTGTCGTTCATTGTGGCGTTCTAAGGGGAGGCCTATGTTCAGCAGTGGACATCTTCCGGCTGATTATGATGATGATGATGATAATGAGAGGTATAACTTACGGCGGCAGGCATCTTATGGTACAACAGTGATTGTTGCTATGTGATATGTGGTGCCCGTGAGGTGTCCGGGTAAGAATTACACCCATCTATCTTCTGCCGTTGGCCGTTGGTAAGAGGCAACTAAGGGAAAACAAGAAGACGGGCAGCAGCGTTTCTCTATTGAATTATCAACCGATGTGTTACTAGCGTGGGGATTATGGCAACCCCTCCCTTCTAAGGAGGAGGCCTTTATTCAGCAATGGACGTTTTTTGGCTTAGTAAAATATGTTGTATGTTCCATTTTTAATAATAAATCAAATATTAAAAAAAATGGCTTACTGAAAATGACAATGTCGTGCGCGGTCGTAAAATAAAGTAAATATAGTGAAACCTTTTGAATTTTTACAAGTGGGTATATAATGAGCCACTAGCCTACAAATAGATCAGTGTCCTTAATGACTTCATTAGATTGGTTCCTTGTAAATAATAACCTGCTCTATAAGCTTTTTTTTGCGTTGAGATAATCTTCTTGTTCAATGATTGGTGAATATTTTTACCGTTTTATAGCGTTTAAGCATTCATTGTATTTCTAGGATATACAATCACTTTAACTCAACAACGCCGTGGCAAAATAACAACGACCCCCTTCTGTCTTTGATTTTAACAGACTATATCGTGAATATGTAAAAAGTTAAGTAAGTATATAATTTGTATTCATATTTTTGTCCCCATGGTTCCTAAATATCATCTGTCAACTTATGTGACCATAGATTTTCTTTTTAGAGTGTAGGTAACCATATAGGAGATATCTGCACCTGACTACATCGTAATTTAAATCTATTCTATAAATTGTACAAAAGGAAAAATCATTTAATAAGTCTTTAAATACTTTTTGTATTATTTTAAAGTTTTTATATCTAACTTTCAAACCATTTCTAAGCCTGTTTTTCAGCTTTCACTGGCCATTGGATCAGCAGTAAAAACGTCATTACCGTAGATTATCTTGAGTGAACTAACCTTTAAACCACCTTCAATAAAAGAATATATCTTGCGTGTTTCAAGATGTACCACGATTCTTGAGATATATGAGCGGTGCAAAACCTAGGCCATTAAGGAGCTATAGTTTTTATGAGTGTGTTTTTTTATATAATTCTAAGCCATTAACGTCCTACGGTAAACGTAAAAGAAATCCCACGTCTTCTTCTTTATCTAGCAAAAGCATTTAATCTTAAAGTGCTTCCGTTACTGAAGCTTGATAGCTTATTCATGGCAAGAAATATATGTTTAGTAAAATCTAGATAGACATTGGGTCAAGTAAGATTAGGTTAGATTTCCAGTGAGCACTGGGTCAGGTTCCCGGGAGGGCTTAAATGCGGCGGGTTCAAAGGCAAGGCACACACTAAGCCTAACCCTATGTCTCACCCATTCAACAACGGCAGTCAACCAGTTCTCATATTTACCAAGTCACAAACTGATGTGGGTGACAAACTGGTGTGATACCTATGTTCAGCAGTCTTTTGAAAACTCCAAATTTTTTGAGTAGTAAATTGTTAATTTCTAATTCCAAATCCATACAGGCCAAAGTTAAAAGAAGAACAAAAAATACTTACCTCTACCCATCTCTATTGATTATCTATGAAACTGCACTTCCATAGATTATTATAACGGTATCTGGAGACTAAGTACATTATCAAGTCCCTAGAGAATCTGAGCACGCCACAGGGTATGTAGCCCCTGACCCGTCCCCTGTGTTTATCTTCAACTTACCTCTAATGTATTTATATCAAGTTACGTCGATACTGGACTCGAGTTTCTGAGTAAACAGCATTTTCTGCTCGCTTTTATGCATTATTTTTTGTCTGGTTTCATCTTTAAACAGATGTTTAGTTTAGCTAGAGTAATACTAAAATTATTAATGGTTAGCTACATGCATATTGGATGTTATTGGGGTAAAAAATATTAAGAATAAACAAAAGGACGAGGGATGGTGCCCATATTTGAATTCTTTAAAATAATTATGCTGTTGATCTCGGAATATTAAGTACCTAATATTCAGAGACCAACAGCTAGATATAACTTATTTTCTAATTAACAAAATGTGTCTAGTATATAAGTATCAGTAGTTAAATATTTGGAAGGTATACATACCTGCCAGCTTGTGCCATCGGTAAATTTTCAGGTACCAGGTGCAAAGAAAAGCATAATAATATCGAAGACCAAGAATTCAGCCGCAAATGTTTTACAGACGCATCTGGCAGAAATTAACGCTGATCGAAAGTGTGTGTGTATCTACTATTATTTGTTAATGATATTCTGTAAACCAGAGATGAAAATCAGAACGAAAGACAGGAGAAAGAAAAACATCTAAATCAGACAGAAACAAATCAGAACTTATATTTATTTAGCACCTGGTACCTATAAATAGGGAACATGCATGAATAATAATTCAATAATAACAGTAATTGTAAAAAGTGCATTACTGGAAGATTTATTCAAAATCTTATATTTCTTTACAAAATATTTCCTTTTGAATTTACGTAAATTGAAACGTAATTTCAAACACCACGTGACGTCACTACCCATCAGCTCTTTGAATATCTACTCTGTGGCCATGACAACTTATACAGACATAAAACGGAGTGAAGTCAGAATCCGTCACATCACATCGCGTTTCCGAGCAAATTTTGAGAAGTCATCTTTTAATTTGCAATATTTTAATTAATGTTTGCCAAAACCAGCTCCTGCCATAATAAGATTGCTTCTTTTTTACTAAATCTAAGCCAGAGGTAGGGATAGACAGGTCATTCCCGCTCTGTAGAACAGTGGTAGCAGGCTGTTGTTTTCAGTGCCTTTCAAGTTTTCGAAAGTGCTTTATAAAATTCTCTTTATTCGACACCCAACACATCAAAACTAATTTTTATAACAGTTATATTTAACAGTTAAGTGATTATACTCACACAGGCGTCTATCAAATTGTCCATAATAAGCAGCTGCCATAAGAAGCTGACATAATACTACTTTCTACATATTTATCGAATATTCAATATAATTTGAGGTACAATAATATTCAGCCGAATAAGGGTGTCTGCCTTGCTCGAAGCGGATAGAACGACTGGTTTCCATGACAATCTTTAAGGAAGCTACCCGTAAATAATACAAGCTTTGTACATTTCTCAATTTCGTTTAGTGTAAAGTAGGTAATGTAATCTTAAAATCTCCAATTAAATTGGAAGGACGTCAAGATTCAATGTTTATAATGATGTCTGCTTTCATCAATTGTGCTAATAGGATTTAGATATGTAATAAAGAATATGATTATGTATGATATACTATCACTTACATATCAATATAACCCTTGTAATATAACTTTAAATAGTTCAATTCACCTGCCCCGTAGAGAAAAATGTGCCTACGCTTTGTGTAATGGGACCATAGACAAACGCGTACTCTATTCTTAACTCTATGGGTTTAATACCAAAAGAGTCTCTTATCTTTATCCTAGGGTTGTCCAACCATTGTTATACGAGTATATAAGTACGTTATTCATTTATTTCCATGGTATATTTCTAGTACACACAGAAATCTAAATAACATGTCATTTCGATTTCTGTGATTTATAGCTAATTGTACTTCATCATCACCATCCGGAAGACGTCCACTGTTAAACATAGGGCTCCCCCCTTGAACGCCACAATGGGCGACAATAGGCATGACTAATTTTGAAAAAATACTCCATAATGTACTTACGGGTCTACTATTGCCGAAAATAATTATATTTTTGCATTAAATTTACAATTAATAGCAATATTTAAAAATTTTAAAATAGAGTTTGAATTTCGTTCCAAAACGATGGCCGGTGCATGGCGCCATGTTGTGACGTCACTACGGTAAATAAACATCTGTCTAGGTATAAAAGTTAAAAGTGAATCATTGTATGAAAGAAAAAAGTTGAGATGACAGTTTGACAGTTGTTTATTTACACAGGATTGACGTCATTCACTCTAAGCAGCGTTTATTACAAAATGGCGATTAGCTGTATTTAAGTAATTTATTTGCTTAAATATCACGAAAATCTCTCTATTATTATGAAAATGAGATGCATTTTTGGAATCAGTGCAATTTGTTCTAATATTTAAAACCACAGATTTATTGGTATTGTGTTACAGTCATCATGCCTATTGGTTGTTTTTGTCCACCGGGTAGGGACCTGCGACGCGCACTATGTCGTCAGTTCACCTGAAGTCTTACCTACGCTGGGTTTCCGGGTTAGTGGTCGCCACTCGAGAATCTTTCTTCCCCGTCTGTTATTAAATTTTATTTGACCTCCTAAAATAAATCTGCTGATCATTGAAGTGGACTACTTCAACTGGAGAAGTAAATCCACCTTACAGAAGATCAGACGAGTAAGGAAACCTTCTACGTGCGTTCCGGTTCAGCGATAGTACCTAAGTAGGGTTGCTAATATTCTACAAATGTTTTGAGTTTTAAAATGTGCCTGAAATAACGTCGAGTTTAATATTTGCATACTCATATCCCTGGATTATAATCATCATCACCAGCCGGAAGACGTCCACAGCCTCCCCCTTCGAACGCCTTAATGAACGACAATTGGCTATTTGCACCCAGCACCTGCAACGCGCACAATGTAGTTAGTCCACCCTTCACTGCGTCTTCCGTTTCGTGGTCACCACTCTAGAACCTTTCTTCCCCATCGAGTATCGATTCTTCGAGCGATGTGGCCTGCCCATTGCCACTTCAACTTGTAGATTCTGAGAGCTATGTCTATCTCTATCTCTGGATACCATTAAGAAACTGAATATAAACTCTGCTTTCTGAACAGGAAAACCAATAACAAACCAAGCAATAAATAACGGTAATATTGTTGGTACTATGATATTATTGATCAAAAGTCCCAACCAATGTGAACCCACCACGACGAAGGCAAAAGGAACAACAATGTATTCCATGTAACATTTTTATGGGTTTCTTCGTTTCTATATGATTCCCAACTCTTATATACTCAAATGCCCTTTGAGAATACAGTACCCATACCACAAAGACTTGTCACGTAACGGATGGTTAGAGTAGGGTAGAGAGAACCCGGAGACCGCTACTAAGATAGGTAAGTAACTAAGGGGGAAGTAGCAATAAAGAATGAGAACTCAGGACTTACAATATAACTATAATTACAGATAAAAACGTTACAGTTCTCTAGCGACAGTTACGCAGTTCGTTTCACCGGGTCGGGAACGCGGACACTTATTAGCGTAAGATCACGTAACTTGCTTGCAAAGATTCCTGGGCGGAGGGAAGCCTGGCGGCGTGCCAGATGGCACGACCGCAGCCAGGCCGTTGGACGCCGGCAGGTTTAGCACCGGCCACGACACTCAACCAGCAGGCTGGCCGATGGAAAAGGGGTGCGGGCGTCAGCACGCCACAGCAGCAGCACCCGTAGATATGTGGCCTCTGGCGTAGATAATGGCCGATTCCGGCTCAAGACCTGGTTAAGCTCGGCCTCCGGTCTTGCGACTCTAGGCTGTAGACCTTAGGCTTTCACTCGTCTCCAGGCTCCAGATTAAGCCTTCCGATCCAAGACTTCAGACCTCCATTTTCAGACTCCGTTTTCAGACTGACCTTTAATTTTCTTCTCCCCACTTGACAGCTCCTTGTCTAAATTTAAATTTTTAATTTGGATTAAAAATAAATACAAATATTTATAAAAAAGATGAGGTATGACAATGGAGGTTGATATATGAAGAATGATATGAGGTGATACACTACAGACTTTTTTAAACGCCGAGTAGAGATTTTTGTTGTTAATTATTCAGTAGATTTATAGTTATACGTACGCACCGCGCACCGGGAATATAAATATTTTATATCGTTAACTCTCAAGAGATTTTAAGAGGACAAGTAAGTCTTTTTCCTTTTATCGGAAAATCAATACAAACAAGTAGTATCTTCTTTACATAGTTTAAAACAAAGTGCTGTTTGTACGCTTAGATCTTTTGACAACGTATTTTAATGCAGTTTTCTGCAATACATAGAGTGATTCAAGAGAAAGGTTTATTATGTAGTAAGCGCGGGCGGAGCTGCACGGGTCATCTAGCACATTATAAAAGCACAAAAAGCACGACTGCGAATAAACAAAATAGTCTTTTTAAATTTTTAATATTTGTACAAATATTTGAACTTGACTTTTGGTAAGAACCTTAACTTTATGAAAAAATATATAGCCTATGTTAACGAAATAATTATCATAATTCAAAAGCCTGTAGGCGGGGCTAAAGAAATAGATCGACCTATTTACTTACAATTACATACATATACTATCCTCCTCCTCGCGTCGCCTCGGGTCGTGATTACCCCCAAATGACACACTAGCCAAGACAACTTGGCACCAACTTTTCCTGTCAGCGGCGATGTGTAGCGCTCTATTTGTCTGATAGACTTGCGGATCTGGTCCACCCAACGCATGGGACCAGCTACTTTCCCAGTTACCATGAGACGTTCCAGGTTTTCATTACTACGTCTGGCAATGTGGCCGAAATAAACCAGTACTTTCCGGAGACAGTCACTGGACAACCTTGTCTTTATGTTGAGCTCGCGCAGAATGGAGTTGTTTGCGCGGAAGGCTGTCCACGGAATCTGCAGCAATTTCCGCCAGCACCACATTTCAAAAGCATCGATGCGGTCTCGTTCTGCTTTCTTCAGTGTCCATGTTTCAACCCCGTAGTTAAAGACTAAGAAGACGAGGGTGTTAACAAGCCTCACTTTGGTATTCCTTGAAATGTTCCTGTCTACATATCCTGCTAGACCTGGTCCCATTTACGTGGGGTCGGCCTTCCTTGTCCGCAGTTTCCATTTGGCACGGTTTTGTGCTATGTCTTTGTTCAAATCTTCTGCTTTCAGGTCTTTTTCAACCGTCGTCAACCAAGTAGTGGGTGGTCTTCCTCGCGAGCGCTTCGCTGTTGGCATGTTTAGGGCAAGTTTCACCATATGGTCCTCCGGCCGTCTTTGGATGTGGCCATACCACCGCAAACGTTTTTCTTTGACCTTGTCGATGATCGGGGCAACTTTGAAACTTCCTCGTATGTACTCATTACGAATTTTGTCAAGTAGTGTGACTCCCGCTGACCAGCGTAGCATGCGCATTTCTGTAGTGTGTAGTTTATTTAACTGCTGTTTGTTGATTGCCCAGCATTCTGAACTATACAGATAGGCAGGTCTAACGGCTGTCTTGTACAGCTGCCCTTTAATTCTAAGAGGCATTTTTCGATCACACATGACGCCTGTGAGTTGTCTCCACTTCATCCATCCCGTTGTTATTCTATGAGTGACATCCTTATCAATTTTACCATCGTTGCTAAGTATAGAGCCTAGGTACTTAAATTGTGTCACTGTAGGGATACGTGTATTTTGTATTGAGATGCTAATATTATTAGGGTTACTGACACTATCAAAAATGCATGACATATGTTCTGTTTTCTTTCTACTAATTTTTAGTCCATTTGTTTCAAGTGCTTCCACCCAAGAATCTAAGTTAACTTGGAGTTCGTCCACGCTATCCGAGATCAAGACAACATCATCAGCGTATAGAATGTTCCATGGTAATGGCTTTTGGCACTGTTTTGTTAAATGGTCCACAGTAGTATTAAAAAGTAATGGGCTAAGCGTAGAGCCTTGATGCACCCCGACTCTAATTTCAAACTTTTCCCCTCTGCCTGCAGGGCTTAAGACTTGGGTGGTGACATCTTCGTACATGTCTTTTATAAGGTTGATGTAATACTCTGGTATTAATTGTTGTCTGAGTGCTTCCCAGATAAGGTCCCGTGGGATATGATCGAAAGCCTTTTCCAAGTCTATAAAAACCATATGAAGGTTGGTCTTGTTAGCTTTGGCCTTTTCCATCATTATTCGAACCGTCTGAATAGCATCTGAGGAGCTCCTCTCGGCCACAAAGCCACATTGATTCTGTGATATTGTTATACATTGTCTCAATCTGTTATTCAAAATTCGTTCCCAGATTTTAAGTGTGTGCGACATGAGTTTTATAGCCCTATAATTACTACATTCCCTAACGTCCCCTTTTCCCTTATAAATTGGTATTAGAATGCTATTGCGCCACGAGGGCATTTAGGTATTGAGTAGCCCTGGAGTAATCTTGAAAATAGTCTGAGCAGCCAATTTATCCCATGGATTTCCAAGTGCTTCCAGACTTCTGCAGGAATTTCATCGGGTCCTGGTGCCTTGTTATTTTTCATTTGCTGTATGGCTATTTTAACTTCTTCTGGGGTTATATCCAGAGGTGGCCCCTGCACTATCTCAGGTCTGCAGTAATCATGTTTTCTGTGATGGGACACGTTCAGTAGGTGCTGATAGTACTCTGTCCATCGGTTTTTAATGTCTTTGTCTTCTGTCAGATGTTCTGTCCTTGAAATGTTCCTGTCTGCCCAAACTTTATGCAGCTGTGTCATTGCGTTTTTGGCGATCGCTATTCTTCGGTGAACTTCTAATTCGCAAGATCCATTGTTGCAAATAGTGGAGCCGAGATAGTTAAACTGTTCCACGACTTCTAGCTTCAGCGCACCGGTGAGTTCTAATTTTCCTGAACGGCACTTACTTCTTCCAGCTTGTTGAGCAGTGTTACCATCTCGGCCTCGCTAGCAACTAGGAGTGTGGTGTCATCGGCATAGCGCAAATTCGTAACTTTTGTCCCCCCGATCGTGACACCACCCTCATATTCCTCGCATGTTCGTCTCATAATGTACTGTATGTACATATACTATACATACCCTCAAAAAACATAGTTCTCCTTCTGGTGTTTTTATTTTAATGATTACATGTATAAAAGATAAAATAATTCCTAATTATGCAAAATAACTAAAACGGGGGTTGTAAGTGAGCTAAGTGCATCCTTTTGTGATAGATATGGATGTGCCTTTTCTGTTCTATTCTTGTGTTAATTATATTTTATTATTCCTATAAATTTCCTAGTACAATCAAAATTTATTTATTTCTTTTTCCCACTTTTTTCGTTCCATTTCTTTCGTTTTCTTCGTGCGCCCAACATTATTTACCATACCAAGCATTGGTTGTGAAATAATAAAAAATACGGGAAAGCTCTCCCCCTCGTTGACATGACAACGGGGTAGCAACATAACACCTCACTGAAAATATCTATTGCGGGAAAATCGCGGTGGTGAAAGCTTCGAATTTCAGGGCAAATTTGAATTGAATCGCGCAAAGAAGGAAATAACTAATGTGTACTCCCACACTCCCACAATGACAGATGTGTGTCTCCACATTAGTGTGTATTATTTGTACCTTCCGTGGCGCAGAGGGAAACCATTTGCTTTGCAAACCAGAGGTCATGGGTTCGAATCTTGCGGGGAGCAACGACTTTGTGTAGTTGTTCTTTACTGACTAGGACAATGCAGGCCGATCACCTGATTGTCTGTAAAGTAAGATGATCCATGCGTCAGATAGGCATGTACAAAGTGGGTCCTGCGCCTGACGTTTCACCGGTCGTGTCGGTCTTCCGAACGTAGTTCTTACTGAGTAGTCTGTGGTCTTCCGTCCCATCGTATTGTGAGAGGTAAACGAAGAGAGAGTGCACTTGTGTCTACGCAAGCATTTGTTCTTCTTCGAAATATCATCTTTGACCGGTTTTGTAAAATCAACTGCTTAGTTGCAATACTGCGTGGTGGTAAGTGATGGATGGAGGCACACTTACTGCTGCACTTATAAACGTCAAATAGATTTAATGATCATTAATTCAAGTCGCATCGCAGTCAGTTAAAACTTTTGATCCAAAGGGAACTCCCGCTATCCCTACTTATCTTATATTCAAAATTAATTCTGGTATCCTAATTAATTGTCATTGTTATAATAATTAGAAACCAGACATCCAATTACAGCGTGGGCGAGATAACATCGGTCCTCGTCCAGAATAGCTCATGTTTATTTAAATACAAAATAAGCTATTTTAATATGTAATAACAGCTTATTGAGTGAGCGCTTGCCTTGGAAAAGAAGCGCAGTTTCGAATCCCGGCTCGCACCTCTGATTTCTTTAAAGAAAAAGAAAGAAAAATAAATTTATTCAACGACATAAAAAAATCTTAAAATAAACGAAAGTATAAAAAAATAACTAAAAACTACACCACTACCCTTTAGTTAGCTTTTGGAAAACATCGTTAGGAAACCTGCATGTCTGAGAAAGCCTAGCTTTCGCATGACGTGTGAAGTCCGCCAACCCGCACTTGGCCAGGGTATTGGACTATGGGCTAAGCCCCTTCCTCTTGAGTGGAGGTCCGTGCCCAACAGTGGGACCAAAACAATATTGTAATAGATCTTCGTGTTAGGGCGCGTCCGGTTAGGTATAACTGCACTATCAAAATATTCTACAACCGAACTGCAATGTGAACACTTGTGTGCCGGTGTGAAGGGCACTGTAGCTGGTGGAATTACCAAGCTTCATAACTAATGTCTCGTGTGATGAGCAGCAGTGCAGTACACATGCCCATGAGGAGGCATGACGCTTCCCACCAGGCTAACGGTCTGTTAGTCTTGTCTTTAAGTTAGCAGTAATCTTCGTCACTCGAGACATTAGTCTTTCGAGTCCGGGAAATGCGCAAAATACTTTTTAGGGTTCCGTACCTCAAAAGAAAAAACGGAACCCTTATAGGATCACTTTATATATACATTTGTAATTAAATCATAAAAAATATAGTCTTGATTAGGTACCCTTCCCTCCCAGTGCGGCGACAACTTCGAGGAAGTTTTTTACCTAGTTTAAGTGTACATATTTGTAAATAAACTGTCTTGATTTAAAGTACGTTTTGTACGGAACCCTCGGTGTGCGAGTCCGACTCGCACTTGTCCGGTTTTTTCTTTCTTTATGTCTTCACATTCGTGTAGTGATTATTTTTATCTTATTTTATTAATTACCTTAATTTATCAAACATTCAACAAATAATACATTCTCCAAATAATCTGCATATAACAACAGGGCTCTTTATAATTCCGGTTTTGAATACCATTCGTTGAGTATTCCGGGTATTCTGAATATAGACGTGTATTTATGAATAGGAGTTTAAGCTTCGTACATTTCGAGAGACATTATTTATGTCGTTTGCTAAAATGGGAATGCAATATTAATGCCATTTTAATGAGGTGGGTAGGTTTTCCAGGTAGCAGGTCCTTTGTGCAAGGAATCGTCTGGGTAGTTACCACGTAAGAACATACCACGACAGGGTCAGATAATTATACTGTGTTCCGTATTGAAGGGTACTATAACTATCTAAATAAAGCTGAACGTCTTGCATTTCTGAGTCACTGAGTTTAAATAAAATATTTGGATTGGACACTTCGGAACCCATACTGAAAATATTGGTAAGTCCATCTGGAAATCTTACAAAGGACTACAAACAGTTAGCGCCACTTTTGCCAGCTGGAAAACTCCTCAAACCAGAGGCCATCCAGGAAAGTAATCTCATAATTTGTAAGCATTGCTCTATTCTGGTGCGAAGGGTAGGTATTACTGGGACTGGGGACTGGGTTACCGAGGATCTCTGATGCCCTAGACATAGAGCGGGAGCGTAGAGCTTTATCAGTGAGATGCAATATGCTGGCTTGTAGGTTTGCAATGTGTACCAGAGAGGTGAAGGTCACTCTCTTCAAGGCATATTGTCAAACATTTTATACTTGTAGCTTATGGGTCAGTTATACTTGCAAATCACTCGATACCTTACGGGTACAATATAATAATGGTTTTAGGATGCTGATGGGGCTGCCGCGCTATTGCAGCGCATCAGGTATGTTTGCAGATACTGATTGCTTCAAAGCGATAGTAAGGAAAAGGGTTGCCTCCCTGATGCGTCGCGTGCGTGACAGCTCACCAGCCTCCTAAATGTTATTATTAGTAAGGTTGATTGTCCAGTGGTGCGCCACTGGAACACCGTGCATATGGCGTCGAGGCCGGTGCTATTTAATATAAGGTAAAAGCACGAAATTGTTCACTAACATAGTTTTAAGCTTTACTAACAAACTATGGATATAATCTGAAATAAATATTATATTATATTATTATTATTATATTGGAAAAAATGTCTGGACTCATAAAAATGAATAAGAAAATAAACATATTTCTTATTGAAGATATCAATGTTACACCAAAGATCACAGATATTTTGAATTAAGTTTCTTATCAGAGTTTCATACTATGACAAATATAATGACAAAAATAAAAACGTGTTACCCAAGAGTAGTTTTTACATAAGAACATCCTGCGGGCCTAATAAACATTAACCGTCTTATTACGAAAAGCAGTTTAACGTTAAACCTGGGTTTAGGCTCAGGTTTAAGGAACAATTTCTTGAGTTTAAACCTAGGTTTAATGTTAAACCTGGGTTTAGGCTCAGGTTTAAGGAACAATTTCTTGAGTTTAAACCTAGGTTTAATGTTAAACTGCTTTTCGTAATAAGACGCGTTTCATATCAAAGGAAATTGTATTCTGCATTCCTAGCAGATCCTTTGCAATTTCTGTACTTTTCGTACAATGACAAGACATTTCAGGTGAATCATACTCAATTAATTTATTAGCAGATTCATACTATGTGTTAATGCTGCCATACGAATAAAAAATTAAAACGTAACTTACTCATATTATGATTCACCAAAAGTGATCTTTTAGACCCGCTATAATAATAATATCATTGATATTGCAGAAATGAAGAATGTTGAGAATGATACTGAAGTATCAGAAATTATAACATCATGTATTTTTATCTGTATCATACGAAGACTTTGTAAATAAGATATAATATCATACTTTTTTTTTTTTCAATTTAAAATCATGCTCAAGTGGTCAGCTTCTCTCAAATGTTATGATTTAGTTATTAGTGGAAACTTAATTGATTTTTGTACTATCGGATTTTATATTAAGTGGTATCATTTGCATCATTTTAAGCAATAAGAGCGAGCTACGGAGGTGTTCACGGAAGACCAGCGTCGTGTTGCCAAATAGGTGTCACGGCAAAATGCTGAGTGGACTCGTTTTTAGCGACTGATTGTTTTTATTTTTTATTTTATGTCGTAAATTTATTTCTTCTCTATTCTCTATATATATTTGTTTGTTTCCCAAATATAATGAAATAAAATAAAACCAACTTTCTTGTTTTTAACAAAAGATGTTCCATAAGTTTTTTTTCAGATGTGCATCTTATTATCACTACTACTTATGTATTTTACCTATCTGCCTGAATGATTCTTGAAGCATGTTTTTTCTCATCGTCACTATACCGCATGACCGTATATCTACTTTTTAATATCTTTTTTAGACATTACGTTACTATTTTATCTACAAACTGTCGTGTTGAATATATTTCGCATGCAGAATTTCAACAATATTATTCGAAGAATACAATATCATAGAATACACAACCAGTAACAGAATAATCGCAAGATTCCAAAAACATTTATTACATGTATAATATAACGATAATTTAATTATAATACAGATGTGATAAATACAAAATAATTTAACAACCGCGTAACATATATACTCACACAAGAGCTGTAGTAATTAGTATTGGCATTTTTAAACAAAGTTGTTTTGCTGTGAGTTCATCTTCAGTTTTTTTCAAATCAACTTCAACTACTGTCCGCAAATTATTTATTTTTATTTTCTAATAAAAGAGTATTTTCTAATAAATAAGATAGTATTAAATGATGCCAATCGATCCGATAGTCTATTCTGAACTAACTACATTCAGTTCTTACGATTTTTCTGTTACATATAATGACTACTCAACCGTTTTACGATTATCGTTGTAATTTAGCTCTTATTGTCCACAGAACAAGGCGCTCTGACTATTGTCCGTCGCTCCTCGAGCCGGAGTAAGACGGAGAGCTGTTCCACACCCACCGATGAACAGTTGGATTCCCTCGACCTGGACACCGAGCACTTGCCCGCCGTCGATACGCCCGACGCGTGCGATAAAGCCGCACTTAGGTAAGATAAAGATGATTACAGTCATTTACTATTCATCATCATCATCAGCGGCCGAAACGCCCAGTGCTGAACAAAGGCCTGTCCCTTAGAAAGGAGGGGTTGCCATAATCCCCACGCTTGGCAGACGGCTTGGGGATAGCAGTATAGGTGGTAGGTAATCCAATAAAAAGACACTGCCTTCCCTTAGTCCCAATAAAAAGACACTGCTTTCCCTTATTCGTCTTTTACGGACACCCAACGGGAGGTGATGGGTGGTTGCTATTCTTACCCGGACACCCCACGGGGAGGTTAGTGTTTACTATTAATGGCACTGAAATTAGGCAAAAGCCTTTGGAGCTTCTTTTTCTTTTTGTCATTTGGTCAGTGGCCTATAGGACTGGGCGTTGAACGAACAAGCTCTTTTTAACTGTTTTTGTCGTCGACCAATAAACTAGTTTACAGTACACCAATAAACGGGCTGTATTGACGGGCCCGTTGGTCTAGTGGTTAGTGACCCTGTCTGCTAACCAACAGGTCGTGGGTTCGATTCCCACCAAGTGTCTGGGTGTTTTATCTATATAAGTATGTATTTACAACAAAAAAAGTATATAAGTATTAGTATCAGTTGTCTGGTTTCCATAGTACAGGCTCTGCCTAGTTTGGGATCAGATGACCGTGTGTGAATTGTCCCAGGATATTATTATTATTAAACTAGTTTAATGATTAGACCAATTTATCGGTGGACTCCATATGTCCGCAATACGTCCAACGTCGACTAAACTTTTCGTCTACAATATAAACCAGTCTAAGCTTTATAGTGTTTTATAAACTGGTTTATCATTAACGATTAATGATCTCATTTCGTGGCCGGTAAATGCGTCGACGACTCATTTCTAGTTGACCAACCTAGTGTCAGAGTTATTGCCCTCAATAGTGGTGTTCTTTAAGAACCTTTAACAAAGAAAGCTGAATCCGTGATGAGATATCAAATTCGTTGGACACATTGATATGACCGTGGATTCAGCGTTCGAGTTTGTTAAGTCTTCTTACAGAATAATCACCCAGGCTTCTAACGACGCTGTCTCGATGTCGACAATTGGGACAGACGCCTTACGTGCCCTCTAAAGCACGGAAACGCTAGTTAACAAGACATCTCTTTTCCTTTTTTTTTAAGTAGGTACTTAGGCGAATACGTTTCCCTATGGTAGCACCATAAGAGAAAAGATACACAAACAGAAAGTAATAATCAAGAAGTCCTTGCGAAGTCTCCTCAAGCACTGCGAAGTTCCCTTTAACCGCTACGTATGCGTATTAGTTTAGGACAGTAACTTCGAAGTCCTGTTGAATTTACAGTCCCCGAAATAAACTGCGTATATATTTTGGCAAAATTTAAGTAATTTCATAAAATATTTTACAAAAATACTTATTTTAGAAAAATACCCACAAATCAATAACGTACCTACTTCACTAATATTCGTTGGGAGCTACGACGTCGCAGACAGACAGGTACTTAGCTGTAAGTAAAATGTACACTGTGTCCGACCTCTCGTAAGACCTTTGCATATTAAAAATATTCTTAATTAGATGTAGGACCTACTACAGAAAGACAGGCGTTAAAATTATATAATCATAATACCTACCAGCCCTTGTATATGTCCCACTGTTGGGCACGGGCCTTCCCTCAAGTGCGGATTGGAGGACTTCACACGTCATTCGAAAGCTAGTAAGGCTTTCTCAGACATGCAGGTTTCCTCACGATGTTTTCCTTCACCGGAAGCTAGTAACAATCGCACAAAGACGATTCGCACATGATTGATAAAATAAATCAAAGGTGCGAGCCGGGGTTCGAAACTGCGCACCTTGTTTCCAAGGCATGCGCTCGCCCACTGAGCTATTTTCGCATTAAAATTATAATACCTATGCCTCACCTTCAGTGTACCTACCTCACGTTTATCGTTAGATGTTATAAATTTAAATAATCAAATATCACATGTATTTCATAAAACAGGTACTGCTCGGGTTTTACTAGGACCCAATGATAATCATTGCTAGGACTATTAGGTATGCAAGGGACCGTCCAGATAGGTACTATCGCGGTCACGAACGATGTGCCAGTTTTCAATCAAAACCGTTTGAACGGCGTTCCATGCGCTAACCCCGCCTTCGTGTATCTTGGGCCAGCTTGTGCAAGCGATTATCACCCTAAAGGTGGTACACCGTTCGTGACCGCGAGAGTACTTACTTACGCCCGTACTCGTTCAGGGTACAATAGACTTACTGTCGGTCCCAATATCCTATCGATCCCTAACTATAAGTTAAAATCATCGATCAAGTCATCAATATCCCGCGATAAACCTCCGAAATGGAGCGGTAACTAAAACCTGACAGACTGTCACTTGAACAACCGAAACGGAAATATGTCATTATAGCTATCGATCGTAACTATTTTAACTTATAGTAAGGGATCGATAGGATATTAGGACCAGCAGTTAATGACTAATGTCTTAGATACTGAGCGGCAGTGCAGTTCAGCTGTTTATAGGTAGGCTTGTCGCTTACCTTCCGGCAAAAGACTTGCCCGTTTCATCAGTAAGTTAATGAATAAAAACATCCAAGAGTTGATACAACGTGTTGTCCTTTACTGTACCTAATAAGCCGTGCATAAAAGATTTCCCAATAGAACAACCACTGTAACTATAATTTATAGTTCAATTTGAAAGTGTCTAATGAAACCCAGTGTGAGATTACCTTTGTTCTCGGATAATTAAGGTTGGTCTGGTTTTACTGTTAGACTTTAACTCTGATTATACTAACATCTTCTTCTACATCTAAATCTTCTATATACACGGTGGAACGACCGGGACACGGAGGGAAGTACATTAAATAATTCAGATATTAAAATTCACTGAAAGAAAAAATTCTTTTACTTTTATAAATAATAATAACCGCATTCAAATATTTTTAAAAAAAGCTCGTCTGAACTGGGAATTTTCTATCTCGTTTTCAAAAAAGAAAGAAGGTACCTACCGTCCTTTTTAAATTTTAAATACATATTTTCTATGTAAGTATAGGTATTTTTTTTTCTATTTTTTTCTAAAAATATATGTTTTTGTTCTTTTCAGTGGTTGTTTTCGTTACCAAGATATCAGCCGTACGTTTACCTACCAGCAGTACGAAATCAATTAATGTTAAAGTTTCCCAAATCACCATGACTAACCTTTTTGTATATACATATGTTCGTGAAGTCAATAAATATCAAATAATAAAATATTTTACGAAAAACAAAATTCAAAAATAATAAAAAATTATAGAAGTAAACCGACCATATCTTATAAACTACGAAACAGATTTTGTTTAAACTTACACTATTATTTAAGTTAAAAAATACTAAATCTACTACAAAAACAATAAAGGTAATCAGATTTTTAGTTTCTAAGTTATACATGTACAAACCTACATGCCTAATTATACTCATGAAATCTGTTTTCAATTAGACGCTCACAGAGCGTCATATTATGTACCTATTTTCATTTCATTAATTAATAAACACATGTTAGCTTTTTATGCTTTATTGTAACAAAATAGTAGTACCTACTATTTGTAGCTAGCTCACGACTCAACCACCAGTAAAATAAAGTTACCAGCTTGCTGGGTATTCCCATTCAATTTCCAATGTAATGTAATAAGGTCAATCATTCCGGTTGATTCGGTCCGAAGTAAAGCGTGGCGGGAATCCGAATGAAAACAGACCCGCTCGGCATAGCTTAGGGAACTCACTGGACTTTATGTAGTGGTAATAATCTGACGACTTTTTTATTACACTGAAATTTTTATTAAGTCCTAATGCATCGGTATACTTTCTAAACAAGATTAGCTGTCACGTCCCGAAAAGTGGTCAGCAGAAAAACGGAGATGGTTGTGTCGCTGTTTCAAATTAGCAGGGGTGACTGGGTACGGTTGTGACAATTTTCATTAGATCGCCCATAACTTTGTTATTATTTTAGTTAGCTGGAAGAAAGGTGTTTTTAACAGTTAAATGTACATTTTTCTACGTATAAATACTACTATTTTGCCATTAAGTGCAACAGTTAACATATAGGAAGCAATTAGAAAAAAAGAAAATATGTCACAATCGACCCCACTCCAGGGACGGATTATAAGAAATAATAAACATATGTGTAAACTTATTTCACACAAACGGACTCCGTCTTCCTCACATATTGTGAAGGCATATAAAACCAAATACTTGTGTCACAACCGTACCCAAAAAATATGGTACAATCGTACCCATTGCAGGCATTAGCAAAAAAACAATTGCCGTGACTATACCGATTAATCTACGTACAAAGTAATCACTGCTATTTAACTATCGATGTTTAACATTTAACGAGACATCACACTCATTACTCTATCTGTACACATGAATCAACAATTACTAAAAGATGTCGAAGAAAAAATAATACTTTTCATTGATAAAAAGTAATGTGGTACTCTGTAAGCAGAAACGTCGCGCGATTGCTGATGCAATTCTATGGAACAGATGCAGACAAGCACGCTGATCCTTTCTTCTCTTGCACCCATCCCGATATTCCTTATAGTTTCTCTAATACGACGACTGTCACAATCGTACCCTGGCACAGTCGTACCCAGTCTCCCCTACAAGCCGACAACAGTTTAGATAGTATATCGATGTCTTAACCTTAGAGGAGATACCACTGGAGAGAGCATGATGCGCTAACTCCCTCTGCCAAATTTTTGTTCATATGTTCAGGTCATCCTTTATTTGTGTGCGTATATTTTTGAATGGTTGCGAGTTTACTATAGTGTCCGTATGCGTGAAAGTGTATCTGTGTATGTTTACCTCGCCTCCCGGACCCCGCAAAAGTGCCACGAAAAATTTGTTCGGGGAATCGACGCAATACTAACTCCTTTGGTACTTTCTCTGAGGTCTTAACGTATTAATTATGAGCGAAGATGAAGTTCTACAAGCTTAGAAACAGTTACTGTAAGAACTAACCGCTAACATTAGTGTGAGCAATATATGCATATTATTATTACACACAGACACACACACAAACACCCATACACACGAAAACACACGCCCCACACCAGCACACACCCACACACTAACACATACACACGAACACACACACACACAAGGACACACACACATTAAAGCACACACACACAAGGACACACACACACTAAAGCACACACACCCACACGCACAGAGAGAGAGAGAGACGCACGCACACACCACGCACACACAATCAAAACAAATGTTTATTTAATAATCTTTTTTTTGTCATTATTTCTTTTGAGTGTCTGGTTAATTATGTTTAGCTAAATAATGTAAATCCATTTTTGGCTGTATATTTATTTAAATACAAGTCGAGACTGTATTATTATAAGACCATCTGATTTTTGATTAAAAAATATTAATATAAGGACGGCATATACATAAATTTAAATACATATATATGGCTTGGTTTACAGAGTTATAGTGGAGGAAATGAGTAAAAAGAAAAGGGCGGAACAGATACCGCAACAGTACTTTGGATAATACTAAATGTTCAGTCCGTTTTCAAGCTAAAAAATAGTTTTAAAATCTATCAAAACATATTTTTTTTATTAATACATAACACAAAAGATTAAGTTAACATTACATAAGTAATAAAAAAGAAAAATCAATTCACCGATACTCAAAACCTTCATGTGCTTAATTGGCCACAAAACATAATATATGGACAATATTTCTTTTCTCAAACCTTATTCTATAAAAATGGTTAATACGAAGCCAGCCTTATCTCCGATCACCTATTTAATGCGATAAGCATCATTAAATATCCACACATTAACACGATATATGGCACACCCTTTCATTTATATCTTCATCAATCACGGACCCTCGAGACCACGTGTAGACGCGGGTAGCTGACGTTTACGAGACAAATTGCATCTAACTACGTATGTATAATATTTATCTGAAGATCTCCCTTCTGTTTTAGTGGTCTAGATATTTTTCAAAAACCTACCTGTACTTTAATATTCAGCATACTATATATTTTATCTGTACTACTTCCAGAAATGTTATTTAATAAGAGTAACTGAAATTATGTTTTACTGTGAAAAACACTAGCACTTCGATTTGAACATCGCTGTGAAATTTCGGTGTAAATCTAAACTTAAAGTCGAACATGATTAAAATTAAGACATTATTCCATACATTTGGGTAATTAGAAATTATATTTGTTGGGAAACCTTCCTCCCCACCGCGTTTTGGGTCGGAAAGGGTTCACCCAACGTCTCCGCAGGCGCTGGTTCAGGGCGTTACAATCTTTCTCCTGCCTTGTAAAAGTCGCCCTGTCTTTGATGTGATGATGAGAGATACTATAATAAGATAAACTTATGCCCTAAACTCACCCCATGAATATTGTCTGGTCCTTTTCACATATATACAACACAAAAATAATAATTTGTGGAACTAAATTATAACGGCGACCGCACAGCCATATTTTCTTCTTTTCGCTACTTTTCTTCTTATTTAAACGGCATCCGAATGACACATTAAAACCAAAAACCCTTGTCGAAAAGAGGATATATATTTATATTATGGTGTGTGTTGTGCATGAAGGTGTAAATGTAATCGTAAACTAAACAATATTATACATAGTTTTTCAGGAAGACTTTACAAATTAAAATTGTTTATAAAGGATCAATCGAAAATTTGACTAGTACTTTTATCTTGATGGGTAGTATGTCCTGGAGAGAAATTTAACCCGTAAACAGGGGTAAGATCAAATTTACTTCATATGTATGGTATATACATGACATATGTCATGCATACAATATATACATGAGCTCGCGTATATACATGCGCTAATAAAGTGTCTTTTGTGAACATTTTCGTTCAAAAAATGTCTAATGAGTAGACCAAAAATTTCCATGCACTAAGAAATATTATGTTTCACGTTTGTATACTCACGGCAATAAACGGGTTAAACAAGGAAGGCCGTTGCAAACTACAAGACTTTTACTTTAAATGAAAACCAGTTGAAATCACTACCACAGCTGAAAGCACAAGGTTATTGGATACACCGGCAACGAGGAGCATGCAAATTGCAAATAAACCGATAGGGACCTCTATTTGAAACTAGCACAATAGTAGCAGCACGGGCTATGCATTTTTATGCACTAACCCATGAGCCGAACGCTCGGAGCAAATTTGCTCTACGCTTCAAGCGTCATCATTGAACAACATATTATGTTTATATCTTTCAGTCACGCTGGGTGCAGCCAAAGGGTTTGAAAGTAACCAGAATTTATATAAACTAGTTTATAGTACATGCCAATATAAAATATATACCAATTTATATAAATTAATTACGCTTAAATAGTGAATAGAATAGTGTTATTTATCTATATAAGGTTCTGTTTACGAAAAAAAGTTTATAAGGTATTTCTATAGGTTGTCTGGTTACCATAGCACGGGGGATCTAGTACGAGTTCCGATAGTTTACGAGCTCGATCAAGCTGTCAGTTTTCTCGTAAACTATCGGAACTCGTACTAGACCCCCAGGCTCTGCCTAGTTTAGGATCATGCGCCCGTGTGTGGATTATCCGAAGATATTATAACTATTGTCTTTTATAGTTCACCGCATCGCTTTTCAAGTTAACTTATCAAAAACTAGTTAATGATTTCTGATATTTACGCGAATACTACACATTGAAATGAAACTAATTTTACGGATTATATCGTGGTTTATTCTTGATTTTAATTACCCGACGTTTCGAATACTTTACAGCATTCATGGTCACGGGCGAACTCCCGGCATTCATGGTCCGGGGGGTTCGCCCGGTAAAAACTAGTTTCCTCTGCAGTAGATAACTTAGCTTTTATTGTTAACTACTGATATGACACTTCTTCGATTTTTACTGCTACTTTAAAATTATTTTTTCGGTATCACCTTTCGGTAATACCTTTCCTCTGGCATTTTCAATGGTTCTTAAAAGCTGTCTTTCCTCGTTTACCATTTTTAAAACTTACTCGTTCAGCTTCATTTCTGTTGAACTTAATCTCTTCTTCTTCTTCAACACGACATTGCAAAATACATATCTCCATACGAAAACAAATGACTGTTACAGTGGAGGAGTCAGAAATCGAAGCCTGAACATCGCTTCATATTTTATTTTCTTACCCCAATCCTATTGGACCTAAATAAAAAAGCAATTCGATGATCCTAAATCCGGTGTAAGTGGGTGTAAAGCATTAGGTGCCCGATCCAATTTGGGTGATGTTCGGCACTCTCCGTTAATATTGGATAACCTTTCAATGGCTATTGGCAATATTCAATGCCTACTTGCTCGGGTTTAGATATATGTTTATGATTCGCGAATGTGACTGTAGGTACTATAACATTTACTGATGTATATAAATTCACTGATGTATGAAACATTATGCGATATATGACATTTAAACAGAGTACAGACATTATTTTAAATTATTAAAATAATTGAAATTCAGCCTACAGTTGACTTATCTAGTTCAAAGATTCGTTTTTAATAATTAACTTAATTAACGAGAGTGAGTTAGTCACTCTCACTTCTAGTTTGAAGGTCGTGATTAATCTACCAGTGATTTTACTTTGCACCCTCCCTTCTAAGAGGGAGGCCTTTATTCAACCGTGAATGTTTTTTGACTGCTGATAATGATGATAAACCTAACTACATAAACACAATGCCAGTCGAAGTTGGAGTTATTTGTTTAAGCACTCAAATATTTATTTCCTTGCCCACAGGTTACGCTATCTCCTAAGACAATTGAACAGAGGTGAAATATCAGCAGAGACTTTACAAAAGAACCTACAATATGCGGCGAAAGTCCTCGAAGCAGTCTACATTGATGAGACCAAGTATGTATTGTAGCTAACTGAGAACTATCGAGCGGGTAATGGTCCGGAAACACTACGCTTCGCACAATTCCTCGCGGTAATAGTACGTTCAATTTTGTAGAAAAAAGAATTGTTGCAATAACATTGCTTTAGCGTAGTTTTGAATATGTTTACGGAATTGCTTACCAATTTCTGTTGTATACAATGTTAACTAGAATCTTATTCTAAAATATTATTTCTATGGAAAAGTAAAGTACAAAATAGGGGTGAATTTGGGATGATAAGAAGGAAAAGTAAGATACGAAAAAGAATAGGTACAACAAAAATAATATTTTATCTTTTGCAGCGTGTTTATTTTTTATAGTGACTTGTTATTACTAACTAAGTAGATTCCTTTAGAAGTCTTCAATACGAAAATTAATTGTTATCCGAATATTCATTTGATCATTTTAAATATAAATTATCTAATTGAATAAAACTTCGTAAATGAAAGTTAATTTTTCAAGTGTATTTTCAAAGTCAACTTGTTAAAATTCAATGTACTGTAACTTTTTAATTAGCAGTTGTCATCTTTATTACGTTAGTAAATTTTGAACGTTGTATGCGAAGCGTAGTCGTTTTTGCGAAATAAAAAATAGGTTTGAAGAAAAAAAATACTTCATAATTTCTGTTTCAGGTTTGGTAGCGGTTATTTTAACAATGATTTTTACGTGATCGTAAATCATGTTCATAGGACTAAATAACGTTCATTTAATTTTCAACTGGCGTCGTTTAAAGCGTTCAGTTTGCTTATAAATGTTTCTTTTGTTCAATTCCAATTATTATTTTCTCTCTTTTGTATCGAACGTCGGAGCATTAGGACCTATTTTACTTTCAATTTGCGAGCTGTGGTGGATGTTTTAGTAAATGCGTTGACTCATTGGATAATTTATCATTGTCAATTATAAAAACTTTATTAAAATCAATATTGATTTTCAAGAGTTCATTAACTTATTTAATATCTGACTAAACTACTTTTTTAATGTTTTAACATCATTGAGTCAAAAAAAAATCGAAATCGACGCCTAAGTACAAACTGAAATAAAGCTAAATATAAACGGTCTATAATACCAAAAACATTATATGAATGGAGCATATTAAAAAAAGGAAGTCAAATTGTAGGTAGCGGTACCCACAAATCACGCAGTACCTATCGTTTAGGGTGTTGTTGCTTTCATAGACTAGAATTATTCCTCATCTGAATTTTAGTGGACTGTATTATATAAATACCTTTTAATATGAATAGCATTCCCACATAAATCTATTGAATTATCACATATTGAACACTACCAATTATCTTTGGCTGGCCACCAGTCAGCCACCACTCTTGTGTTCTTACACTTGTTCTAATTTTGATCTTGTAAAGAAAAACAGGGTATACAATTACACAATGTAAAATAACTAAGAGGATCACCAGCAGTCATAAAGATGTTAATACTATATAAGCCACTCCAATCGCAGGATGATATGATAAGAATAAATATAGACAAAGCGATGATACAAAGAATAGAACTAAACACAAAGCAATTTTCCAACCATTTGTTTTATTCCCTTCTCGTTTTAAAATTCCAATCACATCTGCGCCGTACAAAAAAAAAACAGTTAATATTCGTCTGTGATTGGCAAAACGTATTGCTTTCAGGTTTTTATTATTCAAAATTCACTTCACAGAGATTATGTCATTTCCATACATTTGTTTTCTATACTCTCTCCGCCACCTCTAATAGAATTATTATTATGACACTTCTTATGACAATCTTACTATGACATTCAATGTACTCGTAGATAGTTTATAGCTTTGTCAAATTAGATCACAATAATACTGCTATTAGAGATAGTGGTAGGGCGCCAGGTTTCGATTTATAAGCAGAATATAAATATTATTATATTTGCTACAATTATTTTAGAATTGTAAATTATTTATTTCAGAGCAAAATGCTATCTGTTTTAGCTCTTATTTTAGGACTCTTGCTTTTCTTTTCTAAGAATCTCTTCTTCTTTTGGACATGAATAATCTTCTTGAATGATGTGCAAGCACAACGAAGAGTATGAAAAATGAATGAATCACCAATATAAATCATTACATCAGACCTAGTTCCGGGTGCGCCAAATGTATTTAAATGATTACTGAAGCCATTCCGCGCAGCCTCAGACTTTGATCCTCTTGAAATTTCCATTTCAACCGGAGGATCAATACGCAACTTACATCAGCCAGGTAACTACAATTACCATGTTTATTCTTCATTACTACCGCCAAGGGAGTCCCCCGCGCCCTAAATCAATAGTTATGAAATATTCCTGTTCGCACTGTGCCCGCGGTTAAGGTAGCTTACCCTCGCGTTATGAATTATTTGCACCTTTAATTAACCTTTCAGAGGTGCTCCAGACTTAGAATTTTGTTAGATAATTGATTTTGTTTTAATGTGGTCAAATGAACAAGTTTGTATTTTCAGGCTTCTACGGCCCAATAGAAATACAAATTTTGTTAGTAATAACTTATCGTTACTCGTCGTAAAAAGTGTTCTTCTTATCTTGGCATGAATATTACATGGTTACTCGTTTCGTGATGAAAAGATGGCTCAGTCAGAATGTGCTTGACACAAATTTTACGTCGCTAGATGAATATATTTAATGCCTTTAATAATTTTGATTTCTTTAATAAGCGTTCATTATTTCCTGCGAAAATTAATAATTCAATAACTGGTAAGTTATTTAATACAGAGCTCTTTATAAAATAATTTTCTAATATGTTTTAGATTTGAACAATTAGAAAACATAGAAATTGTGCTAGCGTCGAATATTAAATTTATAGGTTATTAGTCATTATTATTATGGTTATTAGTATCTTACTAAATCTAAATAGTTTGAAAGCAAAAATAAATATGTAAGGGGTTTCTTTAATTTTATTAGATATTAGATATACTACATCAAGAGTTGATCCAAGGAATTTGAATTCATTGATTGTAATACTATAAGATTCACACTTCTAGGTAAGTATCAGTTTAGATAGACCTGTCTGAGTAAAACTGCATGATATAACAGGTGTCTCATATATATTAGTTCTTGCATTAATTGTGACGTCCCTCAGATATATGAAAAAGGAAGAGTAGTGATACCACAAATTTTAAAACTTTAGCATTAGGTACGTCTACGATTTTGTAGTCATGTAATTCTTTGTGCATTAGCCACTAGTGATAAGATCATTTCGAGATATTGGACTGGATATCCCAATTTCAGGACATCACATTGTTATTGATAACTAACTCTGTCCTTATACTGACACAGTTAAATTGTACTGTAGTCTTGATGAAAAATAAAGATTCTTATAAAACCTTACAGAAGCAGTGCTATAAAAACGGTGAGTGTCATAAAAAACGATATAAATATTAAAGCGGCCATTGGTGCCACGTATTGTAACTACCTTAGGTACCCACAATAGCGGGTAATAAAGGTAACTCATTTATGACTAACCTAAATGGGGAAAAATGTGGGTGACGGACGTCGTCACTATTTAAACAGCCCTGTTGAGATTTGATGGTTATTGCCAACGTAAGGTTAGACAGTTGTTAGATTAAATTCGTTTTAGTCCAAATAAAAGAATATTGTATTGTAGCTATAGGAAAAATTGGATTGTTAAAATAATTTTTAATTGATATTTTAACCATCACAGAGTTTAATGAGTGGTCTTAGACCTTCGCCCATATCCAACGTTACTTTTTTACGCGCTTTTTCACCTAAACCTACATAAACTTAGCTTATTTCATGAATGTTTGACCTCAGTGGATATAATGTATTTGTAAACATAATTCTGCAGATTTAAGATGTCTTAAATCGATTCCATCCAAAGGTTGCTTTGCAGAGATCGCTAGTGATATTACTAACCAGTTTTATGCGATTACCTTTAGTTTTGAAATCTAACTCTCTTACGGATTTTATCGCGGCTTATTTTAGATTTTTACTGATTAGGACTGACATGTTGAACGAACCATAAGTCACAACTCAGAGTAATTAGAATGGAGCTAGTATCGCGTCGATTCCCCGAACAAATTTTTCGTGGCTCTTTTGCGGGGTGCGGGAGGCGAAGTAAACACACGCAGATACAATTTCACGCATACCCACACTATAATAAACTCGCAACACATTCAAAAAGATAAGCACACAAATAAAGAATGACCTGAACATATGAACAAAATTTGGCAGAGGGGTTAGCGCATCATGATCTCTCCAGATGTCACAATTATGCCGGTGTACCTTCAGGTCTTCTTAGTTATTATTGTTGGTCTGATCTATCTACGCAGTAAGAACTTACAGTATCTTGAGGCCGTGCAGTGGGTTGCGATAAAATCCGTAAAAGTAGTTTGATTTCAATGTGTAGTATTCGCCTAAATAACAGACAAGATTACCTTTTGTTTTATTTGTATTTATCATTATAGTAAAACAATAAAGCATTATCATAATATATTTTCCGTTTAAAACATTATTAAAATGTGATAATTATGTTACGTGATTTACGGATAAGTACCTTATATTTTAAACTAGTTGGCCCGCGCAGCTCCACCCGAGCTTTTTTTACGTTAACCAAAATAAAAAGTGGTATAACACTCAGGGATAATATACCTTTTAAACAATGAAAGAATTTTCAAAATCGGATCATTAGTACCGGCGATTACCCCAAACATCCAAACTCACAAACTTTAAATCTATATAATATTACTAGCTGTAGCCCGCGGCTTCGCTCGCGTTTACTTTGTTACTCAAATGTGTTTTGAATTATGGATCGAGGTTATTAAAATATTGTTTAAACTAATGTAACAACGTAACAAAATGTTTTTTTATTAACCCTGATCTAATAGGTATCAATTCGTCTTTAAAGTATATATTTTTTAACCAGATAAATTCCTACACATCAATCATGGTTCTCCAGGAAGTTCTTATCCGGTTGTGATAAAATTTATACCTATTCATTATAGTGGTTCCTTCTTTCGAATAAAACAGAATCATTAAAATTAGTAAATATTTGCCAGAGTTTGACCATTTTTTCCTTAAAAAGCGATAAAAACACATCATCTTTTAGGCATTCCTACAGTTTTTTCTGAGTCGCCGTTTTTGTTTTTTCAGGAACTGCTTATTCGTAAGTAACATTTTTTAAGGGGCCTAATCAGTGGAGCGGCCTATACCGCGGCGTACCAGAAAGAATTTTTGGAATCGGTTCATAATTACCAGAGACATGCGCGAACATACATAGAAAAAAATATATGTACAGACTTATTGAGAACCTCCTCCTTTTTTGGAGTCGGTTAAAAAGGCTGAAAATTAATTTGTTAAATTGTTGTGTTGAGTTTATTTACAGAGTTTCGTGAATGTAGCTGCCTTATAACATAAAAAAATATAACTTAAAAAAATCCTTCTGCATGCAAACTTTAAAACCTTTGGGGTTGTTTTTCGATGAATTCAGGAAACAGGTTTCTTAGATTGTTATGTGCAATACATAAAATAAGTCTTGTGACCGTAGGGTAAAAAAACATGAATTGGACCCCAATTATCCCTTTTGGGGGTTTTAAAAAAATAGGGGGTAATTAAAAAAAAAGCACATGGATTTCTTTAATTTCATGATTGTATCCGCAGTGTCATCAGTGCAGCATGAATTTTTTGCCGCATTCATACTCAAAAACCGTGCTAAAACCCCGTCAAGGGTTGATTTTCAAAACAAAATGTGTCAGACGTGTTTCTTAACTTCTTTTGATGACAAAGTTTTGTATCCGTCTGATGAAAAATATTTTTTGCAAAGTTTGATACCCCATTTGACTCACTTAGGGGTTGATTTCCGAAAAATGCAAGAAAATTGTTTGTTGTTAAGTTGAGTTTATATATATAGTTTTGTGACTGTAGCAGCATTATAGCTAAAATGAAAATCCTTGTTCATGCAAACTTTGCAACCTCATAAAATGACCTTAGGGATTGTTTTTTGAAGAATGCCTGAAATAAGTTTGTTAGATTATTGTGTGCAATGCATAAAATAAGTCCTGTGACTGTAGGAAAAAAACATTTGTTGGATCCAATTGGACCCTTTTAGGGGTTGATTTTCAAAATAAATTGCTTTAACTTGATCAATTTACTCACAAAGTTTCATCAGTGCAGCATGATTTTCTTTCCGCGTTTGATACTCAAAAACCATGCTTAAACTCCTTCAAGGGTTGATTTAAAAAAATAATGTGATACACGTGTTTTTTATCAGTACACATAAAGTTTCGTGTTCAAGCGAATATTGAATTGAATATTTTTTTTCTATAGTAACTTTTATAGCCCATTTGGCCCACTTAGGGGTTGATTTTCGAAAAATGCTGAAAATTAGTTTGTTAAATTGTTTTGTTGAGTCTATGTACCAAATTTTGTTACTCTAGCTGCATTCGTGACATCGTTCTACGTGTAAACTTTCCAACCCCATTATATGACCTTAGGGGTTGTTTTGTCGCTAAATGCCGGAAATGGGTTTCTTAGATTCTTGTGTGCTATACATAAATTAAGTCTTATGACTGCAGGTCAAAGAAAATTTTTAGACCCCAATTGGACCCCTTTAGGAGTTGATTTTCAAAAACTATTCACACATGGATTGCTTTAGTTTGATTAATGTATTCGCAAAATGAGGAGATTCGCCGAAGAACCAAGGTCACCGACATAGCTCTTAAAATCTGCAAGTTGAAGTGGCAATGGGCAGGCCACATCGCTCGGCGAACCGATAACCGCTGGGGAAGAAAGGTTCTCGAGTGGCGACCACGAACCGGAAGACGCAGCGTAGGTAGGCCTACCACTAGGTGGACAGACGACATTGTGCGCGTCGCAGGTAACCGGTGGATGCAAATAGCCAATTGTCGGTCATTGTGGCGTTCGAAGGGGGAGGCCTATGTTCAGCAGTGGACGTCTTCCGGCTGGTGATGATGATGATGATGATGATGAATGTATTCGCAAAGTTTCATCAATGCAGCATAATATTTTTTTTTCTGCGGTTTAAACTTAAAAACCATACTGAAACCCCTTTATGGGACGATTTTCAAAAAGTTGTGATACAGATGTTTCTTCATTTCTTTTGTTTATTACGTTGAGAAAATGTCGTGTTAGTGTGGTGAAAAATGTTTTCCATACAAACTTGGAGACCCCATTTGACCCACTTAGGGGTTGATTATCGAAAAATGCTGAAAATTAGTTTATTCAATTTTGGTATTGAGTTTATGTACCAAGTTTCGTTACTCTAGTTTTATTATAGCATTAAATGGAAATCGTTCTCCGTGTAAACTTTCCAACTCCATTAAATGACCATAGGGGTTATTTTTTGCAAAATGCCGGAATAAGCTTTCTTAGACTCTAGTGTAGAATAAGTACATAAATTAAGTCTTATGACTGTAGGTCAAAAAACATTTTTTGGACCCCAATTGAAAGAGGTGATTCTTCAAAAATTATATTTAATACAATAATTGCTTTAGTTTGATTAATGTATTTGCAAAGTTCCATCAATACAGCATGATATTTTTTTTCCGCATTTCATACTCAAAAACCATGCTAACACCCATTTAAGGGTCGAATTTGAAAAAGTTGTGATACACGTGTTTCTTAATGTCTGTAGCTTAGTACATTGACAAAATTTCATATCCGCGTGATGAATTTTTTTTTTGCCATTAACTCAACTCCTAAGTGGGTCACTTAGGAGTTGAGTTTACAAAAATGTCTAAATTAGTTTGTTCAATGGTTGTGTTGAGTTTATTTACTGAGTTTCGTTACTCTAGCTGCATCTTAGCATGAAATGGAAATCCTTCTTTGTACAAAATTTTCAACCCCTAGAATATACATTAGGGGTTGTTTTTCGAAAAATGCCGGAAATAGATTTCTTAGATTCTTGTACGCAGTATATAAACTAAGTTTTATGACTGTAGGTCGAGAAACATTTTTTGGACCCCAATTGGACCCATTTCGGAGTTGATTCTCAAAACATCATGTTTACACAGCGATTGCTATAATTTGATAAATATATTCGCAAAATTTCATCAGTGCAGCAAGTATGTTTTTTTCACGTTTATTACTAAAAAACCACGTTAAAACCCCTTTAAGGGTCGATTTTCAAAAAGTTTTAATACTCGTGTTTCTTTATTTCTTTTGTTTAGTACACTGACAAAGTTTCATGTCCGTGTGACGAAAAATTTTTTTTTTTCATTCAAACTTTGAGAGCCCATTTGACCCACTTAGGGGTTGATTTTACAAAAATGCTCAAAATTAGTTTTTTCAATTGTTGTGTTGAGTTTATTTACTGAGTTTCGTTACTCTAGCTGCATCATAGGACGAAATGGAAATCCTTCTTTGTGCAAACTTTGAAAATCCATTAGAAAACCTTTGGGGTAGTTTTTCGAAAAATGCTGGAAATAGGTTTCTTAGATTCTTGTGTGCAATATATAAACTAAGTTTTATGACTGTAGGTCGAGAAACATTTTTTGGACCCCAATTGGACCCCTTTAGGAGTTGATTTTCATAAAATGATTAAGCACTTGGATTGCCATAATTTGATTAATGTATTCGCAAAGTTTCAGCAATGCAGTATGATTTTTTTTTCCGCGTTGCGTACTCAAAAACCAGGCTAAAATCCCTATAAGGGTCGATTTTCAAAAAGTGTGATACACGTGTTTCTTTATTTCTTTTGGTTAGTACACTGACAAAGTTTAATGTACGTGTGACGAAAAAAATTTTTTTTTCCATACAAACTTTGGGAGCCCATTTGACCCACTTAGGTATGGATTTTCGGAAAATCCGTTCTTATTGTTCACCTAGACTATTTGAATAATGTTGGTTCCAAATTTCAAGATATGGTTTTTGCTGTATCGTGATTCCTAGAAAACACCCTGCTCTTTTATACACCCTTAACTGACGAATTATGAAAAATGCTGATACACGTGTTTTATTATTTTCGTTAAAGAGTCTATGTGCAAAATTTCAAGTTAAAAGACAATGTTTTTACACCTTTCCCATACAAACTTTCAACCCCTATTTCACACCCTTAGAGTTCGAATTTCCAAAAATCCTTTCTTATTGATTGGTTAATCCATAAAATGAACCTCCTGTCCAAATTTTGTAGTCCTAGCTTTGGTAGATTCGGCTCTGTGGTGTGGAGTCACCCACGCGAAAAAAGCACCTCTTTATAATATAGTATAGATTATAGATATGTCACTAAACAACCATGGTGAATCTGTAAATTCAGGCATCTGTTCCTAAATATGGTTGTATTTTTTAACAATAAAAAAATACAACGTAAAAATTGAAAACATTTTCACACCCTCGGAACAAGAACACAAAGTCGTTCACACGTCAACGCCGTTCCGTTACAAGAGCCTTGCGAACGACCCTTGTTCCACCTGACGTATTCCATTATTCTTTAGCGTAACAAGGACTATGAAAACAAAAGGATTTCATTACACACCTTGCTCCAGTCTCATCTGGAAAGCAAATTGCAAACTCTTAGACAATAGGAGCTGAAATTGGTATCAATTTTGGTATACGAGCTGTGGGCTAGCAAATTGCTCAATTTAGGTATTGCTTGTGCTAGGGAGGGAATTAACGAGGGATATATTGTTACTTTATAGTTGGTAGAGAGGAGTAAGTAATTACTATCTATGTGGCATATAAGCTGTAGTACCCAGCTGTAGCTATAGTGTGTGTAGTGCTGTGCTGTAGTGTGTAATTTACATGTAACTTTTGGTGTGCAATAAAGTATATTTATTATTATTATTAAACGTGAGGTATCTGGATAAGAATAGCACTTTATAGCACCCGCTCATCTCTACACGTCGGGTGCCCATAAGAAGCGATTAAGGGAAAACAAGAAGACGGGCAGCAGCGTCTTTCAACCCCTCACCCCCTCACTTCTAAGGGGAAGGCCTTTGTTCAGCAGTGGACGTGTTTCGATGATAATAAGCTGTAGATAATATGATGGTGGAATGGTGGAAATCTTCTCAGATGGACAGAGTCTTATCTTAGAAATAGGTCCCAGGCTGTCGTGGATGGTGGGGCTAAATCAGATATCATAAACGTCTCCTCTGGTGTGCCACAGGACTCTGTGTTGGCCCTGTTGCTGTATGCAGCATATCTGTACGATATTGGAAGGCATATTCAGAATGCAAAGTTCCTGATGTTGTAGCCTAGTCGGTGAGCAGGAGCTATTAAATAAAAAAAAAGAAATAGGACTACACAAATTTATTTACATAAAATTAATTAATTACAGAGAAGAATACAGGGAGATTCGTTATTTGGTTTATAGCTTGTTCGATTCTACAAATGGTTGGTAACTCAACTAAACAGTTGGAGGGCGCGAGAACGGCGAGCCCTCGGACGATGTCTTCGGCTGGCTGAAGCCTGGAGTCCTCGCAGGGAGGAACCGGACTATCGTCCCGGTCGCAGTAGCCGGGCGTAGACCCGGAAACGGAGAAACTGATCAACCTTGATCAGCTCGGCGAGACCTCAACTCGGAGGTGGCAACCCTCTAACCAGAGGAAGATTCTTGCCGTAGCAGTAAAACCCTGGAACGCCAGATATGCGTCCCTGTAGTCGCCGCTCCCTTACCGCGACCCTCTCCCGACCAACCTCAGTTGGTGGAAGTTGGCGCAAAAGAGCGACGATTACAAGAAGGTAAAACACACATAAAAGGCCAGGAGAATATAGATTCTCCTGGTATAAAAAGACTAAAACCTAACAGGTAGGAGATGCCTATTTAAAACAAGAAAAAATTTACACAGTTATTAACCTACATTCTTATAACTAAGTACAACTTACCAGTTAATACTGGGTATGTTCACTGAATTTATTTATTAATACAGATTCTGATAAAAATAACTTATATGGAATAAACTATTCTTCACGATTCCAACTCAACTGTGGAACGTGTGTTCCAGGCAAAGACTATTTGATGTGTGTGAGACCTATGCGCTGCATTAAAAATATCGAGTTACAAAAGAAGGGATGGAAAGGTCTAGAAGACTCCGCCCACATTCTGCCTAGCAACTCGATTTCCTTTGTCTCTCGTTGAGACACTATTTTATTTGCAGGTATTAAAAGAAATGATGGCACAAGCGAGCGGCTATACCACGCCCCTTAATAACTAAATACCTTCCTACGTGAAAATTGTAAAAGAACAAAGAAATATATAAAAGTTTTATTCTTTTGGTGAAAAGAATAGCAGAGAAGCTTGCTGCAGCTTCCATCAACCCCAAGCTACCATATTATATAAACTATCTAACGAATTTATAGCGAATCTAAAAGATATGGAAACTACTCCACTAAGCGCCTGACCTAATTATCTGAGCACAATGTCTTGTACCCTTGTTTTAATGAAATAGGAACTATAATATATTTCTTAATAAGTCTGTTTTTCGTAATCATTTGTTATAATATAGTGAAAAACAATGTAGCTATGCTACATATCCCCCTCGCTTAGTAAGAGTTTTGTTCTCTACTACCTAAAGAACAAAACTCCCGAAGGAAATTACCCTGATAGCTTACTACAATCATACATCACTTTCATTCAACCAATCATTCAAGGTAGCGGCAGCAATCTTTATAGAAGCGATTCCTGTCGCCTGCATGCGAAATAGAGATCACAATCGTATCAGATTATGCGCTCATACTATCAGTGCAAGATGTTAAATGTTTTGGAGATAAGCAGCTAACTAAACCTACACAATGAATATTGACTATATATTTTTCTCAACGTAAATGGTACAACAGTATAATGCCTTAAAAAGAACTGCGTCGACACAGCGCGACACAGCAAACGGTGTATACAAGACACCAACACGGTGTATAAAAGACACCAAAACGCTGTATAAAAGACAGCAAAACGAGTTTAGATACACAGCGATCTAAACTCATCAACTAAGACACCAATAAAACTGTTGACCGATTCAAAAGAATTGAAAAAAAATAAAAAATATGTAGTCAATATAGGTAATTTATGATAGCTTCTTCATTAATGTAAGTAAACCCCAAGAAAAAAAAAACCCTAATAAAAATAAACATAACCTACGGCCTAAGGCTTATTTAAGAAGTGGCCTAACCCCGCTTCCGTACTTTTCTTGTGGCACGAACACACTGAAAAAATAAATATATATGTGAACTTCTGAACCTCGGTTTAATCATTTTAGTCATTTAATATCACTATTAAGCTTAAATCATCAAATAATAAATGCACTAAATTCTCACAAATATATTGTTCATTCATAATTTTATCTAGTTACAAAGACTCTGTTTATACAGTCATAGAATAACTGACAAATCAATCAACATCAACAACAAAAGAATTATCAACAACAAGATAATTAAAAGTTACTCACACAGTTTAGAGGATTCCAACTCGACGGCGTAGACTGGACTGCTTTCTGAGAGGGCGCCTACAAGGTATACCCTCTACCCCCACTCAGTGAGCGTGACGCTTACGACAGAGGCGCCATCTATCTCACCGCAGTCCAGTCTAAGCGTCGGTAGTCAATGACCATTCCGTAATACATTAATAAATACTGTATTGATTATTTACAGTTGATAACAGTCGGCCATCCAAATCTAGTCGTACGACCCCGGACGAGGACAATCATTTGACTTACATACAAAATTAACTAACAATAAATCAAATCAACAGTACAATATAAAAAGATGATATGAAATGTTGTTAATTCAGGATTAGGCTTGTCCAAAGGACCAGGGTGGTACTGAAAACCAAGCAACAGCAGCAATACATTATAAAAGACCTAAGCATATGCTTAATTCAGGATCTGGGATGTCTTAATTAATACATTAATAAATGAAAATCAAAGAATACAATTTAAAAACATAGTATGCTTTCCAGGACCTGGGATGTCCTAATTAATACAGTAATGGTATATTCATAATCCAGGACCAGGGATGTCCTAATTAATACAATAGTGATATATGCTTAATCCAGGACCTGGGATGTCCTAATTAATACAGTAATGGTATATGCATAATCTAGGACCAGGGATGTCCTAATTAATACAATAATGATATATGCTTAATCCAGGACCTGGGATGTCCTAATTAATACAGTAATGGTATATACATAATCTAGGACCAGGGATGTCCTAAATAATACAATAATGATATATGCTTAATCCAGGACCTGGGATGTCCTAATTAATACAGTAATGGTATATGCATAATCTAGGACCAGGGATGTCCTAATTAATACAATAATGATATATGCTTAATCCAGGACCTGGGATGTCCTAATTAATACAGTAATGGTATATACATAATCTAGGACCAGGGATGTCCTAAATAATACAATAATGATATATGCTTAATCCAGGACCTGGGATGTCCTAATTAATACAGTAATGGTAAATGCATAATCTAGGACCAGGGATGTCCTAATTAATACAATCTATACTTATAATAAAACTAACAGGTCCAATTCTGTACATTGAAGATATTTAGAAAATTATATTTGGAGGGCATTCTATAACCGATACTGAGGCCAAAAATGTCATTTTTAAAATTTTTGTCTGTCTGTCTGTATCACGGCTGAGCATCACGCCGAAACTACTGAATGGATTCAAATGAAACTTGGCATGATTTGAGATCTTACTACGAGGTAGGACATAGGATACTTTTTATCGCGTAATCTAGCACGGTTCGGTTCTTTTGGGAGAGGGGATTAAAGTCAAAATGGGTACTTGGTTATACGCTTGGTCAGATTTTATCAATTTTTCTTTATAATATAATAAATATTAGTAAGGGAACACTTATAGAGAGTTGTTATTAAGATTTTGTAATCGATCGGGTTAAGCAACGTTAGGTAAGGTCATTAAATAGATGGGTGACCGTTTAACGCCATTTTAACTAAACGGGTCCGTGCTTCGGAGAGCAAGTAAAAAGTGGGTCCCAGTTTTTAACCGACTATAAAAAAGGAGGTTATTAAAAGTAATGTCTGTTAGTAAAAGTTTAGTTAACGTAAAAATAGCGCAGGCGGAGCTGCGTGGGTCAGCTAGTAATGATATATGCTTAATCTAGGACCTGGGATGTCCTAATTAAAAGCTGCTCGGGACCAGGGTTGTCCAATGATTTAGGACCAGGGTTGTCCCAAAGATTTAGGACCAGGGATGTCCTAATTTAAGAGTTGCTCAAGACCAGGGTTGTCCAGGCATATAGAAATTAATAAAAGTCATTATATCGCAACACATTACCAAACGTATCTGCAATAATAATCTGAAATTTGATTCCGTAGCTCTATATTCAGAGTCACTGGAAGCTATCTCAATATTCTTCTAGTGGTGTTGTGTGTTTTTTTTTTAAATCTATCATGGTTTAATTTTTATCCACGGCCACGATCGTAAAGAACCGCCTGGTACCCTTTTAGGCGAATGGGGCGGCCCCAATATGAAAACGATCATGGCTGTGAACCTATAGGGACCCTGGATCTTTCTTGCTTTCACCAGTAGCTGCCACTTGTCGCTCAACTCATACAAAGTTAACTACCAACCTGACAGCTTTCTAGTTGGGCAGTGCTTATTGTAGTGCTTCTTTTATTTTTATTGGTAAGATTCTACATTATCATTATTTCCTAGTTTAATTATATCCCTATCTGCATTTAATACACTGTCAGTAATAGTACCAAGGACTATTTCTGACAACTTCTTACTTAATAATATATCTTTATTGATCACAAAATTGTAACAATTTAATGTAGCCCTGTCTCCTAAACTAGGATCATTCTTAATGAGAAATCTATTAGAACCTTTGGGCTTGTCCCATCACTTTGAGGCAAAAATTAGTTAAGAGATTAGTAATATTGAGGGATTCGTGGATTAGTAATGTCACGAACTATGATATGCTAATATTTTATATTAACCTAATCTCTAACGGCCGGTCCCAATACTCTACCACCGATAGCAATCTTAGTTATAAAGTAAAAATATGACACCTGATATTAATTTTCTTATCTCTAGTCAGCTTCAGTCTCGAAGCTAGAACAATAGTAAGGACAGATATTTCTGTCTTTGTTTATTGAAACGGAGATATGTCATAAAGCTATCGATGGTAACTATTATAACTTACAGTAAGAGATAGATAGGATATTGTATTGGGACTGGCAGTAAATAAATCTGATAATAACATTCGGAATAGTTCGAATTCACTCGGTTGGCGTTTATCAGATTTGTGAAGGGAACATTATTCAATACAAACATTATGTTTCTACGGATAATTTACGGTAATCCGTCTGCAGATGAGCAATACAAAGTCTACTGTGGTAATATTAGTATAATTTAAAATATCAATAATACCGATGCATAAGTGATAATATATTTCAATATTACCAGGCGAATACATCAGTATTACCTAATCTTGAGAAATATCGGTATTATAAACCCATCTCTGGTCTTCATTCTCAAGTTGGGAATGACAGGGGATGAAAGTTACGAGGATGCCAGATCTATTATAAGCTTATCAGTCTTACTTAATTCACTCTCAAGACTATGGAGAAGATGATAGATAGATATATATATCTATCATCTTTCATCTTCTACCTGAGTGGGCCATCCGTCCGTTGTATACAACAGATGGTCCACCAAGGTTAATTTAATAATTGAATTATTAAAAGTCTAGCTGACAGGCTGCTGCTAACTGCAAATTACAGACGTTGGGTGGAAATTACCACCTAAAAATATGTATTTTAGCCGAAGATATAAACTTATCTAAACAGTAGGTACATACATGTTTTATTTCTTATTGTTAATAATAAACTATTTATTTTAGATAATATATCATTATTATTAATTATAACAATTATTTAATTTAATTTAATTTATAATTTATATGGATCTTGAGTCTGCAATAAAGCACGCTATTATTATTATTATAAGGTGACTACCGCTCCTTAAGATGCAATGCGCGTATCTACCGGGTATATCTACGGAGATAGTACTGAATTACGCAGAACATGCATCCAAGACTAACAACTCTGCGCTGCAGCGTTATTAGATATTAAAAGGCGTTCAAACTTCAAAATATCATTGAAATTAATTCTGAATATATTTTGTTACAATACTTTCAATTCATATTAAATCAAAGTAATAATAAAATGCACACATTCACCCTGTGCTATTGGTAAGCTATACCACATTCACTCTGTGCTATTGGTTATGATTCAATAAAAATCTCGGCACAAAGTCACGGCATAGAGGCGACGGTTGTTAAATGATAACATTACCGTGAAGAATTATGTCCACAGGGATGCGTATTATCTCTATTACTGTAGAGTCTAGTGTTGTAAATATAACAAAAGGCCTAACATCTCCAAAACCATCGCCACCACAAGGGTGGACTGTGGGTTTAAATTATTAAGCCCAAACAGATCACAAATTAAGCACCTAATGGGAACACTCACGGGTCATTTTGGTACCAATGAGCACCTACACAGAACAAAGCTAAGTAGATACGTGCAGATTCTTTGTTATGTTTTATGTAAATTGTACAATAAAGAGTTATCTCTCTATGTCAACAATAGAGTAAGGGATAGGGCAGGCAGGCACACGTGCTCCCGGTGATTAGCAGGCCCAATCAATAGCCACAACAAATAGAATAGAACAGCTTCAGAAGGTGTGTGGTTTACACCTTTAAGTATTATTCATAGCCCCCTCCTTCTATAGGGAGTGGCAACCGCATTAAATGAACTTCGGCGGGATATTAACCGCCGTGGCACGCCAAATATAACAAAATATTCGTAGCTTTCAGGTAAATAAATATACTAAACAAATCCATGAGTAATATAATGAGCGTAATATGCACAACCCACCCTCCTATTACCAACAAGCTAACCAACGATAGGTTGGTCCAACGTGATCGACATGAATTATATTGAATGGATTATCATCTTAGCTATTGTTTCATCGCAATTTAAGATAAGTTTTGTTACAAAACAAACATTTTAAATCTTAAAGTTAACCGGTAGTGAAAGTTAAAGTTAACCGGTAGTGAAAGTTAAAGTTAACCGGTAGTGAAAGTTAAAGTTAACCGGTAGTGAAAGTTAAAGTTAACCGGTAGTTAAAGTTAAAGTTAACCGGTAGTTAAAGTTAACCGGTAGTTAAAGTTAAAGTTAACCGGTAGTTAAAGTTAAAGTTAACCGGTAGTTAAAGTTAACCGGTAGTTAAAGTTAACCGGTAGTTAAAGTTAACCGGTAGTTAAAGTTAACCGGTAGTTAAAGTTAACCGGTAGTTAAAGTTAACCGGTAGTTAAAGTTAACCGGTAGTTAAAGTTAACCGGTAGTTAAAGTTAACCGGAAGTTAAAGTTAACCAGTAGTTAAAGTTAACCGGTAGTTAAAGTTAACCGGTAGTTAAAGTTAACCGGTAGTTAAAGTTAACCGGTAGTTAAAGTTAACGTGTGGATCCACTGGTTTTCAGTAAAGGATTTTCCAATTAGGACCGGCACGTAAACATAGTTTGTACATAGCAAATCTATCAAATGTATGTATGTATGTTATCTAGCAAATGTAGGCATCGTCTGCCCACTACCTGCTCTCTAATTACCAGAATCTTAAATCCGAGACAGAGTGCAATCTTGATAAAACCAAATCTAATCATCCAGAATCATTAAGCATCGCCAAGCTAGTAGCCTATCAAGTCTTCGTATTTGGACTGCCTTTGCAGCCAACCTAGCGGAACGGTCATCCATCCCATGAAAGATGCATTCAACAGCATGGTTAGTACGTCTACCAAATATACCGCACCTATAACTAACGCGGTCATAAAGTTTTTAACTCTGTAGTGAAATTAGTATGTACTGAAGAAGATTTATTTTCACAGTAATATTGTAGATTTTAAGGTCGAAATGGCATCAAATCAAATCAACTTTATTTGCTGACCATAGGTATTGTTATTATGGGTATTTTATAAATGATAATGTCCTCCGTGATCTATGTCATCAAAATGTCACAGGGGCTAATCCTGAAAACAGCGCTGGACCGGAATATGTATTCCGGTGCAGCAATATGCTGAGTGGTTAGCCTCATTTGCCGGAACGTTTTATTATTATTTTATGTTTCCCCGGTATGCATCATATGCATGCTACCTAACGTAAATACTACCTATCAATGTTATTCTCTAGAAATTGCATTAAGAGTGTCAGGGGATGTTAGATTCAATATTATTCTAAGAGACTTACTGATGCGGGGTACTTCGCTTGCCTTTGCTGTTCGCGGCTGGCAATTAACCCAGCTGCACCGCAGGTCACCAGCCCGGACGCTCGCCCGGCCGGACCGCAGGTCACCAGCCCGGACGCTCGCCCCGGCCGGACCGCAGGTCACCAGCCTGGCCGCTCGCCCGGCTGAACCACAGGTCACCAGCCCGGACGCTCGCCCGGCCGGACCGCAGATCACCAGCCTGGCCGCTCGCCCGGCTGAACCGCAGGACACCAGCCCGGACACTCGCCCGGCCGGACCGCAGGTCACCAGCCTGACCGCTCGCCCGGCTGAACCACAAGTCACCAGCCCGGCCGCTCGCCCGGCTGAACCACGGGTCACCTCGTGAACGACGTTCCTTGCATGTAGGATGCGAACAGGCTTGGCTACCTTCGCAGTTATCCGCTGTAACACACCAAACATAACACGCGCAGTAAACCGTTCTCTATCCGGTATACACATATAACCCAAAACAAACGACCCCATCTTAAAACATTGATATAATAAAACGAAAAAAAAAGAAAGATTCAAAATAATGAATTATTAGTTGCCTATGGTCTATTATCGTTCTAATGTACCACTACATATACCAGTACATGCCAGTACACTAACAGTACACAAAGTATACAGACAAAACACCAACTACCCACAAACTTATGTATTTTTCTGGTAAAACGAGATTATTAAAATTATGGAAATTAATTTAACAAAATGCATCAGAAAGCAAAGCGGTTAGGGCAGAATTAAATCCCGCTTCTGAAATTGTGAACTTCTGAACCTCGGTTTAATCATTTTAGTCATTTAATATCACAGATACGACTATTAAGCTTAAATCATCAAATAATAAATGCACTAAATTCTCACAAATATATTGTTCATTCATAATTTTATCTAGTTACAAAGACTGTTTATACAGTCATAGAATAACTGACAAATCAATCAACATCAACAACAAAAGAATTATCAACAACAAGATAATTAAAAGTTACTCACACAGTTTAGAGGATTCCAACTCGACGGCGTAGACTGGACTGCTTTCTGAGAGGGCGCCTACAAGGTATACCCTCTACCCCCACTCAGTGAGCGTGACGCTTACGACAGAGGCGCCATCTATCTCACCGCAGTCCAGTCTAAGCGTCGGTAGTCAATGACCATTCCGTAATACATTAATAAATACTGTATTGATTATTTACAGTTGATAACATATATAAGTATGTCCCCATAGTATAAGTACAGATGAAAAGAAAAGTTAATATTGGCTTGTTTATACAGTTATTAAAATCCGCTGTTTAGAAAAGACGTTACGACGGCTTATTTTTGGTTGGAGTCCGTAACCCCCGCTCCAGAAAATACAAAGGACAGTATCAAGAGGAAGAAGAAAATCATAAAAACCTCGTTGATTTATTGTAAAAAAAAAACTAATAAAAAATTTGTTTATAAGTAATGACTCGCATACAAACATACAACTTACTATAGTATTAATCACCCATGGATATAAAATATAGAAAAAAAATTTTTGTTTCTGAGAAACAACTAACAGACATACTAACATACTACAGAATATCGTATCATATTCTGCTAAACGGATACTAGTTAAAAAAAATAAAATAATATTTAGTAAAATAAACTAACAGACGGACATACATACTGCCGTAGTAACTGTCTAAATCTACTACTTAGCAAAACAAAAGCTTTCTAAAAAAATATTTTTTTTTTGTTTATAGGAATTAACTACAAGACGAACATACATACTGTATAGTTTCGCAATTCACCGCAGTACCGAATGAATTTAAAAAAAAAAATTGAGTGAGAAAAAAAATATTTTATGAGATAAAACAAGAAGACATACATACGGAATGGCGCAGTATTAACACCCCGTTATGTATTCAGAATACTAATAAAAATTAATTTAAAAAAATATATTTTATGATCTGAAACTAAACAGACATACATACAAAATAGGTACATACCTACTTATCCATACTGCTGTAAAACAACAGCACGAACACTGTTAAAAAAATGTTTTATAAAAAAAAAACGAAAGTATCAACCCTATTTGTGAATCACTATGTGTGTTTATACACTACATTCCACTAAAAACCTCACTACACTTCACTAGTAGCAAGTAACCATAATATCTACTATAAGGACGACCTTGCTCCGAGCAGAATAATAGAAGATATCATCACAGAATATAAATCACTTTTATTACAACACACTTTGTACACTGAATATACACGACTACAATAAATTAGATAAATCAAATTCACAATAAACAGTTACTTCCAACTCTTAACAGTCTCGTGGTTGACACTCGAATCCCCTCACAATACTACCGACCATGCTTTTATCAGAAAAATCCCTACCCGAAAACTAAACCCCCAAACGAGTCGCCACGACCAATCACAGCCCGCATCAGTTCCCTTTAATGCGGCTCCGTGATTGGCCGGCGGCGGCGCTACGAATCAATTGCAGAGTCTATGACTAACTTCCGCTTCTGTCAGTACTCGAAAAGTAGTTACCAGTATATTAAAATATTAAACAATTAAAATAAAGTATTAAATAAGTAGCGATAAATCTCTACAAAATTGCAAACCCTAACAATCGACCATCCTGACGACGTGTGCGTCCCCGCACACGACCCAGGTGGAACCCTAACAATCGGTGTCGAGTACATGGTCAGCAGCACGAAGGTCCATTTTAATACAATCAATTGAACATCAACAATTTGTACAAACTATAGTTTAGAACCTGTTTTATTTTTATCTTATTTACATCATGTTATGTACATGTATTTTACATTACTATAAACTTCGTTAGTTAATTAGATAATTCCATAATAATTCCATTCCTTTTATTTTATTAAAAACAAATGTATCATTTATCTAATTGCTGTTAGGAAAACTGTACACTTATATTGTAAACATCTAGTATTCAATTCTATTCTAATTTATTAGATAACGAATCGAAACCACATCAAAATATCAATATGTACATATATCAACAATTGCTGTTAGGAAACTGTACACTTTTATTTCTATTCTAATTTATTAGACAACGAATCGAAACCACATCGAAATATCAATATGTACATATATGGACTTACTCAGGTCCACGAAAGACTGGTGACTGGCACACCAGCGCAAGCCGATCGATTGCTTCACACGGCGCAGGTGAGACTACTTAATGGGATTGGGATCGAATCGAGTCCGTGCAGGACTGCCCAACTACCATTTCAAAATCATATAGACCCCAACTGGCGGATATACAAGACGATCGATTACTTGATACCGCACAGTGGGACAATGCATCGTGGTGGCTCACACAAGCCGATCGATTACTTGTGGAGACGCACCATCGTGGCACCGAACGTATCAAAATATGGCACGATCGATTCGATACCATACATGAGCGCCCGACTACCAATTCGAAACACCAACTGGCGGCACAAGCCGATCGATTACTTGATACCGCACAGTGGGTCGATGCATTGTGGTGGCTCACACAAGCCGATCGATTACTTGTGGAGACGCACCGTCGTGGCACCGAACGTATCAAAACGTGGCACGATCGATTCGATACCATGCATGACCGCCCGACTACCAATTCGAAATCAGATTAACACCAACGGCGTGCACAAGCCGATCGATTACTTGAGACGGCGCAGTGGGCCGATGCACACAAACCGATCGATTGCTTGTGATTTATCTGGAAAGATACAAAAGACCTTCTGTAGCAACATTACTCTTAATATCTCTACACACAAAATTACGGATTCAAATTAATTACTATCATTACTATTCTACTACATTAGCTTTAGATTCATTTTCGTGAACTTCTATTTCACCTATGTAGTTCCAAGGCCTGCTAGTTTATCGTTCGTTTTGCATGCGTGCTAATCCACAAAACATTAATGACTACAGGGTTCTATAAACGTGGGTATGTCCACGTTTATAGCTTTTTGCTTTGCCCATCACTGTTAAAGCAGGGTTTATATTTCTGTCCTCTTATCTATCCTATCTTGAACCCCATTTCGAATAACGGAAACCGCTATTAAGGACAGTTTGATAGACTATCACGTTAAGAATAGAGCTTTATCCCATTCATGCTGGCACCAAATAACACCTCTGAATCAGATACACCTATGTTTTTTTTGCGTTTTTAAGTATCCAACAAACTCTCCCCAAAAGCCTAAATCAATCTTTCTCATCATTTTGTTTAGTTCGTTTAGCGATTCAAGGATAGTACGATTGAACCCTTCCAACTAACCGTCAACACCGACTAAACAGTGTTCAAATCTTATGAAAGCATGTGATGCAGAATAACTACAGCGATCGCTTGCCAAGCGATCCCCTGATCGACCCCAATTGTGTAATTTATAATCTTCAAAAACGAACACAGATTGTTTGTTTTCTTGACAGGTATAATCAATCAGGTAAACACACCCATAACTACAAGTAGGTGAGTATAACCTCCCTTAGATCTTACGAAGGGCCCAAGGTGGTCAACATGCAAATCATGAAACGGCACCACTACTTTTGTTTTTGTGACATTGCGGAGTAATTCGCTTTTAAGTTACGTTTTTTTTTTAATAAGAGAATTCTATGCAAACGTTTATACCTTTTTTTTTATTTGCCAATACATAAATCGCTTCTTATTTTATTAATACTTTAATCGTATATACCAACGATATTGTACCATAATTTTAATTTTATTTACATTTCTTTTTGTGGCCCTACACGGTCCATAATTATACTTAGCTTTAAGCTACCAATTTAATAAATAACCACCCAATAACCACCTTGTAAATATTATGGAATGTAATAAACGATATGAATCTATTAATTTTAACATTATTTTCTGACGAACCAGGATTGTCAGTTCTAAGGTCTTCTTTTGACACTGAAATATTCAATGTCGCCGTGGTTCATACCTGTTCATACGACACAGTTGCCACACCGCATCCCTCAGAACTACCCATCGAATACTGCTATTATTACCATGTACATAACATAATACTTGACAGTCTTTTAAAACGTAGTTATTTATGTAATTTAGGCACTTTTCATCACAATCGCTGTTAATACTTTTGATCCTACAGATTGGTCTCCCAGTTGGACAGTGCAACCAGTAGTCACTAAAGTTTGTTATTACACTCAGAAATTGGTCAGAAAAGGCTTCCACATTGACGGCTACGGGATTTCGCGGTAGCTTATTTGGCGACATGGCTCACTTTAGAACCAGTCCTATGTTACAGAACAATCGACCTCTTGCAAAGTTTACACATATAGACACCTACTAAAGGTTCTCGGAATTAACCCCGGTACAGAAATGTGGAATGCAGCTCACTAACCGGTAATTATTAAAATACGGTACCTAGCAGATAACCCTAAACTTTCGCAGAAAGAAAATCACAGCTAAACTTTACAACTGAGTAGAGGTTCTTCGCTTCTGCTAAAGTGTATGATATAGTATAGTAAGCGACTATATGCTTGCTCTACTCAGAAATCGGAACCCAGCTATCAACCCAACTTATTGTAGCAGTGCATGCTAGACGTCGAGCCAGCACCGAATTAGACGTAGAACCTAACGCCGCAGGGATCCGTACTCACTATCGAATTTCTGCTCAACGTAGAGCTGACCGTTAAACTATTAGACCCTCGTGGCGGTAGTGTTGCTTAAGCAAATTTAGTGAACAAGAAAACTTGACAAGCCACTGTCGTAGCATCGAGCTAGAGTCCTTGCTGCTTAGAGAACAGCACTACGGGTAATACCGACGACAGGCCTGTGCAGCTAGTAGAGGCATTTAGTCTTCAATGACAGGAATAAGATAATTTCAAGTTAACAGCCGATAATCTATGCACATCCTAAATGACCCATCCCTTTTACGAACAAGCAAAGACTAGCTTGAGACGGGCCTTCGCGTTCGTGATGGGACAACCTGTTTGAGTGGTAACTATTCAACTCGTGATGTTTGCGCGTCCTAAATTATGGAGGGACGTCGACAATATTTAGAGTTTCAGTATGTCTAATAGACGTTGCTTATCTTCAGAGACACGAGCCTGATTATTATAATGCTGTGCTTGTGACTACATTTGACGGTGGTCCCGTTATGACCTTGTCAGAAAATTGCACTATCCCCACGACAAAATACAAAATCTATCAAGATCCGACATATGGCTGATGATTGCACTATCACAACATCAACACGTCCGCACTTAGCTTGATACGTCCTTTAGACATGTGTTACTGTTTCTACTCTCATGTGTACTATTCAGTTGCAATGAGTTTTTTTTTTTTCATAACTGCTACTAAATGGTAAGTAGATCAATCAGCCAATACCGTGGCTGAGCCGTACAACCCAAAGACATCGACTGATCAAGCCGTAAGGGAACATTCACTCATTTGTCTAACTCAGGTTAAGGAGAATTTATTACCTACATCAAGAAATTGCAACTGAGTCAAGTTTTTATAAGCGATTAAGTATGTTCGTGCAATTCACCACCCCCTGATACAACTTGGGCAGTAACGTCTATGCATAGTTGAGGTGATAACATACCCAGACTTAACAAAGGACCATGCCCATAGTATGGAGCTGAAAGTCAGCAATGCAAATTGCACTATGTCACAAGATAACTTTTTAGCAGTATGTATATGTTATCTAGATTTAATGTTATGATATTGGACATTAAACATGATAATTTCCTACTGGTTTTTTTTTTTTTACTTTATCGTTCACAGACAGCATTGCTATTAGTTTTTCACTAGGAACTTCATGATCACATAAGCTAAGCCAGATCAGTGTTCTTTTATATACTTATATGTATGTTATCAGACAAACATGTCAGTTATGTGGAATTATCTAGTCTGTCCCCATTGTATAATGTCAATATGTATGTGAAAACAATTTGGTTAGATACACTGGTACTGCAATGTTAAAAAGAACGTCTTATTATTATTATTTTTTATCTAGTGCTTCATATGATTTAAAATTAACAACATAATTCTAATTTTATTTATTAGAGCAATCTTGTAATATACTTTCTCTGGGCATTTCTGGGGCACAGATGGGCATTGTCCTTTGTAAAACCGATGAGAGATGATTAGACAAAGTCCTAATTTTTGCACAACATATCCATTCGTTAAAGTGGAGTCACTGCCAAAGGGTACAAAGGCGGTGAAGAGTCCTATTTTCCGTACTTCATTCATAAGTTTTGAGTAACGGCTCGGCTATTCCGACTTAATTAAACCTATACATGTCGCTTTTTGCAATGCATTTTAATAGATTTAGGACAGCACCAGTAATTCATATTGGGGAACTTACTGGGGAACAGTCAGCAACAGTCAGCAACAGGACTGATGATATTTAATGCCACAAAGATATTGCAAGAGCAGATCAGGATATGAGCATCGCGATGCCAGGGAACCAGACCTCAAAGTTCGATAGTTGTATCTGTGAATAATACACTACCGCACGTTTTCCCTACAATATCACGTTGATTGTGTGTCAATTCTTCGTAATAAACCTCGTACCTACTCCTTCGTCCTAAGACTCCTAAGTAGCCCCCCTTCAAGACATAAGACCCGGCTATGTTCTGCTCGAAAGGAAAAGCAAACAGTAATTTCTCTTGCCATTCCTACCAGGTCAATAGAATCGAACTACCAGACCTCGGCCAGATCCTAGAACTTCAAAGTACCAAAATCAGTGATAGTTCTATCACCCTCCCGTATAGCGATGCACACTTGGTAAACAAATATCATTAATTTAACAAAGTATGCATGCGTTGAGTTCAAGGATCCAAAATCTAATATTATATAAGGTTTTTGCGTCCTGGGAAGATGCAACACCATCCCTAACGCATTTAAAAATATCGAAAACATTTTTTTTATTTTTTGGAAAATGAAGGACTACGTGACCTGTTAGATTGTCCCGCGTCGACACGTGGCTCTGTGCTACCGTCAGTCAGCGGACCGATTGCGATGGCTCCTTCCACGACGGTCGTTGTCCCGCCGTGATTGTGAACGCTGATTCCGATCCACCTTAGTCATCCTCGTGGCCGTCATTCCGTAGCTCACGCTCGACTCGCAACAAAAAGGTTGTGTGAATATTATGTTACAGACTTACACGTGTATCGTATTATGACGGTAGCATGTAAATATTAGAGAGCATTTTACATAGGCAAGCTAAAATTACTAGCTATGTAGTTAAAAGAAAACAGATTGACGACTACCTAACACAATCACTGCCATACACTGTAGGAATATTTTGGTATCAGGTCACCCAATAATAACCGATGAGACCATAATACATTACTAATACTGCAATCTGACACTAATACTGCGTACTTCAGATATAATTCGATACAATACAGACACTGCTATCATCTTCCATATTATTCCATATCATGCAAGAAATAAATACAATCTCCCAATTATATTATTAGTTATAGACTATCCGAAACTGTTACATACCTATGTATTTTTTTATAATAATAAAATTGGTATGGATGCATCTGTCAATCATTGGACTACCTATTGAAATTTCTCCGTCTTACCGTCAGCTGTTTTTATTTGCAGAAAATAGCGGATTATACTTATACGGTTTAAGACATTTATTTTCGCAAAAGATTACAAGATAATCACTTACAGAGAAAATACAAAATATAATATACGAACAGTTTGATTTGCTCAATTAGCGTTGTACATAAAAATAGAGGGTAGGTACTTTAAAAATATTTAAACATTTTTATTTTTCCAGGTATTGCGGGTACCTTCAAATTTCATTTAGAAATCACAATGCACGATGATAAATTTTAAGCAGCAAACCGATATAGAAAAACTACAACGCGTAGAGATAAATATCAATTCAAACTAATTCAAAAGACAAAGATTACTTAATTCAAAACACTTCTTGTCTAAAAATTGTAGATTTGGGCGTGTACTTACGTTTTGTTGAAGTTAGTTGCGATAGCCACTTCTGATCTATAAGGACGACCTTGCTCCGAGCAGAATAATAGAAGATATCATCACAGAATATAAATCACTTTTATTACAACACACTTTGTACACTGAATATACACGACTACAATAAATTAGATAAATCAAATTCACAATAAACAGTTACTTCCAACTCTTAACAGTCTCGTGGTTGACACTCGAATCCCCTCACAATACTACCGACCATGCTTTTATCAGAAAAATCCCTACCCGAAAACTAAACCCCCAAACGAGTCGCCACGACCAATCACAGCCCGCATCAGTTCCCTTTAATGCGGCTCCGTGATTGGCCGGCGGCGGCGCTACGAATCAATTGCAGAGTCTATGACTAACTTCCGCTTCTGTCAGTACTCGAAAAGTAGTTACCAGTATATTAAAATATTAAACAATTAAAATAAAGTATTAAATAAGTAGCGATAAATCTCTACAAAATTGCAAACCCTAACACTACTAAGTTCACTAACGTAACGTACCGGTTGACCTAGTTATTTACTGAATGTAAACAAAGTTAATGATCGACTATGTGTGATTGTACTGCGGCTAGCGTTAAACATTACTGATAATCGATATCAAAAATATCAACTATATTGGAGGTAGTTCTGTGACAACCCACATTCCGCAACGGCCGAGACGCACGGCGATGTACCATAATGGCAGGAACACATCGATATAATATAATAATTATATCGATAAAACAAGAAGCTAAAAAAATTTTGTTTTATGATGGTTGATGGAAAGCTGACTGGTAAATCATAGTAGAAGTTATAACATTGAAATAGTGGCCATAGTATAAGTTATGGAAAAAAAATATTAATACCTTTAAAAAAAATATATTTCAATATTACGCTCATTAATAGTCTAAAGATTCGATATTAATTATGTCAAGTTTAAAAATTAATAATTATCCATTTAAGTTAAAAAAATTGATTAAATATACTAATATTGCCGAATTAATGATTCAGGCTAAAAAAAAAACTACTATACTACTAACTTGACTTTATATGTTTTAACTTGCAATTTACCCGATAAAGAAAACTACTATAAATCATTTTGATTCTGTAAGTATAAATTATGTTAAGAAAATGTGCTGGCGACTGAACCCGCCATTAGGCAATTTATATTGCTAACCTAATAAAAAAAATACCGGGTAAAATCTTTGCGTTGGAATCGTGAAAAAATAGACCTATACGTGATAATACCTATACAGGATTACACCAAACACACAATACACAACAGAATTATCGGTCGTGGCTGAAAATACACATAAAATAGTAAAATAAAATAGGCCAGGAATAATTACGTAAAAAAAATTTTTGGAAGAAAAAAAATACACAAAACACAGCGTTGGTGGTATGCTGTGGTGTCACTAGGCCCCCTATCTAGTGACCCTAGATCTGCGGCTGAAGGCCTACAGACCTAGTTTACGAAAAACCTGCCACGGAATTCGCTCCGTGGTTCCTATAATCGCCTCTTACGATACCCTAGGATGAGTAGGGGTGGACCGATTCTGCAAAGTAGGCCGGGTACCACACGGCGGAGGGCAGCGAGAATGAAAAAATCTTCCAACCACGACACGAAATAAAAAAAACACGCCAACCACCACCAAAAGAAAAAAAAACGAACAAGCTATAAAAACCACGTTGGCGCCAGTGTAGCCTAGTCGGCGAGCAGGAGCTATTAAATAAAAAAAAAGAAATAGGACTACACAAATTTATTTACATAAAATTAATTAATTACAGAGAAGAATACAGGGAGATTCGTTATTTGGTTTATAGCTTGTTCGATTCTACAAATGGTTGGTAACTCAACTAAACAGTTGGAGGGCGCGAGAACGGCGAGCCCTCGGACGATGTCTTCGGCTGGCTGAAGCCTGGAGTCCTCGCAGGGAGGAACCGGACTATCGTCCCGGTCGCAGTAGCCGGGCGTAGACCCGGAAACGGAGAAACTGATCAACCTTGATCAGCTCGGCGAGACCTCAACTCGGAGGTGGCAACCCTCTAACCAGAGGAAGATTCTTGCCGTAGCAGTAAAACCCTGGAACGCCAGATATGCGTCCCTGTAGTCGCCGCTCCCTTACCGCGACCCTCTCCCGACCAACCTCAGTTGGTGGAAGTTGGCGCAAAAGAGCGACGATTACAAGAAGGTAAAACACACATAAAAGGCCAGGAGAATATAGATTCTCCTGGTATAAAAAGACTAAAACCTAACAGGTAGGAGATGCCTATTTAAAACAAGAAAGAATTTACACAGTTTTTAACCTACATTCTTATAACTAAGTACAACTTACCAGTTAATACTGGGTATGTTCACTGAATTTATTTATTAATACAGATTCTGATAAAAATAACTTATATGGAATAAACTATTCTTCGCGATTCCAACTCAACTGTGGAACGTGTGTTCCAGGCAAAGACTATTTGATGTGTGTGAGACCTATGCGCTGCATTAAAAATATCGAGTTACAAAAGAAGGGATGGAAAGGTCTAGAAGACTCCGCCCACATTCTGCCTAGCAACTCGATTTCCTTTGTCTCTCGTTGAGACACTATTTTATTTGCAGGTATTAAAAGAAATGATGGCACAAGCGAGCGGCTATACCACGCCCCTTAATAACTAAATACCTTCCTACGTGAAAATTGTAAAAGAACAAAGAAATATATAAAAGTTTTATTCTTTTGGTGAAAAGAATAGCAGAGAAGCTTGCTGCAGCTTCCATCAACCCCAAGCTACCATATTATATAAACTATCTAACGAATTTATAGCGAATCTAAAAGATATGGAAACTACTCCACTAAGCGCCTGACCTAATTATCTGAGCACAATGTCTTGTACCCTTGTTTTAATGAAATAGGAACTATAATATATTTCTTAATAAGTCTGTTTTTCGTAATCATTTGTTATAATATAGTGAAAAACAATGTAGCTATGCTACAATGTATACGGATGACACAAAATTTTTTATGAATATTAAAAATGTAGCCGACTGCATGAAAATGCAAGAAGATCTAAATAGACTCATAACGTACTACGCTGTTAATCGTATTAATATAAATATCAGTAAATGTACAGCAATTACCTTTACCCGCAAAAATAAACCTGTATTTTATAATTATAACTTTAACGGTATAACGATCAATCGTGATAAAGTTGTTAGAGATCTTGGCGTTTTATTAGACTCAAAACTTCTCTTTTCGGAACATGTCACCTGTATTGTTAATAAAGCATATAAAAATCTAGGGTTTATTATACGTACCTGTCAACCCTTTACTGATTTAGCTTGCCTCAAAATCCTTTACTATGCTTATGTGCGTAGTGTTTTAGAATACTGCAGCTGTGTTTGGAATCCGCAATACGTAACTTATAAACAGGAAATTGAAAGCATTCAATCTAAATTCATCAAACATTTAAATTACCGTGCTCAAAAATATTTTCATGACTATCCCGAAGCTTGTAAATTTTATGGCATTATGACACTGGAAGATAGGCGTACTATTTCAGACATGCTTTTTCTGCACGGCATATGTAACAGCACCATTGATTGCCTTCAGCTGAACAATATAGTGATGCAGTTATGGGCACCATCCTATCGTACAAGACATACGACATTATTTGCTGTCCCGAGTGGCACCACCAACTATGCTCAAAATTCAGTGGCATGTCGCATTCGTAGATTATATAATAAGAAATTTTCGTCGGTGGATTTATTTTACACATCAAAAGATGTATTTAGAAAACAAGTTACATTAATGCTTTAGTAATTGTTATATTATATATAGTATAGTACTAACAATGATATAAGTTTATACATAGTATCATTGAATAACAATTTTTCTTTTTGATATGTAGTAAAATAAACACACACACACACACACTCACACACACACACACACACACACCTACACACACACACACACACACGCACACAAAACATATAATTAATTATACTCTTTATGGCAATTGGCTGTTTCAGTTATGAATACTAATTCTGTACTCACTAATCATTTATTTTTTTCTGAATGTATGTAGCCTTAGATAAACATAGTCTCTGATTAAATATTGTATAAATTGTAAAACCTTAATTGGCTGTAAGATTTACATGTATGTCGACTTTTACTATTATGTCTAAGAGCTGTGGTTTTTGTAATAAACATAAAATAAAAATAAAATAAAATAAATTCCTATTGTTATTACGAGTACGACTTTCAATTTACCCACTTTGTGTATAATAAATCGTTTTCTGCTTACCAAAGTACAGAGTTTGCCTAGTTTGGGACCGTGTGTGGATTGCTTTGCAGTGAAGACCGTGGGGCCTTGGTCTCATGATACACACGGTTTGGTGTAGGAAAATTTCAACCAAACTTAATAAAGTGGGTACCGTCGCTCGGGCTGGTAGCTTTTTCTGTCAACGTAAAAGCTTGGCCATATAAAGAGGAAACGCCGCCAGTCTTAGGTAGGTACCCTTCCCTCCCAGTGCGGCGACAATTTCGAGGAAGTTTTCTACGTCATTGCATTCTTTGGAGATGCTTCTCTTCTCTCTCTCTCTCTGCCAATCGGTCCCTCATTACTGAGGATCGTGACTCCGCTGTGCACACTCATGTATACGTATTAGGTGTGATCCGCCTCCATTGAACCCGATCTTCTGCCAGGTGAAGGGCAGAGCTGACAGATCGCTCCAGTATCTCGGAGATCTGGTCCGACCACCGCTTTACACAACGTCCTCTTGGCCGCTTTCCTTCAATTTTTCCTGTCAACACTAGTTTTTCTAAATTAGATGGATCTCTTCGTGCAATGTGTCTTGGCGTACGTTCAAGGCATAGCTCCTGTAGTATCGAGATGTTTGTACGAAAAGCCGTCCAAGGTATCCTCAACATACGTCGCCAGCACCACATCTCAAATGCGTCGATTCTGTGCTTTTCTGCAGCTTTCATGCTCCATGGTACAAGAATATGGAAAAGATCAAAGTGCGCACAAGATGAATTTTTGTTCGCCTGGTAATATTCCGATCCTTCCATATCTTGCTGAGTTGTGTCATTGCTGTTTTAGAAACTCCAATGCGACGATGAATCTCACGTTCGCAGCTACTATTGTGAGTGACTACGGATCCTAGGTACTGAAACTCCTTCACTTCATCATAGTCCTTCAACAGATTTGTATTATGTATCGATGCGAAACGGTCGACTATCATTAGTTTTGCTTTGCTCTTGTTAACAGCAAGGCCCATTTCCAGACTACAACTTTCTAAACGACCCATTAGTGTCACCATTTCTTCCATAGAACTTGCAAATAAGGTGGTATCGTCGCCATAACGCAAATTGGTTATTTTAACTACACCAATTTTTATGCCACCTTCCCATCTATGAAGGGTCTTGCGCATGATATATTCCCCATAAATGTTAAATAGGATGGGTGAGATGACGCAACCCTGTCGGACTCCTTTTTGGAACTTGAAATGGGTGGATGTTGTGTTTCCAAGTCATACGGTCCCATAACCAGCTTCATACAGACGTCGGATATTCTTATCCGACGTCTGTATGCACAAGGTGTTGTGGTACTCCAAATTCATTGAGAACATGCCATAATTGTTGCCACTTTACGCAGTCGAACGCCTTTTGGTAGTCTACAAAACACATCACCATGGGGGTATTAAATTCGTTGCATTTTTCTATGATGAGCCTAATGCTCAATATTTGTTCTAACCATAGAACCATAGAAGGAAAAGGAACCATCCTTTTCCTTTAACAAACCCTGCTTGTTCTTGGGGAATTTGTGAACTTAAGAAAGATCTGAGGCGATTATTGATGATGTGTAATAGGATCTTGCTAGCATGTGAAATGAGAGCAATGGTTCGGTAGTTGTTACAATTGCGTACTGAACCCTTTTTATGCAAAGGAAGTACTGACGAGTGTACCCAATCTGAAGGCCATTTGCATGATTTCCCAACTGCATTGCAAATGTCATGCAGCTTTCTCAGCCGTAAACTACCAAGTGCTTTTAACGCTTCAGCTGTGATACGATCTGAACCTGGGGCTTTGTTCCTTTTAAGTTTCCGAACTGCCTCTTCCACCTCAGAACGCAATATATCAGGTTCAGGTTCAAATGTTACATCTACAGCTTCAGTTGAAATATTTGTTGCATCTTGGTACAATTCAGCACAGTATTCCCTCCAACGTTCTGCAGCCATTTTGATGTCACATATTGGGTTTCCGTTTTTATCGTCTATGACCCAAGAAGAAGGTTTAAAACTCCGGGTGATTTGTTTTACTTTCCTGAAAAGATCAGCGGTTTGAGTTTTTCCAGCATGATCTTCTATCTCTAGACAAATCTCCTCAATGTGATGATTTTTATCCCTCCTACAGAGGTTTTGTATAAGCTTGGCAAGTCTATTATACTCCTGGGTCTGTACCATCACCTCTAACAGCAATATTACTTTCACATTACTTTCTCGATAGAAAGTGACAGAGCTATAAACTATGTATATGGCTGTCTCTACCTCATGTCAAGTAAGATGATAATAATACTGCTTATGGAGGTGGTGGTAGGGCCCCTGATCATTCTATGTCTCCTGTCTATTATGCTTCTCTTAGTTAAGATGAAACAAGACTTTTTCATATTTTTAATCTTTAGGTAATGTTACAAATATGAATTTATGTTATGTTATGAATAATGTTACGAATAATTTATTTAGTTAAGAATCAAAATATTATAAGTATTTTTATAAAGGCCATTCGGAATATGAGCCTCCCTAATATTATTAACTTACTAATACAAACGGTTTCCTAATTTATTTCCTTATTCGAGTCCTACTAGAATATGAAAAAAATGGACCGTAATAATAGTAGTTTATGCACCTAGGGGATAAAGCAGTGTCTTATGTCACGGGCGTGAAATTGAATCGCGAGCATAACGAAGGATTGTAGCAACTCCCGAGCGTAGCGAGGGAGTATATAGTTAACTCCCGAGCAAAGCGAGGGAGTTAATACTAGAATACTGAGTACAGCGAGAGATTCAAGCTCGCCCAAGACAAAGACACCTTTATCCCCGAGGAGAATATACTACTTTTCACACCTACTGCGAGGTAATGAAATACAAATACTAGGAAGAAATTGCTTAGGTTATCTGGAAGAGATTGATTTTTAGCGATAAGGCCACCTTTTTACATCATCAACGTATTGTTCAATTTACATGTATTTTTTGGTGTAAAATATCAATGGTACAATGAAGTGTATTTATTATTATTATTAAATATTTACTGCTAGAAATAAAATAATATCAACACACCGATTAGATTACCAGCGTTCGCGCCCACGCCTACTGCGAGGCGAGAAAATAAAATACAAAACTGCTAGAATTAAAATAATATCAACAACGTTAGCGCCTTCTTTTTATCTATTTTTTCTTTTCTAGAACCTAGAACAAGGTTCGGCTCCAATTCGGCTCCTGGCGCTCGGTCCGATATTCAAATGTATTTTTTCGTGCAAGTCTGTGCTTAGAGAGAGTGGTTCTACCTACTGTAAAGAGTCTCCGTAGTAAAAAAATATTTGACGTTCGTAATTCAAATTACATTTTAATGAACAATTGGCTTCGGCCTGAAAACATGAATGGAAAATGACAGCAATTTAATGAAGAATTGGCTTAGGCCTAGCTACAAATTGATTTATTACGAGATTACTTATGACGAGGCTGTATGAGCTAGAACCTTTTGCCTTCCCAATTAGGGAGAACTATAGGACAAAAAAAAACAAATCACATTATTACCCAAGGGAGTTTAGTACAACATTATTACCCGGCTAGACTATAGGGATATAATGACCTACTTTATGTCAAGCTTATATGACACATAATGTAACATTATCGAGCAGGTGGTGTGAAAAATATAATACTACTTTTTTCGGCAGCAATAATAAAACGATCAAGTCTGTAACGAATAAAATTGGTAATTTTGTTTGCAACATTTCAAATATCTGGAAAAATACTAATAAAAATAAAATGTCAATATTTGTTGAGCGTACTTACTTAGATATTATGAACTTTTTTTTAATACAATAATATTATCTCTCCCCAGTCGTGTCGGGCTTCCGTCCCATCGGATTGTGAGAGGTATGAAGGAAGAGAGTGAACACTTGTGTCTATGCAAGCGCTTGTGCTCTATAATATCTCCCGCGTAGATAGCTGATCTTGTGAAAGATTGACCGCTAGCGCGCTGTGGTCGTATCGGCCAGAAGGACATAATTTGATTTATTTATTATCATACAGCGTCAATGGGAAATGAACCATCTGTTTCCCCCTTCAATGGTGTATTGGGGGACTATGGTTTCTAAAAGTAACATATAATTATACGTTACTTCTTATTTCTGCCACTGTGTGTGCATCAAAATGATTGTACCCCAAAAATATTAAGCAATCTAACGAATTTTCATAAATGAATTAGTTCGTCTTAAAACACTATTATGTCTAGTTATAGACTGTGTAAATGCTAATTAATTTGTTAAAATAGAATACAGGTTGAAGAACAGCTCCTTATAAATAATTAAGCTGATTACCACCTTTATCTTGAGTCGTTACTGCCGACCCTGGCGTTAAGGTTGTGATGATAAAGGCATAAAGGAAAATATTATGGAAATAACAACACCGTAAATATTATTGAAGGAAAATCGTTACCATCATAAAAACAAATTTTAATGATGTTACGAGACCTTTATGGACATTTAATGATGTCATTATTTTTAAAATCATACCGCATAGTACAATTTTACAAACAGACACTCAGTAGAAACGAAAACAATTATCGTTTAGAAAACAATAAATAATAATGTTCTCCTGGCCGATATGACCACAGCGGCTTTACGTATGATCAGCCATCTATCTACGCGGGAGATATTAAAGTGCACAGATGCTTGCGTGGGCTTGTGTAGGCTGTATGGTCCTAGTACCTTTGCCTGTCTTTCGGCGAAGTAAAATAAAAACATAAATACGATGACAAAGATTTTGTACGCCCGAAAGGTTATTTTATTTATAAAAAGATAAAAACAGTAGTTTTATTGTTATTGTCTGTATTTTTAAATACGTTTATATGATGTTTATGAACCTATAGGAATACTATCTTGTCGGCATACTGATTTTATCAACTTTTAAGTGTAACTATACTTAAAGAAAAGCTATAGCTATAATAATGTTATTTTGCATAAAATAATCTAGAAATACGTTACTCATCTTAAAATTTTAATCAATAGTAGCATAAGAAAAAAACATAAATTTTGACATTTTCATTATTATATAGTTTACTCATTATTCTAAGGTTTACTCACTAAAAAGCAGTCTCGGAAAATCAACCCTTAAATGGGGTATGAAATTTTTTATGACATTTATTATTATACGGGTTGATTAGCAAATAACATATTGAAATGGCTTTTTTTTCATTCAAGTACGATAATTAAATGACGTGTTTTATAAATTTAAAAAAAAAACAACCTTAGGGGCTTTCCTACATGGATTAGTAAAAAATAATAGCAGAAACATTGTTGATGGAATTTCTATGCGTCTAAGAATATTAAAAATACATCAATCAATACATTATATAAAATTAAAATTACTTGTCCTGACTGACTGACTGACTGATTCATCAACGCACAGGCCAAACCGCGGACCCTAGGAAGCTGAAATTTAGACAGTAGGCATTTTCTTATGACGTAAGCATCCACTAAGAAAGGGTTTTTGAAGATTCCGATCCCAAGGGGGTTAAATGGGGTGTTTCCATCATTTGTATAAAACTTTTTATTTTATGGTTCGATTGACTTGAAATTTACTGGAAAGATTCTTTGAATAAAATAAATAAATACGTGTTTCGGGATTTTTTAAAAACAATCATTGGGGGTACGCTAGGGGTTGGTAAACTTTGTATGGTAAATAATTATTACTTAGTTCAATTCATTTGAAAGTACAGTTAGAAAATATCCTTAAAATAAAATGATTGAACAAGTATTATTTATTTTTCAAAAAATCTACCCCTAAAGTGGGATAAGAGGGAAACATTTATAATCTATATTAATAATAGAACAGGCTTTTTTTCTAGAAATCACGATACAACCAAAACCATTTAAAGTAGAATCATTAAATTTGGAACCAACATTATTCAATGGTTTAGGTGGACAATAAGAACGAACTTCACATTTCACACCTAAATGGGTGACATTTGACATTTGGTCAAATGGGCTCCCAAACTATGTATATGGATAAAAAAAAATCATCATACAGACACGAAACTTTGTCAGCAAACATGTATTTCATAACTTTTGAAAAAAAACGACCATTAAAGGGGTGCACGACCAGCATAGTTTTTGAGTATGAAATGCGCATAAAAAATTCATGCTGCATTGATGAAACTTCGCGAAAACATTTATCACTGCAAATGCAAATCCATGTGCCTATAATATTTTTTTTGATTATCAGCCCCTAAGAGGTTCTAATTGGGGTCCAAAAAATGTTTTTTGAACTACAGCCATAAGACTTAATTTATGTATTGCACACAAGAATCTAAGAAACCTATTCCGGCAAAAACAACCCCTAAGTTAATTTCATGGGGTTGAAAAGTTTACTTCATCCTTAATTTAAAACGCGTTTTACTTACAAAACCAACGCGGGTGAAACCGCGGGCTACAGCTAGTAAGAAATAATTTCCTAAGTTTTTTCAAGTCCTACTGAACTCCCGTCTGTCTTTGAAAAAAATACTTTATTAAAATAAATATAGTACAATAGGCATGATGACTGTAACACAATACCAATAAATCTGTGGTTTTAAATATTAGAACAGATTGCACTGATTCCAAAAATGCATCTCATTTTCATAATAATAGAGAGATTTTCGTGATATTTAAGCAAATAAATTACTCAAATACAGCTAATCGCCATTTTGTAATAAACGCTGCTCAGAGTGAATGACGTCAATCCTGTGTAAATAAACAACTGTCAAACTGTCATCTCAACTTTTTCTTTCATACAATGATTCTCTTTTAACTTTTATACTTTAATTTAGACAGATGTTTATTTACACCGCCGTAGTGACGTCACAACATGGCGCCATGCACTGGCCATCGTTTTGGAACGAAATTCAAACTATATTTTAAAAATTGAAAATATTGCTATTAATTGTAAACTTAAAACAAAAATATGATTATTTTCGGCAATAGTAGACCCGGTACATTATAGAGTATTTTTTCAAAATTAGTCATCATGCCTAATGACTATTTATCTACTACAGAAATAGAATTCTATGGAAATTGTCTACCGATTATATACAAAAAACCTATAACAGTTTATTTTCGCTTGAAGCGCACGACGTAGGAGTGACAGTGATGGATATATTGCATCTGTTACCTCAGGTACCGCGAAGTATCAAAATGTTACCAGGTTGGTCACATTCTTGTCATACGTTTGCACTGGTGGTTGTCTATTTTGCTACTGAAAATTGTATCCACTTTGCTGAGAATCGTCGACAGATAGCGTCATATGGCTTGGCGTTTATTGAACAAAAACTTCGAATTGAGGGGGTAACATGCGCCAATGACCTTGAGAATCTGGCCGTTCCGGCCGAGAGTTGTCATCGTAGAGGGCGCTACCAGCAAATACGAAAGCTACATTTGAAAAATCATAGACTAAAATTATGCAGATGTGTCGAATGGAGTTTTGTTAATTTTGCCTATTCCGTTATAGAATGAAATTTCAATAAAATTATATCTATTGCAAATATACTTAATAATATCACTTTTGAATGTTTTGTTGATTATGTATACATAAAAGTAAAATAAATGACTGATGAATTATTTAAATGCATGATAAAAACCGATTTTAACTCTGGCAAAGCTTTCTGTCATTTCATAGTGACACGAAAGAATAAGGCTGATGCAGTTTAAGAACGGTAACCCACTGTTTTATATCTTGATTTATACCTTGGCGTGCCACCTAATTACAATCTGATAACCCAACAACTTACAGTGGTAACGTAGTTGACGTGTTACATCAGGATATGGATTGCATTTCATATTCCAAACTTCATATCAAAGGTTCAGTCCGTCTATTATAGAATGGCCAATGAATGATGAATGAGATAATGAGCCTGACTAGTGAGACTTATACATACTTCTATTATATTGTTGGTAGTTATTAGTTAGGTCCGGTTACAACCGGAACGCATTTCGACCCAGCTGAATACATTGTGCCTGCCATTCGGAATCCATATACATTCGTACTACTTATAACTTACAGTAGTCACAGCGGATTTTTGTGTTTGTGTGAAGTTAGGGTTGGCGAACCATTGCGCAAGTACAGTTGTAAGTTCTGAATACATAAACATAAAAATAGCTACTGCGCAGAGTCTTACAGCCAACTACAGACACACAAAGATCCGCGGTGACTACTATAAGCGTACATGAAATGAAACTATGCACAAAGTGCTAAGGTTTCTGTTCTGCACGTCAAAATGAAAGCGTTTAACAGAGCCTTCAAAATATGATTTCTTTTTCTTAAAAAATAGTTTTTTTTTCTTAAAAAGGGACCTTTTTAACATATTTCCTGAATTAGTTCCAAATTCTCTAACCAATAAACATCTATCTGATAGTTAAGCTTTTTGATCCCTGGAAAAATGGACTGAAACCAAATTGATGATTGATTGAGATGTTCGAGTATGACAAAGAGAGTGATTTAAGATGCTGAAATGCATGCCAGTGGCCCTGATGAGATGCTAGCGATTATTAAAGAAGCGTGTAACTGTAATGTTTCCTATTTTAATGCATATATTCTCTTTAAGAGCGGCACAAGTACACACGAAAAACAAGAAGACGAGCAGCAGTGTTTTTTTTATTGGATTACCTACCACCTATACTGCGATTCCCAACCGCCTGCGAGGCGTGGGGATTATGGCATATGGATTATGGCCCCTCCCCTCTAAGGGAGAGAGGGCCTTTGTTGAACAGTGGACGTTTCGGCTGCTGATGATGATGTTGATGAGTTCCGTGATCGACTCCGTAATGGCCATCGAACTGAAACTATGATAAGATACTATCCCTTTGGCTTTTTAGTTTGTTATACTTACTTTCGTCGTATTTTATTATTTTTTTTCCCTGTATTATTTGATCTTTTGAACGGCAAGACACACTGTCGCTCTGATCTAACTGTAACATGACACACTGTTTTAAAAAAAAAAGTGATAAAATGACAAGCCCGCTGAGTTTCTTGCCGGATCTTCTCAGTTGAGGCCGCGTTGTGATCCGGTGGTAGCTTTTTAAAAAAAAAAAAAATACATGACCTTTCAAAAGTGCTAGCGTTAAGCCTATTTGAAATAAACTATTTTTGACTTTGACTTTGACTTTGATACTTAACTTTTTACATGATTAAGTACAGGTAAAAACAACCCAGACCAATGACAAACAGATTATGTTCATGCACATGAATTTCTGTCCTATGTGGGAATCGACCCCAAGACTTTAAAGGCAGCGGCCAGGGTACGAAACCACAAAATCAACGGACCTGTGTTGTTATTCAATACACATGGCTGCCAAAGGAATCCGTAGCACTGTTTGTTTGAACGCACGAATTCAGTAATAGTCTTTTTAGTGTAACGTCATATTATGTACGTAACGTAACTTCATCTTGAGTTCTGTACAAATCGCGGGGTTTGATCTACGCGGAGCATTTGACATTGATGCTAATAAGCAATCTGGTTTTAGAGTAACTAGCATTTTAACGCGGTGGTATTTTTTCTCATGTCTGCCAACAACACCATCACTTTATTGTTACGCAACATAGTTAAGTAAAAAGGTATTACCTGACAGTAATCGAAGCACCCCCATAGAAAGAACCACCCATAGAAAAGTCTCTTCCTGTCCCTGTCATCCAAAACTATAATTATAGCCTTTTGGTCCAATAGTTTTTTTGCCAGCTACAGTGACCTTCTACTTATGTTACATAGCGGAAGAAATCTAAGATTAAAGTGGCGCCTAGATAGCACACAAGTACCCCTCCAACTTAACCATCCAGATGTCTCAAAAGACGAGCAACTGTCCAATGCAACTGTTCGTAGGTAAGCGTGTCGCTCACCATCAAGCTAACCACCCAGGTACTCGACTCGTTGCTAAGTTGCCAAAACCAATATGATAGTAATAATAACACCGTTCATGTTTTGACAAAAAAAAATATCATAATGTAAAGGATAACATAATGACATACATTATGTTATCCTTTGTCATATCATTTTGTCGACCTACACAGTATCAAATACGATTTAAATTAGTAAGATCATATATGACTCATACGCTTTAAAAGTTAGACATAATACTCGGCAACGATACTTTCGCATACTCTATGATGAACCAAAAAAATGGTATTACCCATAGATTTAAGATTTTTTTCACTACGTTTGGTATTACCATAAAAAATATCTATAAGAAATGTAATCAATACAAATTGTAGAATAGGTTATAATTATGCTTTTCATAGTCCAAGTTTGACGTCTATCCGTTGAACGGATATTGAACACAATAGGCATGATGACTGCCACACAATGCCAATAAATCTGTGGTTTTAAATATTAAAACAGATTGCACTGATTCCAAAAATGCATCTCATTTTCATAATAATAGAGAGATTTTCGTGATATTTAAGCAAATATATTACTCAAATACAGCTAATTGCCATTTTGTAATAAACGCTGATCAGAGTGAATGACGTCAATCCTGTGTAAATAAACAACTGTCAAGCTGTCATCTCAACTTTTTCTTTCATACAATGATTCACTTTTATACCTACAGACAGATGTTTATTTACACCGTAGTGACGTCACAAAATCTGCCACACAATTTAAGAACGCAGTAAGTACCACTTACTGTGTTTATGGTTGTATTAGATATTTGAGATGCTGACATTATAATCTTTATGAATCAAAAACCCGTTTTTTTCTATATTTATTAGAAAGGCTAAAACATATTATCATAAATGCAGTAAAGAGCAGATTTTAGGTTTATGTACATAGTATAATCGCAGTAAGAGCACTTAATAACTTAATATTACGTGAATACTCATACTTACTGAATTTGCAACATAACAGTTATGCAGTATGTGCCATTTGCGTCATTCTTGTTATGTTTCTACAATTATTAATTTAATCTTGCACATAGTATAAGCGCAGTAAGTTCACTTAACCACTTAAAGATATAGTTCCATAGTAAAAACAGATGACTCGTACTTAATATGAATGCAGTAATTACAATATTATACTGCGTACATATTAAGGTTCTCTGGACTGTTGTAAAACTGCAACATGTTATAAACGCAGTAACAGACAATTACGGCATTTATGGTAGGTGCGCGCATTTCTTTACCTCAAAGCGATTATTATTTTAATACGAAAAACAACATATGACTATCACTTTCTTTAGGAAGTGTTATCAAAAATACCAGTTTGCAAAAAGTTTGTCCTACTACTACATTAGGCTTTAAACCAAGCATCGATAGAAGAGTTATATCAGGTAAAATAAACTAACTTTAACGTTTGACTAGATATCTAATACATTTCATATAATTTAGAATCAATATCTACACATTTCATTATAATAATTATTAGTATTAACTTTATTTTATTTCAGTACTAAAGAAGTCAGTTAGTGATCAGAAAAATAAGAAGGGATCTTATACAAGAACAAAAAATATTGACAAGAATATTATAAAAACATACTTATAATAAAATACAGACCAATGATATCTCATTACGGACGGGAACATGCAATCGCCTATACTTGCCCAGTGATATTACTATAAAATCTATGTACGTGGACTTTTGTTGCGAATATCCAGATTTTAAGGTTTCCAGAAAGGTGGTGGTGGTTCATGAAGAATGCGAAAATACCGAGAATGGACAAAGCCAATACAAAGCCGCAATTTTCTGTCCAAGAATCATAGCTTACGCCAACACCATAGCTTGAGGGGTTTTAGAGAACATTTGCAAATTATGACATAAATAGGTCCTTTTTAGATTTTTTTCCTAAAAACTGGTTATCAAAAATACATTTTTATTCAAGTAAACGTATTTATCGAAACTTTATCTAACGTTTTATATTTTTTCTATACAGATTAAATTTACAGTTATTGTGAACATTTAACTTAAAATAACAAGAATTCAGGCATTTTACCGCTATTAGCACCTTAATGAAAGTTTTGTACCATCCCAATGGTAAAACAACTCAGGCTAAAAACATTTACGTATAGCTATGATTTGGCCTGAAACAGTATCAGGAAGACGCCAAGAAGACATTATTTTTGCATATCGTGCCTCCTTTTCTTTTCATCAAGATATTCCAAACGTAGTGCTGTGGGCGCATAATTGTGCGTCGCAAAATAAAAAAAATATTTGTGACCTTTTTTATTAGTTAGGTACTTTCCTAAAGTGATATAACCTACTCATTAAACCTGAGATTGGTGCCATTATGTACCAAGTCAAACAAAATGAGTCTGTGATTAATTAAATACAGAAATTTCAGCAATTATTTGTAATCCTTGTTTCATTTACTCATTGCTCATTTGGTAAAGTTCAACGTAAATGCGATATTGACATATGATAAACGCAGTATAATTGTAATATTACTGTGCAGTAAGAGTTTTGTTGAGTTATTTCATTTCATGTTCCTACTCATAAATGCAGTAACCTGTAAAAATACGGCATGTATGTAATGTTGTAAAATCTACCATTACATTGAATCATCTAACATATGTGCCGTAAGTACAGGAAACTACAGATAAATGCAGTAAGCAACACTCATACTGCATTCATGTGTAGTTAAGTATCGTGTGAAAATTATGTGAATTCATAACATGAACAGTTTTTTAAATACACAAAATATTAACTAAAAAGCAAAAACCCAATACCAAGTTCATCTTCTTAATTTGCTCTTTGCGCGCATATATATATTTATACAAATTTTTGAGTAACAATTTGCAGGCAACAAAAAGAAAAATTTCAAGTTTGACCGCGTTTTTCTCAAAACCGTTCCCATGTTCTTTACTGCGTTCTTAAATTGTGCGGCAGAAATGGCGCCATGCACCGGCCATCGTTTTGGAACGAAAAAAAAACTCTATTTAAAAAATTGAAAATATAGCCATTAATTGTAAATTTAATACAAAAATATGATTATTTTCGGCAATAGTAGACCCGTAAGTACATTATAGAGTATTTTTTCAAAATTAGTCATCATGCATATTCATATCCAACGTAGTACATTTTTTAAATACATATTGCGTGAAAATGTTATATTTAATCCAATATCTAATCAATAAAACTATTTACTAAAGATCTGAGGTATAAGTACATATAATTTGTATAGCCAATGCAATAGCGGATTGATCCATCGAACTCTTTAAACTAAGGCTATTTTTGCAATTTTACCATTGTTACCCCCTTAATGTAACAAGTACCAAAGTATTTAGTAACTTAGTATTTAGTAAATTAAGTAACTTAGTACATTAAGGAATTCAATCTCAATTTCTCATTAGAGATAGGAGAAAATTTATTAAGTTCACGCCTCATCCGGGACAGAGCGAAAGTAAATGACAAAGTATGCCTGGTGATCTGTAATACAGGTTCTACTGTAGTGAAAATCCTAAATCTATGGGTTCTACCTACTTCAGACACCATTTCTATTATAATGTTAAATATGTATTGTAAATAATATTATTATTATTATAAAGACATGCGCTAATAGGGGAAAGGGTGTTAGAGTGGTAGAGAGAGGGCCTTACCTTCCCTTGTCAACTAATTTCTTATTATTATTGTGTCATATAAAGATTAGTCATTTGTTTTGTAACTTTGCGAGTAAATCAAGTAATTTTCCTCATTAATTGTGTATTAAAATAAGCATGGTTATATTAGGTACCTATAGTGTCTAATTAGTTTATTTCCAGGAAGGTATCCACACTATCGTTCGTATATTAATAAATGGCCTATGGTTATAAACATTATTAATATTGCAACAGTACGCGTTGCACCCTCAGACACCTACGTTAGTACTTGTTAGGAATTAAATGCTAACGTTGCAATTTTTATTATAAATATGTGAAACTGAAAAACTCTAGAAGCATAATTAAAAACAATATTATGTACATGTGTTTACAAGAGATCATGTATCAAGTACTTCAATTTTAATAATAACATTTTATGTTTATAACTGATGACGTATGAGACATTATAAAATACTGTTTGTCTCATTATATTTCTGTAATTAGAAGTGTACGCATCACTGTTAAGTCATGAAGAGCATGCAATTCTGCCCTATAACGAGTACTGTGTTTTAATTTAACATACAATTTAATTAGACGATAACCGCTTCCGCAACATTGTGCACCCGTAACGTTGATTGGCGCAGCCGAAGCGAGCACCCCGTGCTGTTAACCAACCGCGTCACGAATTCGTGTATCAAAATCTACGCTTCGTGATTCCACCGAAAGGCGTTTGACGAACCAAACAAATTCACCAACTGGAGCTATGCTGCAGACAGGTTGGTGAGTAAGCCTTATCACCTTCCGTGTTCCTTTATGGTTATATTGGGATTGGAAGTCTCTCATAACTGTTATCTGGTTTTCATATGCAATTCTATGAAAACTTAATATTTGTCAATAAATTAATTTATTTATTTGATCTTCATAATTTAATAATATTTTATTACAATATAATATTTTAGTGGACATTTGGATAACGAAGATGCTAATTAGTAAGTAAAGTAAGTAAGTAATTGCACAAATTAACAAATGAACAAATTTTAACCGATATGAAAATAACAATCTCCCAAATTTTGGATAAACTAGTGCATTACAAGGAAATATTCAAATTTTAGATACTAAATTAAGAGTAATTCAAGAAGTTGTAAAACAAATAGAAAGAAATGATGTTATGCACCTCTAAAAAAAGTCCGTGTGAAACATCTACCTGCACCATGGTTGTCTCAGTCTATAAAAATGTTTATGTCTAAACGGGATAAAGCTAAACGAATGTTTAAACGACAACCTACGGACGAGAATTGGGTTCAATATAAGAGGCTACGAAATCGCTGCAGTCGTATGTGTAGAGATGCTAAACGACGCCACATTCAAAATTCCATTCAAAATCTCAGTACATCACAAGTATGGCAATTTCTCAAGTCTCTAGGTATTGGAAAAGCCTCAGATAGTAGTAATAACAACCTAGACCTTAATGTATTTAATGCTCATTTCTCTAAGGCGTCTTTATTGACAGGAATATTAAATCTTCTACATTGAATTATCTTTCTTCTCTTCCACTGTCAGTTAATACTTCCTTCTCTTTTCAACCAGTTCTGGAATCAGACATTAAGACTTCCATCAAGGCTATTTCCACGAAAGCGGTAGGCGATGATGGCATTCAAATTCAAATGATTTTACCCATAATAGATGAAATTTTACCCATCATCACTCACCTTGTTAACTTTTCACTCCATTCAAGTTCTTTACCTACGTCATGGAAAAGAGCATAATATATGTGCTGCCGCTTCCCAAGACTGCTAATCCTTCCTCATTGTCCCAATATCGACCCATATCCATTCTTCCAATCCTATCCAAGGTTCTTGAGAGCATTGTGCACAAACAACTGACTCGTTATTTATCCGCTAATAATCTACTAAGTCCTTTCCAGTCTGGTTTTCGCCATGGCCATAGCACTGTAACCGCACTAGTTAAAATTACTGACGACATCCGGTTGGCCATGGAGAAAAAATTGGTAACAGTTCTGGTCTTGCTTGACTTCAGCAGTGCTTTTAACTCTGTTGATTTTGATATTCTCTTAGGTATCCTATCTTCTCTTAATGTCTCATATTCAGCAATTGAGTGGTTTAAATCTTATCTTATAGGTCGCTTGCAAGCTGTTCGCTGTGAAGAGGCTTCCTCTGAATGGTGTAATTTGACTGCAGGTGTACCGCAAGGTGGCGTCCTTTCTCCTCTTCTTTTTTCCGTTTTTATCAATGCTATCACGAAAGTCATCACTTCTCATTATCATCTCTATGCAGACGACTTGCAGCTGTATCGTCACACTGTAGTTGGGCAGCTATCTGAAGCTATCACTGCTATCAATAAGGACCTTGATAATATTAGTAGCTGGGTTCAATCCTTTGGGTTATTAGTTAATCCTTCAAAGTCTCAAGCTATTCTCATTGGTGGTAGATATATGATTAATTCTTTAAAAGATCAGTATATACCCCCAATCGTCTATAATTCGGTGACCATATTATTAGCCAAAACTGTAAAGAACCTGGGTGTTCTTATTGACAACTTTCTCTCTTGGGACAACCATATTGCAGAGGTAAGCAGGAGGGTATACTGTTCTTTTCAGTCAATCAAGCGCCTCCAGAAATTCTTGCCTTTTGAAACCAAAGTTACTCTTGCACAAAGCCTTCTTTTACCACTTTTAGACTATACGGATGTCTGCTTCTTGGATGCTAAGGAGGAACACCTTGATAAACTCGAGCGACTGCAGAATTTGGGTATCCGCTTCATTTTCGGTTTACGAAAGTATGACCATGTATCCGAATACCGTAAGAAATTGAAGTGGCTACCTATTCGGCAGCGTCGAGCCACTCATATTCTTTCTCTGCTTTACTCTGTTCTTAATAATCCTAGTTGTCCTTCTTACTTACGTGAACGCTTTGAGTATCTTGTTCCTCGAGGTAAACCCTGTCGATCTTCCTCTTCTCTTTTACTTCGTTTTCCCCAACACTCCTCCAGTCGTTATAGCGGCTCCTTTACCGTTGAAGCGGTTAGGTTGTGGAACTCTTTACCTCTCAGCGTACGAGAAAGTCCTTCTGTGGATGTCTTCAGAGGAGGAACAAAAGAGCATTTCCTTTCTATTGTTAATAGTTAATATATATGTATGTTTAAGTATTTTATAATTTTATTTATTATATCATATTATTTATGTAATTACTATGTGTATTCTTATGTAGGTTTATATAGGTAATTTATGTAGGTGCCAACTTTACTTAACTTTCTATTCTACCTATCCTTCTTAGTTGTTGTACATTTCACTTGCTCTCACACTTTAATCATCTTTTCCTCTACCACTCTGGGGTTTGCTGGTAGAAAACTCAATTATGAGTTAAGCTCGCCTTTGTACTTTTTTCATGTATTGTATTTTATCTGTGTTTTGTGTGTATGTGTACAATAAAGAATTAAAGAAAGAATTAAAGAATTATTCCAATATATTCAACACATATTTTGAAGATGTTTAAAATTTTGGATAATAATTTTAGATCACTCTTACACTTTTAGTCAATTTATGTCGTTAATAATTCTTATTGCGCTGCGTCTTCCGGTTCGTGATCGCCACTCGAGAACCTATCTTTCCCATCGGTTGTCGGTGCGATCTTCGAGCTATGTGGCTTGCTCATAGCTAGTTAACTATCCTCAAAGTCAAACTTATCTATCGTATTGGATAGCTTCTTAACCAAAGATTACTATGTATCTTGGAGGCTTACGACCAAGCGTTATTATTGTAAGTAATATTACTTAAGCGCGTATATCCTTGTCTCTTGCTCACGTGACAATATGATTATAATAATGTGATAAAATATTTTTGAAAAAAAATTAAACCAACTTCAATAGACAGCTCTGAACTTTGTTTACGTAGCACTAGCGCCACTTATTTATACTCGAAAAACATTATTAAAAATAATAACTGATATATACAATCTGTAGGGACTTGTAAGTAGCAATTTATTTAATTTAGTTTTAGTCACCATACACCTGTTATTAGCCTGTAAGTCTCTTTAAAATTAATAAAATAAAAATATTGGCAATAAAAAACTTTATAATCATTAATAAACCCTATCTGAAGTAAGGTTTAAAAAATAACGTATCCAATGATTTGATTGAAATAATTACGTAATCGTAAACGGTTCAAACACGAAACACACAGGATAAACACGAATTTATACTTATATCAAATTATAGTCTGGGTTTTAGTTGTCCTCCGAACTCCGAAATTCCTGTAGAGTAGGATGACTACTTGCACAGAGTAGGTAACAATTTTGGTCCCATGATGATAATATATGGAATCACCAAGGTGATTTGCATGAGAAAGTGTGCTGCAATGTTGATCAGCATACAATTTGACCTCTCATCCAAAACTTGGATAGATTTTTGATGCGTACTTTTCATTAAAGAACATTTTGAAATACCAAACGAATCTTAAAAACAAATCAAAGTTAGTTAATTCTTTAAAAACTAGCCGCTATTTTAACCGATTTTCATTAACTTTATTGTATAGTTCTGAAGTAACATGAAACCTCGCCAGTAACATAAGAACGTTCTACTATTTTTTTTCAGTTAGCCTTTTATCTTTATCCTTACCCAACAATGCTCCGACGTCGATACACTATTGACATTTTCATTAACTTCACCCGACATAAAAAGATTTATTCCTTTCTTTTGTTCTTTCCTTTTTATTGTGCCGATCATTAGGGTTTCCAAACGATTTATAGGGTGTTTTAATAGTAGCTGATGAAGCTGGTGCGTCGTCGCGCCGCCAGTGATAATGTCTAACGCAGGGATAGGAGAGTGGAGGAGCAGCCGCGCGCCCAGCAGACGACGCTACACATGCGACGCCTGCGCACCCCCTGCTGGGCGAGGTGCTCAGTAGAGAAACCGAACGAAGCAAAGTTAATACCGTTACAACAACGCCGACAATGGCCAAGTAGTCGCGCCACCCTTCTGTCCAATCTGTGCGATTAGGTCTTTCTGTTTTGTTCAAGCTTCCGTTGATCGAACTGTCTCAGCTACTTGTCCTTCTGTTAGATTAGATTTTCAACCTGACCCTGATTCTTTTGCTGTTTCACTATCAGTTTAGACGGACTCTAAGCTGGTAGATTCTTTTAGATTTCATAGGTTTATTGTGTTTTGTAACAACCTTGGGGAATAAGTTACAGTATTTAAAATAACAATAAAACTAATTCAATTATCTTTTTGCAACGTAATTTATTCCCACGTAGAATAGAATTTTATCAAATTTAGAACTTATAGATTGGACCTGATAGTCCCGTGTGTCGTCTTGGAACCTATGTGACTTGTTTTTGTGAACTTCCCAGTCTTTGTCCACTTTCTTTGTCTGTCCCACCCTAGGCATGTACATATACCTACGTCTCATACTTGTGTGGGTGACCTCTATTGTAGCTTCGTTGCAAAGCTTATCCCTTGTGTTTACATAAACAATTTTCTTTTGTAAACATACCTGTGGTTTCGCCCTTTATTCTTTGTGAAACCTTTTATAATACGTTTCCGTACGTGATACTATTATAGTTGCTTTACATTATTTCACTTAAAATAAAACTGAATTCTTTCTTCTAGGTATTTTTGATAAATAGTTTATTTTTCTTTTGTATTTTCTGTCGTTTACGTACTTACTATTTTTGTACTACTGTGCTATTATTTTAATTTTGTGTATTGTATTAAGTAACTCACTGATACATAATTTAAAAAAAACCGGTGGTTATATCATTTGAAATAAATAAAAATGATACATTTTCTGATACAGTAGAAATTTAACAGTTTTCATTGAATAGTATACTTACCTACATATACATCCGCTTTTGGTGATACCAGAATTGCAATAAAAATGATAAGCAACCGGTAAGACCCAGTTCGCCTTCGTAGTCCTTATCCCTAAATTCATCCCTGACTCTGTCCCAATGACGACGTGTTTTATTTTAGACCGGCAGTGGCGCGTCAGCAGTCGGCTCCGACCCTGGTGTTTAGGTGTGTCGATGTTACCAATTTTTATGTCATCAAATACTATTTGAATGAACCGAAATGTAAATTTACTTGCACAATATAAATTTGTTTCAATAGAATTGCTTTCATCGATCCTCAAACATTTATCTACCACCCCTGAAAAGTCTCGTTTCATTCAAGTGGTAATGAAAATGATGCGACCCCAAATTAACCTTCAGCATCCCCGAGAGACTCGCTTGTTTTGTCGTGTGACTTGTTTTGTGCGCTGTGTTGCTTTCCATTGTTATGGAGCTTCGTCGGCGAGAATAATATATTAGGCAAAAGCTGTTACTGACGTTGAAACGTTCACATAAACGAAATAGATATTTTCAATACAATGGTTATTTAAATGAAGATGCAATAATAGAATCAGATTAATATTTTTACCTAGGAGGTCTTGGTATTCTTCGTTTTTCTGGAGATTACTGCTATAATACGTTAAATTAACAATGTATTCATTAATAAACCAACGTGAATGATTTTAAAGCATTTGCCAATTTAAAAGTTGCTACAAATCCATAAACTTTATTATCAATAAAATTAAGTAATAAATCTAGACCTACATACATATATTGAGACAGGTTTACTTAATTAAAAGACCCAATGGAAAGCAATGGTAACAGCATTAGATATTCTTGAGCACGCTGCATGCAGTACTGACATCAGAGATTCCCAGCTAATATAGCTAGCTACATCACTTACTACGAATACTTCGAATGGCAAATCAAGTTTTTATGGCATTCCACATCCAATATTTTGGAAATGAAAATTCTTTCCATTTCAGGATATATTATTTTACCTTTATCTTCAATACACGAGGTCTTAATAAAAATATAAACATTGTACAACATGGTTCCACAAAAAAACGTTTGCATCCGTTTTAGTAAAATGAAGTGAACTAATAAAATATGTAATATGCAATTTTTTGTGGAACTTTGTATCCACATAGTTTTTTACATTCTGTATTTGGAAGAAGTTACTATTACAAAAACATCACTTTTAGTAGTTTAAAACCTTACAATAGTAGTTAAACTCAAGCAATTTTGGAGTTACATTTTAATACAAAATCTAGTTTTTTATACAATACAAATATCTAGATGTAGTTATTAGAAAACTAATTAAAATTTTGTATCTTGACTAGACTAATTAAGTACAGCTACTTAGTTAGTACTAATTAGATTTAAAAGTTTGCTTAGAAATAGCTGGTATGTTACTAAAAGTTAAACTATTTCAAGGCATAATATTCTTATATTTATGAATGTTTTTTTAAAGAACTTTAGTAATATTTTTAAAACAGGCTATAAAGCTAACAGGATTTAAATATTATTCATATGTATATTTTCTCGTGATGATATTAAAAAGATTATTTTAACTGTAAATTAAATTATCATTGATATTAATTTCATTGTAATTAATAGTTATATTTAAATAAATTGACGATAATTCCCAAACTGTTAACTGCAGTGTCTAGCAATATTAACGGAACCCCATCAATTGCTTACAGCTTCTAAATGAGACTTAATAACATTATCATCAGAAGTAACATATGTTATGCTAAATCAGACGTTAAGACATTGAGGCTTTTGCGAGAATAGCTGATTGTCCAATCTCTTCCAGGGCTAATGTATTTTTGGGTTGTGTGCAGGCGACTGGCAGATGAAGACGATGAGTTATCGGAGGTGCAGCCGGATGCAGTGCCTCCTGAAGTCAGGGAATGGCTCGCGTCGACCTTCACGAGGCAGCTGGCGACGGCCAAGCGGAAGTCGGATGAGAAGCCGAAGTTCCGGTCGGTGGCGCACGCGATTAGAGCGGGCATCTTCGTGGACAGGATCTACAGGAGAGTCACAAGTACTGCGTTGATGCAGTTCCCCCAGGATGTCATAAGAGTGTTAAAGGTTTGTTTTTGATTCCCTTTAAATCCGTTCTGTCTTCCAAACTTGCGAGCCGCCTCTATAAAGTCTAAACATAATATGATCTCAGTAATACATACATACATAAATCTAAAAACATTTATTCAGAGGATTTAAGAACCTCCTCCTTGTTCGAAGCCGTTTAAAGAACAAAAAGTTTTTCGAAAATTTTGAAAAGTTGAACAGCTTAGGAAAGCAAAACTAGTCTCACAGGTGGGATTACAAACTCTAATGATAACACACTGGCGCTAGTAAAATTATTTCATATAAAAAACGTGGATCAATTAAAAGATGTAACAAGGAAAAAGAAAGAAATGCTCACTTAGGTTCTTACCGAATATTTGTAGATGAGACATTTTTATTCCATGCTAGTATAAAAGAACGACTTTTTAAAAATAACATCAATAGGATAGCATTTTAAATTTAAGATGTATTCAATTTCAAAAAACCGATATTACCTACCTACTTTGCTAACGGCAAATATATCATGTAATCTTGATCAAAAACTTCGGATTTCGGATCAAAACACTGTCAAACACAATATTCTATGGGAATGAAGATGAAAGTTAATTTCGGCTATACAAAGATAACAACAGCAGGGGCCTAAGTATACACCTACAATTCTCACTAATTACTCCCACAAAATACCTACTCACTTGTGCTTTACTTGGAATTTAGTCGGTAACTAGTATTTTCAATTAGAATGTTCACAACAGCTATACAAGTTGTTGGGAACACTTCAATTAGCGGTCAGTTGCAGTAGATTCTCGCTTGCTAAACAAAGGATTGTTTAATTGCATTCCAAGTTATAAAAGCGTGTTCTAGTTTCCATCTTCATAATTTAGTTTCATTTGAAGAAGGAAGATGATGATTTTATTAAGCTCAGAGTCACACAACGAGCTATGATCGGAGTTTCTTTGAGTGACAGAATCAAGTAAGAATAAATTGGCCAAAGAAACAGTCACCGTCGTACTAGCTCTCAGAATCTGCAAATAGAAGTGGCAATGGACAGGCCACATTGTTCCAAATATCGCTCTCGATCTCTTATTATATAATATGCTCAAATTTAAAGACCAATTATCGAAGGGGTAGAAAGGTTCTCGATTAGCAACTACGAACTGGAAGATGCAGCGCAGGCCTGCCTTCCACTAGGTGGACCGACCACATTGTGCGAGTCGCAGACAACCGGTGGATACAAATAACCAATTGTCATTCATTTTGGCGTTCTATGAGGAGGCATAAGTTCGGCAGTGGATGTCTTTCGGCTGATGATGATGGTGAAAGATTGAAAGATGGAGGAGAAAGGCACTCAAAATTGGGGAAGTACCGCCATTTAACATAGGGCCACAGACAAGTAATCCTATCTTTGAATAATGTGTTTTGCGGTTAAGGGGTCATCGTCTGTCCCTTTTCCCGCTGCCAGAGATACGTCTGACACGGGTTCCATATACTCGTGTTGATAATAAGTTAGCGCATTTCCATCTACAGTTGCATCACCAATTCAATACTTATCATGAGGATAATAAATCTAAGGATATTTACACAATTTGGTCAGAGTAGTATTAAGTTGAGTTCGAACCCATAACTATTACGTTGGTGATATTAAATCCTGCCGCACTCATAAACGGTAACTACTGATAATTATTATTGATCCAGTTCTTGAAATCAGATTATGTATTTCGATACTCGAAGCTAGGTAATTTTGTATACTGTAAGTGAGTATAATATATCAATTTTCACATACTTACTCAATAATAATAATAAAGACTCTTACATCCATTCTGAGAGCAAAAATCTACAGACATGTTGAGGACAACTCAATAATGTCTGCGTCTCAGAATGGATGTAGGAGTGGGGCCCGTGGTACTAAGGAGCTACTCCTCATTGATATGGCCATCTGCCAGCAGGCTCGCCGGAGTCGGAAGGATCTGTCGACATGCTGGATAGATTACAAGAAGGCCTATGACTCTGTGCCTCATACATGGCTTATGAGGGTGCTAGAGTTGTATAAAGTAAATGCAACTCTACGCACCTTCCTGGCGTCGTGTATGAGGCAGTGGAGAACGGTTCTTCTCTATCCAGGATCTCGACAGACCCTTGGGAACGGTGATCCAATAAGGATAGAACGGGGTATCTTTCAGGGTGATAGTCTGAGTCCCTTGTGGTTTTGTCTGGCCCTGAACCCTTTAAGCACTCTCTTAAAGAGTTAAGGGTTAGGCTATCGGTTGCGGAGAGGTACCTGCTTTACATGGATGACTTTAAACTATTTGCCCCCACTGAGCTCCAACTGATGGGCTTACTGAAGGTCACAGAAACCTTCAGTAATTCTATCAGGATTGAGTTTGGTGTGGACAAATGTGCAGTTATGCATGTAAAGCGGGGAGATTGGTTGAGTCTAGGAGCGTACAGCTCTCAGACTCTACCGATCTGAGGACACTCTCTGCAACCGAAACCTACAAATACTTGGGTATGTCACAGGCGTTGGGCATCAATGAGACTGACATGAAACAGTCGTTGCGGGAACGCTTCCTGGGCCGCCTGAGAAAAGTACTTAAAAGTCTTTTGTCGGGCGGAAACAGGGTGCGAGCCTACAACGGTTGGGTCATGCCAGTCTTAATGTACTCCTTTGGCATACTCAAGTGGACTCAGACTGAACTAGACACCCTGGATAGAACAGTTCGTACACTGTTAATCACATACCGTATGCATCATCCTCGGTCTTCAGTGATGAGGTTATATATCCCACGGAAATGTGGTGGCCGAGGCTTTTTAAATGCACAACCGTGAGATATGTAGCCTCAGGGAATATTTCCTCCACTGCGGCGGAGAGATGCATACGGATGTGGTTGCTGTGGACAATGGACTGACCCCTCTATCCTTAGCCAAAGGGAACTGGCGCAAACCTGTGGTGCTCACCACTGGCGATCGAGAGGCGGTATGGCAAAGCAAGGAGCTACACGAAAGGTTCTACCGGGCTCTTCGTGGGCCCGATGTAGACTTCTCAGCCTCCCTGGCCTGGCTACGATTCGGTGACCTCTTTGGGGAAACCGAAGGTTTTGTCTGTGCAATTATAGACGAAGTTGTGATGACGAACAACTACCGGAAATATATCCTGAGGGATGGCACCATCGACATTTGTCGGGCATGTCATCGCCCTGGTGAATCCCTCAGGCATATTATTTCCGGTTGTTCGCGTCTCGCAAATGGCGAATACTTGCACAGACACAACCAAGTAGCCAGGATAATCCACCAGCAACTTGCTTTGAAATACCGCCTTGTGACGTCAGAGGTACCGTACTACAGGTATGTGCCAGAACCAGTTCTGGAGGATGGCCATATCACGTTATACTGGGACCGATCTATCATCACAGACAGGACTATTGTCGCCAATAAGCCTGATATTGTGTTGATAGATCGCACCGAGCGGCATGCAATGATTGTAGATGTCACTGTCCCCCATGACGAGAACCTCGTGAAAGCGGAGAAAGATAAAGAATGCAAATATCTTGATCTCGCGCACGAGGTTGTCGACATGTGGGACATTGATAGGGCAATCATTGTACCCATAGATAGTCGTTTCTGCCCATGGCCTAATGGCCAAGAGCCTCGATAAACACCTCAAGATTCTCGCGTTAGACGGCTGGATCAAGGGCCAGATGCAGAAGGCAGTGCTCCTGGAGACGGCACGCATTGTGAGGAAGTTCCTCTCTCTGGAGCCTTAACCACCGTCTACTAGGACCCTGTTCCCGCAGCCGGTTGGAAGGTGTTTTTAACCGACTTCAAAAAAGGAGGAGGTTCTCAATTCGTCTGTATATATATATATTTTTTTTTTCTATGTATGTTCGCGCATAACTCTGGCAATTATGAACCGATTTGAAAAAATCTTTATTCCATCCATTCTTTAATCCGTTAATTGGGTCCCATACAAAAATTATTGCTTAGTAATAAGTAGTTCCTGAAAAATCAAGAATGGTGACTGCGCACTGAGAGCTGCAAGAAAGCCTATATAGATGACGTTTTAGTCGCTTTTAAGGACAAAAATGGTCATAACTCTGGCAAATATTTACCAATTTCAATGATTCTTTTTTTATTCGAAAGAAGAAACCACTGTATTGAATCTGTATGAATTTTATTACAACCGGATTAGAACTTCCTGGAGAACCATGAACGATGTGGAGCAATTTATCTGGTAAAAACCATAAAACTGATGTTCTCCATTACATTGCTCTGACAATTATGAACCGATTTCGATGATTCTTTTTTTATTCGAGAGAGTAAACTACTATGATGATTCCATGCAAATTTCATTACGACCGGATATTTTTTTCTGCAGAAACATGAATTATGTAAAACTATGTATACGATAATGTAATCATAACCTACCTAGATAATTTTACGGTTTTCGATGGTTCAATCTTTATATATGAAAATATCACTAAAAAGTTTAAAATAAAATCTTTTAAAAAAAAATTGAACCGACTTCAATATCACTGAAAAGTATAAAATAATTTAAATATTATTGAAGTTGGCGCCAAATATACACAGCAGGTACGCTAACACCAACTTCAATAATATTTAAATTATTTTATACTTTTCAGTGATATTGAAGTCGGTTCAATTTTTTTTTTTTAAAGATTTTATTTATATTTTTAAATGTATTTATTTTTTATATTTATATTTGAAAATGTAAGAAACTGAAAGAATTTTAATAAATGGTATAATAATAATATCTACAATAGTAATAATAATATCTTGGGACAATCCACACACGGTCATCCGATCCCAAACTAGGCAGAGCCTGTACTATGGAAACCAGACAACTGATACTAATACTTATATACATTTTTTTTTGTAAATACATACTTAAATAGATAAATAACACCCAGACACTTAGTGGGAATCGAACCCACGACCCATCGGTTAGCGGACAGGGTGTCCTACCACTAGACCAACGGGCCCGTCAATAATGGAACATAATTAAGTGTAAACTTCTAAGAAAGTCGAAATAATCAGATTTTAAAAAATGAGGATTTCGATAATATGTCGTTAGATTCGTCTAAATTGTGGGAGTGACTTAAGCTATGTATTTTTTATTTTATTTTTTATATCGCGTCCGTCAGCCGCCATTTTGTATTTTTTTTTTACTTCTAAAAACTTTACTATGGGTATGAAATGAAAGGTCTTAACGAGACAAATTGAAATATGCATATATGTATACTTGTTATGTATGTATAATCTATCTATCTATCTTCTATTACTATAATAAAACTCAAAGAGCACTTTTTCTGTACATTGAATATTTTTCCAAAATTTCTATGTGGGGATAATATACTATCGACAGAGGCCAAAACAATTTTTTTTGTAATTATTGTCTGTCTGTCTGTCGTTCTGTTTGTCCAGGTATCTTTTGAAAACCCATGGATGGATTTTGATAGGACTTTCACTGATGTGTTGTGTAGAAGTAGGGGTATAAATTGGTATATAAAACATCACGCTATGCTTCATAGGGGCTAAGCAGTGAAACATTACTTGTACATATTACAACGTAATTCCTTTGTATGTGAATAGGGTAATTATAGACTGATCAGTTAATCATTAAGATATGTATTATTACGCTATATTCAATAGGGACTGAGCACTGCAGTGGCGAAGGGTCAATTTTTGTAAGGGGTAAGCCGGTCCGGTACACCCAGGACATTTCATTAGATTTCTGTAATCTATATTGTTCTACTTTGATGATAGCAACATGATATTATCATGAAATGAAACTCAAGTCCAGGTAGTGTATGCAGTGGCAAAATAAAAGATGTAAAAAGTTTGTAGGTTTTAATATCGAATATGATTAAACAGTAATTTACGATGTTATTGGACACACAATCACTATAGAACTTTAATATACACAATAAACAAAACTTTAAACAGTCATATATTCTACTAGCTGACCCACGCAGCTCCGCCAGCGCTATTTTTACGTTAACTAAACTTTTAATAACAGACATTCGCAGCGAATACATAACCTCCTTTTTTATAGTCGGTTAAAAACTGGGACCCACTTTTTACTTGCTCTCCGAAGCACGGACCCGTTTAGTTCAAATGGCGTTAAACGGTGACCCATCTATTTAATGACCTTACCTAACGTTGCTTAACCCGATCGATTACAAAACCTTGATAACAACTCTCTATGAGTGTTCCCTTACTAATATTTATTATATTATAAAGAAAAATTGACAAAATCGGACCAAGCGTATAACCAAGTAATTTGGCTCGGGCTTTTTTAAGTGTTTCGTTTTAAAATGACAATCATCATCATTAGTTTACATCAATCCACAGCCCATTTTGACTTTAATCCCCTCTCCCAAAAGAACCGTGCTCAGTTTCGGTTATAGAATGCCCTCCAAATATAATTTTTAAAATATCTTCAATGTACAGAATTAGACCTGTTACAGTTTTATTATAAGTATAGATTAGATTCTAATTATATTATAATATTTAGTAGAATTAAATTGTCATCATGTACCATATGATAATAAACACGCGATGTGTTACAAAATAAATATCAACGAAGACGAAAGATTATGGTCGATCGAAGTACAGATTTTAGTTTGCGCTAAGGTATTTTGCCAAGTTGAGAATGTATTATGTGGTCGAGTAGTTACGAACGCTTCTGGAAAACGTCGTAGGTTCCGGGTTCGCATCCCACTCGGGGTTATATTGTAACTTATCTTTTTTTATTCAATTATATTTTTTAATTTGTTTTTAAATAATTTAGATATTATTTACGTATTTTTGCTTTTAAATTTTACGAATGGTGGTGGTTTCAATTTAGTTAGAAAATATAAGGCTTCCATGAAATCTGAAACTAAACCTGTGTAAAATACGTTGATGAAATGTATCGAAATCATTGAATCATTGATGATCAAATACAAAAGACAAGTACCTAATAAAAAAATATAAGAAGTTATTGACCACTTAAAATAACATTCTTCACTAAGACTAAAGCTTCTTCAGAAAGTTGGGGTGTGGGGCCCTAGATGTCCATCAAGTATGGCAGCTTGCTTGGTGGATGTCTAAGTGTCTCTTGCGGCGGGATTAAAGGCAAGACCAGAAAACCCTCAGTTTTCTGGTGCAGATCCCACCGGGGCGTCCACGCCTCCCGTCTCATGTGCCGACGCGACAGCCGTGGGTAAGAATCCCACATATCCCGGTTGACCCCATAGGTCCCGGGACCTATTGAAGGTGTCCCCCGCGAGAACAAAAAGCAAGTAGATTACGATATGCAGCTTGACATTTATCATACATATAGACAGCTTACAAACAAGGTCAGGGTTACTTGAACAATAGATTTACGGATAATTCAAATAGCTGGTGTCAGTATTAGCTTAGGTACTTAGTTGTAAAATGGAAAAATGAATTTAGGTAATATCAAAATAAGTAGTAATATTTTGTATGTGACAAACCTACACATAATCGCCAACGTCGTTTTCATCATAATAATAATAATGTTCTCCAAGCCCCTCAGTGCCTATCCGACGTATGGATCATCTTACTTTCCAGACAAAAAGGTCCGTCGTTTTGCTAACCAGTAAGAAACAATTACACAAAGTTGTTGCTCCCTGCGGGATTGGAACCCGTGACCTCTGGTTTGCAAAGTAAGGTAAAGGTGGGGCACCAGCTGACCGCTTAACTAAGATAATGAGCTAGAATTTAAGGTAGGTACTCTTTATCCCGAAAAATTGAAGGGTTCCTGCAGGACGGGGCATCAATATATTTTATAAGGGTAACGCGCAAAATAGTTTATAGAATGATATAATTTGTGTAAATCAATCGAGTCGGATCGGGTGGTCAGACGAGGTTGGATCGAGTCGGATTGAGTTCCTTCGGAGTCGCTGGACGTTCGGGGTGTGGCCCTTACTTAGGATGTCCATCCAGTACGGTGGCGACTCCTAGGAGGACGGCAGCGGGGTTGTGACCCCCATCCATGTGAGCACCGTGACACCGTGAACACTTAAATGCAAGGCACTGATCCCACTGGTGTAGATCCCACCGGAGAGCTTTGGTGTCCCCACTTATGTGCCGATGCAACATCCACGTGGGCTTTAATGGGTAAGAATCCCACATACCCTGGTTGACCCCCACTGGTCCCGGGGACCTTTTCAAGGTTTCCCTGCGAAAAATAAATGGGTGGGATCGAGTCGGACCGAATCTGATCAAGTTGAATGGAGAAGGATCGTGTTATGTCGAGTTTGATTTCATGAGTATAACGCGAAAATTACCTACCTACTGGCTGCGAGCGAAGCCGCGGGTATAGCTAGTGTAATATAAGATCATTTCGTTTGTTTGCAGTCGGGCTTTTTGTTCTTTTATAATTTATGCTTGTTCAAAATAATACTACTGTATTTACCAATATAATTTTAGGATATAATATGAGGAGCTCATGTTGCAACAGCGAACTCCGCTGAACTGGTATAGGTACAGTTTAGAGTTAAATTAGTGTGGTTAACTTAGCGCATGAAATTGGTTTGACCTTTTAAAGTGTAATTTTGAATGAGTACTGAGATATTATACCTACTAAAAATAATTTTGATGAACAACCATAATTACATTATAATGCTTTAGTAACGCAATCATCGATATATTATTTAAACTAGATTTGGTGTCACGGTCCAGAAAGTGGTAGCGAAAAATAGCGCCCTTGTGTCGCTATTTCTTTACAAGCCACAGTGTCTAAGCAACAAATACCCGCAACTTTTTATATTTATTACTACTGTCAATTCATTCAACCATCACGATCACATTATACTTACATTTGTTGGAAACGGGCGTTTTATTAAAATCACAAGATAAATTCCCTAATTCCGACAAGTTGGCGACCGTTTGATCATTACGAGAACTTGCAATCCAAGGAAGATCGAAAGTACACTAATATAATCGCCGCGGCCGATAATACTAACGGAACGGCAATATTCAAAAGGCTTGGATCGACAACGGCGAATTTTGAATTGAAGCGAAGAATAAAGGATTAAAAGGAGTTGCAGTGTGTGACAAGTGGGATTCCAAAAGGGAGGTTTGCCCGTTCCTTAAACTATCCTTATTTTCCCAATCAAATTCGTCTAGCGTGCTTGGGTTCAAAGTCCATTTTTTGTTTGCATTTTTATCATATTAGCGTTTTGCGCTGATTTTTACGACTTGTTCGATGAATTATATTATATGCACGTAAATACGTCATATAATCAATAATTTACCCAGTCTTTTGGCATTTGATTTCATAAACTAGTCACGTATTATATTAACCACTTAACTACGCAGTTCATATATACGTTTAAACTTTATCTCCACAGCTACAGCAACTTGGTTGCTTCAATCACAGTGCAAGCTGCTTATATGCAAACTATTTACCTCAAACGACTTATATCCGTAACATTTTAAAAGTCTCCTATTGCATTCTATATAACACATTACCAATATAACTAGTACATTACCTAGTAATTAATCCTCACATAATAACCGGAGAAATCGTTTATAAAAGTGTAATTAATCAATAAATAATACATTCCAGATTTTTCAATCAGACGACAAGTGCAATCGATACATAGAACGAAATAGTGCACTGTTATCTATCGGCCGGTGACCGGTTTCGACCGTGATTAACCTGCCCATTGTGCTTATCTGTGTCGGAGGACTGAACAGCTGTTTCTAAGGTTTGCAGCGGATAAAGGTATATATACATTTGAGTTTTTTGCCTTCATTGCAATGACTAGCGCAGATGATTTAAAAGAGCTTAAAGCAAAGAGATCTTCTATAAAAGGGAGGTTGACTACTTTTGAAAAATATATTGATGAGTTAAAGTCGTCAGCCTCTATCTGTAAAATTAAATGCCATGAAACTAAAACACGATTAAAAAAGTTAGAGGGTCTTTTTGAGGAGTATGATCATCAGATCATACTCCTCAAAAAGACCCTCTAACTTTTCAAACAAACATAGAGATTAAGTTAGATAATCCAGAAAATGAAACTGAGAGAGAATCGAGTGAAAATAGGTTTTATAAAGCTATTGCTAACGCTCAAGATATTATAGAAAAATTTCTTAAGGCTGAATCCGATGAGTTAAGTTTGTGTGCGAATACGACCAGCCAAAAAAATAATATTAAGTTACCTCAAATTAAAATTCCTTATTTCGACGGTGATGGAACAAAATGGCTAGAGTTTCATGATACATTCACTTCTTTGATTCATGATAATGATTCTATTGCAAGTATTAATAAATATCAATATTTGAAAAGTGCACTAACCGGTTCAGCTGCCTCTGTGATCGCATCCCTAGAACTCTCGAGCAGTAACTACGACATTGCGTGGAAACTTTTATGTGATCGTTTTAATGACAAACGTAAGTTAGTATGTACTCACCTTAAGTCTTTATTAGAAACAACTATAGATACCACGAACACTACGACGGAATGTTATCTACGTTTTTTGGCCGATCATATTGCTAAACATTTAAGGGCGTTAAATACATTAGGTGAAGAAACTGATAACTGGGATACTATCATTATATATTTATTTGCAATGAAGTTAGATAGCCTTACTAGTATGAAATGGGAGGAATATAAAGGATCGTTGTCCAGTATGCCTAATTTAGAAAACTTTTATACCTTTTTACGTATGAGAGCCGACGTTCTCGAAGCGACGACGACGGCCGCAAGTAGCAGGGAGCAAGCTTCTGAGCAGCAGCAATCGCAAAAACATCAGCAGTTGCAGCAATACAAACGAATGAATAAACAGCAAAAGTCATTTGTAGCTGCTACTTGTGAGACTAATAACAGCAACGTAAACTGTTCTGTGTGTAATGGGGAACACTTAATCTACTATTGTGAAAACTTTTTGGCGATGTCACCTAAAGATAGATTTAATTTAATTGCAAAGAAAAAACATTGCATAAACTGTCTTCGTAGCGGTCATTTAGCCCCACAATGCAAAGCTAGATCTTGCAAAGTATGCTCTCATAAACACAATTCATTATTGCATTTTGACAAACCTACAGTAGAGGATAAGTCTTTGATTGCTAGCCCAATTTCACTATCAACATCTAGTTCAAATCAAGTTTTATTATCGACCGCTATTGTTAAGGTTTGGAATACCAACTCCAACGAGTTTATAGAAGCGCGCTGCCTGCTAGATTGCGGAAGCCAGTCGTCTTTTATAAGTGAACATTTAAGAAACAAACTACAAATCCCAACTGAAAATATTAACTCTGTCTGTGTAACAGGTATCAATAGCATTTCATTTGATGCATTGAAGCGCTGTAACATTAAAATACAGTCACGCACAAACACATTTAGCACCACAGTCAATGCGTTTGTAATTAAAGATATTACGGGTTCACTACCAAGTCAGGAAATTGATATATCAAACATAAAGCTGCCTAAAAATTTAACATTAGCTGATTGTTCCTATTATCTACCTTCGAAAATTGATTTACTTGTTGGATCAGATTTGTTCTGGAATATATTATGTTCGGAACAAATAAAGCTAGGTAAAGATTAACCTATATTACAAAATTCTATGTTTGGGTGGTTAATATCAGGTCCAGTCATGTGTAACAAACAAACTAACAGTAATCAAAATACATTGTTTTGTAATTTCAGTCAAGAGATTAGAATCCAGTTAAATAAGTTTTGGGAACTCGAAGAAGTGCCTCAAAAGCCGGTTATGTCTCAGGAGGAGATTGACTGCGAAAAACATTTTGAGCAGCACACTCGGCGGCTTGAGGACGGGAGGTTTTGCGTCACGTTGCCTTTGAAGGCGGACCCTGGAACATTAGGTGATTCTTATTATATAGCTAGTAAGAGGTTTCAGTCCTTGGAGCGACGTTTTCATAGACTACCTGACGTAAAAACTCAGTATGTAGATTTTATTGATGAGTACGAAGCTCTCGGTCATTTATCAAAGATTGAGAGACCTAAAAATGCAGTATTTTTGCCGCATCACCCTGTATTAAAGGAGTGCAGTGAAAGTACAAGATGTCGAGTGGTATTTGATGCTTCATGCCAGACCACTTCAGGTCTCTCACTCAATGATATAATGATGGTTGGACCCACTCTTCAAGATGATATTTTTTCTACATTAATTAGATTGAGACAACATACATACATATTTACAGGAGACATAGAAAAAATGTACAGACAAATAATGGTTGAGGAATCACAAAGACATTTACAGACTATATTGTGGCGTAAAAGCGAACAAGAATCAATTAGTTATTTACAATTAAATACCGTCACTTACGGCACGGCGTCCGCTCCATACCTCAGTACAAGATGTATAATTCAACTAGCGATCGAGTGTAATGATCCGTTGATAAGCGATATTATGAGGCATGATGTGTACATAGATGACGTCATTACAGGTTACTCTAGTGAAGTAGAACTAAATAATATATACATAGGGGTATCTACACAGCTAGCATCAGCTGGTTTTAATTTGCGAAAGATAAAAAGCAATTCACAGGCATTATTACGTCTAGTATCAAATAGCAGTAAAGAAAATGTACAAGATAATTTAAAAATTTCAAATGTGACAAATACTTTAGGTATTGAATGGGATCCTAACAGTGACACCATTATTATTGCTGTGGACGAATCCACAAGACGTTACGAACAATACGATCGGCCTCTTACTAAACGTATAGTTTTATCAGTCTCATCATCTATTTTTGATCCACTAGGACTAATATGTTTGTGTGTCATAACTTGTAAAATTATTTTACAGAAACTTTGGTTGCAGAAGATTGGATGGGATGAAGAAGTTCCTAAAGATATTGCAGATATGTGGCACAAAGTTATTCAAAATTTAAAGCACGTTGAGCATCTGTCCATCCCACGCCAAGCTGTCTGCCCAAATGCTATTAAAATTGAAGTACACACATTTTCAGACGCATCAATGAACGCATACGCAGCGTGCGTCTATATACGTTCAACTGATGCGCTAGGACATTTATCGGTATGCCTTTTATGTGCAAAATCTAAAGTAGCTCCCCTCAAAACATTAACCATACCAAGGCTCGAATTGTGTGGAGCAGTTTTAGCCGCCCGTCTATCAAAAAAGGTAACAGAATCACTGCGCTGTTCGGTGGAACATAAGTATTTTTGGTGCGACTCATATGTTGTACTGGGCTGGCTGAATACTCCTCCGCACAAGTTAAGTGCGTTTGTGTCACATCGCGTTGCTGAGATAAATGAATTGTGTGCTACTAATTGTGAATGGATGTATGTACCGTCCGTATCGAATCCCGCCGATCTCGCGTCGCGTGGAGTGTATCCCGAGGAGGTGTCAAACCTTTCGTTGTGGTGGGATGGCCCTGCATACCTGCAAGGCTCTCAAGAGCAGTGGCCTGAACAGCAGCGTAGTGACAATACACAATCACAATTACCGGAAGTGCGAGTGCACGTTACAAATATTGATATGAATCCGAATTCAATTATTGATTTTAAACGATTCTCAAGTTTCATAAAACTTCGTCGTACATTAGCGTATGTCTATAGATTTATTACAATAACCAGAAAAAAGGTAAATGTCATCGGACCTTTGACTGTAGAAGAATTAGAGTTCAGTGAGTAAAAGCTGGCCCAGTTCTCACAGTTAGAAAGTTTTACTATTTATAAAAATAACTATAAATCATTACCAGCCTTGCACAACCTAACGCCCTTCGTTGAAGAAGAGACAGGATTGATTCGCGTCGGCGGAAGGTTAGATAATTCGAATTATAGATTTGATAAACGACATCCCATTATTTTAAGTAGCAAACATTATTATACAGAGCTACTTATGAGTTATTTTCACAGGAAATTGATGCATGCAGGGCCGCAATTGCTACTTTCAGTCGTGCGAGAGCAATACTGGCCGATCGGCGGCCGATGTTTAGCCAGGCGAGTATGCAACAATTGTCTAAGATGCAAACGACTGAAAGGAGCAGTTGCAAAGCAAATTATGGGTAACTTACCTTCTGTAAGGATATCACCAGGATCTGTTTTTGAGATAACAGGAACTGATTTCGCTGGACCTTTTTTAATTCTAGATAGAAAGGGTCGCGGCGCTAGGCTAATAAAATGCTATCTCTGTGTGTTTATTTGTTTTAAAGTTAAAGCGGTTCATTTAGAATTGGTAAGCGATTTGACCACAGAAGCTTTTATATTAGCCTTGCGACGCTTTATATCTCGACGTGGCAAACCTCGCGAGATCTTTTGCGACAACGGCACTAATTTCGTCGGTGCCAGCCGAGAAATTGCTGCTCTTGTTAAAAATTGCTCAGATGCGGTGTCTAGTTTAAGCGATGAAGGCATCAAATTTAAATTTTCACCAGTATATTCTCCACATTTTGGTGGACTTTACGAAGCAGCTGTGAAGTCAGCCAAATTTCATTTGAAAAGGGTAGCAGGTAACGCTCATTTCACATTCGAACAGCTTGCCTCTTTATTCTGCCAAGTTGAGGCAATTTTGAACTCAAGACCGTTAGTCCCTTTATCCCCTGACTCAGATGACCCTTTAACCCCTGGGCACTTCCTCATAGGAAGACCTCTGACGTCACTGCCTGCCCCTGATTTGCAAGACGTTAATCCTAGCCGTCTCCACAAATATGCTCTCATAGAACAGGCGAGGCAGCATATATGGAGCCGATGGAGTCGCGATTACATCTGTGAGCTTCAACAGCGAACGAAGTGGCAGAAGAGACATCCTGATATTTTATTATTTTTATTTTATTTTATTTTATAGGAAAACATACAGTGTTTTAAAGTAGTTAACTCGTGGTATAAACTAAGCACTAATTACATGTTTTCACAAAAGTGGTAACTACATAGCTCATTTGTCAATGAATCACGATGCAATCATGTTAGTTGTCGTTATGTTGAAAAATACAAAATTAAGCAAAACTTAAATACTATACAGCATGAGAATCGAACCAAGATTTAGTCAATATCGTTTTAAAACAGTTAGGGTTGCAGTCAAACAAGTCTAGTTCAGGCAGGACAACCAGCCTATTTATTTCATTAGCTGCTCTAATCATGAATGAATTTTGTCTGTAGTTTGTAGAACTCGGAGGAATAGCAAGGTATGTAGGGTGTCTCACAGTCCTATTAGGCACTTTAAGATGGATTTTAGATAGTAGTGATGGAGAATCTAGGACGTTCTGCGCAATTTTAGCCATTGACACGATATCGGCAATTTTTCTCCTTTCAGACAAAGGCAAGATATGATGCCTAAGACATCTTGTCTCGTAATCAGAATCGTGAGTTTTACACTTGAATTGAATAAATCGCATAAATTTCCGCTGGATTTGTTCAAGTCTATCAACGTAAACATTATAACGCGGGTTCCAAACCTGCGAACAGTACTCGAGGATGCTACGAGTACGTACCAAAGTACAATAAAGAATTTTGATTACTTTAATATTCGTGAATTGAGCACTTGATCTTATAACAAGACCCAAGACTTTATAGGCTTTATTTACGATGTGATCAACATGGTTTTCGTATGTTAATTTATGATCGTGTATTATACCAAGGTCTTTAATAAAATTAACTTGATTTAGCTCATGACCCTTTAAGTTGTAATTAATGCGAAATAAGTTTAGTTTACGACTAAATGTTATGAAGTGACATTTTTTAATATTCAAATCTAGTTTATTGAGTTCACAATAATCAGCAAACCTATCTAAATCTTCCTGCAAGAGCCGACAGTCATTCAAGCTACTAATTTTTTTAAATATTTTCACGTCATCGGCAAAAAGCAGAATATTAGAGTGTTTAATACAACCGCTGACATCATTAATAAAAATGTTAAAAAGGAGAGGTGCGAGCAATGAGCCTTGAGGAACGCCAGAAGGGACAAACTTCCAGACCGACGTAAAACCATTGACTACTACTGCCTGGGAACGGTTCTCAATATAGGAAGCAAACCATCTATATAAGTTTCCATGGATGCCTGCAAATATAAGCTTTTGAAGTAAAAGTTGATGGTCAATTCGGTCAAAGGCTTTACTGAAATCCGTGAAAACAGCATCCATTTGTCCTCCCTGATCCATGCTAGCCGTAGCAAAGTCAGTAAAATACAACAGATTGGATAGTGTGGAGCGTTTCTTTACGAATCCATGCTGCTCGTTAATAAAGGTTGAAGATACCGTCGAATAAACTTGATTATAGACTATTCTTTCAAATATTTTAGCGAAGATACAAAGCTTGGATATGGGTCTGTAATTTTTAACATCATTTTTATTGCCACTTTTATGTATTGGCGTGATAAATGCAGATTTCCAAATCAGAGGCACAACTCCTTCCGAAATAGAGCGTTTATAAAGAATCATTAGTGGTTCAGCTAAATATTCGGCACATGCGATAATAAATTTCGGTGCAATGTGGTCCGGCCCCGCTCCTTTGGTTAAGTCAATTGACTTTAATAACTTAAGAACTGATTCTACTGAAATCTCTATGTCGCTAATATTGTTTGGAGTATCAATAGAAAAATTAGAAGGCGAAAGGACTGTATGGGAAGAAGAGGGAGCAAGAAAATTTGTGTGAAAGTAAGAGGCAAAAAGATTACAAACTTCTTCACCGGTGTCAGCGCTTTGTTCGTTAAAGTGTAATATCGAGGGAATGGAATTAGAACCAGATTTGTTCGATTTAATAAAAGACCAGAACATTCTGGGGTTCTCTGCAATTGCATCCTCTGAACGTTTAATATAAGATTCAAAGCACTCCTGCTCTAACCTTTTAGCTCGATCACGAAGTAGACAAAACGTATCATGATCGCTCCGATTACCGTATATCTTAAATTTTTTCAAAAATTTGTACTTTTCTTTAAGTACTTTTTTCAGTGATGCGCTGTACCAAGGTGGATAGGAGGAAGAATTAATTGATTTATGAGGGATATATGTATCTCTGACTTTGTATATGTGATAATAAAATAATTCAACTGCTTCTTCAAGTGGAATATTTTTGAGACAGAGTTTCCAATTAATTTCATTTAATGCTGACTTAATTTTATCGTAGTCTGCTTTCTCGTAATAATATTTAATTTTAGCATTAGATTTCAATAAGTATTCATAAGAGAGATTTAAAACCACTTCTAATGATTTGTGATGTGCATCCTCGGGCACCAATGAGTCATTGCAAGATGTTACTGATAATTCCTTATTACACAACACATAATCTAACAGTCTATTGTTTATATTTGTGATTGAGTTATATTGGTTAAGATTACACTCCGCTAAAGTGTCGAAAAATTGTATTTGCGATTCACCGGTAATCCCTGCAGGTTGTAGTGTACGTATATCCCCGTTCCAGTTAATATTACTTAAATTAAAATCGCCCAAAATTAGAAATAAATCGTTTGGGCAGGAGTTAATAATTACTGATAGATTTTCGGAGAAATTGTTTAATTGTTCATTAAAAGAGTTTCCTAACTTTTCATTACAGAGATATAAGGTGCATACGTGCAGTCTATATGTAGCACGGTTAGATTTCATATTTTTTAGTGTTATAGATATCCAGATGTCCTCTGCTGAGGGCCGCCACTCAGGCCGTTCAGTAGCAGCCAACTCACGGCGAGTGGCTAACAGTACTCCACCTCCGCACCTCTCCTTTGTTAACAAATAATTCCTATCCCGCCTCCAGACATCATACCTGTCATTGAAAAGCTCGCTATCACACATACCTTCCATCAGCCATGTCTCAGTCAGTGAGACGATGTCATACGATGATAAAAGTAGCCTTCGTTTAAACGAGCTGGTTTTGGTACGCAGACCTCGAGTATTTTGGTAATAAATTTCAAGTTTATCGGTAGCCATTAGTAAAAGCATGAATTCAATAATAAAATAATTATAACAGTAATAATTGAACTTAAAATATATGTATTACGTTTCCAATACGTTAAATAGGTCCTCAGAACAAACCAGGCTAAGGCATGTAAAATTAAATGTTTAATAAAATAATACATATTATTAATAGAAAGGTAAGAACTCAGATAATATGATAAATATGAATAAGCAGACTCGATAAGCGTAAACCGGTGAAAAAAAATTGCAACATAGGTATTCAAAAATGTAGGAAGTTTATACATAAAGTTAGTATTTATTAATTTACAGGTAACTGAATTTAATATTATAGCAACCAGAGTGTTCTTGGTCATTTGGGTAAGTGGATATCGGCATTGAAAGCTAACGGCATATGCGGTTATGTATATGAAACGCTGAGCCCTAAAAACTTGCCTATATGGATTAAAAAATACGTCTAAGTAATGTTTGTCAGTTCTATTGCATTTACAATTCACAAAGCGGCAATAAAACCAGCAGATCGAAAACAATAGTGATATGAACGATAGTAAAATAATCAATAAAATAAAGTACATATGAAAACAATTAACTGGAATCAAAAACATGGCATAGTTAGTTAATGTAATGCATCTATGATAAAAAGGTAAGGTACTTTTAAATGAATAAAAATATTGCAACGGAAGTATAATAGGCAAACTCGCTCTTATGACAGTACACACTACGCGGGCGATAACGGCCTCTACGCTCTTAAAGGCACGTACTCGCGAGAGTAAAGAATGGCTCATCAAGCCCCACAAACTTACGCGCTTAAACCGGTTGTCCGTCCCACCCCGACTTGAGTAGCGACCCAACAAACAATTGATTCTAGTTATGCAAGCGATTCTCAAACTGTGCACAAGAACTTTGTACTGTATAATGATGAAAAATATTAAAAAAATAATTATGCTGATAATTATGATAAATCGCTCTCGCACTTTATAAAAAACACGGGTGATGTATCTGATTTTCTTGCCATAATTTTGCAATGCTTTACCCATATGTATTTAAAATGGTTTTTATGATGTCCTTGCACTACTATATTAGGGAGCGAACAGAAACACAGGTTAGATGAACAATGATATATTCCAACTGCCGGTCGGTGGCTCGAGGGCGGCCGCCCTACCCCCCGCCGCTGTATAATAGTATTGGTAGGTAGGTACCTACATACATCACATTCCTCCAGACTTATCTTAAACTTATCCTAATACTTACTAAGTTAAATAAACAAATAATACATTAAAACATTGCGCAACAATTTTTGACTAACTGCATACAATCAATAACCTATATCAATTCCAATAGGATTACGACTTAGGTTTATTTAGTCGACATTGACGAACTGGCCGTGGCTTTAGCAATGTCTTTGTAGGCGGAGTTTGAACAGATACACTGGGTTCAGGTTCGAGCGTTGCGAACTCCGGTTTCTCCTGGTTGGTGGAGACGACTGGTTCAGATGGCTCAGACTGGGTCCTATCCACTAGTTCCTCTGAGCCTGAATACCGCATTCGTCCGCTATCCTCTCCACTAGAATCTTTAGTGCCCTCAGGGTTTGGTATAGCCAGCGAGCTCCTACTCCTACGTTTCAACTGGTCTATGTGACGATGTACTGAATGACGGTCCTGATTTACAATTGTGTAATCGGATGGTCCCAGACGGGATTCCACCGTCCCCGGAAGCCACTTTTCGCCCTTAAGGTATTGGCGATACCATACGTTTTCTCCCGGGTCTATTTTCCTGTTACCCCCCGGTGAAGAATCAACCTGACGCTGTTGAGCTTCCGTGACCCTCGACTCCCGATCCGGTTTTAATATGTCTAGCCGTGTGCGCAGACGCCTACCCAATAACAACATAGCGGGGGTCTCGCCCGTCGAGGCATGTTCCGTATTTCTATAATATAATAAGAACGTATGCAAGGCCTTCATAACATTTTCCTTTTCAAAACTAGCTTTCTTAATTACTCTTTTTAACGTCTTCACTGCATTTTCTGCGGCGCCGTTTGACGATGGATGATAAGGTGCGGTGAAAATATGTTCCACCCCGTTATATTTAATGAACGTCTCAAATTCTCGGCTAGTAAAAGGTGGACCGTTGTCCGTAACTATTTGTTTGGGTATACCCCATCTACTCCATAGCTCATCCAATTTCGCTATGGTGCTACCGGCCGCAGTACTGGCCACACAAAAAACTTCTATCCACTTGGACATGGAGTCAATGACCACTAGGTACATCTTACCAAATATAGGTCCCATAAAATCTAAGTGGAGCCTAGTCCAAGGTCGTGTCGGCCACGGCCACGGGCGCGGCGCTTGTCGCGGCGGCGCGTCCGCGTGCGCCGCGCACGCCGCGCACTCGCGACACATCCCCTCGACAGCCTCGTCGATTCCCGGCCACCACACGTAACTTCGAGCTAATGCTTTAGATTTAACCATTCCCATGTGAGGCTCGTGTAATATTTTTAAAACTTTTCCCCTGCACGTTTCCGGAATGACTATTCTGTGACCCCACATAATGCAACCCAATTCTTCATAAAGTTCATTTTTTCTATTAAAATAGGGTCGTAAACCCTCGATTTCACAATGTTCAGGCCACCCGTCCCTGATATATGCTAATAATCTACTTAAAATTGAATCTTTAGACGTACCATTTTTAATATCCTTATAATCTAAAAGAAGCGCATCTTGTGCAAAATGCAAATGTGTCTGTTCGGGAATCTTAAGCGAAACCGGTTTCTTATCACTCACCGGTAGCCGAGACAATCCGTCCGCGCTATTGTCACCCGTTCGAACGAACTCGATGTCATAATCATATGCAGATAATATGATAGCCCAACGCTGCATACGACTGGCAGTCATGGTTGGAATACCCCTGTTTGGACCGAAAATAGATACCAGTGGTTTGTGGTCCGTTCGTAAAGTAAATCTTCTACCGTAAATATATTGATGGAATTTTTTCATACAAAATATAATAGCCAATGCTTCCCGGTGTATCTGCGAATAGTTCTTTTCCGCGCTAGTGAGTGTGCGCGATACGAAAGCTACCGGCCGCTCCCGGCCGCCAGCGTCGGGCCCGCTCGGTTGCGAGAGAACGCCGCCAACCCCGGCCGCGCTTGCGTCGCACGTCACAATTAGCGGCTTGCTGGGATCGTAATGAGCTAATACTTCCGAACTTACTAACGTTTTCTTGATCCCATTAAATGCGGCTTCGCACTCCCCACACCAAAACCATTCCACATCTTTTCTAAGTAACTTATATAATGGTACTAACTTGTGACTAAAATTTTTAACGAACTTCGCAAAAAAGTTAGCCAACCCCAAAAAGGAACGCAATTCCGAGACATTTTGTGGTCTTGGAATATTTATTACTGCGTCTATTTTACTCGAATCCGCTTTAATTCCATCTTTTGATAAAATAATTCCCAAATAAGATACTTCATTTGCTAAGAAAACGCATTTTGACTCTTTTATTTTTAGTCCATTTTCGTGCAAACGTTGAAACACACATTCTAGAGCCCTGAAGTGTTCTGCCTCGGTTTTACCACCGATTATAACATCATCAATAAATACCGCCACATTGGGTATACCCTGAAGCAAATTTGTCATTATACGTTGAAATATACCCGGACTAGAAGATAATCCGAAAACTAGCCGATTATACCTAAACAATCCTCGATGTGTGTTTATAACCGTGTATTGTTTCGATTCGTCTAATTCAATTTGATTGTAAGATTGGGAAAGATCAATTTTGCTAAAATATTGCGCACCATTTAAAGCTACCAGTACATCGTCTAATCTAGGTAAAGGATAGCGGTCGACCAGTAAAACAGGATTTAACGTGGCTTTGTAGTCTACACATACCCTGAGCGTGCCATCTGGCTTATTCACGGGAACCAGTGGCGAGGCCCAGTCCGAGCAGTCCACGGGCTCGATGACCCCGGCGCGCAACATCGTGTCGAGCTCGGCATCCACGCGCTCGCGTAGTGCGAACGGCAGCGGCCGCGCGCGGTGGAACACCGGCGCGGCGCCCTCGCGGACTCGCAACGTCGCCTTGCCCCCCGTGTACCTGCCCAGACTGCCATCGAATAGCTCCTTATACCTGTCCAAAAGTTCATTAACATTATTAACTTTATTCTGCTTAAGGAGATTACAGGAAGTATTTACGGTCATAAGAGGTATATTTAATTCTTTTAACCATTGACGGCCCAGTAGCGAGGTGGTACCGCCGTCGATGACGAATAATTCCAAATTTTTAGATATACTACCATATTTTACCACTGGCTTTATACATCCTAACGGTCTAATACTAGAGCCATCGATAAATTTTAGACACAAATCGTAAGGCTCAACAGCGATGTGACTAAAATACTTATCATACGTATTTTTACTTATACACGAAATGGGTGTGCCGGTATCAATTTCCATACATATAACTTGACCGTCAATACATATCGACAAACTCACCGCCTTATAGTCCTTCAAAGATAATTTGTACAAATCTATGCAGTTTTCTTCGTCGGATGACATAGTTTCCGTCGTCGTTCCAAAGTGGACCCCGCGGCCGCCATCGCCGGTGTCGCGTCGCTTCCGTGCGCTCGGTCCAGCGCTCGCGGCCGGACACACTCTTCGTAGATGGCCTTCCCGCTTACATTTACTGCAGATGTAATCACGGAATCTACAGTTCCCGTATTCATGACCCGTCGCTCCACATCCTCGGCAGCAGGGGCGCGTGCGGGCGCGCTGCGCGGGTCCCGCGCTGCCGCCGCGCCTGCGCGCCGCCACCGCCGCCGGCCGCCGCGGCTGCAGCGCATGTAGCTCGGAGCTCGACGGCGCCGCGTCGGGCGAGCCCCGCTCGTCCACCGCTGCCGCGTCGCGCTCCGCCGCCTCCAACGAGGTCGCTATTTTAATCGCGGTGACAAAATTCAAATTCTCGTCCTCCGCGAATAACCGTTGACGCATGACGTCATTTCTGAGGCCACACACGAACTGATCCCGTAAATTCTCGCTCAAATCGGCATTGAATTTACAATTACGTGCTAACCTCTTCAGTTCGGCCACATAATCGTTGACATTTTCCTCTGTTCGTTGCCTTCTTTGACGAAATCGGTACCTCTCCGCGAGCACTGATGGTAATGGCTGCAAATGTTGAGTTAACATTTTCACCGCCTCACTATATGTTAATTCAGACGGTTTCTTCGGACTCGCCAAATTTACCAGCAGCTCGTATGCTCTTGCGAGTGCTCTTGCTTTTCCCAGGAGAATCTTGTTAGCCGGTGTAAGATGTTCATTAACATAAAAGTTGGCTGATGATGTGAACCCCAAACTTGAAAGACTTAACTGCTTGAACTTTTTCGATGATGATACAAACTCTTCTTTTATATAACGGCTGTTGAAACAGATAATTATAGGCTTCTCATTGTTAGGGACCCGCGTAGGTACACGTGCAATATAGTTAATGCTGTCCTTATTAACAGTATAATTACACAACGTCCCTATTTTCTGTACAATTTCATATAAATTCTCATTTTTGGTTGAGGGCACACCTTTAATTTCCACGTTGTTGGCTCGGGCCCATTGTTCCCCTTCGTGCATTTCACGGCTAAGCCGATCTACTTCACTGCGCAGAAAAGGAACCTCACTCACTGCCTTCTCCGCTTGGGTAATTTTGGTTTCCAAGGCCTGAACTTTTCCAGAGAAGTTGTTTACGAGCTCATGTGCCATTTCTATGGAATCTTTAAGGCCATTCAATTCCTTCTTAATTTCTTTGACATCGGTTAATAGCGAGGCTAGGGGTGCCAGATCTAACATGATTTTACTGAGTTGTTCTTGGATCGTGTCCAGCTGATTTGGCTGCGGCGAAGCGGCTGGTGATGGACTAGGGCTGGATCTGCATTTACTACAACGCCAGTTATTCTTCCTATTTTCACCAAGCCTTCGAAAGCCCACTTCGCTGACTCCAGAACACTGATAGTCATAATGCAACTTGCATACACAGCAAGTAGGCCCTTCGTTATGTTGTAAACCACAGCTGGCACATGTAAACATTTTAAGGTTGAGTAACACTGACACTATGATTCTCAACAAACAAGCGTGTGTCTACTAGTGACGCGAGTACGCGACTGATGTCAAGCCAAATCAACTGGTTCTCATCCGAGATGAAAGCAGCCCCCCTATGAAATGGCCATTGGGAAGAATCGTGACCGTATTTAAAGGATCCGATGGTGCCTGTCGGCTAGCAGACATTAAAACAAGCAACAAGGGAATCATCACACGAGCAATCGACAGAATTTGCCCTCTCATCGATCTTCCATAACTGAGGAACTCTCTTAAGGAGCTGTCCTCTTTTTTCCTGGCGACTGAGATGAAGCAGCAGTCCTCATTTTTCAAGGAGGCGGAGATTGTCTAAGCAACAAATACCCGCAACTTTTTATATTTATTACTACTGTCAATTCATTCAACCATCACGATCACATTATACTTACATTTGTTGGAAACGGGCGTTTTATTAAAATCACAAGATAAATTCCCTAATTCCGACACACAGTATGACAAAATTATTTTTGCCGATAGGATTGTCGCTACTGTCTATATGAAACTGTCAAACTACACGTCGTTGTCATAATAAACCCGTTAGTTCACGTTTCCGCCACCAGCACAGATAAGTTTGCAACCTCCGCCCGCGACCACATTTTAGATGTCATTTTGTTCGTGAATGTTTATCTAGTTCATATATTATATCGATGAACGCAATACTTAATTTGAAACTAGATTTATAGTAGCGATGTACCATCCGCAAGTATATTCCCAAAAAATGCGAATATTGGCGGCAATATACTGGGTAACCGTGTGTACGAGCATGCACGTACATTGGCAATGTCAGCGTTTTGTGTGTTACGCGCAGTAATCAGTATTCCAGTTTTATATATAGAAATCCGCCGACGCAGCAGGAGAAGGTACTCGCTGAGACAGCAGCGCGCCGCCCGGCAGCGGACTTAGCAGACCCTTCTACCAGTGTTCAGTGCAGTGAATTAAATGAGTTATCAGAGCGAGCCGTTATTCAGTACGGCTTCTAGCAACGACATCCATCAGTATGCGGCGATATACATTTTATACGCGCTAGCAGTACTTTGTATAGCAGTTTGGGCATGGAGGAGTATCCAGAGGAAGCTGGCGCCCAGAGCAACAACAGGCGTCTCCGGCCCGCCGACGCAGCAGGTGCAGGTACGCGCTGAGACAGCAGCGCGCCGCCCGGCAGCGCACTTAGTAGACCCTTCTATCAAACATCAGTGGTCGAGGCGGAATTCAACCTGTTAAAACGCACAGAAATACTTATGGATAAGCATCACAAGTTAATTAACCAGAAAATGATTACCTTACAGAATGCAGTCAATCAAGCCAAGGCTGAAATTCTAAACGGATCAGACATCAGCGAGTTTCTTACTACAGCAATTATTACAAATAAGCTTTTATTTAAACTAAAAGATATACAGCAGACTCTGCTCGATGCTGTCACTAATATTTATAACGGAAAATTCGATTTTCACCTTCTCTCTCCAGAGCAGTTGAGACAAGAACTAAGACGTATATCAGAAGAGCTACCTAAAGATTTGTCGCTTCCTATCCAGGAAACAGACAGTTTATCCGCCATATATAACTTACTCACAGTCCGAGCAAGAGTGACTGACAGATATGTTATATTGGAACTCAGGATTCCGTTGATTGCCGAAGATACATATGAGATATTGAGAGTAATTCCGATACCTCGATTAATACGCGACAGTTACGAGATAGTCGTAGTGCCTATTGCACAATACGTCGCCGTCAATTTGAAACATGATATGTTTTTAGAAGTCACACAAGAAGACTTATTATACAGCTGCTTCAGTTAAGTTTATGTCACATAAAGAGGCCTATTAAATTCATACAGGATAATCAGAGCTTTTGCGAGACAATGGCTAACCCTAGAAGATGCAAAACTAGCGTTAACCTATGCAGTAACAGATGGATAGAACTAAGTAAATTGAATACATATTTCTATTTTTGCTGCGAGACATGTCAGCTAAAACTCATGTGCAACGATCAGATTTCTCCTTTACAATTACCAAATTCAGGCTTTCTACACGTCGATCAAGGATGTACGATCAAGTTAGGAGATTCCATTATTTATTCACACAGACAGGAGACCAGTCAGATGAACGTGAGCTCATGTATCCCGTTGCCAGAAATTTCGCCGATAAATCATATTATTAACATCTCGTTACCAAATATCTCTCTTAACAGTAGTGAAGACTTATCAAACCATAATGTTCAGCTCCAAGATATTGAGAGAAAGCTACAGATACTGAAGCAGAGCGAGCCGTTATTCAGTACGGCTTCTAGCAACGACATCCATCAGTATGCGGCGATATACATTTTATACGCGCTAGCAGTACTTTGTATAGCAGTTTGGGCATGGAGGAGTATCCAGAGGAAGCTGGCGCCCAGAGCAACAACAGGCGTCTCCGGCCCGCCGACGCAGCAGGTGCAGGTACGCGCTGAGACAGCAGCGCGCCGCCCTGCAGCGCACTTAGCAGACCCTTCTACCAGTGTTCAGTGCAGTGAATTGAATGAGTTATCTAATAAAAGTGCGCGAGTGTCAGTCAGACATAAGATTTTTAAAGAACAGAATACGCGAGTGTTAATAAAAGAGACTGGGTCTTCCCCAATAGTATTTAGATCGGGATTCAGACCACCCGATGAAGAGATAGACTCTACTACAGTTTAAGAATAGTTTTAAAATAATAATGCTAATCATTTTGTTATTATCAGGGGGCTACTAACCAATAGGTTTACATTAGATTTAAGCATTATTGTTCAATCACCTTATAGCATCCACAGCATCTCATCTTCTCTACTAACCTCATCTTTCCCGCCCGGGAATATGTACGAGCATGCACGTACATTGGCAATGTCAGCGTTTTGTGTGTTACGCGCAGTAATCAGTATTCCAGTTTTATATATAGAAATCAGTTCGTCACCGGTAATCAAGTACACCGCACGTTCTCACAACCCATCAGTCATTCATTAGTATATCAGTAGCTTTATTATACAGAATTCCATCAGTTAATCAGTGTTTTAGTTTATCAGTCACTATAGTACGGGAACCCCCCGTACACCGTGTAAATTTACATATTTCTGGTAAATTTCCGGAAATATTCCCAAAATATTGTTTTAAACTTTCATGGCGATTTTCAATACTATTTTGACTCACGGGTTTACTGCCAGGATGATTTATTATCATTTTCCGATATTTCAGCGCTGTTGCAAGCGCCATGGTCACGGAATTACTGTAAGATGCGGGTTGGTGAAGAATAAATTAGGAACAGACAAATCTGTCTACCCCCATTATTAGTATTTTGCTACGGCTATTACTGGAACTCGGACTCGACCTGAAATCACGACAAAACATACTGACAGTATCACTTTGTTTTACCGAGTCCACTTTGAAAGACCACGCACTGCTTTTAAATATTGATATCTTCGGATTCTACATACTCTTCTTCTCTTTCGTAACGCTCTTGACAGAGCGGTCGTGGCCGTTATACATAACGGCCACGACCGTTACCGTTACCTGTTACTAGGGGCAGATGTTACGCGCCTCACGACTTGTCGCCATCTTTTTCTGTTTAGTTATACTAGATCATCGATATAATATATAAACTAGATTTGGTGTCACGGTTCAAAAAGTGGTAGCGAGAAATAGCGCCCTTGTGTCGCTATTTCTTTACAAACCACATCCTGACAAATTTATTTTTGCCGATAGGAGTGTCGCAAAGGGACTAGGGATAGGACTGTCTATATGAAACTGTCAAACTACAAGTCATTATCAATATCATTATAAAATTGTTAGTTCACGTTTCCGCCACCAGCACAGATAAGTTTGCAACCTCCGCGACCACATTTTAGATGTCATTTTGTTCGTGAATGTTTATCTAGTTTATATAATATATCGATGTACTAGACCCAATATTTATATTATGCGTGTACTGTATTGAATGTGAGGTGACGATTTAATCTTTGATAACTATGTAGGTATAAGTAAAGGCACGCATCGCTTAAATTATTGAGTCATCTGACAGTAGCTGAACATCTACGTACATCGTTAAACGAGGATTAGTTCAGACCTTCTGTCACTAATTAATTAACTAAGTTGTAAATCCTCCAGAGGTCCCATCAAAAATACACTATCCTGTGGATACCAAGGGTTAGGCAAATTAACCTGGCTTGAAATCAGCCCAAATGTAATTAAGAACAACTGTGCATGCCCATTCATCTCGGTCTGACTTGATTGAATTAAGGAATTGCATTATCTACAAACTACCCAAGTGGCTTGTCAAAAGAGGCACTTTTTGGCTATAATGCAATTTAATTCTTTAGTAGTGTCTAAGTATAGTGGTACTGGTTCAATCACTAATTTTATAATACATCAAGTAATTACTAATTTCATTATTAAAGAAATAAAGAAAGCAGAAATAAAGATTATTTATTTACTAAATATAGCCAAGAATTAATTACAAGTAAATAATAAAAGAAAAGTAAATTTAATTAAAAGGCATTCAGAATCAATTAGATTTTTTTATGACATGCAATAGGTATACGGCTGAATAATTTTTTATCAACAATAGCTAAGAAACATCCCAATTAAACCAAAATCCATCCAATCTTTTTGGAGCTACAATGCCAAAAATGGTGTTACAGATAGCCTCATGCTGCGTCAACGTCCAAGCGTCAAAACATTACTTCCTTTTTGCGTAAGGGGGCATAAAACTAAAAAAAAAAAGCTACGATTGTTCTATTCACGAACCCACAGTAGTTCATTTTACATTAAAATTGTTTTTACGTTAGTGAGCAATTCACTTGCTCCGGCAGAATAGTTTAAAACAGCCCGTTTAGCTCTCAAGTTTCCCGCACCGGTTCCGATCCGTTATTTAGTTAGCCTTTGTTTCCCCAACTCTGTGTCGAGTCCGGGCCTTTCAATGGTCTTTTTGTTGGGTACTCTACAGCCGAGCGCACAACACTAGGCTTTGTATAAACTACCCTAAGCTATTTTAACGTAATTAAGATAAGATATCTGTGAACATTATTGAGTTCGTGTTTTTATTCTACTTTTTGATTCGAGTTTTGTGGTTGTATTTTTCTCATGCCTAAAAGGACTAAATAAAATTAAGATAATAATTAATAAAAATAAAAAATAATAATAAATTAAATTAATTAATTTGTATCAATAAAATTCTCTCCTTGGTCTGAGTATTTATTTCATTGCATCACTTTTGATAACCATTAGAATGAAAGCAATTTCATGCACTATTCTTATTTATACTAATAATATTAATAGTTTGTTAGATAATCTTTAGAACTTTCGATCCAATTCAAGAAATTCTTTCACTGTTAATAATAAATCCTATCCTATAGTGATATCGGCTGTACAGGTGCTAAAAACCCCTGTCGGAGTTATATGGGGAATATTTGCATTGGTGGTACTTTTTTTCCTAAGCCTGTTATTGTGTCCCACTGCTAAGCAAAGGCGTCTCCCTCACTCTTCCACACATCCCTATCTACTGCCATCTCTCTCCAAGTACTGTCTGAGAATAGGTCTAAGTCATCCCGCCCTCTTCTTCTTGGTCTGCCCAAAACAGGAAAAATATCTAAGCGATATTCAAGAAATCAGGTAAATACGTATGATTGTATTGCGAGACCGACAGGCTTTAATTAACACTCTATAAAAAAATTTGGTTAAGAAAACATTTCGTTTGTAACCTTAAAAAGCCTTAACGATAACGTAGCTAGCCACTAGTCTAACATGTAACTGTAGGTACTGTGAGTACTTAGCGAATTAACGGCACAAGAGAAAGGAAGGTAGAGGTATCGCCAGCAGTGAAATACAGCAGGGTTTCATGTAATATTTATGTTCCAGACCCTAGATGAATGGTCATTCGACGTGTTTGCACTCCACGAATCTGCAGGAGGTGCGCCAGTCAAGTACCTTGGATATGAGCTGCTCAACAGATACGGAATGATACATAAGTTCAAGGTACAGTCAACGTTAATTATGAGGACTACTAAGTTAATACCATCCCTTGTTTATGTCCCACTGTTGGGCACGAGCCGCCCCTCAAGATGACGGCGCTTAGGCCATAGTCCACCACGCTAGCCAAGTGCTGGGTCGCGGACTTCACAAGTCATTCGTAATCTGGTTAGGCTTTCTCAGACATGCAGGTTTCCTCCTCGGTGAAGGAAAACATCCTTCACCGAAAGCTAACTTATATTACTTACTTGTGGTACTTTGGTTATATTACTATACTATACTCCTTGGTATTCGTCGACACGAACAGAAGAATGCGAGCTTTTGTACCTACTTTGAAAGATTATACGTGTTTTATTCTAATTAGTGTCGAGAAGTAAGGTGCTCGCCTGATGGTAAGCGACATGATTGCCCATAGACTGGACTGCACTGCCGCTCGACACCCGAGATATATCTATTGAGCCCCGTTATTTCACTAGCTACAATTTGTTGACACAGATATGTGTAATATTTGTCACGACGCCTCGTAATGCATCCCGATTCGGGTCCATCAATCAATATTCCAGATGAATACTTTTTTGTATAAAGATCTTTTCCCTCGTATCATTTACATCGGGTATAATGGCAATATCTTGTGCGACAGACGTGACCTTTCAACGGAGATATCATAATACCGGTGTTCGTTGCTACCCTTCTGATTATTGTTAGAAAATACGACAACAGGAAAAATGAGGATGTCGCTCCTACACGAATCATATTTATCGCAAAAAGAAATTGGACCCTGTTTTGAAATCAAATAAAGCTTGCTTGTATTTTTGACTTGACCATACCTAATTGTGCCACTTTTGACGTTTTACGTGAGGATTGATGACGTAATGATTCCTTTTGATTGTTCGTTTCATAAGTAGGAAACTTAAGGAACAAATCATATAATCACAAAAAAAATCAGTAAGAGAATTTCTGTGTGAACGAAATCACGTAATCACCAAAAATTCGTAGTAGGTACTAAGTTTTGATCAATTAAGTTGTGATTGTGATGGGCGTTCATCAGGATTGGCATAAAGGTTTTGCTTCACAGTGACTTGTGAAGTGTGTGACGTCTGATAAAGGTGTTAACATTTATAAACATGTGCGGTGAGGTAAGATGGGGCACTGCCAACCCGCCACCCTTAAAGCTAAAACTTTACGTGTACGAGTATGACATGTAGTACCTAACCAAATTATCCATTATTTAAAATTCCAAATTAGGACTGCAGGAATTAATGCAATATCGACAAATCGGCACAGATAAGAGTCTGTGGTTGTCACTTGGTAGGAACCAAGTTTTGGAAGAGCAGCGTTTTTCTGAGGACGTAATAATACTTGAAATATTTTTTACTGGTTTTTCTAAAAAAATATAAAGTGGTATTTGTAATACCAAATACAATTTGAGTAATTTTCTTGATGAGCCAGGTAAAAGAATTATATAGCGAAAATTCCTGGTACTTTAAAATAAAATACCAATTATCCAATCTTTTTTCCTTACAAACACGACGTAACATATCCAATTCTATAATGGAATAGATCTATATGATGTTCCATCTTCTCCAGGTACCACCTACGATCCTGGAGAACTTTCTCGGCAGGATAGAGGAGGGATACTGTAAGTTCCACAACCCCTACCACAACAACCTTCACGCCGCTGACGTCGCCCAGACGGTGCACTATATGCTGTGTCAGACTGGCCTCATGGTAAGTATATCTTTAGAAGAAAGAAGCTCGATAGAGGTTTGGGGCTCTAGGTGAAATATCAACTTAGGAGTTGATAGAGGCTTGGGGCTCTAGCTTGAATATTAACTTCGGAGTCGATAGAGGTTTGGGGCTCTAGGTGAAATATCAAATTCGGAGTTGATACAGGCTTGGGGCTCTAGGTTGAATATTAACTTCGGAGTCGATAGAGGTTTGGGGCTCTAGGTGAAATATCAACTTCGGAGTTGATAGAGGCTTGGGGCTCTAGGTTGAATCTTAACTTCGGAGTCGATAGAGGTTTGGGATGGCGACTCTGAGGATGACCTCGTGATCACCCTGGCAGGTTCCCAGGGAGCTGCATTACCCAGTGGCGGGCTCAAAGGCAAGGCACTGAGGGATACCTGGTGCAGATTCTGCTGGAGAGCCCAGAGCCAACCGATGCGACAGCCGCAAGGGTTTTAGTGGGTAAGAATCCCACATACCCCGGTTGACAGGTCCCAGGGACCTTTTGAAGGTTTCCCCGCGATATTTTTTTTTTTAAATATAATTAGCCAAAAAAGTTGCGTCGTTTTTTTATTCATTTCATCCCATTGAAAAAATGTCCCAGAAGATATTTTACTTACGCATATCGTATAGAACTCTTTGAATAGGGTCGTATTAACTATACGGATAAATAGGATATTAAGCTATTTATCACCAAAAAATAGCAAAATACAAGTGTCAGTGTGTACTAATGGAGTCTCACAAGAATCTTTAAGAATCATTTTATATTCAGATGAAAGTTCGTCGACCGATCCAAAAATTTTTCTATACAGCAGAGTTCTGACCTATTTACTTCGAAACTGGTAACATTAACTAGTAAAACGATTTTTTCCTATAAAGTAGTTGTATAGTCCAATAACCCAATAGTCCTACATTTTTCTGCCGTTGGTATTCAGTAGAAAAGTCCTATTGAAATATGTATATCATAACCTTTCACAGATGTATTCTTCATCAAAACAGTCAATTTCGTTTACCAAATTCAACATACATACACCCATTGTTTAACCCGTAAAGCCACTATGGAGTTGCGGCTCAATCATAATACTCAAGAAGCATAGGTCTTTAAGAATCGTTGGGTATACATTTATGTGTTAGAAATATTAATTACTAGCGACCCCAGACTTTAGCTGAAACTGTTCCTATAAACGTATTGATGCAATATCTTGTGGATCACAAGCGACGCCGTTGGATATAATATCGGGCATAATTTTATCTACATTTTCCTCCAGAACTGGTTGTCAGATCTTAGCTTGATTATCAATAACCTAAGGCGGATCGTTGGATAGAATACCGGGCATAATTTTATGTACATTTTCCTCCAGAACTGGTTGTCAGATCTTAGCTTGATTATCAATAACCTAAGGCGGATCGTTGGATAGAATACCGGGCATAATTTTATGTACATTTTCCTCCAGAACTGGTTGTCAGATCTTAGCTTGATTATCAATAACCTAAGGCGGATCGTTGGATAGAATACCGGGCATAATTTTATGTACATTTTCCTCCAGAACTGGTTGTCAGATCTTAGCTTGATTATCAATAACCTAAGGCGGATCGTTGGATAGAATACCGGGCATAATTTTATGTACATTTTCCTCCAGAACTGGTTGTCAGATCTTAGCTTGATTATCAATAACCTAAGGCGGATCGTTGGATAGAATACCGGGCATAATTTTATGTACATTTTCCTCCAGAACTGGTTGTCAGATCTTAGCTTGATTATCAATAACCTAAGGCGGATCGTTGGATAGAATACCGGGCATAATTTTATGTACATTTTCCTCCAGAACTGGTTGTCAGATCTGGAGATCTTTGCGACCCTGGTGGCAGCGGTCGTCCACGACTTCGAGCACACAGGCACCACCAACAACTTCCACGTGATGTCAGGCTCCGACACCGCGTTGCTGTACAACGACAGAGCAGTTCTAGAGAACCACCATATCAGCGCTGCCTTCAGGTAAGAATAAGATATCCTATTATGTCAGTAGCCTCCGTGGCGCAGTGTGAAGCAGCGGAGGTCGCGGGGAGCAAAGTATACGTACGTGTATAGTAAGTATATATAATTTTAGACTTTCGCGTTCCATTATCAAACTTTATTTTTATCAGAGCGTTAATTCCCGATTAAAATACAGTTCGTGCATATCCTATCATCATCATCAGCCGGAAGACGTCCACTGCTGAACATAGGCCTCCCCCTTAGAACGCCACAATGAACGACAATTGGCTATTTGCATCCACCGGTTACCTGCGACGCGCACAATGTCGTCTGTCCACCTAGTGGGAGGCCTGCCTACGCTGCGTCTTCCGGTTCGTGGTCGCCACTCGAGAACCTTTCTTCCCCAACGGTTATCGGTTCTTCGAGCGATGTGGCCTGCCCATTGCCACTTCAACTTGCAGATTCTGAGAGCTATGTCGGTGACCTGGGTTCTTCGGCGAATCTCCACATTTCGGATTCTATCGCACAAAGAAACTCCGAGCATAGCTCTCTCCATGGCTCGTTGTGTGACTCTGAACTTCTCTAAAAGGCCAGCCGTTAGAGACCACGTCTCAGTACCATATGTCATCAGCACCATACCAGTAGCGTCTCAGTACCATATGATATCCTATCAGCGACATACTTATTCCAAAAAAATCCGTAATCTGTATTTAGTTTGTTAAAAAAAAACATATGCCGTCTTCTGGGGCAGTCGGGCAGTTGGCTTGTGGTCACTGTAGTGTACAAGCCAGAAACTCACCAGGAGGATGTAGGCTTTTGCCTTTTACACTTTGAATCGTATAGGTCGCCAGTTTTCGCCAGTGTGTGTGAAATGATGTTTCATCATCATCACCAACCAAAAAGAAAAGACTTCCACTGCTGAACAAAGGCCTCCCCCTTATAACGGAGAGGTTGCCATACCATAACACAGCAATATGCTTAATTACGATTTATTATTATTATTAGGCCGGGTACCACCGCAGCTTACCTAGGTAATACAGCTTACAAAGCTTACCTAGATAAGCTAAGTGGTAGGGGACCACTTAGAAAACTTATAAATGTCAACAATTTGATTGAAACTCCTCGTATAAGTTCTTCTTTCTAGATAAGTCTATCAAAAGATATAATAAACAATACACAAGTTATTGTTCCCTCAAAAGCCATTGTCTTGTCTTGATTGCGTATTTATTCTCGGCTTTATAAGCCTCAATCTCAGCACAGCTTAAGCTTTATATAACTAAATTCTCTTTTATATCTTTACCCGTAAAACATTTCTATATTGTCGCCGTATTATATAAAACTTATCTCTTTTCTTTTGCGTGCTGCTTTCCGCAAACCATTTACATTTTAATCAAATGCAAGGCGGCTATGTTGCTGCTAGGTTTTATTCTAGACATTTATTTGAAGACGGGAAATTGCATTTCGTGGCCTAGACTGAAACCTAGACTTCAGAGTAAAAAACTAAAAGAACGCAGAGAATCTCCAACTCCAATAGACAACAGATGTTAAACGAAATACCAACTACAGTGAGGATTTCACACTACATTTTGGCAACAGTAAATGTCGAAAATTCAAGGTGATTTTTTTAACCTTCCTATTAATTCATTACCATATTAATTTTCTCTAATGGTTAATAGATATATATCAACAATATTACACAATTTCATTGTACTATCGTAATAACCTCTCAGAGAATTTTATATGCGATAAAAATCTCCAAGCGGATTTATTGCCTAATAGGGCTTGCAACGTGAATAGTTAGGTAAGTTATGTTTTTCCGTGTAGAGTTTTATAATACTTTGAGCTTTATATAGGTCCAGTAAGCATTTTAAATGAGTTATTTCATCAGCCGGAAGATGTCCACTAGCTGAACATAGGCCTCCCTCTTATTGTTTTTAGATGTAAGATCACTTACTTGTACCTATTTTGTCTTATAAAATATACTCTGTGTAATAATACTAAGTAAGTACTCTTACGGAATATATCGCGGCTTATTCTGGCTTTGCAGCACCTATTGTCATGGTGCAAAGCATTGGGAACTTCGGGAAAGTAAACACTACATCCGGTTCGAAGGACCAAAACTGTAGCGTGTTTGCTACAGTTTAAAATGTAAATTGCGAGCGCTGTTTTGACACTGTTTTAATTCAATAAAATTGTACCTAATGAAACCTACTTAATTTAGGTTAAAGTTTTGCGTCATAATGCTGACAATTCACACCTTTGTACTCAGAGTAATTAGAATGGAGCTAGTATCGCGTCGATTCGCCGAACAAATTTTTCGTGGCACTTTTGCGGGGTGCGGGAGGTGAAGTAAACACACACAGATACAATTTCACGCATATCCACACTATAATAAACTCGCAACGCATTCAAAAAGATGCGCACACAATTAAAGAATGACCTGAACATATGAACAAAATTTGGCAGAGGGGTTAGCGCATCATGCTATCTCCAGTTGTATCTCCTCTAAGCCTTTGTACGATAGCTCGTAAAAAAACCTAAAATAAACCGCGATATATTCGTTAAGAGTAGTTTTATTACAATTCCCGTAAATAAATTCGCGTTTTGTCATGTCACTAATTTTCTAAAAGAGGGATTGTCCAGATAGGTCACCTCACAGCGTCAGGTATTCTGCCTCCAAGCATTTTTGTTATGGCTGTCTTCCGGTTTAAAAGACTTAACAACTAATTATATCTAGTATATCGGCAGGCATGTTGCTTACCATCAGATAAATGTCTTACTTTATCATCACTAACTTGAATAAAAAATAAATAAACTATTTTTTAAAAAATAAAAACCGACTTCAAAGTAAATTATATAAAAAGCATAAAATAACGAAAATATATTGAAGTCGGTGCTAGCACATCATGTTAACTAACACTAGCACAAGCTGACACCGACTTCAATATATTTTCGTTATTTTATGCTTTTTATATAATTTACTTTGAAGTCGGTTTTTATTTTTTTTTAAATAGTTTATTTAATACTTTTTAGGGACTTATTTTATCAAAATAGGTATCAGCACTATCACGCAACTCGAACGTCTATGTTACAGTAACTTACTGAAAACATAAAAAGTGTATATCTCTTAAACTACTGGACCGATTTTGATGAAACTTATACTCTACCCTAAGTTGAAAAATACTCTAACTATTGCAAAAATAATTTTTGAAATCGGACTTGTAGTTTCTGAGAAATCCGTGGACAAACCTACATACATACATACATACACTTATAAAATTTGGTAAATTTGTTTAGAAGCCCACATAGACTAACATATATTAATATTACGCATTTTTATTAATATTACATACATACGCGTCGAATAGAGAACCTTCTTTTTGAAGCCGGTTAAAAATACCGGTCAAGTGCGACTCGGTCTCGCGCACCGAGGGTTCCATACTAAATATACTATTCATGTGTGTAGTCATGACTTAGATAGCAAAAAAAACCATACCGCAAAACTAAGTTTGTTTGTCGAGGATTTTTTTAGTATTATTGAAAAACTATACTATTTAGAAAGATCATTTTTAATTTTCCTGTAATATATAGATAGACATGTATATATAATCAAAGATTCATCATCAGCAGCCAAAAGAAGTCCACTGCTGAACAAAGGCCTCCCCTTTAGAAGGGAGGGGTAGCCATAATCCCCACGCTTGGCAGGCGGGTTGGGGATCGCAGTATAGTTGGTAGGTAATCCAATAGGAAGACGCTGCTGCCCGTCTTCTTGTTTTCCCATAGTCGCCTCTTACGAACACCCAACGGGTGGAGATGGGTAGGTGCTATTCTTCGTAGATTCTTCCCTCCACAAACTTTGGAATTGGGGAGAGGGAGGGTGCTTAATTTTTTGACAACTTTGATTATCAGACAGACGAAGTCTAACCAAGGGTTCCTTTTTTATCTTTTAGGTATGGAACCCTAAAAACTAGTAGTATTTCAGTAAAGTAGGATTATGTAGACGATTGAAGGATGAGTTTGGACACTTTGAGTTATCTTGTAAATAATGAATGTTGAGCAGCTGGGAAAAGGCCTCCCTGTTCCCAGATGTTGTAGATTACTTACATGATGTGACGAGTTGATGAACACGGAAAGCTTCGTCTGGGGTGGACATAACGGGATTCAGACACATGTATTACGTATTTCATAATATTATCATTACATTTTTTTTTATTTTTGTTTATCATCAGTATTACAATTTGCTTGGTACAGTTTACTTATTAGCTTTTACCCCGAACTTCGCTTTTTTGCACTTTTCCGGAATAATATACCTATTATAGTAGCCCATGTTAGTTTTTGCCCAATTGGCTATGTATATATGTGTCTTTGCAAAATATCACCAGCAAGAAACACAATCCAGCAAATACACTTTCTCATTAAATATAGATTATTTATGATAAATATTAAATGGCCTTATAATATACATCTGAATGAGCATTAAATTTAAAATAACGTAAGATAAAACTAGAAGAAAATCTAATAAGAACTAGATATTGTATCTACCACCAAAAAAGGTAATCAGACACTTATATAACTATAAAGTTTAGCTATATTTCGTACGTGTTTATAAATACCTAATCAAACAAGACTAATCCTAATTATCTATTTGAATTTCGCAAATAGCAAAAGCTTTTCTCTGTACAAATGACAATGCATAAAACGCAAATGATAATAGCTAATGGCCACAACAACACAATCAGATAAACTATCATTGAATTAAATTGTTCACTGCGTCATAACTCTACTAGAGGCTAGATTTGGCAAAAATAGAAAACGAAAAATTTATAGCTGATAAATTCTCAAAGAAAAAACGCCCCTCTCAAAGGCAGAGAGGCGCTATAATAAGACATAATTTCCCTCGGGAACGAAATAGAGCACTTTTTACACACGCAGAGCGTCCAAAATGTGTATAAAGTCGATTCGTGATTGGCAGCTCATATAACAAGTTAGGTTCAAGAGTTTGAACAAAATCTGAACGATAAGAGCTACCTACGTAACTTGAAAATTGAAAAAAAGAATTTGTTTCGAAGATGAGATCTGAGAAAAAAATCAATGAACTTTAGAAGGAGCTTTTAGTTATCATGCTGGTCTAAAAAAAAAGCCACTTTCGGTGAATCATAATATGAGTAAGTTACGGTTTCTTTTTTCTTCATATGGCAGTATTAACACCAAATGTGAGTCTACTAATTAGTGTTAAGACCATTTTTCAAACACTAGTGAAATATTTAAGAATATGCTTGAAATTCAAAACATGAATTGCTTTTAGATGAATTGCTATAAGTGGCCTTTTTAGACCAGCAGGTCGCCGTGGGTGGAGGCTGATTTATGTGGAGTTCTTACAGCCTTTTGGCGGCGGTCATTGTCGCCTTGAAAACATTGGATATTCGCGGATATACTAACCTAAAATAACATCCTAAACGATATTCAAAATGATTGGACATCACTGAAGACTGAATTAGTCCAGAACTTGTTACGCCAATACTCTACCAACTGCAAGTAGACTGCTTAAAATACAGACAGTAGATCCGCAATTTAGTTGGTTTATGACTACGATAGAAATGATGTCAAAAATGATTGGTATTCCCAATGCTTTGAAAGCCATTCACATTAGCTGGCAACCCTCACGAAACTCGCGAAGTGAAGGACCCATACTGTCAATTATAGTGAAAAGCACCATAAAATTAAACCATACCCCACGCTAACGTAATTGATGTCCAGCAGTAGACTGTGAGATAACTGCCATATTATACTAAAAGGGCTTCCTCTTCGTGAGGTCAGTGACGTCCTGGATTGATCGATCGCTAAAAGATCTGATCAGTAGCAAACATTGGACATTAATGTGGCTTGTTTATTTAGTAGATAAGTAAAATTTCTTGGACGTAGGAATATAATATGGCATCCTTACCTTCCCTTCCTATATCTACAAAGAAGACAGTTTAATCTAGGGGCTATATTTATGTATCGTATATCAATATCATACGTTTTTTTCCCCAAAAGGTCAATCAATATGATTTCTCATAGAGCTACATGCTTGTTCTTTCAAGAAATTGTTGAACCTATTTATCGGACACGAGTCTAACACAATATTGATATTGAGAGTTGAGAATTATTTTTCCTACCCTGTGAATCTTGTCCAGAATCTCATGCGTTCACAGCACTAAGACAGTCGATATATTCTCTTAACTAAATAGGGTAACGGGCGCTTCTGCTCCAAGGGAGGTGCTCTTGCGAAACCTCTGGCCAAGTGAAGGGTAAAGTGTGAAGGTTCATAGCGTCGATAATGGCTACTAAGGAGGTTTCAGTGGCTGAAAATCCCACGTAACCTAGCCTCCATCCCTTAAGGAAGACGGAGCACCTTTTGAAGAAGAATCATCTCAACCAAAGCAAATAGCAAAAGCACTATATTAAACTACTACTGTGGAGATATACTTTTTCATCCATATCTATACATATAAAATTACTTGTCCTGACTGACTGACTGACTGATTCATCAATGCACAGGCCAAACCGCTGAACCTAGGAAGCTGAAATTTGGACAGTAGGTTCTTCATATGACGTAAGCATCCACTAAGAAAGGGTTTTTGATAATTCGACTCCTAGAGGGGTTAAATGGGGTGTTTTCTTTTGTATGAAACTTTTTTATTTTATGATTTGAAATTTACTGAAAAGCTTCTCAAAATAAAAAAAAACAATACGTGTTTCACGAATTTTCAAAAACAACCTTTGGGGGTTTGTTAGGGGTTGGTAAACATTGTAAAAAACTAGCGGGCGAAGCCGCAGCAAATTGCTAGTTTCGTATAAAAAAAAAAGAGTTTTAAAGCATTTTAAGTTAATTTTACCCAAAATTACGAAAGAACTCCATTCTTTTGTGCCTCCGAGATAAAACCATTAGCAGTCTCCGGTATCTGAAAAGAAACAATTTATAAACAGACTTTGATTCAAAACATACAAAAACCCAGACATAAAAGGAATTTGGGGGTTAATTGCGAAAGTAATCACAAGGAAAGATCTTTATAAAGTAAAGTTCTTGTAGTATAAAATAGGGTTTGATTATTACTAAGTCTATTGAATTGGATTTTTTTTTATGTTGCTGAATCTGGCCTAAGTTAAACATAAATTTGAAAAAAAATCACACAGTTATCAAACCTTGCAGTTATATTTCCTTAATTTTCACAAAATTGCAAAGTTACATCATCATAAAATGCGATCGGGTTCTGAATACGTAAGCAGATTTTTTATTTTATAGCGAGTAGGTATGCGTGTATGACACTGCATATTATATTTTATGTCTTAATAAACATGAAAGTACGATTTTTTATTTGGTTTCTATATATTTTACCTCATGGGACAAGTTTAGTTTGTTTGAGTTTAAGCACAAATACATCTTTACATAGTACAACAAAGTCGCTCTCGGCGTCTATCTGTATATCTGATATCTCCTCCTAAACACACAACGGATTTTAAGCGGTTTTCACCATCAGTTACATAATTTTTCACTGTAGGTTTAATGTGTCATAATAATATTCGGGGACAATTCACACGCGGTCATAATATGATCTCAAACTAGGCAGAGCCTGTGCTGTAATACCCAGATACAAATACTATACATGCTTTTTTATACTTAAATAACATCCAGAAAGTGGGAATCGAACTCACGACCTATTACGCCCGTCGTTGTCAGCGTTAAGCTATTTGCCTATTACAAACCCAACTGAGTAAGTAGGTAGGTTATTATTAATTCTAATTAAAGCTTGCTTTGGAAACAAAGTGCTCAGGTTCGGCTCGCACCTCTGATTTCTTTAGTTAATCATGTGCGAATCGTCTTTGTGTGATTGTTACTAGCTTTCGGTGAAGGTAAACATCACGAGAAAACCTGCATGACTGAGAAAGCCTTAACTAGCTTTCAAAATTACGTGTGAAGTCCGCCGACCCGCATTCGGCCAAAGTGGTGGACTATGGCCTTAAGCCCCTTTCTCTTGAAGGGAGGCCCGTGCCCAACAATACGACATACAAATTAAAATAAATAGGTAAGCACCAGTAGAATCTACGGCCAATTTGCATGCACTTATAACTGATGTATTATGTTTTTATTGACCCATAACAACTAGTTGTAAGTACGGGAAAGGTTAGCAATTTTAATGCAATTGCGACGCGATTATCTTTCGATTTACATTTTTGCCGTACATCGTAACACTGACATAGTTTTCTACGAGAACACTTATTTAGATTAAAACGCGCAATTATTTATTGATGACGCCAGTTTAATTTGAAGGACACTTTATGACTAAATTCCTAAAAGCAGGTTATCTTTGTTAGTCAAGACGAGTTAGAGGGTTTTTTTGAAAGAATTAAATATAATTCGTTTCTAGAGGCTTGTGTGAAATAAGGTTCCAGAATATGTTGAGTTCATCCCCACACTGCACTGCTGAACAAAGGCCTCCCTTTTAGAAGGGAGGGGTTGCCATTAGCCCTTGGCCAGGCGTCTTAGGGATCGCAGTAGGTACACATACATACATACGTAGGTAATCCATTAGAAAGACGCTGCTGCCCCTTTTATTTTTTTCCCTTAGGTTGCCACTTACGGACAAACAACGGGAGGAGATAGGACATTCAGTTTAGTTAAGCCAAATGTGGCATTTATTGCCCACGTCGAAATTAGTGTCATCACATCATCATCACCAGCCGGAAGACGTCCACTGCTGAACAAAGGCCTCTCCATTAGACCGCCACAATGAACGACAATTTGCTATTTGCATCCACCGGTTGCCTGCGACGCGTACAATGTCGTAGGTCCACCTAGTGGGAGGCCTGCCTACGCTGCCTCTTCCGGTTCGTGGTCGCCACTCGAGAACCTTTCTTTCCCCAACGGTTATCGGTTATTCGAGCGATGTGGCTTGCCCACTGCCACTTCAACTTGCATATTCTTCGGCGAATCTCCTCATTCCGGATTCTGTCGCGCAAAGAAACTCCGAGCATAGCTCTCTCCATAGCTCGTTGTGTGACTCTGAGCTTCTCCAAAAGGCCAGCTGTTACAGACCACGTCTCAGTACCATATGTCATCACTGGCAACACACACTGGTTAAAAACCTTTGTCAGGCACTGCAAAAATTAGTATAGTGCTATTTATCATGCACAGACGCATTTCCTATTTGTTAGAGTCTCCTTGTTGTTTCGATTTGAAAGGCGTTGAAGCTGGTAGTCTAACTGGGCTTATAATACTTAATAACAACTGCCATAAGGGTCTATCATTGCTTATCGTATGGTTAGTAGCCAATCTGGTGTTAAAGTTGTTCGAATTGCAATTAGGCCTTTGACTCAGCTTACTGCTGCCAGATGTCAAAAAAATTTTACGTGCACTCCGATGCAAGGACACATTCAAATGCCACTAAACAGTCACCCATCTCTGTGCTGAACTTGCCTGACGTTGCTTATCAAACTTTTCGTTTACCGATCAGTGATTACAACTGACTATGAGCGCCTCACTATGTATGAGGTATTGTAACTGTCGATGGGATAGTGTTTCGCTTACCATCAGGCGCAGATGATTCTTGTCTTGTCATTTAATCAAAAATATTCATCATCACCAGCAGTCGAATGACATTCACTTCTGAACAATGGCCTCCCCTTAGAATGGAGGGATTTCCATAATCCCCACGCTTGACAAGCGGCTTGGGGATCGCGTCTTCTTGTTTTCCCTTAATCACCTCTTACGGGTACACCCAACAGTAGGAGATAGGAGTGCTATTCTTAACCAGACACCCCACGGGTATTAAAAAAATATTTATATCATTCTTCAAAACTTCCAGACTGATGAAAGACGAAGAATGCAACATACTGCAGAACCTGTCAAGGGAAGAGTTTCGCGAGTTCAGGACCCTGGTCATCGACATGGTTCTGGCGACGGACATGTCGTTCCATTTCCAGCAGCTGAAGAACATGAGGTCGCTGCTGTCTCTGGCCGAGCCCACGGTGGACAAGTCAAAAGCTGTGTCGCTAATACTGCACTGCTGTGATATTTCGCATCCTGCCAAGGTATGATTAATAATGATCTAATGATGGTACAATCAAGAGATGGCCATCCTCCCAAACTACTGGATGGTAGCCTTACACCGGTACCTTGTACAAGAAAGCGTCCAGGTAGGTACCACCGCAGTGTCAGATATTCTGCAGCCAAACAGAAGTGTGTAAACATTGCTGTGTTTCGGCGTGAATGGCACTGTAACTGGTGAAATTACCGGACACAAAGACTTAATATCTAATGTCTTAAGGGTCGGCAACGCGCTAGTAATTCTTCTGCTGTTGCTAGCGTCTATAGGCTGCGGTGACTGCTTACCATCAGGCGGACCGTATGCTTGCTTGCTACCTTGGTAGTTTAGATAAAAAAAAAATGTGCGTGCATGGAGTCCCTCCGCGCGGAAGAAGTGAAACTTCATTCTCGCTCAGTCGATCGGTCGGTCGGTCGGTTGGTCCCTCACTCACTCACTCACACACACACTCACACACACACACACACACACACACACACACACACACATACACACACACAAACACCCACACACACACACACACACACACACACACACAAACACCCACACACACACACACACACACTAACTCAACTCAACTCACTGAAACCCACTGAAACCCACTGAAACCCACTGAAATCCACTGAAACCCACTGAAACCCACTGAAACCCACTCACCCACTCACTCAGTGACGAAACTTCTTATGCGACTTCCAAAAAAGTAACATTTTTGGAAGTCGCATAAGAAGTTTCACTTCAAAAAAATAGCCTAGGCGTGTAACCAGGGGAACTCTTATACCAGGGAAGTTTAACACAAAAAGTGACATGTGTGCTTACCATGAGCGCACTAATTAGCTGGCCACCCAACTATTACGTCACCCAAACAGGTGAGTGGTCGTGTGACAGTATTATTGTCACACTAGTGCGCTCATAGTGCAAATGTGTAGGGCAGTTCACTTTTCGTATTAAAGTGCTAAAGAGTTCATGATAAGGCCCCAGTTATAAAATACTAATGATATAATAAATAACACCGTGTCAAACAGGCATGTATATGCACACAAATGTTTGTTTACTGGGTGGAAATCAAACCCACAATCTATCGTGTAGTTTCCAGGGTGTCTATACTCTATGTAAATCAACAGGTGTGTGTAAGAGACTTTGACGCACGTCCGTGATTGTCTAGAGACTACGGTAAGTACTATACGTGGCAACCCTGTCTATCAGCAGTTGAAACACGTCCACTGCTGAACAAAGACCTCCCATTAGAAGACCATTAGAAGGGAGGGGTTGCCATAACTCCACGCTTCGCAGTCGTCTTGGGATCGCAGTATAGATGGTAGCTTATCCAATAGAAATACGCTGCTGCCCGTCTTCTTGTTTTCCCTTAGTTACCTCTTACGGACCCTCAACGGGAGGAGATGGGAGGGTGCTATTCTTACCCGGACACCCCACGGGCTTGAAAAATAGTATAAACAGACCCCAGATACATTAGCACAGTATACCTACCTACCGAAAAAAATCTTATAATGAAAAATACGTATTTCAGAGATGGGACCTCCACCACAGATGGACGATGAGCCTTCTCGACGAGTTCTTCCTACAAGGAGACAAAGAACGGGATCTGGGTCTCCCATTCAGTCCACTTTGCGACAGAAACAACACTTTGGTGGCAGAGTCGCAGATCGGATTCATTGAATTCATCGTGGAACCCAGCATGGGGGTGTGCGCGGACATGCTGGAATATATCCTGGGACCGCTCCATTCCAATCCCAAGAACTCTAATAGTTCCACTGAGCCCATTAATGAGGAAAGCACAGGTAAGCTATAATTCGGAATAACGGAGAACTTTTTTTTTATTCAAACTGGTAACCGGCACGCATGCCTTTAATCAGCTGTAATTCACTGCTGCTATTCATCCGAGACATTTAATTATTAAGTCTACGGAGCCCGCTAATTTCACACTAGCTACAGTGGCTTTCACACCGGAACACTACAATGTTTACGCTACGCACTGCTGCATGGCGGGAGAATATTTGTCTCTGCGGTGGTGCCACCTAGTATAAAGAAATGAAAGCTTCGTGAAGCTTGAAAAGTTTTTTTTTTACTTAATATAAGCCAACACTTGGCTACAGTCCCACCTGATGGAAAGCGGCGACGCAATCTGGGATGGTAAAGCACGCTAGCTTTGAAGACACCCACATTATAATCGGGCGGAAAAACTGACGCAGGCAAACTGTTCCAGTCCTTAGCTGTCCTTATTATGAATGACGAAGCAAATCCCTTAGTTCGAACTGAAGGCACGTTTACCACATACCTAAGGGTGTGTGCGCACCGTGCTTCTCGTCATACGATGATAGAAGGGGTGTATCGACTGATAGCTCAGTTGCATACGAATTTAAGCAAATCTAATAAAATTCCCCAAAAACTTGTGACCCTTACTTACCCGCCTCCTCGACCAGCTCTGCGCCAAGGAAACGCTTATTCGTGCGTCACCGCCGGTCGGTCAGTGTGAGTTGAAACTGGGTACGAAAAATATTCGTTACATTTTTGTCCACGAAACTAGTTACACGATTATCAGTCTCGTTAGCAGTTACTGAAACCGATTACGTTAAATAACGCTCACCTCTAGATTTCAGGGTCAAAATCCTACAAGGGGGATAATGGAATCAAATCATGTAATTCCTGCGCACACTCCAAAATGGATCCTGTAGAATACCGAGAGGCTGGCTAGGCTGGCTCTGCGCCTGTGCTCTAGGCTATGTAAATTAGTATCTACTAACCCAGAATCACCAATAAGCCTGCTAGCGCACCTCTCCCTGAGTCCCAAGCTGCAAGATGGTATTTCGCAGCACCAGCCTATATGTGACTACAGCAGGCCCGGATCTATGGGGAGAGGCGGGTGCAAACCGGGGCACCGTCCCCGTGCGGCAGTTTCAGGGGGCGCCAAAATCATAATATCATCAGCAGCCGAAAAACGTCGCTGGACAAAAACCTCTCCCTTAGAAGGGAGGGGTTGCCATAATCCCAACGTTTGGTGTCTTGGGTATCGCTGTATAGGTGGTAGGTAATCCAACAGAAAGACGCTACATCATAATATAATATGATTAAAAATATTAAAAAAACTCGCTCCACAAAGCCATACGAAAGCCTAGTTGGCTCACCTTTGACTTGTAAGATAAAGGCGACAAACAGGCCCACACCGCAAGTGAACTTGTGATGCCGATTTGAGATATTTTAAGTAATTTCTCAAACGCTGAAGGGAGGACGGCAGAAACTTGATAGTGGCGCCCTGTCAAGTTTCTGACCCGGTTCGAAAAAATCGTAGATCCGTGGCTGAACTACAGTACCTACTCCACACACGATCGGACTTGTGCTTTATATAACATCAAACCAAACGCTATAATATAATTAATATGGTACAATTTTTTTTTTCAGGGAACGAGACAAATAACAAATTCAAGATCCGGAAGCCTTGGGTCGCGTGCCTTAGCGACAATAAGAAGATATGGAAGGAGCAAGCTGCAAAAGGTACTGATTTTTTTGAAGAATTTAATTTAGGTTGATAAAAACGATATACTTAATGATTTCTGATATTTACGCGAATACCACCAGCTTGGGATCACGTGATAAATATAATCAAATCCAAAGACAAGCATTGGATGCAAGACCTCAAGATACTGTAAGCTCTATCTGTGTAGATCAGACTAACAGTAATAATTAGAAGACCTGAGGGTACCCTAAGACAACTATCACGTATGGACGTTTCGATTATTTGTCGAATTCTAGCACCTATAGTCTTAGATCCTCGGAAAACCTTTGTCTTACGATGCCCTTACATAGCAGTTCCTTCTATGACAAATCCTTCACGGTGCAGGCGGTTCGCCTGTGGAATTCCTTGCCCGTTTCTATAAGGCGTGCTTCGTCACTGCCAATTTTCAAAGATCTGGTGAAGAAGTTTTATTTGGCGGAATAAGTTAATCGGTATTTGTGTAATTTTCTTGTTATATTAGAACGTACTGATTTATGTATGTTTATAATAGTATTATTTGATGTATGTTTATATATTATACTCATATGAATATATATATTATTATAGTTTACAACATACTTATGTGTTTTTATGTGTCTTTGTGTTGATGTTACCTATTCATGTCGAGTGCGCGCACCCTCTGCTCTTTGAAACTTCTTTATTTTCCTCTCCATCCAAAGGTTGCCTGGAAGAGATCGCTTTTAGCTAGCTATAAGGCCGCCCATTGTTGCATGTTTTATTAATTTGTGTCTTATTCTTTTTGTATCTGTTTGTTTGTGCGCAATAAAGAATTGTCTATCTATCTACATATCTATGGACATCAACCACCACAGTCCGCCCGTGACCATGAATGCTGTAAAGTATTCGAAACGTCGGGTAATTAAAATCAAAAATAAACGCGATATAATCCGTAAAATTAGTTTCATTTCAAAACGATATAAATTCAACACGTGACCTGGATTAAAATGGTAATAACAGTGTGATGGTATAACTGCTACTTATAAGTTCATATTACTTTTCAGATGCTGAGACCCGCGCCAAGCAAGAGGAGGAGAGCAACAGTGTCCCGCCGACAACGGAAGAATAATATTTAGCCACATTTGTAAATAGTGTTAAATCTAGTTGTTGCAACATGTTCTATTCAATCTTGAACAAAAGCTAAAGCATACAGATAATACGTGTGCGATGCGAGCTTCGATACGATGTTGCTAATCTATTTTAAAACATGTGTGTAACGCACAAAAGTACTAATTGAATGCACAACATGGAATGCTGGATGTATAATGTTTCTCTATGTGGAAGACACCATAGTGAGCTAATTCGAACCGGCGCTGTACTTACCGCTGAGCGGTGATCACGCCTATAGTTTAAGATATTTATTATTATTCGCTGCTGTGTCTGCGGCACGTTATAATGGATCCGCCACGATCTCTCAATGATCCTATCTTCACTGTATTTCGTAAAACAGACTACTTACTAAGTACTTCTGATGAAGAAAATTATTGCTCCGTTAAACGTAGTTGGCAACTCAACGAAGAGGAAATTAATACCTAATTAAAACGGACATTATAGCTTGCCGCAGATATTATGACTCTAGCATAGCCTAAATAGTTAAGCGGAATAGCTTTTATTTCTCATTAAGCCTGAAATTCTATAGCGAGTTATAGTTGTGGCCCGATATCAGTGCCCTGGGGTACTCTATCTCTCAATAGCTTTTCTTTTCGAAAATGCATCAAAACGATTCTATTTTCTACTCTATATTGAAATAAGTATAGTGTAAAACTGTACTGAACTCATTTAAAGAATAGCTAATCATTAAGAAGTAAATGTATTTACATATAAGTAACTATCAAATGCTGGTGACGGAGCAAACAACGTTAATTTATCATAATATAATCATAAACTCGTGCACTCTCTTCTATCAAACACTTGTGTGTACATAAGGATAACTTAAATATAGATTTAAATTAGTATTTAACTTAACCCATATGATGAATACGCTTATTAATTTTAATGTTTCCGATTAAATTGGAGAGTCTTGATATTCCTGACCAAATGTTATTTAATATTATGAAATTATTTTCTAAATGATAAACGGCATTTGACATTCTATTAATAGTTAAGTAATAAGTATAGTGCATTAATAAATATAATAAATTGCATAATACGAAATAAGATTCGTCTCTATAAAAATATAGCTAAGAATAATGTAGGTATTACATTTCAAATATTTAAAAGCTCGTGCTCAAACAGATAGTAGGCGAATAGGCTTTCGTGAAGAAAAACCACCTATCACATGTACCTACCTACTAAGTAAATGGAATGAAATGAAAATCGGACTGGAATACTTATGTAGGAGTCGATGTGAAGATAATAGCTTTTATGAAGGACCCAAAGTAAATGAACCGTCCTTCAAATAGAATATCTATTAACGAGGGAGATAAACAATTAATTATCGCGACGATATTAAAGGAGTTTAGGGCGTGTTTACTCACGGATGCCAAATTCATCTTTAAATAATCTGTTTAGAAATACCAACCTACTACTGATATTTTATACAAAGATATGTCATATAGTACTAATGCAAGTTGTGTCCTTAAAATAACTATACATATACTTACGTATAAACGAGTAACAGAGATGGAAAGCGTCACAACAACAATGAAAGAAAACGAGACGTCTATATATGTTCCAGTTTTCAAAGACACACATCCAACACACAACACGTTCGTTACGTTACTTACGCGGGACTAACTGCTAGTTGACCCAGTTGGGGGACACTCGTTGTTCACGTTTCGTGCGCTAATGGTATATCTATAGTAGCCCAGTCATATTAGGGTTTCACCTCGGAATGAAAGATAATAAGCTGTAAATTGGTATAAACCTTTGTTTTGTCGTTCTAAATGTTGTCTCAAAAGTCACAAGTGCTATCGTGTCCGCGTCTTAAGATATTCAAGGTCATAGCTCGTAAAAATCGGTTTTTCATGAATATCTCGCTTTCTATTGCTTAAATGAGATTTGCACTTAGTAGAAAGTTGTAGAGTATAAAATTCTCTACAACTTTTGTTTAAACTTTTTTTTCATACGATCAACCGTTTTTGCGGTAGACCGCGAAGAGTGCGCCGCGTACAGTCATATATGGCCTACTGCAAGGTCAAGCGTGAGTTACGGTTATCAGTACGTTGTATAAAGTTAATTATTTACTAAAAAAAATATAATTATTAAACAATGCCCATTATTTATGTACTAATTTTTTAAAATTTACACGTTTTAAAGAATACGAATATAATGTCGTTTTAACTTAAAATATAACTAAAATATACAGTCCAGAACTATTAATATACTATAGTTAAATATAAATAATTAAGTCACTTATTTTAATTAAATATAAATCATTAATAATTAGTACATAAATAATGGGCATTGTTTATATTTTTTTAGTAAATAATTAACTTTATACAACGTACTGATAACCGTAACTCACGCTTGACCTTGCAGTAGGCCATATATGACTGTACGCGGCGCACGCTTCGCGGTCTACCGCAAAAACGGTTGATCGTATGAAAAAAAAGTGCAAACAAAAGCTGTAGAGAATTTTATACTCTACAACTTTCTACTAAGTGCAAATCTCATTTAAGCAATAGAAAGCGAGATATTCATGAAAAACCGATTTTTACGACCTTTGACCTTGAATATCTTAAGACGCGGACACGATAGCACTTGTGACTTTTGAGACAACATTTAGAACGACAAAACAAAGGTTTGTACCAATTTACAGCTTATTATCTTTCATTCCGAGGTTGACCCCATTTTTTACCTAAAATGACTGGGCTATAGTATAAAATATCATTGCCTACCTACATATTAAACTCTTGCAAATGTAACCAAAAAATAATAATTCAATAGGAAATCTCCGAATTCGAATATATGTAGGTATATCAGAGGCCTAGTTTTCCTAGTAGGCACGCGGGACCATTATCATTGAATATCAAAAGAAATCATAATCATGATAATATTAGGTCCCTACTTATTTTAATGTCAGGGATGGTAAGGATAAACTATATCCAATTGGTGACGCTTATTGTAGACAAATTTAACAATAGATTTTTTAATATATTTATCATCTATTTGAATCGTTAGAAATGTATTATTGAAACTCTGCATATTGTGCATTTAGTGTACCTAGTTAAAGATAGATACTAAATATTAAGGAAACCTACCTATACAATATTGGTAATTAGGTACTTAACTTGAAAAGTAGTCTAGATACTGTAACGCCATATTGATTGGGGATATAGCTTTATGAAAATGTAGAATCTAGTATACTGCGCCTTATGTACATGGATATAAACTATCTCCGTAACATAGCTTTCAGCAGTACCAGTAGACCAGCCCTTGAGTTAGTCCTTTTATCCACTTTTAGACTTTTAAAACTTGCTTTTTGAAATGTGCCACAACATACAAATACATACATACATTCCGTGTTTTAAGTTTCGACTTGCGAATGTAAGTAATTAAGCTTGAATTTGCTTAGACATGTCCACTGCTTTTTTGCAAGATTATAAAATGGAAAAACTATGTAATGAATGCAAATTCAATTTAAAAAAATAAACCATCAACATGCATCACTCTGGTGTCATACAATCAATATAATTATTACTCTATACTGACCTGAACATCTATTAAATGTTATAAGGAATGTTAGGTATTTATGTATAAAAGAAGTAAAAAAAAATAAGTCTTTCTATGATTGTCTAACAAAATATATGGAAAAACTCTATGTTAAAAATTGTTGAATGAAATGGAAGAATATGGTCATATTTAAATATACTTATGTACTTACTTACCTATTATTTTCTCCTGAATCGTGATAAGTTTATGTACTTATAGATAATACAAGATTTTTGTAAGAAACTGCATTTTCTCTCTAACAAAATGAGATCTCAGAATCTACACGATTTTAATCAACTTTTCTACATGTGTAAATAAATAGGACACCTTTTAGCTATGTGTAAATTATATGTGAAAATGAAAATAAAATTTTTGGTAGAAAATTGTTTACTTCAATACCCTTAACACATACATTTATACATGAGAATGCCAATTACAAACAAATACTTATTTGTATACCTATGGCATATTTCTATATTCAGATGCTATAAGAAAATATAAACAATATACAAATTATGGCAGCATGACAGGTAACGGCCACTATTTTTCAAATACATTATACATATAGTTAAAAATACTAATTATGTAGGATGGGCCTTGCCATATCATAAATTTTATAACAGCTCAACATTAATAACACAAATGCCAAGCAAATTTCATTATAATTTCACAGATAACACATTATACAAAAAAAATTGTAATGCTCTATTAACTAAGAATATACCTATGCATTCTGCCAAATATGGTTATCTGTACTGAGAGGGACCTAACATCAGTTTTCTGCCTACTACAAACAATTGTACCCTCAATCACTTCACCCTGTTTCACCTCTTTACAGTCTCTGAAATAAAAAACAGTCTGTTTCCAATGCGTTGGCGTAGCATGAGGGCCTGTTGTAAATGAAATTGCATTTGGCAGATCAAAGAATGTATCAAAATATCCTACAAGTGATGTTAGAAAACCATCTCTTAAAACTGGCAGTTTAAACTCAAATGTAAAGTCCATTACATCAGTATTACATGAGTTAATATCAATTTCTTTCACAACACATGGTTTTGACAAAATATGCTTCGACGCAACAATGTCTATACTTGCTTCTCTAACAACTTCAGATTTCATACAATTCATCTTGTATCCATAAACATCTGACCAGTAATCTATCAATTTCTTATGAGTATCTACATCTCCATTTGCAACAAGACTTATATTGCATCTGTTTGGTAATAATAGTCCACCAGGATTTAAGCAATTATTTCTAGCATATATAACACTATCTAACATGCCCTCAAATAACAGAAAGTATCCCATCCATTCTGACACAATTATGTCAACTTTTTCATCCAATTTCGTATCTTCTAACCTTCCTTTAACTGTTTTTATAGTATCTTGCAAATTATTTTCTCTAATTATATCCATAGCATGGTATATTATTTCTGACTGGTCTAATGCGTAAACCTTTTTAGCACCAGCAGTGGCTGAAAACATTGATAGAATACCAGTACCGCTTCCGAGATCAAGGATTATTTTATCTTTTATTGTTTCTCTATTCTTTAGAATTGCGTCTCTGTATGTTTCTGTGCGTACTTTATCAGAAAGCATATCATAATGGATCCCAAAATGGGCGTATGAACTGAAATAGCCCTCATCACATTCTAAAGGCACTTTTGATACGCAATTAACGATTACCGAGGCCTCGTCATTCTTGCTACTTGCATTACCACCTTCAACAATACTTTTCATGGATTGCTGCATTTTGTTGATGTCTTCCTTTGCCATGTTTAAGCGTGTTTGACTCTCATTCAATTGCTGCGTCAAAGTTTGTATGGTTCTCTGAAGCTCTAAGAAATGTGCTTGAGATAAAGTAACCAATCCGTTTTCTACATTAGCATGGTAAGTTTTTGGTGAACTGGGCTTGTCCGTGAGCGAATCAAAGTCGTACATTAACCAATCGTCATTTTCCACCGGTTTTAAATACTTCTCATCGTTCCATAGAGATTCTTTCGCGTTCATTATAGCTTCAGAAGTAGGTTTGTGAGTTTTGATGTAATTAATCATTTTTATGTATGAATAGCAGTCCATACTGAATTTGAGCTTGAGTTTATTCAAGTCGAAGTTATGGACCGACTCGCAGTGGCTGTAGCCCTCTTCGATATTCGTTAAAATACTTGAACAAAACAGGCATGTTACCATCGTGTCACTCGTCTCCATTTCCTGCCAATCATCCTCTTCAAAATGATCCTCATCACTGCTAAGATCCGGGACGTCTGACATCTTTAAGTATAATTGGTGAGATTATTCACAATTTGCAGTATTTCCAGTGATATTTTATTTTATATTTCACTACGTATCACGAAATTTATTCAACATGTGAGAAAACGATTTTATCACACATAGCTGTCAAAATGTAATGTCAAATTGTCAATTGTCAATAGTCAAACTGACAGCTATCAAATGGAATCGTTCGGAAACATCCCGGAAGGAAACAATAACTCTATCCACCCCGGCTTCGCACTGCAGGGCTATTGAATATCTTTAGCCACTCAAGACGCACACAAGTGACTATCTATGAAGCTTCAGTTGTCCACCGAACTTTGATGTCAACTGAAAACATTGGTCACACAAGTTAGGCTGAAGCACGGCTGAAGTGATGATCATCACTTTACTTAGTTGTCAAACGAGATACGTAATAGCGTAATTAAGAGGAGCTAGAAGATATACAGACAGATGCAGAAAGCGAATTTGTTATAAACTACTAGAGGACTATGTAAAGGAGAAAAAGATAAAGAAGAAGAAGAAGGAACAAAAATATACCTAATAATATTTTCATACACAACAAAGATAGGTTTAAAATAACGTTAAAATGTTATAACGTTACCAATGTTAAAAATTTTATAACGTTACCAACGTTAAAAATTTTATAACGTTACGTCCATGAAGATATAGGGTCAAAGTGGAGAAAACACTCCCAAATACATGACTGAGGTCAACGTTATCCCTTTCATTGAGGTCGGAGCTCCCTTTCTAAGAGGGCAACCTTGATGTATCATGAAAAATCAGGACATCTTTTTAACTTCGTCGCATAATACGACTTACTTGGCTTGTTTATGCTATAAGTTTAAACCGATTAAATATGTCTAGTTGGTTAATCAGTCTGATTATGGCTTGGAGCAGTCCAAATACGGAAGAAATGTGAACGAGAAGAACAAACTGTGGTAGATTGGGAAACAGATGATAAATAAGGTCCTCCTTCTGGCCGATACGACCACAGTGGGCGATATTTTGAAAGAGCAGTAGTCTACGCGAACGATATTATAGTGCACAAGTGCTTGCGTAGACACGAGTGCACTCTCTCTCTTCCGTTTACCTCTCAAAATACGACGGGACGAAAAACCGACACGACCGTTGAGAGACCAGGCGCAGGACCAACATTTTACATACCCATCTGACGCATGGAGCATCTTACTTTACAGACAATCAAGTAATAAATAATAAGCTAATGGTTGTGAAAATAAAAGCATATGAAGTTATGATAAAAAAAATTGTATTACAAGATCATTTATTCAGTACGTTTAACGATTTCCGATCAATCACAAGATATTGAATAGCAATTTCCATTATATGCAAATAACTTGTAACCCACACATTAGACGATAGAAAAAGCATTTGCGGTAAATTTAGGATTCCATTGGACCAACTGCAGATCATTGCAGCTTCATAATTTTTTTTTTCGAATGGGACAGTGGATTGTCATATATTCCTTCGCTCAATATCTTTAGGAAATCTACAAAAAAAATAAAAAATGAATTAATATTGACCAGGGGAAAATAAAACAGCATGTATATTTATGGAATGATATAGGTACTCTCGCCGATACGACCACAGCGGCCAATTTTTCGCAAGATCAGCCATCCTCCAGCAGCATTATTAAATGCTTGCGTAGACACAAGTGCACTCATTCTTCCTTTTACCTCTCACAATTCAGTGATACGGAAGATCAACACGACCGGGGAGAGGTCAGACGCAGGACTGACTTTTTATATGCCTATCCGACGCATGGATCATCTTACTTTACAGACAATCAGATGACCGGCCTGCATTGTCCTAGCCAGTAAGGAACAAATATACAAAGTTGTTGCTCCCCGCAGGATTCGAACCTGCGACCCCCGGTATGCAAGGCGACAAGAATAAATATGATTTTAATAATATGTTTAAAACTACATACACACTTGAACATACAATATTTTTTCCATATCAATCCTTTGAACTAAACACCTACATACATCGTATAATTTTATCATAAAGTGGCGGTAAAAAAAATCCCCAAAACGGAAAGACTTCAAAAAATCTTTACCATGGTTACTCTATGAAAACAATGTAAAATATTTTAAATTAGATAATTCAACTACAAATTAATAGAAAGTTAAACCCAATACTAACAAACGAACTGAAAACGTGATATGTGCCTATCGAAAGAAGAACTGATCGAAAATATGGTACATAATCCAAAGGGATCATCGGTAGGTACATTATTGAACAAATCGGACTTACGAGTGATATTCGGTATCATCTAAGGCGTACAACATATTTTTGCAACTAAGTCCTACACATTTTATCACCATTCTTATTAGTTTAATTCACTTTATCGTGAAATTATGGTATTTAAATGTTGGATCGATTTAAATGACAGACAGTTTCATGCTGACAATAAGCGCCAGTGTTGCCACAAAATGCGAACCCTTAAAATCGGTATTTAAAATTGAATTTGAGTATAATTGGCGAAAACACAATAGAGCATTATTCTAATCGAACTCGCAGAACAGTACCAAAAATTTTTTTATTAGATATGATTGTCGTCGTATTTTAAGTTTTCGGGTGGAAAACATTCTTTTGATGTGTAAGTAAAGCATTTCTATATTAGGGTATCCATTTCTCGGGTAATTTCAATTATAACATGGACCACACATCGGACCTCAATGAAAGGGATAACGTATGCCTCAATCAAGTATTTGGAGTGTGGGCTCCACTTTGACCCTAATAGCTTCATGGTTACGTCGCCACAGTGTGGAATTTGGCCTTAGTTGCGGCCATCTCTTTTTATGGATTCTTTGGAAAGATAACCATCAAACGAAACTACTAATAAAACTCCGCCGGCTCTATGTGTCATAGTTTTAGAGATATTGACATAATCGAGAAAAGTCCATAGAAACCAATTATCTCTTTTTCTGATATTGATTTTTCATTAAATGATTGACTGTATGATACATATCTTCTAAAAGTATCAATATGTTAAAAAAAAGGTAATAAAATATGCTCTTTCAGGCAACAAAGTCGATTTTTCTAGTATTTCCTAATATTTTTTTTCTACTTTATCTGTGCAAAGTCGCATTTTTTTTCAAAACGGATGTGTTTAGCATACTAATAAGTATTACCACAAAAAAAAAACCGATGCTACAAGCCCAGGACTTCGGAGATATTTCGTTTCCAAATTTAAAGTTAGGGTTGTCAAACAATGTACCTAGTCGGTGGGTAAGTTATGTTTGCAACATGCAATATGTCAGATGTTTGATCGTGACTATAGGCGTCCCTTAAGTAATAATATATCTAGGTTGCGAAAATCATCTATTATTAACCGACTTTAAAAAAGAGGTGGTTATCAATTCATCGCTTATGTATTTTATATAATGTATGCTCTCTCATCATTCCGCCAAATATGTACAGATTTGGATTGATTCTTTTTTCTATCTAAAGAACAATGCATTATAATACTCCCACAGAAATTTCACTACCAACGAAGTAGTAGTTCCTGAAGGAAAATGAATAACACGTTTAAATTACCTGCTAAAATGAGTAAAGATTATATTCTCATAAAAAAAAAACGAATAAAACTCATCAATTTATAAGATTATTTTTTATTAGAGAGCATGAACCATTACAATGATTCTGTATGAATTTTATCAAGCCGAATAAGAACTGCTTCGAGGAACTTGAGTGATGTGGACGAATATATCTGGTAAAACCATTAAATCGGTGTTGTCTACCACATTACTCTGACAAATATTTTATAATCCATCTTAGATAATTATATGATCAAAAATTTCAATATCTATCTAATCCATGTTGGTACCAAACCTTTTCTACCAAAACTGTATAGTTTCGACCTAAATATTAATTAGTCTACTATAATTTAATTCTCGTGTCGTGAGCATGTTCGGTTCCATATTCAAGTCATGATCGTCAGTTACCACTCCCTGAGTATTTGTCTATAAAAAATGTGTATTTCGATCATTATACTTGTTACACTATTGTATAAGAATTTATTTACAACGAAGATCGGGCTCTGTGGCATGCATTGGGTGGCTTCCAGCAGTGGACTGATGTGGTCTGATGATGATGAACATACATCACACTAAAAAGTAACTAAAAAACCGAAATATTATTTAAGTTGGAGCTAACTAAACACAGTACTTACGCTTAGAATCAACTTTCTATCACTAACCTCAATTATATTTGTTTTTTTTTTTTCAATTTTTAGTGTGGTGTCTATTAAAGTTGGTGGAAGACGTATAATTTAAGAAAATGATAAATGTCAAATAAACTGATTCTTCATTGTACTTACATAAAAGGAAGCTAAATGTAATTTACCACCATTTTAATCAAGTGTCATTATTTATATATCTATGTAAGTACATACTTTTATTCAAGTTGTAATAATAATCTGCATAGAGCGCTTCTAACCGAAAGGCCTTTGTTTTCTATTGTTGGTATTCATAGAAATAATTAAACAGCACTACTTTTTGTGACAACCCTATTTCCATAGAAACCTGAAAAAAACTTAGAAACACATTATCTCAGAGATCTCGCTAGATAGATGTTTGGTATTTTGTTAATTCGAAGGTTAATTAGGTAAGTGTATTTCAGTGGTAGAAAAAAATGCTACTATTATAAGGATAATTTCATATTAATTATTTATTGAAATTTACAAAATATTTTTTTTCTTCATTTTTAGTGCGGTTAGGGACTTGAAATGTTTCTATCTGATATATTACATATCAACAATCAATGTGTAATTTTTATAAGAGTGGGCTTCCTTTATTACGAGAAATACAGCCGAAAACAGATTTAATGTAGGTCAATGACCTTTTAATAAATGCTCTGTATCTTCTAAACTAAGTGAAATATCTAATCCGGTGTTTTTTAGTATGCTTCATAATAAATAAATCCCTTGAATTCTAACATAAAATGAGGATGGCCGCTACTAAGGTAAAATTCTACACTGTGCGTCGGACTTGAGAAGACCACAGAGTAGGTAAAATAATGCGACCATTGACAAATCGTTCATTCCATTCATTCATCAAGGCGGGATCTTGGCGGCAGTTGGCGGGATTACTTTGTATTTAGTTGGTTACCATGGTTTCCGTTTAATCAACAATTTTCTTTGTAATCTACGAAGTTGCAGTAAGAAAATGAAATTAAAAATAACAACGAATAAAGAACCAAAACATTTTGGAGTGGTAGTTTGTGTCAACTGGAACAATACAGAAGACGTGTTTTCTTGTGGGTAAGTTAGATTAATCTAGCACACGCAAAGCCAGCCTAGATCAAGAGGTAGGTACCTAACCATAAACACATGAATATTCCATCCTGCAGATTCCTGCAAACTCATGTACGGCGTTTACATTCAGCTCATTTCCGCGGGAGTGAGCAGGGAAGTGGTTTCAGTATATACTATTCTTATCTATGGACGTGGGCAGCGCGAGTATGTAAACACGTCACTCGTTATGCCGCTGCCCCTGCTCCTCCCTCGCGCTGCCCGGCGCTCCCTTCGGCGGCGGTTTTTCATGCGGAAGTCAAAGGAACGCGCGAGCATGAGCAGTGTTACCAGATTTAGAATTCTGCAATTCTGCTAAAATATTACAATACTGCCATTTTAGCAGAATTGAAGCCCCATTTTAGGGCTTAGCAGATATGTCGCAGAATAGAAGAAAACAGCAGCAGCAGAATCAGGTCTAGTTAAACGCACTGGCTGCTACCCAATAGGTCATGGGTTCGATTCCCACCTAGCGTCCAGACACTAAAACACCCAGGTGTTTTATCTACTTGTATATATATGTATTTACAAAAAAAAATGTATTTAAGTCATTGTATTGTGTATCAGTGGTCTGGTTTCCATAGTACAGGCTCTGCTAGTTTGGGATCAGATGGCCATGTGAGTATTGTGCCAGAGTATTATTATGTTATAATTATAACAATTTTAATGAAAACGGTATAGGTAACGGCTGATGATTCCGATCTGCACACGCGAACCGCTTAAGCGCGATCACGGTCGACCGACAACGATTTGATTAAAAGTAAAAATTGCATTCATTCATATTGTGATTATCATCTACAACTTATCATAAGCTGACGACGTTTTTTTTTCAAGTTTCTTTTTATTCAAAACTGTAAGATAAATAAATAAACATATAAGGCAGAGTGATAAAGACGGAACAATTTTCACGTCAACCATTGTCCACGGTCGAACTCGATAGAAGTATGAAGTGGCAATGTAAACACTCACTTCTCTTGATACTCCCACAGAAGTATTTAGGGAAGTATTGACGGCAGCGAGAGTGGCAGCGAGAGGGGCTGAATGTAAATGCCGCATAAGAATGTGTGAAGCTGACCCACTGACAGTAAGCATGGCCAACCCCGGAATCGATGCCCGTGCTCCGTGCGTCGTCTTACCAAACACCGATACCCCAACCAACATCATATGAACTTGATTGATAGATTCGATATTATTTATTAATAACTTGTCTTTTTTTAAAATTAAATATGTAATAAATGTAATAATAAAAATGTAATAATGTTGAAAAATTGCTTTTTTTTTTAAAATTAAATATGTAATAAATAACTTAATTAAGGGGGAGGCCTATGTTCAGCAATGGACGTCTTCCGGCTGATGATAATGATGATGTACTAAAATAATCAGAGCGGCGATTAAAAATAAACATGGAATATAAAGTTCCTAGCTCATTAGCCTATTTTCATGCAGTTAGTATTTTTTAATGGACTACCTAAGTACCTACTCAGGATATGTGCTCACTTATCAATTTCGTAGTATCACCGGATTACCTGTCTCGCAAGTTGTCCACACTCAGGGGCAGGGGCTTTCATGCTTGCCTTGTGTTGATCGCGTGTGCCCGATGAGTGGTTCATGAGGACTATGCGTCGGAGGCTCACCACCAATCGCTGACACTTCAATTTGTGGACCACGTGATGTCCACTCATTGACCACGCGACATTCATTCGTGGACTATGTGACGTTCACTGGTTCACGCGGTGTCCACTCGTGGACCACCTGTTGACAACGAGTAGACTTCGAGCGACTAGTCAGTAAACTCCTAAATCATTCTTGATGATATTTAGGTTAAAAAAGGCGAATTCATAAAGGATTACGAAATAAAAGCTGATTTATTTTGGCTTTTTCACCATCTGAGGCCGTCAAAAGGCTATACAAAATAAAGATAAAAAAAAACAAAGCTTATAGAGATGTTGCGACTTTCTTGTGACGCTTCTACTTCACGTTTAGCAAGACCTTATAAACCTGTTTGTTTATGATACAGTAGCATCTTATTTGTTTTTAGCGATGACCATAAACTTTCAAAATGGAACTTGGTGAACAACGAGTGTATGGTAATAACGACGTTCCCGGAAAGTTTTTATCCAACCGGCATGCATTTGTTCCCGAAAATAAGCGTTGGAGGCAATAAGCATCAGCACGATGTTATTTTACTATCGACAGCAGATGGCAAGTAAGTAATCTATTTTACTTAGTTTCCATTATTAATAAAAAATACTATAGTAAAGCAGTACCTATTATCTTAATGCAAAAATGTGTAATATACAAGCCTTCGTGGCGCAGGGGAAACTACTTGTTGTGCAAGGCGAACGTCGTAGCTAGTTCAAGTCCCACATGGACATCTTTGTGTAATTGTTTATTTATTATTATTATTAATTTTGATTTTTTATAACACGGGCTTTTACACCCGGACTTTTAAAAGGCTTGCGTGGGGACGAATCCAACACGTAGAGGCCTGTTGAGAGAAGTTAATGGTAGGTATGGAACACACCTGTCAGGATCAACTGCTGGAAATAAGATATAAACAGCAGTTGACTCTGACAGGTGTAGGGACTATTGTAAGTATGTGGAAAGATTTCTAGATTTTATTAATGAGCATTTGGTGGACTGAATACTGGGCTATTGCAATAGGCCGGGGTCACTTGCCATAATTAGTGTACTAATTATATTTTGGAAAGCGGTGACTTGCCACCCACTAGATGGGCTCTCCATATAGTCGTCGACGTAGAAGACGACGGAGTGCAACACCGGTGTGAGTGGCTCAGGGGTGTCGAGAGGTGTGCTGCGCTTTCTCCGTGGTTACTCGCGGCGTTATGCCCTTTAACACTTCCACCCCTGGAGCATATAGCTCTAACAACTCCTCTCTGGACGGCCAATTAAGGCAAGCCAGAGCTGAGAGTCCTGCGGGCCCCCTTCGGTTTCCACTCGGCCGACGAAGACACGCCGAGATGGGGGCCCTGACCGACTATCTGGAGCACTCGGGTCCTTATTATTAGTATTATATTATTATTTATTTATTTAAACTTAATGTTCTAGTGGTATACAAGGCGCATTTAATGCCTCTAGGCATTCTCTACCAGTCAACCTTTGTTCCTTATTGGTTGGGACAATGCAGGCCAATCACCTGATTGTCTGGAAAGTAAGACACTCTATGCGTCGGATGCGCATGTAAAAATTTGGTCTTGTCAGTCTTCCTTCCCAGAGAATGCACTTTTGTGAATGCATGCAAGGTCTTATGCATTACGTTAGTGCATTACGTTAGTGCATTACGTTAGTGCATTACGTTAGTGCATTACGTTAGTGCATTACGTTAGTGCATTACGTTAGAATATCTCCTGTGTGAAACATTGGCCGTAGTGGGCGTATGTTAACGTCGTCGTAATTCGCCAATCAGCAGGCCTCAACAGATTTGGTGGAACCCAATTATTGACGAAGTAATCTGCGGCTCACTATGACGGCCGCTCAACCTAATTATGTCTTATTATTAAACCTTGCATATTACCTCAGAGCATGTTACAGTATGGTACTACTTGTAGTAGGTATGCAAAGAGAACTTACTATATTGCTGTAAATTAACTCACCTTGATACATTATAGATTTCACATAGTAAACCACAACGGTCGCATTGAAAAAACTGTAAACGCACATCAGGGTGCTTGCTTAGCAGCTCAGTGGAGTCCCGATGGTGCTGGTCTTTTAACAGGTAGACATAATACGCCTTTACAGTATCTAAAATTGACTTTTGTCAGATTGTCACTAAGTTACAAAAATATGCGTGGTTACCTAAGTGCAGCATCTTTGTGATTTTAATAAAATTGACGTCTCTAGATTTCTTTTTAACTGGTATTAAATGAAACCATTTTTTAATTGTTCAGTTTAATAAACTGGTAGGACTGGCTGCATATTAGCCCTCTTTTAAAGATTTTAGCTAGTCATACAGCTCATTGAAATTTTCGAATAATAAACACACATTTAACGATTTCTTATTTATTAAAATCGATGCACACGTTTTGGAGCCATGTTTTATCTTGTTTTACCTTTTAGCTGGGGAGGATGGTTTTGTCAAAGTATGGTCTCGTAACGGGCTCCTCCGTTCTACTATTGTGCACTCCGATGTGCCCTGTTTCTGCGCAGTTTGGAGTCCTGACAGCGGTGCTATTTTGCACACCAAGGAGAATTTCCTCGTGATTAAACAGTTGAATTCCAGCAACAAAGTCACTAAAGTAAGTATTAAACAAATCATTGCCAGTTTGATGTCATTGGTGAGCCCATATTTGTAATTACTGTTAAGTTACTGTTGTATTTTTATAATAGGCATTATTTTATTATACACCAAAAGATTCAGAAAAAAAATATAGTGTTACAAATATATTATTTATATACATATACTTATAATGACATTTCAGTGGAAGGCTCACGAGGGTCTTATTTTATGCATAGCTTGGAATGCCAACAATAATTTAATTATTTCTGGATCGGAAGATGGATATTCCAAGGTAAGACATTATTAGACAATATATACGGTGTTTTAGCGTTTTGTTGCATATCTTTATCAAATTCTATGAATTAGTATTTCTTCACTTCACTTAATCTTCTACAGATTTGGGATTCGTTCGGTCAGCAGATATCAGTAAGCGTCAAACATGATCAGCCTATCACCAGTGTAAGTTGGTCACCGGCTGGAGATATGTTCGTTATCGGCAGTTTTAACCTTATTAGACTATGTAACGCCAATGGGGTGAGCAAATTACCTTATAAGCTTAGAAATATGTACTTTGAATACTTTACTACTGGTTAAATTCTTACTTTTGCGCTTATAGATATAAAATCTTTGAGGATCCATTGTGTGGGCTGGATGTGCCAGCAACTTGTGTTGTGCTTTCCCATAGAAATTCGTATTCACTGTCGCACCTTATCTAAGACAATGTAAAATTTACATAGCTGATTTACGACAGAATATCTGTCATTACTGGGAACCACCGAAGAGGGAGTCTTTACGGTAGAAGATCTGCCATTGTTTGGAACCACCTTGAACGTAGTCTTACACATGGAATCTGCTACCTATTACACAATACATACATATATGAGATTCTATTTGCACTAGTACTCGATATGTTGGATATCTTGAGTATTAATTTACAGTGGTCACATTGCCTGGAGCGGCCATCAACTGGTAGTATCTACAACATCGCGTGGTCTTCAGATGGTACGCAATTGGCAGCTGCTTGTGCCAACGGCCAAGTACTGTTTGCTCATATCATTGACAGGTAAAGTTTTATTTCTTAAGAATCTATTAGCACAATGATTCTTCTCACGATATCTTTAGTTTAACTTCGCAGGGAGTATACCTGGAAGAATTTCTCGTGCACTCAAATAGGACGTAAGGTGATCGCGATTAAAAACATCATCACCGATCAAAGCGACCAGCTCGATTATCCGGATCGGGTTATACAAATGGCTCTAGGATTCAATCATTTAGTTACAACGACAGTCAAACAATGCTTCATACATAAGCTTTCCTCTTGGAATACACCGGTCACGTTCGATTTGAAGGAAGGCACTATTAGTATGATTTTGTTGGCCGAAAGGTGAGTTTTCTTTTGGTTGAAATATATGTTCAAAGAAATTATTTTACTAACAAAAAACTATGCAAGAAGTCATTATAATCAAGTATTAATAGGTCCATGCTTCAATTATTTTTAAAAATTAGAAACATTTTTTGATACATGTAAATAGTTAAAATATAAAAAAACTGTTCTACTTATGGGACTTAAATTTGTCTTTCGGGCATAGTGCAATATTGTTCTAAAATATATATATATTTTTTTTGCAAATTGCCTACATTGGGCATAAAAAAGATAATCTTCAAAATGTAGGCTACATTGGGCATCATGGGATGGGACACGCGGAAATGCTTGAAATTTTTATTCTGGGATAAATGCGTCGCTGGATATTTAGGGATATTAAATATAAATAATTCTGCTAAATTGTATCTAGTCTCTGACTCTACACGAAAATAATTGTTTTCAGATGTGTTTGCATAGTAGAAAGAGCCGGGATATCGGTATACAGCTACATGGGGCGTCTCCTCGCTAGTCCCAGATGGGGAGCTAGACCTGAGACCCTCGGCAGAACGGCCATATCCTTAGGACCTGACGCCTTGGCTGCCATCGATCAAAGCGATAGGAAACGTAAGATAAATTAATATCGGTCTTATAATATCCTCCATTAATCAGCGACAGTAGTTCGACAAATAATAAAATAAAAAATTATCAGCTTCATGAGATTTGAAAGTCCTTTCCTTATCTTTGCTAGAAATCATAACTGGGTTTAAGAAATTGAGAATTAAGATTATTAACGAGGATTCTCTTAGGGTTGCTAGAGCGATGATCTTCGTAATTTGGGAGAACTAGTTTACAGAAACCGAGGCTAGAGTTTAGTAGTGAAGAATGCTCTCCGAAATGTTGAAACGACAGTCTTTGATCTAGATAAGTGACTGGCTATTGTAGAGACAAGTCATCCAACAGTGGGTCAGTATTTGTTGATACTGATAGGCTTGTTGTAATAGTAAGGTTTCTGTTGCCCTACAGTGATCCACGTATTCGACCTTCCAACTGGCCTCGTGGTCCGCAGCTCAACGGATAACACAGTGACTAAGCTGACACATAAGATGACTGTGTCCACTATCGCTCTGAGCCAGTCAGGGTCGATTAACGAAAGGCAATTGGCTCTGTTAGATTACAACAGGGACTTATACGTCGTCACTGTGAAGGATTCCAAGCCGAAGTTCGCTAAATTAGGTACTTAATACACCTTATATTTTAAAAGTATTGTTTCTGAAGATGTCTTAATTATTGATATAGCACGGCTGTCCACAAATTTGGAGTATTACGACTGGGGAAGTAACATCATCTTACAGCAAATCCTAGCTAAATGACGACGGATGAGAGTGATTTTATATTCCTATAAGGGGTGCACAAGTGCTCTAATAGGAGCATTTGTGTGACGGATGGACGCCCCATCTTTTTAATGAAAATACAACAATTCCTCTGATATAGTTTCATTGTTTATAAGCCGACAGAGCGCGACTGTAATACTACGTACCGTTAAATAGGGATGCCTTACACCTACAAAAAAGTGGGATTCGTTGCTTTTATTAAAAAATAAATCCTTTTCCCACCATTAGGGTCTCAAATCCTCAGTATAGCGTGGAGTTCTGAAACCGAATTGCTGGTTGGCCTGAGAGCTAGTTCAGTTGTTGCATGGTGCTGTCCTAGAGCGGCGATGCAACCAGACTGGCTGTCTCTTACTACCGTCAACAAGGATGTCGCGTTAGTAACATTGATTTGTGTTCAGCTCTACTTTAAAATACGTTTTTTAATTACACTGGATTCATTGATATTTATAGGGATCTGGGAAGAAACCCCACTATATTAAGCGTAGAAGATGGAGTGGCGAGAGTCTGTCGTGGCAACGGCTCCATGTTACATTTGTCTATCGCGGCATTCCCAGAGAAGCTCCTCAAACAAGTCGCCGCTAACTTGTGGCAAGCTGCTTTGCAGGTTAATATTTGTATTGTATTTTAATTACTAACTACATCATAAATTCTATGATCTGCAAGGTCAAGAGGGAATGGTTAACTTAGAAGATAGTACTAAAAGGTATTTAGGTAAGGTGCCTACCAGAGTTCAGTTGAAATCCAGCGTCAGACTCAATAGTCTGCTACAGTTATGGAGCTCAAGAATACTCATGATAATTTGAAATTGAATGACACAGGATTTCGTTTTTTGTTGTCCTTGCTTCAACTTATTTTTTCTTGGCTTTGTCGGTGCTGGTGCTGAAATTTATTGGTGCAGCAGGACAAGCTGAGGTATGGGCCAATTTCGTCCGTTTTTATTTTATAATGTTTAGTGTTTGTTCATTTTTTTTTTTTAATTTGTTCCAATGCTGTGTCTATTGAATTAAATTATTTTTCTTTCTTTCTTTCACATTGTAATACTGTAGCTATAAAATGTATTCTTTCTTACGTCCACGGCTGGGTCCACCATTTGTCAAAAAAGGAATTAAAAATACAATGTAGAAATGTGTTATTTTGTGTTTGTAGCTCTGTCGGACTGTCGAGGATGAAACTTTATGGGCTTGTCTTGCTGTGCTCGCGTGGCAGCACAACCAACTTGCAGTGGCTGAGGAAGCCTTTGCGTTGATACACCAGTACCATCAAGTTTGTTATATTCAACATCTCCGAGTAAGTGATCGACAATTACGAACTAATTTAAATTCAATACAAAATTTTTTAATGTACTTACCTATTAATTTTTTTTTTCAGAGTAACATACCAGAAAAGCTGTCTACTTATTAGGATTTGGTTTTAAGATATTGTAAGAAAAAAGTTTTCTTGTTACCATAATTTCTTACCCACTATTTATTATGTTCAATAATATTTTGTTTTACCAACATAAAAATATTTTTATTTAAACGTTTAAGCCGTTACAGCAATATTGACTTCCAACAGATACCAATTTAATTAAGTATTAATCATTTTTCCTAATACGTTTTGCTCCATGAAGTGAAGACAATATTTTTCTGTCTGCTTGTAGTTGTAGCGCGAAAAACGGCAAAACTCCACCCACCCCCATCAATAAGCATAACGCAAGCATGCAAACGTTCAAGCATGTGAAAATGTTTTGAATAGAGAAAACTGTTTGGGTATAATATTTGGCTCTTAGTTTTGGCTCTTTTCCTTAGAAAAAGGGCTGCTTCGAAGCTACACCGTGTCAGACAGAACCTGTTCCAACAGTATTCTATAGGTTTGGGCAGACAGGTTCGACTGTCCTCTGTTGAGACATTGGGTCTCCCTCCATGTCTAGTTACTTGTTCCATTGTATATTACCTACTAACATAGATTTTAAGTGTATACTATCAAATGATGAATCTTGGTAATTTGAAATAAATTGTTTATTATTATTATTAGTTCGGCTTACTCACAATAATGTTCGACGGTTTCGGAAACTGTAAGGAGTAGTAGTAATGGACATCTCTAGTGAGTACCACATCACTAGAAGTGTACAGTCTGTGGTAGTCGGTGAACGGTTTTTTTTGGTATAATTATAATAATAATATCCTGGGACAATTCACACACGGTCATCTGATCCAAACTAGGCAGAGCCTGTACTATGGAACCAGACAACTGATACTAATACATTACTTTTTTTTTTGTAAATGCATACATATATGGATAAAACACCCAGACACTTGGTGGGAATCGAACCCACGACCTGTTGGTTAGCAGACAGGGTCACTAACCACTAGACCAACGGGCCCGTATAAGCAGCTAGATACATTCACTCCAACGAAAATATTTTTTAGGGGTTTAAGGTGTATTCTGACTTGAGTCTGGGGGTAAAATTTTCAAACGGTTGGCAAGGCCAGCTTGTTCCAGTTCCAGCGAGCGAGGTTCCAGCCATGCGTTCCATCGTTACTCTGAAGTTACATCCTTTCATTCACGTCCGTCACTCATTCATTCCTTCCTCCAAGGTCACTCATGTTCGGAATACCGGAATACCTATGTGACATAGGTCTATGTGAGTGACGATGACGTGAATAAACGTGACGTTCGTTCGTTCGCAGTGTGGCCAGATTCAGTATTTTAAGACTATTTCAGTATTTTTTAACATTGCTTTTGAAGATCAGTATATATAACGGTATTTTGCTGGAAGTCAGTATTTTTCAGTATATTTTGGGGAAAAATATGCTAACACGTATGTACCTATAAATAAAAATGTAAGCCGTATTATATTGTGTAAGCCGTTGTCCTTGCGAATATTGATGTTCAGGGACTTGGCCAAACATATTCTATATTAAGTACATTTAAGAGCATGGATCAATAAATTATAGACAAAACATTACAGGCTGCTGTGTTGTATTGTTAATTAACTACACAATACTTAAACAGAGTCTGGACTATAAGGTTTTAGTTGTATGAATGGATAGTTAGGTCCGTATGTATGAACTAAATTTGTGTATGAATGAACATAAAATCTTGCGACCACCAAAAATACATTGTTTGGGCATTTTTTTTATTATTGACGGAAAATCTGAAATGATTACAGGTATTATGTGCTATGTTTTTTTTTGCAAAATAAAATTATGTTTGACGAAAAAAAATGCGTTACTTGTGCATATTTTTTTAGAAATGGTCAAAAAACTTTGACAATCAAACTTAGTTGTGCGGTTTGGTCTTTTTGCTACCTGAGGTGTTAGATGAATAGTAAACTAACTACCCTCGGTGCGCAAGTCCAGCTTATACTTTTTTTTCAGATTTTTTCGAGGTGACCTCGGTACATTTCATATTTCGTCCCCGTAGTTGGAAAATTAAATAACTCTGATTTTGTAGTTCTGAGATAAACGCGATTTAGTGTTTTTTTTTCAGTTAATGTACATTTGTTAAAATATGTGAGACAATTTTACTGTCGGTAATTTTGTATATTGTGAATCTGATTACCTTTTACATTATGCTTTAACAAACTGAACTCTATCTTTAACTATAACTAAATAACACATAAAAAATCAAGTTGTTTAATTTTGCCACAACCGATAATTATAACGTAACTACAATTAGCTACTAATTTCGGCTATTTATTTAGTTTTCCTACAAGCTAAATACATTTTGTAGAGTAAAATTTGGTGAAATAAATGCAGTTATTGAATTTGTCAAACTCGAAATATAAAATTTACTGGCTTTGTACATTATTATTAACTTGATTTTTTTTTAACTATTATTGATCTCATATTAAATAAAAACTGTATTATGATATTAATTGAGTTATATTAAGGAAAAAATAGAAAACTACAATAAAAATTTGTAAAAGTGTATTGTAATCAGATACTTATCTTACCACAAACTTAAAAAATAAACAAAATTACACCAATTATAACAAGTGGAAAAAAAGTATTCTTTCAAATCAATACAGAAAATAATTTGAACCCAAAAAATAACATTATGGCTCTAAAATCAGAGACCTAATTACACATACATATTTAAGTAGTAAGTAAAACTATGAAAAACTTAAAATAGGTAAAATAGGTTTCTTGACGAAAACGCAGATTAGATGTCTATCAGATGCGGGGTACCTCGACTACCCTGGGTACACATTAGAGCATAATTTCCACCAACGCGCCGGATTCTGTGTGTACGTTTGCATTGACATCTGCTGCCAGCGTCGCCGTCAACTTGAGAACCCCACATGCACTACAATGTGGATGTTAGTAGACACTGGTATTGATAAAATTGTCTATACTTGTGTCTGTAGATCACATAGCGGTGACCTGAAGACAACTCGTCTTTTTGACCACCTTAGTGAGGCCGCTGATGAGGCCCTTCATTGGTACCCTGATGCGCAGCTGGTCACTCTGGGGGACTTTAATACCTGTCACCAGGACTGGCTGTTCTCATACCAGAGGACTGACCATGCTCGCAGAGAAGCGCGGAACTTTGCGCTGTCGCTAGGGTTTTCCCAGCTGGTGAAGCAAGCGAATAGGGTACCTGATGTTGTTGGTCATACAGCCAATTGAAATTGACTTGAATTGTCTAGACCTTCTGCTGACGACTGATCCAGGCAGATATCACCTTTAGGAACCTCGGATCACTGTCTGGTTAAAGCTGTATCGACCTTTTCTCCTCCTAACTGTGATATTCGTGGTGTGCGGCGATTGTGGCGATAAAAGTCAGCAGTTTGGGATAAGATGCGGCATTTCTTTGCATCTTATCCTTGGTGGCGGGTCTGCCTTTCTTCCGAAGATCCGCCGAGTTGCGCGGATGCTATAACTGACGTAGTACATCAAGCAATGGAATATTTCATCCCTTTCGCTGATGTACCTGTCGGTGGCAAAGCTCGCCCATGGTTCAATGCCGAATGTGCTCAAGCTGAAAAGAGCAAACATTCGGTGTATCTTTGGGTTGAAGCTAATATCCGGAGCTCTGCGGTCACGAGACCGCAGAGCTCCGGATATTAGCAATAAGAAGAGAGCCTTTAACCAAGCCGCTAAGTTCTACAAGAAGGTGTTAAAGGAGGCTCGTTTGGGCCATATCAACCACATTGGCTCAGAACTCGCTGCCCAGCCATCTGGCAGTAGAGCTTTCTGGTCTTTTGCCAAATCAGTTGAAACAAACTTCTGTCGGCCTTCACTAACTCTGCTGGTAAAGCCTGATGGGACTCCAGCTCATACGGCAGGAGAGAAAGCAGGTGTATTTGCATCTCTCTTTGCCCATTATTCGTGTTTAGATACTGGCAGTGCTATTCCACCACAACTGCCTCATTGCGGTTCGTCGATGACGGAAGTCCGCATTACAAATAAGGAGGTAATGAGAGTACTGTGTCGTCTAGATGTGAAAGCTAGTAGACCTGACGATATTCCAGCAATAGTACTTAATGCATAATATGCACCCGAGTTGTCTCCGGTATTGACACGTTTGTACCGCCTCTCATTTAAGACTGGAATTATGGCCAAGTCCTGGATGCTCACTAACGTGCAACCCGTGCCCAAAAAGGGCAGCCGTGCCGATCCAGCTAACTATCGGGTGATTTCAGTAACGTCCATAATCTGTAAGATTATGGAGCGTTTATTGAACTCGAGCTTCATGGCATACCTAGAACAGAATGATCTCCTCGACGACCGACAGTACGGATTTTGCCGAAATCGGTCGACGGGGGACCTTCTAGTGTATGTCACTCACTTATGGGGCGAGGCCCTCGAGAAAAATAGGGAAGCGCTCGTTGTTTCCCTGGATGTCTCGAAGGCCTTCGATAGGGTTTGGCATGCTAGCCTTTTGAACAAGCGGCCAGCGTACGACATATTCCCGCGTCTGATCGGCTGGATAAGGGACTTCCTGAGTGAACGGTCTGTCCGAGTGGTTGTTGATGGTTGTTCATCTGAGCCGTTGTTGAATAATGCCGGATTTTCTCAGGGGTCCGTTCTCTCCGCAACTCTATTCTTGCTGCATATTAATGATCTGTTGCAGGCTTAGCACGATTTGCCAAGACTTCGTAATCTTGACAGTTCGGTGTGGAGTATGACGTAGTTATCGACCTAGCTAGTACCGAAAACGACGTTTCTACGTCGATAACTATGTCATACTCCACACCGAACTGTCAAGATTACGAAGTCTTGGCAAGTCGTGCTAAGACTGCTGATGCGTGGTATCTATGGGTATGCAGATGACAGCACTATTGTGGAGAGATATATGCCGAGTGCTCGGGCCAGTAAGAATGTTATCTCATATACTCTGAAAAAGTAGCCATGGTGGAGCGCGCGAGTCTCACACTTCAGGCAGTCTCCGAATGGGGTGATGCCAATCTTGTGAGATTCAATGCCACCAAAACTCAAGCATGTCTATTCACCGCCAGAATGAATCCGTTCACCTTGGCTCCTACTTTTCAGAATGTATCCTTGGAATATACTGACCGCCTTCAGTTGTTGAGAGTTGAAATTTCCTTAAACCTCAACTTTGGGCGGTGCATTGAGTCCAAGGCCAAGGTAGCTGCCAGGAAGCTAGGTGTCCTTGCAAAGATCCACCGTTACTTCACACCGAAGCAGCTTTTGTTGCTATATAAAGCACAAGTCCGGTAGTGTGTGGAGTACTGTAGTCACATATGGGCTGGTGCTGCAAAATGCCATCTTGCATCATTGGACTGGGTGGAGAGGCGTCTTAAAAGGCTTATTCATGACGCAGGGTTAGTTGCAGCCAATTTACAAAGCCTAGAGCACAGGCGCAGAGTAGCCTACCCATTAATTCAAAGACAGCGAAAGTAATCCCTTCAAAGTTAGAGTAAACAGGCTCCTTCTGGGTAAGCTCGCTCCATCATAGACTTTGTCTCTGTCATCTCTGACCAAGACTAGAGTCAAGTCAAGAGCAAACCCATCACAGTTAAAAAAAGTATAATTTAAAATTAAATAACAAATTTACTAAAAACATGACTCTAAAAATAAACATCACGTTAATGATAACTTTCCTCAGGTGCATTTTGTTTTATGGCAATTATAAACAACATAATTTATTTAATTTTATTTGTCTAGCATCTTATAATTAATCATTATCTAGTTGTAGAAAAAATAGATAACATAAAGTATTTAATAAATTAGGTACAATATATCAGAATTCTGAATAGCAGAATTAAATAAATAGAGTTGTTTAGTTTTCCTAGAAGTTAATTAGTTTTGTGAAAGAATTTTTATGTTTTAGGAAAAATTCAACAACTCATGTTATTTAATTTATTTGACATTCAACTTATCATCGACCACAGTTATTGATTTATCTACTGAGTTATTGATTTTTCCTTTAAAAAAATAGTGTTTGTCTGAAGATATTTATTATTCCATCTGTCCGACAAAAATGGTTATCATTTCGGAACGGAATAAGATACGAAAATGCCTGTAAGGCTCAAATATGCGGCATGTTTTAGGTGTTTTGAAAATAGGGAAAAGTCAATATCGCCAAAATCGGACTTATTTAATTTTCCAACTACGGGGACGATTTGTTCGAGGAGACTTCGGTATTTTAATTAAATTTAATCTGGTCACACTGTTCGTTCGTTCCATCCATTCCATTTCCATTCAGTATTTTTGTCAATGCGTTTCAAAGTAAACGTGTTTTTCGTATGTTATCAATCGTAATTAATATCGAAAAAATATTTTGAACAGTATACTTTCAAATCGGGCAGAGTTATTATCACTTAAAGTTAATCGATTTCTGTATCACTTACTACTTTTAATTGAGATCTTTGTATTAGCAATGCGGACAGCCGCGTGCCCTACATTAAAAACGTAGGTTGCCGATTTCCGAAAGAAAGTTTAATTTTGTAGTGTGATGTGAAATGTGGAAGATGCGTTTTTTGAAAGCGAAATTAGTGTTAATACTGAATGTATTATTAGTGAGCGGTGATGTATACAATAATGACATAAGTGAGCACTCACTGGAGTTGACCCAGTCCTTGAACTTAGCAAGACAAGAACACATACAGGATACGTGTAGGCACTTCGCGCCAAGGTATGGACTCGATGATCTTCCCCCAAACTCTTTGGAGCACATTTTGGTCGACGATGACCGCAAATTACTATATTGCTACGTGCCGAAGGTGAGTTTTTCAAGGTGAACAACCTTGTATTCGACTAATTGTTTTGTTTGATGAGTTTTAAAGTTAACTCACTATGGAGTATTATAATGACGCAGTTTTAACTTTTTCGACATAGTTACTTAAGCTACTTAAAAAAAATCAAGAAAATGTTATAATGTAGAATAAAATGTAGAAAATTAAAGTAAGATATCCTGTTCATTAAAACTAATTCAATGTAGGTAGATTTGTACATATTGGTGCATGGTAGAAACACTTCTATTTATCAGGCCGATTGGTCTATAATACACTCTGGCCTAGCAGCCAGAAATCAAAGCCACAGCCGATGGGTTGGTTTGATTACCACCAGGAACATACATTTCTGTAGATGAACACATATGTTTGTCCATAACTGGGTGTTATTTATCAATATGTTGTTGTGTATGTTATTCCAAAAAAGTATTGTATCACTGTTGTCTAGTTACGATAGTACAGGCTTTGCCTAGTTTGTGATCAGATGTTTGACTGTGAATTGTCCCATGATATAATATATAATAATAATAATATAATATCTTGGGACTATCCACACACGGTCATCCAATCCCAAACTGGGCAGGGCCTGTACTATTGAAACTAGACAACTGATACTAATAATTACATACATTATTTTTTTGTAAATACATACTTAAATTGATAAATAACACCCAGACACTTGGTGGGAATGGAACCCACTGCCCATCAGGTAGCAGCCAGGGTGTCTAACCACTAGACCAACGGGCCTGCCCGGGATATTATTATTATTTACTTATGTATAGCTGTCTCACAGCTAGTTATGTGTGGACTAGTAGCTTGTAAAATTCAGATCAGTCTAGTATAGGTGTACTGCAATAAATAATAGTTTAAAAAAATAACAGTAAAACTATATGCTATTAGTCAAACACAAAAATTTTCCTTTTCATAATACTGGTCAATTTTTTTTATAAGTAAGTAGATTACAAGTCGATAGATTTCCAATTTTTTTTTCTAATTATTTTTTTAAAATATTTTTCTTTATTCTTAGGTGGCCTGTACCAATTGGAAGCGTATGTTAATGATCCTAGCTGGCAAATGGAATGGCACAGATGTGCTGGCTATACCTGGCAATTTGGCACATGCCCCGGGTTTGTTCCGGAACCTCAGCTCAGTGGGAAGGCCGGAGAGGGACTTCATGTTGGAGAATTATCACAAGATGATAATTGTAAGGAATCCATTTGAGAGGCTGCTGTCCGCTTACAGAAATAAGTTGGAGGGTGACACACCGAGTGCCAAATATTTTCAGGTAACTATTATCAGTTTTGTAGGTATTGAGGTATAATGTAAAACAAGCAAGTGTATATACATTAGGTTCTATAGGAAATTCTTTAAGCATATAATTATTATTACCATATAAAAAATTGTGTAGACTGTTAACTGTTATTTTTGATCTCTTGTGCAAGGGACTGTCAACTACCAACGCGTTGTCAAATATTCTGTCACCTTCTCAGATTTTGCGCAATTTTTTTGATACTACCAAGTTGGCAAGCAATCGTGCGGCCCACCTGATGGTAAGCAGTCACCGCAGCCAATAGACGCTAGCAACACCAGAAGAATCACTAGCGCGTTGCCGATCCTTAAGACATTAGATAACAAGTCTTTGTGCCCGGTAAATTCACCAGCTCCAGTGCCCTTCACGCTGGAACACAGCAATGCTTACACACTGCTGCTTGGCGGTAGAATATCTGACACTGCGGTGGTACCTACCTGGACGGTTCCTTGCACAAGGAACCTACCACCTAGTAAATAATAATAATTATTAATAATTAGTTATTTCATATCATCACTTACTTATGTATAACCCTTCGTCACACGCCTCAACGACAGAGGTTGTTAGTGTATTACCAATGACCCTGTATATCGTCAGTATCAGTAGGTAGGTATATAATAATAATATAATACCAGCCCTTGTTTTTGTCCCACTGTTGGGCACGGGCATCCTCTCAAGATGAAGGGGCTTAGGCCGTAGTCCACCACGCTGGCCAAGTACGGGTTGGCCGATGTCACATGGCATTTGAAAGCTAGTTAGGCTTTCTCAGACATGCAGGTTTCCTCACGATGTTTTTCTTTACCGAAAGCTAGTAACAATCGCGTGGTGCGAGCCGGGGTTCGAACCTGCGCACCATGTTTCCAAGCCAAGTGCTCGCCCACTGAGCTGTTACTACTCCTAGGTAGGTACTTATGAAGAATAATTTAAATTTAGAACATACATAGTCTTTTACAAAGCTGATTTGCTTCAGTTAGTTACTCCCATAGGACACTGCTAACCTTCGCTATTGTGTTATTTTATAATAGTTTAGTATAATGACCGTGAAAAATGTGTATTATACTTTCTAACTGAAATATCATTCATAAATTAAGTGATCTTATCACTAAAAGTATCGCAGTGTTAATCAGTCTGGCGGAAACTTTCACTGTACATCATACAAAACAATAGTAATTTGATCTTATGGAACACTGGCTTATAAGACCACCTTTGAGTCGCGTTGTGTACCTGCGAAGACATAGGTCACCACTCCAGTGCTCTATTTAGAGTCGCTAGATCCGGTGGTAGTATCGATCTATAATTTTTTATACTATACTAATAATAACAAACAAAATGACATCCAAAATGTGGTAGCATTTGCTAAATAAGCATTTAAATATAACACTTAAATGATACAGAATACGGTTCATAGCATTTGCAGATAATCGGAAATAAGAATTCGATAACGACGCGCGTGTACTTTGATTCTTATTTTCTTGCAAATATATCGATGAGTGAGGCCGTGCCTCCCTTTAAGCTCGTCGCTACCTTTCCCTTCAGGATGGAGTGCTTTAAGCGCTTGACTTCTGTTGTCCGGTGAATCTGTTGCGGCCATCAAAGTCAAAGTCAAAAATAGTTTATTTCAAATAGGCTTAACGCTAGCACTTTTGAAAGGTCATGTTTTTTATTGAAAAAAAGCTACCACCGGATCACAACGCGGTCTCAACTGAGAAGATCCGGCAAGAAACTCAGCGGGCTTGTCATTTTTTCACTTTTTTTTAAACAGTGTGTCATATACAATTAGATCAGAGCGACAGTGTGTCTTGTCGTTCAAAAGATCAAATAAGACAGAAAAAAAATACGACGAAAGTACAACAAACTAAAAGGCCAAAGGGATAGTAGTCGGACCAGTCCCCCCAAGCAGCACCCGCGCACGAGTTGACTCGAGCAGCAGCCATCACTCCATCTGCGGCCAATAGAAACTATAAAAATCATTTTAAAAAAAAATTGAACCGACTTCAATATCACTGATAAACTATTTTATAAAAAATAAAAACCGACTTCAAAGTAAATTATCTAAAAAGCATAAAATAACGAAAATATATTGAAGTCGGTGCTAGCTAATCATGTTAACTAACACTATCACCAGCTGACACCGACTTCAATATATTTTCGTTATTTTATGCTTTTTAGATAATTTACTTTGAAGTCGGTTTTTATTTTTTATAAAATAGTTTATTTAACACTTTTTAGTGACTTATTTTACCAATATAGGTATCAGCACTATCACGCAACTCGAACGTCTACGTTACAGTAACTTATTGAAAACATAAAAAGTTCATATCTCTTAAACTACTGGACCGATTTTGATGAAACTTGTACTCTACCCTAAGTTGAACAATATTCTAACTATTGCAAAAAGAATTTTTGAAATCGGACTTGTAGTTTCTGAGAAATCGGTGGACAAACCTACATACATACATACATACATACACTCATAAAATTTGGTAAATTTGTTTAGAAGCCCACATAGACTAACATATATTAATATTACGCATTTTTATCAATATTACATACATACGCGTCGAATAGAGAACCTTCTTTTTGAAGCCGGTTAAAAAGTATAAAATAATTTAAATATTATTGAATGTGGTGTTAGCGTACCTGCTGTGTATATTTGGCACCAACTTCAATAATATTTAAATTATTTTATACTTTTCAGTGATATTGAAGTCGGTTCAATTTTTTTTTAAAAAGATTTTATTTTAAACTTTTTAGTGATATTTTCATATATAAAGATTGAACCATCGAAAACCGTAAAATTATCTAGGTAGGTTATGATCACATTATCGTCTACATAGTTTTACATAATTCATGTTTCATCAGAAAATAATATCCGGTCGTAATGAAATTTGCATGGAAACATCATAGTAGTTTACTCTCTCGAATAAAAAAAAATCATCGAAATCGGTTCATAATTGTCAGAGCAATGTAATGGAGAACATCAGTTTTATGGTTTTTACCAGATAAATTCCTCCACATCGTTCATGGTCCTCCAGGAAGTTCTTATCCGGTTGTAATAAAATTCATACAGATTCAATACAGTGGTTTCTTCTTTCGAATAAAAAAATAATCATTGAAATTGGTAAATATTTGCCAGAGTTATGACCATTTTTGTCCGACCGAGCGAGTCCGAGCGACTAAAACGTCATCTATATAGGCTTTCTTGCAACTCTCAGTGCGCAGTTACCATTCTTGTTTTTTTAGGAACTACTTATTACTAAGCAATAATTTTTTTATGGGACCCAATCAATGGATTGAAGAATGGATGGAAGAAAGATTTTTTCAAATCGGTTAATAATTGCCAGAGTTATGCGCGAACATACATAAAAAAAAAAATTAAAAAATATATATACAGACGAATTGAGAACCTCCTCCTTTTGTGAAGTCGGTTAAAAAAAAGAAAAGAAAGATAATGGTTCCTGATGGTGGATGGTGTAAAGGGGATGATCGATGGTGTTCGTCCCCTGTTCCGGTTGCTTTCTCTGTTTTGTTTACCTCGCGCATGCATCATAGCATAAATTGAGTAAACAAATGCATTTTAGTTTACTTATGTAAATGCTGAAATGTGGCTTTAGAGATAGTACACAATAATAAGTACGCTAGGGTAGTTACTGTGCTGGCGACTGAGAGAGGATATTCCTCTCCTTCTGCTGCCGAGACAATACCTCTGACACGTACTTTTCCTTTTATTGTTGAGGGACGCACTCCACATACAACAAAAACTATTCAAAAAAAAAAACCGACTTCAAAGTAAATTATCTAAAAAGCATAAAATAACGAAAATATATTGAAGTCGGTGCGGTGCTATCACCAGCTGACACGACACCGACTTCAATATATTTTCGTTATTTTATGCTTTTTAGATAATTTACTTGGAAGTCGGTTTTTATTTTTTTTAAATAGTTTATTTAACAGTTTTTAGTGACTTATTTTACCAAAATAGGTATCAGCACTATCACGCAACTCGAACGTCTACGTTACAGTAACTTACTGAAAACATAAAAAGTTTATATCTCTTAAACTACTGGACCGATTTTGATGAAACTTGTACTCTACCCTAAGTTGAAAAATACTCTAACTATTGCAAAAAGAATTTTCAAAATCGGACTTGTAGTTTCTGAGAAATCCGTGGACAAACCTACATACATACATACATACACTCATAAAATTTGGTAAATATGTTTAGAAGCCCACATAGACTAACATATATTAATATTACGCATTTTTATCAATATTACATACATACGCGTCGAATAGAGAACCTTCTTTTTGAAGCCGGTTAAAAATCTAAATGACCCACATACAAATAGTTACGTACGAGTCAGTATATGTAAATCAGAATATCACGTATTTTATCTTGTGATGCTTCGACCGACGCAGGAAGCTCGAATTGTGTTATCAGTAGCGTTGACAAGCGGCCACCACAACTCCATTTTTGGGGAAAGGCAATATTAATTGTTTAACCCCACAGATATTTTAGATTTTTACCCCTGTCTCACTGTCCGGTCTAAATTATTTACCAATTGTAATAATTTCATGAGATGAAATAAAGGAGTTACTTTGGATACATTGGTATCCAGATATCCAGTTGACTCCCCTCCCCCCTGTGTTTGTTGTATGTAAAGGGGCAAGGATGTCAAATATGACCAGTCTGGTATAAACATTGTTTGAAATATATCATCATTAGCCGGAAGAGGTCCACTGCTGAACAAAGGCCTCCCCCTTAGACCGCCACAATGAATGACAGCCATTTGCATCGGTTGCCTGCGACGCGCACTATGCCGTCGGTCCACCTAGTGGGAGGCTTGCCGACGTGGGTCTTCCGGTTCGTGGTTGCTACTCGAAAAACTTTCTTCCCCATCGGTTATCGGTTCTCGAGCGATGTGGCCTCCCCACTTTAACCCGCAGATTTTAAGAACTATGTCTGTGATATTTATTCTTCAGCGAATCTCCTCGTTACGGATTCTGTCGCGCAAAGAAACTCCGAGCACAGCTCTCTCCATAGCTGGTTGTGCGACTCCGAGCTTCTCTAAAAGGGCAGCTGTTTAAATATATATACTCTATTTTATTTATTCTATATGTACACATAAACAAAGTTAACAGAGATAGAGAAAGAGAAAAAAAAAGCATACGTACTTCGTTACAAAAATATAGAACATACACGTATTAGCTTCTAAACTTCAAATAGGTATTTGCAGAATTGCTTTGTTTTTTTTATACTCAATTTATTTGTCATTAAAGCTCGTTGACCTCCGAGCTCCTCAATTGGGAAGCTACCTATCTATAACCATGAACTTTGGTACCGTCTATTTGGTGATGTTGTCGTGTAGACTCCTGATATGACATAACAACCTATAATTTTGTTGATTAGTTGGGTTGTCGTTTGAAAATACATCATCGGTCATAATTTTTATTTTAGTCATCATTTATTTTACATTGTAATCAAGCTACTGTTACGGAAAAACCTAAAATAAACCGCGATATATTCCGTAAGAGTAATTTGATTACAATGTCATCATTTATTTTTAAATCTGTATTTTTTTTTGTGATATGGGACCGAAATAACTCTGTCTTAACTCAGTCTTAACTGAACCTTTGAAATGAAAACAAGTTATCTTATACGTGCCACTGACACCTCTCATAAGCTTTATTCGCGTATATGGATGGATACTATTGATCATATCGCATGGATAGTATTAGCATCATTCCACCACACGTACCACTTACCACATGGGTACAGTCAAAAAGATGCAAATATGTGGTGGTTACAGACACATAGATTCGATTGAGCCCTTAATCGACTACTAGCGCTATCGATGTAAAAATTTCCTAAATGTAAAACGATAACACAAGCATCGATTATTTAAGACCACAGTATAATTGATACTGTGATAAGACCGATGAAGACTAAGAGGTATTGTATTTTATCTATCTCTCTGGTCTGATATTCATCCGTCCTCTATCCTCTTAAGGTCAAGTCCACGACTTTATTACTAAGTCAAATACACAACAGTCGTCAGATGTTTTTCTGTCATCCATAGTCAATATGATCTCGATTACTTCGTCCCCAGGATCGCGTAGGTCGGCGAATTATAAAAGCCTACCGTGAGAATCCGTCGAACGAATCTCTGGAGCTCGGCGATGACGTCACGTTTAAAGAGTTCGCTCTTTTCCTCACCAATCGCTCCGAGGAGTTGGCTGATGTGGTGAACAACGAGCATTGGCAGCCAATCACGAACCTGTGCCATCCTTGCCTCATCAAGTACACATTAGTTGGTGAGTTTAGTTTTTTATTTCAGATTATTTATTTAACTTCATGCACATACTCGTAAAGTACAAAGTGGACTTAATGACTTAGGCATTTTCTAAGGGTAGACTACCTTTGGGTAGTGATGAAATATTTTGTGGTAGGTGCCAATTTTGTGGCTCAGTGAGCGAGTACTTGCCTTGGAAACAAGGTGCGCAGGTTCGAACCCGGCGCCCGCACCTCTGGTTTCTTTAATTAATCATGTGCGAATCGTCTTTGTGCGATTGTTACTAGCTTTCGAATGACGTGTGAAGTCCGCCAACCCGCACTTGGCCAGCGTGGTAGACTATGGCCTAAGCCCCTTTATCTTGAAAGGGTGCCGGTGCCCGTCAGACATAACTATATATAATATCACTAATACACAAGTGAATATAATACTAATAATATATTATTATACAACAATTATAAATGAAGAAGAATATAGGATATCATTTTGCCAATGTATGATGAAGATGTTCGCGAAGCTTAAATTTGAACGATAATCGATTACATAAAGCGCTAAAGTAAGTTCTTTAGATAAGTATAAAATTAAAGCTGAGAATCAATGACATACCGTTGCTAATTTTTTTAAACGATATTTACACGCAATGGGTATTTTAAAACACATTTTAGCAATAAAACGAGAACTGTGACACACCTGTGTACATTTTGTATTGTAAGCAGTATACATTTTTTTAGCACGTTTCAACTGGCTTATTAGTTATTACACATGTAACAAGTTTTTGATGAACATTTTGTTTGCTAAGATCAGTCTAGTCCTATGTAGTACATTAGTAATGCTCGGCCATGCTCGCCATCGAAAAGTCTTTGCTTGTGGCGGCTTCGTGTGGCGGGTCACCCCCTTCCCTCTAATATGGTTGAGGGGAGTGATGGCTGCTGCTCGAGTCAACTCGTGCGCGGGTGCTGCTTGGGGGGACTGGTCCGACTTCTATCCATTTGGCCTTTTAGTTTGTCGTAATTTATTGTTTTCTTCTTTTCTCCCTTGCTTTATGTTTCGAACGGCAGGACACAATATCGCTAATGTCGATTCATTTGTAACAAAACAATGTTTAAAAAAAAAGTGAAAAAATGACAAGCCCGCTGAGTTTCTTGCCGGATCTTCTCAGTTGAGGCCGCGTTGTGATCCGGTGGTAGCTTCTAAAAAATGACGATTCAAAAGTGCTAGCGTTAAGCCTATTTGAAATAAAGATTTTTGAGTTTGAGTTTGAGTACTTATACATACTTATTTAATTAATGCGATACCAAGAAGTGACTGCTTGGTTGAGGAATTCAGGACGTCTATCACTTTCATATCTCTTGGTTTATATTTTTTTAATATTATGAATAGATTAAATGCCAGGGAGGGCCAAAGAAATAATAATAATTCACTGTAGTACCTACGCATTTACAAACATTCTGGCAATTCGGGGAACTCCCTTAGGGGTCTTCCATTAATCACGTGATGTTTTTTAGCAGCTTTTTAAACCATCCCCCCCTCTTGGTGATATGTGGTGAGGTTTAAAACTAACCCCCCCCCCCCATCCAAAAACACGTGTATTTTTTGGAATATTATCTTTAAATACAGGTACTTGCCGCTGTTTGGTTTAGAAATCGTGCATTCAACGAAAAATAAATACATGTGATGTCTCATTATACCCCTCCCCCTCCTGGTGATATTTCGTGATTTTTTCGGAACCCCCCCCCCCCCTTTCGAGCCTCACGTGATTAATGGACAACCCCTTAGGTACTTGTGCCTGGCTGGCGGGCTGAGACGATCACACGATTATTTTTATCACAGGTCAGAAAAATTGGTCAGAAAACAGTGACTGTAGTGTATCTATGCAACAAGACAAGTTTAGGACTTAGCTAATCTGGTATTTCTTTATTGTAAGCAACAGGCGTTCAGGAAAATCCCCGTGTCCGAAGTCCAAAATCCCCGTTCCTAAATGTGCTTGTAGGTACAATACAAAATACCTACAAGATATGTGAACTTACGGTTTTTATATATTACTAGCTGACCCGTGCAGCTCCGCCCGCGCTTTTATTACATTTTGCTCCCCTTTTCTCCCTCCTCCCTAGATTTATCTCTCTCCATATCTCTCTCTCTCTTACAAAAAAATCTAATTATATGCTCTTTCTCTCCTCTCTCTTTCCCCCTCCCGCTTCGGTTTCCGTCACACTCCCCCTCTTCCTACCCTGTTATCCCCTCTCTGAACCCTCTCCCCCTCTCTCTTCTACAAACTTGCTCCTTCTCACTCCCTCCTTACTCCACCTAACTCCCCCGATCCCTCACCCCATCGCCCCCTTCTCGAAACCCCTCTCCCTCTTTCTCCTCTCGTGCACCCTCCTCTCGTTCTATATATCCTCGTCAATCATGGTATCAGCGGCATTAAATATACTTTATGGCCTATTCTCAGACCTCCCCGATATGCACACATAATTTCATACATATCGGTTCACCCATCTATTTAATGACCTTGCCTTATGTAGCTTAACCTTAACCTAGCGGTATGAAATATACTGTATGACCTATTCTCAGACCTACCCGATATGCACACTTTCATACAAATCGGTTCACCCATCTATTTAATGACCTTACCTAACGTTGCTTAACCTTAACCTACCGGGATAAAAAGTATCCTATGTCCGTTTACTGGTTCTAAGCTACCTCCCCACCAATTTTCAGCCGAATCGGTTAGGCCATTCTTGAGTTATAAATAGTGTAACTAACACGACTTTCTTTGATATAATATATAGATTATAGTTCTATAGTTATTGTATCTTTAATTTCACCGATAGATGGCGCTGTTCATAATGTAAATCACGCTAACATCGTAAATTACTGTCTAATGATATTCGATAATGAAAGTTTTAAGTTTTCCGCATCTTTTATTGTTGCGACTGTAATACATACATAATCTAGTTTGGATCCGCTCGGGATTTACAGATTTTAACTTTTCAAAGATAATGTCATATTGCTATCAGCAAAGTACTTAGAACAATACAGAAATCTAATGAAAATGTCCTGGGTGTACCGGACCGGCTTACCCCTTACAAAAATGGACCCTTCGCCAATGCCATATCTTATGCAAACTACATGTCTGCCCAGTCCCTATTGTATATAGCGTAATAATATATATCTTAATGATTAACTGATCAGTCTATAATTACCCTATTCACATACAAAGGAAATTACGTGGTAATATGTGCAAGTAATGTTTCACTGCTTAGCCCCTATGAAACATAGCGTGATGTTTTATATACCAACTTACACCTTGAATTCTACACAACACATGAGTGAAAGTCCTATCAAAATCCATCCACGGGTTTTCAAATGATACCTGGACGAACAGAACGACAGACAGACAGACAGACAGACAGACAGACAGACAGACAGACAGACAGACAGACAGACAATAATTCCAAAAAAAATTGTTTTGGCCTCTATGTCGATAGTATAGTACCCCCCACATAGAAATTTTGGAAAAATATTCAATGTACAGAAAAAGTGCTCTTTGAGTTTTATTATAGTATAGATTATTCCGATATGTTACTAAAAAGTAGGTACAAACGGAAAGAAACTTATGCATATTAATACGATAATAGCCACAGAAAGCGAAACAATTAACATACTAACATACATCGTGGTAGTACTAAGTATTTACGTACTAAAAATGAAAACCTACCTACGATCTATGCCCACAGCACATTAAGAAACGTATTTTCGGACCACAAAACTGGTTGGATATTGCGTAATGTTCGAACTCATATCATCCGATATTATGCCGAGCATGATGCAAAGTTTAGTTCGAAAGATTTATGTTGCTTTAGTAAAATATAGACTAGTAACACCCACCTCTATGAACGATGATTTATGTTAAGTTGTTTGACATACATTTTGGTTTGTTGCCATAAATATTTTTTTTTATTGCATGCATGTTTATAATTTTTATTATATTCACAATTTATCCGTGATTAAAATGGTTAAAAATAGCGACGGTGATTAAGATGCTTGGCCATGATGTAGGTTTACTAAATTATACTATAAAGATCCGTACATATGGGCGTGGAGGGGCAGTCCCGGAACACACTGACCGACCGACTTCCGACCGCCTTGAAGAGTACCCACGCGTCACGCGTGTACAGTGCGATGCAAACTTAAAGGCGGCCGTGAAGTTAGGCTCAAGTCGCTGCGCAGTAACCAATTTAAGTTATCAGCGGGGTAATGCCGAGGTTGTCGATTGTCAACATGAATGTACATGCGCGAAGACGCTATACACGAACTTCACAGAGCCGCCTTTAAGTTTGAATCGACCTATACCAAACTGCCTTGCAGTGTGGCAAATTAATATTTATTATGTTTATACACTTATTGTTAATTTATTTTCGTAACTTGAAACATAAATTTTGACCAAAAAAGCTGTTAATAGCGACGCGCGTAAGCGCGCAAACAAGCGAGTGTAGTTATTTTAGTTGAAGTTTTAGTTAGATGTATATAAAACATACAAAATAATTTTAACCTGTCAACGAATAAGTCGCTTAGTCGCCACACCGCTTGTCTGTGCTAACCCTAAATTGCATTGACGAAATGTTTGATTACTACGAATTCACAACTTAGTGTAAATCCCAGAGTTTGAATAGCCAAAGGTGAGGCAAAACTGAGATAATATATGATTGGCGTATGATCAGATAGACATAGTGAGTGACGTCAGCAGTTCTTGCAACCAGCGGCAATATACAGACCGGTTAGGCTTTGTAACGAGTTTCCTTTGCAATAAAAACTGCCGTTCGTGCCGATTTTTGGCAAAGTTATCAATGTTAACAATTTTGCCCGCCTGCCCAAAAACTGCTGCTGACAAATGAGTGTTTAAATGTTTGAAGTCCGGCCTTTACAGCGGAACACAGGAACCTTATTTTTCTACAAGCTGGAATCTGTTCATGTAGATGTCACAGCTGTCATCGTCGCGTAGCGCCACCGAGGAATTTGAAAAGTGAGGGTATTTACACGCGGTCTTTTATTAAGTACACCATTCGCGGTACATTGTACCGAATTACTGAACGCCACGCTGGATGCAAAGCAATTATATTTTATCTATACTTATAATAAAACTGTAACAGGTCCAATTCTGTACATTGAAGATATTTTGAAAATTATATTTGGAGGGCATTCTATAACCGATACTGAGGACAAAAATGTATTTTTTTTAATTTTTGTCTGTCTGTCTGTATGTCTGTCTGTCTGTCTGTCTGTCTGTCGGTCTGTCTGTCTGTATCACGGCTGAGCATCACGCCGAAACTACTGAATGGATTCAAATGAAACTTGGCATGATTTGAGATGTTACTACGAGGTAGGACATAGGATACTTTTTATCCCGTAATCTAGCACGGTTCTTTTGGGAAAGGGGATTAAAGTCAAAATGGGTACTTGATTATACGCTTGGTCCGATTTTATCAATTTTTCTTTATAATATAATAAATATTAGTAAGGGAACACTCATAGAGAGTTGTTATCAAGGTTTTGTAATCGATCGGGTTAAGCAACGTTAGTTAAGGTCATTATTTAGATGGGTGACCGTTTAACGCCATTTGAACTAAACGGGTCCGTGCTTCGGAGAGCAAGTAAAAAGTGGGTCCCAGTTTTTAACCGACTATAAAAAAGGAGGTTATGTATTCGATGCGAATGTCTGTTATTAAACGTTTAGTTAACGCAAAAATAGCGCAGGCGGAGCTGCGTGGGTCAGCTAGTACAATATATATTCCAACGCACGAAAAGTGAAACAACGAAATTCACCCAAATTGGGTGAACTAGCAGTAAGTCACGCGTGGGTAATAATAATGTAACGAACGTGACATGTGCCTTTGAAAATCATGTAATGCCTTCATGCGTATTTAGAAAATGCATAAAGTACTGTACAAAAGTAAATTTTAATAATAAGGAAAAGATATACTTAATATGAGAAAATAATAATAATATAATATCTTGGGACAATCCACACACGGTCATCTGATCCCAAACTAGGCAGAGCCTGTACTATGGAAACCAGACAACTGATACTAATACTTATATATATATTTTTTGTAAATACATACATAAATAGATAAAAAAAAAAAAATATATATATTTTAATGACATCGGTCACAATTTTTGGCGCGCATTAGTAGGGATATATCATATAGATCTATGGTTTATAATATCATTGATGCAAAGCCATACACATCCCTACCTTCTGGGGGTTTAGTACGGCTTTAGATAGTTAACAAAATCGACCAAACTGCAAACACCATGTCTAAACATATCACATCAGTACTTCTGGCGGTAACTACCTATCACAAAATTTTAAGACCAGAGCACACCGGATGCGTGCACGTGACCGTAACGTTACGTGGTTGTAATGTATGGAACTTTGAGACATAGTTCACCGGTTACGTAACGTTACGTGGTTATAATGTATGGAACTTTATGAGACATAGTACACCGGTTACGTAACGTTACGTGGTTGTAATGTATGGAGCTTTAAGAGACATAATACACCAGTTACGTAACGTTACGTGGTTGTAATGTATGGAACTTTATGAGACATACTACACCGGTTATGTATACGTCATTAAGTCACGCAAGCGGTGTGCCATGTCTCATAAAGTTCCATACATTACGACGTCATAGTACGTGAACGTGCACGTGCACGCTTACGTCTACCGAATGGAGTAACCGGATCTACCTACTCCAGCCGGTCCCGCTTTTCTTTATCTCATTATAAATGGGACGCATCTCATACAACCATCGCCTGTTGCACACGCATATTTGAAATCACTTTATAATCGTTAAAAGCACCCGCCATATGAATAATCATATGGCGCCTATAGGTTATAGGCCGGGTATAGACACGGCCTCGCATTTAATACCGTTTTTAGCAATATTTATTCAAGTTGCGTCAATGTGGCTAACCCAATTTTGCATAATATGTATAGACTTTTGACTGTTATTGCAAAACCTGTGAGAATGGTGAATCATTTGTATTTCTATTTGAGATTCATCTTAGGATGATCTTATCCAATTTTAGCTGTTCACACATTTTTGACCAACAAATATAAATGGAACCCTCTTTTATGCTTCAGGAGTTAGAAATTCGGCGTTACGATACGAATACTTACTTACCTATTAAAACTATTATATTATTATTATCTACCTAAGTTTTAACCTTGGATTTTGTAAGCGAATTATTCTCAGAAGAAAAAATATTGCATATCATTGTACATAAATATGTAGCTATCTATTAAACATACATCAATCCGGATATTTATAACATTGAACTGCCTCTACGATCATAGTTTTAGATTTTTTCACTTTATGATGCCAAAATTCGAAAGGGGTAATATTCGCGCTATTTACTATTTCATTTCCAGTAGTTAAAGAGCCCTAAAACAAGTAATAAGTTTTAAAAACTAAAACCCTACGGATAAATCGCAGTCTAATAATGTGATATTATATAGCCTATAACCAGCGGACAATCAAGACACTTCTAACGACACCCTACTTGTCAAATTATGTTAAGTAGATTAGAAGATATACCGGAACAGATGAACATACATACATACATACATAATATACATACATTCTTCTTAAAATCATAACCCTCCCTCCGTTCCGTAGTCGGGTAATTTGTTCGGCAAAGAAGAATATAAGAATAAGCAGTAACAGTTCAGTGGGCGAGCGCTTGCCTTCGAAACAAGGTGCGCAGGTTCGATACCCGGCTTGCATCTCTATTTCTATAATTAATCATGTGCGAATCGTCTTTGTGCGATTGTTACTTTTCGGTGAAGGAAAATATCGTGAGGAAACCTGCATGTCTGAGAAAGCCTAACTAGCTTTCGAATGACGTGTAAAGTCCGCCAACCCGCGCTTGGCCAGCGTGGTGGACTATGGCCTAAGCCTGAGGGGCTATGAGGGGAGGTTCGTGCCGAACAATGGGACATAAACAAGGGCTGGTATTATTAAAGAAGAATATATTATAATATATTTTTTCTTGGCATAACTGACAAACCTCAGTGGTTTAATTTAGTGCCAATTATGTTTTACCTATGGAAACTGTTTTTTGTATTTTGATAAATAAATTTAAAAAACCCTACGGAGTGTTAAAAACCGATTCGTGCGGGTATTATTTTTCCTAATTTGTATCAGCATGCCGTATTGCTGCAGCAATACTAGGCAATAGGTATTTTTTTTAAATATGTAGCCTATGTCACTCCCACAACTATGAGAAATCTTATAGTGAAGTCCGTATTGTCCGAATTGATCGATCGATTATTACGCATTACGAGGTCACCGGTTCATCGAAGACGGACTTCAATTTCTGAATGAAAAACCCAAAAAAGTTTCGCAAGTTTAGGCGGACCGATGGTATATCAACCTTTCATAACACACACACAGCAATGCTTACAGACTGCTGCTTGGTGGCAGAAGATCTGACACTGCGGTGGTACCTACCTGGACGGTTTCTCGCACAAGGAACCTACCACCTTGTAAATATCTGTCTGTATGTATGTCACACCTATATATTTCAGGAACTACTGACGCTATCGATTTGAAACTTGGAATAGTTTTAGATCTTTTTTACCTAACCTCATCGCAAATGAAAAAAAAAAAATATTTCCTTTTAGTTATTTTATATAATGGGGGTCGAAATGGGTCATCAAAATTTCAAAGTGAGTCAACTATATTAAGTGGGGTATCATATGAGAAGGCTTCATTTGCACATCTCAAAACAGATTTTTATTTTGGTTTATGTCACATCACGTAGTTTTTGGCTGATAATCAAAAATGTCAAATAAATATTTAGTTTCTGGCTTACTTGGCCGTGACTGGCTGTTGTAGATAGCCGTATCGGCCATAGTAAGTAATATTTGGCCGTATTTCAGAACAATTTAGAAAGATACTCGTGTAATAATGATGTCAAACAATATATTAAGGTCACACGTGCGACTTTACAGCGAATTATTTAAAAACGCTTTAAATTTTTCGTGTACTCTGCTGATAACAACCGAATCAAATAACGCTTACACTAGAGTTTACTTCGTAAGTAAAAAAATAGTATATGTAACTGTCATCATGATAAAAAAAATTGACTACTGAGGTGAAAAAATTAAATGCAAATTAGATTACATAGACACTCTTTAAAATAAGCAAGCAAAAAAAACAAAGAGATTAATTTTACATTGAAATCAAACTACTTTTACGGATTTTATCGCGGTTTATTTTTAAATTTTACTATCCCGACGTTTCGAATGCTTTGCAGCACCCATGGTTACGGGAGGACTGAGGTGTTAAACGTCCTTATGTCACAATTATGCCGGTGTACCCTCAGGTCTTCTTAGTTATTATTGTTGGTCCGATCTACGCAGTAAGAGCTTACAGTATCTTGAGGCCGTGCAGTGTTTTGATTGATATTGGATTTAATTATATTTACCACAGGATCCTGTGATAAATATAATTAAATAATTGTGACATAAGGACGTTTAACACCTCAGTCCTCCCGTGACCATGGGTGCAAAGCATTCGAAACGTCGGGATAGTAAAATTAAAAAATAAACCGCGATAAAATCCGTAAAAGTAGTTTGATTTCAATGCTCAGTTCAAATGATACCTTAACCACTCATCTAACTCACTCATCTAAGGAATGACGTTTCGTAACCAACTGATCGTTTGCGAACAGTGATAATAACTGTAATATTCGCGTAAGTAAAAGACAACATTAGATTAATTTTATTTGGTGTCCTATCAGTAGCTGCGATCTTTTCCAGATAACCTATGGATGGAGAGGACAGAATATTAGCATTTGGGCTCCTACTATCTTGAGACATTATTTATTTATTATAAAGGAAAACCTAAGGCCATAACAAAGGAATGTTAAACAGAAAAGATAACAGAGAGCCATTTCTAGGTTCTCACGACTATAGAATATATCATTTCGTCGCCTGTCTAAAAAAAATCATGTTAAATTGTTTCTCTATTTAACAGACTATTTATTGGCAAACATACCAAACTGTAGGTATAATTAACAATAGGTACTGAATTCGATCTATACTAGACTGATGCATGTGCCAATCGATTATTTGGGCCGACAAAAAAGCATGACAAAATCTATTATGAAAATCGCATGACTGCAAAAGTAAATTTCGAATATTTCAATTTCTCGTCACTTCATGTTAGATCGTTATTAGTATTTTTTACTATTAATTACGATGGATTAGTACAGTCGAGGCCAGGAATATATGGACAAAACTCTCCATAACAACGGCGAATGATTGCCTACATAGACAAGTTCAAAAATCTATAAATATTTTTGTCCTCAACTTTACATGATAAGTTCATAAAACAAACGCGTTGAGGCGTTTCAACTTCGACATAACGTTTTGTAATTTGTTATCATCAACTAACTTAATTTTTTTAACTAACGATATTCGATAACCAGGAGGTTTAATATTATATAGGCCATAGAGCGGTATTAGATTATAAGCGGCCGTAAAGCCTATTCATTCATTCAATAAAAATACAAGGAAAGGAACCCTGTATTACAAATTTAAAATATTACCTAATGCATCAAGTATCAAAGTCGGTTCTTTAGCTTTATCGTTCGTTTGACTTCGTTTGTTGGAACCAATGATATTATATACAATAGACATGCCATTAGCGCACGAAAAGTGAAACAACGAAATTCACCCAAACAGGGCGAACTAGCAGTAAGTCACGCAACGGTAAAATGTAATGAACGTGACTTGTACCTTCGAAAATCTATTTCGATTTTTCTAAATGCATTTTCTATTGCATTTTCTAAATAGAAAATGCACAAACTACCTACTGTACTGTGTTATGCAATAAGGAAAGAATATCATATAACTATAAGTATATGAGAAAATATTTTATTTACATGAGTCACAATTTTTGGCGCGCATTAGTAGAGATATGACATATCTATGGTTTATCTAATATTATCGTTGGTTGGAACTGTTTACCTAACTTTTAATAAAATTGTTAATGCAAAACCTACAATACACAATACTAGGTGACAGACGCGGGCGGCGCGGCGGATGTGGTAACTGGCTGAATATCTTTTAAATCTTTTATTAGGTAAATTATTGACGCGGCGGCCGCGGCTACGTGGTAATTATCTTTTGCATCTTTCAATACCTAGATCAAACTTTAAATTCAGATTTTAAAATTAAAGAAATGCTAGTTATACCTATGTACGAAAACCTGTATCAATTCTATACACAATTCCATGGTTCAAAGTCAGCTCATACAATAATTTTGTTTTTATATCTTCTAGTTTTTGCGACGAGCGGTCATTCGAGTCGTTCGCGTCATGTTTATTATACGTAGGTATACTAAATGAATTTTGGAGATGTTTCTTTTTGGGGTACCGCTCTGGTCAACAGTCCCGAATGTCGCATCCCATTGGATATTACGTCATACCAACTTCAAACGATGGAGACGACTGATTCCAAGCCCCACTTTGGAGTTGGTTTCAAATTCAATCTGTTTTACAAGTGACTAAAATTTGGTTGATATACTAATACGGTTAAATGACACTTTTTGCTGTGTTTTCTCAGTTTTTATGACCACTAAAAACACTGGTTTGCTGAATAAAAGCTTTGCATTACTATACTGTCTACTTCTTATGAATAACATCACTATAAAGCCGGAAAGACGCTATTCTGCCGGGGCGTGTAACGGAGCGTTAGAAACATATCAGTTACAAGCATTTAGTGCTCTACGCTGATACGAGACGCTCTAATAACAATGTGTCTCTGCCATACCTGTCTACTATATGTGCGTAACTGTAATCGGTATCCTTCTGACATGCCACGACACTACACGACGGCATACACTAGATCAGGGGTTCCTAAACTTAAGATAACGGAACACCAACCAAATACCTTTTATTTTATGGAAACCCATATCAAATGATTACAATCAAATCAACACTGAAATTTATATAAGATATTTTTTTTTATGATATGTGGCGGAACCCTGATGACTATTCTACGGAACCACTAGGTTCCGCGGAACCCAGTTTGAGAATCCCTGCACTAGATACTAGTATGTTTCCGGCTTAAATTTACTTTGGCTACATTAGCCAATTTAACCCCCATCCATTTTTCACTAACGCGGATATTATTTGAAAATTAGATTGTATTAAAAGTGACATTGGCTTCTAGAGTAACCCTAGAGGAACCTGAGAATAGCAAATAAAGTCTATAAATTAAAGTTATTTCAGATAACAACCATGTTTGACTAGAAGGCAGAAGAAGTTGACCAAAACCTTTACCTATTTTTTTAGGTGCATATTGCTGTGCCAAACTGCAATACAGTTTGTCGGCATTTAAACAAAGAAATCCAAATAAACTGTATTCGAGAACGGATACAATGAAATATCTTTAGTTTATTGTTTTGGGATAAATAATAATTATCAATAGTGCGGAATCCATCATTAATTGAAAGGTGTTGCTTCTATGATCCATACGAGTCTACCTTAACGTTTTTGTAATACGTAATACGAGCTACACAAGTACTTATTAATCAAAATGTGAGTACAAAAAAATAACCATGGCATTATGAACATAATGTTAGTTAATCACAATGACGAGGCTTAGGTACTTGAGTTGATTATTACATATTAAATCATGAATCAAAATCTTTGTCCAAAATGTATGTAATGATTTGCGTATTACAAATAGATGATCATAAAATTAAGATATGTTACTGATTGTTTGTCTGCAGTAAATAAATAAATAAATAATTTCTACATGGTGCTTAAAATCAACAAACTCTTCTACGGAATGGGCAAAGCTTCTAAAAATTACTTAACACTTTGTAAGGGCATTGTAACTGCCTGCGTTGAAATTACCTCAAGTAACTTATAATATTAACTAATGTCTCCAGCGACGAATGGCAGAGCCGTTCGCTATCCATGGGTCGCTCAATATCAGGCATATCAACGTCTCGGCATTAAAAGTTATTCCGCCACTATTAGTAATTCGTCTGCAATTAATATAATTGCGGTAGTTATCTATTTTATAACACCAGCTATTTGATTCTCATTACATTAATGGCACTTTTACAACATTGGTTGATTGATATTAAAATTTGTTGTTTTTTTCTTGGCCAACTTTATAACATATACTATAGGATCAAACGCTTTTTCCACAAACGAGTCCTAGTCCGCCAATTTGTAGTGGTATTCTATAAGAACATTTAGTGGAACTGGAACTGCAGTTGGAACTGCAGTCAAGCACTAGCTTATAAGTAGTAAAAAAAAGTGAGCTGCGAGACTTGCGAGTTTCGCAAGCTGAATCCGCGGTGAGATGTCAAATTCGTCCAACGAATTCGATATCTCAGTTTGTTAAATGTTTTTACAGAATAACCATCCTGCATAAAGGTTTTTGTCTGGAGTAGTAGTTAATGGCTAAAACCCGCATCGCTCTGATTTTAAAAGAGAGAAAGTCCGTCCAACAACGAAATTTCACGAGAAGCAACGAAAAAAGTAACAGAACAAAATTTTAAGACAATAGCGATCAAAACCAAAGCTTCTATTATGTTGACAGACGCTGAAAGTAGAAAACCTTCCACCAAACTTGAAAAGAGTTGTTATCATGTAATAGTTCTAACTATCTAAAAAAATTTTAGATTTTAAGGAGACTACGTATATTAACGTACACACAGAAGTCTAAATAGTTTACCGGACGCATCGCGAATTACACACAACGTCGTAGTCGCGACGCAACTCTTGAACCTTGAACCACGGTTCAGCCTCAGACGTATAACTACTTTAAATAATCAGTTTGTTACTAAAAATCACGCCATTACCTGTGAGAAAAATCCAAATCTTTTATTGACTTAGAACAAAATAATAAAAGGTTAGCCAAAGAGATTAATACATATAGGACATTTTTAGGTATTTGTTCATAGAAAAAATATCAGCACTTTAGGATTACTGCCACCCAGTGATGTGAGACATGCAAATTCTTTGCTGCCACCTAATTAAATTCAATTCGATTTGAATTGATTGTGACTATGATTTGGGTATAGAAATGTGGACAGATTTGGAAATACATGATTTTTTCCTGTTTACATGTCATAATTATACACTACTGAGCCAACTGAGCGTATGTATAAGTATTTGGTATTTAGTGCACGGAAAGAGCCTTGTCGAATAGCGAATTGATATATTATCATGTCACGCCTGCCGCTGCCTGGAAAATAGATCTTACTGAAATCATCTAAGCTTACTGCTACTTGCTTGACCAATCTTTCTAATACAACTTCAATGTTCTAGTGTTGTTCATGTCCACACGAAAGAAAGAAATATATTATCTATACTATAATAAAACTCAAAGAGCACTTTTTCTGTACATTGAATATTTTTCCAAAATTTCTTTGTGGGGATACTATACTATCGACATAGAGGCCAAAACAATTTTTTTTGGAATTATTGTCTGTCTGTCTGTCTGTCTGTCTGTCTGTCTGTCTGTCTGTCTGTCTGTCTGTCGTTCTGTTTGTCCAGGTATCATTTGAAAACCCGTGGATGGATTTTGATAGGACTTTCACTGATATGTTGTGTAGAAGTCAAGGTATAAATTGGTATATAAAACATCACGCTATGTTTGATAGGGGCTAAGCAGTGAAACATTAAGTGCACATATTACCACGTAATTTCCTTTGTATGTGAATAGGGTAATTATAGACTGATCAGTTAATCATTATGATATGTATTATTACGCTATATACAATAGGGACTGAGCAGACATTTAGTTTGCATAAGATATGGCAGTGGCAAAGGGTCAATTTTTGTAAGGGGTAAGCCGGTCGGGTACACCCAGGACATTTTCATTAGATTTCTGTATTGTTCTAAGTACTTTGCTGATAGCAATATGACATTATATCTTTGAAAAGTTAAAATCTGTAAATCCCGAGCGAGTCCAAACTAGATTAGGAAAGAAATAGGCAAGGGAAAAATACCATTTCATTTCATTTAAAAGCCAGCGGTTAGGTCCGCTGCACCACCAAGGCTACATTTGTATAGGTAGGTAGAAATTGAGAATACGAAATTGCTAAATTTTTACTTAGGTAAAAGACCTAAAATGACTCGAAATGATCTAACACAATAAAATGTACAACTACAATTACACACAATGAACAGCGCTCCCAAAAAACTTAGAGCTTTCATTATCGAATATCATTAGACAGTAATTTACGATGTTAGCGTGATTTGCATTATGAACAGCGCCATCTATCGGTGAAATTGAACATACAATCACTATAGAACTTTAATCTATATATATAAAAGAAAGTCGTGTTAGTTACACTATTTATAACTCAAGAACGGCCTAACCGATTCGGCTGAAAATTGGTGGGGAGGGAGCTTAGAACCAGGAAACGGACATAGGATACTTTTTATCCCGGTAGGTTAAGGTTAAGCAACGTTAGGTAAGGTCATTAAATAGATGAGTGAACCGATTTGTATGAAAGTGTGCATATCAGGTAGGTCTGAGATTAGGTCATACAGTATATTTCATACCGCTTTTTTTTTTTTTTTTTTTTTTTTGACGCTTGGGAAATCTTCGAAAGATCCCCGGGAGCTGTGGGGCTCGACCGGGGTATGTGGGATTCTTACCCACTAAAACCCCCGCGGCTGTCGCATCGGCACATGAGAGGGGGGACCCCAGGGCTCTCCGGTGGGATCTGCACCAGGGGCCCCTCAGTGCCTTGCCTTTGAGCCCGCCGCCGGGGGGCGCATTGTAGCCCCCCGGGAACCAGTCACGGTGCTCACGGGGACGGGGGTCGCAACCCCGCCGCCGTCCTCCTCGGAGTCGCCGCCGTACTCAATGGACGCTCAAGGGGCCCACACCCCGAGCGTCCAGCGACTCCGAAGATATTTCATACCGCTAGGTTAAGGTTAAGCAACATAAGGCAAGGTCATTAAATAGATGGGTGAACCGATTTGTATGAAATTTTGTGTGTATATCGGGTAGGTCTGAGAATAGGCCGTAAAGTATATTTCATGCCACTAGGTTAAGGTTAAGCAACATAAGGAAAGGTCATTAAATAGATGGGTGAACCGATATGTATGAAATGTTGAGTGCATATTGGGGAGGTCTGAGAATAGCTCATAAAGTATATTTAATGCCGGTGATACCATGATTGACGAGGATATATAGAACGAGAGGAGGGTGCAAGAGAGGAGAAAGAGGGAGAGGGGATTTGAGGAGGGTTGAGGGATCGGGGGAGTTAGGTGGAGTAAGGGGGGAGTGAGAAGGAGCAAGTTCGTAGAAGAGAGAGGGGGAGAGGGTTCAGAGAGGGGACAACAGGGAGAGGAAAAAGGGGAGTGTGATGGAAACTGAAGCGGGAGGGGGAAAGAGAGAGGAGAGAAAGTGCATATAATTAGATTTTTTTTATAAGAGAGATCTCTCTCTCGATGGAGAGAGATAAATCTAGGGAAGAGGGAGAAATGGGGAGCAAAATGTAATAAAAGCGCGGGCGGAGCTGCACGGGTCAGCTAGTAGTTAAATAATTTCACACTCGAAATTGTTTAGATAAAATAATTACAAAGTAGCCATGTCATAATATTCCATTTACCTACATATTACAACCATATTTCTCGACACTATTAACAGTCGGCCAGTATACAATGTCAGTATATTGTTGAAACGTAAGATAATTCACAGCCTTTTCATTTTTAATTATTATAATAATAATTGTGTTGCACTCTGACCATCGATGTCACGAATTCCCAACACTTAACCTCCATATACGACGGCTTACAATCGTACAAACTTCAAACGTTTCGCTTTTTTTGTTTGAAATAGAAAACTGCAACCGTGGAACTAGGCCGGATATTTTTGACGATAGTATCGCGTGTCGCATTTCTAAGAATAATTGTAATTCTCAAATACCGGCTTGCTGAATACAAATTTCGGGACGCGGTTAGTGTCGGCCTGACAAGGATAGCGTTACGAACGAAATGACACGACTTGTATTGAATAATTCCTTAGCTTTCAAAAGTTATTGTAGTCCAATGCCAATTTTAAATAAGCCCTTATGTCAGTTTCCTAAACCAGGTAGTTAATCTGGTCAGGCGATAAAGCTCTTATTATTTCTATGCCTCTGAAAATTTAAAAAATTGCATCTGGCTTGCATTCGATGGCTACGCCATTCGATTTTGCACCTGTCGATTTTATTCACTACAAAAGTCACATATGAGAAATATCTATACTTATAATAAAACTGTAACAGGTCCAATTCTGTACATTGAAGATATTTTGAAAATTATTTTTGGAGGGCATTCTATAACCGATACTGAGGCCGAAAATGTATTTTTTTTAATTTTTGTCTGTCTGTCTGTCTGTCTGTCTGTCTGTATCACGGCTGAGCATCACGCCGAAACTACTGAATGGATTCAAATGAAACTTGGCATGATTTGAGATCTTACTACGAGGTAGGACATAGGATACTTTTTATCCCGTAATCTAGCACGGTTCTTTCGGGAGAGGGGATTAAAGTCAAAATGGGTACTTGGTTATACGCTTGGTCACATTTTATCAAATTTTCTTTATAATATAATAAATTTTAGTAAGGGAACACTCATAGAGAGTTGTTATCAAGGTTTTGTAATCGATCGGGTTAAGCAACGTTAGGTAAGGTCATTAAATAGATGGGTGACCGTTTAACGCCATTTGAACTAAACGGGTCCATGCTTCGGAGAGCAAGTAAAAAGTAGGTCGCAGTTTTTAACCGACTATAAAAAAGGAGGTTATGTATTCGATGCGAATGTCTGTTATTAAAAGTTTAGTTAACGTAAAAATAGCGCAGGCGGAGCTGCGTGGGTCAGCTAGTAAAGTAATACAATTTCAGTGTTTTATATGTATTTATGATAATTGTTGTCTCATATATTAAATATGAGAATTATAGCATTCTTTATTGAGAACTAAAGATTATTTAAACGAAAGATGTATACCCACCCGTGGCATGAATTTAGTCATATGTGTAACCTTGAATTTATTAAAAGACCTCTGTTTCGTTTCCAAGAAGGCATCTGCTTCGTATGCCTTTAAAATAACTTAGTCGCGAGATCCGCAGACGACGCTCCTTTTATTTTAGCGCCGAATTCTTAGAGTTGTATTTTAAAACTCAGAAAACTTAACTTCATTACGCGTGAACAGACGCAAGAACTTCAATTCTATTTTAATGAGCAGCCCGAATGATGACTATAAAAACTTGTTACACTGTTTTTGTAACAGTCTATAATTATTTGTCTGCTTGAATGTTGTAGAGATAATTGGAATGCTAGCAGGTTTCTGTAAGCTTAGATTTTTGTTTTAAGCATAGTGTTAGTTAAATGTTAGAGACGCTCTTAGCCAGTTGTGATCACTGTTGAACAAAGGATTAGTTAGTTAAGCAACGTCATGCAAGATCAGTTAATAGAAATATGAACGTTTATTGGCTTTTGAACTTAGCATCTTCGTGTTTCGGAGTGCTCGTAAAACGTTGGCCCTGGTTTTTATCTACCAAACAAGTCATTATACCAAGTAAATGGCCTAGGTCAGCTTGAACAACTCTTGACACCCAGTTGGCCACTAACCATACGACAAAAAAAAACAAGTGGAAACGAAAAAAAACAACCAAGACCTTAAAAAAAGCTAGCTAGTTCAAAGCTAATTTGGTTTATAATCTATTTTCATAGGTTCTAATTTTATGAAAATATTCGTAGCTAGCATAAGAGCTTATGTCTCTTACAAAGCGAGATGGCGCGCTTAAAAATTAGGAGAGCCTGACTGGGTATGTGCAGAACTATCTTACAGAAAACCGTAGACGAAGCTACCTAAGACTAGCTTTGTATCCCTGCAGCGAGTAAGGTCGCCAGTGTCCAATAAAGACTCGCGGTTCTGGTGGCTGAAGGGCACCATTCCGCTTTTTTGCGATCACCATAGAGATTTATCTGATACGTAATCGTTTTAATGTCCACGACTACATCTCTTTTTATCATTAGGTTTACGTCATCATCTGATCACTTCCTATTCTTAGCATCAATTTTGCAATGGTTTAATACAGATCAATTTTGTCACTTTCAGGTAAATACGAGACCCTTCTAGACGATTCGCTCCTAGCTCTTAGCACCATCAACGCGTCCCACATCCAGTTTCCTCGGTTGGCGCACACGTCTGGCACTGCAGAAAAGCTTCACAGGTACTTCGCCCAACTTGACTTGCCTCTCATCAGACGGCTCTATAAGATCTACAGGCACGACTATAGAATTTTCAATTACAATTTAGACAACATCGTCGGATTTGATTTGGGATAGTTTCCGTCCTACAGTGAATCTGTTTTAATTTTAGACTCATTAGTTTCTGTTGCGTTATTTGCAAGAGAATTCTAATTGCTTTATTATATATCTTTATAAAGGTCTGTTTTTAGTTTAAAAAATGTGAGTGGTTCGTCGATTTTGAGCTTAGGATGCCAAAAGTTGTATTTACTATCAAATCTTTACTCTATCTCTATGCGTTACCTTGGAGTCATATCGATATAACTTAATTAGTTAGGGTCATAAGGTTAAAAATACAACAGGGTTGTTATAATTATATTGACAAAACATGTAACTAAAAACGGGTAACATAATACGGCCCATACTGCCATTATTGCCATGCTGCATGTTATTGAAATTCATAAATAACACTTGCAAAATTGGACAAAACTTAACATTTTAGTCAGCAAACTGCAGGTCTTTTAAGAGAAATATTCGTTTATTTCTAGGAATAGTATATATATTACTATTCCTTATAAATTATTGAGAAAATATTATTAGGATTATTTTCTGCAAAAATTAAGATGGTACCTGTTGTATCTGTTTAGCCGTGCTATTCTAGGAGTGTGTAGATTTTATGTTATATCTCTCGTAAAAATAAATATCTTTCCTAAATAAACTTCAATGCATCATTTGGGAATAGCAAATCCTTAAAATCCGTTATTTTTTTAAAGTAAATTTTCAATGCATTAGTGCTAATAATAGGAAGATGGATTTAAAACGATATCGTCGTTTTCTCAGATTTAAGTTAAATGGTACAAATTTTAAAAGTACACATTTTTATTATTTACTTTGATACATATGTTTCACATTGTGCTCAGCCTTGATACATTATGTAAATGGTTGACATTGTTTTCCGAAACTTCAGCTTGTATAAAGATGAAGCTAATTAATACTCTAGGCAATTAACTTTAAACATTTGCCTTGTGAATGGTTGTTGCTGTAATATAATATTGAGACGGATTTTTGACTGAAATTGAAGTAGATGATATATTATCGAATTGCGTCTTTATCTTTTTCGTATCGATGCATAATCCATTTTCGTCCAAGCATTACAGATACCGTGGATCCCGTATCATAAACGAAATATATGTCAGCCGATGTGTAATCCAAAGATAGCTAGTTCCGGCAGTGGTCTCTCCACATCAATAATTGATGATTATTGCATGAGTTCTTTTAAACACTCGAAATGTGTTGATTTATATTGAAAATATAATTCTTCTCGAAAGTTTTAAACAATAATGCGGGATGTTAACATCGGATGTAGGGGCATTAGTTTATCGGTTTACTCGGTAATATTGAAATTATTACAGCAGTTATTAAATAAAACCGGTCAAGTACGAGTCGGACTCGCGCACCGAAGCGGGTTCCATACCTTCTCAGATAGCAAAAACCAAACCGTAAAGCTATGTTTGTTTGTCGCGGATCATTTTATTTTTCCAGTAAACTAGAGAGACATGAATTACCTTTATGTTTCATATGGATAGCGTATGTGGTTCCTGAAATATAATAATCCTCCTCCTGGCCGATACGATCACAGCGGCCAATCTTTCACAAGATCAACCATGTAAGTACGCAGGAGATATTATAGTGCATAAGCGCTTGCGTAGACTTGTGTCTGTGCACTCTCTCTTCCTTTATACCTCTCATAATCCGATGGGTCGGGAGACCGACACGACCGGGGAGAGGTTAGGCGCAGGATCGACTTTTTACATGCCCATCCGACGCATGATCCTGAAATATATATGTGTGAGAAACAGACAGACGAAGTCTCACCATAAGGGTGCTATTTTTATTACCTTTTAAGTATGGAAGCCTAAAAATAAGATATTTATCCAATAATCATTTTAGCAACATGAAGAAATCTTAAATTAAAAAAATTTGACTAAAGCTATTGGAATTTACTAAATGAACTTTATTCATTGAATTATTTAATTAGAAAATTAAAAATAATCTCAATCTAAAATGATATCTCTCATATATTTGTTCGTTTATTATTAAAATTAGATTAACTTTTAGTTCGCTAATGAAATTCATGTTAATTAATCCGTAATGGGCATTTTTAATATCGGTTAAATCAGTTATGTTAATTAGCTGTTGCTTAATTAAAGTATGTTTTGGTTCAATATTATTACTATTTTCTCATAATACCAGATAATAGGCGCAAATTATACATGAATTTTGCCTAAATTTTCACCCCACTCACAAAACTTCGTAGACTGTAAATAAAACTCAACAACTGTACTGTAACTGTATTCTGAGTAGTCTTAGAATTATTTTATGTACTTAATTCATGTGTTTTGAATTGTGTGTAGTGAGACCACAAATATGTAAATTCATCTTGATATTATTATTTGTAAATCCAGAGAAATTTCTTATACATTTTTCGCCGAATACATATATAGAAATACTAGTTTCGAGACAAATTGTTAAAGTGTCATCGATTTAATATATTTTGAAAAAAATACACACTTGAGCGAACACAATGGTAGGTATGTATCATTTTTTGAAATATTGTTTATTAGGAATTACAAATAAGTAAAATTACAATGAATGAAAAACTCAACACGAAAATTAAATAAATACGGAGATAAAAAAATTATAAAATGTTGTAAATTTTTTGTCACAAGAATTGCTGACTAAATAAACATCATAAAACCGCAATCAATTTAAATGCAGCTTTCAGTTAATGGGAGTACTAGCAGTAACTATTATAGTGTTATTAGCATTCCGTAATAAGATATTCCAAAGCTCCCTGTGATAAGCACTAAATACAGTAGGTCTAATTAAATGATTGATAACAGTTTTTTAAAATGTTTTATCAATGTTTATCAGCGGTAGGTATTGTTCATATCTAGTTTATAGTTTACAAATAAAAAATAAAAAAACGATAATCCACTGTAGCATAATTTTAACTAAAACATTTACGTCGTTATTATAGATATTGTTAATAATCACCTGTTTATATGTACCTATAATTTTTATTTCTTTTTCATAACGAATCTGTAATCTGTTATTCATTTAACGTTTTTAATTATAACTAATATAGATTTAAGATAATGATTTCTGATATTTACACTACCTATTACTCATTGAAATGAACTAATTTTATTAAGGTCATTTTTATCTAGTTTTGCTGGATTATATTATCTGTAAATTAGAATAAAAACAAAAATGTCAAATACTACTTAAATTTAGAATAATAATAAAATGATATTAATATACTTTTGCGATATTTACTGGCAACCAGTGTGCATACCCAGTGTTATATTACCACATACGTAAGGTTTAAATTAATGATAATATGATTCGAAATTTGAATACAATGAAAGTTAGCAATAATTTAATTCGCACACCGTTGTTTACTATAAAATCCTATATATGTGCCGCAATGTTGTACAATATTACATAATGTACCTAATACTCTAATTCATTTATCTAGATGTTACTGACATATGTTTTCGACGGGGATCTCAGTACCTACCTAGTACAAAAAAAAACTATAGTATAATCTCATTTTGTCTCTAAATCTCATACCAGGCAGCATCTCTAGCTAAAACTATCGAAATTAAGTTAAATTTATAATTGAAAACTGACAGTTCGTTTTGTGTTCCGATTTCCGATCGTAATATACCTACAGGTATGCATATATTTTTCTTCTATGCATCTAACGGCTTAACCTACAATCACCAGTGGCGTGCACTGAAAGCAGGCAAAAATATCTGCGAGGTGTTTATGCTTTATGCTATTTGTTCGTGTTCCAGCACAAATATCCTCAAATTAACCAATATTACCAACATATCCATTTACATTAAAAAAAATTGCGTTAAAACATGTCCAAACTAAGATTTTTAAAAATTAAGACTATTTAGAGAAATCTAGGGTAGGCAAAGTATGTTTGTCAGTATGGAGCCGCTGAATAAACTTAATAATGTTTTCAAATGCAAATTAATATGTCTATAGTATTTGCTTGCATATGGATATTTGAAATGGTATAATAACATACTTAAAATAGGTGAAATAAGCCAAATACATTTTTTTGCTTACCCTCTGTGCACGCCATTGACAATCACCAACTATAGTTAATGATCATTAAGCCATATTTTTAAATCGGATTAATTCGATACTCAGAGCATATTAATATTTAATACAGATTGTGAGTAGATATATATATATAATTGAAAAGAATCATAAACGGCTCCGAGAGTCGAAAAAAAAAACGATTTTAAAGTGACTTAATTAGAATTAAAGTTAATTGGCGTTTGTGATTGCGGCTGTTTGTGAAGTTTAGCACATGAACCTGGTGTTAAAAAATATGTACATGTGTGAGTATATTCCTAATAACGAATCCCCTACATCTTCAGGGGATTCGTGACAGTCTAAGCTGCATCATTCACGGTCTTAAACGCCAAAAGGCGTGTAGGCATGACATACAACTTTGGTAAAAACAACAATTAATACAGACGTTCATTACCTATACGTCCCAGTATTAGGTGGTTTTCTATAATTAGTTTGTGGAATTTTGTTTCAATGCAGTTTTGTAACTTGTATTGCCATTCAGCGATATTGTAGCTAGGTAAGCAAATGCAAAATTGTATAACACAGCTTCTTGAAAACGGGACAAAGCGTCCCAATATTTTCCTCAGGTACCCCGGGACTGTCCCGTTCAAAACGGGACGCATGGCCACGTTAGACTTGTAAATTCATTACATGTCTGTGTAAAAATTGCATTTATATAGCATTTGTTACATGATTTTTGTATACCAAACTGCTGGCTTTTTTTAATAAATGTATGTACCTACTTAAATATTTTTGTACCTACTGTTTTTATTTTGGTACATTGGATATTCTGTGGTGCTAGTGGGATAATAATAATAAATATGTATGTTATTATTATTATCGTGCATTTTGTATTTAAGATAACCTAAATGCTGATAAACTAGAAGATAAGTTGTACATAAATTATAAGTACATCTCTGTAACTATAGGGTCTGGAAGTGTTTACTGTTCTGTCATACTAATAGCTCATTCATCAATTTAATTAGATATATTATTTATCAGATCAATTATTACAATATAATTATAATGATAATTCATCTGATAAAATGCTAGTGATCGATTGTCGACGAAGAAAACTGTTTTATCAAACATAGATAGGTTTTACGATGATTTTCCTCCTTGATGTGAAATGTGATCAAGAAATGTATAAATATATTTATACCTACATATATCAGTGCATTTGAATGTTTATTGTTTTATTTAAACTTCCTGATTTATTTGATTCAGTGTTTTTTTTTTTTATTCAACATAAGCTAGTGCTTGACTGCAGACCCACCTGATGGAAAGTGGCGACGCAATCGAAGATGGTAAGGCGCACTAGCTTATTAAAAGCCTATTCACTCTAGCCTTGAAGACACCCACATTATAATCGGCCGGGAAAACCGACGCAGGCAAACTGTTCCAATCCTTAGCTGTCCTCAATATAAACGAAGAGGCAAATCGTTTAGTCCGGACTGAAGGCACTTTCACCACATAAGGGTGTGTATGCGCAGTGCGTCTCGACGTCCGATGATAGAAGGGGGATGGTGGAATCAAGTCATGCAGTTCCTGTGCACACTCTCCAAAATGCATCTTGTAGAATACCGAGAGGCTGGCTACTTTGCGCCTGTGCTCTAGGCTTTATAGATTGGCTTCTACTAACCCAGTATCACCAATCAGCCTCTTAGCACGCCTCTCCACAGAGTCCAAAGCAGCTAGATGGCATTTTGCAGCACCGGCCCATATATGACTACCGTACTCCACACACGACCGGACTTGCGCTTTATACAAGATCAGAAGCTGTCCCGGTGTGAAGTACCGCCGGACCTTAGCTAGGACACCCAGCTTTCTTGCAGCTACTTTGGCTTTGGACTCAATGAACCGCCCAAAATTTAGGTTTGAGGAGACTTCAACTCCCAACAACTGAAGGCGGTCGGTGTATTCCAAGGATGCATTCTGAAAAGTAGGAGCCAAGTTAAACGGACTCCTTTTGGCGGTGAACAGACACGCTTGTGTTTTGGTGGCATTGAATCTCACAAGATTGGCATCGCCCCATTCGGAAACTGCCTTAAGTGTGAGATTCGCACGCTCTACCATGGCCTCTCTTTCGGACTGGATAATATCCTTACCGGCCCGAGTACCCGGCAGATATCTTTCCACAACAGTGCTGTCATCTGCATACCCATAGATACCGGGTATCATCAACAGATCATTAATGTGCAGCAGGAAGAGGGTTGCGGAAAGAACGGATCCCTGAGGAACTCCGGCATCATTAGTTATCATCGGCTCCGATGAGCAGCCGTCAATAACAACTCGGAGAGACCGTTCACTCAGGAAGTCCTTTATCCAGCCGATCAGACCTGGGGATAAGCCGTACGCTGAAAGCTTGCTTATCAGGCCAGCATGCCACACTCTATCGAAGGCCTTCGAGACATCCAGGGATACAGCAAGCGCTACCCCATTTTTCTCGAGGGCCTCGCCCCATACATGCGTGGCATACACTAGAAGGTCCCCTGTCGATCGATTTTGGCGAAACCCGTACTGTCGGTCGCTGAGGAGATCATTTTGCTCTAGGTATGCCATGAGGCGCGAGTTCAATATACGCTCCATAGTCTTGCAGAGTATGGAGGTTATTGAAATCGGCCGATAGTTAGTTGGATCAGCACGACTGCCTTTTTTGGGCACGGGCTGCACGTTGGCAAGCTTCCAGGATTTGGTTTAGATATCACAGTGATAAGGTTATTTATGTAGGCAATCAAAGGCTTATTGCTAGATAGGCCTAGTTTCTACTAGGTATCAGATACCGTATCTGTAATACTAGAGGTGATGGCAATAAACCACAAGGTACCAGGGTAGCATAGGACAGAGCAGGATACTAGGAGGGTTTATGAGGTACCACCCAGTATGACTGTAGTTATAACTATATAAGAAACTAGCTGACCCACGCAGCTCCGCCCGCGCTGTGTTTACGTTAACTAAACTTTTAATAACAGACACTCGCATCGAATACATAACCTCCTTTTTTATAGTCGGTTAAAAACTGGGACCCACTTTTTACTTGCTCTCCGAAGCACGGACCCGTTTAGTTCAAATGGCGTTAAACGGTCACCCATCTATTTAATGACCTTACCTAACGTTGCTTAACCCGATCGATTACAAAACCTTGATAACAACTCTCTATGAGTGTTCCCTTACTAATATTTATTATAATTATGAAGAAAAATTGATAAAATCGGACCAAGCGTATAATCAAGTACCCGTTTTGACTTTAATCCCCTCTGCCAAAAGAACCGTGCTAGATTACGGGACAAAAAGTATCCTATGTCCTACCTCGTAGTAAGATCTCAAATCATGCCAAGTTTCATTTGAATCCATTCAGTAGTTTCGGCGTGATGCTCAGCCGTGATACAGACAAATAGACAGACAAAAATTAAAAAAATTACATTTTCGGCCTCAGTATCGGTTATAGAATGCCCTCCAAATATAATTTTCAAAATATCTTCAATGTACAGACCTGTTACAGTTTTATTATAAGTATAGATATGGGCGCTCCGTAGTGTGCATATAATCTGTTGCAATCTATACACAATCCGTTGATTTAGGAACACAGGCAAGGTCACTCGTAGATGAGTGACCGCTTTGTGGCATTTGTACTGAGCGTCTCCGTGCTTCAGAGGGCAAGTTTAAAGTCGGTCCCAGTTGTCTTTTATACGCTATCTAAAACCAAAAATAGCCTAAACCCCTTCGCACACTAACACATTCGTATCTGAATAGAAGGACTCTTGACTAGCACCACCAAGTTTGTGGTTTGAAGCAAATAAAATATCTGTTGCTTGCATAGTTTTATTCAACCGTTTTACATAAATAATTCTTATTCTAGGTAAGTAAAGTTGTTTATTGTATATCAGAACCGAATATTCTACGAGCCAATCGGTCTGAGATAGTTCTGCCCTATGATGTCTGCTGGATATTTGCAGTCTTTCCAGGCATCTGCACTTATTATAAACGGACCCGCGCCGGGGAGTAGCACTGAAAATGCAACCATGTATGTAATGCATCAGTAGAAACCTAAGAAAAATATAAATTTATGGATGAACTCAAATCAAAGTAAGATAGAGACCTATTAACTTTAACTTGGGTTCTTGAGAAATTTATTCGATGAAGATAGTTCTCAAAACTAAGTTCTTGTATTTTATGTTTTTTTTTGTACGTATTGTTAAATTTACATGTAACTTTTGGTGTACAATAAAGTGTATTTATTATTATTATTATTATTTATGAAACGAAAGAATATTAACTTTATTTGTGACATCTTGCCATTTGTGGCATTCTATTGCAAGTTGAAATACCAATGGGCAAGCTACGTCACGCCACGAACTCATAACCCGTGCCTTCCTCTTGAACCCCCTAGGGGTTCCACGAATACTCGCAAGTCCTCTTGGTCCCAGGGGGTGCAAGAATAGTTGCAGAATTATAATTTCACTTGAACCCCCTGAGTCAAAACTGGAATATTATGTAATATCCGATGTAGAAGAAAGGTTCTGGAGTGGCGACCACGAACCGGAAGACGCAGCGTAAGCAGGCATCCCACTAGATGGACTATATGGAAGATATTGTAAAAATCGTGGTTAACTGATGCAAATGGCTAACTGTCGTTCATTGTGGCGTGTTATGGGGAGGCCTATGTTCAGCAGTGGACGTCTTCCGGCTGATAATAATAATGATTATGGGGATTACGCCATAATCAATAATATAATGCTCTTAAGCATTCCCGTACAGTGCGCGGAGATACAGACTGGATTGGAGGATATTGTATTATTTTTATAATCTCACCAGTCATGCCCGGAATTAATGTGACGTTGTATTTATCGTCTTGCAACACCAGCCGCCAGCTGTCGTCTAATGTCGTCACTGTCAGTTTAGTGCTGTTCGCTGCCACTTCCAGCGTTAAGTTGGCACCCAAATATTTAATTCCTGAAAAGGAATAGGTATTTCATGGTCATCATTATTATTCAATGATCAGCATAAATTATATTTTTGGTTTAGTTACACACATTATTTAACTAATAGAAGCAGAGCTCAACTTCTGAAATAGTTTGGTCTAAAGTATTTTAGTTAACATTCTCGGCCAAAGTCTAAGAAGACTTTGATTTTTTTTATCAATTAGGTACACAGTTTTAGCGGTTATATATCAATACGGTCCGGAGAGCCTGGTCGGATTTCAGGATTCCCTTATATTTTTTTTAGGTAAGTACTTACACAATTTGATAAATATATGGGTACAGTGGTCCACTGTATTTAATATCTTGATCTTTCATCCCCAGCAAAAATTTATCATATTTTAGACTTTTAAATTTCAATAAACGTTGTAAATTGAAAATGATGATCCTGTGTAAAAATCTTCGTAAGATATATGCGTAATAAAGAATGTATTTTTTTATTACCTCTAACCGTCAACTTGGTGACGTCAGGCGGTAACTGAGGCTTGTTGATTTCCAGCCGGTCCAGGTGTATACCGACGCCGGCGTAGCCGAAAACCAACGTCTGAAGGAACCCGCCCATGCCCGTCAAGAAGTTCACGGCACCTATCTTCGGTCGACGCAGTTCACTCCACACCTGGATTGATAACGACCAATATGTTTTTGTTTTCATTTACTTTAGTGAACAGACAAGCAAAGCGTTCGCCTGAGCACCTACCTATAGACACCTGCAATGCACTGCCGATAGCCACCCGAGACATTAGTTTTTATGTGTCTTGTGTCCGGTAATTTCACTAGCTACAGCGCCCTTCACATCGAAATGCTGCAATGTTTACACATTGCTGCATCGCTAGATACATTTGACACTTCAGTCAAACCACACTTGCACAAGGGATGTCCACTAGTGACACACACACAGGGCCCAAGAAAAATAAAAAGACAGGTCCATGACGTCTAAGGGAAACAGAGTAGTAGATTGTTTGGGATATCAATACTTAATTGTCTCTAAGAGATCCTACCTACTCCTCACATTGTTTTACCTATTACTGAGTGCTGAGTTGGTATAAAACTCCTCACAACACTTCGCCATTCGTTTCTATCTGTGACATAGTGAAGGCTGTTCTGAATAATGACGGATTTCCCAATGGGCTAGGTAGCCTATAGTCGTAGACGACAAATTTTCTTAAGGTACGCGTCCATTGGAACGCTCCGGACGCAACGCACGCACGGCACGCAACGGATATTTTTTTGGATATTTTACGTATTTTATTTAACGGATTTTTTTTTTTTAGTTTGCTTTCTATGATTTTACATAGCGCTGCGTCATTATCCGCGCCGGCATTTTCCGATGCGGGCCGTCAAAATCATAGAAAGCAAACTAAAATCCGTTGCGTGCCGTGCGTGCGGTGCGTCCGGCGCCAGCCAATGGACGTGTACCTTTAGGCGACAAATTGTTCGCAGACACAATAAGGGCATGTCATGGCAGTTGCCACTAGTGGCAGAGTGCAAACAGACATATTCACAAATGGTTGTCCTGCGTGTTAATGAAATCCACGACCTACTGGGTAGCGACCTGGGTGTCTAACCACTAGATCGACGAGCCCGACAAAAATAAGGCTATTTGGTTCAGCCTATAGGCGGCATTTTTGTAAATCCGCCGCTGGTTTTGAATTCTAGTATTTAGATATCGCGGATACTCACTTTGAAGGGTTCTCTGACGTATCCCTCGTAGCTCTTGTTGAACAAGTCCCGAGCCTTGTCCTCATGACCCGCCCGCAGCTGGCCGATGGTGTGCATGCTCCACGTCATCGCGGGGCCGCTGTCTCTCGTCACGGTCGCGTAGTACGCCAGGTCGTTCACCCTCGTCGTACTAAGGGTGGAATTAATATTGGATGGTCAATCCCACTTCTGAATCAAATCCACTTCTGAGGTAAAGTTCAATTACTATTATATATTTATACTTAATAATGAGCACCATTCGTAGATATGATGACCTTTTTTGCCATCGGGAAGGACACCTTCAAAGGTTAGTCTCAGTAGGAGCAGAGGCCGGCTTGTGTGGGATCTTTACTCACTAAAACCTCCTGGGTGGCCTTAGTCGACGCTAATATACGTTAACGACCTACCCACCACTAATAAATCAGTTGTAAAGTTTGTAAGCGGTGGCGTTATAAGAGGTAGTATTATTTTTTTAAATGATAAGTTCTTGTAGACGGGCCTGCTGGTCTAGTGGTTAGACACCCTGGCTACCCAATAGGTCGTGGATTCGATTCCCACCAATTGTCTGAGTGTTTTATCTATCTAGTATGTATTTACAAAAAAAGTACGTATACAAGTATTAGTGTCAGTCTTCTGGTTACCATAGTACAGGCTCTGCCTAGTTTGGAATCAGATTACCGTGTGTGGTTTGACCCGTGATATTAATACTATTAATGTACCTACCTCGAACCGTCAGCAGCGGAAACAAAGGATCAGGAGGAGTGAAGTGACACTGGTAGCCGGCGTACTCCGGGTGGTAGTCCAGCTCGGCGTCGTACGGTATCCCAGCAGGGCAGTGAGTGTTATATACAACAAGTGTGAAGTGACGCACGTGTTCATGGCGTACTGCAGCGGGTACCCCAGCAGCACGGCGTCGGCCTGCTTGACGCGGGCGCCGCGCTGGTAGCCGGCGTACTCCGGGTGGTAGTCCAGCTCGGCGTCGTACGGTATCCCAGCAGGGCAGTGAGTGTTATATACAACAAGTGTGAAGTGACGCACGTGTTCATGGCGTACTGCAGCGGGTACCCCAGCAGCACGGCGTCGGCCTGCTTGACGCGGGCACCGCGCTGGTAGCCGGCGTACTCCGGGTGGTAGTCCAGCTCGGCGTCGTACGGTATCCCAGCAGGGCAGTGAGTGTTATATACAACAAGTGTGAAGTGACGCACGTGTTCATGGCGTACTGCAGCGGGTACCCCAGCAGCACGGCGTCGGCCTGCTTGACGCGGGCGCCGCGCTGGTAGCCGGCGTACTCCGGGTGGTAGTCCAGCTCGGCGTCGTACGGTATCCCAGCAGGGCAGTGAGTGTTATATACAACAAGTGTGAAGTGACGCACGTGTTCATGGCGTACTGCAGCGGGTACCCCAGCAGCACGGCGTCGGCCTGCTTGACGCGGGCGCCGCGCTGGTAGCCGGCGTACTCCGGGTGGTAGTCCAGCTCGGCGTCGTACGGTATCCCAGCAGGGCAGTGAGTGTTATATACAACAAGTGTGAAGTGACGCACGTGTTCATGGCGTACTGCAGCGGGTACCCCAGCAGCACGGCGTCGGCCTGCTTGACGCGGGCGCCGCGCTGGTAGCCGGCGTACTCCGGGTGGTAGTCCAGCTCGGCGTCGTACGGTATCCCAGCAGGGCAGTGAGTGTTATATACAACAAGTGTGAAGTGACGCACGTGTTCATGGCGTACTGCAGCGGGTACCCCAGCAGCACGGCGTCGGCCTGCTTGACGCGGGCGCCGCGCTGGTAGCCGGCGTACTCCGGGTGGTAGTCCAGCTCGGCGTCGTACGGTATCCCAGCAGGGCAGTGAGTGTTATATACAACAAGTGTGAAGTGACGCACGTGTTCATGGCGTACTGCAGCGGGTACCCCAGCAGCACGGCGTCGGCCTGCTTGACGCGGGCGCCGCGCTGGTAGCCGGCGTACTCCGGGTGGTAGTCCAGCTCGGCGTCGTACGGTATCCCAGCAGGGCAGTGAGTGTTATATACAACAAGTGTGAAGTGACGCACGTGTTCATGGCGTACTGCAGCGGGTACCCCAGCAGCACGGCGTCGTCCTGCTTGACGCGGGCGCCGCGCTGGTAGCCGGCGTACTCCGGGTGGTAGTCCAGCTCGGCGTCGTACGGTATCCCAGCAGGGCAGTGAGTGTTATATACAACAAGTGTGAAGTGACGCACGTGTTCATGGCGTACTGCAGCGGGTACCCCAGCAGCACGGCGTCGGCCTGCTTGACGCGGGCGCCGCGCTGGTAGCCGGCGTACTCCGGGTGGTAGTCCAGCTCGGCGTCGTACGGTATCCCAGCAGGGCAGTGAGTGTTATATACAACAAGTGTGAAGTGACGCACGTGTTCATGGCGTACTGCAGCGGGTACCCCAGCAGCACGGCGTCGGCCTGCTTGACGCGGGCGCCGCGCTGGTAGCCGGCGTACTCCGGGTGGTAGTCCAGCTCGGCGTCGTACGGTATCCCAGCAGGGCAGTGAGTGTTATATACAACAAGTGTGAAGTGACGCACGTGTTCATGGCGTACTGCAGCGGGTACCCCAGCAGCACGGCGTCGGCCTGCTTGACGCGGGCGCCGCGCTGGTAGCCGGCGTACTCCGGGTGGTAGTCCAGCTCGCCGTCGTACGGTATCCCAGCAGGGCAGTGAGTGTTATATACAACAAGTGTGAAGTGACGCACGTGTTCATGGCGTACTGCAGCGGGTACCCCAGCAGCACGGCGTCGGCCTGCTTGACGCGGGCGCCGCGCTGGTAGCCGGCGTACTCCGGGTGGTAGTCCAGCTCGGCGTCGTACGGTATCCCAGCAGGGCAGTGAGTGTTATATACAACAAGTGTGAAGTGACGCACGTGTTCATGGCGTACTGCAGCGGGTACCCCAGCAGCACGGCGTCGGCCTGCTTGACGCGGGCGCCGCGCTGGTAGCCGGCGTACTCCGGGTGGTAGTCCAGCTCCGCGTCGTAGGGCAGCGTGAGGCTCCACGCGACGTCAGCCCAGCGGTCCGGCTCGTGGGCCATGTAGTAAGCGCGACATACGCACGACACGTACCTGTCGAGGATATAGGACCATTAGCATTTCCACTGTGGTATTTGACGTTTATGTAGTTCACTAAGAATCGCCCCACGGAAGAATAATGACAAGTTTATAGTAATAGGTTTTAGGTTGACCTAAGTCCTGTCGTTCTTCGGAGTCGCTGGACGTTCGGGGTGTGGGCCAATGGACGTCCATTGAGTACGGTGGCGACTCCGTGGAAGACGGCGGCGGGGTTGTGACCCCCGTTCCCGTGAGCACCGTGACTGGTTCCCGGGGGGCTACAATGCGCCCCCCCGGTGGCGGGCTCAAAGGCAAGGCACTGAGGGGCCCCTGGTGCAGATCCCACCGGAGAGGCCTGGGCCTGGCCCCTCTCATGTGCCGATGCGACAGCCGCGGGGATTTAGTGGGTAAGAATTTCACATACCCCGGTCGAGCCCCACAGCTCCTGAAAATCTTATGAAGATTTCCCCCGCGTCAAAAAAAAGAAAGTAAGTAAGTAGGTACTGTTGTTTTATTCAGCTGCTCTCGAGACAAGCCAGGGGTTAACTAGCAAAGAACAACTATATGCTACTTACTGTGCTAAGTAAAGTGAGTATCCGGCAATTACGTTTGTGAATACTGAGTTGTTGACATTCTTGTGATCTTCGTCTGGGCCCATCACATCTGAAATATTGAACATTTTTAATTAGAGTAGGTACAGTACTCACAATGGATCTTTGTGTGTCTGAAGTTGGGTATTGCGAAACATAGCGCAACTACAGTCGTGAGTTGTCAATACAAAAACACAAAAATAGCTACTGCGCAGCGTTTTGCAACCAACTTCAGACAAGATCCGTTGTGAATACTGTAACCGGTAGGTATAGTGATTGCCAACATCAAGAAGTGAACACATTTTATGAAATTTTTTTCATGAACAATTTCTTATTCGGTGATAGATGCAGTTACATCCAAATCCAATTCGAAATTGTCCCCAGAAAGGTTTTATAAAATGTATAATGTGTGTGTCTGGGCAATCACTATACCGGTTACCTTAACATTTATAAAATGTACTGCAGATATGTGGCCCAATCTAAAGCCGTGCACCGCGGTATACGAGATCGGAAGTCAGGAAAACAGGAACTGGCTATTTGCTTGCAATCTGTAGTCCCCAGTCGGACTTAACCGATTTTGAGCAAGAGTTTCATAGGTTAATAGCTTTATGTGTGCAAGGTCAATAATAAAGTTCTTACTAGAAATATCGTAAAGTCCAGTCTCGAAGTTGATAACGGCTCGAGACGCCCAGAAGTCAGCGATATTTGTTACGATGTCACATCCGCCATGCTGAAAATATAAGGTTTATTATGAAGGATCTTGTGAAAAATAAAAAGTAAAATGTACAGGTCACAATAGCTCCTAAGAAAAGATACTCAATCTATTCCTATATTTCTGTGACTTCATCCTTACTACACCGCCATCTTTCGGGTGATTTAGTAATGGCCACAAAAAAATGGCGAACGAATCGAACTAACTGGTCTTGTCATTATACTTAATGCTACTTCTACACTGCACCTAATACTTACATCAGGACTTCCCAACAAGGGGGGCCTAGAAGAAATTTCCAATCTATTATATGCCTTTATTTTGACCTCCTGATACGACACTCCTCCCACTTTTTCTACAACCTGCTTCATAAAACTTTGCCTTGGTCTTCCTCTTCCCTTTTTCCCTTCTATTTTACTTTCCACTATCGTTTTAAAGAAAATGTCGTGTCGTATAAAGAGGCCAATCAGATTTCCTCCTATTTTCAAATCTTAAAATTTCTCTTTCTTCATTAACCAATTCCAAAACTTCCTCCTTCATCTTCCTTTCTGTCCAACTTATTCCCTCCATTCATCTCCAACGACACATCTGTGTTAGGGTACTGCTTAAAAAGTACTACCTTCAGCCAGTCCTCGTCCCTGGTGGTGGCGAGGTACTGCCTGGCGGCGAAGGCCACGCAGCCGCTGATGTGCTGCTGGTAGACAGCCACCTCTGGACAGCATGGCTGCGTCACCTCCATGCCTGTGTATGCACTCTCCCATGGAAATCTGCGCATGAAAACCCACTTTCTTATAACGTCTTATGAAAAAAAATATAGGTACATATATACCTACCTTATGTAAAACTTTCAGGATGATTGTCAAAGTTAAAGTTTCAGTCGTGGTTCTTAGGTATTCCGAAAAAGAACGATAGGCCTTAGTGGTCCTTGACTTAGGTATTTCGAGTGTTGCCTCCACTTTTTACCTATAAGCTTCTTAGGTTCTTGAACAAAACTTTTTTTTTACCAGTCTATGTACGGGCTTTCTGAGGTTTTCTGTCTGGATTCTTGATGAATTACTGACTAATATCAGTGCTGTTGTAAGATGTATGATCAGGGGATAACTGCCGAATGCGGCTGGGCGAAAAATAAATGAAGAATAGAAAATTGATTGGAAGTCCAGACAAAACAGAATAGTCAGATTTCTCTGTCTGAAAACTTTGTACCACGTACCTGTATTAGTACCTAAAGAAAGTAGGGCCAATTTAAAAGTTCACATTTGACACTTCATCAAAATTTAACAAAATAACCTTGTAACGGGGAGCATAAAATATTATTAATTTTTTTGAAGTCAGAACTGCACAATTGCTTAACTTTTTTCAATTACGATTAGGTACATATTTATTGTAATAATGACAAAAGAAACAGTCAGAACAAACTAATTGACAGATGTCAAATGTGATCTATTAAATTGCCCCTACATTAGTCTTAAAGTAAACAAGACATGCAGGCAGCTCACCTGTAACCTTTATGCCCAGTCATCTTGGCTAGACGTGCTGCGACATATGCTTTATCCAGGCGGTATTGGAGAAGCGTGTGCGCATATCGAGGGTACAGCAGGAGGATGGACGGGAACATCCAGGTCTCAGAGTCCCACATGTTGTGACCTGATGAGAGAAGACCAAGCTATGAACGCTGCGCTGATAATAAGTAACTATATCAAGTACATCTGGCTTACCCTGGGAACAATGAAAATTTCAATTTTGGATCGAAAGGAGTTGTTGTAAAATGGGCTAGGAATATGTACACCACCTCAAAAAATCGAGAAAAATCCATAGAATCCGGGAAAAATATAAATATTTCGTTTAAATTACTATTATTGTTGTAATTTTGATTATAATTATCATTTATTTTATATCTATATTCAACATGGCGTCCTATGATGGCGTCTCACTGATGTCGAATTGAACTGTCAGCCAGCCAGCTGTCAATAGCTACTGCTGCTGTCATACTTGTCACCGTTGGTTGTGTGCATGTATTGTATGTAGTGAATTGATTAACATTGATATTTTAATTATTAAAATGATGTATGAGAAAACAGAAACAAAAATACAAAGAGTACTCTAATAAAAATACTTATAACGCCATTGATAATAAAAATGACACATGACAGTGACACTTTTCCGCCATGCCAGTTTTATGTAATGTGTTGCAATTTTAAGTAAAAATTCTTAAGTTTTACAAGCAAATATAACCAAATTAAAGTAAATGGACAATTAAAAACTGTTTTATGTGTGTTTCCCTATTTTAGAGTATAGTGTACAAAGTCCTAGCCCAGGCTCCATACATTTTGGAACATCTCTTTTATATCAGTTTACAGATTTAATTGTTGTTCTAAGTAAAAAGTGATCTATGCAAGAGAACATTCTGGTAGCCTGGTACCATAGTGTTAGACATTCTGCTGCCCAGCAGCAAATGTAAACTGAAGGACACTTGAAATCAAACTAAGTACTTTTATGGATTTTATCGCGGTTTATATTAGATTTTACTATCCCGACGTTTCGAATCCTTTGCAGCACCCATGGTCACGGGAGGACTCTGTAGTAGGTACTTTAACTGGTGAAATTACCGGAGGTCACTTATTAGGTGAATGGCCAGCTCGTTTAGTAAATGAGTTGAATTAAAAATAGGTCCAAATGCTTTAAACTAGAATATTAGATAAATGATGAACATAACGCTAAAATAAAAAGAATACTATCGAATAAATAAAGATTATTTCTAGATGATAGTAATATGATATGGCCCAAATAAGTTGTGTGGTCAAATAAATGTTTTTCTTCTTCTTCTTCTTCTTCTTCAAATATTAGGTAGTTTTAAAGCATAGTACCTTCGTAATCCTCAAACGTTCCTCCGCTGGCGAGACCCGTAGGGCTAAGTCCATAGAACCGGTCTAGGGGCTGAAACGACTCCTCTGAGGGCAGGGAACTTAGAAAATAGTACCATATGCCGTTAGCTATTTTCGCCTGCAAATGATATAAAATTCTAAATACTTTTCAGACATCACAAGAATGTCAAAACTATTCTTATCAGAAAATAAGGTGACGACGTGCGTATAATAAACTCGGCTGAAAATAAAATGTGCTATCGCCGACACGAGCGGTGTACCAGTTTTCAATCAAAATCGTTTGTACGACTTTACGTGCGCTTACCCCGCTAGTGGGTACTATCTCGGACACGAACGGTGTACCAGTTTTCAATCAAAATCGTTTGATCATTGTGACGTGCGCTTACCTCGCCCGCACGTACTTTGGGCCAGCTCGTGCAAGCGATTGTCGTCCTAAAGGTGATACACCGCTTGTGACCGAGAGTAGGTACTTATACCTACGCAAACCTCAGAGTAAATAGAAACGCAAGCGGTAGAATTATTTATGTAAATCATTGTATATACAGGATGGAATTTTGTAATGCCACCTGAAGGGGAAGTACTCTTAATACTGTAGATAGAAAATTTTACTCAAAGAAAACATTTCTTTATTTTATAAAAGAAAGAAAGCTGCATTCGAAATTTTTTAAAAATTCACTTGCCGCACCCGGTATTCGAACCGACTAAAATCTCTAAATGTTGAACCCTGTACTTTTATTGCATCGATCGTTAGGGTCAATTATAAGGATGAAATCTCTCTAACAAACTTCATAAATTAAATAAAAGGAAATCAATGAAATCTTAAATTATTAATTCAATGGATCAAGTTAAAGCACTTTTACTCATAGATCCATCTGTTTACTTATGTTATTAATTAATAATTATCATTGACGTCATTTATCCATTAAAATGACGTATTACTATTTAGATAAGACGATTGCAATTTGCACGTGTTTGTAATGCAGACTGTAAGGCACAAAATGACAAGCCCGCTGAGTTTCTTGCCGGATCTTCTCAGTTGAGGCCGCGTTGTGATCCGGTGGTAGCTTTTAAAAAAATGACCATTCTAAGCCTATTGGAAATCAATATTTTTGAATTAAAATTTTGGTTAAAAGAAATTGTACTCACCAACTCCAAGTTCCCTTCAATGTCGACCCCGCCCTGGTTGTAGAGCTGGTGCCACTGCACCACGTGTTTTTGGAACAACTCCTCACCATCTTCCTGCAGTACTAATGATCATGTTTTACTATACGTGCACAGATACATGTACGGTCATCATTTGCAGCCGATTGACGTCCACTGCTGAATAAATGCCTCCCCCTTAGAAGGGAGGGGTTGCCATAATCCCCACGCTTGGCAGGCGGCTTGGGGATTGCAGTATAGGTGGAAGATAAATCCAAAAGAAAGAAGCTGCTGCCCGTCTTCCTGTTCTCGCTTAGTCGCCTCTTACGACACTCAACGAGAGGAGATGGAGGGATGTAATTCTAACCCGGCACCCCACGGGTATTGGTACTGTACGTGCACAGATAGGGACTATACGTGCACAATTACGATATTATAAGTGCACAGTTTAAATATTATACCTACGTGCAGAATGTAGATACTATACATGCACAATTTAGATTGGTTTAATATCTTTGTTATAATTAACTTATTGAAGAGCCGAGCAGGACGTGAGCTTGATGGTGTCTCACCATGCCACTCATCACCGAAGATATCAATAAATGAGTCGTTTAAGTCCGGTAATTTCTCCAGCTACAGATCTTCATACTGCCGATTTGCGGCAGAGAATCTAACAGTGTTGCTACACCTTTTTTTTTGACGTGGGGGAAATCTTCGGGGCTCGACCAGGGTATGTGAGAATCTTACCCACTAAAACCCCCGCGGCTGTCGAATCGGCACATGAGAGGTCTCTCCTTTGGGATCTGCACCGGGAGCCCCCCTAAGAAAGCTATTGGGGAGTAACGAAATCTTTGTAAACAAATCTCTAAAAACATTTAAATTCACCTTTAATCAGCTCCTCTCTAGCCACAGTCTTATTCTTATCCGCGGTCATTGCAAAAGTGAAGACCCTGGAACCTTGCTGAGGCACCACCAAATGGTCAGGCACCGAGGTCCAAAAAGCGCAAACATCAATCGGTAGCGGCTGAAAGGTTAAGTCCTCAGACTCTCGCGTCTGCCCGCAAGAACTCCATATGGTACGGCCGTTAATGATCTCAGGAACAGGGTCTTGGAATGTAATATCTTCGCTTTGAGGTCCCGGCATCAGTTTCACGGCTATCCAGATCTCTTCGTAGATGTGGTTCGGGTCTGTAAATCAATTAGTCTGATATTATATGAGTTGTAAAATTCAAATAAAAATCTCTTGGCCATCATATAATAAAGAATTTCCGCGAAATTATAACTGATATTTTATTCAAGTAGTACATACTCATTTATAATCGTACAGTTATTTTTTGTCGTAAATAGTATGATAGTGAATCATATCCGGTATTACAACCATCATAATACCAATGGAATAAAAGTCGTTCGTTCGTTAATTTTATTAATTGGGGTATGAAATATTGGGTACGATAGAGGTTCATAATAGAGTTCCACCGCACAAGCTCAGTTACTGTTACACTCACAAACGCCATTTTTAATTTAATTTCATTCAATTTATTTTAACTATTGGAGCCGTTTATAATTATTTTCGATTATTGTATACGAGATAATTGATATCCTTACTCACTATCCGCGTGTTAAGTATTAATGGGCCTTAAATCATGATCATTAACTATAAATGACGTTTTTTAGGTGCGGCGGTTAATCTATAATAAAATATTAATTAATGCCTCCCACAAGTGCTTGCATAGACACAAGTGCACTATTTCTTCTTTTATTCTTACGGTCCTATGGCATGTAGTACTAACACGACTGGAGCTCTCTCCAGGCGCAGGAACATCTTTTTACCAATAGCCATCCAAATCATGGATCGGCTTACTTTTCAATCAGGTTCCTAGCGAGTACCGAGCCCCTGATTGCCGGTTTGCAAAGCAAGCGGTTTCCCACCGTGCGTGCCTCGAAGGCTAACATAGTTACAGTAATAGTTAGTTACCATAGTGAGTTTTAGAATCCACTTGAATCTGATTGACAATAGCTCTCGTGTAGAACCTATGAGCGTATATCCTTTGCGTCACTACGGACCGATCTCTATCGACTCTCACTTTAAAGACCCCGTCCTTTGTATCCAAACTGTAAACAGGACTGTACGGGTAATGAGTTAAGGTGGAGTTTAGCCTGATGTTCGCCCATCCGGGGATCCTGGCTCGGTGGCTGTAGCCTTGGATGCCGTTGTACAGCCCGTTCATGTAGACTGTGTCGCTGAATACGTTGGTCGCGATGTGGCCATTGCCGATTGAAGGCATAAAGCGGGCGTTAGATGGGAGGCTGTGGAATAAGAAGTTAGTGACGTCATAATTTATTTATTAGTACACATACACTTGGAAAATTGCATTGTACTGCTGTTAGAAATCTTAGACATAAGTACTATCGCGGACACAAACGGTGTACCAGTTTTCAATCAAAATTGCACTTGCCGCACGTATTTTGGGCTTCCCATCCTAAAGGTGATATACAGCTTGTGACCGCGAGAGTACCTAGTAGGTACGTTATAGTCATTTTTTTTTGTTTAACCACAGTCTCCTGAACAATGAAACACAGCAATGTTTACACAATGCGACTTATAGCCATTGAGGTACTAGAGAAGCCATCACAACTAGTTCTCTATAACTCCTGACCGATATGACCACAGCGGCCAATCATTCACAAGATCAGTCATTTACGCGGGAGATATAGTGCATAAGTGCTTGCGTAGACACATGTGCACTCACTCACACTCACTCTTCCTTCTCTCTCAATTTGATGGGACGGAAGACCGACACGATCGGCAAAGGACCGACTTTTAACATGCCTGAATGGATCATCTTATTTTCGGCACAATCAGGTGATCAGCCTGCATTGTCTTTACCAGTACAACAATAGTTCGCGGCAGAATTAGTGACACCGCTCTTTTACCAGAAGACCTAGTACTTAATAAATGGGTACGTCTTTGTGAGCATCCAGGTATAGAGGTACCACCGCAGCTCATAATGTACTGCCGCAAGCAGCGATGTGTAATCGTTGCTGTATTCTACTAAGAAAGGTACTGTGGGTGTCCCCCTTAAAAGAGAGGGGTTGTTATAATCCCTACGCTTGGCAGGCGTCTTGGGGATTGCAGTATAGCTGATAGGTAATCCAATAGAAACACGTTGCTACCCGTCTTCTGGTTTCCCCTTAATCGCCTCTTACGAAACCCAATGGTAGGGGTCGGGAGGGTGTTTATCATACCCGGACACACCACGGGCTTACTTACATACCCGGTGATAAACAATACGTCGGACATAAGTGTGTGTGTGTGTGTGTGTACCATTAGACGAAAGTCCTGCATATCTCGTAATTTAGGTACTTGAGTAAAAGGCCTACCTTTCCGTACAAGTTAGGCATGGAGTACAGAAAGAAACGCCTTTCAAAATAATAATAGCTTTATGACAACTGTTCATTATGTATTAAATTTCCTTAAGGCGCTAACTGAAAGAATAGTTTTTTTTTACTCCTCACAGAATATCTATGTTCTACGTCGCATGATAAAATAATTAGAAAAGACGTCTTATTGCCGCACTGAGAGTCCACTAATGAGTCATTATCTCATTTCTTAGTGGGTATGGATTACGTATTGGAATCTACACTTAGTTACGAATTATCTAAATGAGTCAGTACCAAACTTACAATTATGAATAGAATTTAAATTAAAAAAAGACCTGTAAGTAGAAAAGACGTGTGGCGATGGACTAATATCCTCAGTTTCCTCTCTCCCGCTCTCCGAGGTGTTGCTACTAGCGCCCCTCGTGGCCAGCACCAGAACCACCGCCCCGGCCACTCCAAGCACGCCCAACATCGCCGCTGCCTGCTTATTGCGCGCCAAAAAGTGCCACATCCAAACAATATTAATCTTTGTCACGTAAGAAAAATAACCTCTTTACTCACTTCCAAAAACACTTTTTACTTATTGCGCGCCAAAAATTGCCACATCCAAACAATATTATTCCTTGTCACTTTCAAAACACAACCTCTTTGCTTCCGAATACAAATACTGGCTGTGAAACGTCAAAATTGTAATAACATAATTTAATTTGAATTTCGAATAGAATGCGAAGCTGTCAGTATATCGCGCCTCGCCCGTCGCGACGTCCGGTAGCATTGGTCACACCATTACTAGGTGTATTTTTTCTGTGGTCACACCCGCTCATGCAGCGCCTGCACTCAACAAGAGTAGATTACACGACCTGTGACCTACATGGCGCTCATGACTGTAGGTACTATTAATAATTAATTATTAGGGTTATCGCTTTGCTTTTACGACTATCTCGTTAGCACATTGTAAGCAGATATTATGTAGTTATTTCTATTTTAGGCATTGAAAATCCTATTAAATATTCAAATTGCTATAAGTTGTAGATAATAAGTATGCTTCATAATTCGATTTTAAGTTTAATTATTTATTTCATTACTTACCTACTTGTTTTGCAAGTGTCGCATATTCAACTGGTTAGTGGGGGAACGCCCAAAAGTGAAACGTCTCGACTAGAGAATAGAGAAGTGGTTACCGTAATCAGCAGATTGTAACCAATTATCATGCCATCTTCGAGTTTTGTTCTTGTTTTCCATGAGGAGTTGCTATTTTAGATAAGGGATCTGATTTAGCTGTCGGCATAGTTTTCTTTTTGCCTGAGTGCCCCAGGCGGAGGATTATGTTTTACGAGAGTATGTATGTAAGTATGCATGTATGTATTTCTTTGGCACGGCCTACAGCCCAAACCATTAGATGAACAGTGACTTAGAATATGTCGTTAGATTCGTCTTAGGTGCATGAGTGAGTGAGTAGTTGCGTAGTATAGGCTATATATATTTAAAAAAACCGGTCAAGTGCGAGTCGGACTCGCGCACCGAGGCGAGGGTTCCATACCATCCTTGGACGTATTAAAGTTATTTTACAATTAATCTAACACCTCAGATAGCAAAAGTACTTATTAAGATTTGATAGTTCTATTATAACTTTACATGTTCGAACTTTTTATAGAGCATAGCGTAAGATGTATTTATATTTAAAAGGTCTTGTCAGTAAATTCTGTCATTACGAAAAATAAAGAGACGTGCCTATCCTAACTTGCTATTACTAATTAAAATATATAGAATCTGCGCATCTGCTGAATTATGTTAGATTTCCAAAAAAATGAACCAAACCGCAAAAATAAGTTTGTTTGTCGAGGTTTTTTAGGCTACTTACTAAAAAGCTATTACTATTGATTGTTTGTTTGTTAATGAAGTTAAAGTGCGAGGACTTCGTAAAGTGTATTTATTATACTTTAAAATTTACTGTGTCATATCATCTTTGGACGTATTAAAGTTATTTTACTATTCGTCTAACGCCTCAGATAGCAAAAAAACCAAACCGCAAAACTAAGTTTGTTTGTAGAGGTTTTTTTAGGATTACTAAAAAACTGTACTATTTAGAATGATAATTTTATTTTTCCTGTAAAATATAGACAGATGTGTATTACCCATAATTATTTCAGATTTTTCCCTCCACAAACTTCGGAGATAAGGGGGGGGGGGTATTTTTTTTTTCATTTTTGATTATCAGCCAAAAACTTCTAACCAAATATAAACCAAAATAAAAATCTGTTTAGAGATGTGCAAATGAAGCCCTTTCATATGATACCCCACTCAATATAGTAGTCTCACTTTGAAATTTAGATGACCCATTTCGACCCCCATTATAAAAAAAGTAAAATAAAAAATATATTTTTTTCATTTTCGATGGGGTTGGGTAATTAAGATCTAAAACTATTCCAAGTTTCAAATTGATAGCATCAGTGGTTCCTGAAATATATAGGTTTGTGACAGACAGACAGACAGACGAAGTCACACCATAAGGGTTCCTTTTTTAACCGACTTCAAAAAAGGAGGAGGTTCTCAATTCGTCTGTATATATATATATATATTTTTTTTTTATGTATGTTCGCGCATAACTCTGTCAATTATGAACCGATTTGAAAAAATCTTTCTTCCATCCATTCTTCAATCCATTGATTGGGTCCCATAAAAAAATTATTGCGTAGTAATAAGTAGTTCCTGAAAAACAAGAATGATGACTGCGCACTGAGAGCTGCAGGAAAGCCTATATCGATGACTTTATGTCGCTTTTTAAGGACAAAAATGGTCATAACTCGGGCATATATTTACCAATTTCAATGATTCTTTTTTTATTCGAAAGAAGAAACCACTGTATTAAAACTGTATGAATTTTATTACAACCAGATAAGAACTTCCTGGAGGACCATGAACGATGTAGAGGAATTTATCTGGTAAAAACCATAAAACTGATGTTCTCCATTACATTGCTCTGACAATTATGAACCGATTGCGATGATTCTTTTTTTATTCGAGAGAGTAAACTGCTATGATGATTCCATGCAAATTTCATTACGACCGGATATTTTTTTCTGAAGAAACATGAATTATGTAAAACTATGTAGACGATAATGTGATCATAACCTACCTAGATAATTTTACGGTTTTCGATGGTTCAATCGTTATATATGAAAATATCACTAAAAAGTTTAAAATAAAATCTTTTTTAAAAAAAAAATGTACCGACTTCAATACACTGAAAAGTATAAAATAATTTAAATATTATTGAAGTTGGTGCCAAATATACACAGCCGGTAAGCTAACACCAACTTCAATAATATTTAAATTATTTTATACTTTTCAGTGTATTGAAGTCGGTACAATTTTTTTTTTTAAAAGATTTTATTACCTTTTAGGTATGGAACCCTAAAAAAAGGCGGCCGTTTTGTATTTTTTTAGTTTCAATAACTACAATATGGGTATCAAATAAAAGGTCCTAACGAGACGAGTTGAAATATTATATATAATTTTACATATGTAGGTATACGTGTTATGTATGTATAATGTAATTTAGGATCATTTTGTTTGTTCGCAGTTCGGCTTTTTATGCTTTTATAATTTATACTTGTTGTTAATTATTTATCAATACTAAAAACATTTAGAATAAAAATTTACTTGATATCTTTTGTTTGGCTTATTCAATTGCGAAGAAATAAAGTTTAGATATTACAGGCAAACATACCACATATTTCCTGAAACTGAAACTAATTTTACGGATTATTAGTTTCATTTCAATGTTTTATATTCGCGTGTAGATCTATCTAACATAATATTACTGAATTAATAAAACAGTTTATCAATCCGTTAAGTGTCAGCCCTAAAGATAGACTAGAGATGTCACTAATTCAATTGTGCTCTTCCTTATTATACTACTAGTCAGGCTTGGTGTAAGTAGTCTTATGGCCACTGGTCAGACTAATTAATTTTATATAAGAATTGGTTATAGTAAACGCTAGGCGAGGAAGGAAACTACGGCAAAGTGCCTATAAAATTGTATGAAGGGTGTTTAAAGAAAGTTACAGGTAAAAGCAGTATAGGCATAAACCTATAATGATGATAATTGCAAACATTCTTGTGTCAGGGCTTTTTCTATTAGCGATAAACTAGAAAATAGGCTAGTCAGCTTCAGAATAAACCAGCTAACAAATAAAGAAAAGCGAATTCGAATTAGTCCATCCGTTAGGAAGCTGCAATAATCCAGATACACACAAACAGCCAAACATAGGTTTTAAAGTTGTACCATCTGTATTTATGAGCAAGCACGCGGTCCGCCTGACGGTAAGCAGTCACTGCAGCCTATAGATGCTAGCAACACCAGAAGAATCACTTGCGCGTTGCCGACCTTTAAGACATTAGATATTAATTATATTGTGTCCGGTAATTTCACCAGCTACAATGTTCTTCACATCCAAACACAGCACGGTTTACACACTGCTGCTTGGCGGCAGAATATCTGACACAGCGGTGGAACCTACTTGGACGGTTCCTTGCAGAAGAAACCATCTAGTAAAAGTAGTAGAAGTTTTTTTTTTGTTTAACGAAAAAAGTATAATAGAACTAGCCTTGAAGATAGTTGAGTTGTACCTACTGCTTATTTAATACCTATAGTATATAATACACTAAGATGCAATACAGTCTAGAATGGAAGACAAAATAATTTATTAATAACACGAAGAAGAAAAAGGGAGAAGAAAGAGGTACTGGAACTTCTCATCAAATCATTGGCGCTCATATTCGTAAGCACCTGTTTTACATTTATAATATAGTAAGCAGTAAATAATTTCCCAGTTAGCTGCTCCAGTGTATTTTAAGTCTTTTTTCTGAAAAACTCCTGTCTCGGGCTGCTGATGAAGTCGTTACAAGAGTCATTTTTGGTCCAAATTTTTAAAGGGGAAAGAAAAATTTCCTAAGTCGCTACTGAGAACTTCCTGAAATAAATAAATTCTTTATTTACCACAAGTACACAGAAATATTAACCAAAACGATTATAGTACATGTTTTACATACTATAGTACTAAATATTTACAGTTTATTTACAAGTATACTTACTTAAACTAGGTAAAAAACTTCCTCCAAGTTGTCGCCGCACTGGGAGGGAAGGGTACCTAAATGACTGGCGGCATTACCTCTTTGTATGGCCAAGCTTATACGTTGGCAGAAAAAGCTACCAGCCCGAACGGTCTCCTGTGACTTCGATAAGTTTGGATGAAATTTCTTTCATCAAACCGTGCGTCTCATGAGACCAAGGCCCCGTGGTTTCCACCGCAAAGGGTGCAAATATATAGCTGGAACCTAGGGCTGCATATTTGCGCCCATTTGCATCACTAGTGGTCGCCGCAGTACTAGTAGTACTTAGATACGATTAACTTTATTATAATGACCTATGGCCCTCACACTAAGCACAGCTTGTATCGAGAAAGGTAAAAATAATGTCCTTTTGCCCGATACGACTACAGAGGCCAATTTTTTACAACCTCAGCCATTACGCAGGTGATATTATGGTGCACAAGTGCATGCGTAGATGCAAGCGCATTCTCTTTTCCTTACCCTCACAATGCGATGAACGATAGTACGGAAGATCGACGCGACCTGTTAGAGATCAGGCGTAGGACCGTCATTTTACAAGTCCATTCGACGCAAGGATATGTTTTTTTTTCAAGACCGGTTTGTATTGTCCTGTGGACGGCATTGCTAAAGAGAGGATCCAGGATGGAGCGAGGTGTTATTTTTAGCCAGAGCCGAAGCTTCACACCACCTGAAAGAAAAATCCAACAACCTTAAGATCACAGAAGTTATCATCATCAACCAGGTGACATCTACTGCTGAACCAAGGCCTCCCCTTAGAAGGGAGGTAATAATCCACACGGTTGCCAGACGTCTTGTGGATTGCAGTATAGGTGGTAGGTAATCCTAGAGAAAGACGCTGCTGCTAGTCTTCTTATTTTCTCCCGCAGTCGCCTCTTACGACACCCAACAAGAGGAGATGGGTTGGTGGGTTGTCGTACACCCCCCACGGGCAACTGAGGCTCTAATATTCACAATTTTCAAAACGATTCCAATGCTATATCGTACGTGATTTTAATCAACACGTGTTGCTTATAAATTGTGGTGCCTCGCCGCGCACGGTGCGCGGGCGCATCAGACCGTGTACCCTCTAGTTCCGCTCTGTTACTTCCAATGACTATGGCGTCACGTTTAGAAACCAACGAATTTTGGCCCGTAATAGGTACAGTCACAGACTGAGTATCATAATGATTTATGATATTTATGCGAATATTACACATTGAAATGAAACTAATTTTACGGATTATATCGCGGTTTATTTTTTTCACGGACGAACTGAGATTGTAAGTAATAATAATAATTGTCAATAATTGTTGTAATTGTTGTAATTGCATAATTGTCTCCGGGACCGTGAGATTGTGTAATTTTATATTCCATTTATTTTCATTTAAACTACTATTTTTACTACTATTTCTTAATAAAAATTATAAAAATTAAAGTACATTTCAAAATATAAAAAAAACGACTTCCAACCGTCTGCGGGAACAGGGTCCTAGCAGACGATGCTCAAGGCTCCAGAAAGAGGATCTTTCTACAATGCTTCGAATATTTACTAGAACAGAAATATTTAGCTTATAAGGTACGCATCTGAAAAGGTGTATGTATGGTGTGTGTGTGCGGGTGTGTCGTTCAAAAGACTCGTTCAGAATTATAGGCTTACAATAACTCCACCAATTTTGAATTCTAAAGCCATAAAGGCTTCGAAATTCAAACCAAGGCCATCATATTTCATGTTTTTAAAACGCGGTATGCACTTTACTAAGTAAACCTCTAATAGGTGCCTACCCTTCACCTTACCCCGACTAATTAATACAATATAGTGAGATATGATTGGTGGAAGATTCAATGTCATTATCCCGGTGGCGGCGGCGGCGCGTGCGCAGCGAAGCGGAGAGCCCTCCGCCGCGCTCCGCTTCCTGCGCGGTCACCCACCTTGCTGCTTGAAGACGCAACCATTCAGTTTTAAAGTTACGGTGACTTGATAGCCAAGATTGGCCCCAATGTTGGGCAAACGCGATCTAGCATGTATTGGTTAAGGTTGGTAGAGATGTTTACTTTTGATCATAGCTAACGACTTGTACGACTTTTTACACTGATTATTATCTAGACTCTGATCCATAGATGTCATAGTTATTAAAATATAATGAAAATCGTGTCAAATAACAGACTTTTTTGCAATCAAACATACATTTAAGTTTATTCCATACAAATGTTTGCAGCAAACTCATTAGATGATATTTAGATTATTGTTTAAATGTATCTTAACTCATAAGCATTTGGCGTATTTCATTAATAATGATGATGATTTTTATTTCTTGCATTAATTACATAAAAATACTTTAAAGGTAAACGTCCGCATAAATATCTAATTAACAATGATTAATGTGTTGTTGGTAAGTAATTTCATTAAATGTTAAGTCATTATTTTATTATTATTAGATTTATTTCGAAATTCATAACAGGTAGGTTTTTATTTTATCTACATACACAAATTACTTCCTACGTACACTTGTAATAATTATTATACACGTCCTGATATAAATGATATCCGTTTGTATTAATGATCGCGATTTCTTTCAAGTTCACTATAGTTACATTTAAAAAAAAAATTAGTTTATGCCCATGTGTGTAACGGTAAAACGGTTTTTTAAACATATAAACATTGTACTTTTCGAGAGCCAATTAAATCCTCTTTTCTTCCTACGCTTCACTGCTCAAGTCTTAAGGAAATAATGGTCAATTTAATAGTTTATGGTAGTTAGGCAGTAGATAGTTAAAGTAAGTAATCTCCCTCCGCCTCAGATGCGAACGCAGCCTATTAAACCTTACTTTGAGTGGGATTTTGCTCCTCTTGGTATAAATGGGTAGGTATAAGTGTTCAGCCCTGCAAATATCTAAGCAACACAACCTTGAGTTCGACGTTGCGGGCAGCGGCGAGTTTCGTATTCACTAACTTTTCTTACCTAGGTAAGAAAAGTTAGTGAGTAAGAAAGGTAGTAAGTTCTCGTGGCGTGGTGGTAGCGCTAGCGCTACCACCACGAGAACTTACTGTTTTCAGTGGCACTACTTATGGTCGAATAGTATAACAGTCAGTTCGACACTGAGCCGGAATGCCATAGTAAATATGGACTTTAACATACGTAACAGCATTAAACTCGACGTTATATTTAAGGCTGGCTCGACGTCGAGCACATCCACGATAGCTTTCGTCAGAGAATTGCATACCTGAGAGTCGATGGTAGCTGAGGTTTCACTGGTTTCGTGTATTTTGCTGCCAGGCACTGCTTCCTCTGTTGTTAATGTGCACCTATATGTTAGCATTCACAATTGCATTAAATTTACTATCAGACGAAATTACGAGCAAGCACCAGCATACAAAAATATTATAAAAGTATCTTCCGTAAATCTATGAAACCGTTTCGAAGCTTTATCCAGACACGAAGATAGACAGAGTTAATACGCTACACGAGAGAGTTAGCTTTTTATGCTTTTAAAGAAAATAAATCTATATCGAGTCACAGTGCCGGCTGTTAAAGGTCCTGCTTCGTTTCCTCATAATGTTTCGCTTATTCGTTTCTGGGATGCTTATCCACTAAAACCATCGCATCGGCACATGAGATGGGGTCGCAGATCCCGGAGGGATTTGCAACAAAAACCTCTCAGTGTCTTGCCTGCCGCGGCGCTTCCAGGAGGCATTATAGCTCCCTCTGGGAACCTGACACGGTGCTCACGGGGACGAGGGTCGCAACCCCACCACCGTCCTCGGAGTCACCGTACCTACGGGTACACGTCTAGGGCCACACCCCAAACTTCCAGCGACTCCGAAGTTATTTCGTCAGGCCCAACGTAAGGATTTAACAGTACGGTAAGTACATAATAATTTTGTTCTTTAGCAGCATTGATCATGTATGAAGTGTTTCATGGTGTGATCATGGTTTAAAACTGGCGTAAACACTTGCTGGCGTAAATGCTGACTATGCGTTTCAACTAAGAATGTGGCCGCCATGATGATCGCGACTGCGGAACTTCACTCGTTTTTTACGATTTTTGTACCGGCAGCAGAGTAAACACAAAATGAAAAATTCACCCCGGTTTTGATTATTTATTGTAATGTCTTATTTTGCTATCTATTTTTGTTAAAACATAATTTTTAGTAATTATCTCGGTCCCTCAGATCGTCGAACTACCGTACATCGCCGTCGTCCGCGGCATGTACTGCTCGACCCACCCGACCCGATGTCCGTCCTCCTGGACCACGACACTGACACAACACCTACACCGACAACGACGTCACGAGTCGTCGTACACACATCAACACACAGACACCGGTCTCGCCGGCGAGGCCAAAGGGTCGTACCTTTGGGTCGTACGCATGCGACCTCGACATGCATCCATCCCCTCGCTGAGTTTCTTGCCGGTTCTTCTCAGCGGGGGCGCGTTGTGAACCGGTGGTAAACTCATACTCTCTAAGCGGCAGCCCAAGCCGAGGCCGTGCCTCCCTGAGGTGCCCTTGAGCTAGTCGCTACCTTTCTCGCTGGAGCGCTTAAAGCGCTCGCCCTCTTGTCCGGTGAAGCTGTAATGGCCATCTGCGGCCAACAGCACTACTCCTACACAAAAAAAAAAAAAAAATATATATTTGAAATGGCAAGACGGCGGCCACATTCTTAGTTGAAACGCATAGTACCTGTAGCAAAGGTCTAATAACTCTATTTCGTATTCTGGGGTCCGAACTCTCTTTCTATTAGCCGGTATCAGAAAGAGACTTCGGACCACAGAGAATGGGACAGTGAAATTAAATGCCTAATATAATAGCTAGCTTCGTGGCATTAGAGATGAATTGAATATTTTGAAATTCGAACGCACTAAGTTCGTTGCGCTGCCGCTGGCTTCTATCGGCGCGGCGGTCGCGGATGGACGCGTGCTGTTCGACGCGCTTCGCCAAGCATGGTGTACTGCTGCAGGTGCAATACTTGGTCATCATCATCGTCGTTTTATTATTACTAAACCATATTAATTCATTTTAAAGTGTCCACAGGCTAAAAAGTGGGCACAGCGACGGGAGAAGTCTTTAAAAAGGTTTTCAAGCTCTTATCTTGAGAGGGTGTTCTTTTTTTGTTTTGAGGCTTAAAATCTCAGATCCCCATCTGTTAAAAGATTTTACTTACAATAAAATAATTTCAGTAAATAATAAACCGATTAAAAAAAACTAAGCTTGAAAATGTTTTATGTTGGTGCCAGTCACTGACGGTATTGACGTTGGGTTGGTGCAATTATCATGTCCTCCTGACCGATACCACCACAGCGGCCAATCTTTCACCAAATCAGCTATTTACGGAGATATTACAGTGCATGAGCGCATGCGTGCCACAAAATATCTATATTTTGTGCAAGTGCACTCTCACATCCTTTACCTCTCACAATCCGATGGGATGGGGGTAGGGTTACCTTCCGTCCGGGTTTCCCGAGATTTGGCGAGGTTTCATTTGTAGTCCGGGCTTAACAGTTTTCAAGACACTGGCAAATTTAATTTAAAAATGTATGGGGCCTTGATCTCATGAGACGCACAGTTTGGTGAAAGAAATTTCATCCAAACTTATCGATGTCTCAGGAGACCGCCGCCGGGCTGGTAGCTTTTTCTGCCAACGTATGAGCTTGGCCATACAAAGGGTTAATGCTGCCAGTCTTTTAGGTACCCTTCCCTCCCAGTGCGGTGACGACTTCGAGGAAGTTTTTTACCTAGTTTAAGTGTACATGTTTGTAAATAAACTGTAAATATTTAGTTTCAATAAATTTTTTATTGTCTCTCATTATTAGTATATTAAATAATAAAAATGTATGAAAATAAAACAAGTTAATTTATACTAATTTATATACTTACTGTATCTTATTTTATTATGTAACTTAAAAAACTCTTTATCGGCACACCAAAATAAAACATATAGAAAACTTAGAAAATTACTTAAATTAGGTACAAATGGCGTTCTTATCGCTAATAGCAATCTCTTCCAGACAACCAAAACTTTAAAAGGAAGTAACTGAACTATTGTTAGTTGGTGGTGTACGTACCTACCACGTAGGTACTACACAACATCCCGACATAAACAGCTGGTGGCTTCGGCCTTGACCGAGCATCATACCAAGTTCAGAAGGAGGATCCTTACTTCAGCAACGCTGCCTGCAACTTTTAGTTTGGCTGCTGCAACTTCGTTACTGCTGTGAGAGTCTTTGTTTAAAGGTCGATACTACTTCATCGTCATCATCATCATCACCAGCCGGAAGACGTCCACTGCTGAACAAAGGGCTCCCCCTTAGACCGCTACAATGAACGACAATTTGCTATTTGCATCCACCGGTTGCCTGCGACGCGAACAATGTCGTCGGTCCACCTAGAGGAAGGCCTGCCTACGCTGCGTCTTCCGGTTCGTGGTCGCCACTCGAGAACCTTTCTTCCCCAACGGTTATCGGTTCGTCGAGCGATGTGGCCTGCCCACTGCCACTTCCACTTGCATATTCTACGAGCTATGTCGGTGACCTTGGTTCTTCGGCGAATCTCCTCATTCCGGATTCTGTCGCGCAAAGAAACTCCGAGCTCTCTCCATAACTCGTTGTGTGAGTCTGAGCTTCTCCAAAAGGCCAGCTGTTAAAGACCACGTCTCATATGTCATCACTGGCAACACTGACTGGTTAAAAACCTTTGTTTTCAGGCACTGCGGAATTTCTGATGAGAAGATGTCACGTAGAAACCATACTACTTAGAAAGATATAAATACTGTCTTGCCTGGTCGCCCGTCGTGCACCGTGAAGCGTGGCCAGAACAGGTGAAATGATTGTGTACGCCTCATAATTGGTGATTATTTATACCACGCTAACGACCCTCGTGCCCTTAGGGTGTTTGGTTCCGTTGACACAATTGTTTTATAGCGGTTTTATGAGCCTGACAAGTAGTCTAGGCAAGTCGTACATGTCAAGTGGTTGAACTCCATAATAATTAATGGATAGAAGCTTTTATTAATACATCATAAGGAGATCTCTTAAAAATATTCATGTAAATCTTTTTTCTTAACAAGAGATTTTCGGGAAAATCACTGACATACATAGTGTATGTCAGTGGTTTTCCTGAAAAACTCTTGTTGAGAAAGAAGAGTTACATTTTTACCTATACTGTTTACTTTACATAATATAGTTGTGATTCGTACGTTCAGTGCGATACCAGGTCTAAACACCTTGTATACGTCTACGCTTACAGTGCGGCTAAAAAAAGTATAGACTTCCTTGTCTTGCGGAAGGCCTAACTTTAACTTGGTTCGGTGTAGGAAAAAGATGAATATATATCTAAGATGTATTATTAAAATAGAATCCAATGATGTACCTACCTTAATACTAGGTTTTTACACCTGGTACCGCACGGAAGAAATAAAATTTCATAATAATGCGGAACCAGGTCGAAACACCTTGTACCCCGCTGACCTGGTACCGCACCCCACGTTAGCTTCGCGCGACTAGTGTTGGGCGTTGGCTTGCAATCGTGAGAAACGCACGTGTCGACATGGCGTCAAGACCAACAAAACGGTGCCGAAAAAATATATTATTATGATGTTTGCAAGGACAGTGATGCAGTGAAAGTTAAATCTAATTATAGATTGATTTATCAGAGACAGGTGAGTCATCATTACTATTTATTTTACTTACCTAATTACGTTTCCCGTTGAGTACGTATTTAAGTTTACAAAAGTGGTCAAGTGCGAGTCGGACACGCGCATCGTGAGTTCCGTACTAACTAACCCCGGAAAGTTTACCGAATCGAGTCTTTGAGAACTTTTTCATTTTTGCCGATTATGTAGTAAATGACAAACATAATTTTGCAGTTTTCGCTAAACATGATACAGTTTACTGCAAGTATAAGTTTGTAATCAAAAATTTAAATTGTTATGTGATGTAATAAAAAAAAAATACGGTTCGTGGAGGAAATTATCAAAGATTTTACAAAACAGGCCTGTGACAATGATACAGGTAATTTCAACGCAGACTTAAATGCGTGCACACACTTACACATACACATACATATACACATCCACATCCACATCCAATCCACGCTCACACGCGCACACACATACAAATAAATAATAATAAATTTATCTTTTCAGAACCCGCACGAAAACTTGACAAACACACTTTGGTAAAAGGTAAGATAAGAAGAGGTATTGTGTCGGATGTTACGCAAAACTCCGAACCTTTTTAACCAGCCGCCAAGCTGACAAAAAAGTAAAAAAAAATTAACTAAATGTGTTCAGTGCAAAAAAGCTTTTGCTACCCATGTTTTATTGATAAACATTAATTCATGTTTGTTTTATTTCCATTATATTAAAACTTAATTACAGCTATCGATATTTTTATTTCACATCCTTAAAATACGCCCCAGACTTCCCTTATTCAGTGCGGCACCGGGTGATTAAGCCTTGTATTTTGAATATAAGTATAATTTTTAAACTAAAAAAGTTGTTAGCGAACGGCTTCAGGTGTATGTCAATTAATTCATTATTATTAATATTCAAAGAAAAAAAAAACATATATATTTTTAAATGAAGGCAAAAAATGGATTTAAGTTTCTTAAATCTTACAGGGTCTATAAGCCTTGTACCGCCACCATGGAAGTTTTATTACCAGGTCTATAGGCCTTGTACCGAAGGAATGGAAAGTATTGAAAAGATACTGTCGCAGCAAACGTGTTAAAAAGGAATTAGAAGCATTTGTCGTCAAAATTTTTTGCTTATATGTTCTGATAATTGTTTTAGCGACATTATTGTAAAACTGCAGTTTCACTGAAAAGTAAAAAAATATATTGCAGTTTTTAACTTCTTTTTGAAGTCAGTTTTATTTAGATAGTAAGTATTTAAAGTAAAAAAGTTGTAATACTAATATCATACCTATTATTCCCAAACTATCATATTAATGATCTTAGACATTGTTACCCTTTACAAAATCAATAAATAGACAATATCTACATAAACGTAAAAAAAAAACAAAACCTGGCTTAATTAAGATACATCAAACTATTAAAAAAACTTAATCACCAAATTCACAGCTGATCTACATTTCAATGCACCTGCAGGGCAGTCACACAAAGGTAAACATAATAAAATGATTAAATTGGAGCAGTGACGCACATTCAGATTGGACTAAATGACCGTACGGCCACGTGGGCGGCCGATGAGTAACGGTTTATGGCCGCCAACCACCCACGGTAGCCGGCTATGATGCATTTGTGTATTGTCATCACACTCATTATTTAGAATTAGGTAGGTGTTACTGATGATGGCAATGGCTAGCTAATGACTTGGGGATACCGATGATACGGAATTATTGTTGATGATATCGGTTTATTGATTGGAGATTGGAGTATAAACTCGTAGGTCCCTTATGCTCGCTACGTGGTAGGTCCCTTGTGCTCGCTTCAGGAGTGCCCTGCGTGGGTTTCAGAGCCGCGGATCCTGGTCAGGCGGATAGGACACTGCGAGTAAGTCCATAATTAGTTTTTAATTAAATGTTTGATGAAATAAAAAAAATATTTACGTTTTCTTTAAATTTAGTTTATGAATAACCTATTGATTCCGTTGGTTAATCGGCGGCAAAAACGATAAAATACTTTGAAGACTTTTAAGACATGCTTTCTTGGAACATCAATAAGTTGGCGTGTAAATAGACTGATCTGGCCATGGCAATTTTCTTGTTGTTATAGCATCATATCCTGAAGAAAATCAATAAATGCTGCCACTAATCACACAGTTCATTGCGGATTTTGCTACATTTACACCATTCCGAAACAGAAACTAGGACCTAGTGCCATTCTCTTTGGAATCACAATATGAAGATTGGATTGGAGCTCGGGACTATAATTAAATGCAGTATTTTTTTGTAAAAATAAAAAAAAATATATATTAAAGAACTATCTTAATTAAAAGACAAAGTCAAAAATAATTTATTTCAAATTAGGCTTAACGCACTTTTGAAAGGTCATGTTTTTTTTAAAAAAAAAGCTACCACCGGATCACAACGCGGCCTCAACTGAGAAGTCCGGCAAGAAACTCAGCGGGCTTGTCATTTGTTCACTTTTTTTTTAAACAGCGTGTCATGTTACAATTAGATCAGAGCGACAGTGCGTCTTGCCGTTCAAAATATCAAATAGGAGAGAAAAAAAATACGACGAAAGTACAACAAACTAAAAGGCCAAAGGGATAGTAGTCGGACCCGTCCCCCCAAGCAGCACCCGCGCACGTGTTGACTCGAGCAGCATTCAAATAAGAAAAACCACGTTCAAATCGGTCCACTCGTGTAGAAATTATGCATGTTCTTTTTTTGGTCAAGGTATACAACTGCAACCACCGCAATGTCATATATTCTGCCCCTAAGCAGCAGTGTGTTAACATCGCCGCATTCCGGTGTGAAATGCACGGTAACTGATGAAATTACCTGACACAAGAGACTTAATGACTAATATTATCTCGAGTGACGAGCGGCAGTGCAATGCAGCTGTCTACAGGCAGGTGTGTCACTGACAATCAGGTGACGTTTTGCTTATAATAATAATATTCTGGGACAATCCACACACGGTCATCTGATCCCAAATTAGGCAGAGCCTGTACTATGGAAATCAGACAACTGATGCTAATACTTATATACTTTTTTTTGTAAACACTTATATAGATAAAACACCCAGACACTTGGTGGGAATCGAACCCACGACCTATTGGTCAGCGGACAGGGTGTCTAACCACTAGACCATCAGGCCCGTCTGTAGGTTGTATAAAAAAATGGTTAAAAATAACACGAACGTTACAATTCGGTGTAATAGGCGGCCACTGTGATGTATCGAGGCACGTGCCTATCGCGGCCGCTCGTTAGGGCGCGCGTAATGAGCCAGCCGTATTTATGGGACCCTGGTACTCATGCTTGGAGTGCTACTTGCTTGGTTCACACTCTTATAGTTAAGTGTTGCATTGATTTAATTATCTCTTTAATCCAGATTTTCATTTACACAAAATCTATAAAAAGGAATAATGATATTATAATTATAGATGATAACGATGAACGAACTATGTGCAGAAGCATACCATGAATAATTTCGATATGTTTGTAATGTAGCCTCTACGGCGCAGCGGGAAACTCCCAATTTGTGGTCCGGAGTTCGCGGTATCATTTCCCGCCAGGAACAGCAACTTTATGTTATTTGTTCCGACATTACAGGCCGAACATCTGATTCACTGGAAAGTAAGATGACATATGCGTCGGACAGGCATGTAAAAAGTAGGTCCTGAGCTTGACCTCTTCCCAGTCGTGTCGGTGTTTAGTCTCATCGGCTTACGGCCGCACTCACATACACCAATTAACTATAATTTAATTAAGTCACTTTTTAAAATCTATTTAATTCGACTGTAGGAGCAGTTTATGATTAATTTCGAACACGGTAAGTACTGAACACGAGATAATTGATATCTCTACTCACTATCTGAGTATTAAGTATTAATGGGCTTCGAGTGATGAAATAATCTGATTTCAAAAAATGGATTAACGATCACTAACTTCAATTGAAGTTTGTAGGTTTGGCAGTTAGAGTTGACTGAGAGTTATGTGTGTTGGGTTTCGCAAATTATCTCTCATTATTTTTCAAAGCATTGTGGCACGTGTCGTTGTTGAGATTGTTCACTCATTTCTGTCCCCGACATTATTTAAGGCGCTTCGAAGCTAGTAAAAATCTTGTAATAGCCATTTCATAAAAAAACTTATTATTTATATCTATCTATCTATATATACACACATCAAAAGTGTCTAGGGATCAACATATATTTTTGCAATAACTTTTCTCCTGATTGATATTAATTAAAATTTTCTTTAAGGATTCATCAAATAAAGTGTTTTCGTTTGTCACAGTAACGATAAACCAAGTCACCTTTGCATTAATAAAGAAATTTGCCATTTTCCTAATAAAGGGATTTTTGACATTTGAACCACTAACACAAAAGTTCGAAAAAAAGACTGAAATAACAGTTTTCTTTAAAATTTTATTGGGTAACTTAAACAATTAATAATCCGTGTTTCTACCGCGAACACTAACAACACAAGAACATCGGTTTGGCATACTCAAAATGAGTTCATCCAAATCACGCTGTGGAATGGCCGCCCATGTTCGTTGCAACAACAAAAAAAGGTCTTCTTGCGACTGGATACCCTCCATATTCGGCAGAGCTCTTCTCTGTAGCATATCCCATGCATGCTCAATCGGGTTCAAGTCTGGCGACTGAGCAGGCCAGGGCAGGACATTGATGTTAGCTGCGGCGAGAGTCTGTCTTACAACTCTTGCGGTGTGCGGTCGTGCATTATCATGCATTAACTGAAATAAGGGACCGATTTGCACTTGTAGAGGAACGATGACGTCTGATACAATCGTCTCAGCATAAATTTGAGCGTTGAGGTTCTTCCGCCGATCCAAATACCCGCCCATACCATGATGGTTCCACCACTATAAGGATGGACTTCCTGGCAGGATTTTAATCGCTGTTGGCGTCCAGGGGTTCTCCAGTGTCGTATACGTCTTGTATCCGGTCTCATACCAAAACGAGACTCATCAGAAAAGCACACGAAACGCCATTGTTCTTCTGCCCAATTTCTGTGTTCAAGAGCAAGAGTTGATTTGGATCAGAGGCAACCTCAACGCTCAAATTTATGCTGAGACGATTGTATCAGACGTCATCGTTCCTCTACAAGTGCAAATCGGTCCCTTATTTCAGTTAATGCATGATAATGCACGACCGCACACCGCAAGAGTTGTAAGACAGACTCTCGCCGCAGCTAACATCAATGTCCTGCCCTGGCCTGCTCAGTCGCCAGACTTGAACCCGATTGAGCATGCATGGGATATGCTACAGAGAAGAGCTCTGCCGAATATGGAGGGTATCCAGTCGCAAGAAGACCTTTTTTTGTTGTTGCAACGAACATGGGCGGCCATTCCACAGCGTGATTTGGATGAACTCATTTTGAGTATGCCAAACCGATGTTCTTGTGTTGTTAGTGTTCGCGGTAGAAACACGGATTATTAATTGTTTAAGTTACCCAATAAAATTTTAAAGAAAACTGTTATTTCAGTCTTTTTTTCGAACTTTTGTGTTAGTGGTTCAAATGTCAAAAATCCCTTTATTAGGAAAATGGCAAATTTCTTTATTAATGCAAAGGTGACTTGGTTTATCGTTACTGTGACAAACGAAAACACTTTATTTGATGAATCCTTAAAGAAAATTTTAATTAATATCAATCAGGAGAAAAGTTATTGCAAAAATATATGTTGATCCCTAGACACTTTTGATGTGTGTACTTATAATATAACTGTAACAGATCCAATTCTGTACATTGGAGATATTTTGAAAATTATGTTTGGAGGGCATTCTATAAGCGATACTAAAGCCAAAAATGTATTTATTTTTATTTTTGTCTGTCTGTCCGTCTGTATCTCGGCTGAGCATCACGCCGAAACTACTGGATGGATTGAAACGAAAAGTGAAGTACAGAATTGGACCTGTTACAGTTTTATTATAAGTAAGTACTATAATAGATCCAACCGTTTATTTTCTTTTTGACAGCACTAATAGAACGTAACTGCGTCATGTTACGCAAAAGTTCACATAAAGTGAAGTTCACTTTTAAAAGTTCACTTAACCGCCGAAACTACTGGATGGATTAAAACGAAACTTGGCATGATTTGAGTTAATACTCCGAGGTAGGACATAGGATACTTTTTATCCCGACATTCGGCACGGTTCCCTTGGAAGGGGGGACTAAAGTCAAAATGTGTACTTGGTTATACGCGTGCTCCGATTTTAACAATTTATAATCATAATTATAGTAAATATTTGTAAGGGAACACTCATAGACAGTTATTAACAATGTTTGGAAATCGATCAGGTTAAGCAACGTTAGGAAAGGTCATTAAATAGATGGGTGACCGTTTAACACCATTTGAACTAAACGTCTCCGTGCTTCGGAGGGCATGTACAAAGTGGGTCCAAGTTTTTAACCGACTTTAAAAAAGGAGGTTTTGTATTGTATGCGAATGTATATTATTGAAAGTTTAGTTAACGTAAACACAGCGCGGGCGGAGCTGCGTGGGTCAGCTAGTAGAATATAAGAACGTTCCTATTAGTTCAGTTATGGTTTATAATAATACCCGCTCTTGTTTTGTCCCACTGTTGCATGGGTACGGGTCTCCCCTTATGATGAGGGGCTTAGGCCATAGTCCACCACGCTGGCCAAGTGCGGGTTGGCGGACTACACGTCATTTGTAAGCTAGTTAGGCTTTCTCAGACAAGCAGGTTTCCTTCACAAAAAGCTAGTAACAATCGCACAAAGACGATTCGCACATGATTAATTAAAGAAATCAGGTGCGAGCCGGGTTTCGAACTTGCGCACCTTGATTCCAAGGCAAGCGCTCGCCAACTGAGCTGTTACTAGATACTGTGGTTTAAGTAGACTCAAAGCATAAAAGAGCAATCCGGAGATAATGAAGGGCCAACATTGATTGGCCCCTTCAGTCTCTAGCCGTTTGCTTCCTCCGTAATTTACGCTTCTCGCAACTAATGCTCAGTTATCGATCTATCGGTATCCTCGCATCGATTACTTTAAGCAATCACTCTCTATATAATGACGAGCAGTTAAACGGAAGAGAAATGTCAGTTCGTTGCGTCTAGTCGATTCATAATCGATTGGGTTTAATATTTATATTATATCGATGGTAAGCCCAATCGATTACATTAAAAACTAGACTAGTGGAGAATATAGCGAACTTGTGGTCAATATTAAAATTAAAGAACAGTAAATTAAAATATAATCAGCGTTTCTTTATTTATACAAGGGTCTTTAAATATGAAACTAGTCCATTCCAGAAATAATTACATGACTTAAAAAAAACAGCAGAAATAGCCTGTTCTGTACAACTTTCTTGGTTTCGTCTTCGCTTGTTGCCAATCCTATTATGTGCGTAGTACGAAAACCATAAATATGCAAAACAGCTTTCTATTATGCGCTTCTTTAGAGACATAGGTACCCAATAATAATTTTAAACCCGTATGTGTAAAAAAACCTAAATCGATTGTTAAAACCAAGTAAATGAATAATGCCGTTTCCTTTTCACATTAATACATTAAACTTTTAAATAATAAACCTTGCACGTCAGCAAACTCAAAACTCAAACTCAAAAATCTTTATTTCAAATAGCCTTAACGCTAGCACTTTTGAATGGTAATTTTTTAAAAGCTACCACCGTATCACAACGCGGCCTCAACTGAGAAGATCCGGCAAGAAACTCAGCGGGCTTGTCATTTTTTCACTTTATTTTTTTAAACATTGTTTTGTTACAAATGAATCAACATTAGCGATAGGTGTGTCCTGCCGTTCGAAACATAAAGCAAGGGAGAAAAGAAGAAAACAATAAATTACGACAAAAATTACAACAAACTAAAAGGCCAAAGGGATAGTAGTCGGACCAGTCCCCCCAAGCATTCTCTTTATAGAAATTAGCAACAATAACGTTAGTATCCGTGACGCCCACTTTTTACCTTATTCTATTTCCAGCGCTATATTCTCTGGCATCTGTTATAAGTCGGACCACCCTTGGTAATGGGTCTTCTAGGAGATCCTCGTACTTGGAAGATGAGTTGGTAAACTCTATGTTAATTTGATTTAGTAGTGATAGTCGCTTTCATATAATAGCATCATATCAGCATGGATGAATAATGATGATAAATGATTTAAACCAATCTAACTAATTGTCATAATTAAGTCCAAACAGTTCGGTGATGGAACTACTAGTCGGACTACTTGAAATAAACGACAAAGAGATGGTAAGCACAATATGATGCCTATCAATAAGCTTAACGCCTTGGTACATAGTACATACTCGTACCAGTGGCGTGCACAGAAAGTAGGCAAAAATATCTGCGAGCTATCTGTACTCCAAGCTATTTGTTGGTGTGCCACCACAAATATCCTTAAATGAACTAACACTATAGACGTATCCATTTACATTTAAAAACATCACGTTAATACCATGTGAGTAGAAAATATTTTTAAATTTAGATTGTTTAGACAAATCGTAGGGTACCAACAAAGTCTTTTTGTGTATGGACCCTCTGAATAATCTTATTACAGATTTAAATGCAAATCACTATATCTACAGAATCTGCTGACTTATGGATTTATAAAATGGTAGGTATACTAATATACTTACATAATATAATAGGTTACACAAGCCGAATACGTTTCTTTGCCTACCCTCTGTGCACGCCACTAGTACCTGAACACAAAGTTTTAATCAAAAAAAAAAATACACGATGAATTGAGAACCTCCTCCTTTTTTGAAGTCGGTTAAAAAGTAATTTTCTCAACAAAATGACAGATCACACTTAAATTCTCGCCTCGTCGCGTGAATTTGTGACTTATAATTGGCGGCACCTAAAAGGTGAATATTTGAAAATTCCAACATAACTAAAGGTTTGTCGACCATTCCGCGCTAACGATCAAAGCACCGGCATCAATTAACCAACCCGACTGGTAATGGTGTTTATTTGATTTATTTTATCTACAACCGTCTGTGGTACGGAATGAACAGAGCAATTACAATAACGAGATCCCTTTTTGCTATGCGACCCCCAGGGGGCGAGTGTAAGCTCTGATCGCCGCGAGAGAGAACCTCGAGTCTTCTGGTGGGAGCGCTGCCAGAGAGACTGACGACGTCCAAATCCGTCTCTTAACTGCTTGAAAGCTACCATGGGTAAAAATCTTACTGAAGTTGAAGGTCAAACAACAAACACCAATTTTAGGACGTAGCGGTGCTCGAGCGAACTGGAATGCTCGGTCAGGGCCGATGGTTAATGTTAGAATGTCGTGTTGAAACTTCATTCGTTCGTGTGAGGTCATCGTTTTACTACAGAAAATCTCCAGAGGGCCTAGACAATATACAAACGCTTCATAGCGGAATCGCTATGGAGATTTGCACAATGTTTTTTGTCAATCCCCTATAATTTGTCACGTGATTATTCTATGTCTTATATCGTTCTCATACTTTTTTTATACTTTCTATTCGCGGTAACGCTTGTAGAATGATACATTGTGTTGAGGGCCAGTTATGTCACAACACAACTAGTAGTCTATAAGGAGTCTTTGTACTTACAGCTAAGGCACTAAAGCTTGCCCTTATTTAGTCGGTAACAACACGAATTTGACATGCCTTTTGAAAGCTAGTGCTCTTTCATCAAAGACTGTATCACCACTTATAGTACCTAAGTAAGAGCGATGTGGGATAAGCACTAGATAGTTAAGCTAGGTAGTTTTAGTTTCATTGAGTGAGGCGGCGACTCCGAGGAGGACGGCGGCGGGGTTGCGACCCCCGTCCCCGTGAGCACCGTGACTGGTTCCCGGGGGGCTACAATGCGTCCCCCGGCGGCGGGCTCAAAGGCAAGGCACTGAGGCGGAGGGCCCCTGGTGCAGATCCCACCGGAGAGCCCTGGGGTCCCCCCTCTCATGTGCCGATGCGACAGCCGCGGGGGTTTTATTGGGTAAGAATCCCACATACCCCGGTCGAGCCCCACAGCTCCCGGGGGTCTTTGGAAGATTTCCCCCGCGTCAAAAAAAAAGGTAGTTTTAGTTAGTATTAATTTTATAAAATAATCTATACGGTAACTATTCGACACCTGTCTCTACATTTAAAAGAATAAATCGTTCTTCAAATGATCAATGTAGTCCATTGACTCGGTGAGCTATAAATCTTGAGCCCGGGGACAGGCGCCCGGCGGTCTTGCGGTGCGCCCGCGCAGCCGTGTAAACGTCGCGTCGCCGAGCTTGTCGCTTGGTGGCGCTGTCGTCCCGACAGTGTCAAACGAACAACTTGTTTAAGCCAAAACATGGTTTCGACGCGAGGAAATAGAAATTTATACTGAATTCTTGGGCTTTGAGACCAAACATAAGAGGATAAGATATTGGAAATATACAGATAATAATAATATCTTGGGACAAACACGGTTATCCGATCCCAAACTATGCAGAACCTGTACTATGGAAACCAGACAACTAATACCTATATACATTTTTTTTTGTAAATACATACTTAAATAGATAAATAACCCTCAGACACTTGGTGAGAATCGAACCCACGACCCATCGGGTAGCAGCCATACTCAACCTTTTTTTCCCCTGGGGCCACATGGGCGCTTCTGCTTTACCCTGCGGGCCGCATAATCGCTTCTGCTTTACCCTGTGGGCCGCAATAATCTAGCCTTAATTGTGTGTTTAATTATAACTACCCTAAGTATATTAAATACTAGACATCAGGCCGGATAGAAAAGTCTAGCGGGCCACAGGTTGAGTACGGCTGCACTAGACCAATGGGATCGTCAAGATAAGATTTCATCATAATATTTTTCAAACTTATTCTCCCACTCTCCCTGAAGGAGTGACGAGAAGTTTATTTAGGCGCTAAATTCACTAAATTAGTAAAACCGCATGTTTACATAAGAATTTTGGCCCCAATTATACACGTTATATGGTACCGAATGCACCCACGTGATATATTCTATTCTCTATTGGCTTTCACGCCTTTTTTACACACACGCCCACACACACAAACCGGTGTAAATAGTGCTCATTTAGTAGTTAAATATTTTGATTAATATGATATTTTTAAACTGTCCGCATGGTTGTCTGCTACGTCGAAATGAACATGGTCATTCTAATGGTAGACTTACATTTCTTTCGGCTAGTTATTACAAATATATAAACCTCAAATACGTTTAAACAATGTTGCCATTTTGCACAGGGCCCGTGAAAGTTGGGCGAGCCGAGGGAGTACAAATCACGAGAACCAACGCCCAGATCTTGCAAAACTATACGAGCTATGAAGCAGACACCACTATTGTTAAAATACCATTAAAATGTATGGTATACAGTTATGACATCTACACAAAACCATGGTTTTTGCTTACTTGAGACTATCTTCCTGAGAGACATGTTTTTAGTGGCTGTAAGCTGGCCGTCTTAAAGCAAATGTACCGTATGGTCACTGATACTATACTTGCATCTTTATTGGTCCCTAATTATCAATAGAGAAATGTCTGAATAACTCGCTTTTACTCATGATATAATTAATACAGAAGTACCTTTGTAATATGTGTGATCTGGCTTTTATGTATAACGAATTGATAAATTTTGAATTCAGATCCTATTCTGTACTAGAAGAAAACTATACACTATCAGTAATGGTAAAGTGTATTCTAATTAAGAAAATGTGTCAGTTTGAATCCTAAAGTTAGGGTGAATTCGAGCGGATCGCTAGTAACTCTAAGACGTTGTAACATTAAAGGAATCTTCAAATAACAGTTTGTATGACGCAAGAAGCAAAGATAGTGAGTGGCGTGGCAGTTACAAATCAAAATACCACGGGCATTCATTGTGAGAACATTCCCGTTTTCACACAGTAAATCTTCAAGCTCAACCATTCTGATAACTAAGCACGTCTCAAAACTTATTAATAGTATTTACGTGATATTGCTGAGAGATGGAGCAAACAGAAACACAAGAGTTCTAATAAGTAAGATTTTTTTAAAGTCTCTTGCATACTTAAGGATTTAATTAAATGTTGAAACTGTTTAATAACTTCATTTGTATTATTTTCAAAAAATAATACTTATACTTTTTTTTAAATTTTAAGTAGAAAGAAGATCAATGTTAAAAAATCACTCAAAATAGATCAACTTGCTGCAAATATACCTACGTTGACTTAAACACAAAATGACAATGTTTATAGTTTACAATTATAGAAAGATAAAATAAAGACATGAATGTATTTATAATAAAATAATACCTAATATACCTACTGAGGTTTACAGCAAAATGGATAAACTGTAACACACGAGCAAGGACAACAACGAATAAAAGCTTTTGAAATTATTAAACACTTAAAGCATCCTAAGACAATCATCCAAACGGCCAGAAAATTATACGAGTTTCTAATATAATATCTGTATAGTATCCAAGAATTCCCGTACAAAAGCCAGCGCACCGTCAGCTCATCAACGCAAATCACTAACAATGGACAATTGGCCACCCATCTCCGAAATAGCTAATCAAGTTATTATACCGTAATGTGAATTTTAATACCGTATTTGTCCATCTGAGAATTTAAATTACATCTCGAAGAATGGGTAATTCGTCTCGTGACTAATTTAATAATTATATCTGCTTCATGCTGGGTGGAACCGGATTATCTAGCTAAAGTAATTGCCTCAAACACATGCACTGGAACTCTTATAGAAAACTTGTATTAGTTAAGTCTGCGGGAATTATTTTTCAACTTTCTTATCAGATATAAGAACCATTTCTTTTCCATCCTCGTCACAAAAAGTTTAAGATTTCGAGAGCAATTCGAAAAACTATTTAAAAAAAAATAATAACCGACTTCAAAGTAAATTATCTAAAAAGCATAAAATAACGAAAATATTATTGAAGTTGGTGTTAGCGTACCTGCTGTGTATATTCTGCACCAACTTCAATAATACTTTCGTTATTTTATGCTTTTTAGATAATTTACTTTGAAGTCGGTTATTATTTTTTTTAAAATAGTTTATTTAACACTTTTTAGTGACTTATTTTACCAAGATAGGTATCAGCACTATCACGCAACTCGAACGTCTACATTACAGTAACTTACTGAAAACATAAAAAGTTTATATCTCTTAAACTACTGGACCGATTTTGATGAAATTTGTACTCTACCCTAAGTTGAAAGATATTCTAACTATTGCAAAAAGAATTTTCGAAATCAGACTTGTAGTTTCTGAGAAATCCGCGGACAAACCTACATACATACATACATACATACATACATACACTCGTGAAATTTGGTAAATTCGTTTAGAAGCCCACATAGACTAACATATATGAATATTACGCATTTTTATTAATATTACATACATACGCGTCGAATACAGAACCTCCTTTTTTGAAGTCGGTTAACAATGTTGATTAAATCCTTTGTTGAGAAAAGAGGATACTATAACCATACAGATATCGATGGAAATAATAGTAAGATGATGATAAAAAAAAAAAAAAATGTTGGTACCATAAAAGATCTTTTAGAATGTAAATCAAATAAAAGTAAAGATATGGAGAAATAAATATTTTGCGGACGAAATAAAATAGTAAAAAACATATGAAGTGTGACAGTAAGTATAAATATACGAGTACAACCACGTTATTATATTTATAGAACAAGGTATAGAAAATAAAATAGTATAAAAGCTTTATGATTTCAAGCATCGGGGAATGATTATAATGCTCACTCCGCTAAATAGAATTCACTTATAGTTGGTAAATAGAAAGCAACATAACCAAATGCCTTAATAATACGTCGCTATGAGCAAAAATCGTTTATCCTATCCTGCCTTTAACATATGTACAATGGATCTAAGGTCTTCATAATTATATAGAACATACCTATAATATACAGTAATTTATATAGTTTGAATATTTTGTTAGATAAGTGCATAAGTGATCTAGGTTTTAGACTCTGAAAACGCGCAGTCTTTAATTTGCTTCCAAATTTTCTATCAACAAACATATTTTGTGTGCATATTTAGTGTAATAATGATTCAAACTAACCATAATCCCTACGCTTAGCAGGCTTATCTAAGTAAATAACATCAAATAAGGTTTTGCGAAAAAGTCATTTTTCGTCGAATTGACATTATGCGAAGAGGGCATTCTGCGCCAAAACCATTTGAAATATATTTACAGGAATTTGATATATGAAGCAATCAGAATGCTTGGTCTAATTTTTGTAATGCATTTTGTTATATTTTTTTATTTTCGTCTCCCTTCGAAACACGTCGAAGAAATTCGAGAGAATGATTTTAGTTTCCGTCAATAAATGTCAAAGTTTTAGGAAGACAATCTAAAACAATAATGTGGATGTATCTATACGCTATCAAACAGCGGTGCGACGCTCAAGACCGGAACCTGACAGTTATGCCGTTCATCTCCAACTAACGGGTCTTACATTTGCAGTACTTTTTCTTTGTGCTAGGCGCCAACTATGGTCCGCTAATTCGCTTTGTTGTCGTTTTAAAAATGGTTCAAAGCCAACAGAAGTTTTCCCACAGATTTTGAAGTATGAGAATAGTTAAAGTTTAAACATATTATAACAACGTATTCCATATTTGAAAAGTTGCATAGTTTAGTAGTTTTATTTGTTGAGTCATTGCTTCATTTAGTGAGAATATTGATATGCCTTAGTTAGAATTATTATGGTATTCCAGTTTTCCGTATACGATTAGAAAAGTAATTTCCAAATTAAAAGAATCGTGGGAACGTTTCAGTACGTCGGGATGTATATGGGGAAAGAAACCATAATCTTAATATATCAAGGAACTAAGACAATACCTACTTATAGTCGTGTCGTGTCCTGTCGCTTTTGTTTTAATGTTCCTCCGCGTACCCATATTTCCCCGTTTATTAATAATGCATCTATGCTAAATATGGAATCTCGATGGCGATTACATCTTGCATCTCTCATGTTTGACCTAATAAAATATAAAAACCCGGAATATCTATATAGTAAACTGAAATTCTCTTCTTTTCACCATCAATACGGTGCAGGTGTAGCTCGGTCAACGCGGGCTCCGTTAGCGGCCCATATACACAAGACGGTGGCGTTCAATGGCAGTTTTCGCTACCAGGCAACCAAGTGTTGGAATAACTTACCGCCTCCTATAAGAAATGCTAGTTCAAAGTTTACCTTTAAAAAGCAATTAAAATTATCACTATTAGAACATCAAAAACTGTACACACGGTTTGGTCGTCTAGGTAGCGGTTTCCCATTGATGAGCCAAATACTTTAATAACATTCATTACTTTAATATTCATATGGTTCTATCTGGCGGGTTAAGGAATTTCAAAATTTTCCTACAAGCAATTTTCGAATGGACTGTATAATATAAATATAAATGTATAATTATATATTAAAAAAAAACGCGGACAAAAGAAGCTATACTACACTCGCAGCACACTGGATTGCAGGGACACAGGAAGTTAGCAACTGCAGGGAACACAAAGGGAATAAATCGCAGTTGCTTTAAGGAAACGGAACGTGCGCCCTACCTTTGACCGGCTGCGATGCGATGATGGCGGCGTCTGCTGCTCCACAGATTAGATGACTGTATCTGCTGCTATTGTCACTTCTTTTGCGTTTAATTAATTATTGAATGGGCGGAATTAATTATTTTATGTATCTATTATTTTTATAGCGATCACGCCATAAGAAAATATTTTTTTCCGGCGGTGACAAATTCACGTCACATTTCTTCTTTTTTCTATATAAGGCGCACTAGGGAAAGGATGAAGGATAAGGAAATCCAGCCTGCTACAAGTGCATTTTGGTAAATAATAAGTTTTCAATAACGAGATCCAACATCCCCCCGGCCTTGAAGGAATCCCTTAAAAAAATATAGACTACTAAAATCTATATTAAATTGACTATATCAGTCTTCAACTAAAATAAATAACAAATAAACTGGTTAGTTACCACCGCTTACAACCTGTGTGTCGCTAACATAAATTACTAAACTTAAATAATAAATATAATAAAATTATTAGTAAAAATGCTACTGCGTTGGTAACGGGCACAACCGTACTATAGGTCGCTCGTAGGTACCACAATTAGTTTGCACTTCTGCAACACGAACAATTCCATCTTTACCAGGAAATAATCGTGTTATAACCCCCAATGGCCATTGCAGAGGGGGCGCATTATCAACATTAATTATGACAATCGTACCTACAGCTACAGGGTTGGTAAGAGTGTTCCATTTTTCCCGCATTTGTAAGTTATGAAGATATTCAGAACGAAACCTCTTCCAAAAAGACTGGACAATCGAGTCCATCAAAGAAAACCTGGACAGTAAATTAGCTCTCTCATTGGTCACATCCGCTGCTGGTAAGAATGCCAAAGGAGCGGTATGTAAAAAATGTGAAGGAGTAAGAGCTGTGGGTTCTGATGGATCTGAACTTAGGAGATAAAGTGGCCTGCTATTAAGAACACATTCTATCTGATTAAGAATCGTAAGCATCTCCTCATAAGTAAGGATTTGTTTACCTATAACTCGAAAAAGTAAAGCCTTGGCACTTTTTATATTTGCCTCCCAGATCCCTCCAAAATGTGGGGCGGTGGGAGGATTAAAACGCCAAATAATGCGGTTTTTAGTTAGCTCATTTTGAAAAGTTTTATAATAATCATCAGACTTTAAGAAGTCATGCAACTCGTTTAAATACGATTTTGAAGCTATGAAGTTTTTGCCGTTGTCGCTATATAAAAATTTACATGGACCACGTCTTGACAAAAAGCGTTTAAACGCGTCTAAAAATGTGGCAGAGCTTAAATCAGAAGCTAATTCGATGTGAACAGCTTTCGTCACCAGACATATAAAAAGACAAAGATATGCCTTTTGACTGCGAATCCCACGCTTCCTAGCCATTGTAATATACAAAGGGCCAGCATAATCTACCCCTGTATGAGTAAATGCGTTGCATTGTTCTAAACGGCACTCAGGTAAATCAGACATTATAGGGAAAGTTGGCCTTGGGTTCATACGAAAGCAAGTATTGCATTTATGTATGCGTTGTTTTACAATGCGTCTGGCCGACAGAATCCAGAACCTTTGCCTTATTATTGAGAGCAATAATTGAGGCCCAGCATGTAAATAAGTGCGGTGATAATAATCAACTAAAAGATCAATCACATGTCCCTTTCTCGGCAAGAGAGCAGGATGCTTATGAGAAAACTTAAGTGAAGAATAACTTAAACGTCCTCCAACTCTTAATAAGTTATCGGAAGATATGAATGGACTAAGCTTACGCAAAGCGGATGAAACAGCTTTCCCAGTTTGTAAATTCTTAATGTCGTTAGAAAAATAAAAATGCTGGATATGTTTTATTAAATATATCTCAGCGGTATTTAAATCATTAGCGGTAATTACATCGTTGCGAGGCAGTTGTTTCAAAAATCTTAAAACATAAACCACACAATGGAGCAGTTTACTCCATGAAGAGCACCTATCACTCAACAATAATATTGGATCTTCCTTTACACTAGCGGTTACACAAGTGACAATTTTTGATTCTAGTGGTGCTACCGAACTTGGAGAGAAAGTTGAAATAGGCCATTCGCTAATAGGTAGAGTGCACCATGAAGGGCCATTGAACCATAGATGATGGTCCTTTAATTGGGAAGGCAAAAGGCCTCTCGACAAAGCATCTGCGGGGTTTTGCACACCCGGAATATAATATAAATTTTCAGGGTCAATATAAGATTGACATTGTGCTATTCTGTTAGCAACAAATGTGTTAAATCTGTGCGGAGATGATTTCACCCAACACAGTGCGACTTCAGAGTCAGAAAAAGCATAAATACTATCAACAGGATATCGTTGCGATAATGTGTCACACACCATACGCAATAACTTCGTCATAAGAACGATACCACACAGTTCCAATCGAGCAACTGTGACAGTTTTAATTGGAGCAACGCGTGATTTTGAGCAAATAAGACGAACGATTGGTTCTCGATCACCTATAGTAACATGAGTATAAATGACGCATCCATACGCCTTCTCACTGGCGTCAGAAAATGCTATCAACGACAATTTACAACCAGGTTCAATTCCCATATGTCGCGGGAAGTCTAATTCAGATATTAGATGCAACTCACTAATAAAGTGATGCCATAAGCTTAAAATATGCGGGGGAGGTATGTCATCCCATCCCAATTTGAGAAGCCATAGCTCTTTGATTAATAATTTGGAATATAAAATTACGGGACCAACCAAACCTAAGACGTCATAAAGACGGGCAGTAGCCGATAAAATTGCACGCTTTGTGCCTACTGGTTGAGGAGGTGAAGTGGAGAAAACAAATTTATCAAAAGCAGGAAGCCAACGTAGACCTAAAATCTTTAAGCCACTGTCACTGTCAAAAGAAATTGACTCAGACTTACGTTGAGACACTGGTATGTGTTCTAGAAATTCTGAAGAATTGCTAGCCCACTTCGCCAACTCAAACCCCCCGGCCTTAAGCATATGGTTGAGCTGATAGGCTATATCAGCCGCCAAAGATACAGAAGATGCCGAAGAACATACATCATCCATGTACGTATCCCTTTCCAACACATCCACGGCAAGTGGGTATTTGGGACCCTCATCCTTAGCCAACATTCGCAAAGTTCTCATCGCTAAAAAGGGTGAAGAACATAAACCAAACGTGACTCTATTATATTCGAAAGTATCTAGCGGTTCATCGGAAGAGAACCGGTACAAAATTCTTTGATATCTGCGGTATGCAGCATGTACTTCAATACATAAGTACATCTGCCGTATGTTAGCAAAAAATGCTACACTAAACATACGAACATTAAGAAGAATACGGAATATATCAGCCTGAAGATTACAACCAGTATGTAAGATATCGTTTAAAGAAACCCCAGCATCCGTTTTGGCATTACCATCGAGCACAATACGTAACTTCGTAGTGTCTTTATCTTCGCGGATAACAGGATGGTGCGGTAGATAAAAACCTGGCTGTATGCACTCCTCTGGTGGAGTACGCGAAATTATACCCTTATCCAGATAGTCACGAATGACATCATTATATCGAGTGTGTAACTCAGGTGACTTGTCTAGCTTATTTTCCAGAGACAAGTACCTCTTCTTAGCTGTAATGTAAGAGTTACCTAATTTATCAGGACTTTCTTTAAAAGGCAACACTACAGAATAACTGCCAGTGCTATTGCGGGTAGTTGTGGAAATAAAAATATTTTCACATTCTTCCTCTTCAGGACTTAAAAATTTATTAGCGGGTAATTCCTCAAGGGTCCAAAATTTTTCTAAAACTTTGTCAAGCGAGTCTTGAGTGAATGAACAAAAAGTGCGGGATAAGTTGGGTGTCATAACAACAGGCGTATTACCCATTACGATATACCCTAATGTAGTTTCAATAGCGGAAGGCATATTATTATTACGCATAATGCGATCAAATAATAAAATTTGACAGTAAATATTTACTCCCAACAATATTTCAATCGGTTCAGGTACGCCATAGGAATCGTCACTGAGTGGAATATTTTTCAAGTAATCTAAGCTTGAAGTATCAACGTAAGAGTCTGGCAAGTGTGTTGTAATATTGTCCACTACTAACGGTTTGATAGAATACACAGTGGAGTTACCAAAACGCGAGCTAAATTTGATATCAGTTACGCCAAGAATACGCTGTGAACTTCCACCGATACCCTGTACTTCAGTAAACCGGTTTTGTGTCGATACTTGAAGGGATAAACGCTTACAACAAGCAGATGCAATATAATCGCTTTGCGAACCTGGGTCAATCAAACATCTTACAATATGATGCTGGTTATTGTTATCAATAATAATTATTTTTGCGGTTCCTAATAAAGTAGTAGATAAAGAACGATCAGAATGATCGCGAGAAACATTACACACAGAAGTGTGTATAGCGGTAGGTGCAACATTCACTTGATTGACCTTATTCTTATTAGACATAGAGTCGCTATTTGCAGGTGTTGCGGATATATGATCCGATTGAGATACACCGCGAGTCACATGTAGAGGTGGAGCGGACACACTTCTATTGGAAGTGCAATTATTAAAATTATTTAATTCACCAAAATGTAATAATGAATGGTGTTTAGCGGAACAGTGGGAACAATATTTTTGCGAAGTGCATTTAAAAGTTCTATGTTTGCAACTTAAACAGTTATTACAAAATGAATTATTTTTTACGTAAATAAACCTATCATATGGTGTTTTTGACATAAAGACAGGACACTGATACAGATGCTCATGAGCGCTATTCTTGCACAGGGTACAAGAAACTTTATTCACTTTATTTGTAAGGTTAACATCAGTGTTAATAAAAGACTTAGTTGGTTTTGGCGTTGGAACTTTATTACGTGATTTATCGAAATCTGGAACTGAAAATCTTTGCCCAATAGAACGAGACATAATCTTGCTTTGCTCTTTTACAAATTCAATTAGATTAGCGTATGATGGAATTTTTTGCTTACGATACATTGTTTCAAATAATTTGATCGTATTTAAATCCAATTTTTGTAACGCAAGGTGTAAGAATATAAAATCCGATAAATCAGTAATTTTTAGTTGTTTAAGTGCTTCTACAGACGAATTAAAATTATTAATGAAACTTTCAAAAGCTGAAGCACTGTTAATATTCAGCGGTTTAAATTCAAACAACTGGTTTAAATAACTACCAGCCAATACGCGAGGGTCATCATATTTATCAATAAGTGCATTCCAAATTATATTATAATTCTCGGCGGTTGGTGGCAAACCAGCGCACACAGACTTTGCGCTGTCAGTCAACTTGCCAACTAAATAGTAAACACGATCACCATCAGTTAAATCCGCATTGTCATGTATAACACTTTTAAATTGCTGGTAGAATAGTGGCCAATTGCGAGCGTTTCCATTAAATGACATCAACTCAATAGGAGGCAACTTAGGCTTGGATTTCGATGCTGAAGAAAAGTTTTGATTGTGACTTTTATTACTAGCGGCGTCTACTTGTGACATAACTCGCTTTATGTAACAGTACATTTCTTCAAATGAAAGCCATGCCTGATAATCAATTTTATCCTCTGGGTTTATTTGCAATTTAAATGTGTTATATTTATCTGTCGCTTGTTCGAACTCACTACGCAAATTATCAATATTACTCACATTACACAGGAAAACTTCACGTTGGGATTCATTGGTAGCAGCAGACTTAGATAAATCATATATAGACTGCAGCCTGGCAAATAATACATCGCGCTTAGAGCGCAGGATAGTCAACTGGACATGATCCTCGTTAGATATTTCAAACTCTTCCTCACTATCTGCCTTCTTACCCTTCCCCATTATTAATATTTAGTTAATTAAAAATGGGTACACAAATAAAATATATTTTATGTCACTGTTAAATCAGTCATAAAACACCGTTGAACTATAACAATGTTCAATCAGTTGATAAATACAAGAAATTAAAAATTAAGATAAATATGAATTTTCAAAGGCATGTGTGAAGTTGCCTTAATACATCTGAACGCATATATATGAAGTAACCTTAATTACTCCAAACGCTTATAATAAATCCTTTTTGCGAGTATTGAGGGATCGCTCAGGCGTGACCTTAAAACAAAAGCTACACACGCGCACTGCGTTGACAGCCGATGCGGTTGCAATTAATTTTGCACTATAATAAATATATGCGAAATCACTCTCAATAGAAAATATTAATGGGTATAATAGGTAGAATAAGAGTATTCTAATGCGTTTATGTAATGGAATGAAACAATTATCAATGCGGGATGCGTAAGAATACGACTTAAAACAATAAATTTGATAATTATTTCAATACCAATTACGTTAAATTATACGTATATAGACATAGTACGTAAGTTGTAAGCGGTGGCTAAGAATAACCATATCATTTGCTTTACTATAATAGTATAAGCACAAATTATATTCGGAAAAATCTAAGATTCATTATCAGGGCCGAAGTGACCAAAAGGTGGCGGGTTAAGGAATTTCAAAATTTTCCTACAAGCAATTTTCGAATGGACTGTATAATATAAATGTATAATTATATATTTAAAAAAAACGCGGACAAAAGAAGCTATACTACACTCGCAGCACACTGGATTGCAGGGACACAGGAAGTTAGCAACTGCAGGGAACACAAAGGGAATAAATCGCAGTTGCTGTAAGGAAACGGAACGTGCGCCCTACCTTTGACCGGCTGCGATGCGATGATGGCGGCGTCTGCTGCTCCACAGATTAGATGACTGTATCTGCTGCTATTGTCACTTCTTTTGCGTTTAATTAATTATTGAATGGGCGGAATTAATTATTTTATGTATCTATTATTTTTATATAACATAGCGATCACGCCATAAGAAAATATTTTTTTCCGGCGGTGACAAATTCACGTCACATTTCTTCTTTTTTCTATATAAGGCGCACTAGGGAAAGGATGAAGGATAAGGAAATCCAGCCTGCTACAATTGCATTTTGGTAAATAATAAGTTTTCAATAACGAGATCCAACACTATCTATTCTACTTCTTCTTCTGGAAATTATTAATAATATTATTATTACCTTAAATTATTTATTCTATTTTATTTTTATTACATAAATTTATACTTCTCCAAGCGATAAACATGGTATAACATAAGACGTCTGTTCGACTCGCGTCTGTATCGCTGCGCGCGATCCCGACTATCCTCTGGGCTGTGGCTGAAAATCAGCGCTTTGCTCTTTGAGCAAATACATCGTTGAGCTACCGCCCGTTTGCATCACTGTGACACACACCTTGTTGAGAATATTACACATATAATTTATTGTTTGCATTTTGTATCTTTGTTTTTGTTTTTTGTTTTTTATCTATCGTGATTGTTTTTTTGTGTGTTTCTTGATGCAAATAAAGACTTTATCTATCTATCTATCTATCTTATAGTACCTTATCTCGATAGAAAATAAATTTGACTAAAACTAAAATACTTATATAATACATTTGATGTAACCTTTAGCAAGTACATAATATATGGCAAAACTGCTGGAATATTTGGAATATCTTGAAAAAAAAAATAACAGTATACCATCCACTTTCATTCCTGAGCATAATAAAATATTAAAAAAAAAATTGATCCGACTTCAATAACACTAAAAAGTATAAAATAATTTAAATATTAAAGAAGTTGGTGTTAGCGTACCTGCTGTGTATATTTGGCACCAACTTCAATAATATTTAAATTATTTTATACTTTTTAGTGTTATTGAAGTCGGTTCAATTTTTTTTTTAAATAGTTTATTTTATACTTTTTAGTGATATTTTCATACATAAAGATTGAACCATCGAATACGGTAAAATGATCTAGGTAGGTTATGACATCATTATGATTTCACATTATCGTCTACATACTTTTACATAAGTCATGTTTTTTCAGAAACTCAGAAACAATTTATCCGATCGTAATAAAATTTGCATGGAATCATCATAGTAGTTTACTCTCTCGAATAAAAAAAGAATCATCGAAATCGGTTCATATTTATCAGAGAAATGTAAAGGAGAACATCAGTTTTAAGGTTTTTACCAGATAAATTCCTCCATATCATTCATAGTCCTTCAGGAAGTTCTTATCCGGTTGTGATAAAATTCATACAGGTTCATAACAGTGGTTTCTTCTTTCGAATAAAAAACGAATCATTGAAATTGGTAAATATTTACCAGAGTTATGACCATTTTTGTCCTTAAAAAGCACCATAAAGTCATCTATATAGGCTTTCCTGCAGCTCTCACTGCGCAGTCACCATTCTTGTTTTTCAGGAACTACTTATTACTACGCAATATTTTTTTTATGGGACCCAATCAATGGGTTGAAGAATGGATGGAAGAAAGATTTTTTCAAATCGGTTCATAATTGCCGGAGTTATGCGCGTACATACATAGTAAAATAAAATATATATACAGACGAATTGAGAGCCTCCTCCTTTTTTGAAGTCGGTTAAAATCACTATAAAATTACACACACATAGGTATTTTTTTAAGTTTACCGGGTGTTAGAAAGACTCTAGCACGGTCCGAATGGTGTGTCCAAGGCCCAAAGTCTCTCCATCCATAGCGTCGCTGAAGGCCACCGGGGTGGATTTGGTGGGTAAAAATTTGTTCAACAGTAGACTTATGTCGTTTGAACGATCGAGTGAAATCAGCCCTTACCGAAGTAAATAACATCAATTACGGTTTTGCGAAAAAGTAATTTTTCGTTGAATTGACATTATGCGAAGAGGGCATTCTGCGCCAAAACCATTTGAAATATATTTACAGCATTTAGAAATATGAAGCAATCAGAATGCTTGGTCTAATTTATGTAATCGTTTTTCGAATCGTCAATTAGTGACAATCTAGTGCATTTTTTTTTAAATTTATTACTTAGGTTAATGCTATGATCGCGCGTAATGTGAGTTCAAAGTGAATTGTTCTCCACTAGTATCGCCCCAGTCGGGTGCATTCACCACAATCCGTCCCGCCAAGCCTCAGTAACCGTCTCTTTATTTTGGACTATTTAGTATTTGAACCGTGGTTTGAAAATTTTATGAATAGGTAAGTATATTTTTTTGGAAAAAAGGCTACACTACCGTTAGTTTAAGATGAAATTGTTTTCTGTGCATGTCATCATCCGAAAAATTTAGCCTCCTGCAGAGAGTGCGTGCATCACAGAATCCTGAAAACATTGTGTGATAGGTGGACATGCCAAGTAGCCGGCTACTTTCGCCTGTAGCTATGGGTGTACTGCTCTAGGTCATGGCATTCTTTATTTGTATTATTTGTTTTAATTGTACTTAGAATGTATAGTATTTTTATTTACCATGGATACCAGACCATAGCGGTCTGAAATAAAGATCTAAATATGGTATTTTGGACTAAGTATCGGAGACAGCATCTCAAGTAATCTCAACCAAATTATCCCAAACAAACTTACCTATCACATAGGGACCCTGAATTAATTTGACTGTGTTGTTTGATATAAATACCTAGTACTACATTTGACCTATGTATATGGTTATATCATGTCTTTAGAGCCCACTTAATTCATCAGGTGTAGTGCACACAGCAATGCCTCTACAACCAATATAATGAAATTCAATGATATTATAAGCCATAGATATGTTATAACCATCGATATAATATTTAAACTAGATTTGGTGTCAGGGTACAAAAAGTGGTAGCGAGAAATAGCGCCCTTGTGTCGCTATTTCTTTACAGGCCATAGTCTGACAAAATTATTTTTGCCGATAGGAGTGTCGCTACTGTCTATATGAAACTGTCAAACTACACGTCATTATCTTATCAAAAGCGTTAGTTCACGTTTCCGCCACCAGCACAGATAAGTTTGCAACCTCCGCGACCACATTTTAGATGTCATTTTGTTCGTGAATGTTTATCTAGTTTATATATTATATCGATGGTTATAACCATCGATATACTATACCAACTAGATTTGCTGTCACGACCCGAAAAGTGGTCACGAAAATAAGAAAATAAGAGCTACGGAGACGGCTGTCGCTCAATTGTCTGCAATTATTATTGAACCTTATTTTATAGTATGTAAGTCATCTTTTTATATGAACATATTATTGTTTTGCGTGTACGTGTATAGTTGTGTAGGTATATGTAACCGCGACCACATTTTCGATGTCATTTTGTTCGTGACAGCTAATCTTGTTGGTATAGTATATCGATGGTTATAACCCTATTAATGCCAATCCTTAGCCTAAAATTGTGACCCATGTAATATGATGTCCCTTCCTTATTATTTACTTTTGTGCAGTGATTTGTGTATTTTCTAAATACGCATGACGTTATTTTAGTCTTGATTTTCAGAGGGACATTATCGATGCGGGACTTACTGCTAGTTCACCCAAATGGGTGAATTTCGTGTCTTCACTTTTCGTGCGCTAATGGCATATCTATTGTATAAAATATCGTTAATGTAATATTAAGTAACCTTTTAATCAAAATATACTAAATAGATTTTGGAACTCAAAGGAAAGAAATCTTAAACATTCGTACTAAGTAGCCAGCGTATTTGAGTACAAAACCAGCATAATCATAGTATCACTGTGCTATGGTATTAAGTTATTATGAGTGTTTACTTTAAGTATCTTACTCCGAGGTTCGGGCCCCGGGCCTAGCACTAGTTATAAATCACGGGCGTATCATAAAATCTTCAATAAGCACTCTCCAACTACCGAGAAAAACCGTTAGATGTCTGGCTACAAGATCGGTGGATAACACTAAAAATAGTTCGTTCTGTTAAAAGTGTATCGTTATCTTTTTCGCGTATGAATTTGGCCGAATAACAGATTTTTTTTATACTACCAAGGTGGCAAATAAGCGCTAGCAACACTATAAGAATCACTAGCGCGTTGCCGATCCTTAAGACATTATATAATTAAGTCTTTTTGGTTCAGTAATTTCACCAGCTACAGTAACCTTCTCACCGGAACACTGCAATGTTTACACACTGCTGCTTGGCGGCAGAATAACTGACACTGCGGTGGTCCCTACCTGGATGGTACCTTGCACAAGAACCTACCACCTAGTGAAAGAAGTCATTGATACTACATTATGAAGCTCAGAGTCTACATTAATGTTATATTGTGAACTAACATTTGCCCCAGCTGCTGTTTGGAATTATTGTTTAAGAGTTTATTATATGAAAAAGAGGTCATAATAACAATGATGTAGAAATATCTGCCGTATATCCAACAGTCCCTTGCACTAAAAAACTACCACCAAGTAACGTAAAGGAAGCTTGTTTAGTGCCATTCGTCGAACACTCTAGCTCCTGACAGAGAATACCCTGATAATAATATCTAATAACATTCTGCGCGACTTGGGATCATTTTTAAAATCACCAACAAGACTGCAATCACTAAACTGACGATGCATCATAGTATAGTAGTTAACTAAATATAGTTTCTCTTAGGCCCAAGTGCACCGACAAAAATACATCCGTTATCTATTTTTCAGAATCGATTATCTATTTAACAGTCTTTACCGGGGGAGTCGAGCTAGGTTAAGATAATGGACTGTTAAGGGTTCATAACCGGGGTTATGTTGATGGTGAAAAATAGATAATCGATTCTGAAAAATAGGTCTTTTTGTCGATGCACTTGGGCCTTAACCTTGTGATTTTAAAAACTTCCTTAATCAACGGTAATGTCCAAGATTAAAATCATATCAACCGTGACCAGAACACATCAACTAATCACAGTAACGATACAATTTTCAGCCTAAGCGGTTGAGCAAGCGTTCAATATGTTAATTATACTAGCAGTGTTCTATCTCAATTTGGCTTCTAAAGAGGCTAGAGCCAAAATGGAGGGTTTCGTTGTGAAGGGTGAAAACGCCCCAATAGAAATGTTCCCGTATGCAGCACACTTAGGTATACGATGTGTTAGATGGCGCGACGTTATAGATTATAATAGTTGTGGCTCTTCTATCATAAGTAATTTGGTATGTCTAACAGCAGCTCACTGCCTCGAAGACTGTGAAAATTATAAAATAGTAATCTCAGTCGGCCACGCGAACAAAAACAACGGAATCAAAACGACAGCTGCCAAGTATATGGTGCACAAGAAGTATAATCCTAATAGCGTTATAAATGACATAGCTTTGGTTAAATCTAATACACAGTTCAAGTTTAGTGCTAAAGTGTCGAGAGTCAATATTATGCCGAATGCTGTGTATGGAACTGGGTACCTCGCTGGATGGGGATATGTGAACGTAAGATATCTTTAGTATTACTTTTAAAACGACTTAAAACAGGACGTTCTCAAGTTGACGCAAAAATAATTATTCATTCACTTGTCCCACTGTTGGGCACGGGCCTCGCTTCAAGATGGAGGGGCTTAGGCCATAGTCCACCACGCTGGTCAAGTGCGGGTTGGCGGACTTGACACGTCATTCGAAATCCTCCTGAGGTTTCCAAGAAAATGTTTTTTTCCACCGAAAGCTAGTAACAATCGCACAAAGACGACTAATGAAAGAAATCAGTGGTGCAAGCCGGGGTTCGAACCTGCGCACCTTGCGCAAGCGCTCGCCCACTGTGCTGTTACTGCTCAATTAGGGTAGATAAAATTTAAGATTATAACTCACTTCATTCAGTACCGACCTACTGCTAAAATTATATATCATGCATTTTTTTACAACTGCCACCGGATCGTAACGCGGCCTACAATATGATTCACCAAACAGAAAGTGGTGACCCTCCGGACCCCATGACGGTCCTATTGGACCGGGATGCGCCGAACCCTCCCCGACAACCGTATGCTACACTAGCTATCAGACACCGGTCTCGCCGGCGAGGCCGAAGGGTCGTACGTATGCGACCTCAACGACGTGCATCACCCCACTGAGTTTCTTGCCGGTTATTCTCAGTGGGGGCGCGTTGTGAACCGGTGGTAAACTCAGCCCTCTCTTAAGCGACAGCCCAAGCCGAGGCCGTGCCTCCCTGAGGTGCCCTTGAGCTCGTCGCTACTTCTGCCGAAAAGGCGCTTCAAGCGCTCGCCTCCTATTGTCCGGTGAAGCTGTAATGGCCATCTGCGGCCAACAGCGTCTATCATTCCAGAAACAGAAAGTGGTAATCATCAATATATTATAAATTAATTTAAAAAAAAATGATTACTACAATATTTTTTTTTCTTACCTATGTACACGAAATAAACTATTTGATTTGATTTGATTTGACAACAACAATTCAACCACGTACCACGTACAGTACCTACTGCTAGCACTGGGTTCGATTAGGGTTCAAACCTTATGCCGTGGCAAAACCCCTTTGTTGCTAGAGACACAAGCCTAGGCTTAGATAGCATCTTCGGAGTCGCTGGACGTTCGGGGTGTGGGCCCTTTGAACGTCCATTGAGTACGGTGGCGACTCCGAGGAGGACGGCGGCGGGATTGCGACCCCCGTCCCCGTGAGCACCGTGACTGGTTCCCGGGGGGCTACGACGCGCCCCCCGGCGGCGGGCTCAAAGGCAAGGCACTGAGGGGCCCCTGGTGCAGATCCCACCGGAGAGCCCTGGGGTCCCCCCTCTCATGTGCCGATGCGACAGCCGCGGGGGTTTTAGTGGGTAAGAGTCCCACATACCCCGGTCGAGCCCCACAGCTCCCGGGGATCTTTGGAATATCTCCCCCGCGTAAAAAAAAAAAGGCTTAGATAGCATAAAAAAACCGTTTCTTTTTTAATAGGAAGAAGCTAAGATAACCACGAATGTATTGAAGTACACAAGACTACCTTATCTGGACCGGAACAGTTGCTTGGAAATAATTAGAACAATACCTATGGCTGCCATGTGTGCGGGCCACATCAATGGAAAAAGTTACGCTGCACCGTAAGTTTAATAATTTTGAATAATTCTTCATTTTTTTAACCAACTTCATTTTTGAAGTCGGTTAAAAAATGACTCCTTTTTAGGAGTCTCCTCCTTTTTTGAAGTCGGTTGAAAAATAATCTCTTCTCAATTCCTCTGTATATATATATTTTTTTGTATGTTCGCGCATATCTCTGGCAATTATGAACCGATTTGAAAAAATCTTTCTTCCATCCATTCTTTAATCCGTTGATTGGGTCCCATAAAAAAATATTGCTTACGAATAAGTAGTTCCTGAAAAAACAAGAATGGAGGCCGCGCAGGTAACCTGCCTAAAAGATGACATTTTTGTCGCTTTTTAGGACAAAAAGGGTCATAACTCTGGCAAATATTAATCAATTGTAATGATTCTTTTTTTATTCGAAAGAAAGAACCTCTGTAATGAGTCTGTATGAATTTTATCACAACCCGATAAGAACTGGAACTGGAAGACCATGAACGATGTGGACGAATTTATCTGGTAAAAACCATAAAACTGATGTTCTCCATGCCTCTGACAAATATGAACCGATTTCGATGATTCTTCTATTATCCGAGAGAGTAAACTACTATGATGATTCCGTGCAAATTTCATTACGATCGGATAATTTTTTTTCTGAAGAAACATGAATTATGTAAAACTATGTAGACGATAATGTGATCATAACCTACCTAGATAATTTTACCGTCTTCGATGGTTCAATCATTATTTATGAAAATATCACTAAAAAGTATAAAATAACATTTTTTTTTTAAATAATTGAACCGACTTCAATATCACTGAAAAGTATAAAATAATTTAAATATTATTGAAGTTGGTGCCAAAAATACATAGCACCTAAGCTAACCAACTTTAGTGATATTTAAATTATTTTATACTTTTCAGTGATATTGAAGTCGGTTCATTTTTTTATATTTTATTTCATTTATGCAAAAAACATAGTAATTGGTTACTCGAAATGGCGAAAGTGGTCGCTTTGATGATAAAGGGGTAAACAGGTACATAGGTAGTTTATACAGGAGTTGTCTGTAAGACCTTATTGCTATTTTTCTTTCAATCACTAATTAATTACTATCAATTATGTTTCACAGTTCGGTCCTTAGCAACTTATAATGTTTACTTATTGTAGTTATGCGTCCTTACTACTAGCCTTGCACGGAATGATTTAAAGTTTTTTTTTTTTTTTTTTTTTTCGGGTACTTTAATATTTTGTCACCTCACCGCCTCATATAAGACGGCCCACCCGCAGTGTGTCTTCAATGTTTGTTTCCGTGCTCAAGCCTTCGCACGTCTCCAATCCAAAGCTCCAAGTGTATTTAGTATTAAATAAAAATAATTAAATTAGTATTAAAGAAAAAGTGAAAGTCAAGAACCGGACAACTGGGAGGCGACGCCGCGACGTCGGGACAACGGAGAGGTGCCGCCGCGGTGGTGACGTCGGACGACTCTTCGTCTTCGGGAAATGGATCGTCGTGCACTATTTAAATTGTGTTCGTACGAATCGAGCTTCCATACAGGGTCGTCTCACACGTACATAAAGAACACATTTACGGTTAACAGCGATACCCCACCAGCGGGTAGTTGTCGCCCCACCAGCGGGTTTGACGTTTTCGCTGTGTTCAGACGATGCGAGCTTCCAATACAACCGGGGTCGTCTCTGTCGTAGTGTTGAACACGTTAACCGTATAGTGCGTTACACAAAAGCGATGCACACTCCTGTAGTTGTTGTTTTCGCTGTGTTCATACGATGCGAGCTTCCAATACAATCGGGGTCGTCTCTGTCGTAGATAATGAACACGTTCACCGTTATAGTGCGATACGTCAGCTCTGCAGATGTGAGTATATATGTGAGTATTTACGGTAACATCGGGTAGCTGTTGCTTGCGCTGTGTTCATACGATGCGAGCTTCCAATACAACCTGGGTCGTCTCTGTCGTAAGATAATGAACAACTTTACAGTCATTGTGCAATACACAATGTTCATGTGAGTATAGGTCTTGCTGCTGGTATGTCAGTATGACATGTTTCTTTACGGTGCGTGTATCCACACCGTGTCGTCTCATTTGTACAAACAATGTACATCATCATCATCATCACCAGCCGGAAGACGTCCACTGCTGAATATAGGCCTCCCCCTTACAATGTACATATGTACAGATAAATGCGATACGCATTCCTTATTGCGGGTAATTGTTGCAAACACTATTATGAAATGCATGCCGCCAACACATCTGGGAACATATAATCCGATCATTATCATCAGCCAGATAAAATCCACTGTTGAATATACGAAGACGTCCATCTTGGAACGTCACAATTAACTGTAATTTGCTACTACCATCCACCAGTTGCCTGGGATTCGTACAATATCGTCAGATATAATTCGATCTGTAGGTACTCCTAATTATCGGAATACGTCGTGCGCCACTGGACGAGATGAGTAAATAATTAAGAAGTTATAATAACAATACAAATATTTATTCACAGTAGAATTAATAAGACTTCAAAACTTCGTAGTTCGTACTGCAAAGTGGTATCTAGCAGATCAGAGGCGGACTGGCCGCGGCGGGCCTTACCACAGGCTCGACGAGATCCTGGCCGGCCTACAGCCGGAGCATCCGTGAGCACCACCGTGGAGCTGCAGTAAGTAGCCTCTGAACTTATGGGACAGTACGCCGCGCCGCCGGCCGCCGGCCGCCTCCTACACTTATTATAAATACTTAGTTGAAAATAACTATTGATAAATCTGATCTAGAGAACAAAACAATCGACATATTATTAATTCGTCGTTAATTTAGCTAAATGTATGACCTTGATGACTATATTTATGGTTTAACTTTATGAACAATATAGTTGCAATATTTGAATACTTATGACAAAATTGAGGACGAATTTTTTGTCATACCTACATAATTCTAGTTTCTAAATTTAATGGTCATAAAATATTGAATACTACATTAAATCTGTGTAGTAAATTGATAAAGTTCGATTTTTCCAAAAATAAATAATAATAATGAAGTAAAAGTTATACAGGGTGTTTCAAAAACCCTGTCCAAACACAGTTAGTCTTATTGTAATAACTTAACACGATCATTTTTACGTGATAATTTTTTTAACTAAGGCATATATATGTATATATATATATATATATATAAACAGCGTGTTTAAAAAAAAAAAAAAAGAGAACTCTGTTCGAGCTTATCACTGTGTCATAATACAATTATATATTTATATAATCCACAAGGTTAAAAAAAAAAAAAAAACATCCTGGCTGATTACGATTATATTTATGTAATTTTTTGTTGGATATTTCATTTGGATCTTTCCTGATATATTTTATCTACCAGCGTTGTGAATATTCCTCTTATAAGTTTGATGTGCCTTTTAATGTGTAATAAACCACAAACAAGCTGTCTTGAGTAACTTATATGCTTTGTCTACAATAAACACAAAACTATCTAGTTTACGCCCTCTATTCCATGTATTTTGCTTCTTAAGATTTTTGAGATTGACAACGACCATATCAGTATTACTACCTATTTTACTACCTATTTTAGTTGTTACTATATTTTTGGAGATAGGAACTATTCTTGAACTCAAATATATTAGTCGTGCTTACTAGTACTTACTATTACCATCCCTTGGTAATAATAATAATAAAAAATAATAATAATAAAAAAAACTATTCGGTAATTTTCATTGTTTTTTTTATGCCCTGGTTGCGGGTTCGATTCACATGCAAAACAGATTTGTCTGCGTGAAAATGTCTTCAGCGTTATTTGTCTATACAAAATATAAAAACATACCTTGGCGTATTTGTTTGTATAAGGTCCAGATATGGTCCAGATATGAGTATCTTACCTCTGATTTTAACCGTGATTAATAAACCAAACGGAAGGTCTAAGGTTTTTCTTTGATAAGTCTGTTCTAAACGCTATACATAATTATTTGCTTCATATATTTATATGAACACCAAACAATTATTTAGATATTTGTATTTTCCATGTAAAGTAACATTAAGGTAAAGGAGAAAATATACTTAGATAAGGTGCTTAACGGTAGAAAATAAAATACACATTAAGTACACCGGAAATAGATATGTTTGTAATATGGAGACTAAGTGTTTTCCCTATATTTTTAAAACTACTGCAAAAAAAAAAAATATAATAAAGAACTTAAATCCTTTTTAGAACAGTAATCGAGAACAATGACTAGATACATTTAAAATTACGTACGGTAATGACTGCATTACTTAAAGACTGTGACTGTTGTGTATATACCTACCTACCTTTATAGCACCTAAATGTACTAAATAAATAGCGATCACGACCATGATCTGCTTACAATCTTTTTTAAGTTATTAGCGCCTCCTGTACGGGTGGTATAGTTAGTATGAAATAAAGAACTTTAAGTTCGATGTATGAATGTTGTAATATCCTTTTTAAGAGATAAAGTAACGGTCATTGACATTACAATCAGCTGACAGCTGATAGATACATATGAGGGTAGGTGACACAATAAATAACATTTGGAGGGTATATCTCCTCATCTACCCTCAACTTATATACCAATACTTGTTTCCTATAAAAAAAAAACAAAAAAGAAAGCAATAACTTTCAAAGTGCAATTAATTAATCATAAAGATAACTTTTACTGTTATGAATGAAATACAAGTTTGTTCATGAATTACAAATTATTGCTTACCTATTGTCAAGGTGATATGTTCAGTAATGTTTTCTGTTATGCACCGTGTTAATTAAATAATTAATTTAAGGTTTTTCTAACTATTCTATGTGGGCTGTGTGGCCTTTAGGAACATTTACGTTCATAAACTGATATTTACTTACATTATTTATATATATATTTTATACATATTCTCGTATATATTTTTCGGTTATTGATTATACAAAATAATTACGAAAATAGACTTCAATTTCAGTCATTGTCTAATGGTGAGGATATGCATATTTCCTTTCAAATATGTTTTATGCACCTTGCATTTGCGCGTTTTTACAAGACAATGATTTATTGCCACTGTTGACAGGTTTTAAGGAGAGATTTTTCTCGATACGACTTATCTATTCTTAGGTACTTAACCCTAATGTATACTTTTGCTTGCGGTTCCTCTGCAGTATTAATATTACGATTGGTCATTGAAGATAATCTACCATCCTCGACTGCGTCACCGCTTTCCACCGGGTGGGACTGTGGTCAAACACTGGCTAATTTAAATAAAAAAAAAAAAAAAAAAACTTCTTTATTACGGACTTAATACTTACTTACGTATGGATTTTACTGTTGGCTAAGTGTAATATTATATTATTAGTGTTATAAGAGTCGTAAGGAGTTAGACTCTCTCTTTTGATATTTAAAACAAAAAGTAAAATCTAGTGCTATTATGTGATGCTTTTACTGAGATTACAGAGATAAATGAATTTGGATTTTTAGGGCATAACTTGTATTATATTACCTATTCCCCCAAATCATAATAGCTAACTATTCACATTTTATAAATCTAGACTCTAAACATCCTACAATAAGTAAACATTATAAGTTGCTAAGGACCGAACTGTGAAACATAATTAAGGATCAAACGAACTTACCCTTACGTGAAGTTCGATCATAATTATGTGAACAGTTCGGTCCTTAGCAACTTATATACTCCCTTCCCTTTTACACATCACCCGACCCAAGGATAAAATGTGAAACGTTTTTCCTACTCTAAACATAATGAAGACACACTGCGGGTGGGCCGTCTTATATGAGGCGGTGAGGTGACAAAATATTAAAGTACCCGAAAAAAAAAAAAAAATAAAAAAAAAAAAAAAAAAAAAAAAAAAAACTTTAAATCATTCCGTGCAAGGCTAGTAGTAAGGACGCATAACTACAATAAGTAAACATTATAAGTTGCTAAGGACCGAACTGTTCACATAATTATGATCGAACTTCACGTAAGGGTAAGTTCGTTTGATCCTTAATAATATTACCTATTTTTTTTAACCGGCTTCAAAAAGAAGGTTCTCTATTCGACGCGTATGTATGTAACATTAATCATCACGTCATGATAACTAAGACTAGCACGAGCTGACACCGACTTCAATATATTTTCGTTATTTTATGTTTTTTAGATAATTTACTTTGAAGTCGGTTTTTATTTTTTCTAAAATAGTTTATTTAACACTTTTTAGTGACTTATATTATAGAAAAATAGTTATCAACACTATCACGCAACTCGAACGTCTACGTTACAGTAACTTACTGAAAACATTAAAAGTTTATATCTCTTAAACTACTGGACCGAATTTGATGAAACTTGTACTCTACCCTAAGTTAAAATATACTCTAACTATTGCAAAAAGAATTTTCGAAATTGGACCTGTAGTTTTTTGAGAAATCCGCGGACAAACCTACATACATACATATATACATACATACACTCATAAAATTTGGTAAATTTGTTTAGAAGCCCACATAGACTAACATATGTGAATATTACGCATTATTAACACCACACTTTAGTACTACTTAGTTTTACCCCTAATCATAATATCCAACACACTCTATGCCTTTCAGTTTAGTGGAAGAAGCTCACATATTGAGTTATGCTCGTAATACCTTTACTTTGACGGGCCCGTTGGTCTAGTGGTTAGACACCCTGACTGCTACCCGATGGGTCGTGGGTTAGATTCCCACCAAGTTTCTGGGTGTTATTTATCTATTTAAGCATGTATTTACAAAAAAAATGTATATAAGTATTAGTATCAGTTGTCTGGTTTCCATAGTACAGGCTCTGCCTAGTTTGGGATCGGATGACCGTGTGTCGATTGTCCCAAGATATTATTATATATATTATTATTGCTTAATTATACTAAGTACCTAGGTGGTAGTAATTACGTCCAGGTAATTACTACCGCAGTATGAGATATTCTGCCGCCAAGCAGCCGTGTATATAAACATATGTGAAACATATGTGTATACAGGATGTGGTTTTGCATTTTTGCCATATTTATAGACCTAACAGTTAAGGATTATGTTAATTGATTAAAAATAGTTTAATAATTCAGTGGTTAATAACTAAAAGATAATTAATGATTCACGATTAACGTTCAACCAGAATAAGAGCTCCCGAGGGCTCAGAATCGGTCCCAAGGTTGGCAAACCGCGCGTACTCTTGTTTATCTACTTAGCGCGAAGAACGGTGCCAGACGGCGTTATTTCATAGTGACGGTTGCACACGGGATTTCTTTTCGTACCAAACATAAAAAATAATTCATAATTTTACGTCTATCATTTAATGATTGATTTATGTTCTTTAAAAGGTATATATCAACATCCGTAAATATGGCAAGAATGCAGAACCACACCTGTATAAGCAGTGGTGAAATTACCGACCACAAAAAACTCAATATCTAATGGCAACGCGCTAGTGATTCAGCAGTTGTTGCTAGTGTATAATGTAGAATGCGGTGACTACTAACCATCAGCCATCAGGCGGGCTGTGTGCTTGCTTGCTTGCTTGATAGTATAAACAAAAACATGCCTGTATTATAGAAAGAAGAAGAAGAAAAATATTTATTTTGACACACACAAGACATGGTAATGAACACACAGCTGATACAAGAAGAGACATATAGTAACGAGAAAGGGAAAAAAAGAAAGAACTACATTGACATAAAAGTAAAAAACAATAACATTAATCATTACCAAGTTGCGATGCCAAAAAATCTTTTTAAAAAAAAAAATCGAACCGACTTCAATATCACTGAAAAGTATAAAATAATTTAAATGTTATTGAAGTTGGTGTTAGCTTACCGGCTGTGTATATTTGGCACAAACTTCAATAATATTTAAATTATTTTATACTTTTCAGTGATATTGAAGTCGGTTCGATTTTTTTTTTAAAAAGATTTTATTTTAAACTTTTTAGTGATATTTTCATATATAAAGATTGAACCATCGAAAACCGTAAAATTATCTAGGTAGGTCATAACCTACCTAGATAATTTTACGGTTTTCGATTTTACGGTATAGCATACTATATGATCACATTATCGTCTACATAGTTTTACATAATTCATGTTTCTTCAGAAAAAAATATCCGGTCGTAATGAAATTTGCATGGAAACATCATAGTAGTTTACTCTCTCGAATAAAAAAAGAATCATCGAAATCGGTTCATAATTGTCAGAGCAATGTAATGGAGAACATCAGTTTTATGGTTTTTACCAGATACATTCCTCCACATTGTTCATGGTCCTCCAGGAAGTTCTTATCCGGTTGTAATAAAATTCATACATATTCAATACAGTGGTTTCTTCTTTCGAATAAAAAAAGAATCATTGAAATTGGTAAATATTTGCCAGAGTTATGACCATTTTTGTCCTTAAAAAGCGACATAAAGTCGTCGATATAGGCTTTCTTGCAACTCTCAGTGCGCAGTCACCATTCTTGTTTTTCAGGAACTACTTATTACTATGCAATAATTTTTTTATGGGACCCAATCAATGGATTGAAGAATGGATGGAAGAAAGATTTTTTCAAATCGGTTCATAATTGCCGGAGTTATGGGCGAACATACATAAAAAAAAAAAAAAAAAAAAATATATACAGACGAATTGAGAACCTCCTCCTTTTTTGAAGTCGGTTAAAAATGGCTCCAATCTCAGCTTATTGCTGCAGCCACAATAAGGTGCTGCAGCGCTGGTTTTCAGAAAGGACCAGATAACTGATGTCACGGAAGAAAAATACTTTTAATAAATATAAATAACTAGCTGACCCGTGCAGCTCCGCCCGCGCTTTTATTACATTTTGCTCCCCTTTTCTCCCTCCTCCCTAGATTTATCTCTCTCCATATCTCTCTCTCTTATAAAAAAAATCTAATTATATGCTCTTTCTCTCCTCTCTCTTTCCCCCTCCCGCTTCGGTTTCCGTCACACTCCCCCTCTTCCTACCCTGTTATCCCCTCTCTGAACCCTCTCCCCCTCTCTCTTCTACGAACTGGCTCCTTCTCACTCCCCCCTTACTCCACCTAACTCCCCCGATCCCTCACCCCATCGCCCCCTTCTCGAATCCCCTCTCCCTCTTTCTCCTCTCGTGCACCCTCCTCTCGTTCTATATATCCTCGTCAATCATGGTATCAGCGGCATTAAATATACTTTATGACCTATTCTCAGACCTCCCCGATATGCACACATAATTTCATACATATCGGTTCACCCATCTATTTAATGGCCTTGCCTTATGTAGCTTAACCTTAACCTAGCGGTATGAAATATACTGTATGACCTATTCTCAGACCTACCCGATATGCACACTTTCATACAAATCGGTTCACCCATCTATTTAATGACCTTACCTAACGTTGCTTAACCTTAACCTACCGGGATAAAAAGTATCCTATGTCCGTTTACTGGTTTTAAGCTACCTCCCCACCAATTTTCTATATAGATTGAAAATATAGATTAAAGTTCTATAGTTATTGTATGTTCAATTTCACCGATAGATGGCGCTGTTCATAATGTAAATCACGCTAACATCGTAAATTACTGTCTAATGATATTCGATAATGAAAGTTTTAAGTTTTCCGCATCTTTTATTGTTGCGACTGTAATACATACATAATCTAGTTTGGATCCGCTCGGGATTTACAGATTTTAACTTTTCAAAGATATAATGTCATATTGCTATCAGTAAAGTACTTAGAACAATACAGAAATCTAATGAAAATGTCCTGGGTGTACCGGACCGGCTTACCCCTTACAAAAATTGACCCTTCGCCAATGCCATATCTTATGCAAACTAAATGTCTGCTCAGTCCCTATTGTATATAGCGTAATAATACATATATTAATGATTAACTGATCAGTCTATAATTACCCTATTCACATACAAAGGAAATTACGTGGTAATATGTGCAAGTAATGTTTCACTGCTTAGCCCCTATGAAACATAGCGTGATGTTTTATATACCAACTTACACCTTGACTTCTACACAACACATCAGTGAAAGTCCTATCAAAATCCATCCACGGGTTTTCAAATGATACCTGGACGAACAGAACGACAGACAGACAGACAGACAGACAGACAGACAGACAGACAGACAGACAATAATTCCAAAAAAAATTGTTTTGGCCTCTATGTCGATAGTATAGTAACCCCACATAAAAATTTTGGAAAAATATTCAATGTACAGAAAAAGTGCTCTTTGAGTTTTATTATAGTATAGATAATAATGAGTAAAATGTTAATTAAAGAAAGATATAGGTATAATATAAACTTAAGTGTAGTAGTAGTAGTGTAATGACAATGTTAAAAAAAAAAAAAAATATAAGAGAGTACCAAATCCCAGAGCATTTAGTTATTAGTAGTGTAGTGTAGTGTATAGTTTATTGTCTGTGTATTTGTATACAAAAAATAATTATAAATAATAAAATGGTTCGTATTATTTTGCAGGGGTGATTCTGGCAGTGCTCTGGTTGTCGATAATAATCAGATCGGCCTTGTCTCCTACAAGATCCCGGGGTATTCCAAGAGCGTCTCCGTCTTCACAGATGTTCCAAAGTATTACAATTGGATTATGTCTACTATGGCTACACTAAACATGTAGTATTAAGTTATACATTTAAGTATACCCTAAAACTAAAATAAATATAACTTGTGCGAGACCGCGACTGGTAACACTGATAGGCGACACTTCCTATAAATAATTAAGGGATCTATCACACAGAAAGCGTTCACGCGTTCGGGCGTTCCGCGTTCGCGTTCTGCCTTCATTTCTACTAGGTTACATAGACATACTCACAGAACACGCATTATGTCCGCATTGGTCAACCAACAGCGGGGTTCGTGTATAACTGCAGACTCGAAGGCAGAACGCGAACGTGGAACGCTCGAACGCGTGAACGCTTTCTGTCTGATAAATCCCTAAAACATTAAAAACAAGTCATAGTACCTACTTACCTACTAGATTTGTGACAACTCAAAAAATAGTCACAATAATAAGAATACATAAAACGCACGTGTTCTTTTAAATAAAAATATTTTTGAAGTGAAAACTTCTTTAGCGGCCCTCTACTCTTTTTTGTGACAAAAAAAAATGTTAAATTCGCATCAGGACTCGTGACCGTAAGACCTGATCGAAAACTCGTAAGACAAGCATCTCAGTAGAAGTGATTACACCGCCATCTATGAATCTATTTAGAAACTACTTCGTAACTGGCTTCTATAATTAGTTCATAAACTTCTTTAGCGGCGCTGTGCACTTTTTTTGTGATGGGGAAAAATGTTAAATTCGGACGTCAGGACACGTGACCTAAAATTCGTAAGACGTAGGCGGCGCAGGGCGCTTTCGCGAATGTTCGTGTGTGTTTGTGTTACAGCGTGCCACGCGCATCCTTGGATGGTGACTGCTGATGGCTCGACCGCCATGTAGTTAATGTAAAATAATTGTAATAGTTCTGAAGTGTTAAATTTTTAATCTAATATAAATTGTCATGATTGTGTACGATAGCGCAATAAATGAATATTGTATTTTACCACATAAATGATAGTACTTTTATACTGATAATTAGAGCAATTCGTCCAAAATAATTCCCTAACCATTCCAAAATATCAAAAAGTCACAACGTTAATATTCAAGTTTTCACTTCTGCCGGCACTCCCGGAATGCAACCCTTTGTTTTTTTAAAATTGCTTTACACAACCAACGCACCATTCATGATCCAGCAAGCTGGCTGCCGGGCAAGATGCCTGGTTAATACAGGTCTGTGTTCAGCGCGGCGTCCTGCAAAACGTTAAAGGATGCTCGGCAGCTCCTGGAAGCCGGCCGCCGCATCGAGTCATAGGTAGCGAGTAAGGCGTTGTCGTTGGGCGGAAGTTTTCACAGAGTATTTGTTCTGTAAAGAGTTGAGCTGCGTATGCATGCAGGCAGGTTGGAGACAAATTGTTTGACTACCTATCTAGTAATGGAAATCGAAAAGTAATTTTATGATACAATGATTTGTTGAAACATATTGATACTTACCCATTTATTACAATAGCTTACATTTACAAAAAAAAAGAATGTATTAAATATATTGCTAGCAGTCATTCATGCCGTATCTGTATATATCTAACTATTTATTCCGTTTAGCTGAGAATATAATTTAATGTATTATATTATTTGTAATTTCTTTTGTTCATGTAGTATAACTGTTTAATATATGAACAATCGTTTGGCAATATATGCAATTAGATATGTAAGATCATTAGCGGTAGAAGAGCTAAACCATCTAGACTTGCGTACTTTTTGTAAAAGAGACTGATCTAATAAAAAATACTAGAACTGTTTTACTTATTCGCTTTGGTGTTAACATTTAACACAGGACCGCCATTCATCGGGAAAGATTAACGCAGATTGAGAGCGGATGCTTTGCAGGACTGTGTATGGAAAAAGTCCTGCAACGCAGGATCCTGCGTGACAGCCAGTATGCAGGACCGTGAATGTTCCACTGCAGAGCCATACACAACCCGGCATTGACATGACGTCCTGTACGGCGGCCGGCATGCAGGACCGTGAATAGTCCACTGCTAAAGCATATACAGTTCTGCATCAACTTGGCTGGCTTCCTGCAAGGCGGGCGGCACCAACTACAGTCCCTTATCAATGTTTAAACAATGCCGCTTACGCTTAGCAGTAAAATATCTATCACTATTGGTGATAACTACTTTTTTCGAAGCGTTATTCCCTACGTTTCTTTCTGTCATCTCGTACTCCGCCAGCCACTGAGAGTACTGCAATACTCTGCTACAAACATGAGTTTGTTTGTTTGTGGTTTGGTATGAACCAAAATGCAATAAGTAGTTTGTAGCCACGAAACAATCGACATAGCGACATAGTCATAGGTAGTGATATTGTTTTATGCTATTTTTAATATATTAAATTATTAAATTCTTTAAATACTAAATTTGAAAATATTGTAGAGCACTGCTGGTGTGTAGAATAAAAATATAAGTTCGATTTTTAAAACTATTTTGTTTCTCTCATTCTCTCTCGTTCACACTCGCATTTGAAAATTTGGAAACTAGAACTGTACTGTATCTATCAAGATACAGTTCTATCAAGATCTATCAAAATACAGTTCTAGTTTCGAAATATCGAATCGCCAAAATTTCTGCAAAATCGAACCATCAGTCTAAAAAGGTCACTTTCGATGAATCATAATATGAGTAAGTTACGGTTAAATTTTTACTCGTATGGCAGCATTAACACCAAATTTAATATGAGTCTGCTAATTAGTGCTAATAAATGAATTGAGTATGATTCACCTAAAATGTGTGATCATGTTACGAAAATTACAGGAACTGCGAAGAATCTGCTAGGAATGGAGAATATAAATTCCTTTGCTTTAGTGTTACCTTTTAACCTTACAAGAAATTGAATGTAGCTATATGTAAAAAGAATCATACCGTCATTGGACACTTCTGCTATCCTAGTACTGAGTAACTGACCATAAAATCTAATAACACTAACCACTAGGTAGGTAGTAACACTTTTTGGAAGCAGTGGTAACTTAGTCACTTAATAAGGGAACTGCGTAGCATGCCCTCAGCCACCGGTTTGATTTCCACCCCAACCTCGACAGTACCCAATTAATTTCCATAATTTGTCGATCATAAGTGCTAACTGAAAGATCTTCGATCATTTTCTACAGTCTATGTGAAAGATTTAGCAAAAAAATATGGTCCAGATAATCGTGGAATTTGTTCAAACGGTATATTAGATCTATCTCCAAGACGCTTGCCAAGCGTGGCAACCCCTCCCTTCTAAGGGCCTTTGTTCAGCAGTGCACGTCTTTTGGCTGCTGTTGTATGTATAAGTTCTTAGCCAATATGGTGGATTATGTATGATTAAATAATATTATTAACTCACTAGCTGACCCACGCAGCTCCGCCTGCGCTATTTTTACGTTAACTAAACTTTTAATAACAGACATTCGCATCGAATACATAACCTCCTTTTTTATAGTTGGTTAAAAACTGGGACCCACTTTTTACTTGCTCTCCGAAGCACGGTCCCGTTTAGTTCAAATGGCGTTAAACGGTCACCCATCTATTTAATGACCTTACCTAACGTTGCTTAACCCGATCGATTACAAAACCTTGATAACAACTCTCTATGAGTGTTTCCTTACTAATATTTATTATATTATAAAGAAAAATTGATAAAATCTGACCAAGCGTATAACCTCTCCCGAAAGAACCGTGCCAGATTACGGGATAAAAAGTATCCTATGTCCTACCTCGTAGTAAGATCTCAAATCATGCCAAGTTTAATTTGAATCACAGACAGACAGACAGACAAAAATGAAAAAAAATACATTTTCGGCCTCAGTATCGGTTATAGAATGCCCTCCAAAAATAATTTTCAAAATATCTTCAATGTACAGAATTGGACCTGTTACAGTTTTATTATAAGTATAGATATAATTCGTTTAGTAGTTAGATTAACTTAAAACTAGTGTTAATTTAACACTTATCCCTCTTTTCTCTGATGTGATGTTTCGCCTTGTCCTGCAGTGAGACAATATGGGTTATGATTATAGCCTTAGAATATGAAATATACAAGTACTATAGAATGTATGAACTCAAGTAAGAACATGTAGTCACGAGTAAGAACATGAAAATACATAAATATTAGGTACACAACAATAGCGTCAGCTGTATTTATCAACATTTGGGCTTGTGACAGATCAAAGCCATCGCTACTTATCACTTACATATCAATATAACTCTTAATATAACTTTAAATAGTTCAATGGACCTGCCTCTTAAAATAAAATCTGCCTACGCTTTGTTGACAAATGCGTACTCTATTCTTAATATAATATTAAACTCTATGATTATAACGTTCAGTGCAACTAAGGAATGTATCCACGGACCCTACCATTCACTTCTAATAGCAGTATTGTTGTAATGTTACTTTCTCGATAGAAAGTGACAGACTTATAAACTGCGCATATCGTCTCTACCTCATGTCATTGTATGATTGTAATAATACGTAGGACCCCAAGACCCCAGCACCACCAAACTATAGATTCAGCAGAACTCATTGAGGAATGGTAATAGTTATTTCTCTTTATCAGGTAACATTCAAAACGTACGATTACACATTAAGCGTAATGTACAAGATTAAAATCATATCAACCGCGGCCAGAAACCATTAAACGCTTCCTAGTCATAATAAAATTTTCAGTCCAACTGCAGTTTCAGCAAGCATTTAATATGTTAATACTAGCTTTGTTTTATCTGAATTTGTACTACACAGAGGCTAAGGAAAACCAAATGGAAGGCTTCATAGTGGAGGGTACACGTGCGACAATAGAGATGTTCCCTTATTCGGCTCATTTAGGTATAAATTGCCTCACATCGAGTTACTTTGACGATTCCTACGTTTGTGGTGCTTCAATCATAAGTAACAGAATATGTTTGACCGCCGCCCATTGCCTTGATAGCTGCAGCAAATTTAAAATAACAATATCAGTTGGCCACGTGAACAATAAATATGGAATCAAAACGACACATGAAAAATATATAAAACACCCGAAGTATGATCCATATACCGTCGAACAAGACATAGCGTTGATTAAGTCGAAGGCACCGTTTACGTACAATGCGAAGGTATCAAAAATAAATCTAAGTCCGAAAGTTGTTTATGGAACTGGATACCTGGCTGGATGGGGATACATCAACGTAAGATATGTTTTGCAATCTCTTTTTGCCCGACTGCTCCGAAGGAAGGTTAGTTTTTCAAGAGTATGTATGTCTATTTTTTGGCAAAGCTTACAGCCTAAACGGCTTGCTGGATTTTGACTTACATCTCATCATCAACAGCCAAAAGACGTCCACAGCTGAACAAACGACCCTCCTTATAAAGGGAGGGGTCGCCATAATCCCCACGCTTATCAGGCGGCTTGGGTATCGCAGTATAGTTGGTAGGTAACTTAATAGAAAGACGCTGCTGCCCGTCTTCTTATTTAGGTAACGGGGGGAGATGGGAGGATGCCATTCTTACCGGGACATCCCATGGGCAATATAATATGTCTTTGTGGGTAATTATATATAATATGTCTTTAGATTACTCTCAGTTGTGGGAGTGACATAGACTTTATCTTTTTTTTTTAAAGTTAATACATATTTTTTTTTTATAGGGACAATCCACACACGGTCATCCGATCCCAAACTAGGCAGAGCCTGTACTATGGAAACCAGACAACTGATACTAATACTTAAATACTTTTTTTTTTCTGTAAATACATACTTACTTAAATAGATAAACAACACCCAGACACTTGGCGGGAATCGAACCCACGACCCATCGCTTAGCAGGCAGACTGACTGACCACTAGACCAACGGGCCCGTCAAAATTTTGTTTGTTCGCAGTCGGGCTTTTTACTATTTTACTTGTTTATAATTAATAAATTATTGTTATGTTTTAACAGGAACATGCACAAATAACCACCAATATATTGATGTACACAAAACAGCCGTATGTAAATAAACAGAAATGCTTAGCAATACTTAACGATGTACCCGTAGGTACCATATGTGCTGGCTACATTAATGGATACACTTTCGCTTCAGCGTAAGTATTTTATCTAGCTGAACAAGGGTATGCAAGCTATTCGATGAATCGCGTTTAGTTAGGACCATCGCCTTAGCGTTCACCTGGTGTGGTACCGTCGCATTCCAGCAAAGTGCACAGTAAAAGTCGGGCGGGTTGTATTATATTGACAATATTATTGACTGTGTACGGCTAGCCATAAACAATTACCAGCTATAAACCAGTAGACCATTATTTGAGGGGTTTCTAATAGCTACCAATTAAAGACAATCTTTATCTTAGAGTCATGATCTTTAAGAATTCACTTATTTATGAAACATTGGGGATGATGACTTGGATGCAATCTAAAAAGTTTGTTCTAAAATTGGGGTGGTCATAGGGGTGGCCTTTGCCCCGCAGTAGGATATAAAAGGTTAGACTAAAGAGTACAAGAAAAAACAGTTCCAGCTACAAAACAAGAAAAATCTGTTATCCCTTTTGAGCAAACAAAATTCTCGGACAAGAGAGAAGTATGGCTAAGTGTTAACTACCATAAAATATTTTCATCTATAAGTGTTACCATACTGCGTTTAAATTATTTAGTTGTTAGAGTGAGTTGTTATATTTGGCCAACACTGGTAGAATAAACTAAAAGTACGCCGGCGGATGTTGATGTTATTCTTAATGTAGGGCCATTTTAATAGATAACATTTGACATCTGTCGGTTTTTTTTGTCATTACTACAAAAAAAAATCGTAATTGAAAAAAGTTAAGAGTTCTAATTTCGAAAAAAAATAACATTTTATGCCCGCCGTAACAAGGTTACGTTATTAAATTTTGATGAAGTGTCAAATGTGATCTATTCAATTGAATAAGAAAAAAATGTGCGTGCGTGGAGTCCCTCCGCGCGGAAGAAGTGAAACTTCAGTCTCGCTCTGTCTCTTTCTATTCCCCCTCCCCGCGACTGGACGACGCTGAACGACACTGAACGACACCGAACGTCGCTGAACGATGCTGAACGACACTCAACGACACTCAATGACGCTGAACGACGCTGAACGACACTGAACGACGCTGAACGACACTGAACGACACTGAACGACACCGAACGACACTGAACGACACTGAACGACGCTGAACGACACTGAACGACACCGAACGTCGCTGAACGATGCTGAACGACACTCAACGACACTCAATGACGCTGAACGACGCTGAACGACACTGAACGACGCTGAACGACACTGAACGACACTGAACGACACCGAACGACACTGAACGACACTGAACGACACTGAACGACACTGAACGACACCGAACGTCGCCGAACGACACTCAACGACACTCAATGACGCTGAACGACGCTGAACGACGCTGAACGACACTGAACGACACTGAACGACACTAAACGACACTGAACGACAGTGAACGACAGTGAACGACACTGAACTACACTTATCGACACTGAACGACACTGAACGACACTGAACGACACTGAATGACGCTGAACGACGCTGAACGACACTGACCGACACTGAACGACACTGAACGACACTGAATGACACTGAACGACACTGAACGACACTGAACGAGACTGAACGACACTGAACGACACTGAACGACACTGAACGACACTGAACGACACTGAACGACACTGAACGACACTGAACGACTCGGAACGACGCTGAACGACACTCAACGACACTTAATGACGCTGAACGACACTGAACGACACTGAACTATAGTGAACGACACTGAACGACACTGAACGACACTGAACGACACTGAACGACACTGAACGACACTGAACGACACTGAACGACACTGAACGACACTGAACGACACTGAATGACTGAACGACTGCGTCACTTGAGCGCTTTCATACCCCTCCATGGTAGCGTTTAATGTTTAACGTTTAACGCGTTAAGCGTTAAACTTGTTGGAAGTCGCATAAAAGAAGTTTCACTTCAAATAAGAAATATTTGAAAATAAAATTGGCCCTAATTTAGTTAATTAAACCTTGGGTTCAACTTGTTTACATTCTTTTCAGGGGTGATTCTGGCAGTGCTCTGGTTGTCGATAACTATCAGAACGGGCTCGTCTCCTACAAGGTTCCTACTATTAGCAATAGCTTGACAGTCTTCACCAGTGTCCCATACTATTACAATTGGATTATGACTAACATGCGTAAACTATAGTGTTCCAGTTAAGATACTAAATAATAAAGATCAATTGCGGTGACTTTTGGAATATGTAATTGCGACTAGCAACAGTGGCAAGCGAGACTAACGAATCTATAAATTGAACGACACATCAATATAATATTTAAACTAGATTAGCTGTTACGGTCCGAAAAGTGGCACACAGAAATAGAGCCTTTGTGTCGCTATTTCTTTACAAGCCACGGGCTGACAAAATTATTTTTGCCGGTATGAGTATCGCTGTTGTCTATACGACACTGTCAAAATACGTCATTATCATAATACAACCGTATTTAGTTTCGTTTCCGCCACCAGTACAGATAAGTCTGCGAGACCCCCGTGTTTGACCACATTTTAGATGGCATTTTGTAACTGAATGTTTATCTAATTATCAGATTATACGATATATATACATAGCACGTTTCTATAGAAACTGGTATATAATACGTACGAGAGGTATATGTATTATATTATACAGTATTTTTTTTGTAATGCGTAAATTTTGAATACTAATAGATTGTTGAACAGTACAGATGCGTTGTTTTTTTTATTTTACCCACCTTGGTACAAAAGTATTATAAAATATTTAAAAAAAAAATTGAACCGACTTCAATAACACTAAAAAGTATAAAATAATTTAAATATTAAAGAAGTTGGTGTTAGCGTACCTGCTGTGTATATTTGGCACCAACTTCAATAATATTTAATTTATTTTATACTTTTTAGTGTTATTGAAGTCGGTTCAATTTTTTTTTTAATTATTTATTTTATACTTTTTGTGATATTTTCATACATAAAGATTGAACCATCGAAGACGGTAAAATTATCTAGGTAGGTTATGACATCATTATGATTTGACATTATCGTCTACATACTTTTACATAATTCATGTTTCTTCAGAAACTCAGAAACATTTTATCCGATCGTAATGAAATTTGCATGGAATCATCATAGTAGTTTACTCTCTCGAATAAAAAAAGAATCATCGAAATCGGTTCATATTTGTCAGAGAAATGTAAAGGAGAACATCAGTTTTATGTTTTTTACCAGATAAATTCCTCCATATCATTCATGGTCCTCCAGGAAGTTCTTATCCGGTTGTGATAAAATTCGTACAGGTTCATTACAGTAGTTTCTTCTTTAGAATAAAAAAAGAATCATTGAAATTGGTAAATATTTGCCAGAGTTATGACCATTTTTGTCCTTAAAAAGCACCATAAAGTCATCTATATAGGCTTTCTTGCAACTTTCCTGCGCAGTCAACATTCTTGTTTTTTCAGGAACTACTTATTACTAAGCAATAATTTTTTTATGGGACCCAATTAACGGATTAAAGAATGGATGGAAGAAAGATTTTTTCAAATCGGTTCATAATTGCCTGAGTTATGCGCGAACATACATAGAAAAAAAAATATATACAGACGAATTGAGAACCTCCTTTTTTGAAGTCGGTTAAAAATATCTTCACTTAAGAGTATTCACAACAAGCACTGTGATAATGGTCACGTGCGTTCGCCGCTTGCCGCGGGTTGGTCGCACGTGACGTCACTTGCCCCTATCACTGCCGTGTGAACACATTTTTGGTAAAATTTTTGGGGGATAATTTAATAAATGGATAATTTAAATCTCCTATACATACCTATACAATTACTTGTCCTGACTGATTCATCAACGCACAGGCCAAATAGTTGGACCTTTTTTTTTTTTTAGCAAGCTGAAATTTGGACAGTAGGTTCTTCAAATTCTATTCCATAAAGGGTGAAATGGGGTGGTTTTATTTGTATGAAACTTTTTATAAATATTTTCTAAATAAAATAATTCAATACGTGTTTCGCGATTTTCAAACAGCCTTTAGGGGTGTGCTTGGAGCTGGTAAACTTTTGTATAGAGAAAAAATAATAGCGGGCGTAGCTGCAGGGAATTGCTAGTATGATCTATTAAGGATGCGATAGTGGATATTTGAATATTTTTATTCCTACGAGTGTACAAAAACATGCATAAAACCTGATCAAGTGCGAGTCGGAGTCACCAAGGTTTCCGTACCTTATTTAAACTTATTTTGCTTAACATAACTTAAACTACTTAACTTTGCTTAACATCTTAAGATAGCAAAAAGACCAAATCACATCGTTAAAAAAAAATCATCCTGCCCTCCAATATTTGTCTCTTTTACCCCAGGTCGTCAGAGAGAGAGCCTAAAATTCTAACACTAACATGCTCTAATCTAATATGTATGTTTAAAAATGTATCTGTGTTACTGTAGGCAATAAAGCATATTGTATTGTAAGATGGTTTGTCAAAGACTTTTGATTATTAAAAAAAAGTGATAATTAGAAACATCGTTGCTTTTTATTCTAAAACCTACATAAACATTTTGAAACTGTTATTATTTTAGTGACCCGTATGGTATCTGCTCCCGTTGGGTGTCTGTAAGAGGTAACTAAGGGAAAGCACGAAGGCGGGCAGCAGCGCCTTTCTATTGGATCATCTACCACCTATGTATACTACGACCCCTTAGGCGCGAAATACACACAAACGGCGAGGAGTTCGGCGCGGCGAAGGCACGATGCCGCTTCAAAACTTCTGCATACGAAATGTACTAAGGATACGTATTGTGAATTACACTCAAGTGGCGTGGCACAGGCACGCCTGCGCCGCGCCTAGCAGTCACAACAGAAGCGACACACAAGGAGCACGTCGCTTGCTATATGGAATGATTATTATTTATCAGCAACAAAAATGCGTGATGATATAGAATATAATAATACAGTTCTGCGAAATTGTCGAACAATATCCGGCTCTTTACTATATAAAATATATCAGTCAATAGTAATATATCAAGAGTCTTCCTTCAGCACAGACTGGTTCTCTCCAATGTGTATGCTGTTTCTGAAGACTTTTGACAATATAATATGGAAACATTCTTGTGACATTTTACACACTGTGCGAAAACTATCAGGATATTCATGTAATTTTTCCATTGTTTTATAATATCTAGGCTATCGCAACGAAATCAGCCTGTATAATGACGCATCGTGCCGTTGCTTCGCCTCTTCTATATAATTTCAATCGCGTCCGTGCCGTATCCATTCCACGCCTGCGTCGCGCCTTATGCCTTGCGCCGTTTGTGTGTATTTCGCGCCTTAGACGCCGGCCCAGCGTGAGGATTATGGCAACCCCTCCCCTCTAAGGGGAAGCCTTTGTTCAGCAATAGATGTGTTTTAGTTGCTAATGATGACGATAATGAAGAATAATTAATTATTAAAATTTCTTGATAAGTGCCTCTACTTGTAGGATTTGTCCCCACGCCTCTAAAAAGACTGGGTAAAGCCCGTGATAATAAAAACATAAAAAAGAGCTTCGCTCAGCTCTTCGCTGGTCAGCTAGTTCATTATATTACAGCTTAGCTTCGCTCGCGTTAAGTGAAACGTTTTCCCGATAGTACCTATTCGAGAAGTGCCAGACACCTGTTTAGAGACTTCCATTGCACTGACACTGGCACTAGTTATTAAGTATCCTGAGCCCAATAAATTCCCCTTATAAATTCCAGTGCCCTTAACGGCTGGACATCTAAAACTGTATAGTCATACCTTGCAGACAGTCTTTCACAAGCTACCATCATCTAAGTATGGGTTCTCCGCCTCGTCTTGTGACGATGAAAAGTAACGAAGAGTACGTACGTACGTACTCATCGACAGTAAAGTTCAAGATTAAAATTATATCGACCGTGAAAAGAACCCGTTAAACTTTCCAATTTACAATTCATAATTTACTCCAAGTGGTGGTTTGACAAGCATTCAATATGTTTATTAAACTAGCGGTGTTCTATCTCAATTTGTATTACATAGAGGCTAAGGGTAACGGAATGGAAGGCTTCATAGTGGGCGGTGAAGATGCCTCAATAGAGATGTTCCCTTATTCCGCTCATTTAAGTATACGATGCTCGACGTGGAGCAGTTTCGACGAATTCTATGAATGTGGTGCATCTATAATAAGCAATGATGTTTGCTTAACCGCCGGCCATTGCGTTCATGGATGCATATCGTACAATATAATGATCTCAGTGGGACATTCGAACAAAAACAAAGGATTTAAAACAAGACATCATAATCATTTAATCCATCCTAAATTCAATTACAATTCTACTAGTCACGACATAGCGTTGGTTAAATCGAAGCAGCCTTTTAAATTTAACGCAAAGATATCAAGACTAAATTTAAAGCCGAATCCTATATATGCGTCTGGATATCTCGCTGGATGGGGATATATAAACGTAAGAATTATTTTTAAAAAAATGTTTTTATCTGTCTCTTGGTCTCTCTGGTCCTATTTGATAACCAGTGCTGTATAGGAGCCAGTTTTGACATCGCACAGGCACAGGTTGGTACCTAAGAATTAACTGGTAGGTACTGGTTTAATGTCAGACTCTGTTATAAGTCCATCAACTTCATGTAATTCTTGGATTTCGTTTGCGGCCGCCATCTTGGTGGTAGCGACCGCGAACGTAAATTTTCCAATTTTCATTTTTTCATTATTACTTGATATTGTAATTTATTTTGCAATTGCTATTAAACTACTTGACACTGGTGAAATCATTAATAATTGATGGAACCTATATTTTTTTTCAAGTTTTTATAGAAAAATAAATATTTTTCTTTTATAAAATACGTCAGTGGTATTGTAAGCTGATCAAAATGAGTCCAAACACCGTCGATCTACTGTAAGTTACTGAAGAGTTCCGTTGCCTACCTTCCGTCTTTATCATCAGATCAGCTTGCTGTCATCATAATATTGTATTGTCATCGAAGCTTGACAGGCATGCAAAATTTCAACTCAATCCCACATCGGGAAGTGGGTCAAATTTAACTTGCAAGATTTGATTACAGGCAACGGGACAGCTCGAAAGATGAAAGTAAATAAAAGCTTGTAAAAAAATACCGGTCAAGTGCGAGTCGGACTCACGCACCGAGGGTTCCATACCATCTTTGGATGTATTAAAGTAATTTTACTATTCATGTAACACCTCAGATAGCAAAAAAAAACAAACCGCTAAACGCTAAACTAAGTTTGTTTGTCGAGGTTTTTTTAGGATTACTTAAAAAAATGTATATAAGTATTAGTATCAGTTGTCTGGTTTCCATAGTACAGGCTCTGCCTAGTTTGGGATCAGATGACCGTGTGTGGATTGTCCCAAGTTATTATTTATTATTATTACTTAAAAACTGTACTGTTTGGAAAGATCATTTTATTTTTCCTGTAAAATATAGATAGACATGCATAACTCATAATTATTTCAGATTTTTCCTTCCACAAACATCGGAGATAAGGGGGGGGGTATTTTTTTTGACATTTTTTATTACCAGCCAAAAATTACGTTAGATAAGCCAAAATAAAAATATGTTTTGAGATGTGCAAATGAAGCCCTTTCATATGATACCCCACTCGATATAGTAGACGAAGTCTCACCATAAATAAGGGTTCCTTTTTTACCTTTTAGGTATGGAACCCTAAAAATAATGTAATTCTTTCTCTTTTTCACTATTGTATGTCTCTTTTTATCTTTTGTGTGTGTCTCTCTTATGTTCAAGGTTGTCTTATGTATGTCAAAATAAATATTTTTCTTCTGCTTTTCTTCTTTAATATTTAATCTCAATGTTTGCTATTACTTTTGTTGATAGGAAGAAGCACTAATATCCACCAATAAATTGAAATACACAAAGCTACCGTACGTAGACCGAGAAAATTGCACGAGAATACTTGGAAACATACCAGTGGGCACCATATGTGCTGGCAAAATTAATGGAAATAGTTACGCCGCAGAGTAAGTATTATTTGTAGCTTGTACAAGCGTGTACAAGCTATTCGATGACTACTAAGTTATAATCCAAAATTCAAAAAAATTATAAAAATATTACTTATTTCAACAAAAGTCAACGATTGTGTGTATTTAAATCCATGCTATTGTAATAAAGAAGTTAATGTAACGCAATCATCATCATTATTTCATCATTAGCAGCTGATAGACGACCACTACTGAACAAAGGCCAACTCCTTAGAAGGGAGGGGTTGCCATAATCCTTGCGCTTAATCAATAAATAAAAAATGTCAAGCAATAATACTTATTTATTATTTATAATAATAATACCAGCCCTTGTTAATGTCCCACTGCTGGGCACGGGCCTCCCTTCAGGATGAAGGGGATTAGGCCATAGTCCACCACGCTGGCCAAGTGCGGGTTGGCGGACTTCACACGTCATTCGAAAGCTAGTTAGGCTTTCTCAGACATGCAGGTTTCCTCACGATGTTTTCCTTCACCAAAAGCTAGTAACAATCGCAGAAAGACGATTCGCACATGATTTAATTAAAGAAATCAGAGGAGCGAGCCGGGGTTCGAACCTGCGCACCTTGTTTCCAAGGCAAGCGCTCGCCCACTGAGCTGTTACAGCTTATTTATTATTATATTTATTTATTAAAAATCTACTTATATCTATCTTTACAGGATAACCTATTACGATAGAGTAGGACACTTATAAACAGCAAAAACAAAACGTAAAAGAAAAATAAAAAATTATATAATATATATATAAAATATTTATTTGTACTTTAAAATAAAATTAAAACTTAACTTAAGAACCTCAACACTGCTTGTGTGAACTCGTTCAGAGAACAATGAAAGATATCTATATGTTTAGCGAGCGCGTTGAGAGTGCGTGAATACGAAACTACTTATAGAAATCCAATTTCATGAATTATTGGGTCCCATTAAAAATATTACATTCAAATAAGCAGTTCTTAAAAGAAAAGGAATGGCGAGTGTAAAAAAAAATTTGCTAAAATGCCTAAAAGTTGATATTTTTGTTGCTTAATAAGGAGCAATAAAATCTTTTGATTTTATTTTAAACTTTTTAGTGATATTTTCATATATAAAGATTGAACCATCGAAAACCGTAAAATTATCTAGGTAGGTTATGATCACATTATCGTCTACATAGTTTTACATAATTCATGTTTCTTCAGAAAAAAATATCCGATCGTAATGAAATTTACATGAAATCATCATAGTAGTTTACGCTCTCGAATAAAAAAAGAATCATCGAAATCGGTTCATAATTGTCAGAGCAATGTAATGGAGAACATCAGTTTTATGGTTTTTACCAGATAAATTCCTCCACATCGTTCATGGTCCTCCAGGAAGTTCTTATCCGGTTGTAATAAAATTCATACAGATTCAATACAGTGGTTTCTTCTTTCGAATAAAAAAAGAATCATTGAAATTGGTAAATATTTGCCAGAGTTATGACCATTTTTGTCCTTAAAAAGCGATAAAAAAGTCATCTATATAGGCTTTCTTGCAGCTCTCAGTGCGCAGTCACCATTCTTGTTTTTTCAGGAACTAAGCAATAATTTTTTTATGGGACCCAATCAATGGATTGAAGAATGGATGGAAGAAAGATTTTTTCAAATCGGTTCATAATTGCCAGAGTTATGCGCGAACATACAAAAAAAAAAAATATGTATATACAGACGAATTGAGAACCTCCTCCTTTTTTGAAGTCGGTTAAAAATGATCATAACTCTGGCAAATATGTACCAATTTCAATTATTCTTTTTTTTTGTTTGAGAGAAGGAATCATTAAAATGAATCTGTATGATAAACTTCTTGGAGGAACATGAACGATATGGAGGCATCTGACAAACTCCATAAAAACGATTTCCTTCACTCATTAGGTACTCTGACAAATATGAACCGATTTCGAAGATTCTTTTTTTATTCGATAGAGTGAACTGCTACAATAATTCCTTGCAAATTTCGTCACGATCGGATAGAAGATATTTCCTAAAGTAACATGAATGATGTAAAACTATATATAGACGACAATGTGATCATAATCTACCGAGAGCATTTTAGTGACTTCGATGGTTCTATCATTATATACATGTATGAAAATATCACTAAAATATATATAATAAAATATTTTTGAAGAAAAGTTAAACCGACTTCAATAGACAGGACACTAAAAAGTATAAAATCTATCTATAAACTTATAATAAAACTGTAACAGGTCCAATTCTGTACATTGAAGATATTTTGAAAATTATATTTGGAGGGCATTCTATAACCGATACTGAGGCCGAAAATGTATTTTTTTTAATTTTTGTCTGTCTGTCTGTCTGTCTGTCTGTCTGTATCACGGCTGAGCATCACGCCGAAACTACTGAATGGATTCAAATTAAACTTGGCATGATTTGAGATCTTACTACGAGGTAGGACATAGGATACTTTTTATCCCGTAATCTAGCACGGTTCTTTTGGGAGAGGGGATTAAAGTCAAAACGGGTACTTGGTTATACGCTTGGTCCGATTTTATCCGTTTTTCTTTATAATATAATAAATATTAGTAAGGGAACACTCATAGATAGTTGTTATCAAGGGTTTGTAATCGATCTGGTTAAGCAACGTTAGGTAAGGTCATTAATTAGATGGGTGACCGCTTAACGCCATTTGAACTAAACGGGTCCGTGCTTCGGAGAGCAAGTAAAAAGTGGGTCCCAGTTTTTAACCGACTATAAAAAATGAGGTTATGTATTCGATGCGAATGTCTGTTATTAAAAGTTTAGTTAACGTAAAAATAGCGCAGGCGGAGCTGCGTGGGTCAGCTAGTACTTATAATAAAACTGTAACAGGTCCAATTCTGTACATTGAAGATATTTTGAAAATTATATTTGGAGGCCATTCTATAACCGATACTGAGGCAGAAAATGTAATTTTTTTAATTTTTGTCTGTCTGTCTGTCTGTCTGTCTGTATCACGGCTGAGCATCACGCCAAAACTACAGAATGGATTCAAATGAAACTTGGCATGATTTGAGATCTTACTACGAGGTTGACATAGGATACTTTTTATCCCGTAATCTAGCACGGTTCTTTTGGGAGAGGGGATTAAAGTCAAAACGGGTACTTGGTTATACGCTTGGTCAGATTTTATCAATTTTTCTTTATAATATAATAAATATTAGTAAGGGAACACTCATAGAGAGTTGTTATCAAGGTTTTGTAATCGATCGGGTTAAGCAACGTTAGGTAAGGTCATTAAATAGATGGGTGACCGTTTAACGCCATTTGAACTAAACGGGTCCGTGCTTCGGAGAGCAAGTAAAAAGTGGGTGCCAGTTTTTAACCGACTATAAAAAAGGAGGGTATGTATTCGATGCGAATGTCTGTTATTAAAAGTTTAGTTAACGTAAAAATAGCGCAGGCGGAGCTGCGTGGGTCAGCTAGTAATTTAAATATTATTGAAGTTAGTGCCAAATATACACAGTATGTACCACCAACTTCACACAACCAAATTTTATACTTTTTATAATCTGGTACCCCAGATTTTTCAGTGCATCAGGCATGTTCGCTGATGTTGGTATTGACGGCTTTCATGCCGTCATCCGAAAAAGTTGTGCTGGCAGGTACTCTCGGCAGGAGGGACTGCCGAGAGTACGTGCCAGCCCTCATACATCCTGAGAACATTGCGTGATAGGACTTCCCTGTGCTGGAGCATTGGATATGGCTACATTCGCCTGTAGCTAGGTGTGCAGTGCTCTAGCTCATGGCCTTCTTAGATGTTTAATTTTTATATTATTTAATTTTACTAACACTAGTTTTAAGATGCGTTTTTACTAACACTATGGATCTATTTGTGGTCTGAAATGAAGATTAATTAATTTATTTATTATTGAAGATATTGTTTACTAGGTGGTAGGTTCCTTGTGCAAGGAGCCGTCCAGGTAGGTACCACCGCAGTGTCAGATATTCTGCCGCCAAGCAGCAGTCTGTAAACATTGCTGTGTTCCGGCGTGAAGGGCACTGTAGCTGGTGAAATTACAGGACACAAAGACTTAACATCTAATGTTTTAAAGGTCGGCAACGCGCTAGTGATTCTTCTGGTGTTGCTAGCGTCTATAGGCTACGGTGGCTGCTTACCATCAGGCGGGCCGTACGCTTGCTTGCCACTTTGGTAGTATATAAAAAAAAAAAACCGTTTCTTTTTTAAAAATATTTTATTTAGACGAAGTAGCTAGTCAGCTACCTACACCTTCTACTTGACTAATTCATATTCGTTTGCAGGGGTGATTCCGGCAGTGCACTGGTTGTTGATAATTATCAGATCGGCCTCGTCTCCTACAAGGTTCCTGGTATATCCAACAGCTTGGTGGTCTTTACTGATGTTCCATTTCATTACAATTGGATTAGGAATAAAATGCGTCAAATTTAGTGTACTTATATAATACCACACAGTACAGAATACTCACGGTAAGGGTTGGACTGCGAAACCGCGATTGGCGACAGCGACAAGTGACAGCGACTAGCGACTAGTGACAAAATTGTGCGACACGTCTGTTGCGTACAAGTATATAGAGCGTTTGAAATTACCGCTACGTTATTCTGTCACTCAAAACCAAAAATACCTAATTTAAATTATAAATGGTGATAATGTTTTATTTATAACTAAAAATGTGTTTTATTTCCCATTCATATAAACGTACAAAAATCTGCCGAAACAATTAATTAACATAATTAATTAATAATCACAATTTATAATAACAAAATAATATGTGCATAGGTACTTCCGCGGACGCGAACGGTGTACCAGTTTTCAATGCAAATCGTTTGAACGTATTTTGGGCCAGCACGTTTGTCGTCCTAAAGGTGGTACACCATTCGTGACCGCGAGCGTACAAGTGTTGATACACCCGAAAAATATTGCTTTCCTTCAGAAATAGTCAAGTAAAGAAACGTTACCTCTCAATGCAGGCAATGTCCTTGCCTGAATTGACCGTATTTTATCATAATATAATATGAAAATATAAAAAAAATACGAACGATGCGGCGTGTGTTAATATGTATGTGCCCTATTAATTACTACTACCGCTCATTATCTGACGTCACAAGACGCTTCGTCTTGTGTTTAAAAGTTACGACCACTTATTGACTGTAAGGTTCAAGATTAAAATTATATCTACTGTGACCATAAGCGGTTAAACGTTTCTAGTTACTTTACATTTTTTACTAAAAGTGGTGGCAAGCCTTCTATATGTTTATTATACTAGTTGTGTTCTATCTCAATTTGTACTACATTGAGATTAAGGGAAACAAAATGGAAGGCTTTATCGTCGGGGGTGAAAATGCCTCAATAGAGATGTTCCCTTATTCCGCTCATATAAGTACACGGTGTTTAACATGGAGTCGCGTTTACAGTTACTATGAATGTGGCGCTTCTATCATAAGTAATGAAGTATGCTTGACCGCCGCTCATTGCATTAATGGATGCACAAAATACAAAACAATAATCTCAGTGGGTCACGCGAACAAAAAAAAAGGAGTCAAGTCGACACATGCAAGTCATTTAATTCATCCGGGCTACAAGTACGGTCACAGAATTAATGACATAGCGTTGATTAAAACAAAGAAACCGTTTAAATTTAATGCAAAAATATCAAAAGTAAACATACAGCCGAATCCTGTATATGCAACTGGATACCTCGCTGGATGGGGACTCGTGAATGTAAGAAATGTTGAAGTTTAAAATAATAAATAGATTTCCTTCACTCATGGGGTGTCCCGGTAAAGGTAGTGTCCGTAAGAGGTTACTAAGGGAAAACAAGAAGACTGGCAGCAGCGTATTTCTAATGGATTACCTACCACCTATATTGCTATCCCTAAGACGCCTGCTAAGCGTGGGAAGTACGGCAACCCCTCCCTTTTATTGGGGGAGGCCTTTAGCAGTGGACGTCGTTCGGCTACTGATTATAATGATGATGAAATAGATTCACTTCATTACATTCATACTCTAGTATACTGTTGCTTTTTTTTTAGAAAAATCCAGATATAACTACTAATATATTGAAATACACAAAACAGCCTTATATAAGCAGAGAAAATTGCTTGAGAATACTTAAGAAGATACCCGTGGGTACAATATGCGCTGGCTATATCGTAGGAAAGAGCTACGCTGCAGAGTAAGTTATGTTTCTAGCTTGCATAAGAATATACAAGCTAACCTACTTAGTTCTGATTCTGTATAACGTTAATCCCTCCCCAGCTATAAGGGATGTAACCCTTATAGCTGGGGAGGGATTGATGCTAAATGTGGATTTACTCGAGCGTCGTGGGGACCTAGTAGATTTTGTAGATTAGTTGATAGGAAGAATAAAATGTTATATAACGTTCCCCTTTCAGTGGTGGGGAAAGCGACAACAGGTTATCAAAATGTAAAAAATCGTTACATGGACATACTCTAGCGAGTCAGATATTGATAGTTTAGATGCCCGAACGTATCCCTGATATCAAAGGTATATTCATCTGACGACTCGCGTGGTGGGGGTGGCTGACAGGAAGGGTAGAAAAATGAAAAAAAAAAAAACTCCATAATACTCCAGCGCGTCAGATATTCAGAGATGTTAAGTGAATCCTTAAAATGCTCCCTAATATAATTCAAAAGACTGACCATTCGGTAGTGTCGCAAGTTCGTAGTGAATTTCTGAAAATGCAATCAAAATCTTCTAATGGAAATACTTGAGCATGTCAGATTATTATACAGAAGGTTCAGCTTGATGTTCCAGTTACGGTAGCCTAAAATCTGACGATTATATTGAGGGGTATTATTAATAATAATAGAATAGAACCCCCCCCCATTCTCCTCCCGTTGGGTGTTCGTAAGAGGCGACTAAAAGAAAGAAGAAGACGGGCAGCGGGGTCTTTCTATTAGATTACCTACCACCTATACTCCCTCCCATCCCCAAGACGCCTGGGTGGGGTTAACGGCAACCCTACGGCTTTGTTCAGCAATGGACGTCGATGATGAACCTTAGATCGTCAAGTAATAAACTGGTTGAAATTCATTGAAATGAAACTAATTTTACGGATTATACGGATTAGACCTCAAGATACTGTAAGCTCTTTCTGCGTAGATCGGACTAACAATAATAATTAGAAGACCTGAGGGTACCCTAAGACAACTATAACATATGGACAGCTACCACCTCAGTCCGCCCGTGACCATGAATGCTGTAAAATATTCGAAACGTCGGGAAATTAAAATCAAAAATAAACCGCGATATAATCCGTAAAATTAGTTTCATTTCAATGTGTAATATTCGCGTAAATATCAGAAATCATTATGGTTGAAATTCTTTTGCAGGGGTGATTCTGGTAGTGCTCTAGTTGTCGATAATTATCAGATCGGGCTCGTCTCCCACAAGGTGTCACGTATTTCCGAAAGCGTGGTGGTCTTCACAGATGTTCCATACTATTACAATTGGATTAAATCTAAAATACGTAATATTTAGTGTACTAATGTATACCCACAGTAAAGATTTTGGTAAAATTTGGAGTGTGACACCGCGATTAGTGACAGCGACAAGAGACATAACTCATCATGATGCGATTGTCCCAATTGTCCCAATTGTCCCAATTGTCCCATTGTCCCAATCGTGTCTTGGGTACACAACTACTCCAAATTCTATCTGCAGTTTGACAACTGAATATTTTAGTTCCCATTTGTAGTAAGTATATAAAAGTCTGCACCATACGTGTATACCCCGTTTTTCTTTACAAGATCAAAATCGTACATACAGGAGTGGCCGGTGGGCAGCTAAAAAAAATTGGTTGGATAGAATTATGGCATATTGGATTTAAGTATACCACATGTACTATCGCGGACACGAACGCTATACCAGTTTTCAATCAAAATCGTTTGAACAAAGTTACGTGCGCTTGCCCCGCCTGAAAGTATTTTGGGCCAGCTCGTGCAAGCGATTATCGTCCTAAAGGTGGTACACCGTTCGTGACCGCGAGAGTACATGTAAGTGTAGTAATTATATCAAAGAACAAAAAAGGACTTCAAATCAAATTCGTTATGTATGTATGTACAGAAAACATTACAGACACGTTCTTATATTTATACGTACATTGTTATTTTTTTTTTATTTATACTTTTTTTTTGTACGTTATTTTACGTTCTTATATGTATTTGATCTATCATAACAAATACATAAAAAAAAATGTGATTTTTACAATAATTATGTTAAGAAATAATAATACTAGGACACCTAAAAGTTTTCAGCAATGGGACAGTCGTGCGGTTGTTGCTATAATTGTTTGGATATTGGCCAAATTCGTGTCTGAGATGGATGATGTCTAGACAACAATCGGGACTAGGTCTTGGACCGGGAGTTCCATACTCTGATACTTTACAAAGGGTTCGTCTTTAGAACTCCTTACCAGAGTTAATTAGGCGTCCCAAGTGCGTGGAGATATTTGAAAGGACACCCTAATAAAGTGTATCCCTATTTATCTCGTGGCGTCCAAAAGTTACAATTTCATAAACTGCAATATCCGAGACTAAAATCATATCATAAAACAAATAAATATATACTACTATGTAGTTTGGCAGAAGATGAAAAATGCTAAATGTACTGTTCTTTTGTATAAGACAGTAAATTAAAAAAAAACCTAAAAGAATAAAAAATACGATTTCAAACAAAATACTTAAATTTCGTTATGAACGTATTATGTACTACATAACACCAAAATATATAGTCATAATTAATTTATAATCATAATTTATAATAATAAACAAATATGTAGGGGAACCTGGGGATACTTGATCCCCTTTTTTCTTTTACCTTAAATCTCAGTAATTGTCAATAAAATACCATCAAAATCTCTGTCTAAATTATCTATGATATATAATCAATATCATAGATAATTTTATACTTTATGACAATTCAAAGGCGTTTTGGAAAAAAATTGAAAATAAAAAAGTGATCATCATTTTTTTTTTAATGTGTCATTAGGAACAAATGTATGTATGTACGTACAAAAAGAAATCAAATCAACAAATGTATTAAGGGAAGCTTGTTCCCAGAGGAACAAGTCTACTCTTTTGAACAATTTGTAGGAATGTAACTAAATTGATTATTTTACCTTTCGTAAAATGAAGAAACAAACATAACTTTTTTTATTTTAAATCAACAAACACTATATTATTATGCCACAGCACTTAAAAAGTGACATTAATTAAAGAAAAATAAGGAACCATTTGGATAAATCAGTCTTCAATCATCATCATCATCATAATCATCATTTTGAAAAGCTTCTTTTGGATCAAATGTTAGATCATTTCAATAAATATAACTTGTTTCATGATAAACAGTTCGGCTTTAGAAAGAATCGGTCCACCACTGACGCGGGAGTCGAATTAATAAAATATGTATATGAGGCTTGGGAGGAATCACAGAACGCCCTTGGTGTATTCTGTGATTTATCCAAAGCTTTTGATTGTGTAGATCATGATACGATGGTCAGGAAATTACGCCACTATGGTATAAGGGACAGAGCTCTTGACCTTTTAACTTCATATTTGCATAATAGAATTCAGAAGGTTGACATTAACGGTAAGAGATCGCCTGGTTCTGTGGTCTCCATGGGCGTCCCTCAAGGTTCAATATTAGGCCCATTTCTGTTTTTAATATATATTAATGACTTACCCTACTACGTAGGGGACAAACTAAATGTTGTATTGTTCGCTGATGATACCTCTCTTTTATTTAAAGTCAGGCGTAAACTCTATGAATACGACGAAGTAAACAATGTACTTTCTAAAGTTGTCCATTGGTTCAATGTTAATAATTTGAAACTTAATGAGAGCAAAACCAAATGTGTGAAATTTGTAACACCAAATGTAAGACAGGTGGCAACCAATGTGGAAATTAATGGAGCGAAGTTGGACCTTGAGGAGTCGACTGTGTTCTTAGGTATAACAATTGACGCTAAACTACAATGGGGCCCACACATTAAGAAATTGTCAGGTAGACTGAGTTCCGCGGCTTATGCAGTTAAAAAAATAAGACGTTTAACTGATATTGAAACCGCTAGAATTGTTTATTTCAGCTATTTCCACAGTATTATGTCTTATGGTTTATTACTGTGGGGATCTTCTGCAGAACTTAATACCATTTTTATTCTGCAGAAAAGAGCTGTGAGAGCCATTTACAATCTGGCTCCTACTGATTCACTAAGGGAAAAATTCAAAGAAATAGATATTCTAACGGTTGTTTCGCAATTCATATTTGAAAATTTAGTTTATATTCAGAAAAATAGTGTATCTTTTAAAAAGTACAGTGCGATTCATAGTGTTAATACCCGGAACAAACACAATCTTGTTTTACATTCCACACGTCTCCACAGAACAAGCAAATCGTTTATGGGCCAAAGTATACGCTTCTATAACAAACTGCCACAGGATATCCGAGATCTTCCACTGAATAAATTTAAACCTTTGATAAGAAGCCGGTTGTCGAAAAAGGCTTATTACAAAATCTCGGATTACCTAGAGGATAAAGCTGCGTGGGCTTGAACTGCTCAACTCATGCAAGCTTAGAATTGTAGGCTTACAGTTTGTAACACCTCTTAATCTGGTGGATTACTGATGGCTGTTTCACAAGTCAATTGATTGATAATATAAAGATTATGTGAAAGTGTTTTGTGTCTTGCCTGTCGAGGTACTACTTAACAGCAGAAGTTAAATGTGAGCCACTGTGATTTTGGTTCGGTCATGCTCGCCATCGAAAAGTCTTTGCTTGTGGCGGCTTCGTGTGGCGGGTCACCCCCTTCCCTCTAATATGGTTGAGGGGAGTGATGGCTGCTGCTCGAGTCAACTCGTGCGCGGGTGCTGCTTGGGGGGACTGGTCCGACTTCTATCCATTTGGCCTTTTAGTTTGTCTTAATTTATTGTTTTCTTCTTTTCTCCCTTGCTTTATGTTTCGAATGGCAGGACACAATATCGCTAATGTCGATTCATTTGTAACAAAACAATGTTTAAAAAAAAAAAAGTGAAAAAATGACAAGCCCGCTGAGTTTCTTGCCGGATCTTCTCAGTTGAGGCCGCGTTCTGATCCGGTGGTAGCTTCTAAAAAATGACGATTCAAAAGTGCTAGCGTTAAGCCTATTTGAAATAAAGATTTTTGAGTTTGAGTTTGATAAGCAGCTGAAACGTCCACTGCTGAACAAAGACCTCTCCCTTAGAATGGAGGGGTTGCCATAATCCCCACGCTTGGCAGGTGGCTTGATGATCGCAATATAGGTGGTAGGTAATTCAATAAAAAGACGCTGCTGCACGTCTTCTTAGTTTACCTTGGTCGCCTTGTACGGACACCCAACGGGAGGAGATGGGTGGGTGTTATTCTTTCCCGGACACCCCACGGAGGACCGCAGTCTTCAATAAATCATAAAAATTTGGTGAATATGTTCGATGCCCTACCACTACCTACAAAACCTCGTACTTCAAAGAGCCAATTTGCTCCAAAAAAAAATGTTTTAGCGTGTGTCTTTTAGTTTTTCTGGATCTAATCTGGGGCCCTTTGTTTCGCCCCTTCTTTGGAAACCCAAAGAAGGTTTGTACACCCTTGGCATTTTCTACGGAAAAATAAAACAATACCCATTACTCTTACTCAAAAAAACTCACCAAAAATAATTAGGGGAGACTTGTTCCCGGGAACAAGTCTCCCTCACGTGATAGAGAGTCTACCCTGAGGTAATATTTTCAAATCATGATTTTTACAGACACACAGGCGATGTACTAGTTTTCAATCAAAATCGTTTGAACGTGTTGAACGTGTTGTTACGTGTGGTTATCCCGCCCGTACGTATTGGTGCTAAAAACTTGTGCGATTAGTCCGGAACGTAGGCAAGCTACTACTTAGTCAAGATATAGGTTAATCTTTTCGGCAAGGACAGGATAAGACACTCACTAACTTCACTTATGGCAAGTTGTTCGTCAATTATTTAAAATTTATTAACAGATTGGTTTAGTTACCTATATTAGCTACCTGCGCATACTGGCCAGGTAGCCATGAACAAAATTAAGTACGCAAACCTACCGTGGCATATTCGCCATGTTAAAAAACTTCAACAGTTTTAGAAACTTTTTCTCGGTTATCGATACAATGAAAAAAAAAAAAATTAAAAATATCCAGGAACACTTTTCCATTGGCTAGCTATCATAGGCGTGTTTATGATCACAAACATTTGATAAAAAATATGCCCCATCTGATTATCAGATGGGTAAAGGTCGATCTTCTCCATCTCTTAGACCATTTCACTATTAATAACTTGTAATTTATAAATTCGATACTTCCTTAAATTATACAAATGTCCTCCTGGCCGATACGACCACGGCTACCGATCTTTCACAAGATCAGCCATCTACGCGGGAGTTATCATAGGGCACAAGCGCTTGCGTAGACACACGTGCACTCTCTATTCCTTTAACCTCTCACAATCCGATGGGACGGAAGACCAACACCGGGGAGACGACAGGCGCACGCCCACCCACTTTTTATATGCCCATCAGACGCAAGGATCATCTTACTTTACAGACAGTCAGGTGATCGGCCTGCATTGTCCTAGCCAGTAAGGAACCACTACTCAAAGATGTTGCTCCCCCCGGAATTCGAACCCACCTCCTCCGGTTTGCAAAGCGAGCGGTCTCCCACTGCGCCACTGCGGCTACATTATTTTTAGCAAGTGAGACAATTTAACAGTAGTCAGAACCCTGATTGTATGCGAGATGCATTGAGGTATTATGTACCCTTGAGATGTCTATAGGCTGTCGCAATGCACTATTGATGACTCTGACGGGCCTTTTGGTCTAATGATTAGAGACCCTGGCCGCTACTTTTATTTTTGTTTTCATTTATTTATCGTTTCAAGAATACATATAATATACTGTTAGCTTAATATAGCATTAAAAACCACGGCGGTTTTTATAGGCACTTACTACTTTACTTTACTTTTTTACTTAATAAGCCGTAGGTTCGATTCCCAACAACATAACCCTATGCCTGGAGCATTTGGGCAAAAAAATACTAACGATGCAGCGTGTGTTATACGGGGTGTAAGGGACATCGTACCGAAAACCGAAACCAGGGATCCAGTACATGATTCTGAACATTCTAGAGTGGAAATTTTTCATCGGCTTCTTCATGAATTAAAAACGCCGCTTATTTTTAATAATATTAGGATAACATAATAATCATTGGTAGGTATAGTAAAAAAAACTAATTTCAATTTATAAACAATAAATTACTTATTTGTGCAAAATTAGCAATCATCAGCAGCCGAAAAGTCCACTGCTGAACAAAGGCTTCTCCCTTAGAAGGGAGGGGTTGCCATAATCTCCACGCTTGGATGGCGGCTTGATTGAAATTAGCAATGTAATTTGTAAAATAAATATTATTCCGCACGTATTCATTACATGCTCAAAAATTAACAAATTAGTCATTTGTCAATTTCCATATAAGGGTTTCTGTAATGTTGTAACGGACAATATGAGAAATCTTATATAAAAGTTTTCGGTACGTAGTCCCTTACAGCCTGTATGTATGTGCCCTATTAATTACTACTACCGCTCATTATCTGACGTCACAAGACGCTTCGTCTTGTGCTTCATATCGACTGTGACCATAAGCCGTTAAACGTTTCTAGTTACAACGTATTGTTGCAATTTTTACTAAACGTGGTGGCAAGCCTTCAATATGTTTATTATACTAGCTGTGTTCTATCTCAATTTGTACTACATTGAGATTAAGGGAAACAAAATGGAAGGTTTCATCGTGGGGGGAGAAAATGCCTCAATAGAGATGTTCCCTTATTCCGCTCATATAAGTACACAGTGTTTAACATGGAGTCGCGTTTACAGTTACTATGATTGTGGCGCTTCTATCATAAGTAATGAAGTATGCTTGACCGCCGCTCATTGCATTAATGGATGCACAAAATTCAAAATAATAATCTCAGTGGGTCACGCAAACAAAAATATAGGAGTCAAGTCAACACATTCAAGTCATTTAATTCATCAGAACTTCAATTACGGTGACCAAATTCATGACATAGCGTTGATTAAAACAAAGAAACCGTTTAAATTTAATGCAAAAATATCAAAAGTAAACATACAGCCGAATCCTGTATATGCAACTGGATACCTCGCTGGATGGGGACTCGTGAATGTAAGAAATATTGAAGTTTAAAATAATAAATAGATTTCCTTCACCCGTGGGGTGTCCGGGTAAGGATAGTGTCCGTAAGAGGTTACTAAGGGAAAACAAGAAGACGGGTAGCAGCGTATTTCTAATGGATTACCTACCACCTATACTGCTATGCCTAAGTCGCCTGCTAAGCGTGGGAAGTACGGCAACCCCTCCCTTTTATTGGGGGAGGTTTTTGTTTAGCAGTGGACGTCGTTCGGCTGCTGATTATGATGCTGATGAAATAGATTTATTAATTACATTCATACTCTAATTTACTGTTACATTTTTATAGAAAAATCCAGATATAAGTACTAATATATTGAAATACACGAAACAGCAGCATATAAGCAGAGAAAATTGCTTGAGAATACTTAAGAAGATACCCGTGGGTACAATATGCGCTGGCTATATCGTTGGGAATAGCTACGCTGCAGAGTAAGTTATGTTTCTAGCTTGCATAAGAATATACAAGCTAACCTACTTAGTTCTGATTCTATATAACGTTTTAGATTTCCTAATAACAATCCACTGTAATTTTATGTATAACTTTCTCGTCCATTTAAGTTATGTAGTTTTGTAATTTTGCAGGAGAATTAGTTGTATGACTTCACCATTATTCTAAAGCTAAATTAAGGTTTTTTTTTAAGTATCATATATGGGGCTCCGCATACATACATGGGGCAACAATATAATTCCCGCGTTTCTATCATCATTGTAATATTTTTTTATATATTTTTTTTAATAACTTCTTGCATTGCAATCTGTTGCCTAAATTTTAAAATAAATGTAATGCAATCTCTACAAGATGTTTTTTTTAAGTGGGCAGGTGACAGCCGGATACAAAATGAAAGAAATAGCGAAAAATAGGTACTCAAAGTGGTCTCGAATTTCTCTTTGAAGCATAAATATTTTAAATGCCGTCGAACCCGTAGAATAAAAAACACATAAAACAAACGTAAACCAAGAGTGCGGTGATTTGTTAAATATGTGAAAAATGCAGTAAGAAGTAGTGTATTTTAACCTTAGATTCCGTGAAAGTAAAGCGCATTCTAGCCGTGAGGAGTCCGGGATAGAATAGAACCCCCCATCTCTTCGGAGTCGCTGGACGCTCGGGGTGTGGGCCCCTTGAGCGTCCATTGAGTACGGCGACGACTCCGAGGAGGACGGCGGTGGGGTTGCGACCCCCGTCCCCGTGAGCACCGTGACAAGTTCCCGGGGGGCTACAATGCGCCCCTCGGCGGCGGGCTCAAAGGCAAGGTACTGAGGGGCCCCTGGTGCAGATCCCATCGGAGAGCCCTGGGGGGGACCCCAGGGCTCTCCGATGGGATCTGCACCAGGTGCCTCTCACCTCTCATGTGCCGATGCGACAGCCGCGGGGGTTTTAGTGGCTAAGAATCCCACATACCCCGGTCGAGTCCCACAGCCTCCCGGGGATCTTTCGAAGATTTACCCCGCGTCAAAAAAAAAAAATTCAAAAAAAAAAACCCCATCTCCTCCCATTGGGTGTCCGTAAGAGGCGACTAAAACAAAAAAAGAAGACGGACAGCGGGGTCTTGCTATTACATTACCTACCACCTATACTGCCATTCTCAAGATGCCTGGGTGGGGATTACGGCAACCCTACGGCTTTGTTCAGCAGGGGACGTCGATGATGAACCTTAGATCATCAAGTAATAAACTGGTTGAAATTCTTTTGCAGGGGTGATTCTGGTAGTGCTCTGGTTGTCGATAATTATCAGATCGGGCTCGTCTCCTACAAGGTGTCACATATTTCCGAAAGCGTGGTGGTCTTCACAGATGTTCCATACTATTACAATTGGATTAAATCTAAAATACGTAATATTTAGTGTACTAATGTATACCCACAGTAAAGATTTTGGTAAAATTTGGAGTGTGACATTGTGATTAGTGACAGCAAAAAGAGACATAACTCATCATGATACGATTGTACCATTGTCCCAATCGTGTCTTGTGTACACAACTACTCCAAATTCTATCTGCAGTATGACAACTGAATATTTTATTTCCCATTTGTAGTATTTTTTTTTTAAATAATAAATAGGTTTGCGCTTGACCACAATCTCACATGATGGTAAGTGAAGATGTGGTCTAGGATTGACCGCGCTTACCCAAAAGATGCCTGTTCACTCTAGACTTGAATACACCCAAGTTATAGTTAGTATATAGTTAGTATATAAAAATCAGCAGCATACATGTTTACCCCGTTTTTCTTCACAAGATCAAAATCGTACATACTGGAGTGGCCGGTGGCCAGCTACAGAAAATTTTAAACATCCAACACATGGGCCTCGTATTAGCATATTAAGATAAATTGACACACCTTCAGTATAAATTTTGGACTGTTCTGGGCACATCAGAGTTCTCTAGTGATATGTTCTCTCAATATTGGAAAATTATTAATTTTATAATAAGAAAGAGAAATGTATGCATTTGTTATTCTATCGTTACTGTATTCTTTTCTTTTCAAACCCCGTGCTCCTATATGTCTTAAAGAACAGTTTAGCTTTATTATATCGACTCAAGCCCGTGTTCTCCGTTTCTCTGATACTTTACTAGGGACCTTCTTTAGAACTCCTTACCAGAGTCAACTAGGCGTGTCAATTGTGGAGAATATTTGAAAGGACACCCTAATAAAGTGTATCCTATGTCATTATCTCGTGGTGTCCAAAAGTTACAATTTCATGAACTGCAATATCCGAGAAATAAGGAACCATTTGGATAAATTAGTCTTCAATCATCATCATCATCATAAGCAGCCGAAATGTCCACTACTGAACAAAGGCCTCTCCCTTAGAATGGAGGGGTTGCCATAATCCCCACGCTTGGTAGGCGGCTTGAGGATCGCAATAGAGGTGGTAGGTAATCCAATAAAAAGAGATCTTGGTTTCCCTTGGTCACCTTGTACGAACACCCAACGGGAGGAGATGGGTGGGTGCTATTCTTACCCGGACACCCCACGGAGGACCTCAGTCTTCAATAAATCATAAAAATTTTGTGAATATGGCCAATGCCCTACCACTACCTACGAAACCTCGTACTTCAAAGAGCCAATTTGCTCAAAAAAAAATGTTTTAGTGGTCCTTTGTTTGGCCCGTTCTTTGGAAACCCAAAGAAGGTTTGTACTCTTTGTACACCCTTGGCATTTTCTACGGAAAAATAAAACAATATCCATTACTCTTACTCAAAAATACTCTTCAAAAATAATAAGGGGAGACTTGTTCCCGGGAACAAGTCTCCCTCACGTGATAGGGAACAAGTCTACCCTGAGCTAATATTTTCAAATCATGATTTTTACAGACACACGCGCGGTGTACTAGTTTTCAATCAAAATCGTTTGAACAACGTTACGTGTGGTTATCCCGCCCGGTGCTAAAGACTTGTGCGATTAGTCCGGAACGTAGGCAAGCTACTACTTAGTCAAAATATAAAATTCAAAAAAATTCAAAATTCAAAAATTTTTATTTCAAATAGGCTTAACGCTAGCACTTTTGAACGGTCATTTTTTTTAAAAGCTACCACCGGATCACAACGCGGCCTCAACTGAGAAGATCCGGCAAGAAACTCAGCGGGCTTGTCATTTTTTCACATTTTTTTTTAAAACAAAGTTTGTCTTTTTACAATTAGATTAGCACCAGCGACAGTGTGTCCTGCCGTTCAAAATATCAAATAAAATAAAAAATACGACGAAAATACAACAAACTAAAATGCCAAAGGGATAGTAGTCGGACCAGTCCCCCCAAGCAGCACCCGCGCACGAGTTGACTCGAGCAGCAGCCATCACTCCCCTCAACCATATTGGAGGGAAGGGGGTGACCCGCCACACGAAGCCGCCACAAGCAAAGACTTTTCGATGGCGAGCATGACCGATCCAAAATCACAGTGGCACACGTTAAACATTTACCTTCTGCTGTTAAGCAGTGCCTCGTCAGGCAAGACACAAAGCACTTTAACATATTACCAACTTTTGTCACAAGTCGTCTAAGTTAGATACATACCAAGAATAATTTACAAGCTCAAGTGAATTGCCTTCAGAACGTAAATAAAGTAATAATCAATTTTGCTGCTAGACTACAAAAGAAAAAAAATAAAATAAAAAAGGATAAAAGGACAGCGGCCGGACCAGTCCCCCCAAGCAGCACCCGCGCACGAGTTGACTTGAGCAGCAGCCATCACTCCCCTCAACCATATTAGAGGGAAGGGGGTGACCCGCCACACAAAGCCGCCACAAGCAGAGACTTTTCGATGGCGAGCATGACCGAACCAAAATCCCAGTAGCCTTGCGTCTTGAAATAAAAAATAAAATATATTAAAAAAATACGAGTACATAAGACATCATCCAGCAAAACACTTTTCACTATGACATTTGCTGTATTCAGTCTTAAAATTAAAATTAGTATTCTAAAACTATTTGAGCAGTTCATTCCCAGGCTGTTTTGTCTTCCAAGTAATCGGAAATTTTGTAGTAGCCTTTTTTAGCAAGTTTAGATTTAACAGTGCATTTGAATTTATTTATAGGCAGATCTCTGATACCATTGGGAAGCTTATTATAGAAACGTATACACTGTCCTACAAAAGAATTACTTACTCTGTGGAGACGAGTATAGGTTAATCTTTTCGGCAAGGACAGGATAAAACTTCACTTAGGGTAAGTTCTTTCGTCACTTAATTATTATTGATTAACAGATTGGTTTAGTTACCTTAAGTACGCAAACCTACCGTGGCATATTCGCCATGTTAAAAAACATCAGTTTTAGAAACTTTTTCTCTGTTATCGATACAATGAAAAAAAAATTTAATTAAAAATAGCCAGGCACACTTTACTATTGGCAAGTTATCATAGGCGTGTTTATGATCACAAATATTTGATAAAAAATATGCCTCATCTGATTATCAGATGGGTAAAGGTCGATCTTCTCCATCTCTTAGACCATTTCACTATTAATGACTTGTAATTTATAAATTCGATACTTCCTTAAATTATACAAATGTCCTCCTGGCCGATACGACCACGGCTACCAATCTTTCACAAGATCAGCCATCTATGCGGGAGATATTAGAGTGCACTAGTGCTTGCGGAGTCACAAGTGCACTCTCAATTCCTCTCAAAATTCGATGGGACGAAAGACCGACACAACCGGGGAGAAGACAGGCGCATGAGCCACTTTTTACATGCCCATCTGACGCAAGGATCATCTTACTTTACAGACAATCAGGTGATCGGCCTGCATTGTCCTAGCCAGTAAGGAACAACTACACAAGGTTGTTGCTCCCCCCGGGATTCGAACCCACGACCCCCAGTTTGCAAAGCGAGCAGTCTCCCACTGCGCCATGGAGGCTAGGCTACATACAATTTAGAAAGTGAGACAATTTAACAGTAGTCAGAACCCTGAACCATCCGCCTGGAGTATTCGGGCAAAAAATTACGAACGATGCAGCGTGTGTTATACGGGGTGTAAGGGACATCGTACCGAAAACCGATACCAGGGATTCAGTACACGATTCTGAACATTCTAGTGTGGTAATATTTCATCGGCTTCTTCATGAATTTAAAAAAACCCGCTTTTTTAAATAAAATTAGGATAACATCATTATTGGTATAATAATTTATTTATTTATGTATTTGGATTGTCCCAAGATATTATTATTATTATTATAAAGCCTAATTTCAATTTAAAAACAATAAATTACTTATTTGTGCAAAATTAGCAATCATCAGCAGCCGAAAAGTCCACTGCTGAGCAAAGGCCTCTCCTTTAGAAGGGAGGGGTTGCCATAATCTCCAAGCTTGGCAGGCGACTTGCTTGATTGATATTAGCAAGGTAATTTGTAAAATAAATATTATTCCGCACGTATTCATTACATGCTCAAAAATTAACAAGTTAGTCATTTGTCAATTTCCATATAAATGGTTTCTGTAATGTTGTAACGGACAATATGAGAAATCTTATAAAAAAAGTTTTCGGTACGTAGTCCCTTACAGCCTGTATGTATGTGCCATATTAATTACTACTACCGCTCATTATCTGACGTCACAAGATGCTTCGTCTTGTGTTTAAAAGTTACGACCACTTATTGACATTAAAATTATATCGACTGTGACCATAAGTCGTTAAACGTTTCTAGTTACAACGTATTATTGCAATTATTACTAAAAGTGGTGGCAAGCCTTCAATATGTTTATTATACTAGCGGTGTTCTATCTCAATTTGTACTACATAGAGATTAAGGGAAACAAAATGGAAGGCTTCGTCGTCGGGGGTGAAAATGCCTCAATAGAGATGTTCCCTTATTCCGCTCATCTAAGTACACGATGTTTATCATGGGACCGCCTTAGTTACTATGATTGTGGCGCTTCTATTATAAGTAATCAAATATGCTTGACCGCCGCTCATTGCATTTATGGATGCAAAAAATACAAAATAATAATCTCAGTGGGTCACGCCAACAAAAATAAAGGAGTCAAGTCAACACATGCACGTCATTTAATTCATCCGAACTACAATTACGGTGACCGAAATATAATTCATGACATAGCGTTGATCAAAACAAAGAAACCGTTTAAATTTAATGCAAAAATATCAAAAGTAAATCTAGGGCCGAATTCTGTATATGCAACTGGATACCTCGCTGGATGGGGACGCGTGAATGTAAGTATGATTAGAATTTTTAAATATTAAATAGATTTATTTCGGTGCCGGTAAGAATAGCACCCTCCCTTCTCTTCCGTAATACTTAGAACAAGAAGCACCGTATTTCTATTGGATTACCTACCATCTATACTGCGATACGCAAGACTCCTGCTATGACGCTTCCCTTTTATGGGGGAGGCCTTATCAAGCAGTGGACGTCGTTCAGCTGCTGGTTACGATGATTATGATATAGATTTATTTCATTACATTCATACTATAATTTACCGTTACCCTTTTTAAGAATAAACCACCAATATATACAAATATATTGCAATACACCAAACAGCCGTATATAGACAGAGAAATTTGCGAGAGAGTACTCAAGATCCCCGCGGGTACAATATGCGCTGGCCATATCGAGGGCAATAGTTATGCTGCAGAGTAAGTCATATTTCTAATTTGTACAAGCATATACTACAAGCTAACCGAAGAATGACTTACTGCCGCACCTACAAACGTCAATTAAAGTTAATGATCATTAATACATTTCTTGAAATCCGATGTTTTCGACACACGAAGCCCATTAATACTGAATGCTGGCGCCTCACTTATGACTTGGTTCCAACGCTGGCTACGAATAGAATGGCCAATAATTGCAACCTAGATTGCGGCCTCATATGGGCTCCAATATAATTGGGCAAACACTCATGCCAAGAGCATTGGAAAGCTGGACGTTTGAGCAGGTATCATTTATTCATCAAATTTATTGCTAGCAAGTCATGTCAGACGGGACACTTTTCGCTCTGGCTACTTACGCCCACGCATTATGCACATATTATTATTATTTAATTAGTCAAAGAAAAAAGGCACTCACATCGGCAGAGCGCGTACTGATGCAACCAATGTGTGGATCGAGAAGTGACGTTGGACCCAAGTTGGCCCCCCGCCTACACACTTCACTCCCCTCGCCTTTGAACTTGTACAAAAAACCGACACAAATCGGGTTGACATTGGCTATTGGACGCAATGTTCCGTTTTTATCCAATAATGTTCAAAGATCGATCCTCACATTGGTGTGTTGGATCCAACAGTATAACTTGGAGCCAACATAGCCCATGTGAGGCGCCAGCATAATACGTTGATAGTGAGTAGAAATATCAATTATCTAGTGTTCGGTAATCGAAATTAATTATGAACTGCTCCGACAGTCGAAATAAATAGACTTTTAAAAAGTGACTTAAGTAGAATTTAAGTTAATTGGGGTTTGTGAGTGCGGCAGTTAGTTCTGATACTGTGGGACGTAACATCCCTTACTGCCGCACTCACAAACCACAATAAACTTTAATTCTAATTACGTCACTTTTTAAAATCGATTAGTTTCACTGTCTGAATCGTTTATGATTAATTTCCATTATTGACACGAGATAACTATTATCTCTACTCACTATCTGCGTATTAGTTATGTATTAATGGGCTTAGAGTAAAAAAAAAGTCAAAAATAGTTTATTTCAAATTAACGCTAGCGCTTTTGACAGGTCATGTATTTGTTAAAAAACCACCGCCAAAAAGCTATCACCACCCGGCATCAACTGAGAAGATCCGGCAAGAAACTCAGCGAGCTTGTCATTTTTTCACTTTTTTTTAAACAGTGTGTCGTGTCATGTTACAATTAGATCAGAGCGACAGTGTGTCTTGCCGTTCAAAAGATTATAGACAGAAAAAAAAATATGACGCGAGTACAAGAAACTGAAAGGCCAAAGGGATAGTAGTCGGACCAGACCAAGCAGCACCCGCGCACGAGTTGACTCGAGTGTCGAAATAATCCGATTTCAAAAAATGTATTATTGATTATTTACTTTAATTAATATTTGTAGGTTCGGCAGTTAGTGTTACTAATAACGTAATATCATACCACTGTAATTTTATGTATAACTTTGTCATCCATTTTAATTATGTAATTTTGAAATTATGCAGGAAAATGAGTTGTATGACTCCTTATATCATTATTCTAATGCTAAATTAAGGTTTTTTTTCTGAGTATCATATCTCCGCATACAGTAATTCCTGCGTTTCTATCATGAGTGTAATGTACACAGGGAGAAATTTTCAAGTGGGCATAGATGGCCAAGTCCGAAATCAAAGGAATGGCGAAAGATACTCAAAGGAGTCTTGAACTCACTTTGAAGAATCAATATTCCAAGTGCAGTCGAATCAGTACAGTGATTTGTTGAATATGTGAAAAAAATTGCAGTAAGAAGTACATCAATCTCCTCCCGTTGGGTGCCCGTAAGAAAGCGACTAAAGGAAGACAAGAAGATGGGCAACATGGTCTTTCTATTAGATTACCTACCACCTATACTCCGATCTCCAAGACACCTGCGTAGGGATTACGGCAGCCGCTACCTTCTAAGGGTGAGGCCTTTGTCCAGCAGTGGACGTCGATGATGAACCTTAGATCGCCATGTAATAAAATGATTGAAATTCTTTTGCAGGGGTGATTCTGGTAGTGCTCTGGTTGTCGATAATTATCAGATCGGGATCGTCTCCTACAACGTTGCACGTATTTCCAAAAGCGTGGTGGTCTTCACTGATGTTCCATACCATTACCATTGGATTAAAGCTAAAATACATAATATTTAGTGTACCAATGTATAATACTCCACCCACAGTAAATATTTTGGTATAATTTGGAGTGCGACAGCGATTAGTTACTGCGACTAGCGACAGAGGTCTTCAAGATATGACTGTCGCGATTGCGTCTTGTGTACCTATAGCTGGTATAAACTAGTACCACCTATACCATTACAGGTATAAATTAGACTACTTAGTACCATTTGTACCATTAATGGTATAATTCAATGCTATGGTCCGAAGCGATTCTATCTCCAGAATGACAATGAAAAATGTATTTCCCATTTATAATTATTTACTTATACAAACATCTGCACCAAATATGTAAGTATACCACACGTACTCTCGCTGTCACGAAAGGTGTACCACCTTTAGGACGCTTAATCGCTTGCACATGCTGGCCCAAAATAAATGCGGGCAGGGTAAGCGCACATATCGTCGTTCAAACGGTTTTGATTGAAAGCTAGTACAGCGTGCTTGTCCGTGACAGTACCTGTAAGTGGAGTACTTATACCAAAGAAAAAAAGGACACGTTCACGTGTATTTGAACACGTTACATTTGATGCCCATGATAATACATTATATATAAAAACAGACGGTTTAAAATTTTTGTTCATAAATAATACTAGGTCATCTAAAAGTTTTCACAAAATGTTTTCAGCAATGGGACAATGACCGGTTGTTGCTATAATTGTTAGGATAGTGACCAAATTGGTGATATCGACCACCTATTAATGTATAGTAGGTAACTTATAAAAAAAAATTATTCGGAAAGTTTAGTGACCATCCGCTAATACCAGGCCCATGTGGCCTCGTATTAGCGTATTCAACACACCTTCAGTATAAACTTTAGACTGTTCTGGGCATATCAGTTAACTCGTGATATGTTCATATGTTTGCATACCGTGTTCGCCTTCAAAGGGCTGCACTTCTAGCACTAAAACTTAGCTTTATGTAAACAAATTGTTGTGTAAATCAATGGTGAACCAAAACAAATAAAATGTGTTTTCTCAGTATTGGTAAATTATTCATTTTATTATAAGAACTGTGTCCATGTGTTGTCATTACTGTATTCTTTCATTTTCGACCCCCTTGTTCCTCTGATACTTTACTACATTCCATTCTAATTCTATAGTAGCTCGGAATGTCCGTCTTTGGAACTCCTTACCAGAGTCAATTGGGCGTGCCAAATGCGTGAAAATTTAAAAGGAGGGTAATCTCATTTTCTACGGACATTATTTAGCTTGTCAATAAATATAATTTTCACGTTAGTATACTTTTAGATATATCGTCTCTTTTCAGTCATCTATTTACTTCACTCCTTTAATTTAGTGACTTTTTGCACTTATTTTACCAATTTCTTTTCTTACAGCTATTTATTAAAACATAGTAACTTAATAAAGTACTTATACCTAATATCCTCTCTCTACTTGTGACGTCCAAAAGTTTCAATTTCATGAACAGCAATATTCAAGATTAAAATCATATCGACCGCAACCAGAATCCATTAAAAGTTCCTAATTACAAATTTCAGTCAAAGTGGTGCTCTGTTAAGCATCTAATATGTTTATGTGTATACTAGCTCTGATTAATTTGAATTACATGGAGACTAAAGGCAGCAAAATGGAGGGCTTCATCGTGGGAGGTGAATATGCCAAAATAGAAATGTTCCCTTATTCGGCTCATTTAAGTATACGATGCGCATTCGAGTCTACATTCCTTGAGTATACTACCTGTGGCGCTTCTCTCATAAGTAACGATGTTTCTTTATCCGCTGCACATTGCTTTGAAGGTTGTACAGAGTTACAAACAATAGTCTCAGTGGGTCACGTCAATAAAAACGATGGAATAAAACGGACGGTTGAAAAATATACTATCCATCCAAAATTTGATCAGTCTTATTTTAGAAACGACATAGCGTTGACAAAATGGAAAACACCGTATATATTTAATGCTAAGATATCGATAGTTAATTTAAAGCCGAATCCTTATTATGGAACTGGATACGTTGCTGGATGGGGATACGTGACCGTGAGATTAGAACTTTGATTATTATTATTGAATAAATGATCCCTAACTGCTGGCGTTTTAGATAAGCTCAGAGTCACACAACGAGCTGTGGTGAGCGCACAACGCGCTCTGCTCGGAGTTTCTTTGCGCGAACAAATCCGTTATGAGAAGATTCGCTGAAGAACAAGGTCATCGACATAGCTCTCAAAATCTGCAAGTTGAACTGGCAATGGACAGGCCACATCGCTCGAAAAACCGATAAACGATGAGGAGGAAAGGTTCTCGAGTGGCCACCCACTAGGTGGACAGACGACATTGTGCGCGTCGCATGTAACCGGTGGATGCAAATAGCCAATTGTTGTTCATTGCGGCGTTCGAAGGGAGAGGCCTATGTTCAGCAGTGGACGTCTTCCGGCTGGTGATGATGATGAAATAATAATTCTTACTAAATGTTATGTTACTTTTTAATAGGATAGAGGATTAATAGTATCCACCAATATTTTGAAATACACTAAACAGCCATATATAGAGCGAGAAATTTGCAAGAAAATACTTACAATAGAGAATTTACCCTTGGGAAACATATGCGCTGGCTACGTTAATGGAAGTAGTTACCTTGCACAGTAAGTAATGTTTCTAACTTGCTTCTGTGCAAACAAGTTACTTGATGAATAACTTAGTTTTGTAAGTATAACTTTCTACTCCAAATTAAATAAAAATTGGCAATTAACAGGGAGCTGCAGAATTATGACCTTTTTGTAGAAAGGTCCCAATGGTACAATTCGTAAGCTAATTATAATTAATTAGCTGACCCGCGCAGCTCCGCTCGCGCTCTTTCACTTGTGAATCTAAACCATTCTCGAATCCCCTTGAACACACACAAACAATTTCATCAACATCAGTCCAGCCGTTTAGGAGGAGTTCAGTGACATACAAACGTACAGTAGAATTATTTATATATATAAGGATATACTTACGTAAATTTTGATTGATTATTTTTTTATGTTTACTAAAAATTATGACATGAATAAGTTACATACAAATAACTGATTTCTTGGTTCTTTTAACGTAGGGCTGCACGCATTCGCAGACGTCAGTACATGAATAATAATACTAAACAAAAAGTAACCATAGTCAGAATAATCATTTCTACAACCGGGGTCATACCAAAACAATTACACCAGTCTCTCAAAACCCTTAACCTACCTCCAAACATTTACCTATTACTTCAAAAAGCCGTCATTCTGAACACATGCCGTTTGGTTCGCAATTTTTTGCAAACTGAACAGGAGAGGCCTAACCCAATTCCTCAACCAACTACACACGTCCCACCCCTGATGAACACTTGGCTTAGGACCGCGCCATCAGGTATACCGGTTCATTTGCAACCGAGTTAAACTAAAGTTTAAACTAAAATACAATAATATTCTTAATAAAGCATATAATTATTATTATTCGTGTACTGACGTCTGTACAATTGACATTCGACGGGTTAAATTAACCATCCGGTTTATTAACAAAATCATAATTCTTTTGCAGAGGTGATTCCGGCAGTGCTCTGGTTGTCGATAATTATCAGATCGGCATTGTCTCCTATAAGTATCCGAGTGTTTCCAAGAGCGTGACGATCTTCACAGATGTTCCATACTATTACAATTGGATTATGACTAATATGCCTAATATTTAGTGTACCTATATTATTGTAATCATGCAATTGAAAATAAAATATACAATGTGTTAATGTTACAACGCAAAATGTATGTTGTATGATATCTAATTGCTATAATTGTTGGTGTTTTGATAACTCTGCCCCCTACAATGTAACATTCTACAATCGTTATCGGTAATAGAAAGTATAAATATGTATGAGAATGACATAAGTCATCGCAAAATCACGTGACAAATTATGTATAGGGAATTGACACCGTTAGCGAATGAAGAAATAGATTCGCTATGAAGCGATTGAATCTTGTCTAGGCCCTCTGTGCTCGTCCATTGAGCACGGCGGCGACTCCGAGAAGGACGGCGGCGGGGTTGCGACCCCCGTCCCCGTGAGCACCGTGACTGGTTCCCGGGGAGCTACAATGCGCCCCCCGGCGGCGGGCTCAAAGGCAAGGCACTGAGGGGCCCCTGGTGCAGATCCCACCGGAGAGCCCTGGGGTCTCCCCTCTCATGTGCCGATGCGACAGCCGCGGGGCTTTTAGTGGGTAAAAATCCCACATACCCCCGTCGAGCCCCACAGCGCCCGGGGATCTTTAGAAGATTTCCCCCGCGTCAAAAAAAAAAAATGCCCTCTGTGCTCATGTATGTCCTATGCGCTTGAGGTTGACAACCTCTAAGCGCCTCCGTATTGTTGAGACCAGTCTTATTACGAAAAGCACTTTAACGATAAACCTAGGTTTAAACTCAGGAAATCGTTCCTTAACCCTGAGTCTAAACCTAGATTCGTCGTTAAACTTCTTTTCCGACTCCCAAAAATGTTATCATATAACGCGTTAAGCGTTAAATGATAGGTGATAGGCGATAGGCGTTAAGTGATAGGTGTTAAACGATAGGCGATAGGCGTAAATTTGTTAAGGTTATGAAAGCGTGGAGTGGGTGAGTTGGGGTGAGTTGGGGCAAGTTGGGGTAAGTTGGGGTGAGTTGGGGCGAGTTGGGGCGAGTTGGGGTGAGTTGGGGCGAGTTGGGGCGAGTTGGGGTGAGTTGGGGCGAGTTGGGGTGAGTTGGGGCAAGTTGGGGCGAGTTGGGGCGAGTTGGGGTGAGTTGGGGTGAGTTGGGGCGAGTTGGGGCGAGTTGGGGTGAGTTGGGGCGAGTTGGGGTGAGTTGGGGTGAGTTGGGGTGAGTTGGGGTGAGTTGGGGCGAGTTGGGGTGAGTTGGGGCGAGTTGGGGTGAGTTGGGGCGAGTTGGGGTGAGTTGGGGTGAGTTGCGGTGAGTTGGGGTGAGTTGGGGCGAGTTGGGGCGAGTTGGGGTGAGTTGGGGCGAGTTGGGGCGAGTTGGGGTGAGTTGGGGCGAGTTGGGGCGAGTTGGGGTGAGTTGGGGCGAGTTGGGGTGAGTTAGGGTGAGTTGGGTGAGTTGGGGTGAGTTGGGGTGAGTTGGGGGTGAGTTGGGGCGAGTTGGGGCGAGTTGGGGCGAGTTGGGGTGAGTTGGGGCGAGTTGGGGCGAGTTGGGGCGAGTTGGGGCGAGTTGGGGCGAGTTGAGGCGAGTTGGGGCGAGTTGGGGCGAGTTGGGGCGAGTTGAGGCGAGTTGAGTTGAGTTAAGTTGAGTTGAGTTGAGTTGAGTTGAGTGTGTGTGTGTGTGTGTGTGTGTGTGTGTGTGCGTGTGTGTGAGTGAGTGAGTGAGTGAGTGACTGAGTGAGGGACCGACCGAACGACCGATCGACTGAGCGAGAATGAAGTTTCACTTCTTCCGCGCGGAGGGACTCCACGCACGCACATTTTTTTTTAATGTACCTGTGCACTATGGTGCAAATTCCAGTAAGTAACTGAGTTTATAAATAAACTAGCTGTACCCGCGTACAACCCTTTTATTTTTTGCGGAAAACCCTTCAAAAGGTCCTCGGGACCTGTGAGGGTCAACCAGGGTATGTGGGATTCTTACCCACTAACAGTGGCGTGCAGTCCATATAGGCAAAAAGTGTTTGCCTACCCTGTGATTTCCCCAATCAGACATATCAATATAAAGTGTGCATAATAATATTTCATTTTCTTTTCTATTATTTCACCATTGTAAATAAACAAAACCACGCAAAATGTTTCCGCGACGAACTTCGCTGTACATAAATTCACTGTACTATATCTACTCATAAATGTAAAGATAGATTTCGCGCGCGGGCCACGCAAAGACACGACACGGCGGGGCCTGGATTTTCACACATTCAAAGAGATTTATTGCACACAGACTCACACCGATACACGCACCCATAAATAATCTGACTTGTATAATAGAAAAAATATCACGCACACAGACAAAGGACAGAGACACAAAGAGACACTGCCTACCAAAAGTGACATTTCAATATAGTTTAGTCCCGATAGATATTTATGTTACGACATGAATACTAATTTTACACGCGCAGGTGTTGCAGTCGTAGAATATTTGGTAAGGCGTTCGGAAGCAATTCGCGAGACGCGAGTTCGTATCCTCTTAGAATCGAAGTTTCTTTTTGTAATGTTTTTTTAAATTATGCGGTGCGGGTATGGACGTACTTTGCGAGAGGTCGTATTTTGCGAGAGATAATAATTTAGCTAATATATAGCTATTGTGCACAAAGGGGGTGAGTTGTATTGATTCAAAACAAACAAGTCGTAATCATTTAGTCAATAAAATATACTCATTTGCTTTTCCTTTATCTTCCAGACTAAGGATATGCCCCTTTTTGGATTTGTATAACTAAAAAAAAAAAAAAATACATACACGATGAATTGAGAACCTCCTCCTTTTTTGAAGTCGGTTAAAGAGAAAGTTATCTTATTTCCTGAGAGACCTAGCTGGCCGGGATTTTGGTTTTGGAAGAGTTCAAACAATAAAAAATCTCTCCTGGCGTCCACACTTATTATAGTTTAATTTATAGGTACATGTTGTATCTTAGCCGTAAACATACATATCTTTCTACTGTTGCATGTTGTAATGTGTTTTAATCATCTTAGTACGTATCTACAAGACAAGCAACTTGCACTCATATTGATAGGTAAGTTTATTTCTCTTCGACTATCCAAGTAGGATTATATTTTTCGATAGTAGGTATGTTTATTTCTTTAACACGGTCTGTGGCATAAATGGCTGCATGGATTTTAATTTAATATACTTAGGTACTTCCTACATAATAATATCGTTTTAGTTGTGGGAGTGAAATAAAATATAGTCAGGAATATTTGAGCAATTATCAGCAATAACGTCAACCCACAAAAATATAAATAATTCTGTGTTAACGCCATCTATCTCTTGTTATAGGCGCAGGCGACGTTTAAAAAAATGCGCATGTCAGTAGTATGTAGTAAAGCTCCATCTAACAAATAAAAATCTTAATGCAGTTTGTCGCCTATAACAAGAGATAGATGGCGTTAACACAGAATTATTTTTATTTTTGTTGACACATTTTTGCATAACAGTGCTCATTTATTCAAAAAAACATCAGTAAGTACAAATAAATATACTTACTTATGTTACAGTGGCAATACATACAAACAAAAAGACTGTTACCCTACGACTCTAGATATCTAAGATATTTGCTTTTTTGCCTACCCTGATCAAAAAGTCTGTGCACGCCACTGCCCACTAAAGCCCACGCGGCTGTTGCATCGGGACATGAGTGGGGACACCAAAGCTCTCCGGTGGGATCTGCACACGTGGGATCAGTGCCTTGCATTTGAGCGTTCACGGTGTTACGGTGCTCGAGTGGATGGGGGTCACAACCCCGCTGCGTTCCTTCTAGGAGTACTTTACTGGATGGACATCCTAATTAAGGGCCATACCCCGAACGTCCAGCGACTCCGAAGGTACTCAATCCAACTCGATCCAACCCCGTCTGACCACCCGATCCGAACCGATCGATTTACACAAATTATATCAGTCATCCTATATATTTTGCGCGTTGCCCTTATACTTATATTGATCCCTTCCGTCCTGCAGGAACCCTTCAATTTTTCGGGATAAAGAGTCTCTTAGTTAAGCGGTCAGCGGGGCACCACTTACTTTGCAAACCGGAGGTCACGGGTTCCAATCCCGCAGGGAGCAACAACTTTGTCCTAACCAGTAAGAAACAATTACTGGTTAAGACAATGACGGATCTTTTGTCTGGAAAGTAAGATGATCCTTAAGTCGGAGAGGCACTGAGGGGCTTGGAGAACATTATTATTATTATGATGACAACGACGATGGCGATTATGTGTAGGTATGTCACATACAAAATATTACTATTTTGATATTACCTAAATTCATTTTTCCATTTTACAACTAAGTACCTACTAATACTGACACCAGCTATTTGAATTATCCGTAAATCTATTGTTCAATTAACCCTGATCTTGTTTGTAAGCTGTCTATACGATAAGTGTCAAGCTGAATATCGTGGTCTACTTGCTTTTTGTTCTCGCGACAACTTCAATAGGTCCCGGGACCTATGAGTTCAACCGGGGTATGTGGGACTCTTACCCACGGCTGTCGCATCGGCACATAAGACAGGAGGCGTGGACGCTCCGGTGGGATCTGCACCAGAAAACGGAGGGTTTACGTGTCTTGCCTTTAAGCCCGCCGCCGGAGACACTTTATACATCCACCAAGCAAGCTGCCGTACTTGTTGGACATCTAGGGCCCCACACCCCAAACTTTCTGAAGAAGCTTTAGTCTTATAGATTGAAGAATGTTATTTTAAGTGGTCAATAACTTCTTATATTTTTTTATTAGGTACTATCTTTTATATTTCAAGACAAAATTATATCTATCATTTCGATATATATCACATCAACGTATTTTACAGAGGTTTAGTTTGAGATTTCATGGAACCATTATATTATTTGATGACACCATCCTTGCGTAAAATTTAAAAGCAAAAAAACCTAAATAATCTATACTTATAATAAAACTGTAACAGGTCCAATTCTGTACATTGAAGATATTTTGATAATTATATTTGGAGGGCATTCTATAACCAATACTGAGGCCGAAAATGTATTTTTTTTAATTTTTGTCTGTCTGTCTGTCTGTATCACGGCTGCGCATCACACCGAAACTACTGAATGGATTCAAATGAAACTTGGCATGATTTGAGATCTTACTACGAGGTAGGACATAGGATACTTTTTATCCCGTAATCTAGCATGGTTCTTTTGGGAGAGGGGATTAAAGTCAAAATGGGTACTTGGTTATACGCTTGGTCCGATTTTATCATTTTCTCTTTATAATATAATAAATATTAGTAAGGGAACACTCATAGAGAGTTGTTATCAAGGTTTTGTAATCGATCGGGTTAAGCAACGTTAGGTAAGGTCATTAAATAGCAGTGGCGTGCAGTCCATATAGGCAAAAAGTGTTTGCCTACCCTGTGATTTCCCCAATCAGACATATCAATATAAAGTGTGCATAATAATATTTCATTTTCTTTTCTATTATTTCACCATTGTAAATAAACAAAACCACGCAAAATGTTTCCGCGACGAACTTCGCTGTACATAAATTCACTGTACTATATCTACTCATAAATGTAAAGATAGATTTCGCGCGCGGGCCACGCAAAGACACGACACGGCGGGGCCTGGATTTTCACACATTCAAAGAGATTTATTGCACACAGACTCACACCGATACACGCACCCATAAATAATCTGACTTGTATAATAGAAAAAATATCACGCACACAGACAAAGGACAGAGACACAAAGAGACACTGCCTACCAAAAGTGACATTTCAATATAGTTTAGTCCCGATAGATATTTATGTTACGACATGAATACTAATTTTACACGCGCAGGTGTTGCAGTCGTAGAATATTTGGTAAGGCGTTCGGAAGCAATTCGCGAGACGCGAGTTCGTATCCTCTTAGAATCGAAGTTTCTTTTTGTAATGTTTTTTTAAATTATGCGGTGCGGGTATGGACGTACTTTGCGAGAGGTCGTATTTTGCGAGAGATAATAATTTAGCTAATATATAGCTATTGTGCACAAAGGGGGTGAGTTGTATTGATTCAAAACAAACAAGTCGTAATCATTTAGTCAATAAAATATACTCATTTGCTTTTCCTTTATCTTCCAGACTAAGGATATGCCCCTTTTTGGATTTGTATAACTAAAAAAAAAAAAAAATACATACACGATGAATTGAGAACCTCCTCCTTTTTTGAAGTCGGTTAAAGAGAAAGTTATCTTATTTCCTGAGAGACCTAGCTGGCCGGGATTTTGGTTTTGGAAGAGTTCAAACAATAAAAAATCTCTCCTGGCGTCCACACTTATTATAGTTTAATTTATAGGTACATGTTGTATCTTAGCCGTAAACATACATATCTTTCTACTGTTGCATGTTGTAATGTGTTTTAATCATCTTAGTACGTATCTACAAGACAAGCAACTTGCACTCATATTGATAGGTAAGTTTATTTCTCTTCGACTATCCAAGTAGGATTATATTTTTCGATAGTAGGTATGTTTATTTCTTTAACACGGTCTGTGGCATAAATGGCTGCATGGATTTTAATTTAATATACTTAGGTACTTCCTACATAATAATATCGTTTTAGTTGTGGGAGTGAAATAAAATATAGTCAGGAATATTTGAGCAATTATCAGCAATAACGTCAACCCACAAAAATATAAATAATTCTGTGTTAACGCCATCTATCTCTTGTTATAGGCGCAGGCGACGTTTAAAAAAATGCGCATGTCAGTAGTATGTAGTAAAGCTCCATCTAACAAATAAAAATCTTAATGCAGTTTGTCGCCTATAACAAGAGATAGATGGCGTTAACACAGAATTATTTTTATTTTTGTTGACACATTTTTGCATAACAGTGCTCATTTATTCAAAAAAACATCAGTAAGTACAAATAAATATACTTACTTATGTTACAGTGGCAATACATACAAACAAAAAGACTGTTACCCTACGACTCTAGATATCTAAGATATTTGCTTTTTTGCCTACCCTGATCAAAAAGTCTGTGCACGCCACTGTTAAATAGATGGGTGACCGTTTAACGCCATTTGAACTAAACGGGTCCGTGCTTTGGAGAGCAAGTAAAAAGTGGGTCCCAGTTTTTAACAGACTATAAAAAAGGAGGTTATGTGTTCGATGCGAATGTCTGTTATTAAAAGTTTAGTTAATGTAAAAATAGCGCAGGCAGAGCTGCGTGGGTCAGCTATATCTAAATAATTTAATAAAAAAAGATAAGTTAAAATATAACCCCGAGTGGGATGCGAACCTACGACGTTCTCTAGAAGCGTCCGTAGCCAATCGACCACGGAACACTTACTCAATATGGCGAAATACCTTACCTTATGCAAATTGCAAACTAAATGTCTGCTCGGTCCCTATTGTATATACCGTAATACTACATATCTTATTAATTAACTGGACAGTTTATAATTACCCTATTCACATACAATAGAATTTATGTGGTAATATGCGCATGTAATGTTCCACTGCTTAGCCCCTATGAAACATAGCGTGATATACCATTTTATGCCCAGACTTCTACACAACACACCAGTGAAAGTCCTATTAAAATCCATCCACGGGCTTTCAAATGATACCTGGACCCACAGAAAGACAGACAGACAGACGGACAGACAGACATACAATAATTAAAAAAAAATTGTTTTGGCCTCTATGTTGATAGTATAGTATCCCCACATAGAAATTTTGGAAAAATATTCAATGTACAGACAAAAGTGCTCTTTGAGTTTTATTATAGTATAGATAGATAGATAGAAGAAGATAGATAGAAGATAGATAAACATGCCCCATGTTTGTAATACTGATCTGCTTTCAGAGATTTACCGGGCTCAACCGGGGTAAGTGGGATTCTTACCCACCAAAACCCCGGCGGTAGTCACAACAACACATGGAAGGGAGACCCCAGGACTCTCCGGTGGACTCTCCCATCTGCACCCCTCAGTGCCTTGCTTTTGAGCCCGCCACCGGGGAGCGCATTACATTGTAGCCCCCCGGGAACCTGTCACGGTGCTCACGGGGACGGGGTTGCAACCCCGCCACTGTCCTCCTCGGAGTCGCCACCGTACTCAATGGACATCCTAGGGCCCACACCCTGAACGTCCAGCGACTCCGAAGACAGGGCTAACTACTAGGGTAACCCAAATCTGAAAGATTGTCAGTGACCTGTGGGGTCAACTGGGGTATGTGGGATCTATACCCAATGAAACCCCCGCAGCAGTGTTGCAGAGGTGAAAGTAAAATTAAATTTTGCCCATATGAATTAGTCGAAGAATGAAATTTCGAAGAACTACCCATAATTTCTCTCTATCTTCTGTCCTCCAAATGTTACGATCCCATCAACTGTAATCTTCAAGATTAAAATCATATCGACCGCAACCAGAATCCATTAAAAGCTCCTAGCTACAGTTAAAAAAAATTAGTCTAAGCGGTGATTCGGCAAGCAGTGAATATGTTTATTGTACTAGCCGTGTTTTATCTCAACTTTTGTAATATAGAGATTAATGGAAACAACATCACAGAAGGGGGTGAATTTGCCTCTATAGAAGTGTTCCCATATTCTGCTCATTTAACTATACAATGCAAATCGGGGTTAGGTTATCACGAGGCCACTGCATGTAACGCTGCTATCTTGAATAGGGATGTTTGTGTGACTGCTGCACATTGCCTTGAAGACTGTGGGTGGGTAAATGCAATAATCTCAGTGGGTCACGCGAACAAGAAGGAAGGAATGCAATATATAGTACGTGGTCGTATTGCCCATTCAAAATATGAGCCCGGTTCTGTCCCTTATGACGTAGCGATAGTTCAACCGCATAAATCGTTTATATATAATGCAAAGGTATCAAGAGTAAACATAAAGCGGGATCCTTTATATGCAACTGGATACGTCGCAGGATGGGGATATGGGAACGTAAGAACTTTTTAGAAATATTCTTTTTATTATTATTGAATAGCCCGTTGGGTGTCCGAAAAAGGCGACTAATGGAAAGCAATAAGACGGGCAGAGCGTCTTTATATTTGATAATCTGCCACCCCTACACTGCGATCCCAAAACGCCTACCAAGCACGGGGATTATGGCAACCCCTCCCTTCTAAGGGGAAGGTCTTTGTTCAGCAGTGGACATATTCAAGCTGCTGAAGATAATAATAATTATTGAATGAAAAGGTAAACTGGTAGAAACTACCTTAGATATTAAGTCTTAAGGACTTAATATTCCATTTATTTAATTAACTTTATGCACATATTATGTGCATAAAGTTATATATAAATGGAATAATTATTTTTTTAGGGTTCCATACCTAGAAGGTAAAAAAGGAACCCTTACGGTGTCTCACTTCGTCTGTCTGTCTGTCTGTCACACCTATATATTTCAGGAACCGCTGACGCTATCGATTTGAAACTTGGAATAGTTATAGATTATTTTTCCCAACCTCATCGCAAATAAAAAAAAATATATTTTTCTTTTTAGTTTAGTTTTTTTAATGGGAGTCGAAATGGTTCATCAAATTTTGAAAGTGAGACTACTATATCTAATGGGGTATCATATAAAAGGGTTTCATTTGCACATTTCGAAACCGATTTTTATTTTGGTTTATGTCACGTAGTTTTTGGCTGATAATCAGAAATGTCAAAAAAAATACTGTTCCCCCTTATCTCCGAAGTTTGAAATAATTACGGCTAATACATGTCTATCTATATTTTACAGAAAAAAGAAAATAATCTTTATAAATAGTTCAGTTTTTTTAGTAATCCTAAAAAAACCTCGACAAACAAACTTAATTTTGCGGTTTGTTTTTTTTGCTAACTAAGGTGTTGAATGATTGTAAAATTAACTTAATACGTCCAAAGATGGTATGGATAGTGGCGATCAATTAAACTATCAACCATTAAAAATATGTGTTAAGTAAAATTAACATTTACATTGAACTTAATATCAAATTAACCATTTTCACTAAAAATATTTTTAACATTTTGACGGCTGCTGACACTAGCTGCGCGCGCAGCTTGCAGTTTGTCGTGCAGTAAACGACTTTACTGCATTCAAATTTCAGCTTTAAACATTCGCACTAAGGAGCATGATTATTATGCTGGCATATTTCGTAAATTTATTCAACGAAAGTTTAGTGATATTTTTAACAAATCCTCATTCAGTTGAAAATAATATCAATTAATGAATGATAGATAATAACAATAACGTTAGAAACCTTTCCTATATGCAATGTTTTATGACAGGGACCGATGTGGGACAGATTTTATACACCGCACATATTTATTTTTATACAGGGTGGAATTTTGTAATGCCACCTGAAGGGAAAGTACTCTTAATACTGTAGATAGAAAATTTTACTCAAAGAAAACATTCCTTTATTTTTTAAAAGAAAGAAAACTGCATTCGAAGATTTTAAAAAATTCGCTTGCCGCACCCGGTAATCGAACCGACTAAAATCTCTAAAAGTTGCAGCCTGTACTTTTATTGCATCGATCGTTATGAAGTGCTTTAACTTGATCCATTGAATTAATAATTTAAGATTTCATTGTTTTCCTTTTATTTAATTTATGAAGTTTGTTAGAGAGATTTCATCCTTATAATTGACCCTAACGATCGATGCAATAAAAGTACAGGGTGCAACTTTTAGAGATTTTAGACGGTTCGATTACAGTATTAAGAGTACTTTCCCTTCGGATGGCATTACAAAATTCCACCCTGTATATTATAAAAGTCGATGTTTAAGACAGTTTATTTGTACTTACAATGTTTTAATAATTTAAAGGGATTAGAAAACGTGGTATTAGAAAGCAACGGTTTACCTTAATTAGTAGTTGAACCGTAATAGATAGCATAAGCGGAGTAGTGGACATGTTTCCCGGTCACCACGGCTTATATACCAATATAAGCCGTGGTGACCGGGAAACATGTTCATCAGACAGTCCTAAGCGTGTTAGAGTATGTTGGAGAATCATGGGCGCCGGCAGCAGGGTGCAAGGGGGTGCACTTGCACTCCCTTGCACCCTGCTTTGCTGTCAGGAAAGAAAATACATAGAAAAAATACATTTTGCTTTTGATTAGTGAAACATATTCAATCCAATACCCGCGCGTTTTAAATTTGACATTACATTTATTTACATAACTAGCTGACCCGCGCAGCTCCGCCCGCGTTTTTTACGTTATCTAAATTTTTAATAGCATACATTCTCGTCGAAATAAATAAACTCTTCTTTTATAGTCGGTTAAAAACTGGGACCCACTTTTTACTTGCCCTCTGAAGCACGTAGACGCTTAGTTCAAATGGCATTCAACGGTCACCCATCTATGTAATGACCTTGCCTAACGTTGCTTAAATTTATCGATTGCCGAACATTGATAACAACTGTCTATGTGAGAGTATTATTATTTATTATAATTAATGAAAAATGTATAAAATCGAACCACGTAACAAATACCTTGGTACCTTGGTAACTTATTTGGTGGATAACTTGGTATATGTTACGTGTAACATTTGACATTTTGATTTTAATCACAAGGGAACCGTGCTTAATTACGGGATAAAAAGTATTCTCTTTCCTACCTCGTAGTAACTCAAATCATGCCAAGTTTCATTTGAATCAATTCCGTAGTTTCGGCGTGATATGCGGCCATGATACAGACACACAGACGGACAGTAGGGTAGGATAAAAGTTGTATTTAAGTGGGTCCCCCTCACACCGTGGAACAAAAACAAATCTTGTAAATAGTAATACTCTTTTATATAAGTACTTAATATAAATTATATTGTTTACTAGCTGACCCACGCAGCTCCGCCTGCACTATTTTTACGTTAACTAAACTTTTAATAACAGACATTCGCATCGAATACATAACCTCCTTTTTTATAGTCGGTTAAAAACTGGGACCCACTTTTTACTTGGTTTCCGAAGCACGGACCCGTTTAGTTCAAATGGCGTTAAACGGTCACCCATCTATTTAATGACCTTACCTAACGTTGCTTAACCCGATCGATTACAAAACCTTGATAACAACTCTCTATGAGTGTTACCTTACTAATATTTATTATATTATAAAGAAAAATTGATAAAATCCGACCAAGCGTACAACCAAGTACCCATTTTGACTTTAATCCCCTCTCCCAAAAGAACCGTGCTAGATTACGGAATAAAAAGTATCCTATGTCCTACTTCGTAGTAATATCTCAAATCATGCCAAGTTTCATTTGAATCCGTTCAGTAGTTTCGGCGTGATGCTCAGCCGAGATACAGACAGACAGACAGACAAAAAATAAAAAAAAACATTTTCGGCCTCAGTATCGGTTATAGAATGCCCTCCAAATATAATTTTCAAAATATCATCAATGTACAGAATTGGACCTGTTACAGTTTTATTATAAGTATAGATATGCATGTATAATTCTATACCTATTTTATATTAGTCAATAGTATATGTGTAGATGCAGACCCCCCTGAAAGTAATCCTGGCTGCACCCATGAGGAGAATCATTGAATTTAACATACATTAAATAGAATATTCAGTATGTGTGTGTGTGAGTAATACAAGTCTATCTATATTTTACAAGAAAAATGTATCTTTGTAACGAGTGCAGTTTAATAGTAATCCTAAAAAAACCCGACAAACAAACTTAGTTTTGCGGTTTTTTTTTGGTATCTGAGGTGTTACACGAATAGTAAAATTACTTTAATACGTCCAAAGATAGTATGGAACCCTCGGTGCGCGAGACCCACTCGCACTTGACCGGTATTTATTTAATATTTCTTGTTACTTATTAACAGGAAAGTACTAAATATTAAGTCCGCCGCTGTACATATGTGCATAAAGTTAAATAAATAAATGGAATAATTATTTTTTTAATATTTATTGTTACTTACTTTTTAATAGGAAAAAACAAAAATAGCCACCAATGTATTGAAATACACAAGACAACCGTATATAGAGCAAGAAACCTGCAAGAAAATACTATCGATAAAAAGTTTACCCTTGGGAACTATATGTGCTGGCTACGTCGATGGAAATAGTTCCGTTCCGGCGTAAGTAACATTACTAGACTAAGTTTAAAAAAAAAAACAAATTCAACAAAAAATATCAATTGCAAGCCATGGTAGTTTTATTTTAGGGTTCTATATCTAACGGGCAGATGCAGAATGGTGAAATTTTGTAGAAAATTCTATTAATAGATACAACTGTCATACATTTCTAAAATTTATATAATATACAAGCTGACCCACGCAGCTCCGCTCGCGCTCTTTTTACGTTCAGATTGGAACCCGCATATATTTAATAAAACAGTATATAGGAGGAGAAAGGAAAATATAAATTCTACTCCTCTCCTTTGCAAAGCGTGCAAACAAATAAAAGTTACACTGGTCGATATATCGTCGGCTTACTGCAAGACCTCATTAAGTGACATTTTCAAAACTTTGAGTTATGCCAATATTAAGGTTTCGTTATAGTGTTTGCCCTATATCATCGTACGTATGAATAAGTTAAAGAAAAATAAACCACCATTATATTGCAGAATACTTCTAGTATTAAAATCAAGTGATTATTTTAAATATTAACAAGTAGTTTTTTTTTTAAATAAATAAAAATAAACTTAGTGACTTTTTGCCATTGCGGCTTTGATCGAGGTTTGAAATAAGTATTTCTTAAAATTGATCTGATAACTAATTTTAAATAGAAATAATATATGATTCAGTATCGAAAGTTACAAACAAAATAATCTTTATCATTAACAAAACATAATATAAATCCTTAAAACAAAAAACAAGGACAATATTGAGCTAAAAACCACATAAAACATTGGATTAACATTAAATCAGTCAAAAATAATAACCCTGAATAATAAATGAATGGAAAGTTCATGAAATTGATGAAAAGTGTGCTCTTCAAATCGTCATCAGAGTTCTCTTCTTCAGTAAGAAATTCATGAACTTCATTAACTGGTAAAATCCCTGTGCTTTAGGTTCCTATGGTTTCATAGTTCCATTATTTTTCTTTTCTTTTTGTTATAAATAACGTTACGCAGATCGATCATCGTAAAAACTTGCATAAGGCGCATCAGATTTTCTATTTCACTATGGATACTGGCGACCACCATGAGTGTGTCCAGACTCGAGATATTTGTGTTCGATAAACTCAAGGTACGTTGCATAAACCTAAACACAGTTGCAGACACAACAGAAGCTAGGTTGCTAGGTTGCTATTTTGACCATCGCAGGTATCAGAGAATATAGATATTTCTGTCCTGTAAACATTGGATCCAAAGATAAAATGCCGTGTACTTACCACATGACTTCCTTTTTTCCACCGATAACATAGGCCTTCATTTGAAGAACAAGTTTTATAGATGGTAGCAGTGTATACATTCAGTTTGCGTTGGTAGTAAAGGAAAGAAACATTATTAGTTGGTAAATACAATACCTACCTTTTGGAAATTCAATGTAATGGAATTAAAGCTTTCATCTTCATAAGCCCAATGTTATCTAACTGATTAGTATCTCGACTTTGTAATTTTGCATAAACATAAAACATAAGCTAGCGTTGGCCTGCAGTCACACCTGGTGGAAAGCGGCAATCGAGGATTGTAAAGCACATACTAGTTTATTAAAAGCCTAATCATTGTAGTCTTGAAGTCACCTACATTAAAAACGGGTGGGAAAACCGACGCTGGCAAGCCTTTCCAGACATTAGCTGTTCTTATTATAAGTGAAGAAGCAAATCGCTTAGTCCGGAGTCCGGACTTAAGGCACGTTCACCATGTGGTGTACGAGACACACAGCGCGTATGCAACGTTATATAACGTTGCATACGCGCTGCGCGTCTCGTCATCCGATGATAGAAGGTGGAAAAGTCATGTAATTCCTGCGCTTACTCTCCTAAAGTATCTTGTAGAATACCAAGAGGCTGGCTACACTACGCCTATTTTGTAAGCTATGCAGATTGACCTCCATATTAGTGGAGGGGATTAGTGGAGATCTGGATTACCAGATTCTGGATACCTTCACTAAGTCCAAAGCTGCTAGATGGCATTTTGCAGCACCAGCCCATTGTATGACTACAGTATTCCACACACGACCGCACTTACGATTTATTAACAGAAGCTGTCCCGGTATGAAGTACCGTCGGACCTTTGCAAGCTTTCTTGCAGCTACTTTGGCCTTTGGACTCAAACTATTCCTTCCTTGGTCTCATGAGACGCATGTTTTGGCAAAAGAAATTTCATCCAAACTTATCGAAGTCTCAAGAGACCGCCGGCTTGGTAGCTTTTTCTGGCAACGTATAAGCTTGGCCATACAAAGGGGTAATGCTGCCAGTCTTTTAGGTACCCTTCCCTCCCAGTGCGGTGATTTTGAGGAAGTTTTTACCTAGTTTAAGTGTACATGTTTGTAAATAAACTGTAAATATTTAGTTTCAATAAATTATGTACATTTTCCGACGATTAAAATCAAATAATTTAGATACGATCTTCATCAGTGTTTAGTGAGCACTTTAATTTACCCTTACAGTCTTCTGGCTTAGGCTGTGGGTGACCAATATTACTTTTGTGTATTATATCTATAAGTATCTTATTTTTTTACCATCTAATAGTCTTAATTTGTCCATACGAATAAACTTAAGCTTTAATATGATTGCCTTTACTTAATTTGATAGAATTAATTAAAATCTTTTGATATGAATTATTATGTTATAAAAGTAATTAAGCGCAGTTAATGAACTTTACCCAAGTTTCGTTCTAAAGTGATGTTCGTTATGCATATTTAAATAAAATCATTATATCATATATAATGAGTTTTGTAAAATAATAAAATAGGCATTATGACATTACTTGAATTTTTTAAAATTTTATAATATCCCTTCATGATTTTAATGGACCTAATATTGCCAAAATTGTAATTACTGACTTTATACTATAGCAATAACGTCCAAATCTGAATAGCTAGAAATGAGTGAGTTTTTGCAATATATAGAGCTCGTCAATACGAGTTCGAGGCGCTATTCAACTGTACTTGATGACTTTTTGCCATTAGTGAGTTCTTGCAGTAAGCCGACGATATATTCTTTTTATACTACCAAGGTGGCAAGTAATCGTGCGGCTCGCCTGATGGTAAGCAGTTACCGCAGCCTATAGACGCTGGCAACACCAGAAGAATCACTAGCGCGTTTCAGATGTTAAGTCTTTGTGTCTGGCATTTTTTTATAAATATAACTTCAGAAGAAGAGATTCTTACAAATGCACCGACAAAAGTTAGTCAACCTGTAAGGCATCACTGAATTTACTAGATTTAGGGGGACCTATAACTGACCTATTTATATACCTATACTATGGATAAATGAACTACTATACTTACGTTTCTCTCTTTTCGGGGATGAGGGACATCCCCCCTTGTCTCCCTGTGTGCAATTTTATTTGTATTAGATACCTACGCGTCGAATACATAACCTCCTTTTTTGAAGTCGGTTTAAAACTAGGACACATTTTTTACTTCCCCACAGTGACATACAGACAAATACAGGCGATCAAGCCCTCCTTTTTGCATCGGTGTCTCTAGTTAGGTGATCGAAGGAAGCGACGATTGGCACGTAGCGGAACGGCAACGTCGCCAAACCCCCCCCCCCCCCCCCCCTCATAAGACATTTATTATCGTGAATTTTGTCGGGCCGGTCATTGCACGGCCATGCATGGCTCGGCCAGTGATGGGTCTAATTGAGGGCCAATTTAATAGATTACATTCGATATTTGTCAGTTTCTATGTCCTGTCTGTTTGTTTTGTCATTATTACAATAAATATGTACCTAATCGTAATTGAGAAAAGTTAAGCAATTGTGCAGTTCTAACTTCGAAAATATTAATAATATTTTATGCTCGCCGTTACAAGGTTTGGCAAATTTTGATGAAGTGTCATAAGTGACCTATTAAATTGGTCCTACTTTAGTAAGGGTTATTTTGTATTAATTCCTGATACGTTCGTGAAATGATCCTGTGAAGTGGGCAGACTTCTTAACAATACGCAGTCGTAGCAATAAAATAGGCATTAAACTACAGAAATGTTTCTGTGTGATTTATACTCATAGTGCAACTGCGATTTTTATAAATTACGACGTGAATAAGTGTTATATATATATATACAAGTTATATATATATATATACAAGTATTAATTTTATTTTTTTGCAGGGGTTATTCCGGTAGTGCTCTGGTTGTCGATAATTATCAGATCGGACTCGTCTCCCACAAGTATCAGAGTAATTCCAAGAGCGTGATAATCTTCACAGATGTGCCATACCATTACGATTGGATTACGTATTGGGCAAATAGATTTGAGCGTAAAACATAAACGGTGGAAGTGCCACTCGATATTTTTTTCAGTTATAATAATAATTCATAATTATACAGGGTGTGGTTTTACATTTTTGCCATATTTGTAGACCTAACAGTTAAGGATTATGTTAATTGATTAAAAATAGTTTAATAATTCAGTGGTTAATAACTAAAAGATAATTAATGATTCACGATTAACGTTCAACCAGAATAAGAGCTCTCGAGGGCTCAGAATCGGTCCCAAGGTTGGCAAACCGCGCGTACTCTTGTTTATCTACTTTGCGCGAAGAGCGGTGCCAGACGGGGTTATTTTATAGTGACGGTTGTACACGGGATTTCTTTTCGTACCAAACATAAAATATAATTTATAATTTTACGTCTATCATTTAATGATTGATTTATATTCTTTGTAACAACCTCCGTAAATATGGCAAGAATGCAGAACCACACCTGTATAATATATTCAGTTAAAGTTGTTGGGAGCCGAAATTGCTTCAAACGACAATAGGCTATTTGCATCCACCTGTTACCTGCGACACGCACAATGTCGTCTGTCCACCCCATGGGAGGCCTGCCTAGTCTGCGTCTTCCGGTTAGTGATCGCCACTCGAGAACCTTCCTTCCCCATCAGTTATCGGTTCTTCGATGGATGTGGCCTACCCATTGCCATTTTAACTTCAAGACTATGATGGCTATCTCCGACATAGCTCTACTTATTAAATAAGAGTTTCAGTTAAAGTCATCCATAAAAATATGGCATTTATGCGGCAAGCCTACCTTTTATAAAAAATGATATACAAAAACCTTATTTTAATAAGATTAATTATGTACTGATTAATATGGTATTCATGTTTCGTTGTATCCTTCACAAGAAAAGTCAACAAGATCACTTTTGATTATTCCTTGCATCATAATAGGTAGTCTCTCGCGCAAATCTTTTGTGAAAGATCTTGGAATTATGTTTGATGATGAGTTATCTTTCCGCTTCCACTACGATTATATTATAAAAAGAAGCTCACAAGTTCTTGATTTCATTGCTCGCTTTACAAAGCGATTTAAGAGCCCACATAGCTTAATTTATCTTTTTAATACATTAGTTCGTAGCATTTTAGAAAATGGCGCGACTCTTTAGTCCCCATTTTACCAAGTAAGTACATACTGATAGAATTGAGAGGGTCCAAAGGAACTGTTTTAAGATTGTATGCTTTCGTCATTACCTAAATCGTAAGCTGAAATCATATAAGCATAGATTAATGCTCTTTCATTAGAATCCAGACGTCATATATAAGCGATTTAGTATATTGTAACTTGATTGTAACCTGTTTTGTGTTAAATAAATACAATGAATAAAAAAATACCTGTTTCATTTTTTTCAGTTTTCTGAAAGTAGTTCAACATTTCATACAATACCTAGCTAAATATTTTTTTAGTGTTGTGAGAGCAAATATTTACTTGCCTGACTTCAGTCTCTCGGTTTTTTACCCTTTACCCTATGTTTACCATGAGTCTTTCCATGTTATTCGTATCCATTCGAGTAATATGATTGAAGTTTCAAACTATCCGATGTGGACATAATGAGGACTGATATTGTGTAGCACTTCATTGAAAGGGTCAAGAAAAAATATAATTACAACACTAAATGCAGCATAGATTACTATGCTATTTGTGAATTAAACGCTACAAACATCGCTCAATTACTTGATAAGGATAAACCACAGCATTATTACATTATTTCCATATGACGTACAAAAATGTCCGTTAAACTCACCTGGTTTGTGTTAATAATCAATAGGACTCCATTGGATCTAAGATGGAATCGTTTATTGTTGGCGGAGAATTGGCCAGTATTTACAGATTACCTCTTCCGTGTTTTTCCGAGTAACATGTAATCCTATTGGATATGTGGGGGGTCTATCCTGAACCACGTATTTGTGCTAACGACTGCGCACTGCGTTGCCGGCTGTTCAGCATCTACCCATATCACCGTGGTCGTGCGACATGCGGACACACAAAAGGTTTCGAGATCATCAGTTCAGCGGGGCTATTACGTATCTCGTTTGACAACTAAAGTGATGATCACCACAGCTAAGTGGCTATCAAATAACTGTCAAATGATGCATTCGGTATTGCCTAACTTGAGTGACCAACTGAAATGACGTCATGAGCACTGATTCACGGTGATGAACACCGTATACCATATTTGACAGATGTTTCTGTATCGATAACCTATAATTGGTATTATGTAAGTAAAGTGTACATCAAACTGATGGTCACCCAAGTTGCGATGACCATCGTGAAATCAACTCATAAGGAGCAGTGTTTAATACTGTTGAAGGTGATCGACACTATTAGACGGCTATTTAAAATACTGTCTAAAAGCATCTTCAACGTAGGTAAAAATGTGTCAACTATTTCCAAGGATTATAATTTTTTTTTGTGACCTAAAGAAAGTATTTGGTTGGAGTGCATCCTATGGTGGGGGCGCTGTGAAGTTGAGATTTAGACGAACCGTTGGAGTTTTTTTTTTCGTGATGTAGGTACTCTCGCGGTACGAACGGTGTTGCATATGTCATGTTAATGTGTATGATATATAGTCTATGCGAGAATCATAGGAATAAGTCTTGTGATGAGAATAAAGAAAGATGTCTGAAAGCTTAGTGCATTTCATTAACACCTCCAACATAAATCCAAATATAACGTGGTATCAGGTGAAAATCGTCATAACAAATTAATAAAAAGGTAATCACTTAGTGTGAACTATATAATAGAAATAGTATTTTATACCCAGAGTGGTGAAAAGTTAAAAATAAAAATGGAGAAAGCCTCCAAAATAACCGTCGAAGGGCTTCGGCCTCCAAAAGGTGTAGTCCTTACAGGCGAAGGAGCCAACTGGTTCAAATATAAGCAGTTGTTTAATATTTATTTAGAGGCTGTGGGATACACTGAAATTGACGAAAAGAGGAAAGTCGCCATTTTCTTGAACGCGGCTGGCGAAGAAGTCGTGGACGTATATAATACATTACCGGAGGATAGCAAATCCACACTACAAAAACTAATTACAGCCCTCGATCAGTATGTGGAGCCTAGGAAAAGTTTGTTAATAAATACTTATGAGATGTTCAAAATACGTCAGGAGGATAGTGAGCCAATTGAACACTTTTGTACTCGCATTAACCAGGCCAAGAAGTGTGAACTAGGAGAATTAGAAGATCGCCTTATCACTATGGTATTAATAATAGGCGTCAGAGACAGCGGAATTAAAGAAAGGCTGCTCAGAGAAAACAACTTAAATGAAGAAAGTGCACTAAATATATGCAGAGCTGCGGAAGCAGGCAAAAAGCAATTAAAGGAGATAGAAAGTACAGGAACTGTAAGCAAAAATGTTGATTTAATTAAGAAAATCAATTATTTGGATAAAAAGTGCTGCGGTAAGTGCGGTAATCAACATGCTGTGAGGAATTGTCCAGCATATGGAAGGAGGTGTGCAATATGTAATTATTACAATCATTTTGCCAAGATGTGTCGATTAAAGGATAAAAATATGGCTAAGAAACCTGAACATAATAAGAAGAGTCAGTTTAAGAAAAATGAGTATAAGAAAAGCGATAGAAAAATACATGCTTTAGAAAATCAAGAAGAGGATAGTTCAGTAAGTGAAAATGAGTATTATATGAGTAGTTTCAATACAATGAACAGTGTAAAGCTTGAATGGAAGGTAAAATTAAATATAAATAGTAAGAATATTGACTTTAAAATAGATACAGGTGCGGATTGTAGTACATTGTCATTAGATATATATAATAAAATTAAAAATGAGAATACTGTGTTGAAAAAATGTAAAAATATGTTAATTGTCTATAGCGGAGAGAAAATAAATGTAATAGGACAGGTCGAGCTCGAGTGTGACTATAAAAAACGTGATTGATTTGATGGTACAGCCGGTAATTGGGTTGCCAGACTGTATTAAATTAAACTTAGTGAAAAGAGTAGATGAAGTGTCATGCTCTAGCCTGGACCATGAAAAGTTTATTAATGTGAAACAACCTTTAATATCTCATGATGTCCCAGACTTGCCATTTTATAAAGTAGGCTTAGATATTTGTACTTATGCAGGAAAAGATTATTTGGTATTAATTGATTATTTTTCAAAGTGGATTGAAGTTAAGTATTTAACAGAAAAAACAGCTAGTAACGTTATAAAACAGTTTAAAGTTATTATGTCAATTCATGGAATTCCTAAATACTGTGTTAGCGATAATATGCCATTTTCAAGTTTTGAATTTAACAAGTTTGCCAGAGAATTTGATATTGAACTTATTCATTCAAGTCCGAGATATCCTCAGTCTAATGGGATGGCTGAGAAGGCTGTTGGTATTGTTAAATTAATGATGAAAAAATGTAGTGAAGATAACTCTGATTTTACTATGACTTTATTACATTATAGAGTCAGTCCAGTAGCTAATTTGGAGTACAGTCCGTCTGAATTATTAATGAGTAGACTTTTAAGAACAACCTTGCCTTATGTTAGAGATAAGTTAAAACCACAAATACCTGTTAATGTGCAAGAAAAAATGTCAAGTAATAGAAATAAGTATACACAAAATTATAATAAGACAGCTAAGTATAGGAAATCATTTGAAACGGGGGATAATGTAATGATTCAAAACCGTCCTGATAAAGTATGGTTCCCAGGAAAAATTGTTAAAGAAGTAGGACCGATATCTTTTAATGTTTTGAATGATAAAGGTAATATAGTAAATAGAAATGAAAAACATGTTAGGTTGAGTAGAAATAAGTTTGTAATTAAGAAGGAAATACTGGATGATAATTGTAATAATTATTCTTCTCCTAATCAAAGTTATCAGCCTTGTTATTCTCCAGTATCTCCGAATGAAAGTTTTCAGAGTTGTAGTAGTTCTCCAATAACTCCTGTTGTTACTTCTCGATCAGGTCGTGCTGTCAGGCTGCCTGAGAGGTTTAAAGACTTTGCTATGTAAATCTGTATTATGTATTGTAATGTTTATGTTTATTGTAAAAGCGGGGGATGTTGCATATGTCATGTTAATGTGTATGATATATAGTCTATGCGACAATCATAGGAATAAGCCTTGTGATGAGAATAAATAAGAAAGATGTCTGAAATCTTAGTGCATTTCATTAACACCTCCAACATAAATCCAAATATAACGAACGGTGTACCTTTATGACGATAAACGCTTGCACGAGCTGGCCCAAAATGCATGCGGGCTGGGTAAGCGCACGTAGGTAACGACGTTCAAACCATTTTGATTGTAAACTGGTACAGCGTTCGTGTCCGCGATAATACATTGAGCTATAATGTACTGAAGTAGATGCATACCTATTTTTGATTAATTTCGGATGCTGACTTTCTCTTGTCACTGACTTATAGTTTAGCGGCAAATGGCATGAAAAGATAGTAAATACCTCGAATTTCTTGAAAACTTTATTTTCATAGATTTAGGATTTTCCACAATATCTTTGGTTTTTTTACTAAACTTTTTGTGTCTATGCTCCCAAGTATCCACTAGGCGAAAATACAAGCAAATTAAAAAGTACCTCTAAGTGTTCTTTGTATAAAGGTTCGAGGGGAAATTCAACTTGGTCGCATTATGTCGATAAAAAAGTAGGGATGGCTAAAAGACAAGTGATACGCACCGTAACACACCGTAGGTTGATATCCACCGAAAGCCATACGTAATACCAATGTTATCACACTTTCGGTTGACATCAAAGTTCGGTGGCCAACTGAAGCTTGATAGTCACTTGAGTGGTTAAAGATACGCAATAGCCCTGCAGAGTTACTTCATACACAATGGTTACAGAGAGGATATAATTTCCTGTGATATTGGTTTCCTGAAGCTGAAAAGTTATTTGGCCGTCAGTTTGAAGGTAAAACGTGTGGCAATAATGAGGAATCCGCCGTACAATGAGATCGCGAAAATAGCTGGATGGGTAAATATTGATGTGAGTTATATTTAATATACAACGTTTTAATGAAATAACACATACAGAACAACTTATAATTGTTTATTAAAGTACAAATAAAAGTAAAGCATACTGTAACAATTCTCTTCTGTATTCAAAGTCAAATTACAAGAACTATCTTCCAAACACTATGGTTACCTAGCAACCTTAACATTCCCTCTTTTTTGTAAGTCTGAACTCATTGCAGACTGTTTTAGGAATATAGGCTTCGTAAGCATGTCTGCTAACTGCTTATCTGTAGGCACATGCTCAATACTCAACTTCGCCTTCAGACACACATTGTCTTACATAGAAATGCTTCAATTTTGTGTGTTAGGTCCGACGATGATATTGGTATGAATTACTTGCTATTTTTAATGTAGATTCATTATCAATACGTAGTATTGGAGTAGTATATGAATTACATAAATTTTTAAATAATCTTTTCATCAAACTATCTCTTCGCTGGTTGCCACAATCTCAGCTTCAGTGGATGATAATGCGACCGAGGTTTGCTTGTAACTTCGCCACGAAACCGCCGACCCTGCGAACATGCAGATAAAGCCACTTGTGGAACAACCACTCGTTGAGTCACCACCATAGTCAGCATCACTATAGCATATTAATTGTTTTTCGTTATTCCTATACTCCAATCCCATATCAATAGTTCCTTTCAAATATCTCAAAATTCTTCGTACATGTAGAACATTTTTACTTGAAGGGTTTTCTAATGTTCTGGACACAACACCGACAGCATACGCTATATCAGGTCTCGTACCCACCATCAAGTAAGATATCCAACAGTTTGTCGGTAAGGAAAATTAGTAGGATTGTTATCCGTAGTGTAACTGTCCTCTTCCGCCAACTTCTTTTGACAATCATCTTTAACGATTGGTGTACCAGCAGGCTTGCAGCTCAATCTGATAAAGTTAATAAACTAAAGAGAAGTTTGTACGGATTAAAACAAGCACCTAACTGTTGGAATGAGCGTATCCATGACTTTCTATTAGAATCTGACTACACAAAGCGATGCAGATCCATGTTTATATGTAAGACATAGAGGAAGAACTAAGATACTGCTAGCTCCTCTGACGGGTTAGTTGATGCCACAGACGAAAAAGAAGCTGATAAATTTATTGAGAACGAGCTAAAGAGTTATTTCAAAATAACAACCAAGCCGTTATCTTATTTTCTGAGTCTAGAGATTGAGCGAAACAGTGATGATTCGATAAGAGTACATCAAGCTGCATATACCAGAAGATTATTGGAATAAACTAAATAAAAAAAAAACGACTTCAAAGTAAATTATCTAAAAAGCATAAAATAACGAAAATATATTGAAGTCGGTGCTAGCACATCATGTTAACTAAGACTAGCACGATGTGACACCGACTTCAATATATTTTCGTTATTTTATGCTTTTTAGATAATTTACTTTGAAGTCGGTTTTTATTTTTTTTTAAATAGTTTATTTAACACTTTTTAGTGATTTTTATTTTACCAAAAAAGGTATCAGCACTATCACGCAACTCGAATGACTGACTACGTTACAGTAACTTACTAAAAACATAAAATGTTTATATCTCTTAAAATACTTGACCGATTTTGATGAAACTTGTACTCTACCCTAAGTTGAAAAATACTCTAACTATTGCAAAAAGAATTTTCGAAATCGGACTTGTAGTTTCTGAGAAATCCGCGGACAAACCTACATACAAACATACATGTATACATACATACATATATACATACATACACTCATAAAATTTGGTAAATTTGTTTAGAAGCCCACATAGATTAACATATATTAATATTACGCATTTTTATTAATATTACATACATACGCGTCGAATAGAGAACCTTCTTTTTGAAGCCGGTTAAAAATAGCAGGTGTCTTGGGAATCGCGGTATAGGTAGTAAGTAATCCAATAGAAAATCGCTGCTGTTCGTCTTGTTTCTCCTTAGTCGCCTGTTACGGACACCCAACGGGAAGAGATAGATGGGCGCTATTCTCACCCAAACACTCCATGGATACCCACCTCAATAAGTAATTTCTCTTTATCTTCTGTCCTCCAAATGTTACGATCCCATTAACTGTAATCTTCAAGATTAAAATCATATCGACCGCAACCAGAATCCATTAAAAGCTCCTAGCTACAGTTAAAAAAAAAATAGTCTAAGCGGTGATTCGGCAAGCAGTGAATATGTTTATTGTACTAGCCGTGTTGTATCTCAACTTTTGTAATATAGAGATTAATGGAAACAACATGGAGGGCTTCATAGTAGGGGGGGAATTTGCCTCTATAGAAATGTTCCCATATTCTGCTCATTTAGATATGAAATGCAGATCGGGGTTAGGTGATTATAAGTACACTGCATGTAGTGCTGCTATCTTGAATAAGGATGTTTGTGTGACTGCTGCACATTGCCTTGAAGACTGTAAATGGATAGATATCATAATCTCAGTGGGTCACGCGAACAAGAATGAAGGAATGCAATATACAATTGAATATTGGACAGACCATCCAAATTATGATCCCGTTTCTGCTGCTAATGACATAGGGTTGATTCATCCGACAAAACCGTTTATATTTAATACAAAGGTATCAAGAGTAAACATAAAGCGGGATCCTTTATATGCAACTGGATACGTCGCAGGATGGGGATATGTGAACGTAAGAACTTTTTAGAAATATTCTTTTTATTATTATTGAAAAGCCCGTGGGGTGTCCGGAAAAGAATAGCAACCTCTCATCTCCTTCCGTTGGGTGTCCGTAAAAGGCGACTAAGGGAAAAATAGAAGACGGGCAGAGCGTCTTTATATTTGACTAGCGACCCGCCCCTGCTTCGCACGGGTGTAATTTAGAAAAAAAAGAAGTGAAAAATTTAAAGTTACTACTGCCTTTGATTATAGAATTTCTTCAATTTCTAGCGGACCCCAATCGAGCAATGAGGTGCTCAGGGAGTAACTTAGGGGCCCGCGCTGGTCGTCGACTGCGTATATCAGCTGCTAAAAGCCTCCTCCTCACAGTCCATTGGCTATCTTGCGGTCCTCGCACCTCTTCAAAGTTTCTTTTGAGGTCTATGTAACTGCATTTGCGGTTCCGCAGCGCCTGAGTCACTAAAAAGCGGTCGTCTCGTGGTTGTGTGCAACGTTTTCTCCCAGAACCTTGCCTTCTCTGAACGGAACCTGTCTCTTGGTATCGAGTCCAGGTTCTTTGGACGGTTGAACGACTCACGTTTAACCGCTGTGAGACGTAACACTGGCTACACCCCTCTTCCAGCAGCGCTATAATTTTATTAGCTCTTATTGCTTTTTCTGCCATTGCAATAGACACAAAGATATTTGTTTTAAGTCCCAAAAAGGCAGGATTATGCGCCAAACATAAATTATTCTACTAAAAAAACAAGAAGTTAATTTTAGTTACCTTATAACCTTTTACCCGAAAACCCGCGAAAAGTAAGTAAAAATTCACAAACTGAAAAAGGGATTATTATTTTTAAAAACAAAGGTTTCGAATTTAGAATGAACTTTTTATCATACGCAGACTGTTTATTATGTGCCAGTAACATAGTTTGGCTATTAAAACCTCTTTAGAACTAAATTATTACCAATAATGTAGAAAAATTAAAACCGCCCGTTTTTTTTTTTGCAAAGGAGTGTATAATAGACTAGCAGTCCCCCGCGACTAAGTTCGCGCAAAGGTAGGAGGAAAACCGACCACAATTTATCTTCATACTGATAATGTCCTGACATAAAATCTTTAAAAAAAAAAATTGTACCGACTTCAATATCACTGAAAAGTATAAAATAATTTAAATATTATAGAAGTTGGTGTTAGCGTACCTGCTGGGTATATTTGGCACCAACTTCAATAATATTTAAATTATTTTATACTTTTCAGTGATATTGAAGTCGGTACAATTTTTTTTAAAAAATATTTGATTTTAAACTTTTTAGTGATATTTTCATCTATGTATAAAGATTGAACCATCAAAGACCGGAAAATGATCTAGGTAGGTTATGATCACATTATCGTCTACATAGTTTTACATAATTCATGTTTCTTCAGAAAAAATCCAGAAAAATATCCGGTCGTAATGAAACTTGCATGGAATCATCATAGTAGCTTACTCTCTCGAATAAAAAAAGAATCATCGAAATCGGTTCATAATTGTCAGAGCAATGTAATGGTGAACATTAATTTTATGGTTTTTACCAGATAAATTCCTCCACATCGTTCATGGTCCTCCAGGAAGTTCTTATCCGGTTGTGATAAAATTCATACAGATTCAATATAGTGGTTTCATGTTTCGAATAAAAAAAAATCATTGAAATTGGTAAATATTTGCCTGAATTATGACCATTTTTGTCCTTAAAAAGCGACATAAAGTCATCTATATATGCTTTCGTGCAGGTTTCCTGCGCAGTCACCATTCTTGTTTTCTCAGGAACTACTTATTACTACGCAATATTTTTTTTTATGGGACCCAATCAATGGATTGAAGAATGGATGGAAGAAAGATTTTTTCAAATCGGTTCATAATTGCCAGAGTTATGCGCGAACATACATAAAATATATATATATATATATAATATATATATATTCTCAATTCGTCTGTATATATATATATATATACAGACGAATTGAGAACCTCCTCCTTTTTGAAGTCGGTTAAAAAGAAACTCGATCGACCCGATAACATTTAAAAATAAATGATTTTGATGCGAGCAGAGCGCTGAGCTGCAACATGTCAAGCAAGTACTGCATGACAATAAGCTCCGAGTACTGCGCCGCCGTCATAGTGAACGTGACAAACCAGCCACTGTCGAGCGTCAGCCTGCTGTTCTACCATATGTTAGAGGGGTTACAGACAAGATTGGCTACATCTTAAAGCGAGCTTCAATCAAAACTTATATTAAGCCACCAAGGAAGATTAGTCAGTTTTTACCACCTGTCAAGTGTCATATACCTCTACAAGATGCAGGAGTTTATAAACTCGATTGTGACTGTGGGCTCTCCTACATTGGGCAAATAAAGCGCGCAATAAAAACTCGCGTTAAAGAACACTTAGCTGATGTGAAACACCGACGCTGTACGAAGTCTGCAGTATGTGAACACGTTCAGGATCGCATCCACCATTATATTAGATTTGATAAACCACAAATCCTCGCAAAAGAATACCGATTCCTACCTAGGATGATTCGTGAGGCTATTGAAATCAAAAAGCATCCTAATTGCAATAGAGAAGATGGTTGGGTGTTACCACCGGCTTCGGATCCTGTGATAAATATAATTAAATCCAATATCAAGCAAAGCATTGCACGGCCTCAAGATACTGTAAGCTCTTACTGCGTAGATCTGACCAACAATAAGAAGACCTGAGGGTACACCGGCATAATTGTGACTTAAGGACGTTCAACATCTCAGTCCTCCCGTGACCATGGGTGCTGCAAAGCATTCGAAACGTCGGGATAGTAAAATCAAAAATAAACCGCGATAAAATCCGTAAAAGTAGTTTGATTTCAATGAATAAAATGTAAAATTGAATTTAAAATATTTTCCAATGAACTTTTAAATGAAAATCAACTTGGGAGGAAACTTGAGGTCAACCAGTGAAATTTGTTATAATAGAACGATTTTTTGCAAATAAACTAAAATTCACGTTTAATAAGGCATCCAACAACACTATGATCCACTCAGTACGTTTTTAGGGTTCCATACCTAAAAGGTAAAAAAGGAACTCTTATAAATGTCGTCCTTCGTCTGTCTGTCTGTCTGTGGGTCACATCTATATATTTCAGAAACGAATGGCGCTAGAATATCTATTTGATACTTGGAAAAGCTTTAGATCTTTCTTGTCGGATTAGAATACCCATCGCAAATAAAAAACTATTTATTTTTCTTTCTTTTTAATGGGGGCCGAAATGGGGTGCCAAAATTTCAAAAATTTCAAGTGGGGTATATGAAAGGGCTTCATTTGCCTCGTGTTTTTTTGGCTTATAACCAAAAATGTCACAAAACATACCGTTCCCTCGTATCTCCGAAGTTTGTGAAGGGAAAAATCTGAAACAGTTATAGGTAATAGAGATATATCTATATTTTACAGAAAAAATAAAATGATGTTTATAAGTAGTACAGTTTTTTAGTAATCCTAAAAAAAACTTGGACAAACAAACTTACTTTTGCGGTTGGCTTTTTTGCTATCTTAGGTATTAGAGGAATAGTAAAATAACATTAATATGTGCAAATAAGGTATAGAACCCTCGGTGGGCGAGTCCGACTCGCACTTGACCGGTTTTTTAGTTATTTTTTGGTTGATTCGGTACCTAGCTTCAAGATTACAAACTAAATTAATTAAGTTTCTGTTAAACTGTGGATTTTAGTTGGGTTCAGTTCCGTTCGGTTCTGTTTCGGTCACGTTCTGTTGCCAATCCAATCTTCTTTTCCTGCGGAGGAAACCTTCAAAAGGTCTCCAGGATGTGTGGGGGTCAACCGGAGTATCTTACTCACTAAAACGCCTGCGACTGTCGAAAAAAAAGAGTATAGGTAATAGAGGTCTACTTATATTTTTCAGAAAAATAGAATGTTTCTAAGTACTACAGTTTTGCGGTTGGCTTTTCTGCTATTTGAGGTATAATAGGAATAGTAAAATAACATTAATAAGCAGAAGGTATAGACCCCTTGGTGGGCGAGTCCGACTCGCACTTGACTGGTTTTTATTTATTTATCTAGCTCCGAACCGGAGTATCTTACCCACTAAAACACCCCGTACACAATGGACATCTAGGGCCCACAACCCAAATGTCCAGTGACTCGGAAGGTTGGGCGTTATTTTTCCGGGTTTATGGCTAAGGAGCGAGACGTTAGGAGACCGCTTAAGGCTGCCTGTCCACCGGAGCGGAGCAAGGCAGCGGAGCGGAGAAACGAGAAATATTAACCAATAAGATTGCACAAAAACTCCGCTCCAAAATTTTAGTGCAATCTTATTGGTTAATATTTCTCGTTTCTCCGCTCCGCTGCCTCGCTCCGCTCCGGTGGACAGGCAGCCTAACGCGGGTACGCGCAGTGCAGGACTCGCGCGTTTGCGAATCTTCTCGACAGCCTCCTATGGAATTGAAATCTTGCGTGGATTTAGAAGCCACACTCGCGCTAATAGGACAATCGCAGCAGTTAGCATAATAGTTTAATAATGTTTTCCTATCACTTTTAAAGTGACATCAAATCCAAATTTTAAACATTGATGTCGTATTTTGATTGTAAGATCCATGATATAACGCATACATATCGCTTATATCATGAAAATCGGTTTTCAATTACCTTTTAAAAGACACCACACACGAGATTTGTAACTTAGGGGTTATATTTTGTCTTTAAGACCCTCATCATTCCTTAAACCTCACTTAGTCCTATTAATATTCTTTCATTTTCTCGAAAAATCACATCACTCACTTCCGGTTGCTTAAAAGTAAGCAGTGATAGTTGCTGCTCTTCAAAATATTTATTGTTTTATCGAGTTTAGAGTTGGCTTACATACCTTAAATAACTTGTAAAGTGTTGGCATAACCTCACATTTTATGAAAATCAACCATTAAAACATCTCGAAGTTGGAATCTGGGATATTCAAGAAACTCTTTCACTGTCGGTGAGAACAACCCTTAGCAGTTATTTTCAAAATCCAGATATGTTCACTAATTAGTATCAAACAAAGAAACTCATTTGCTGAGATATTTACTTCCGCAGTATTCATAACAACAGCTGATTGGTTGACATTTGACAAGTCACTAATCAATCTCTGAGTTGCCAACACACATAAGTATTGGAAACCATAAACAAAATAATCTAACTTTAGCCATAGACCCAACGCACTGCATAGACAATAAAGCAATAAAGGGTGCTTTCCATTTGAGTCTTCAACCATAAAGAAGAATTGTTATTGGGATTGGTATTGCTAAGCTTGATCAAAATGAGATGCATTGGCTGCAAACGTTCGCTTGAAGCTAATAATTATGTTACTTGCAAGGCATGCAACTCAGGTTACTGGCCTTGCTTGCCTAAACCTGGATACTAAAGACTTGGACGCCTCCAATCTATCAAATTTGAAATGTCCATCATGCATGAATGTCAATACTGGGAGGCGGAACCGTGACGAAAACTCTCCGCTTCGAGTGAATCAGGGTGCGACCTCCATGAACACGACCACGAAAAAGAAGCTGACGGATGGTTATTGTACCAGCGGATCGCCATCCAGCCCCTTCTCTCTATCTGATATTAAGTTCACTATTGGACCAAAAACTTTCACCAAACTCAGTTAACATGAAGAGTTTGCGCGCTGCCTTGTATGAGGATGTGAGGTCTATGATTTCTACTGAAATGAACTCCGCTATCAGAGAATTAAAGGAGGATTTTTCTAAAACTACCGATTTCCTCATGGAGGAGTTGGATGAATTAAAGAAAAGCATACGGGATAAAGATAATGTAATCAGTCAACTTAGTTCGGAGCAATTATTATTAAAGAAGGAAAATAACGCACTTCAAAATCGAATATCTACTTTGAAAAAAAATTCTCGTGGCTGTAATCTCGAGATTCAGGCAGTCCCTGAGCGGCCAAATGAAAATGTTTGCGCTATTTTTAAGAGTCTCTGTAAAACCATCGATAGTCCTCTCTCAGATTTTGATATTCATGCATGCCGCAGGGTTGCTAAAGTAGATCATAAGACTAGCCGCCCTCGCAACATATTGGTTACCCTTCCATCACCCCGCCTACGTGACGCGTTGCTGTCAGCCTGCCATCGTTTCAATAAGGAACATCCAAAAGATCGACTTAACTCCAGACATGCTGGTATTGAAGGCGAATCACAGAGAATTTACGTTTGAGAACATTTGTCTCCCGAGACTAAGTAACTGCATTCTGCCACACGAAAATTTGCAAAGGATAATAATTGTGATTACGTCTGGGTAAAGTTTGGACATATTTACCTACGCAAAAATTCCACCTCTGCGGCCATACGCATTAAGGATCAAGACTTTTTAAATAAGCTTAAGATCTGACTTTTACACCAGCGATTAAGGACTTTTCATCTATTTACTTTTTCTTTGATTCCTTACCTTTGTAAAGCATTTCATTCCCATTTACTGTTATATGTTAAAAGTTGTTGTGTTGTGTTGTATTTTATACGTAGCCGTCTGCATTATTTATATTTCACCATCGATATACTATATGTATTTCACCATACCTATGTACATTCATTGTTTTGGTCAAGATTTGAATTTTGTATTTGTTATTTCTTCCGTTCCATTTTTAAACCTAATTTTATATTTTTATGGTTATCTTTTTGTTTCTACTCATTTTAGATATGTTGCGCCCAATCCGTGTTTCTCATCAAATTTTAACAATGTTCACTAAATTAAATAATCTTAAACTGTATTATCAGAACGGCCGTGCGTACCAAAACTTTGCAGTTCTACCGTAATCTGTCTAATGCTGATTTCGATATAGTTCTTGTAACTGAATCTTGGTTAAACTCTGGCATTCTAGACTCTAAAATCTGCGATAGTCGATTTTATGTATTCAGATTAGACTGCCCGACGACTGGTAGGGGTGGCGGTGTCATGATCTGTACTAAAAAGTCTCTTGGTGCCAGATTACGACCAGAATGGAATATTGCGCCCACTGAATTACTTTGGATAACCATACCGCATACGTCTCTAACACACTCTGAAAATGACACACATAGTATTACATATATAGTTGGCGGTAAATCTGATCAGTACATTAATGTACATAATGTTATAAATCAACTAAAACATGTCATGTCATTGCATCCTCAGGATCACTTTCTTGTTTGCGGGGACTTTAATTTACCCTGCATCAAATGGAACAGGACTTCTTCTATAATCAGTCATGAAGGATACGCTCTAACGCAAGAAGCGGCGGAGCAGCTAGTCCAGAATATAAATACATTAGGTCTAATTCAGTTCAATGAATCCTTTAATAAATCTGGCATTATCCTCGACCAAATTTTCTCCAATTTTCATGTATCCGTATCAACGGTCCCTCACCCTTTCGTTAAAGAGGATCTATTCCATCCTACTCTGTGTATTACTGTTACTGATATTTTCCTTCCACTTTTACCGAGTACACCCACATCCAAATTTGTATTTAATAAAATCTTTTTAAAAAAAAATTGAACCGACTTCAATATCACTGAAAAGTATAAAATAATTTAAATATTATTGAAGTTGGTGCCAAATTTACACAGCCGGTAAGCTAACACCAACTTCAATAATATTTAAATTATTTTATACTTTTCAGTGATATTGAAGTCGGTTCAATTTTTTTTTAAAAAGATTTTATTTTATACTTTTTAGTGATATTTTCATACATAAAGATTGAACCATCGAAGACGGTAAAATGATCTAGGTAGGTTATGACATCATTATGATTTCAAATTATCGTCTACATACTTTTACATAATTCATGTTTCTTCAGAAACTCAGAAACAATTTGTCCGATCGTAATGAAATTTGCATGGAATCATCATAGTAGTTTACTCTCTCGAATAAAAAAAGAATCATCGAAATCGGTTCATATTTATCAGAGAAATGTAAAGGAGAACATCAGTTTTATGGTTTTTACCAGATAAATTCCTCCATATCATTCATGGTCCTCCAGAAAGTTCTTATCCGGTTGTGATAAAATTCATACAGGTTCATTACAGTGGTTTCTTCTTTCGAATAACAAAAGAATCATTGAAATTGGTAAATATTTACCAGAGTTATGACCATTTTTGTCCTTAAAAAGCACCATAAAGTCATCTATATAGGCTTTCTTGCAACTCGCAGTGCGCAGTCACCATTCTTGTTTTTTCAGGAACTACTTATTACTAAGCAATATTTTTTTTATGGGACCCAATTAACGGATTAAAGAATGGATGGAAGAAAGATTTTTTCAAATCGGTTCATAATTGCCAGAGTTATGCGCGAACATACCTAGAAAAAAAAATATATACAGACGAATTGAGAACCTCCTCCTTTTTTGAAGTCGGTTAAAAAGGCTAATTACTCAACTGTAAATCAAGCAATCAAGGCGATTGATTGGCCCTCCATTTTAGCCAAGGACTCTTCTGTTGAAGAAGCAGTTAACATTTTTATAACCTCATTAAGGATATGATCACGCTTCATGTTCCTGTTAGCCGTCCAGACATAAAACATCCATATCCAATTTGGTTGGTATTCACGCGCATTGAGTAAAATTATAGAAGAAAAGCAAAAAGTGCACAAAAAATGGAAAAAGTACACGAATCCTAGAGATTACGATGAATTCTCATTATTGCGTAGTCGTCAAAAAATCGTTCAGCAAGAATGCTAAAATAAATACATACAGTCATCACAAGATAATATTAAAAAGATCCTAAATTATTATGGAATTTTGTGCGCACTATGAGAGGTAAACGCAGTAAAACAAGTTTTCTCCATAGCTTACCAAACGGAACTGACACTTTTAATACAGGGCAAGATATATGTAATGGCTTCAATATTTTTTTCCATAGCGTGTTCATTGATCCTGATTCCTCTTCTGACCAAAGCGAGCACCATGAGGCGCCTAGAGGAGATAGCGGCAATATTCACACACTATCTTTTAGCGTTAAAGAAGTAGCTACTCAAATTAAAAAGCTGGAGCTGGAAATGATGGCATACCTCCAAATTTTCTAGTAAAGTGTGTTGACTCCATATCTCTACCTCTTTCTATTTTATTCAACCGCTCGATCATGGAAGGAATTTTTCCTGATCCATGGAAGGTTGCAAATATTGTGCCCATTCATAAAAAATAATCTAAAGCAATTATTCAAAACTATAGGCCAATATCAATTATTAACACAATCCCTAAATTATTTGAAAAATTAGTTTATAATGTCTTATATTCAACTATTGCCTCCAACGTTAGCAATAATCAACACGGCTTTCTTAAGAAGCGGTCAGTCAACACTCAGTTATGTGATTTTACAAATTATGTACTAGATGCCATGGATTGTAAATCGCAAGTTGATCGCGTGGATCATGTCATCCTGCTTTCGAAATCATACAAGCTGGGCATACAGGGAGACCTTTTCAGGTGGGTCAAGTCATACGTATCCAACAGAAGGCAGGCAGTAGTTCTGGGAGGTTATCAATCTGATTACGTCACTATTACGTCAGGTACGCCACAGGGCTCCCATTTGGGGCCTCTTTTTTACAATGCGTTTCTTTTTGAAATCGACAACTGTTTTACGAACTCCAGACACCTTCTTTACGCCGATGATAAAAAAAATATTCTTACGTGTAGATTCAATTGAAGACTGCCAAAAAATTCAAGATGATTTATACAGACTGTCAAATTACTATAAAGTAAATAATATAAGCGTCAACGTTGATAAATGTGCACAAATTACTTTTACTCGTAAAATATAACCTATAGAATTTGTTTACACTATAAATGACAATCCAAGAGCAAAGGTCAGTGAAATCCACGACCTGGGTGTAATATTAGATAGCAAAATGAATTTTATCAACCATATTGACAGCACTGTTGACAGAGCATACAAAAATTTAGGCTTCTTGATGCGCGTTTGTAAACCATTCAATGACCTATCTTGTCTGAAGTTGGTTTACTATTCATACGTCCGAAGTATTTTGGAGTTCGGTAGCGTTATCTGGAATCCTAACTATGACGTACACAAGAATAAAATTAGACGCTTACAAAAACTATTTATTACGTACCTAAATTTTAAGTTTAAAAATAGTTTTGATAATTATGGCACCGCAAGTAATTACTACAAGTTATGTACCCTCAGTGACAGGAGGAATTATTTGGATTTGGCTTTTTTACATGACAAAGCCAATGCTAATGTGGATTGTCCTTATCTTATCTCCTCACTGCACTTGCATATTCCTACCCGCCGTCCTCGTCATATATTGCACAAAGTCCCATGCCCCTGCTTGTAGAACTAAATACGCAAAAAACAAATTCTTGTCTCGAGCCATAACTTCGTACAAGTACTGTTTCAAAATCAGCATTTAAATCCCAGATTCTGCAGAAAATGCAGAAAAATATAACCTAACCAATATAACGATTTGGAACGGGGAGAATTTTGAAAATTCCGTTCTTAGTGTGCGGTTACGTATTGTGATGAATCCACTCTCCAAATTTCAAGTCTCTAGGCGCTGACCCTAGAGACTTGAGTTTAGGCTGTGCATTGTTTGTCAATCAGTCAGTCAGGACTTATCCTTTTATATATATAGAAGAAGAAGATAAGATAATCTACCACCTACACTGCGATCCCAAAACGCCTACCAAGCACGGGGATTATGGCAACTCCTCCCTTATGAGGGGAAGGTTTTTGTTCAGCAGTGGACTTTAAGCTGCTGATGATGATAATAATAATTATTGACTGGAATATTTTTTTATATTTATTGTTACTTTTTAACAGGAAAGAACAAATATAGTCAGCAATGTATTGAAATACATTAGACAGCCGTATATAGAGCGAGAAACCTGCATGAAAATATTATCGAAAAAAAAATTACCCTTGCGAACTATATGTGCTGGCGACATCGATGGAAATAGTTCCGTTGCAGCGTAAGTAATATTACTGGACTAAATTAAAAAAAAAAAAACAAAAGATATCAATTGCAAGCCATGGTAGTTTTATTTTAGTGCAACGGGCAGATGTAGAATGATGAAATTGTGTGGAAAATTCTATTAATAGATACAACCGTCATATATTTCTAAAGCAAATTTATATAATATACTAGCTGACCCGCGTTGCTCCGCCCGCGCTCTTTTTACGTTCAGATTGGAACCCGCAAAAATTGTATAAAACAGTATATAGGAGGAGATAGAAAAATATAAATTCTACTCCTCCCCTTCGCAAAACGTGCACACAAATAAAAGTTGCACTGGTCGATGTATATTCTTTTTTTTTAACACGCTTTTAGTAGCTTGACCTGTATGTATGTATGTATGTATCTATGTATGTATGTATGTATGTAACTATGTATGTATGATGGTAATGGAATCTTGCGATGCAATTTTGACCCACTTCTAGAAGTCCAAAATATTTGAAATTTTGCACATGTATCTAGAACCGGTGACAATACAATAATATAGTATCATCAAGCTGATCTGATGCTGGGGCTTGAAGGTGGATGAGGGAACCCTTGGATGGCTACTAGTAAACACATCGAGTTTGGGCTCATTTGATTTATTTTAAAGAGATTTTTCACTTTGTCCACTAATGAGGACCTGATAATGGAACAGGAAGGTGGGCAACGGAACCCTGGAACGGCTACTAATAAACACATCGAGTTTGGGCTAATTTAATTTGTTTTAAAGAGTACTTTTCACATGAACCATTAATCATGACCTGATGATGGAACAGGAAGGTGGGTGACGGAACCCTGGAACGGCTACTAGTAAACACATCGAGTGTGGGCTCATTTGATTTGTTTTAAAGAGTTTTTTTCAGTTTGATCATTAATGAGGACCTGATGATAGAACAGGAAGGTGGGTGACGGAACCCTGGAATGGCTACTAGTAAACACATCGAGTTTGGGTTCATTTAATTTGTTTTAATGAGTTCTTTTCTCATGAACCATTAATCAGGACCTGATGATGGAACAGGAAGATGGGTGACGGAACCCTGGAATGGCTAATAGTAAACACATCGAGTTTGGGTTCATTTAATTTGTTTTAAAGAGTTCTTTTCACATGAACCATTAATCAGGACCTGATGATGGAACTGGAAGGTGGGTGACGGAACCCTGGAACGGCTACTAGTAAACACATCGAGTTTGGGCTCATTTGCTTTGTTTTAAAGAGTTCTTTTCACTTTGACCATTAATGAGGACATGATGATAGAACAGGAAGGTGGGTGACGGAACCCTGGAATGGCTACTAGTAAACACATCGAGTTTGGGTTCATTTAAATTGTTTTAAAGAGTTCTTTTCACTTTGACCATTAATGAGGACCTGATGATGGAACAGGAAGGTGGGCAACGGAACCCTGGAACGGCTACTAATAAACACATCGAGTTTGGGCTAATTTAATTTGTTTTAAAGAGTACTTTTCACATGAACCATTAATCAGGACCTGATGATGGAACAGGAAGGTGGGTGACGGAACCCTGGAACGGCTACTAGTAAACACATCGAGTGTGGGCTCATTTGATTTGTTTTAAAGAGTTTTTTTCAGTTTGATCATTAATGAGGACCTGATGATAGAACAGGAAGGTGGGTGACGGAACCCTGGAATGGCTACTAGTAAACACATCGAGTTTGGGTTCATTTAATTTGTTTTAATGAGTTCTTTTCTCATGAACCATTAATCAGGACCTGATGATGGAACAGGAAGATGGGTGACGGAACCCTGGAATGGCTAATAGTAAACACATCGAGTTTGGGTTCATTTAATTTGTTTTAAAGAGTTCTTTTCACATGAACCATTAATCAGGACCTGATGATGGAACTGGAAGGTGGGTGACGGAACCCTGGAACGGCTACTAGTAAACACATCGAGTTTGGGCTCATTTGCTTTGTTTTAAAGAGTTCTTTTCACTTTGACCATTAATGAGGACATGATGATAGAACAGGAAGGTGGGTGACGGAACCCTGGAATGGCTACTAGTAAACACATCGAGTTTGGGTTCATTTAAATTGTTTTAAAGAGTTCTTTTCACTTTGACCATTAATGAGGACCTGATGATGGAACAGGAAGGTGGGTGACGGAACCCTGGATTGGCTACTAGTAAACACATCGAGTGTGGGCTCATTTGATTCGTTTTAAAGAGTTCTTTTCACTTTGACCATTAATGAGGACCTGATGATGGAACTGGAAGGTGGGTGACGGAACCCTGGAATGGCTAATAGTAAACACATCGAGTTTGGGCTCATTTGCTTTGTTTTAAAGAGTTCTTTTCACTTTGACCATTAATGAGGACCTGATGATGGAACAGGAAGGTGGGTGACGGAACCCTGGATTGGCTACTAGTAAACACATCGAGTGTGGGCTCATTGGATTCGTTTTAAAGAGTTCTTTTCACTTTGACCATTAATGAGGACCTGATGATGGAACTGGAAGGTGCGTGACGGAACCCTTGAATGGCTACTAGTAAACACATCGAGTTTGGGTTCATTTGATTTGTTTTAAAGAGTTCTTTTCACTTTGACCATTAATGAGGACCTGATGATGGAACAGGAAGGTGGGTGATGGAACCCTGGATTGGCTACTAGTAAACACATCGAGTGTGAGCTCATTTGATTTGTTTTAAACAGTTCTTTTCACATTGACCATTAATGAGGACCTGATGATGGAACAGGAAGGTGGGTGACGGAACCCTGGATTAGCTACTAGTAAACACATCGAGTTTGGATTCATTTAATTTGTATTAAAGAGTTCTATTCACTTTGCCCAATAATCAGAACCTGATGATGGAACAGGAAGGTGGGTGACGGAACTCTGGAACGGCTACTAGTAAACTCGTTAAGTTTGGGCTCATTTGATTCGTATTAAAAAGTTCTATTTACCTTGCCCAATAATCAGGGTAGATGATGGAAATAAAAGGTGGTTGACGGAACTGGAATGATTACTAGTAAACCCATCGAAATTGGACTCATTTGATTTGTATAAAGGAGTTATATTCACTTTAATTAATAACGTGGACCTGTTGATGGACCCGGAAGGTTGGTAACGGAGCCCTTGAATACTACTTGTGAAGCTATTGACTTTTAGAGTACTTTCGACTGTTTAAAGGGTAAATACGTAGTGCTTTCTTAAACTCAATCAGATACCTACGCGTAATACCTAGTTTAGTAAAAATATGTTTTGCCACAACCTGCCTACGATTCAAGCTACGAACAAATCAATACTTGGGCTAATTTTATCCGTAGTTTAGGCGAATATTTCTAAGACTAAAAAAGTATAAAATAAATTACTAGTTTAAAAAACTAAAAATACACGCTTTTATAAGGACTACTGCACTAAAAAGCAATAAATAAATTATCGAAACTGTTCTTTCTTTCTTTCTACCCCGTGCTTGTAATTTATGGATTATACTTATGTGTAAAAGCGTGACTGATCTATTTATATACCTATACTAAAACATATGGTGAATTTTCTCTGGCCGGTCATAGCACGGCTATGGCACGGCCAGTGATGGGACGGTCTAATTTAGGGCCAATTTAATAGAGTACATTCGATATCTGTCAGTTTCTTTGTCCTATAGGCCTAGCACGATGTGCAAATCTTGACAGATTAGCGTGAGTGTGACGTCACTATGACGTAGTATTTCACATTTTTGTTTAGAGAATGACATTTCGGTGTTGAAAACTACATCATTCATACTCCACACCGAACTGTTAAGATTGCAGGTCGTGCTAGGCCTGCTGCTGTCTGTTTGTTTTGTCATTATTACAATAAATATGTAATCGTAATTAAAAAAAGTTAAGCAATTGTGCAGTTCTAACTTCAAAAAAATGAATAATTTATGCTCGCCGTTACTAGGTTTGTCATATGTGGCCTATTGATTTGGCCCTACTTTAGTATTCCGTATTCTTTAGTTTTAGTTTTTAGTATTTCGTATTAATTCCTGATACGTTCCTGGAATGATCCTGAGAAGTGGGCAGACTTCTTAACCATACGCAGTCGAGTCGTTGTAGCAATAAAATAGGGATTTAATAAAGTGTGATTTATACTAATAGTGCGACTGCGATTTTTATAAATTAAGACGTGAATAAGTAAACTCAAACTCAAACTCAAAAATCTTTATTTCAAATAGGCTTAACGCTAGCACTAACCATATATATATACAAGTATTAAATATTTACAGTTTAATTACACATATATGTATACTTAAACTAGGTAAAAAAACCTCCTTCAAGTTGTCGCCGCACTGGGAGGGAAGGGTACCTAAAAGACTGGCGTTACCCCTTTGTATAGCCAAGCTTATACGTTGGCAGAAAAAGATACCAGCCCGACGGTCTCCTGAGACTTCGATAAGTTTGGATGAAATTTCTGATGATGAAAGTTCACCAAACCGTGCGTCTCATGAGACCAAGGCCCCATGGTCTCCAGCGCAAAGGGCGCAAATATATAGCTGGAACCTAGAGCTGCATACTTGCGTCACCTTGCATCACTAACGGTCGCCGCAGCCCCTCCAGCCGCCCTGCAAGTTGCCGGGGTGTGGGACGCAGCAAGTGTGTCGACACATGTCGCATCCCACACCAACAGCTTTCCATGTTGCCATGGTATTAAAGTGACACCATCGGGAATAGTATTAAATTAATTTATTTTCTTTGGCAGGGGTTATTCCGGCAGTGCTCTGGTTGTCGATAATTATCAGATCGGACTCGTCTCCCACAAGTATCCGAGTATTTCCAAGACCGTGACAATCTACACAGATGTTTCATACTATTACGATTGGATTATGGATTGGACACATTTTATTGAGAGTTATAGTAATAATTCATAATCTATCTATATCTAACTTCTTCTATACTATAATAAAACTCAAAGAGCACTTTGTCTGTACATTGAATATTTTTCCCAAATTTCTATGTGGGGGATACTATACTATCGACATAGAGTCCAAAACATTTTTTTTTGGAATTATTGTCTGTCTGTCTGTCCGTCTGTCTGTCTGTCTGTCTGTCTGTCGTTCTGTTCGTCCAGGTATCATTTGAAAACCCGTGGATGGATTTTGATAGGACTTTCACTGGTGTGTTGTGTAGAAGTCAGGGTATAAATTGGTATATAAAATATCACGCTATGTTTCATAGGGGCTAAGCAGTGAAACATTACTTGCACATATTACCACGTAATTTCCTTTGTATGTGAATAGAGTAATTATAGACTGATCAGTTAATCATTAAGATATGTATTATTACGCTATATACAATAGGGACTGAGCAGACATTTAGTTTGCATAAGATATGGCAGTGGCGAAGGGTCAATTTTTGTAAGGGGTAAGCCGGTCCGGTACACCCAAGGACATTTTCATTAGATTTCTTTATTGTTCTAAGTACTTTGCTGGTAGCAATATGACATTATATCTTTGAAAAGTTAAAATCTGTAAATCCCGAGCGAGTCCAAACTAGATTAAGAAAGAAATAGGCAAGGGAAAAATACCATTTCATTTCATTTAAAAGCCAGTGGTTAGGTCCGCTGCACCACCAAGGCTACATTTGTATAGGTAGGTAGAAATTGAGAATACGAAATCGCTAAATTTTTACTTAGGTAAAAGACCTAAAATGTCTCGAAATGATCTAATCTAACGCAATAAAATGTACAACTACAATTCACACTACACACAATGAATAGCGCTCCCAAAAAACGCTTTAAGGTTAGGGCTCAGGGGGGTTCATGAAATTTTAATGAAACTCCCCAAGTCCAGGTAGTGTAGCTTAGAACCAGGAAACGGACATAGGATACTTTTTATCCCGGTAGGTTAATAATAATAATATAATAATAATAATAAATCCTTTATTTCAGGCTACTATGGCCCATACAACAAATACCTTACAGACTAACATACATAATTACATATTATAACTAAACATTAATTGACACGTAAAACTGCTGACGTGTCGCGCGTGGTGTTGGGTATCCGTCCTCGGAATCGTCGGAACACAACACCTCTCGGCCAAAACTCTTCATTTGTGAAGGTCGACAGTTATTCGGTTGGCACCCTCACCACAAAAGAATTAAAATTCACACTGTGGCGAGACTCCAACCGTTCGACCTTCAGGTTGAGCTTGGTCTTGATCTGCACGTACTCTACAATCTCCTCTACCTTCGTAGAGTAGTGCAATCTGGACACATATAGCAGCGTCGCCGGGACAGCCGGACGCAGCAGATGGTTTGGTCCCGTCGGTGCAATGCCGCACTTATTGCGGTTGGATGGCTTCCTCTTCCTCCTCTGCACCTTGACGAAGCCTTCCTCATCGCACTGGTCTCTCCTAGGACCCGTTGGCAAAGTCCCACGAATAGGCTCGTGAGAACTCTGTTTCCCCCCCCTGTATTGTCGGCCGCTTTGGTGGTGGCGCGGCAGCAGCGGCGGCGTAAGCGCATTGAGGAGTCGACGTGCTCACACGGGACGGCGCCGGAGGAACGGAGGCGCGGGCGGTGGGGCGCGGTGGCAACAGCCGGCGATGCATCAAAACTGCCGATGGACGCATTTTGCGCCCCGCGTCGTGTGTTCACATTCGATGCCTCATGTGACCTACTTTCTGAAACAGCGCCACGTAATGATACTATTTCGGCTCGCAGTTCACTTATGGTGGTGTCTGAAGCCTCCAACCTGAACTGCACTTCTACCAGACTAGCCTTCAGCGCGTTAATGTTAAGCAACGTTAGGTAAGGTCATTAAATAGATGGGTGAACCGATTTGTATGATTTTTTTTGTGCATATCGGATAGGTCTGAAAATAGGTCTTATAGTATATTTCATACCGCTAGGTTAAGGCTAAGCAACATAAGGCCAGGTCATTAAATTGATGGGTGAACTGATTTGTATGAAATTTTGTGTGCATTTCGTGTAGGTCTGAGAATAGGTCATAAAGTAACCGCCATCATCATGCCGCGAGGTTAAGGTTAAGCAACATAAAGCAAGTTCTTTAAATATATGGGATGGGAACCAATATGTATGAAATTTTGAGGGTAGGTCTGAAAATAGGTTATAAAGTACATTTTATGCCATGATTGACGAGGATATATAGAACGAGAGGAGGGTGCAGGAGAGGGAGAGGGGAGGGTGATGGAGTGAGTGATCGGAGGAGTTAGGTGGTGCAAGGGGGGGGGAGTGAGAGGGAGCAAGTTGGGAGAAGAGAGAGGAGGGAGAGGGTTCAGAGAGGACAACGGGGAGAGGAAGAGGGGAAGTGTGACGAGGACCGAAGCGGGAGGGGAGAGAAAGAGCATAGAATTAGATTTTTCTTATAAGAGAGAGAGAGATGGAGGCAAGTAACACATCAAAGCAGTATAACGGCCGACTTACAGCATTTCTGTATCGTTTTCGCATTTTTAAGTTAGTTTTAAAGAAGCATTATAAACGTTTATACGGCTACTGTAACGCTTATTTGGGCACAAATTATACGGCTTTTGATCCTAAATGGGTTCACAGCAGTTGTTTAATAGCATTACATGTGCATTATATTAGCAATATTGCGGTCAAGGAAGGTGTCAATCGCATTAAAGAAGCATTATTATGGTCAATGAAGTTGCCAAGTGCATTACAGAAGCATTATACTAGCAATATTATTGATAATGAAGATGTTAATTGCATTACACAAGCATTATACTAGCATTCGAATGTAGTAAAAGAATGATTGGAGCTATTTAAGTGTTCACAATTAGAACTTACATAAACCCTGCATCATTGCAAAAACATCTCTAATTCCATACAGTAAAAAATGTTATACATTAACGTTATAATTTATGTGCTCGCTGGAGGTCAATTACCTCTTACCTCTTCCGTAATGGCCAAACCGCCTGAACTTTTAGACCGGTCATGGAAAATAAAGAGAAATATGGTAAAAAATAACCTAGATTTAAAAAAACTGTGTAATCAATTCTGATTTCGATACTGTAGTGGTTTTGTTACTGTAGTGGTTTTTATTAAGTATCGCTGGCAAAGCATTCGGCAAAGTAATCCTTAGGAAATTGATAACACTCGCTGAACGAATTTATCCTGAGTCTCGATATTCTCACTAAGGCAATTAAGGTAACTCAAGAGAAATGTCACGAGCAGCATCGCATTATACATCGCTTTTGTCGACTTGAATAAAGCCTTAGACACTGTTAGCAGAGAAGGAATGTACTGTGTGTTAGAGAAACTTGGATGTCCCCCTACACTTTTAGCCTTCAAAAAGCCTACAAAATCCTTTCATGACAATATGCAAGGCTGCATATTATTTGATGGTGAAATGTCTTCTAACTTTAATATCAATCGCGGCGTGAGACAGGGTTGTGTTCTTGCACCCACACTCTTAAGCATATTCTTATCAGCATTAGTTATAACCGGCTTAGAGGATTAAAATGCTGGCATACACCTACACACTAGAACAGATGGACGAATTTTTAATATCAGTTTTGAAGTCTTCAAAAAATATAATTGATCTACTTGTCAGAGAACTTCTTTATGCGGACGATGCTGCAATAGTAGCTAACTCGGAAGAAGATTTGGAAGAACTAGTTTCAATATTCGCACGGGCATATCGTCAGTTCTCTATGAGCATAAACCCAAATAAGACTGTAGCCATGACTGAAGGTACAGCTTCTCCTCCTCACATCACTCTTGATGGCGTTGTTTTGCGCGTAGTTGATAATTTTTCTTATCTTGGTTCCATCACAACCAGTAAATTGGCCAATGAAAATGAAATTATTGCTCGCATTGGAAAAGCTGCAACAACCTTAGTCAGTTTAGTCGTAAACGCAGATGTCTCCAGACAACGTAGACAGGTGCTGCAACAAACATCTGTAAAGATGCTGTAGCCAATGATGATGAGAATACTACTGTAAGAAGATGTTCTTATCTGAACAAACTAGTTTCAGGTTTTGCGTTAATTCGTTTGAATAATTGAGCAGAAACACGTTAGGAAAGAGAACATAATGGCTCACCTCGTTGGGTTAAAGAATGATAATGACGAATTTCCCGTGGGGTGTCCGGGTAAGAATAGCACCCTCCCATCTCCTACCGTTGGGTGTCTGTGAGAGGCGACCAAGGGAAAACAAGAAAACGGGCAGCAGCGTCTTTCTATTGGATTACCTACCAATTATATTGCGATCCCCAAGAGGCCCGCCAAGCGTGGGGATCATGACAACCCTTCCTTTCTCAGGGAGCCTTTGTTCAGCAGTGGACGTCTTATGATGCTGATGATGAATGACGAATCGAAATGTTTTTTAATTGGCTGCTTAGTGCTTTCTTTTCATGCAACTTTGGCTATATTTTGTGTAGTTCGGTCAATGAGGTACAATATCTACATATAACAGCTGTAGGTGGTTATAAACTGATTAACACATCATTTTAGGAGGAGACACAAGCAGGAACGAACAGATTGAAATACGTAGAACAAGTGATTTGGCCTATAGGGCAATGTCGAATGGGATTTGGGTCAATGCCCCGAGGAACTTTCTGTGCTAGCCACAAGTATTCTGGTGATGACTATCCCTCTAGGTATGTTGTATCTATTTAAATAAAAAAACGGTCAAGTGCGAGTCAGACTTGCGCACAGAGGGTTCCATACCTTCTTTGGACCTAGTAAACTTAATTTATTATTCATCTAACACCTTAGATATCAAAAAAGCCAAACCGAAAATCTAAGTTCATTCATTAGCACAACGAGCTATAGAGAGAGCTATGCTCAGAGTTACTTTGCGCGATAGAATCCGGAATGAGAAGATTCGCCGAAGAACCAAGGTCACCGACATGTGAATGGGCAGGCCTCATCGCTCGGAGAACCGAAAACCGTTGGGGAAGAAAGGCTCTCGAGTTGCGACCACGAACCTGAAGACGCAGCGTAGGTAAGCCTCCCACTAGGTGGACAGACGACACTGTGCGCGTCGCAGGACTCGCAGGTAACCGGTGGATGCAAATAGCCAATTGTCGTTCATTGTGGCGTTCGACGAGGGAGGCAGTGGACATCTGGAGTGCAGTGATGATGATGACTAAAAAACTGTAATACTCAGAAAAATAATTTTATTTTTTGAATTCATCATTTTATAGTATGAAAGGTCTTAACGAGACGAGTTGAAATATATAGAACATGTGTAGTTATACGTTTTATGTATGTATAATGTAATTTAAGCCCACTTTGTTTGTCTTTTTGTACTTTTTTTTATGATTATTTTCTATCTCTAGTGGTGACTCGGGCAGTGCTTTGGTAGTTCGTAACTACATCCAAGTTGGTCTCGTCTCATACAAAATACCTGGCGTATCAAAGAGCTTGCTAGTCTACACAGACATCGGCTATCACTATGACTGGATACAGCGTATCACGAAGCGGATTTATTGTAAACAAAATAAACGGTAGAACTTTTAACACACTTTTTCACATATGTATTAAAAACATCCCGCACTTTGCGGTTTCAAAGAAGTTTTCTTAATTACACAATTTCAGGGTCCGCGACCTGAAATTGCCTGCCGAGGTTTTCCCGAATAATTTCAGCATGGGGTTATTTAAAAAGGATTCTTCTGGTGTTGCTAGCGTCCATAGGCTGCGGTGACTGCTTACCATCAGACGGGCCGCATGCTTATTTGCCACCTTGGTGATATAAAAAAAAACCCTAAAATCCCTTTTTACAGACATGTGCTAATTTCCTATTAAAAATAACACCAAAGATATTTTTTGTTTTGTGGGCAACGGTGCGTTGTCATCATCATTAGCAGCCGGAAGACGTCCACTGCTGAACATAGGCCTCCTCCTTAGAAGGAAGGGGTTGCCATAATCCCCACACTTGGCAGGCGGCTTGGGGATCTCAGTATAGGTAGGAACTAGCTGACCCACGCAGCTCCGCCCCTGCGCTATTTTTACGTTAACTAAACTTTTAATAACAGACATTCGCATCGAATACATCCTAACCTCCTTTTTTATAGTCGGTTAAAAACTGGGACCCACTTTTTACTTCCTCTCCGAAGCACGGATCCGTTTAGTTCAAATGGCGTTAAACGGTCACCCATCCATTTAATGACCCTACCTAACGTTGCTTAACCTGATAGATTACAAAACCTTGATAACAGCTGTCTATGAATACAATAAGAATAAGAATATTTATTCGCCGGAAAAACATGAGGGAGAACATAAAATAATAACAAAACGTATACATCCATTTCCGGCAAATGAGGCTAACCACTCAGCATATTGCTGCACCGGAATACATATTCCGGTCCAGCGCTGTTTTTCAGGATTAGCCCCTGTGACATTTTGATGCCATTTCGACCTTAAAATCTACTTAAGTAATATAACTGTGAAAATAAATCTATTTCAGTAGGTACTTACATACTTATTTCCACTACAAAGTTAAAAATATACTTATATATAATATAATAAATATTAGTGAGGGAAAACTATGAGTGTTCCCTCACTAATATTTATTATATTATAAAGAAAAAAATATAAAATCGGACCAAGCGTATAACCGAGTACCCATTTTGACTTTAATCCCCTCTCCCAAAAGAACCGTGCTAGATTACGGGATAAAAAGTATTCTATGTCCTACCTCGTAGTAAGATCTCAAATCATGCCAAGTTTCATTTGAATCCATTCAGTAGTTTCGGCGTGATGCTCAGCCGTGATACAGACAGACAGACAGACAGACAAAAATAAAAAAAAATACATTTTCGGCCTCAGTATCGGTTATAGAATGCCCTCCAAATATAATTTTCAAAATATCTTCAATGTACAGAATTGGACCTGTTACAGTTTTATTATAAGTATATACAAATGATAAATCCAAAAGAAAGACGCTGCTTCCCGTCTTCCCGTTCTCGCTTAGTCGCCTCTTACGTCGCCCAACAAGAGGAGATGGCGAGATGCAATTCTAACCCGGCACCCCATGGGGAGTGTAGTGCGGGTTGTATGATTACCTATTTATTTAATACCTTATTATATATCGTTTGTTGTCCCAAATAAAATAAGAAATTAAACTAAGAATAAAAATTGAGGACCTACTTACATTTTTATTCTTAGTTTATTATTGTGTAGATACACAATATCAATATATAGTGTGGAATTTCTAAGCACGATGCGGCTTGGCTGGAGATGATTAAACAAAAGAAAGTTCGGAAATCTACTGCGCCACCTCCAACTTCTGTCTTTGTGTGTGATAAGTGTGGAAAGATTTGTCGTGCAGCAATTGGTTTGTTTAGTCATAAACGCAGATGTCTCCAGACAACGTAGATAGGCGCTGCAACAAACATCTGTAAAGATGCTGTGGCCAATGATGATGATGATGATGACACAATATCATTATCCTCCCTTTAGGTTAATTTGATCTTCTTTAATTGTAAGATACAATATTTATTCCAGAGATTTTATATCCTTAACATTGCTCCAATCGATTAGTTCAATAAAAAAATATACAGTCGAATTGAGAACCTCCTGCTTTTTTTAAGTCGGTTAAAAAAGTGATTGTCTATTTTTCTGGATTCTCAGATTGAGTAAGCTCTTTGAAAACCGTTTGATTATAATTATTTTTATAAATTAAACTAGCTGACCCACGCAGCTCCGCTCGCGCTCTTTCACTGCTGAAGATCATGACATGATCAAATGCATAGTTTACTATTCTATAAAGGACATACTTACAGACAAACATTATTTTTTATATACATAGATAGATGAGTGTTTTCTATAAGTGTTTGAACCCCTTTTAACGCTTTAGGGTTTTCCAGCCTGTATATTTTTCCCAGCTAAGACAAAAAAAATGCGGATAAAAACGTTTCGGTAGTTTCTGTTGTTGGGGCATATTGACGAATCGTTTGCAGCCAACTGGTGTTCGGTACGCGTGCCGTCGTGGTTCGTAAAAATAGTTAAGTACTGACTAATTAATTATGTCGCGATCGTAAAACCGCACGCGTTCGTCGTCATTTAAAAAGCCGTAAAATATGCCTCATTGGCTTGGAAGTAAGGATTGGCGATTAATCAATACTAATAAGAAATTCTGGGATTTCTTATCTACGAGGATAAAGAACGAGTCTAGGTTGCAATTAGGATCTTCACCCATTGGTAAGCGATACTCCCTCCTACCCATACATAATTGAATTCGCAGTTCGTCACCATTAGGCCTCGTTTACGGAGGCGCGGGGCGTCACGCGTCGCGATGGGCGGCGCGGCCCGCACTGAGATAAAACATATGGCGTTGTGGGAGTGAGAGAGAGATGCGAGACGCCACGCCACACGCGACGCTCGACGCTCCGCGCCTCCGTAAATGAGGCCTTAGGTCTCACAAATGTTTCGAACAGCCTATGCACACCGCGTTTTTTTAAACGCGCCATTGACGCGCGTTTGTATAGATACAAACGCGCGTCGACAACAAGTTTGTATTGTCTTTGCAAAAAAATATGATTTTGTGGAAAGAAAAACGCGTCAGCGTGTTTAAAAAACGCGTTGTGCATAGGCTCTTAAGTTCAGTAATTTCAACAGCTACAGTGCACTACATGTACATAGCAATAATAAATAAGTAATATATATTTAAAAAATTGCTTTGCCTTAAGCTTCATAACTTTATAAGAGCTACTACTGTAGTTATTTCTTTAAACCTTCTTATTATTATTTTTCTCTAGTTAGATTAGTTTTCACGCTTAAATAAACTATAACATTTACATTTTTATTTTCTATACTTACTAAATTTATAGTCTGCCTTCAATATTGTATAAATTTTAAAACAACATGCGTATTGTTGTACTCTTCTACTTACTTGCTGAACTGTTCACTGTGTTATTTGTTCTGTATCTGGATGCACTTATGGTATCCTCTTGTTGGCTAAGATGTGTTATATAAGATTTTGATTTATCCATATAATGTAAACGTTGCTGTTTGGATACCTTAATAAATAAAAATAATAAATAAAAAATATCCACACACTGTGATTTGATCCCTGAGGTGGTATCCTCTAAGCTTTGAACCGATTTCACCCCAATCACGATAGAGGTTATTCACATATTTACAATAAGACACACATGAACTTGATCATCACATCATCATCATCACCATCCGGAAAACGTCCACTGCTGCACGTAGGCCTCCCCTTTGGAACGCCACAATGAACGACAATTGGCGATATTCATCCACCGGTTACTTGCGACGCGCACTGTGTCGTCTGTCCACCTAATGGGAAGCCTGCCAACGCTGCGTCTTTCGGTTAGTGGTCGCCACTCGACAACGTTTCTTGCCCAACGGTTATCGGTTCTTCGAGCGATGTGGCATGCCCATTGCCACTTCAACTTGCAGATAATCGACGCGCACTGTGTCGTCTGTCCACCTAATGGGAGGCCTGCCAACGCTGCGTCTTCCGGTTCGTGGTCGCCACTCGAGAAACTTTCTTCCCCAACGGTTATCGGTTCTTCGAGCGATGTGGCATGCCCATTGTCACTTCAACTTGCAGATAATCGACGCGCACTGTGTCGTCTGTTCACTTAATGGGAGGCCTGCCAACGCTGCGTCTTCCTGTTCGTGGTCGCCACTCGACAACCTTTCTTGCCCAACGGTTATCGGTTCTTCGAGCGATGTGGCATGCCCATTGCCACTTCAACTTGCAGATAATCGACGCGCACTGTGTCGTCTGTCCACTTAATGGGAGGCCTGCCAACGCTGCGTCTTCCGGTTCGTGGTTGCCACTCGAGAACCTTTCTTCCCCAACGGTTATCGGTTCTTCGAGCGATGTGGCATGCCCATTGCCACTTCAACTTGCAGATAATCGACGCGCACTGTGTCGTCTGTCCACTTAATGGGAGGCCTGCCAACGCTGCGTCTTCCGGTTCGTGGTTGCCACTCGAGAACCTTTCTTCCCCAACGGTTATCGGTTCTTCGAGCGATGTGGCATGCCCATTGCCACTTCAACTTGCAGATAATCGACGCGCACTATGTCGTCTGTCCACTTAATGGGAGGCCTGCCAACGCTGCGTCTTCCGGTTCGTGGTTGCCACTCGAGAACCTTTCTTCCCCAACGGTTATCGGTTCTTCGAGCGATGTGGCATGCCCATTGCCACTTCAACTTGCAGATAATCGACGCGCACTGTGTCGTCTGTCCACTTAATGGGAGGCCTGCCAACGCTGCGTCTTCCGGTTCGTGGTTGCCACTCGAGAACCTTTCTTCCCCAACGGTTATCGGTTCTTCGAGCGATGTGGCCTGCCCATTGCCACATCAACTTGCAGATAATGAGAGCTATGTTGGTGACTTTAGTGCTTTGGCGAATCATTCCGGATTATATCGCGCAAAAAGACTCCAAGCATAGCTCTCTCCATAGCTCGTTGTGTGACTCTGGCCTTCTCTAAAAGGCCACATGCACTTAGAGTCAATTAATTAACCAATTCACTTAGTCTAAATATCAATACAAAATCAGTATTAAAGGATTGATTATAATGACACATTAACGAACTGTAATTGTGGCAGTTGCTCTTTTAAAGTAACAATTAGTAGAGAAACTTTAATAGTCTGAGGCGTGTTCGTGGCAGGAAAGCAGACTATCGCGCCTCGGGAAATGCTAATTGTGGCGATAAGGCGCCCGCGGGGTTACTTCCGGTGTGACATCACGCACAGGTGACAGCGTCTGTGGCGGTTACATGCTACTTATGAAATTAGAGCGGTCGTCGTTATCGAGGTGTAATGTTACGCTAAACATCTAAAACGTTTTAATTACCTTAAGATTCCTAAAATTTCAATTGTAAATAAAAAGGTATCATCATCAGTAGCCGAAACGTCTGCTGAACAGAGGCTTCCACTTAGAAGGGAGGGGTTGCCATAACCCCCACGCTTGGCAGGCGGCTTGAGGATCGTAGTATAGGTGGTAGGTAATCTAATAAAGACGCTGCTGCCCGTCTTCTTGTTTTCCCTTAGTCGCCTCTTACGGACACCCAATGGGAGGAGATGGGTGGGTGCTATTCTTACCCGGATACTCCACGGGCAAAAGGTAGGTATGAGGAAAAATGAAAAAAAAAAAAATCTTTTGAACTAAGATAATAAAATGTATGAAATTGTTCTTATACAGCTTCCAAAGCCGTATGCGATTAAACTATTATCACAGGTATAATTATTATTAAAACAGCTATTATCGTGACATGACGTTCAACATCTCAGTCCTCCCGTGACCATGGGTGATGCAAAGCATTCGAAACGTCGGGAAAGTAAAATCTAAAATAAACCACGATATAATCTATAAAAATAATTTTATTTCAATAAAAAACAGTTAAGTAATTAGGTACATCCGAACTCTAAAGCATCATAGTATTTGGTCTAAACGCAACTGTTCTTTCCTCGCTCAATAACATCCTAAAACATTCGATGTCCGTTTAAATCAGTAACGAGAAATCCAAGTCCAGAAACCAGCGCGCCCTTTGAACCTGACCCGAAACCGTGATAAGTGCTCCAAGGTACGTGGTTCCGGCTCGTCGCCATACTTGCCTTGATATCCTAACTTAGCGCCTTCAATATCATTGTTTGCTATATACGCAAAGCCCAGGAGATACCCGATTGTCGGCGAGTGGGAATAAATTGATGCGTTTGGGATAGAAAGGAAGTCGTTCTTGTTTGGAGAGAAATTGAATGTTTTTATGGCGACCTGTGACTGACAGGTACTGAATGTGGCATCAAGATTTGAAGTAGAATGAAATAAGTCGTTAGTCAGAATTTTTTGCGGGTTCCAAAGTTTTGCATTTACCCGGGACTAGTACAGGGTTAAATCTCTGTGAATTCTGTAGTAAGTACCTATTACGAAAGTGGGATATTTAATCAAAGAACAAAGCATGGTATATGGAAATATAATTTAGCATACTACAGGTCCAGCAAAAGCTAATTCTAGATTTTGTGTCATACACTAGTCGAGAAGTACAAACGATAGGAATCCAAAATTTCGAAATTCGGTAAGATACAATGTGCCCGATAAAGGTGATAGTTAAAATTAACTAGACGTAACTACTAATATAATTATGAGTAATAATATAGTTTAATTTCAATATTTGGAGACAGAATAAAGGCAAAAAATACATACTACAGGGCAAATATTGTCAATCAAAAATATCTAGAAACTGCAGCCACTTTTAACTCGTTTTAGTAACATCGCCAATTGATGCAGTATGTTAGCAGTTAGCATCCAAACACTTCGTTAACCAAGATTAACATAAATTCAGCCTTTCATTGAACATCAATGGCTTGTAACACAAGATCTTTGACACCCGCCCATTGGTAGCTATCTGCAAGGCGGAGTTTTGTAGGTACGCTATAAATAAAGCCTTATCTAGACTTCCAAGTGCAGACCTACTTGTAAACACGTGTCTCAGCCGATCGATAAACGTTGATCGATAGGGGTACAGGGGAATGTGTATGCTGTTACTAAGTCTTTCCCAAGGTGATTAGGGTTAAGGTGGCGACGGTAACGGTTGCTTCAATTTTGGCTTGACAGAAATTGTGTTGAAATAACTTTTGTTACTTTTGAAGGCTTATTTTTTATATGGACTGTCCGTAAGTGGTCTGAATATTGTTTTTGTTTAATTAGTAAATTATTAAAAAAAGGAAAATGTACATACGAGTACATACATATAATTATATAAGTTGAACAACTTTGAATACAGGTTGGATACTAACCATTCAAAAAAACTAGAAGTTTAAGAATTTATTTTATCTTTGCGTAAACGTGTTTTAGTAGTTTCTTTAGTAAATCATTCAACAATTTAATTTACTGTTAAGTAAAGGAATTCCTTTTGATATTTATAATTAGGACCGAGCTTACGAATATGAATTGCTTTACGTATTCTAGGAAATAATCTGGATTCCTGTTCAGTGCAACAGTGATTTTTAATTTTGGAATACCTTGCCTTTAGTATAGCTAGTTATCTCTATCGTCAATATTTCATCGAATAAGTTAAGAAATAATTTATATTCCTTTATTCCTTCTCTTTAATGTTGTCTTCTATTTACGCGAATACCACGAATTGAAATCAAACTACTTTTACCGATTTTATCGCGGCTTCCTTCCTCTTCGCTTCCTTCGCGTTCCTTCTCTATACTTTGATTTTTACCATCGTAATTCGTAACCATTAAAACACCGGAGCAAAATCTCTCAAATTCAATTCAAATTGATTGCTTTTTTTATACTACCAAGGTGGAAAGCAAGCGTACGGCCCGCATGATGGTAAGCAGCCACCGTAACCTATAGACGCTAGCAATACCAGAAGAATCACTAGCACGTTGCCGACCCTTAAGACATTAGATGTTAAGTCTTTGTGTCCTGTAATTTCACCAGCTACAGTGCCCTTCACGCCGGAACACAGCAATGCTTACACACTGCTGCTTGGCGGCAGAATACGGTGGTACCTACCTGGAAAACATTAAATAGACTACGCAGTACTTTGTTAAACGCTATATTATAAAGCTAAAAGCTATATTATAAAGCCTCAAAAACTCGTATTATGATAACTGGAAGATCGACCCACGTAAATTTTATAATTGTACAAAAGTGACCGGTTTCGTATAAGACTTTCCCATATAAATACCGCCTCTACCTCGGTCGTTATCAGCCAAACAACACGGGCGTGTTAATGTCGTGTGGACATAGAACATCCAAAGCCTATCGGGACATGTTCACCGAGCAAGCATATTGTACATATTGTTAACCTGCAAGTGATAAAATCACGACAAACCAGTTTTTGAGTGTCGACCGCGAATCGCCAAATGCTTGCTCGGCGAGGTGCACTCACAGCTCAGTGCTTCGGAGATCCTGGTCATCAAGTTATATGTACTAGTTTAACTCGATGGTCCTGGTTATTGTCAGAAAGCAATCGTAAAGTCAGAGGCCTAAGGGCAGCTTGAATAACACTGACATCGGGTTATCCACTATCCGTACCATACGACAGCAAAAAATCGTCTCATTTGATTGTCCCATTGTTGTTCAAGTATGTCCACTTGTTTATCATAAATACTGATAAGACAAGAAATACTTAGAGCATAAAAATAATATGTACGAGCTAATTTGTAGATCAGACATATCTTTCAAATAGATTCTAAGACATGCCTGGGTTTTATCGATAAGTTTCCTTCACTGTTCCCGTAGAAGTTTTTTGCACCTAAAAAATCAAGTTGTTATATTGACACCACAACATTATACTATAAAAAGTTGCTAACCGTCTATTCGCTTCAAATGAAATACGTGAAAGTCCAAAGATAAAGCCATTCTGTACACAAAAACCACTTAACCAACAAATAGGTACTAAGTTTTTAACGTTCTCGTTACCGGAGTCTTTCAGCCACAAAAACAATCTCGTACACCAACATTGACAAGAAGAAACAAAAAGACCCAATCGGTTAACCGAATCCTAACAAAAAGCCAACAGTATAACGGTTACTAAAATCAGGCGTATCATTGAATCGCATGATCTTGTGAAAGATCTTTTTTAGCTATCGATTTCTCTGACACACAAAAAGTAATCGAGTCGATCGAAAAAATCGAATGAATTTTCGAGTGTCGCATAGTTGACGTCGGTAAATGACAGAAAACGAAGTTCCAGGTGAAATTGAAGCGTGACTCAACTGTCTTGTGTTGTGGAAAATTCGTCATTCGTAAAAAGTGCGGGCCGATAAAAAACCAGCGAACCGTTGATTGTACCTTGTACCAAAGTAAAGTTTACACTTTAGATGACATTGTCGAGAGAATAATGAGGTCCCCTTTTCTCGACATTAGAGATTTTGACAAAACTGTTTTATCTTTTCCTTTTACAAGCCTTTTACAAATTTTGTCACCTTATAGAAGAACCTAAAGTAGGTATAAGTTATAAAAGCACAAAAAGTCCGACAACGACCCTATATACTATTTATTTTTAAATATACAATGTGGACTTTTGCTACCCCACCCCAAAGTACTCTAAATACTGGAGATAGCAAATTTTACTCAAAGGAAACACTCCTTTATTTTCAAAAATAAACAGATCAGCATTCAAAGATTTTCGAACAAACAAACACCTGTATTTTTATGGCGTCAATCGATAGAGTCAAACATAAGGATCAAATCTCTCTGATACCGAATGCATTAATACGGTTTTAAAAATATTTTATACTTACCTACTTTTATTCAACACGCTCGAAACCGTATATAAGCGATCCATATTTAATTTAGATAGTTTTCTATTTGAAAGTTAATAGCAATTTTATTAGCATCTTTATCGTGACTAGAGGTATTCATATCTAGCAATCTGAAGATTTCAGCTTTCTATATCTAGTTTACAGTCGTTAAATGCTCGTCACGCAAGAGCTGTAAGATCACTAGAAATTTGTCATGTATTTTCAGTTTTAGTTATGAAGATTTCTCTATTTAAAATTACAAAGAGGTATTCGGTACTTAATAAGTCCAATGAAAATTATAAATAGAAATATTATTATTGATGTAGTGCAAAACTGAGATTTATAAAGTGACACAACTAAAGAAATTAATATAAAAATAGGAAAGCGAAGTCTCGCAAAAAATCGTTCTATTTTATACAATAAAAACAACACAATGGTCGCGATTATAATAAAAAATGAGCTTCATAGCGTTTTCTAGCTGTAGACGTGAGCACAGCAACGGGGCCGGTGGCAAATTATTGAAGAAATCTCGGTAGACCGCAACCGATGTGCTTGGTCCGAACCACAAGAAATAGCGTTTTTTTATTATTGGTACATTTTGTTGTTTAAAGCATCATTAGTACGCCAGTTTTTGGAACAAGTCGACAGCCGTTTATGTTCAATTGTAAGCTGTTGAGCTTAGCCATTCCAACGTTAATCTTTCTGGTTTAGTTACTGCTAAGCACTTCGTCAATTAATTTCGCATAAGGGCATCCTGCACTACATTTTGCATTATATATGTCAAATTCAAATTCAAAATTCTTTATTAGGCATAGACCTCACGGGGGCTCTTACATATTGTCATTTTTTACAACTACCACCGGATCGTAAGAAACTCAGCGGGCTTGTCTTTTTTCTATTATATAAGATTTTTTTTTAAACCAATTTACAATAATTATATCTTAAACTATAAGCTAGTAAGAGTACTGCAGTTCAAGACCACGCAGCTTTATCCTCCAGGTAATCCGAGATTTTATAATAGCCCGTTTTAGACAAATCGCTCTTAATGGCAGTTTTAAATTTTTTTATTGGTAGATCTCGTATCCCCAGGGGCAGCTTGTTATAAAAACGTATACCTTGGCCCATAAAGGAATTGCTAATTCTGTATATATATCTTCTAATATATAAAATTCTCGTGTCACAGTTTTCGTTGCCATACTCCTCCGAAACGGCTTGACCGATTTTGATGAAATTTTTTGTGCTTATCCGGTATCTATGAGAATCGGCCAACATCTATTTTTCATCCCCCTAAATGTTAGGGGTAGTCCACCCGAGCAAAACGTAATAAAAGCGCGGGCGGAGCTGCGCGGGTCAGCTAGTATATATGTATATTCATAATCATCATCATCATCAGCCGGAAGACGTCCACTGCTGAACATAGGCCTCCTCCTTGGAACGCCACAATTAACGATAGTTAGCCAGTTGCATCCATCGGTTGCCTGCAACGCGCACAATGTCGTCGGTCCACGCTGCGTCTTCCGGTTGGTGGGGGTGGTGGTTATATCTATTATACAAAAATAATAATGACGTTATTATTGATAGGATTGATTTGATTCAAAGTCCTTACTTACTAACTGCCGAACCTACAAACGTCAATTAAAGTTAATGATGATTAATCCATTTTTTGAAATCGGATTATTTCGACACTCGCTGCCCATTATTACTTAATACGCAGATAGTGAGTAGAGATATCAATTATCTCGTGTTCAATAATAGAAAGTAATCAAAAATGGCTGCGACAGTAGAAAAATATAGATATCAAAAAGTGACTTAATTAGAATTAAAGTTAATTGGCGTTTGTGAGTGCGGCAGTAAGTACCTAACCTACTTGTTTGGAATGTCTCAGCGAACGCACTAAGTTGAATGTGTGTCTTTTAATCTACTACATATAATACTAATACAAAGTTAGAAGTATAATACAAGTTTATCACGATGTGCTACCTACCTTCAAAAATAAAGTGCTGAAACTACTCCGTATATGAAACGACTAGATAGTCATTATGTTCTAATGCATTAATAGTCTCTTTTTTGTGATTTGTTTAGATATTATTTTTTATTTTTATATTTTTCCTGTATTTAATAATTTCCAATATTTTTTTTAACAAGCAAGCTTATCAACAATGATGTTTATACCTGCCATAGGTTCACTTATCAGAATTTATATTAACTGTGAACGTTCATAAGTGTACTGTTGGTCTAAATAAATAAATAAAATAAAATACAAAAGTAAACTTATCTTCCTTCCTCTTACAACTTAAGCCACCGGATTGCACACCGAATAAACATTGTAATAATACATTCCCAAGAATATTAACATATAAATATTATATATATAATCATAAGAAAGTTTATTTTACTCGTGTCAAGGCTTATTGTCCTAAAAAGGGGTTGATGACCTGGTGGGAAAATTAACATTACTTGCTAACCACACTTACATTGTGGGTTAATTATAAACCACTGAATCACGCTGCCATCGCCTACCTTTTTGTATATTTATGTTCGTTCTTAACCGTACCGCCAAACGTCAGTCGCGCGAGGATTATTTTTAAGATCCCCAGACTCAAAGACTGCCCTGTTGGACTATGACATTTCACCGAACACAAGTCAACTATACAGTCAACTAAGTATCAACTATACAACTCTATCAAACGGATACTTGTATCGCCGGCGGGCCGAAGGATCATGCGAACTCTATCACGAGCAATTACCTGAAATTCTTTCAGGATCTTCTCAGTAGGGTCGTATTATGATTTGGTGATAGAGCCAGCGCTCTCTTAAACAACAGCCCAAGCCACTGCGGCTTCCCTGAGGTGCCCTCGAGCTCGTCCCTCTCCTGCTCGTCAGGTCCTGGTGCCCATTGGAGTGGTTATGTTGATCTATGGCCAATAACGACCTTCATTCCGAAAGAAGAAAAAAGAAGAAGGGTTATTTAAAAAGAGGGTTAACCTTCCTACGTGGTTGGCAACGCGCTAGTGATCCTACTGGTTTTGCTAGCGTCCATAGGCCTGATGCCTGATGGTCCCCGTGGGACTGCTTGCCATCAGGCGGGCCGCATGATTGTTTGCCACCTTGGTGGTATAAAAAAAGAAGAGGTTTATTTTTTATGTATTTGCAGTAGTACATAATAGTATGTGTAGGTACGTTTATTTAATTGCATAAATAATTAATTATTGTTTTTGTTTGACGGGTCTAGTAGTTAGCCACTATCCAATAGGTCATGGGTTCGATTCCCAGAAAGTGTCTGGGTGTTATTTATCTATTTAAACATGTACTTACAAAAATAAATATTAATAGTATCTGACATGGCTCTCAGAATCTGCAAGTTGAAGTGGCAATGGGCAGGCCACATCGCTCAAAGTACCGATGACCGATGGGGAAGAAAGGTTCTTGAGTGGCGGCCACGAACCGGAAGACGCAGCGTTGGCAGGCCTCCCACTAGGTGGACTGACGACATTGTGCGCGTCGCAGGTAACCGGTGGATGCAAATAGCCAATTTTCGTTCATTGTGGTGTTCGAAGGGGAGGCCTATGTTCAGCAATGGACGTCTTCCGGTTGGTGATGATGACAATTAGTATCAGTGGTCTGCTTTCCATAGTACAGGCTTTGTATAATGGGGAGCAGAAGACCGTGTGTGGATAGTCCCAAAATATTATTATTATGAAATAAATACACTAGAAGTATCTTTCGCTTTAAATAATTCACGTCTGTCAATTGTTTATTAGGTACTAATACAAATAAATTAAGATTCCTAATTTGTATTAATCATACATTGATTACTTACTCAGCAGAACGTATTTAGGTTACTTACAAAATTATCTACAAGCAAATATAAATTATTTCGTCGAGTGTACACAAATATGAGGTTGTGAGTTAAGTGTAACGAATTTTGAAATCTGAGCTGGCAAGTTATCATTACAGAGGAATTTTAGTGTGTTAATTACAATAATTTCTTTGCTAAAGTTTGCTGTCTGTAATTATTGACTACATATTTCCATTGCAACAGGGTAATAAATAATAATAATAATACCAGCCCTTGTTAATGTCCCACTGCTGGGCACGGGCCTCCCTTTAAGATGAAGGGGCTTAGGCCATAGTCCACCACGCTGGCCAAGTGCGGGTTGGCGGACTTCGCACGTCATTCGAAAGCTAGTTAGGATTTCTCAGACATGCAGGTTTCCTCACTATGTTTTCCTGCACCGAAAGCTAGTAACAATTGCACAAAGACGATTCGTACATGATTAATTAAAGAAATCAGAGGTGCGAGCCGGGGTTCGAACCTGCGCACCTTGTTTCCAAGGCAAGCGCTCGCCCACTGAGCTGTTACAGCAACAGGGTATTTGACTGTTTTTTGGAAAACTGTCTCAAAATGTTAATTATGTTACAATAAACTCGCATCGCACCTTCTATAAAACCATAGAGCGAGGAAAAATCGATGGAAGGGGGAAGTGAAAGACCAAGACATAGTTTCATGCAACAGTTGAACAGGTTGTAAAAAAGTGGGAGGAGTTTCACCTCCTGATACACCTATCAGGAGGTCAAAATGAAATCAGATAATAGAGCGGAATAAATGGCTTTATTGACAAAAAAACAGCTCTTAAATTGGAGAGAAAGACACTAGCACATATACTCGCACCTCTGATTTTATTAATTAGTTATGTGCGAATCCTCTTTGTGCGATTGTTACCAGCTTTCGGTGAAGGAAAACATGATGAGGAAACCTGCATGTCGGAGAGCCTAACTATCTTTCGAATGACATGTGAAGTACCTATCTGATATACCTACTGGAATGTTGAATTATGGTATCTTCCTCTCTCCTACTTTTCACTGTGCCCAACAGGGTCCCTAATTGTTACTAAACTTTGCATTGTCATCTAATTAGGTATACATTAGGGAAAAGTGAATAAATCAATATGAATATTCTGATATTCTGCCGCCAAGCAGCAGTGTGTAAGCATTGCTGTGTTCCGGCGTGAAGGGCACTGTAGCTGGTGAAATTACCGGACACAAAGACTTAAAATCTAATGTCTTAAGAGTCGGCAACGCGCTAGTGATTCTTCTGGTGTTGCTAGCGTCTATAGGCTGCGGTGACTGCTTACCATCAGGCGGGCCGCACGCTTGCTTGCCACCTTGGTAGTATAAAAAAAAAAATGTGTATGATGTAACCCGTAACCCGCCAACCCGTATACTTGGCCAGCGTGGTGGCTAAGAATTCTTTCAGCTCGAGGGGAGGCCCGTGCCCAACAGTGGGACAAAACCAAGGGCTGTTAAAAAAAGCATTGTTATTTTTCTTCAAAATATTCAGTAGTTTTTTTCCAAAATCCATAATTATGGAAAATTCATTCAATATCTCGATCCACGCTGGATTAGTTCCCGGGACCTTCAAATTGAAAAGCAAACGGTTTCCGGCTGCGCCACGGTGGCTACACTGTTTTTTTATTTATGTAACCAAAATGGTTACAGCGTCATTCATTTTAGTGATAACATTTACTTTTCAAATACAATTTTAGGTACCTATTCATAAGTCATTCTCAGATTTACTCTCTAGAGTCCTTAACGTGATATAAAAAGTTAATAAATTAAATATATATACGCCTGTCCTTTGAGAAATATTTTCGGTAGTATTCTGTGTGCCTTCTGTCTTGTTTCTGTTATCTATAGACGTGTCGCCCAGCACCAGTGATGCCACTAAGAGACCACGGGAATGTTATAATGAAACCCGTGAATTCTTCCAGTGCCATTGCCTGTGCTTGGTGCGATCTCTTCTCTCTTTCTTCTCTATCTTTTTTCTTCTTCATAAGTTGTTGTATCTTCATTTTTCTTCTTCCATTTACAATTTTACAAGGGATTCGAGTTTCATTTTAATTTATTTCAAAAAACAAAATTAATAATTATGCATTGTAGAAAATCTTACTACTAAACTTACTACTTCCTGCTACGTCTGGGATCTGTGACTGCAGGTCATGTCGACCGCGTTTCGGACGAGCAATGGGCCCAGGAGCGACATTTTGGAGCCCCCATACAGCGACGCGAAAACGCGGCAGACTACGAAACAGATGACGCGATGACCTAGCACCTCCCTGGTAGATTGGCCGATAGAGGCTATTACCCATAGACCAAGATGGAGGGAAAAGAGGGAGACCTTTAGCCTTTTTAAAAGCATAAAAATCCCGACTGCTAACAATCAAAATGGACTTAAATTGCATTATACACACTTAATACGTAGGGTAGGGCGGGGCTAGTTGAGCAATTTTTCACTTGAGCGGATATTGCTCCTCAACGATAAGTCTCAATGGGTTGTTACGCAACCTGATAGATTAGTAATTTATCCTTTTCTAAAAGTGTCATAGTAATTTATTTCTACTAAGCTCGATTTAAGAGCTACAGGGGTTTAAATGCAGAAAGTCAAACATGCTCAACGTACCCCATAGGTGAGGTAAGTTGAGCAAGGGAGTGGGGTAAGTTGAGCACTTAGAATGTCTTGCCAAACCATGGGTTCAATGTTTACTAAAGATGAAATAAAATTTATGTTTGACAATCAACTCTTTATTTAAAGTCTTTTTAGTGACAAAACAACAAAACTTAAAGTAATTTTCTTTGATTAATAAACAGGAAATTGAATTAACAAAACATCAACGTATCTTAAGATTAACTTTAGGATTAGATTCAGTCTTTCTGTTTAAAATCAGACTTAAATATTTATGTTACTATCAATATGACTTATATCTTAAAAGAAAATATTAATGAGATCTTAGAAACTTAATCTTCGTTGTTACTCTTGCAAAGTCCTTCGTTTTATACCAAATTCTTTGACTGTGAATGCCGTTCAGACTTTTTTTCTCATCATTGACAGCCTTTGCTGCATTATTTAAGTCTTGAGCAGTGTAAGAACATCTTGTAGTCTTTCTATTATAAGTTCGCATCCTGAAAAAATAAAATAAAAAACATACATTACTTTTGTTCTAAGCCGTGAGGCTAGTTGAACAACTTTAGCTCAACTAACCCCAACCCGAAAATTTGAAACAAAAGTAAGGATATGAAAAAACGGTAAAAATTATACCCAGAACCTTTATACATATCAAAAGTACAGTAAATTTATGGGAGATCAACACTTACCTGATTGAAAACAAACAACATTTGACTAATACAGACGAAAACTTACGGTAAACGATTTTTTTACTTTTTGGTCACAAAATAAACAATGCGCACTTATGCTTCTCTCGCTCATCGAGCCGCCACTGGCAGTCGCGCGATGAGTTCGCCTTCCGCGACCCCTTCTTTCCGCTATATGATGTATACGCGTGCGGTGAATAGTTTTCGAGATATTTCGATTGCCCAACTTGCCCCTATGCTCAACTAGACCCGCCCTACCCTACACATATGCGTATATATTTCAACTCGTCTCATTAAGACTTTTCATTTGATACCCATATTGATGTTTTTGGAAGTAAAGAAAATATATATTTCTTTTTACATAGGTACGTTATATACCTATTTTTTTTTTTTGACGCGGGGGAAATCTTCCAAAGATCCCCGGGAGCTGTGGGGCTCGACCGGGGTATGTGGGATTCTTACCCACTAAAACCCCCCACTAAAAGCGGCTGTCGCATCGGCACATTAGAGGGGAGACCCCAGGGCTCTCCGGTGGGATCTGCACCAGGGGCCCCTCAGTGCCTTGCCTTTGAGCCCGCCGCCGGGGGGCGCATTGTAGCCCCCCGGGAACCTGTCACGGTGCTCACGGGGACGGGGGTCGCAACCCCGCCGCCGTCCTCCTTGGAGTCGCCGCCGAGGTACGTTATATACCTAGCTTATGTCACTCCCACAACTACGACAAATCTAACGACATATTCAAAATCAAAATCAATCGAGCCATTTAGGTTGTAGGCAGTACTAAATGCAGTGTACTCACATACATACATACTCACGAAAATGTAACCATCCTGGAGCAATCTGGCAAAAAGACAAAAGAAGATTGATGGGTTAAGGCGTCCTATTTAGATGTGGTTCTAAATGACATTAATGTAATCTAAAGCACATAACATACATTATTTAGATATGGTATACGTATCAAGGAATCAGTTCTGTATTAATAAATCAATAGCAAGCAGCTCGCGTAGTATCCGGCGCCGCATCTCCGCGGTCTGTGATTGGGTACCCCGCTCTACATTTAATGATACGTCTTCTCTTCCTGAGTGCATCACCTGATCTATTTTCTACAAATGCAAATAAACAATGTTTCACTAGTACTGAAATGAGGTGAATGATGAACCGCACACAGTTACAATGGGTAATGGGCAAAAAGGCACACAGTGGAAGGGAAGGGAAACAAAGGGGAAGGGAGATAGATTTATTTTAGGACTAAAATACAATAGGCGGTAGAGGACGACGACGGCAAAAAGGGCGAGACAACACATGTCACTAATACATGTCTATTGCTACGGTACATGGAGATTCGTTTACAAACAGTTCGGACTATTAATGAAACTAATCCCACCACTCATTCCCACAACTGTGACTCCTGTCAGTCAGGATCTACAGTGGTCATCAGTGAAGAAACCAAGGTTTGACCTTCGGCGAGTCCCGGGGAAACGCTAAGTTAACTTGGAACCCGCAACAAATTTAACTAGAAAAATATATAGGAGGAGTAAGACAAATATAAATCCTTTGCAAAGCGGGAGACAAGTAAAAATCACACGGTCACCAACTAGGGTTAGTCCACCTGTAAGGCACCACGGAAGTTACTAGATTTGAAGGGATATATTAGACCAGACTATTTGATATCATATAAAATTTCGTAGCAGCAGGCGTTTGAAGGACAGGAAACCTTCCTAAGGTCTCCGTAAGGGTGGCGACTTCTGAGGGCCTTCATCGACTCTTTGGAGGGACTGAGCACGCTGTTCGGGTCTCGCCAGACGGTCACTAGAGCTCGTCCCGGGATGGAAACAGAGAACCAAGTACCCAGTAAAATGTTTTCATCTGAATAAATGTACTGATCTAAAAAAATGTTTTGCAACCAGTACCGCAACACGTATGTTTTATAACCACAGAATTTCTAAATAAATACTCTAAACTATTATCGTATCCAATTAAAACAAACGATATCGATAAAACCAATTTAAATCGATTCCATGGGAATCGTGGCTGCATTTCCCATCGGATAGGCCGCTCGCCCCATCCAATGCACTCGATAGATTCTCTAACAGTCATGCTGAGATTTAATGCTTCGCTTACGAACTGAGACTCACGAAGTGAACCCCTAGTCCCTAACACTCGCCTGGCAAGTTTACGTTACATCACAAGCTAATTTAGCTTATAGTTTGAACGCAAACGTGGTACGACGTATGCAAAGTTGTTACCGGACTAACAAGCGTTGAGAAAGAAAATTGGCAGTGAATTGAATAGCAATAACTAAGTGCGAATTTGCATTGTCCGTAACGGGTTGTCTCCTAGCGTTATACATAGATCTGGAGCAATAAATAAACGTTATATCTTATCGTTAAGTGAACGACGATAAATCTGTGGTTATCTGATAAAGCGGCTTATTTATTTACGCGCAGTTCATATGTATCATTCATTTCGTGAATCATTCATAATTCAGTAGATAATTATGATTACCGCTAAGTGCTTTGATTATGGTACAAGGAGCTTACATTAACTTTTACGGTCGTAACAATGTTGGTTACTTAGTAATGGATCTTTATTACTTGGTGCTTATAATGCAGATACAGCCCCGCTGTGGGATTCTTACCCACTAAAACCGCCGAGGCTATAGCATCGGTGCAAGACCTGGGCTCTCGGGTGGGATCTGCACCAGGAATCCATCAGAGCCTTGCTTTTGCGCCCGCCACCGGGGGCGAAATAAAGTCCACCGGGGGCGAAATAAAGTCCACCGGGAACCAGACACGGTGCTCACGGGGACAGAGGTCACAACCCCGCCGCCGTCCTTGTATACGAGTATGGTGGCGACTATAGTCGGTGCCGTACTCGACGTCGAGGGCTGTCACCCTAAATGTCCAGCGACTCCAGAGATACATAATCTACGCTATTACAATAACTTAAACTGAGATTAATAGTTGTCCTGATGAGACGAGCAAGATGTTCGCATCGTTGTAAAACCTGCTGATATACAGTTGTACTGCACGGCCGCGCGTCACCCAAGACATTATTTATTAAGTCACATGGGAACCCAGCAATGGTTACACATTGCTGCATGGCGAATGAAAATCTGACCTGGTACCTGCCTGAAAGGACCGTCCGTATTTTCAGCTATAGTATAACTGGGCTAAAGTCACTACAGATTGGACCCCTGGGGGATTTCGACGTCGAGGTAGACCAAAGAAACGATGGTGCGATGAGCTGCGAGAGTTTTGTAGGGATTGGGAAACCAATGCTAGAAATAGAGGTGAATGGAAGAACGGAAGGGAGGCCTTTGCCAGCAGTGGGACAGTGTAGGCTGATAAGAAGAAGAAGAAATATAGTATGTTTAAATTAATTAAGCTTTCAACGACCGGTGATCCCGATCTCCATCACGTTTAACAAGCGAACCACATAAGCTCGATCACGCGTTGACCGCCGACGGATTAAAGTGATTTTAAACTTGATGACCCGTAAATTGGGGTATGCATTAAGCCTGCATAGAGGTCCTACTGGACGAATTATTGAGAATTACTGGAGAATTTATGGAGCTTTACAGCGGTAAAGCGCCATAAATTCTTTATTACTAGAACTAGCGATTCTTAAAAGTAATCAAACAGAATTAAACATTGAATAGTGCCTAACAAAATGCTATCGACCATTCCAATAGCCAGTCTGAAAATAAACCAAATAAAATTATTCGCTTAATGCTGAACCAAGTTCAAATAAAACATGGCTTATCCAAGCGTTATCCGGCTTTACTAATACCGTACAAACGCTGCACAATAGATTTATCTCATTACGGATTTAACCGACCGCGACAGCTGTTGTCACGACGTTAAAATACGTCTATTGTAAACGGGTTTCCTGATATGTCCGCGCGAAATATACGCGGTGTTGGGTTGTAAAGTTGAGCGAAACTGTGCGCTCGCGCAGCGGGCGGAGTGCGCGGTACACGCGACCTCTAGCGGGGAGTAGGGAACTCTACAAATTAGGGACTGGACACACATTCTTTGGACGAAGGATTATGGGCAGGTAACATTATTTACAGGACATTATTTCGTCAGGAACGGGAATAAGTATTTACCTCTACGTAGGTATATCACAGTTGTAGTTTTGGTGTTGAGATTTTCTTGAATTTTGTTATTATTATCTTCTTCGTAATTTTTTTTAACCAAATTTCAAAACACCTCCGCATTATATAACATTTACTTAAAAAAATGCAATTCGGTAGATACAATATCTTCAGATAATTTTTTTACTAGGTGGTAGGTTCCTTGTGCAAGGAACCTTCCATCCAGGTAGGTACCACCAGTCAGATATTCTGCCGCCAAGCAGAAGTGTGTAAACATCGCTGTGTTCCGGTGTGAAGAGCACTGTAGTAGGTGAAATTAATGGACACAAAGACTTACTATCTAATGACTGAAGAGTCGGCAATACGCTAGTAATTCTTCTGGTGTTGCCTGCTTACCATCAGGCGGGCCGCATGCTTGCTTGCCACCTTGGTAGTATAAAAGAAAGGAGACAAAAGGCAAGTAGTAAATAGAAGAATAGTCAGGAAGGTCTTAATTTCAAAGATTTTACAGTGTTCACTTTAAAAGGCATTATACTCGTACACTCGTTGTAACATTGGAACACTCAAAAGGGTAATAGTTTGGGCGTAAGCAACTGTTCAAAACAACATGTATGAATGCAAATCCTGTTGTAAATTACTGCCAAACGGTAAAACGTATTCACAGTTACCATCTGCGCTTTAATGAATTCGAAATATTATTACATGCACCTTAGAAATTTCCTAAGGTAATTTGTTTCTATACTGCGTGAAATTTTTGTATAAGCGAATTTTGAAATTACATAAGTTATAATTTTATGAAATTTGGAGAGAATATATATAAATTTGACTCCATGCCATAAATATTTTGTTAATTTCCTATATATATAAGGAACAATTTGACTTAACAATTATCGCTCAAATTTGAAATAAACATCAGGACTGGTGAAGTGGTGGGTGATTGCATTTGTGAGACATTGCTTGCTAAATACATAATTTAATATATACTAATATCATCTATTAATATGTATATACAATTTACTTAACGTCCTATATACATTCAAAATTATTCCTAACCTTTAAAGAACACTAAACAAAAACAAATCAAAATCCAATCCAACCTCTATGATACCTTACCTTTTTTGTCGAAACCAATTTCAATATTCGATCAGCATTTACCTAAAAAAAAAGAAAAAAAATAAGTGGCGGTTGTTTTATGTTACCAGTGTCAGTGGGCGTATATTAAGCTACCGTGCGCAGGCGCAACCCCGATTAATTCCAAAGCGGTCCCTGCGGGGCACCGAAGAGCTCCCGGCCTACGCAAATTTGTTTACCGCATAATACTAAATGAAAAATGTATAAAAATTGCTGTGTTCTGGTATAAAGAGAACTGTAGAAATAACTTGACTAAGATAGTATACTTAAGTTACAAATGTCAGGCATGTCGCTTGCCATAAGACTAAACTTTTTTGGCAATAAATATCTATCTAATTCGTCTTAAGTAGTAGTTTTCCAATTAGCCCCGATTTCTTCGACGCATTTTATTTCGACAAGAATTCTACTAAACTAGATATTCCGCTGCCAAGCAGTAACTTGTTAACATTGCTGTATTCTGGAGTTAAGAACACTGTAACTGCTCAAATTAGTATATTAATGAGGCTGGCTCAAGAGACTTAATAGTAACGTGTCGTACTCGCTATAAAGCTATCTATAGGCAGGCATGTAGCTGTCATCAGGTACACGTCATGAGTATCTCGTCACTGAGTAGATTAAATAATAATAATAATATCTTGGGACAATCCACACACGGTCATCCGATCCCAAACTAGGCAGAGCCTGTACTATGGAAACCAGACAACTGATATTAATACTTATATACTTTTTTTTTGTAAATATAGATAAACAACACCCAGACACTTGGCGGGAATCGAACCCACGACCGATGGGTCGTGGGTTCGATTCCCGCCAACCGACGCCTGCTAACCGATGGGTTAGCAGGCAGGGTGTCTGAACACTAGAACAACGGGCCCGTCAAAAAAAATATTATGTTTAAAAAAATAAAAGATATATTCATATCTCAAAAATATTCTGGCTAATTGTTCAGTGTGCACTCGTTAAGCAAAGTTATTTCAATATACAAGAAGGCTTTTCCCCCCACACGTATTATGGTACGGTTATGATTAGTGTCAAGTGTCGGTATATAGATAAGAGCGATGGAAAGCCGCCGTAGGTGAGTGTTCCTCATTAATTCTGAAGTGGCTCCTTGTGACCGTGCGGCTCCCGGCTTACGCTGCGCAAACGCAGCTAGCGTTACAAACAACTATGTTTATTCATATATTCTAATTCGAAGAACGAAATTATAGTGATTTAAAGCTGTTGGAATGTTTTGTTTGTTTTTATGGATTTATTTTTATGTTGACGCGTTTGTCCGCAAAAAGAGCATTGAAGGGCGTAACAATCTTTAAACACACCTTGAACGTCAATCATCCCTGAGACTAATGTTGATGACAGGTCCATCTCCAATACAACGCAAAATACAAATTTAGATAACCCGGTGACATTCATGTCGACACTAAAAGAAGAAACGCGTAGAAGAAGTGGAAGTAGACCAGTTTTGCTCATGAATGGAAGCTGGGAAATAAACAGCTTATTATAGTCCCGTTTTGCGGTATTAATAATATTTATACATTTAATTTCTAAATAAATACTCTAAACTATTATCGTATCCAATTAAAACAAACGATATCGATAAAACCAATTTAAATCGATTCCATGGGAATCGTGGCTGCATGTCCCATCGGATAGGCCGCCCGGCCCATCCAATGCACTCGATAGATTCTCTAACAGTCATGCTGAGATTTAATGCTTCGCTTACGAACTGAGACTCACGAAGTGAACCCCTAGTCCCTAACACTCGCCTGGCAAGTTTACGTTACATCACAAGCTAATTTAGCTTATAGTTTGAACGCAAACGTGGTACGACGTATGCAAAGTTGTTACCGGACTAACAAGCGTTGAGAAAGAAAATTGGCAGTGAATTGAATAGCAATAACTAAGTGCGAATTTGCATTGTCCGTAACGGGTTGTCTCCTAGCGTTATACATAGATCTGGAGCAATAAATAAACGTTATATCTTATCGTTAAGTGAACGACGATAAATCTGTGGTTATCTGATAAAGCGGCTTATTTATTTACGCGCAGTTCATATGTATCATTCATTTCGTGAATCATTCATAATTCAGTAGATAATTATGATTACCGCTAAGTGCTTTGATTATGGTACAAGGAGCTTACATTAACTTTTACGGTCGTAACAATGTTGGTTACTTAGTAATGGATCTTTATTACTTGGTGCTTATAATGCAGATACAGCCCCGCTGTGGGATTCTTACCCACTAAAACCGCCGAGGCTATAGCATCGGTGCAAGACCTGGGCTCTCGGGTGGGATCTGCACCAGGAATCCATCAGAGCCTTGCTTTTGCGCCCGCCACCGGGGGCGAAATAAAGTCCACCGGGGGCGAAATAAAGTCCACCGGGAACCAGACACGGTGCTCACGGGGACAGAGGTCACAACCCCGCCGCCGTCCTTGTATACGAGTATGGTGGCGACTATAGTCGGTGCCGTACTCGACGTCGAGGGCTGTCACCCTAAATGTCCAGCGACTCCAGAGATACATAATCTACGCTATTACAATAACTTAAACTGAGATTAATAGTTGTCCTGATGAGACGAGCAAGATGTTCGCATCGTTGTAAAACCTGCTGATATACAGTTGTACTGCACGGCCGCGCGTCACCCAAGACATTATTTATTAAGTCACATGGGAACCCAGCAATGGTTACACATTGCTGCATGGCGAATGAAAATCTGACCTGGTACCTGCCTGAAAGGACCGTCCGTATTTTCAGCTATAGTATAACTGGGCTAAAGTCACTACAGATTGGACCCCTGGGGGATTTCGACGTCGAGGTAGACCAAAGAAACGATGGTGCGATGAGCTGCGAGAGTTTTGTAGGGATTGGGAAACCAATGCTAGAAATAGAGGTGAATGGAAGAACGGAAGGGAGGCCTTTGCCAGCAGTGGGACAGTGTAGGCTGATAAGAAGAAGAAGAAATATAGTATGTTTAAATTAATTAAGCTTTCAACGACCGGTGATCCCGATCTCCATCACGTTTAACAAGCGAACCACATAAGCTCGATCACGCGTTGACCGCCGACGGATTAAAGTGATTTTAAACTTGATGACCCGTAAATTGGGGTATGCATTAAGCCTGCATAGAGGTCCTACTGGACGAATTATTGAGAATTACTGGAGAATTTATGGAGCTTTACAGCGGTAAAGCGCCATAAATTCTTTATTACTAGAACTAGCGATTCTTAAAAGTAATCAAACAGAATTAAACATTGAATAGTGCCTAACAAAATGCTATCGACCATTCCAATAGCCAGTCTGAAAATAAACCAAATAAAATTATTCGCTTAATGCTGAACCAAGTTCAAATAAAACATGGCTTATCCAAGCGTTATCCGGCTTTACTAATACCGTACAAACGCTGCACAATAGATTTATCTCATTACGGATTTAACCGACCGCGACAGCTGTTGTCACGACGTTAAAATACGTCTATTGTAAACGGGTTTCCTGATATGTCCGCGCGAAATATACGCGGTGTTGGGTTGTAAAGTTGAGCGAAACTGTGCGCTCGCGCAGCGGGCGGAGTGCGCGGTACACGCGACCTCTAGCGGGGAGTAGGGAACTCTACAAATTAGGGACTGGACACACATTCTTTGGACGAAGGATTATGGGCAGGTAACATTATTTACAGGACATTATTTCGTCAGGAACGGGAATAAGTATTTACCTCTACGTAGGTATATCACAGTTGTAGTTTTGGTGTTGAGGTTTTCTTGAATTTTGTTATTATTATCTTCTTCGTAATTTTTTTTAACCAAATTTCAAAACACCTCCGCATTATATAACATTTACTTAAAAAAATGCAATTCGGTAGATACAATATCTTCAGATAATTTTTTTACTAGGTGGTAGGTTCCTTGTGCAAGGAACCTTCCATCCAGGTAGGTACCACCAGTCAGATATTCTGCCGCCAAGCAGAAGTGTGTAAACATCGCTGTGTTCCGGTGTGAAGAGCACTGTAGTAGGTGAAATTAATGGACACAAAGACTTACTATCTAATGACTGAAGAGTCGGCAATACGCTAGTAATTCTTCTGGTGTTGCCTGCTTACCATCAGGCGGGCCGCATGCTTGCTTGCCACCTTGGTAGTATAAAAGAAAGGAGACAAAAGGCAAGTAGTAAATAGAAGAATAGTCAGGAAGGTCTTAATTTCAAAGATTTTACAGTGTTCACTTTAAAAGGCATTATACTCGTACACTCGTTGTAACATTGGAACACTCAAAAGGGTAATAGTTTGGGCGTAAGCAACTGTTCAAAACAACATGTATGAATGCAAATCCTGTTGTAAATTACTGCCAAACGGTAAAACGTATTCACAGTTACCATCTGCGCTTTAATGAATTCGAAATATTATTACATGCACCTTAGAAATTTCCTAAGGTAATTTGTTTCTATACTGCGTGAAATTTTTGTATAAGCGAATTTTGAAATTACATAAGTTATAATTTTATGAAATTTGGAGAGAATATATATAAATTTGACTCCATGCCATAAATATTTTGTTAATTTCCTATATATATAAGGAACAATTTGACTTAACAATTATCGCTCAAATTTGAAATAAACATCAGGACTGGTGAAGTGGTGGGTGATTGCATTTGTGAGACATTGCTTGCTAAATACATAATTTAATATATACTAATATCATCTATTAATATGTATATACAATTTACTTAACGTCCTATATACATTCAAAATTATTCCTAACCTTTAAAGAACACTAAACAAAAACAAATCATAATCCAATCCAACCTCTATGATACCTTACCTTTTTTGTCGAAACCAATTTCAATATTCGATCAGCATTTACCTAAAAAAAAAGAAAAAAAATAAGTGGCGGTTGTTTTATGTTACCAGTGTCAGTGGGCGTATATTAAGCTACCGTGCGCAGGCGCAACCCCGATTAATTCCAAAGCGGTCCCTGCGGGGCACCGAAGAGCTCCCGGCCTACGCAAATTTGTTTACCGCATAATACTAAATGAAAAATGTATAAAAATTGCTGTGTTCTGGTATAAAGAGAACTGTAGAAATAACTTGACTAAGATAGTATACTTAAGTTACAAATGTCAGGCATGTCGCTTGCCATAAGACTAAACTTTTTTGGCAATAAATATCTATCTAATTCGTCTTAAGTAGTAGTTTTCCAATTAGCCCCGATTTCTTCGACGCATTTTATTTCGACAAGAATTCTACTAAACTAGATATTCCGCTGCCAAGCAGTAACTTGTTAACATTGCTGTATTCTGGAGTTAAGAACACTGTAACTGCTCAAATTAGTATATTAATGAGGCTGGCTCAAGAGACTTAATAGTAACGTGTCGTACTCGCTATAAAGCTATCTATAGGCAGGCATGTAGCTGTCATCAGGTACACGTCATGAGTATCTCGTCACTGAGTAGATTAAATAATAATAATAATATCTTGGGACAATCCACACACGGTCATCCGATCCCAAACTAGGCAGAGCCTGTACTATGGAAACCAGACAACTGATATTAATACTTATATACTTTTTTTTTGTAAATATAGATAAACAACACCCAGACACTTGGCGGGAATCGAACCCACGACCCATCGGTCGTGGGTTCGATTCCCGCCAACCGACGCCTGCTAACCGATGGGTTAGCAGGCAGGGTGTCTGAACACTAGAACAACGGGCCCGTCAAAAAAAATATTATGTTTAAAAAAATAAAAGATATATTCATATCTCAAAAATATTCTGGCTAATTGTTCAGTGTGCACTCGTTAAGCAAAGTTATTTCAATATACAAGAAGGCTTTTCCCCCCACACGTATTATGGTACGGTTATGATTAGTGTCAAGTGTCGGTATATAGATAAGAGCGATGGAAAGCCGCCGTAGGTGAGTGTTCCTCATTAATTCTGAAGTGGCTCCTTGTGACCGTGCGGCTCCCGGCTTACGCTGCGCAAACGCAGCTAGCGTTACAAACAACTATGTTTATTCATATATTCTAATTCGAAGAACGAAATTATAGTGATTTAAAGCTGTTGGAATGTTTTGTTTGTTTTTATGGATTTATTTTTATGTTGACGCGTTTGTCCGCAAAAAGAGCATTGAAGGGCGTAACAATCTTTAAACACACCTTGAACGTCAATCATCCCTGAGACTAATGTTGATGACAGGTCCATCTCCAATACAACGCAAAATACAAATTTAGATAACCCGGTGACATTCATGTCGACACTAAAAGAAGAAACGCGTAGAAGAAGTGGAAGTAGACCAGTTTTGCTCATGAATGGAAGCTGGGAAATAAACAGCTTATTATAGTCCCGTTTTGCGGTATTAATAATATTTATACGCTTTAATAATCATAGTAATTTTTAAAATATTTTTTTTCTCTAAAATATTTTCATTAATTATAATAGTTACTAACGACCCGAACTGGCTTCGCACGTGGTTCATTTAGAAGGCTCGGTTGCAAAATATAGTTTTTTTCTTTAAACATATAATTTAATTAGGTTTTTTATAAACATAAACGTATAGTAAAAAATCACCTAACCGATGGTGAAAACCGCTTAAAGATCTGTTGCGCGGTTAAGGAAGACAGACATACGTGGAAAACGACTTTGTTTCATACTATTTAAAGAATTAAGAAATAGAAGATTTTGCTGTATAACAAAATCGTAATGTCAATTACAATTTTTTTATTTTCAAATGTTAATATAACTAAAAGATAACAATAAGCAATACTAAATCACTGCAAAGCAGTGAGCACACCGCCGGCCAGCTGCGTGCCCTTGAGGGCACAGAAGGCATCATTAACGACAGGATTCCACTGTAAAGGAAGTTGCTCATTTATAACACTTTGTGTATATCTGTGGCTTATCGTTATGGTGGCTGATTGAAAATTATTGCAGTACAAGCTTAACTTAACTTGAAATACATAAAGTCTAAAATTAATATAAATTAATTTTGTGATCAAGTTAATAATAAAAATAATATAAGCCTGCTGAATTTCTTCTTATCCGTTGATTTTAAAATTTACTAACCATTCAAAAACATATCTCTACTAAGCCTAAAACCTACTAAACAAAGGTATTTAAGAGACATGAACACACCATTCAATTAACCGTAAAATTCTCCATACCTATAATAAATATCTCAGAATTGCATGAGCTTACAAACAAACCACCTTTCGCTTAATGAATCACAGTTTAATAGCCAAGCTTTGGAGTCCTTAAAAGCAAAACTGAATGAATATGGAGGGGTCGTAAAACATTGTTCGGTTAAAGTACCTCTTCTTACCTTCTTGGTCTTATTATCAAATGTTATAAAGGTTGAGTACCTACACGCTTATATACGGATAAAAGAGTTTATCACTTACTAAGTTTGTTTATTTCTTCCGGAAAACAATTTAAGTACTATATATGACAATCAGTTTATGTATGGTCATGCAATAATTTCAATTTATCGTCATCAGCCCAAAGACATCTACTGCTAAACAAAGGACTCCTCTTTAGAAAGAGAGAGGTTGCCATAATCCCCATGCTTGGCAGGCGTCTTGAGGATCTCAGTATAGATGGTGGTAATCCAATAGACAGTCGCTGCAGCCCGGTGTTTTCCTTTAGTCGCTTCTTTCTCTTTCGGACACCCAGTTCAATTCAGATTTAGTCGGTGCGACGTCACCTCCAATGTTTATTGACGTGCTTTTGCTGTGTTCGACGTAGACAATTTCTATACTATGACTGATTAAGCGTCTACAAGTTCTGATTATCTATTTTCTACTCAAAGTTCTTATTTCTCAAACCAGCTTTTATTGCCACTGTCGGGTCAGAGCCGGCCATCGTCTTTCTAGTTAAACTTGTACTAACTTAATGCCTTCAGCATCGATCTATTTAATTAGATCAATTGTTGTAGGTATATGCAACGACAGCGATGCGATACGGCTCCGTTGAAAATAACAAAAGTAACTATGCGACAAAGTAGGCCACAATGAAGGGATTCTGGGAAAGGAAGGAGTGTCCCATGGTCTTTCTACAACGTCGATGAAGGCTGGCAACCGTGGAGGTTTAAGTGGATAAAAATCCAACATAACCCGGCCTCCACCCCTACGGAGACTGGGTACCTTTTGAAGGTTTCGTCTCTACAAAAAAAGCCTAATTAAGGGACCGCTACTGTTTCATATATTCCGGTTGTATATTAAAAAAAAAAGTTCAGCGCCTCATCGTGTAGCAGTGAGGTGCACATGGCAAGTTGAGATCACTGTTGGGTAAACGATCTATTGGTTAAGCAACGTCAGTCAAGGTCAGTCCATAGATTGGTGACCGTCATGAAAAGTCAGAGGCCTATGGGGAGCTTCAACAATTTACACTCGTTTGGTCATTAACAATACCATCAACAAGAAAACTGTACATAGACCCTTCTAATAAAAGGCATAACTCCTTAAACGTACCTGAAGCAGAATATACGAAATCTAAAACATCGTGCTTTGAATAATCTGCCCCCGGGCAAAATAGTTCAATACAATATCCATGATAAGTGATTACCATAAACTTAAAGTACCAATTCTGTATTCTAAAACAGCAGTTTCTGGCTGTAAAACGATTATAATGTATTCAATTTGCCCTACACGGTGAGCTACCAAGTAGTTTCCCAACATTCCTGTGCGGGTCGTGTCGTAACGAGCTCCCTATTTACTTAAATAGAGTTAGGAATATCGGTTAAATAGGAATACTTCGGTACGTATGTATGCTGGTCACGGTATTTTTGGTTTAAGAGTCGGTTTTTTACAGCACCAACGCGATATTGCTAAATTTTCTATTTAAAAGGAAACGAGGCTTTGGTCATATTGCGCGACTAGACCCTACTAGTGTGGAACGGTTTGGTAGGTAAAGTGGTAGGAAGTAGTCCGTATGGTAGGAGACCAGTTCGATGGGTTAATCGGATCGCCGAGCTACTGGAAATGTAATCCATAAAGCGGTGCAGACGAAGTCTGATCGAAAACCGTATCGAAGGAGAAGGATGCAAGGCACTCCGACCCCTGTATAGCTGCACTGCCTTGCCGCTCGTCACCCCATATTATAACATGAGTCATTTAGTCTCTCGAGCCAAAACATAGCAAGGTTCACATATTGCTGCTTGGCCACAGAATATTTACAACCGCGTGTGTTGTTATTTGGACGGTCTCTTGCACTTCAGTTGTCTACCACTTTTTAGTCTAAAACGGAACCTCCAAAGGTATCCGGTCTCTTTGAAGCGATTGACCACAATGGATTGTGGGAAATTAATGGACAGAAACAGTATTTCTGATTTTTATGTGTTCGCTGGTTTAGTCAGGATGGTCCTTACTAATATTTGGTGAAAATCTAATCAGCTGTTTAACGTGATTAAGTTGCTATCTAGGAGATACTTGTACCTTTTTTTTTTTTGTTGACGCGGGGGAATTCTTCGAAAGATCCCCGGGAGCTGTGGGGCTCGACCGGGGTATGAGGGATTCTTACCCACTAAAACCCCCGCGGCTGTCGCATCGGCACATGAGAGGGGGAACCCCAGGGCTCTCCGGTGGGATCTGCACCAGGGGCCCCTCAGTGCCTTGCCTTTGAGCCCGCCGGGGGGCGCATTGTAGCCCCCCGGGAACCAGTCACGGTGCTCACGGGGACGGGGGTCGCAACCCCGCCGCCGTCCTCCTCGGAGTCGCCGCCGTACTCAATGGACGCTCAAAGGGCCCACACCCCGAGCGTCCAGCGAGATACTTGTACCTAATCTAGCCATTCATATTCAGGATATCTGATAACAAAACAACCTATTTAACCAAAGTGGAACGGCCGATGTCCTATACAAAATATAATGTCGAACGGATTGGTAGCCTCGTTAATGTGTTCCCTTGTTTGTACAAATGTAAAGTAGGGAATGACGCTGTGTTTACGGCGGAGCGTGACTGCGTGACCGCCCGTCCCGTTCCATCCCGCGCGGCGTGGGATCAGCAAGCCGCGTGACCCGTGCAGATTTGTCACGATTAAAATAAGGAGTTTGTCAGCACTACGTCTAGGAGATTAGGTATAATGAAACTGACTTCAACTCTGCAAATTAGATGAGTAACTTTCAATTTCAAATCGGCTTTTGCCTTTCACAAAAGACACTAACTGCCGCACTCACAAACCACAATTAACTTTAATTCTAATTAAGTCACTTTTTAAAATCTATTTATTTCCACTGTCAGAGCAGTTCGTGATTAATTTCGATAATTGATATCTCTACTCACTATCTGCGTATTAAGTAGGTATTAATGGGCTTCGTGAGTCGAAAAAATCGGATTTCAAAAAATGGATTAATGATCATTAACTTTAATTGACGTTTGTAGGTGCGGCAGTAAATCAGGTTGTTTATTTATTCACTTTGTGACCTGCCTATAAACAGCTGCACTACACCGCAGCTCGTTACCTAAAGATTTATTGAGTCTACTAATTTCACTAGCTACAGTGACATTCACACTAAAATACAGCAATGTTAGCATATTGCTGCTTAAAACCTCTCAGGATAAAGAAGATCTGCATACAATATGGTTAGGAAAAAAGCTATGTGTAAATGATGGAATCGAAATAAAGAAAAAAGATTGCTATAAAGAAAGTAAAACTTTAACAAGTATAAATTATAACATCAGTATGCCCGACTGCGAACAAACAAAATGGACTGACTACATTATACATACATAATACGTATAAACATGTATGTATAATATAACTCGTCTCATTAAAACCTTTCATTTGATGTTGATGTTCATGTTTTTGGAAGGAAAAATAATAATTAAGAATAGCCTATGTCACTCCCACAACTACGACGAAGCTAACGATTTCTAATAACTCAAAATCCATCTAGCCCTTTGTAGGCCGTGCCAAAAAAATAAACAACAATACATACTCTCGAAAAGCATAAGCCTCCTCCTGGGGCACTCTGAGAAAAAGTTTTGTCGAAGTTTTTGGAAGCTTAAACACTGGTCTAAGTTTAACCCAGCAGATTAAATATATTATGTTTCTTTTTCTTAAACATACAGCAAAAAATACTATACGTACACTACCTGCCAGTACCAATCTCTTAATTAAAACTTTACAATAAAATCTTCGCGAGGCATTGACATTGACATGTCTAACGCTCTGTCAATCGCGTTGTTTATGGGGGATTGTATGGTCTATTAAGTTCTAAAAACGTAGTGTACACATTGATAATGTTATTTCCGACTGCGCCAGTACATAAATACGTTTACAAGAATACATTTTCAATCAATGAAGAAGAAGAAGAAGAAATACATTTATTTGACCAACACACAAGTTAAATAAAAGATAACAAATTAAAAAAAAAAAAAGCAGCTAGTTGTGTGCAATGCAATAATCCTCACTGCTATTGTAAATATTGATTGTTGATGTCTGTCTGTTTGCCTTTTTTCAACTAAATAGACCGCTCTTAAGGAAATTTGACCATATAATTTCAGGCGGAAGAAGTCGCGTGGAATATAGATGGTCTACAAATATTTTTTTAATAATTTACTGTTATATATTCATTGGTGGTATATTCACATCATCATGCTGAACAGAGGTTTCCTATTACAAGGGAGTGGTTGCAATAATTCCCACGATTGGCACGCGTCTTGGGGATCGCAGTATATATGCTAGGTAATCCAATAGAAAGACGCTACTGTTCGTCTTCTTGTTTTCCCTCAGTCGCCTTATACGACGCCTCGTAGGAGGAAATGGGTGAATGCTATTCTTACCCTACGTGGTTATCATACTTTAAAATTAGGTGAGTGTATATAGAATATGCGTTGTATAATTAGTAAAAAATAAAGAAACGAGAAATCTCTACTTTGCAATACAATTTCGACGGGCCCGTTGGTCTAGTGGTTAGACACCCTGTCCGCTAACCGATGGGTCGTGGGTTCGATTCCCACCAAGTGTCTGGGTGTTATTTATCTATTTAAGTATGTATTTACAAAAAAATAATGTATATAAGTATCAGTTGTCTGGTTTCCATAGTACAGGCTCTGCCTAGTTTGGGATCAGATGACCGTGTGTGGATTGTCCCAGGATATTATTAAATTATTATAATAATTAGCAATAGCAAGGTTTTTTTTTTTTTTTTTTTTCCTTAATGCTGCTACTGTAAGGTAACACCATATAAATTACAATCTAGCCTAAAGACTAATGAGTAATATTAATTTGACCTAAACGAATAAATTAAAATAGTTTAAGAATGTGTCCAATGGCACTTTTCTTATTGTCTCTATTATGATGAAGACACTTTGTTATTGTGTTCTACACTGCACTACACACTGCACTAATTTAATATTTAAACTAACTCAAAAGGTTTTGTCCTTTTCAGTCTTCTCACTATGCCCGTGTTATCGAGGAGCTGGATAGCCTCGATATTCACATGGTGATGAAGCCGATATTGATGAGCTTCAGCATAATCTTTAATAATTTTGGCAACAAGGTCCACTTTAAGGTCCCGATGGAGGTCGTTAATTCTTATGTACCAGGGCGCATTTACAATACCTCTGAGTACTTTGTTCTGGAATCGTTGTATAGTCTCTACGTTACTTTGTTTGGTACAGCCCCACAACTGTATACCATAAGTCCATACTGGCATCAGGACTTGCTTGTATAAAAGTATTTTGTTTTGCACAGACAACACGGAATGTTTTCCAAGAAGCCAGTGAAGTTTCTTGTAGCGAAGGCCTAACTCTTCGCGTTTCTTTTTGACATGAGCCTTCCAGCGAAGCTTTGCGTCAAGTGTCATGCCAAGGTATTTAGCAGTATTCTCATAGGGTATAGGTTGATTATTTATGTATACCGGATGATAATTAGACCTTTTGTTGGTAAAATCAATATGAACAGACTTCGATTCATTTAATTTTATTCGCCACTTTCTTGTCCAATTATAAATGGTATTAACGGCGCTTTGTACATTCTCCACAGCTTCTGCGTGAGTGACCCCTGTAGCCATAATGGCCGTGTCATCAGCGAAGGTTGCGATAGTGTTGTTTTCTAATTCTGGAATATCGCAGGTGTATAATAGATACAGGACCGGACCTAGAACACTTCCTTGTGGTACTCCAGCTTTGATTTGCTTAAGATCAGAATAAGCATCTTCCTGCCTTACTCTGAACATTCTGTCTGTAATGTAGGACTCCAAAATATCGGAGAATTGTTTGGGCAACATTTTCCTTAGTTTATGTATGAGGCCCTGATGCCACACCTTATCGAATGCCTGGGCAACGTCCAGGAAAACTGTGGAGCACACTTTCTTCTCTTCTAATGCTTTTTCAATTATATTTGTAATTCTGTGAACTTGATCTATTGTAGAGTGTCTTTCCCTAAAACCAAACTGATAGTCAGGGATAAGATTTCTAGCTTCTATGATAGGTTTCAAACGCTTCAATAGGATCTTTTCAAATAATTTAGATATTATTGGCAACAGCGATATCGGTCTATATGAAGTTACTTCATAAGGTGGTTTACCAGGTTTTGGTATCATTATAACTTCAGCAACTTTCCACATATCAGGTACGAATTTTAATCTGAACGAAGCATTTATAAGTGTCGTAAGTTTCACTATAGCTTTATGTGGCAGATTACTGAGGATTTCCCCGGTAATGAGATCATAGCCAGGGGATTTTTTCTTGTTTAAATGTTGAATTTCTGTGTGAACCTCTTTTGGTGTCGTGAGTTTTATGTCCATTTCGTCTTGTATTATTTCTTTAAATATGATCTCTTCAGTTTCAAGTTTATTTGGTTGAAATGTGTTTTCCAAATGATTTGCAAATCTGATTGCCTTTTGCTCATTATTTACAGCCCATTTTCCGTTCACTTCTTTTATAGGAGGAATTTGGGTAATGGGTTTTTTTAAGTTTTTTGTAGCTTTCCATAATGAATAATCTGTTGCACGATCACTAGTTAACTGTGTTAGGTAAGTGTGCATAGATTCATCACGGAACTTCTTTATTTCCCTGCTCAACTGCTTCGTAAGATTATTCAGCAGTGTTTTGTCGGGTGGGTATCTGGTTCGTTGCCATCTTTGTCTCTGTCTTCTTTTTTCAGATATAAGATTACGAATTTCCATGGGGTAGTTTCTGGAACTAGATTTAATTTTTAAATCAGGCGTATTTTTCCAAGCACATTGTTGGATATCGCTTATAAATTTTCTTACTTCTAATTCTATTTGCTCTGGTTTCTTTAAAGGAACTTTCAGAATTACTAGGGAGTCCAAATCATGCTTAAAGCTATCCCAATCTGTATTTTTATTGACCAAAGTTGGGAGTCTTTTTCTGTATAATATTTCTTCATTAATGCTAAGTGTAATTGGTGAATGGTCTGAACTCATATCGAAACCCTCTTCAATAGAAAGAAAGTTCGACGAGATGTTTTTGTATATGAAAAAATCGATCAAGTCAGGGATTTTATGTGGGTCAGTGGGCCAATAGGTAGGCTTACCCGTTGATATGACGTCACATTTTATATTTCTGATTGCACCTAAGAGTTCTTTCCCTTTAGTTGTGGTTAGCCTAGATCCCCAGTAGATATTTTTTGCATTAAAATCACCTCCGAGAATGAATCTGTTGCCGAGTTTTTCCAAAAGACTTTCATATTGCGTTGCTTTTATCGAGTACCTTGGTGGGCAGTATATAGCAGATACTGTAACTGGAAAACGTTTTGTTTTGACACATACAGCCACAGCTTGAATTTCACGGTCTTCGTGCTTTAATAACTCATAATGATAAATATTTTCCTTTATTATGACGGCGCTGCCTCCTCTCGCTTTATTGTCCGGGTGCAATGCGTGATATATTTTGTATCCTTTCATTTGTATGTAGGATTCAGTCGTAAAGTGTGATTCGGATATTAGGCACACGTCGATGTTTTCTGTATTTAGGACTACTAGCAGCTCATGTTGATGCTGACGTAGTCCATTAGCATTCCATGCCATAATTTTCAGCGTGTTAACCATCATTTATGCGTAGAACCAGCCAATTTAGTGCTAGCTTCCAATTTCTTGAGCCGTGCGTCAAATGATGTTATGACGCTTAGGATTTTATTTAATTTATCATCTATGTTTGAAGTTTTCTGTGTTTGCTGTGGCTGTGGTTGCGCCTGAATACCTTTGGTTATTTGAGCAAAAGACAGGTTTTTTGTAACAGGCTGGCTCTGTACCTTTTTACTGATATTGATGCTTGGGTTCTGGTGAGTTGGGACTTTGTGTTTCTTAACTGCCTTATTTTTTAAACTTTGCAGTTCTTTTGCTACTATGCATCCCCGATAGCTAGCAGGATGTGCTTCGCCACAGTGGACACATTTTGGCTTAGTGTCTGCGGGTTTATTGCAGTCTTTTGTTAGGTGCTTACCTGTACATTTGACACACCTGGGCTCTTTAGAACAATATTTCTGTGTATGGCCGTATGCTTGACACCTTTTGCACTGGGGGATCAATTTCGACGCTTTGATCGGCTGCATGTCTACTCTGCAACCAAGGATAGACTTGATATTGTAAATTTTGTTAATATCTTCACTCTTACCAAATGATAGCACAAACATGTTAAGAGGTTCTTTAGTCCTCCAATTCAGCTTGTTCGTAGCATCTTCGATCTTGTAACCTTTGGATGTTAGATCTTCGACTATTCTTTTGGGGTTGCATGAGAAATGCAAATTTTTTGCCATTACCCGAACTGGCCGATCCTGTTTGTTATCATAAGAATGCCATTGAGCTTCGCTGTCCAATAGCAACTTTGTAATTGCTCTATACGATTCTTCATTGTTGGCATTAATCTTAACACTGTCTCCGTTTCGCATTTTAATTAAAAATGAGTCGTTGGATACAGTTGTTGTTAAAAAATCGTAGAACTTTTGGTAGTTCTTAACATGTTCTACGATTATAGGAGGCGGCTGAGGAGCCTTTTTAGCTTTCGATGTCTTTTCTTCTTTCTCATTGGAGCTTGCTCCTTGTTGTTGTGGTGAAGGTGTTTGGTTCAGCTTCCTTTTCTTCCGGCTCTGTTGACGAATCCACTCCGTTTCCTTAGCGAGTTCCTCTTCATCAGTCTCATACTGGACTTGTTCAGAGGTCTTCTCAGTCGTGGTCTCTTTAACTGAAGGTGCAGGTTTCTCCTTCTGCTGGTAGTGCTCCAGTTGTCGCTGAAGCTCTTCAATTTGGTGATGTAAGTCTTTAACTAGACTTTGTAACTCCTTACACTCTGCTTGTTGCTCGGTAAAACGTTGATAGAGAAGGTGTTCGGTTTCCGTTTGGAGCCTTACAGTATTTTGCGAAGCCATTTTTATTAAAGTAGAACTTCGCCTTACTAATATTTACGCATTTTAATATTATTATGTTTCACAACATATCGTACCGAAGGTGCGGTATGTAGAAATCTGGGTCATCGCGGCGACCGGTGACGATTACGCGCGACAGTGTTTCTGCTGCGTAAGCGCTTTACCCGAGTACGGACTAGGGCAAAGGCAACGCAGCCGTTCTATACGGATGCTGAACGAACACTGAGCAATAGCAAGGTAATAGATAAAATTAGAGAACATAGGTCTTCTAAAGTCAGTATACATTGAGGAGCTCATACTCAGTTGTATTGACACTGTTCGATAAATGGTCAGTTGGTTAAACAACGCCAGGCAAGATCAGTTCTGAGATGGGTTACCGTTTAGTGGCATTTGAACTAAGAGTCTTCGTGCTTCGTTAAGCACGTATATAGTTAAGTCAAGTTGGAGACCTAAAGGCAGCTTAAAACACAGGCAAAAGGTTGGCCATTATTCATACGACAAAAAAAAATTGGTAATGGAGCAGGCCCTGTAACGAAGTTGTCATTCTACAAAACGGAATGCTAGAGAATATAAAACAATTGTATGGGAATGACATATCTCTTAGCATATTAAAAAAAAATATGGGACAATCCACACACGGTCATCTGATCCCATACTAGGCAGAGCCTGTATTGAAACGTATGTTCTGCTATGGAAACCAGACATAATACATATATACTTTTTTTTTGTAAATACATACTTGTATTGATAAAATATCCAGACACTTAGTGGGAATCGAAGTCACGACCTATTAGGTAGCGGCCAGGGTGTCTAACCACTAGGCCAACAGGTCCGTAAAACAAATTTAAGGAAATGAAGATATGTAATATCCTTACATTTATTTTCTAAGTGAGCAGAACTTATCAAGACATACAGCGTTATACGTAAATTGTTTTAATTATGTTCTCCTTCACAACTCCACCTCTATTCCTAATCTCTTTAGTTCTTCAAATGGCAATAAACGCCAACAATGCTGCGCTCTACTTTCTTAGAGGTCGGATCTCTATGGGATCCTGTTTATCGCATCGAGATGCCCCACGTAATACCACTTAACATGCAACGCATACAATGTTTTACGACCGAGTGCTTCCAACGAAACAAATCGTTGCCCGTTTTGTAGACGCACCTATAAAAATAGTGAAAACGTTTGTTCCCCAGTCTCTACAATGTTGCCGCGACGAATCGGCTTTAAGAAGATTTGAATATTTACTAATTTACCGCTTAATCGCAACAGGCGACGTGATACAATGATTCAAATAAGTACAAATTATAGTCAATACATACAATAAAATGTTATATCAAGTTGTCTCGTCAAAACTTTTCATGTGACAGGAACTCTCGCGGTCACGAACGGTGTTCCACTTTTAGGACGACACTCGCTTGCTCGAGCCGGCCCAAAATACGTGCAGGCGAGGTAAGCGCACGTAAACGTTTTTCTTTTTTTGACGTGGGGGAAATCTTCCAAAGATCCCCGGTAGCTGTGGGGCTCGACCGGGGTATGTGGGATTCGGGGAACGCATGTGTTCAACGCCCACCCCTAGTGTTTAGACTGTACGTACATACATAAATACTTTCGATAAACATAGCCCTCCTTCTGGCGCAGTGGGGCAAAAACCGCAACTATTTCTTGTGCGTTAATATGATTACAATCTTTTTGTGCTCTACATTCTATTAAATAATTACATGCACTTACCTCTTTATATGTGTTAATTAAATCATAATTATACCGTTATTCAATTGCTTTAATTATAGGTATTCGACTTATGGTTGCAAAGGTGTTCGTAATTATCTTTTTTAGAATGATGCGAGCTTTTATAGTGCTCCAGCCTGAAAAGCAACGAGCAATATAATCAACGAGCTGCTGGCTGAGGGCTGGGACCTCCACTCATTCCCACCACTGTTACTCCTGTAAGCCAGGATCTACAGTGGCCATCACTGATGACACCACAGGTTTGATCCTCGGCAATTCCCTGGGAAATACTAAATTGTCTTGGAACCCGCAACAAATTTAATTAAAAAGGTAGCTAGGAGGACTTGGAAATACATGCAGACTCAAGGGCTGTCTGAAAGCCTTATAATATACTCAACAGGGCGATGCAAGCACAAGTCGCATACCACTGACTGTTCAGCACACCGGTATTTTCCCGTATTTTTCCAGCGTTAGTCTCGAATTATTTTACAGCAATTTTACATACATCGCAATAAAGTCAATATTGGGGGTCATCACATTGCAAATTATTACATAGAATTTGTTAGATATTCTATTATTATTTATTTACTAATAAGTTGCTTACTACACTTAAAGTTAGTACTCACCAAAGCGCACAGTAAGCCATATATTTGTAAAAATATTAATAAAAAAACATATACCTATCGATATTTGTATTTTGAGCAATCATAGCGTTAAGCAGTCGTCGGTGCGAAACAAGAGGTCTGCGTGCGCACCAGCGGAGTCGCAAGTATATACTATCTGTTATCGGTAAAAAAACATCGATTGATTACATCGCAGTGAACATCCTTTGTGTCACTACACTTCACTTTAGGTCCCGGATACCGTAAGGAGTTGCATCATCGCCAAGTTTGTCTCAACTACCATCGTAGTGACTTCGAAGTTATATGGCCATGTGCTTCACCGAATACGAACGTATACACGTTTATACGCTTAGAATATGTATAAGTACTGGTACTATAGAATCCTTATTTTCAAGTAAGAACATTAAAATAGATAAAATATTTATGTATTTTGATGTATTTCGACATTTGCGCTTGTGACAGATGAAACCCATCACTAATTGTCACTTACATATCAATATTACTCTTATTGAATGACTTTAAATAGTTTAGTTCACCTGCCTCTTGGAGGAACACCTGCCTACGGTTTGTTTATGGGGACAATAGAGAAACGTGTACTCTATTCTTAATGTATATACTGTATATTTATACGTATATACGTTTTTCCGCGCGACCATCATTGCAGAGTATATGAGTGTAAGTGTATGATAGTAGTCATACATACGTAGCTTACGCGACTAGTCGCATATCGGTGCATCAGTCGCAAGTTGCGTGCACAGACGTAAGCGGGTGCGGTCGGTACTCAGACAAGTTCCACAGGTTGTATGAAACTGGTTTGAATATTCATAAAGTACGCGAGGCAACGGCCGGCTCACTATGCCGATGACATAATGGATCCGAATAGATTTATTGGCTGCATTCGATTTAGACTTTATCGAGAAGCCCGGACCAACTTGTAAATGTTAATTTTATAAGTTGGAAATGTCATGTGTTTATTAATTCTGGTGATTGATGAGTTTGGTTTAATAATTAAACTGTTATATATAGGCGTATATTAACACGCGTAATACAATGCAACAGGTTTGTATAGCAGAGCATCGGAAATATAAAACTTAAGATGCTACGATGATGATCGTAAATCAAAAATGGTTTCGACAGCAGCAATAAAATATTTCACTGCTTCTATCAACAGTATGTTCTAAGAACTTCTATACCTATTCCAATGTCAATCATTGATAACGTCTTCACGATTTATTCCTTATCCTCTTATAATATTATTATGGGTTTCGATATCGAATCGCGAGCATAACGAAGGATTCTAAACTCCTGAGCGCAGCGAGGGAGTGTAGAGTTAACTCCCGAGCACAGCGAGGGAGTTAATACTAGAATCCTGAGTACAGTCAGGGATTTAAGCTCGCCCAAGACAAAGACACCTTTATCCCCGAGGAGAATACACTACTTTTCACACCTACTGCGAGGTAATAAAATACAAATATTTCTAGAATCAAAATAATAATAATATCTTGGGACAAGACACGGCCATCTGATCCCAAACTAGGCAGAGCTTGTACTATGGGAACCAGACAACTGATATTAATTAAATACTTAGTAAAATAACACCCAGACACTTGGTGGGAATTGAACCCACGACCCATCGGGTAGCGGCCAGGGTGTCTAACCACTAGACCAACGAGACTGTCAATAATATCAAAATAATTCACTATGAGTAAGAGATCATTGTATAATAGGTCCTGCTAAACGAATAAGCAATTGAAACGCGATTTATCATGGCTTTAAACTTTGTTGAATCTTAGAACGTTATACATCAAGTGATGCATAATAGTAGGTACTAAACCAGGATTTGCATTATTCTAGAAAAATGAAATACAACACACCATATCCGCAATATTATGAAGTTATTAAAAGTAAAAAAAAAAAAAAAAACGTAGATTAAAAAGTAGATAGGTGATTTAAAATTACCATGTAATTGTTTACCCGTTCAATGACATGCGTATGTATTGTTCTTATGATCACATTTGTATTTCATACATAAGGCAACACAAACTACAGGTTGACATCCATATATCAACCTACATTATACACTGTCACTCTGTTGGTACGCCTGCACTGGTGTCATTGTGTCCACTGGTGATTGTCAAGTACGTATATTTGGATGATTTATATACTTACATGCAATGATATTATAAAGTAAAAAGCGGTAGATAGGTTATAGGCGATCCGAAAGTGGCGGGAAAAGGTGAGCTAACACAACTTGAATCAGTAGCACACCACCCACGGAATCGTCGACAGTGTCACTTCATTTAATTTTGTTGAATAATCGCATCAAAACAATCGAAAATATTATTATGTAAAATTATCAAAATACACAACCAATTTTTCTGGAAATCAATGAGTTCCATTTCATTAGTTAGTATAAATTGATTCTGTGTCACTTTAAATCGTCGATTGCTTAGTAGGCAACGAATCTATTACTCAAAATATCATTGCTTACATGTTTACAAATTCTATGAAGTGTCGTACATAGATTTAAAAACTAGCGCTGTCTATTTTGAAAACAAGATACCGCTATGAAAATATGTTTAGTAGTTCTTGAGGTTTACAATTAACACAAATACACAACACAACATCTTATAACACGCTTGTATTGTCTTTAAAAATATTTTAATTTATTAATGTTTCTATAAGCGAATTTAGAACGAAACGGAGATGGCTGCATAATAAATACTATTAAGGATGTCACTGAGTTTTTGGTTTAGAACCTACATAAGTAATACCCATCACGCAAAACTTAGATGTAGGCATATTTATTTATTATTTATTCCGTACTTACCTACCTATTACATTATCTGCTGCGATGTTGCGGCAACCGAAACCGATAACCGATCACATAATCTAGATGTCATGTTAAAACGCTCTAACTGAAGCTGTTATCAAAAACTTAAAAGAAGGCATACTTATACATTGAGGCAAAAACAAACAAAGTTAAAATGGGTGGAGCCGAGTTTACTTTTTGCGTCATTACATCAAATTAATTAAAAAATAATTAATTACCGCATCTGGCGAGCTCGTATTTCCTCGCTCCACGTCATGTACGACCGGTTTCGCAATAAAAATAATGCGCGGGCACATGAGTCATGCGCACGTTCGTGGACTGCATGGCACTATGAACGAACGAATTTCGGACATTACAAATTATTATACCTTTATCAAGATCACGGACGCAATGCCAACGTGTAAAGTTTTAATTGCAAGCAATTTACGGCACGCGGTGTCATTTTATCAAGAAATATGATTGGAATGCCAAATTTATTTAAATTCTTAAAGGACCATGCCCATTTGTGCCCCAGAAATGCCCAGATAAAGTATGTTACAAGATTGCTCACATAAATAAAAACTAGAATTATGTTGTTAATTTTAAATCATATGAAGCACTGGATAAAAAAAATAAGTTGGTGTTAGCGTACCTGCTGTGAAATATCACAACCAACTTCAATAATATTTAAATTATTTTATACTTTTTAGTGTTATTGAAGTCGATTCAATTTTTTTTTTAATATTTTATAGAAGACGGTAAAATGAACTAGGTAGGTTATGACATCATTATGATTTCACATTATCGTCTACATACTTTTACATAATTCATGTTTCTTCAGAAACTCAGAAACAATTTATCCGATCGTAATGAAATTTGCATGGAATCATCATAGTAGTTTACTCTCTTGAATAAAAAAAGAATCATCGAAATCGGTTCATATTTATCAGAGAAATGTAAAGGAGAACATCAGTTTTATGGTTTTTACCAGATAAATTCCTCCATATCATTCATGGTCCTCCAGGAAGTTCTTATCCGGTTGTGATAAAATTCATACAGATTCATTACAGTGGTTTCTTCTTTCGAATAAAAAAAGAATTATTGAAATTGGTAAATATTTGCCAGAGTTATGACCATTTTTGTCCTTAAAAGGCGACATAAAGTCATCTATATAGGCTTTCCTGCAGCTTTCCTGCGCAGTCAACATTCTTGTTTTTTCAGGAACTACTTATTACTAAGCAATATTTTTTTATGGGATCCAATTAACGGATTAATGAATGGATGGAAGAAAGATTTTTCAAATCGGTTCATAATTGCCAGAGTTAGATAGATAGATATACAATTCTTTATTGCGCACAAACAAACAGATACAAAAATAATAAGACACAAATTAATAAAACATGCAACAATGGGCGGCCTTATCGCTAAAAGCGATCTCTTCCAGGCAACCTTTATGGCAGACTTTACGGCGGACCTCATATCATCTACATCACTGGTGATTCTTCCATTTTCAGGTCCAGCGAGGACTGGCGTACTAATCACTATATTTTTTGTGATAGACACAGGCAAATCTACGGTTTAACCTAACCCTGTACCATGCCCCAGATAAGCATGCCAACGTTTTGATCATGAAGAACTCTGGAATAACTTCAACATAAACTCCTACCACTTTATGGGTCTGATGAAGAATCCAATTGGCCTTAAATCATTTGAAAAGCTTCTACAAATAATAGTCTCAACACTCAAGGAATTTAATAATTCATTGACATCTTTCAGTTTTTTTTTTTGACGCAGGGAAAATCTTCCAAAGATCGGGAGTTGTGGGGCTCGAATAACCCCACATACCCCGGTATGTGGGATTCTTACCCACTAAAACCACCTCGGCTGTCACATCGGCACATGAGGGGGGACCCCAGGGCTCTCCGGTGGGATCTGCACCAGGGGCCCCTCAGTGCCTTGCCTTTGAGCCCGCCGCCGGGGGGCGCATTGTAGCCCCCCGGGAACCAGTCACGGTGCTCACGGGGACGGGAGTCGCAACCCCGCCGCCATCCTCCTCGGAGTCGCCGCCGTACTCAATGGACGTTCAAAGAGCCCACACCCCGAACGACGAGCGACTCCGAAGGGGACTTCTTTCAGCTAGCTTAACTCTCATAGTTAATTTACCATTAATTTATTTTTTAACATTCGACTAGTCAACTTTGTATACAGCTAGCAAGGTCATCCGATAGATAGTCACTGACTCTCTACACCAAACCCAAGAAAGGAGAGATAGAGACTATGATAAAAAAACCTGTACTGTAATTCAAAGATTCAAGACACAAATGAAGTTCTGAGATAAAAAAATGTTATAAAATGCATTCTTTTGTGTTACATAGTTTATATAGAATCATTTTTTTTTACTAAGAATTATTGTAAGCCAAAATCATGTCCACAATCACAATTCAGTTTTCAATAGAAAAATGAAAACAGCGCATACTAATAATATTGTAAGTCGCATATAATATTGTAAGTCGTAATAAGTTGTTTGAGCTATTACTCAGTAGCTGTCGCGACAGGTTATTCGAGTTCGTTTCCCTACCGGACGCGAAACGAGTATGTTTAGGGTTCAGCCATGTTTAAGCGGCAAAACGGAAGACCACTTACTTTTTTTAAGTTAAGTTACAGATTTTAGCTAATTTTAAGCGACCGGACTAAGCAATTTGCATCTTTATTTATAATAAGAACATCTAAGGATTCGGTTTTTTCGCCGGATTTTAATACGGGTGTCTTGAAGTCTAGAGTGAATAGGCTTTTAATAAGCTTGCTTTACCATCCTAGATTGCGTCGCCGCTTATCTCTTAAAGGTATAAAAAATATATTTTAAAGGTGTAAATATCTTACATACTAGTGCATAGGTAGTAAACTTCTAATATCATCGATTACACTATTATACTTTATTGTAATAATCGAATTCATAATTCGTAATTCGAATAATTATAAAAAAAATATTTTCAATGAGGTCACTTACGAATTACTCAAACATTTTTTTCTGTGCCTACTGTGATCACCGAATCAAATCAGTGTCAATATATCAAACACTGCTACTAACCGTCCAGATAGGTACCAGCGCAGTGTCAGATATTCATGCCGCCAAGCAGTAAACATTGTGTGAAGGGCACTGTAGCTGGTGCAATTACCGGAGTTTACCGGACACAATATCTAATGTCTTTAGGGTTGGCCACGCGCTAGTATCAAACTTCTGTTATTGCTAGCATTCATAGGCTGCGGTGACTGCTTACCATCACCCGGGCCAATGTTTGATTGCCATCTAAGAAATATCTTCTAAAAATAACATCAGTTTTTAATAACATGACATTAGTCGTAATTTAGACCTTTAACCTTTAGATGTGTTGTTTGGTAAACCAAAATTATTAAACATTCTGTTGAAGTACTAAAGTACTTCAACACAATGTTTAGTAATTTCACAGTGATCTACTGAAATACATTCACTACATCTCTAGGTCAATAAGTTTAGCCTTTGTGAGTCCGATTGTCGTGCTTGAAATAGTATCACTATATTGATCAGGGTTGCCAGATATCTGCTAACTCAATTCGCCTAATTTTGCCTACCGAGTAGCCTAAATCGCCCAATATATTTTTTCTTGACAAATAGCCTATTTTGTATAGTATATTTAGCCGAAAATAGAGAGCACACTGAAAAAAAAAACATGTAACCGTCTCTGTCATACAGCGAGTTGGAATGAGTAACTTAAATTGACACAAGCTCGCTTTTTCGAGCTTTTCGGGAACTTTGCACCTCGCTAGTTTAGAACGTGTTCGCCTAAAGGTGCAAGTTACTCGACCGGGTAAGTAGTAGGTATTTTCGGGATTGGAACATTTCCGAGGTTTGTGAATACAGACCCTAGATACGTGACATTGTGGCAGTTCTAGGCAAGGATAGGTTTTTTTTAAGGACCACCCACACACGGTCATCTAATCTCAAACTAGTCAGAACCTGTACTATGGAAACCAGAAAACTGATTATATAAGAATACTTATATACTTACTTACTTTTTTTTTGTAAATTCATACTTATATGCATAAAATACCCAGAAACTTGGTGGGAATCAAACCCATGACCTATTGGCTAGCGGCCAGGCTGTCTAACCAGTAGACCAACAGGCCTGTCAATTGCATAGAAGATAGCAAGTAGTATGGAAAGAACCTGAGGATTCCTCAGACTTCTTTCCTCAGTGACGAAAGAACGTTGGATTTGCATATTACGTTTCGTCTAAGCATACAAATAACAAGAAATTATTTAATTTTGAGGTAATCCTGAAGTAGCCTAAAGCGCCCGTTCCTTTTTTCCTAGGTAGCCTAAATGGCTACTGGTAGCCGATTGGATTTTTTGGTCGCCATTTGACCCCCAAGATAGCCTAAATGGCGATAAATCGCCTAATCTGGCAGCCCTGATATTGATTAACATATTAAACTATCTAATTAGGTCTTTAACCTGCGATTCGAAATTCAAATCGCTTTTGTAAAGACCAGGCAACATTTCGTTTGAAGAATATTATTAAATAGCATTCCGATAGCATATTAAACAACTATTATTTTAATAAATTATGCTATTTTGTTAACACGTTATTTAGGGCTGTCAATCTCACATTTGGCGAAATTCAAACTCGTCGAAGAGTATCTGCTAACAAGGAAAAGGCAAACCACGGTATTTCGCAGGAACAGAGAAAATGAACTCAGCTATTAGAGCGAGTATATACTTATGTGACAAGCAACCCATCACTCAAATGTCATAGGTGTTTAAATTATTATGAACCTAACATTGCTAAACGGGGGTGAAAAGCCGCTAATGACTGTCCCATGACTCTATTAGTGTGAGGATAATGAGAGCGAGGATTGGAGCTGTGGCAGCCCTAAATACCGCTTAACATGTTCCAGTAAAAATACACGCTGGGAACGTCCTGTGATTAACTCCCGCTATTTAGCCGGCTAACAAGTGCGGCTGTGTTTAGTACAAGAGGCCGTAACGGAGATCTTATACTTATCTACAGTCACGAGATCAGTAGCCCGATTCTCGTAATATCAAACAGTCCAAATTTCGTTGACGTTTTATTGTCGTTCGATCGAAGTCCTATCCAAAATCGGTATTCTCGTATACCATATACGTAGTTCAATAGGACTTCAACTCAATTGGATCGAAACTACACGATTAGTCAACGATTCATTGTTCTGTACGTTTTGCTATTCCCTGATAGATGTCGCCCTAATACATTTTTGGTCTTGGTAGGAATCTTGTGAGATGAGTTAAGAGTTTAGGGTTCGGGAAACTAGGGGTTAATTAGTTTCAAATCCCTCCACAGACATATTAATTGTATATTAATTAAAAGACGTGTTTTTCTCTATTTATTAGTTTATTCTATCTCTCTTACTCTAACTATATTTACCTTAAAACCATCTCGCTCACACTATCTTCTAATTACTCTTCACTCACAGCGTACGATCATATTTTCGTCTCACTCACTCTCAGCTGTCGTCACAGCTGAGAGTGAGTGAGACGAAATCATGCTTGCTTAGTGCTACATCCAATATCTTTAACATGCTTGGTCGCGTTCCATAACCCATATCTTACCTACTTATTTATATTTCGCCATAACGGCCTTATTTTTTAATTTCTTGCTGTGCAGACGAATTTAATAGTAAATACGTAAGTCAGTGGCTCATTTTAAAGTTATTTTATTACTTTGACTCGCACCACAAGAATAAGAAAATCAAAAATCGTCTCAATTAACCAACGTATGTTCAACGACTCTTAAATCGTGGAATTAGACGCTTACTCGTTGGCATCCGATCGGTAGTAACGTCATTTTCATACGAGAATACCATTTAGTCAACGTTCTAAAACGATTTAACGACGAATATTATACCAGAATACGCTCCAACGATAGTTCAATCGAACGATTTTTAAATCGTTGCCGTTGAAGTAAAATCGACGGACGCGAATACGAAAAGTGTTTCAACGACTAAGTCGCTACGTTAACGTTATTGTTTTGATTACGAAAATCGGGCTACTGTTTAAAAATTAATAAAAAATTGGTGCGGTTGTATTGTATACAATTAATATATTGAATTTTGACACTTGCCTTTTGATAAAGTCTAAATCTTGACATACGAGTGTGAGTATGACGCCACTATGACGTAGCATTTCACATTTTTGTATGGAGAATTGACGTTTCAGTGTTGAAAACTACGTCATACTCCACTCCGATCTGTCAAGACTGCAATTCGTGCTTGGCCTGCAGTAGAGCCAATTTAACAGATCACATTTTGACACTTCATCAAAATTTAACAACGTAACCTTGTAGCGGCGGGAATAAAGTATTATTAACTTTTTCGAAGTTATAACTGCACAATTACTTAACTTTTTTCATTTACGATTACATATTTATTGTAATAATGACAAAAGAAACAGACAGAACAAGCAAACTGACAGATGTCAAATGTGATCTATAAAATTGGCCCTACAGTACTGTATCTTAACCTTTTGATTATCACTCATTATCATTAAAAAATGTAAACGGAATAATAGAGACAAAATTACAACCGAAAATTGTAATATATTTTTTTTAACTACATAAAGGTTTTGCTTTTATAAACCCTGAGACTGTAATCAAAAACCAACTGTCGATACGTATTTTAGTCTTTGAAAACATTATTTCATTTTAATTTATTATATGGTGATGGGCACTGTAGCTATTGATATTACCAAGATAAAAAGACTAAGGCCAGGCCCAAGTGCACCGCCAAAAAGACGTCTGTCATCTATTTTTCAGAATCGAAAAAATGAAATCTATTTTTCAGAATTGATAATCTATTTTACACTACCACCTTAACCCCGGTTATGGGCCCTTAACAGTCCATTATCTTAACCTAGCTCGACCCCCCCAGTCACCGGTAAGGACTGTTAAGTAGTTAAATAGATAATCGATTCTGAAAAATAGATAACGGACGTATTTTTGTCTGTGCACTTGGGCCTTAATAACTAATGTCTCAGGTGACGAGCAGAACAGTTGTCTACAGTCAGACGGGTCGCTCAACATCAGGCACACGAAACGTTGACACTAAGTTGAATAAAAAAAAATAAACGCAAGAACATTAACCTGCGATACAACTTATTTATATAATGAAAAAAAAAACTTAGCGCGGTGTTCATACAACAGTTTAAGTCAAAATAAAATGATAATCATTTGAAAATCTTTAGTCACGGTTGTCCGCACATCTGACAACGTTACTAGCGACTTTGTCGGTTAAGTCTAAGACCAAATATAAAGGACAGTGCACACTGCCCGTAAGTCGTAATAGTTTTTTGAACCAACGGCAGAGCTCAGCCATTTTGCCCAAGCGTAGACCGACAGGATGCTATTTTTTTTTAATTCCGCTGTTATGTATTAAACTAGTCATTATAGTGGAAACATGAGTACGCGGGAAACATTTATTAGGCTCTCTTATGTCACCGCTACGCAAATATGGCGGATATAGACTGTCAAAAAGTGGATACCGCTAAGATATTTTATTAGGTTTTTTTTTGATCACAGAACAGTTGTATAATATTAAAGCTAATAATTTAACATTGTAGCTTCCTATCTTATTATTATGATTTATTGTGCATCTATCAATTATTAAACTTATAATATAAATCTAAATACGGTTCAAGCTGTTCGTTTGTGAAATCCGTTATCTGTTTCAATAAGAAGTGATCAATCCTTGCCCTCTTCAATATTGATATTGTCTATAAATTCTTGGAAGACTGAATCTTTAAGATAGTTTATTTTTAAATTTTATACTACTTTACAATGAATATACGAAAAATATAACAGTCCCTAAATGCATCTTTTCCGTAAAATTTTATTTGCATTGAAATTTAATTCGTAGGTCTTTCAAAAATGTTTAGTAAAAATATATATCGGTATCTGAGAAAGAATAAATGATTACGTACCGGTTATTTTATACATATTTTATGTTATTACTGAAGTGTTAAAATAATGACTAATAATTTTATATATGGCACGCGCAGGTGCTTCGAACTTTAGATAATTATACTGGATTTTGACTTCGTTTGTATTCCCCGGCGGAAATAGACAATTTATATTTATACCGGTCTAATTATATATACCGGTCTCATATACTTTTAACGTCAGTCAAATTATTTGTAAATAATTTACTGCTAGTACTTATAATTACTCTTCGAATAAACGCTGGTTACTACGAATAATTTAATTTGTTTTATTTTACATGATATTACTTTATAAAAAAAAATTGACTTGGTATACACCAGTTCAGCCGATAAAATTTGGTAGCTGTAGTTTTTTTTTTGGTTATTTTTTTGGTAAGTGACTCAGGGTCAAAGGTCACAACCGTGTACCTATCCACCATCAACAAGAGATGACAACGCGGTATGTATCTAACCACTCCATATGCAGTAAAACCTGTCCTTTCGTCTGATTGTATAGGTACTTATATGAGTATAACACAAACTAGTCGGAAATGTTATTTCAGTTTTTTTTTGTCGATATTATGTGTCATAAACCGATTTCAATTGGCGTCATTATTTAAAAGACCAAAGAGAAAATGGCAGGACGAATTAGACCTCTTCTCGGACAATACTTGGCCAGAGATGACAGTCAATTGAGTTGTATGGAAGAGTGAGAGAGAGGCCTTTGCTCAGTGGGATACACTACCAGTAACAAAAAAACATTAGTATATTCTTAAAAAAAATAGGCTCCAAATGCACAAAAGAAAGAATGTTTATTTAGCCTCTATACAATTTAATAATTGAGGCATCTTGGGTAAAAAAAATGGAATATTCTAAATTCAAATATATTCGTGCACATTCCAGCCACGTATACCAGGCCATTTTACCAAAATTGCCACAAACCTCAATAAAACTAACGCACTCCGCGCGTAATATGGCCTCTAATGAAGTGAAACATTAGCGTTTTTGGGGAACGCGTTGCTTGGCCGACTGCACGTAATGTTAATGGCCCCCGGAGAAGGCGAGGCGTGAGAATAACCGCTAACAGACACATTACTGATTATCTACAGAGCGTTAATGTCCGTTCACATTTTGTTTTTACCCACAATTAATTTTGAATAAACTTTTAAAAGTGTTATCGGACGCTTTCATCTTTAAGAATTATTGTTTTAAGACAGCTCGTAAAAGCTGTAATGTGCAAATTTAATCGGTTAAATGCCTATCTAGTATTGCTTTTTCATATTAACTTGCTCATGGAAGGTAAAAATATTGGTAAAAATACTTGAATAACCAAATGATATTGTATCGAACTAACGGATCTTAATCATTTCCACTCAGTAAACATAAATTAAAGTTACTTTAATAATGTCTTTTACTTACGCGAAAATTATTTAGAATGCTTTGCAGCACCCATGGTCACGGGAGGACTGAGATGTTGAACGTCCTTATGTCAAATCCGTAAAAGTAGTTTGATTTCAATGTTACTTTAATCTATTTCTACTGAAAATTATTTTTAATAAGTATATGAAAATGGGCTTAGAATAGAACTGTTAATAGATGGGATATTGTAAGGTTATTGTGTGAAACAAACAATTCTCTTTAAAAAAAAAAGAAATATTCTCCTCCACGTCGAAATATAAACGTCAAATATGCTCAATCTGAAATAAATTCGCTCTTAGTTTTAATGTCAATAATTATGTTTAAGAACTTCGCGTCACAAGTCACTAACAATATCAACATTTCAAGACAGTAAGATATAACATCTAAGTACAAAACGAGCCGCGTCGGTCTAACCGTCCGGAAACCGTGAACTTGGCGGGCCCGCCTAGCCGGTCGGCCGCACCGGCTTGACAGGGACAACTCGCCGGTTTCCAAACGGAATAGACAATTTCGAACGTCCGTCGCCCATCCGCCGATGTCTATCCGATGTAGTATCTCGGGCATTGGTGCGAATAAATATAAAGGTAAGTAATATAAAGGGTATGATTAGAATTTTTGAGGCGCTCACAGCCAGTTGTAACCACAGTTCGGTAAACTATCAGTTTGTTAAGAAACATCAGGCAAGGCCAGTCCTTAGATGGGTGGCTGTTTAGTTATATTTGAACTGATCGTCTCCGTGCTTCGGAGGGCACGTTAGAAGTAGGTTCCAGCTAGACAGCAGTCATTAAGCTAAGCCAGAGGCCTCAGGGTAGCTTGAACAACTTTGATACCAAGTTGGCCACTAACCATACGACAAAAAAAATAAAAACAAAGTTTTTCACATTCTTCTTCTTTATCTTGTCCCGTTATTTAAAGTCGGCCTTCCTTGTTCGTAGACGACAGGACAGTCTGTCCTAGGTTGTCTGAGTGCTCGCTCTAAAGCATAGGTAACTCTTTGAGGTAACGGTTGTCCACAAGGGCGTCCAATAGCCGGCCGCCCTTTGCCCTTCTTTTTGTCCGGAATTGTCCTAAATGGCCAAAGTATTTTTGACAGCGTATTATTTATCCCACCTCGTAACATGTCTGACCCACTTCAATTGACCCTCGACCATCTTTGGCGTAATGGGAGTTACTTTAAAAAAACAACATTTTCATACTATCCCCTTATCCTGGAACAAGAAACACAGGGATATCTGATCCCAAACTAAACACAGCGTAGGTACATATATACTGTAGTACTAGATATCTAATAAAACTTTATATTTTATATATAGACTTATAGACACGTTCTGTGTGCTTTAACATGTCAGTTCATCTTGGATAGGAATTGCGTAATTTCGATTTCCATTGATGAACCGCTGCTCCAACGGGCCCGTCAACACTAATAAATCTATTCTCCTTTTTCTCCTGTCGATATGATATGAATACTACAAAAGAATTATTCATAATATTGTTGTGAAAAGATTGGTCAATCAACTAAATCACAGCTGATTGTCCAGGGTGTGTCAGGCGATCATATGGTATTATTCATCGATTTATTATTTCGTAATAGATTATATTATTCGTCGTAGATTTATTATTCGTAATACACATAAATAATAATTTATAGAACGCGCGTGTTCTTAATTCGAACTCTTAATTCAAAATATCTAATTATTAATTTGAACCTTGTTTTGTATTGCTTAAGTTTTAATTTTAATCTCCTACATGCAACTGCTACCATATTTTTCGATGTCATTTTTTTCATGATTATTATACTAGAATAAATAATAGACCAAGTTTATAATTACTCCATTCTCCGCGCATACCACTAATAATATATTGCACAGTTGTTCCTTAGATCAAGTTTTATTTTTATTTTATTGCTGTAGAAAGATGATAACCTTCTCTACCATGAGAGTTCAAGAGGTTTAGGCTGTAAACCAGTCAAGCGGGCCAAATGCGGTTTGGTAGGTCAGACACACCTTTCAAATAAATTGTAAGCTTGCTAGAAAGCAGGGTTGGCAAATCTTAAGATATTTAGGTACGTGCCATTTCTATCAAAATAGTTTTATATTTGTTTAAAAGCGCTACTTTTACTGTCGCCAATATTCGTCGCAGATATTTTTTTATTGCATAAATTATTTAGTTCATACGTAGTTTGATGTACGAAAAATATTTTTTTATTTTTCGTTTCTATTATTGTTTCATAGCAAATGCCTACTTAAATATTATTCCTAACAATTATAAAAAAATATGCTAATGAATGCTTGACACTTGACGAAACATAAATTAATGTTGGACGTTGAATTGTATATAATATTCCCTGTTTTTCTTTACAGGGTTGAACCCTCCGGTCAACCATCACTCCTGTGTTCATACATTAATTTATTAATCCGATTTTAATATTGTAAAGAAAAACAGGTTATATGCAAGTTCATGATTCAATAACCGCAAACATTGTATCGGTTTTCACACGAATGTATGATTACAATTAAAATTACGACATTTATGTGTGGGCAGCTTAATTGGCGTGAGCCAAAGTTTCTTTTTTTTATTCGAACGACTCGACCTTCCTTGCCAGCAATAAAATTCAATACGTAATCATTAATTTGTTTCTGGTATTATTGGAAAACCAAAAATAGGAAATTGGTAATTCTGTATTCATAAGTTTTGTATTAATCAAATAAGTTTTTAAGAATCGCATTTCAGCGTTACGTACTTATTTTACATGGATTTTCTAAATAAGGGACTTGCATGATATTTAGAACGGAAGAAATAAGCATTATAAAAAAAAAATTGTAAAAATTTAAGGTTTTTGAAAAGTCAACTACTTACATTGGACTAATAAATTTTATTTGTGCATATTTTTACTTACCTAACCTAACACTATACCTAACACTATACCTAACACTATACCTAACACTATACCTAGTAATAGTATACAGATAGGTAAGTAAAAATATGCACAAATAAAATTTCTTAGTTGCTAATCAATAGTTGACTTTTCAAAAACCTTATATTTCTACAACTACGTTTTTTTCAAGATCATGCTAATTTTATCATTTTACTTATCACCAAGCACGGTGACATCTTATTGTTTTCCTTTCATATTTTAAAACTATATTCACACTAGAAATCGCTAAATCAATATAATTTTGGAAGCAATTATCAAACCGCAGAACGTACACTAATAGGCACCGATAACGGTATTTAATCAATAAAACAAATACAAAAACACAGTTGGGAGTCGGTTACTTTTGTTTGTCAAAATTTATGGTTTACAACCGTTTACCTACCGCATAATTACGGGACGATGTGTCTCTAGAATGTTTTGTTTTTATACAATTTGCGTTTATATTTTTTTATCAACTATAGATTTTTTTATTATTCTTTAATTGCGCTGAATTCTCACTTTCGTATTTTTTTTCGTATAGTTAGTGGCCAACCTGGGGCCTGGGGCATGACCTGTCTTACAAATGTGTACCATGAGCGCACTAAGTCATCATCATTCTCCTTACCTTATCCCATCAACTGGGGTCGGCGCAATATGTTTTATCCTTCCATTCATCTCTATTTGCAGTCATTTCCACACTCACTCCAGCTACTTTCATATAATTCATCCATCTCTTCTTCGGCCTTCCGCGCGCTCTATATCCATCCACATTCAAGCTCATCATTCTTCTCGTGACATGCGTCTCCTCTCTCCTCAATACATGCCCAAACCAAGATAGCCTCCGACTCCGAATTTCATCGGTGACAGGCGCTACTTTCATACTCCCTCTTACATACACATTCCTCACCTTATCCAATCGCGTCACTCCACACATCCATCTTAACATTCTCATCTCGGCAGAACGCAGCAGAGCGCACTAATTAGTGTGACAATAATATTGTCACGTGACCACTCACCTGTTTGGGTGACGTCATAGCTGGGTGGCCTGCTAATTAGTGCGCTCATGGTAAGTACACAGGTCACTTCGTAACTGCCCTGCTATAAGATTTCACGGTAAGGCCCCTGGTTTCAGAGTTGATCAAGCTTAAGTATTTTTTTTTTTGGGACTGATAGACGCTGTTGGCCGCAGATGGCCATTACAGCTTCACCGTACAATAGGAGGCGAGCGCTTATAGCACTCTAGCCTTAACGGCAGAAGTAGCGACGAGCTCAAGGGCACCTCAGGGAGGCACGGCCTCGGCTTGGGCTGTCGCTTAAGAGAGGGCTGAGTTTACCACCGGTTCACAACGCGCCCCCACTGAGAAGAACCGGCAAGAAACTCAGTGGGGTGATGCACGTCGTTGAGGTCGCATGCGTACGACCCTTCGGCCTCGCCGGCGAGACCGGTGTCTGATAGCTAGTGTAGCATACGGTTGTCGGGGCTGGTAAGCTTAGGTCTCTAACTTTGCTTAAAGACTGCTGTCTAGATGACTAGAACCGGAACTGACTTTTTATGTACCTTCTGAAGCAAGGAGGCGCATAGTTCAAATGCCACTAAACGGTCACCCATCTATTCACTGACCTTGCCTGACGTTGCGTAACCAACAAATCGTTTACCGAACAATAATTTCAAGTGGCTATGAGCGCCTCGTAATATATGACATATGTAAATGAAAATGTTTCATATACAAGGTGTAAGGGACTACGTACCGTAAACTTTTTTATATTATTTCTCATATTGTCCGTTACAACATTACAGAAACCATTTATATGGAAAATGACAAATGACTAACTTGTTAATTTTTGAGCATGTAATGAATACGTGCGGAATAATATTTATTTTTCAAATTACATTGCTAATTTCAATCAAGCCGCCTTCCAAACGTGGAGATTATGGCAACCCCTCCCTTCTAAGGGACCTTTCAGTTCGGTTCGGTTCAGCAGTTGACTTTTCGACTGCTAATTTTGCACAAATAAGTAATTTATTGTTTTTAAATTGATAATAGGCTTTATTATTATACCAATGATGACGTTATCCTAATTTTATTAAATAAGCGGCATTTTTTTTTTGGAAATTCATGACAAAGCTGATGAAAATTTTCAACACTATAATATTCACAATCGTGTACTGGATCCCTGGTATCGGTTTTCGGTACGATGTCCATTACACCCCGTATGTAGTTTATTAATAAAGTATTATTGCAGGGCAAAGACCTTCGGTACCATTCATTACTGAAGTGGCTCTTTAAAGTAGTTCAATTGTTACTAGGAAAATAATATCATTAGCACTGTTTCCCACGTGTTTACGACATACAGGTGCGCAAGCGCATAAAAATGCAGGCGGGTCGTGTCGTGAACTCTGCTCCTCTTTCGACGACTACGAAGTCGACAACACACTTACCGAGGACCGCGTATGTGTGTGTGCTTTAAGTATTTTTTTATTGACTTATGTAAATTCACTAGTTGATGTTTCAGTTTTCTTATAAAAGTGTTCGAATGTATTTTGATACACGATTTGAATGGGTATCTCTAAATAGTATTAAACAATGCGCTACACGTGTGTACATTTATTCGCTTCTTAAAAACATTTTCTTCTGGAATGTTTATACTTTATACTAATGTGTAAGTATGTATAATATTTATGAATACTTCTTTTTGATTTTTAAAGTAAGAGACCTGTCGTCAGTAGATAGATATAAGTACTTACCAGTGCTATTGTTGTATGTTGCACACTCAATTCTGTAACAAAAAAAATATATTTTAAAATAGGTGCAAAAGAATGAAAATTGTTTCTCGAAACTGGTTGCGAATCTGCAATGGGCAACCGAAAGGGAATCAGTGGAAGTATTTACATCATTCTGTATTGCATTCATATTCATTAACATAGTTTCATACATACAAACTATTACGCTATGTACTCTCGCGATCACGAACGGTGTACCACCTTTAGGAAGACGATCGCTTGCACGAGCCGACCTTAAATACGTACGGGCGAAGTAAGCGCACGTAATGTTGTTCAAACGATTTTGATTGAAAACTGGTACACCGTTCGTGTCCGCAATAGTACGTGGTGGAGATACATCAGCGCAGTGAGGCTTGCGTGTGCGCCGAATCACGCGCGCGTTTGGAAACTTCACAATTATAAAACCGTTGGATTAGACTTTCACCGCGCGAACGGAATCAGTTCACAGTAACATTTTCTGTAATATATATTTATATAGAGTGCAATCATTGTAGAAAGTCGTATTTGTGTCATGCTGATATAAATAAATGTTATACTCTCTACTGGGTAGGTAAATTGATTTAAAATTACCTCCATTTGGGTCTCGAATAAAAGATGTTTTCATTCTATGATTGCTGTGTTTAGAAGACACAAAATAAATGAATAAGACCCATGCATAGAGTTTATATATTAAGCATAGAGTACGCGTTTGTCTATGGTCCCCTTAAACAAATCGTGGGCAGGTTTTCCTCCGAGAGGCAGGTGAACTGGACTATTAGTAGTATTATAGAGCGTCCAACCGTTTATTTTCTTTTTGACAGCACCAATAGAACGTAACTGCGTCATGTTACGCAAAAGTTCACTTATAAAAGTTCACTTACAGTGAACTTTTAAAAGCGAACTTCATTTTAAGTGAACTTTTGCGTAACATGACGCAGTTACGTTCTATTGATGCTGTCAAAAAGAAAATAAACGGTTGGACGCTCTATAGTAGTTTGATTTCAATGTGTAATATTCGCGTAAGTAAAAGACAACATTATGTGAACTATTTAAAGTTATATTATACGAGTTATATTGATATGAAAGTGACCAGTAATGATGGGTTTGATCTATGACAAGCGCAAATGTCTATAAAAACAGCTGACGGCATAGTACCTATTGTCGTACCTGCTACTTATGTATTTTGATGCATTTACTCGTGCCTACGTGTTCATACTTGAAAAAATCGTTTATAGTACTTGTACTTATATGTTTAAAGTTCAAAGAAAGACAGAAAGGAAATACACTTTATTTCACACATAGCTTAAAACAATCACTTACTAACTAGGTAGGTACTATAATCAAATGCACGCCGATTGTGTGAAATAGGGCCAACCATGCCGTAACACCGCGCTGGTTCTCAGTGGCTCAGCTCCAAGTGACCCCACGAATGTTTAAGTAATTAAAGACACTAAGAAGCAGCATAATAAAATTATCTGGCCATCAATCATGATCAGCAGCAGACGGAAGTCCACTGCTAAACAAAAGCCTATGTGTGTGGCGGGTCACCCCCTTCCCTCCAATATGGTTGAGGGGAGTGATGGCTGCTGTTCGAGTCAACTCGTGCGCGGGTGCTGCTTGGGGGGACTGGTCCGACTACTATCCCTTTGGCATTTTAGTTTGTTGTATTTTCGTCGTATTTTTTAATTTTATTTGATTGATTGACACACTGTCGCTGGTGCTGATTTAATTGTAAAAAGACAAACTTTGTTTAAAAAAAAAAAAGTGAAAATTGACAAGCCCGCTGAGTTTCTTGCCGGATCTTCTCAGTTGAGGCCGCGTTGTGATCCGGTGGTAGCTTTTAAAAAATTGACCGTTCAAAAGTGCTAGCGTTAAGCCTATTTGAAATAAAAATTTTGAATCTTTTGAATCTTTGAATCTACCGCTTATAAGGGAGGGGTTGCCATAATCCCCACGCTTGCCAGGCGGCTTGGGGATCGCAGTATAGGTGGTAGGTAATCCAATAGAAACACGCTGCTGCCCTTGTTTACCCTTAATATGGACACCCAACGGGAGGAGATAGGAGGGTGCTATTCTTTCCCGGATACCCCATGGATATCAAAAAGTTAGCGTAAAAAAATAAACCCTATTCGGATGCCGGAACAGTCTCAAATCGATTGTAAACTATGAACAAAATACCTTAATATCGATGATATACATGTATGTATGTATACTTAGGTACAAACAAACTTTGTAAACGAATTAAAAGCGTGTGAAAATCATATGTCTAGCACTACAATTTACAATGTCGAGTTAACGATTATTAGAATCATGTTGCAAGCTCAAACAAGCGATCAGACACCGACCCGACGGCTTACTCTCAAACGTTTTGTACCGCAAGCGTTTAACACTTCATAAAAACTTATCCAGCCGACATCGGCCGACGTTTACAACGGATTAAGTTATCATATTAGTGGCGAGGCCCGAACACCTGTAGCGAGGCTAGAGCGTCGTCATCACAACATCTGTCAACACGCCACAGTGTAGTCCGTCATTTAACGTTGGCCGTTAAAAGAATTTTCATCACTCTTCTTGTTTATATAATGTTGTCTTTTATTTGCGCAAATACGAAATAAATAAAACTACATTATATCGCGGTTCATTTTAGAGTCACGGGAGGCGTGACCAAGGGTGCTGCAAAGCATTCGAAATGTCGGTCGGGAAAGTATAATCTTAAATAAACCGCGATATAATCTATAAAAGTAGTTTTATTTTAAATTTGTTTTTTTATTTTTGAACCAAGTGACACGTCTTTCTATAGACAGCTGCATTGCACTGCTGCTTGGCACTTGAGACATTAGTTATTAAGTCCTTTGTATCCGGTAATTTCACCAGCTACAGTGCCTTCATTCCGGAACACAGCAGTGCTTGGCGGTAGAATATGCGGTACAGAATTTCCATCACGAAAACTGTTACACATTTGTATTATGTGTCAGTAGAAACTTGCGTACACTAAGCTGAAGAAATGGATGATGATTAATTTCGGAAATGTGCCTAATTTCGTTTTCCGATATTTGCAAATCTCGCAATGACAAAATTACTACGTTTACAATTTGTTTTATTATATGATTTTTTTACCTGTTAGGTCTTATTTTGTCCTAATGAATAGAAAATTTTAAAAAGTTTTTTTTGGCAATTGCAATGAGTTCGGAGTAGCAATATTCAAAACTATTCTCAAGTTTCAAATCGCATAGCATTACTGGTTGGGTAAAATATATAGATGTGTATGTGCGTTGTACCACACTGGATAATTTTTATTAACTTTTGATACCGAACTTAAAAACATCACAAGCGATCCTATATCCTACTTGCAAAAGTTAGTTCAATCCACCAAATAAGCTGTATCTTATCCAGGATCTAACATCACGATGTGCGGATTGAATAGCTTGCGGCGCATTCATACGCCAATTAATTTTATTAATTAACCGTCTGGCCCGAGTGAGATACCCACGTGGCCCAGATCCACATGTCAGATTCGGTTAGTGCGCCGATCTCGATCGATCGCTTTATTGATCGCCGCCCTCGGTAATCGATTTGCTTCATCAATCATTTGAACAAACACTTAAACGTGCAGACGATGAATTGTTAGGTGTACGTGAGTGAGTACGTGTTAAAAAAAAAAGAAATTAATTGCAATCTCGTTTGGATTGTGAGCAGTTTTATTTGCGCTGTCGAATCGAGTGCGAAATTTCAATTTAAAAAAATAATAATAATACGTGATTAAAAAGGGGTCAACCACACCTTTTCATATCATATTAGCACGTTCTTCTTTAAGTTTATGTTTGTCTAGATACATCTTTTCCTTTTATCTGAATCTTCTTCTTTAGATAATCAAAAAATTATGTAAACTGATTTTATCATATTACAAACATATATGTATCATAATTACCATTTTGAATTTGTTTCACTTCATTATTGACAAAATAATACGCGGAAATAATCTGATCGGTTTATATTTATTCAGTGATCAGGTGCAAAATATGTACTTGGTGCGTTTGGTGACCAGCACATGCTGAGTCAGGCACCTTTTAGATGCAAGTTACTGGAGTTGCATAACGCACATTTAAGTTTTTTTTCATTCTCATTGTAACTCTTTTTCTGTGTTTTTCTTTTTTTTACATTTTTATTTTTGCGTCGAATAATTTTTCTTATTACTTTTTACTTACTTCAAAATCGGTATCGATGAATACCACTGTGGGGTTAATGGTGGGTAAACATCCCATATATTATCACAGTAGGTACTCTATTATAGTATTATAATTGACGGGCCTATTGGTCCAGTGGTTAGACACCCTAGCCGCTACCCAATAGGCCATGGGTTCGATTTCCACCAAGTGCTTATGTGTCTTGTTACAAAAAATTTACCTATATAATAAATATTAGTATCAGTTATCTGGCTCTGCCTAGTTTGGGATCAGACGACCGTGTGTGGATTGTCCCAGAATATTATTATTATTTATTTAATTGTAGTTGGAAATACAGCTATTGCATTTTTGCGATCTGGATGTGTGAAATCAAGTATCATCTAGGTATCAGACGTCCATTCCTGATTAAAGCCTCCTAATTAGAACGCGACATTGAACGACGATTAGGCATTTGCATCCATCGGTTACCCGCGACATTTGCAATACCGTCGGTCAACCTAGTGGCAGGCCAGCATACGCTGCGTATTCCGGTTCGTGGTTACCACTCAGAAGTGAAAGACTTCTGAGTGGTTCCATCTATCGGTTCTTCAAACCATCCAGCGTTGTACCATTCTAGGTATGTATGATTTAAAAATATATCTTACGCCCATACATGAAGTTATACAAAAAACTTAATCCTTCGCGCGTAGGTGTAGCGTATAAGTACATGAAACCTCAATTATAATTATTATATTTAATACTTACTTATTCACCTTGCTGATAACGCTTGACGTCATTAAAAATAATGTATAATTTCGGAATAAATTGTAAGTTTGACTGACTTTTGTTAAGCAAAAAAAATATTGCACGTCTTGAACGGTCAGTAATTCTCAAACTCAAACTCAAAAATCTTTATTTCAAATAGGCTTAACGAACACTTTTGAATGGTCATTTTTTTAAAAGCTACCACCGGATCACAACGCGGCCTCAACTGAGAAGATCCGGCAAGAAACTCAGCGGGCTTGTCATTTTTTCACTTTTTTTTAAACATTGTTTTGTTACAAATGAATCGACATTAGCGATATTGTGTCTTGCCGTTCGAAACTTATAGCAAGGGAGAAAAGAAGAAAACAATAAATTACGACAAAAATTTCAACAAACTAAAAGGCCAAAGGGATAGTAGTCGGACCAGTCCCCCCAAGCAGCACCCGCGCACGAGTTGACTCGAGCAGCAGCTATCACTCCCCTCAACCATATCAGAGAGAAGGGAGTGACCCGCCATTCTGGATTGTAGTGTAAAAAAGTTATTTCTTTTTCGGTGCGTCTGGAGATTTAACGATGAACCTAGGTTTAGACTTACGAAATCGTTCCTTAAACCTGAGTTTTAAAATAGTTTTGTCGTTAAACTGCTTTTCGTAATACAACGAGTCGACGTTAATTTGAAAATTAAATGTTTAATTATCATTGTGCTCAAAAGGTACCGGAAGACGTCCACTGCTGAACATAGGCCTCCCCCTTCGAACGCCACAATTAACGACAGTTGGTTGCTTGCATATCGGTTACCTGCGACGCGCACAATGTCGTCTGTCCACCTAGTGGGAGGCCTACCTACGCTGCGTCTTCCGGTTCGTGGTCGCCACTCAAGAACCTTTCTTCCCCAACGGTTATCGGTTCTCCGAGCGATGTGGCCTTAACGTCATACAAAACCGAAGCATAACATAAAACTCTCATTCTATACATTTATGTGAGTGAAATAGTTGAAGACTGGTACGGATACATTATTTTTTCTTCTGTTTGTACTGGCTGATTTGTATAATCTATATTTTTATCGATTTGAATATGTATTTTTCTTGTTCTAATGTTTAATATGTACGTCATGTCTGCTTAATAAACGGTTTAAGAGTTACCCTGGCAATAAGAGTGTTCACGAGATTCCCATAAATTAAAGGTTAAAGCTATTGCTTTTCATAGAGCAATAAAACAAAATTTATGATACGAATATTTCAATTCAGTCTCTATATAATACTCAAGCATTATGAACCAAAAAGAACTTAGACGAGTCCGCTAGCCAGCCAGCCACAAACAAAGCACGCAGAATAGACAAAAGCGTAATCCGTTCGGAGTTGCGCATTCTGACGATCAATCACACGACTTGAAACCACTTGGCAGTGATCTCCGTGGACCGTGTGAACGCGGCCACGACGAGGCTCTGAGGCGGTCTATATTTTATGGACCATGTTGCAACACTATGGGAAACCTACCGAAACGATGAATGATTAGGACGTTCGCCATTTTGAATTTAAAATTAGAATCACCGCTATTGAGTTAGCCCGAAGCGATTAGTCCTGCCACGACCTACGATTCTATTCGCAATTTATAGACATAAGTGGCAACAAATTATGGCTCAAGGACCGAACCAATTAGTGCACTATAATAAATTATGTTTGTAATTATCGAAAAACGGTATATTTGTGACGTGATTTACATAGTGAGTAGAAGTATACAAAAGTACCTGTCACATTGTGAAATCAAAAGCTTATTATTTTATTTATGTTCAGTGTTCAGTTTATAATAATATTGATTTATTAACTCGTTTGTTATATATGGCGCGAAATGTTCAACAAGGCATCAATGCTGTCAACAAAAAAAACAACTAAAGGCTCAAAAAGCTTATGAATGATTTATCAGCGCCATAACCTTTGGGTGACAAGTGTTATAATTATTAATGCTTTAATTCTCATAATGTAGGGATTAAATAATAATAATAACATCGGAAATTTGTTCGAACGTATTTAGCCAGTGTTGCCAATTTAGAGACTTCATCTCTAAAAATGACGACTATTGCTTATGTCTTAGCCACAAAAGGTATGACGACAAAAATTATTTACAACTCCTGCTGTGATTCCCAAAACAAAATCCTGAATCCTCTCCTCCTCCTAGAATTAGTTTTAGCGACTTTCTAGCGACTCTTGGTATTCAGCCTAGCGAGTCGGATTTATTGAAGTCGGCAACACTAGCTGCTAAAAAAACTGTCATAAAAGTAAGCATTCAAGTTGTCGTCAATCAACTCATTACAAGAGTGTCAGTATAATGACACCAAACAGTATGTCGGTTCCCGCAAAAGGTTTGTTTAAACTCTGTTAGTTGGAGGTCTGCTGCGTGCCAAGTGCTGTCTATCGTAAGCGCGGTCAACATGTCAGAGACTCGATATACGACGTAGAGAAAGAATATACTGCGGCCAACATGCGAGGACTGCACAACCAGGGCCGAATTCCACACGGACAAGGGTACAGCAGAGTGCCAAATTATGAAATAAATCATAAAACTTACTAGCTTACAGCTTTGGCGTAATTGTCCTACCTATCTATCCTATACATATAAGCAAGATTTTTTTTGTATATTTACAAATACATAGAATTTAATCCATTTTTCGTGCGTGGGTCTTGCTTACAAATTGACGTAAGAATATAACACTATAAAATCATGTAATACTGTCAAAACACCGACAAAATCGATACATTATTAAGACTAATTCAACATGATAACTGCTAAACGAACTGGTTCATCGCGTGCGCAAATTTTACAACTACAATGGTTTGCCTTTGATCTTATAAATTTATTCTTTTTTTTTTATTCAATATTATTCTCGATATAACGTAGCAATAAATTTGCTGAGTTTGACACTTGAACAACATCTTACACATTATAAAATGGTCGACCTGTAACCTTTTCGATTGTGATGCATTAATTTCTCGCTGCGTGCTTAACGCTCGCCTGTGCCTCAAGCCGGTCCAGTCCGGCCCTGGCAGTCACGTCCATAGACGAACGAGCCCACAAACGCGATGGAGAGACCATTTTGACTCCTAAATGAGTTCGTTCACACGCCAACAAGTTCACGGTCGAGCTTAGGATAGTAATGTACGTAGGATGTACACACTGAATTTTATATTATGTTCTTTGTAATCAAATGATTCGTGGGTTCGTGCAGTTGGGTTAAATTTGAACACCTGTGTACCGGCTTGATGAGTTGTCGCTGATAATATTTGTTTTAAAATTTGCATAGCTTTCTGTGGTTACTGTACACCTACGAATAACATTGATTTTAAACTATCACAATGCTTAGTTCTACTACTTTACTTAGAACGAACTTGCAATGACTACGAATTGCAAAGCTTATTACCGAAATAGAAATTCCAATAGATTGCTGTACAATTATTGTCTAATCGTAAAAATTGTACGAACTGTAACAGTAGAAAAGGGGTCGTCCATTAATCACGTGATGTTTTTAGCAACTTTTTAACCCCTCCCCCCCTCCTGGTGATATGTGGTGAGGTTTTAAACTAAATAACCAAATTCACGTGATGTCTCATTATACCCCTCCCCCCTCCTGGTGATATTTCGAGTTTTTTTTTCTGAACCCCTCCCCCCTTTTGAGCCTCACGTGATTAATGGACGCCCACAAAGTGAGCAGAATGGAAGTTTTAACACCTAAATACGTATTTATAATATTTATCAACAAAACAAGAACAAAAACATTAAAATACTCACCTCGTTATACAAAGTAACCGGTTAGTAGCGGTCTCGCGACCGATACTTATCGATTTACATAATAGGCCACCATTACCCAAATATCATCACGCATCGGCTACGATTACCCGCGATTAAACAATCAATACGCAATGTGAATATAAACTGATCGTAGTTACGTTATACATATTTGGTGAACGGACTTTAGAAAATGTTTTTAAAACATAAAAAGAATGTATGAATGACAACAATTTGGACATAAGCACTTTCAGATTTCTGTGGTCTAGTGACACGAATTTAGGGTCACACACTCTCTCGTGAATGAAACAATGTATGTCGTTGTCAAACCAAAATCTGTTATGTGCAAAAACTCTATTTTGAATTAACGAGTAAAAACATTTTTGTATAAAATTTTATGTGAATTGATAGTTGTCAAATAGTGTATCACATAGCAGATTTTATTGATAAAAATCTACTGCGGCACATAGCATATTTTAAAAAGTGGCCGTAGGTCGTCGTACAGTGCTCATAGACACATAACAGTTTTTTTATACGGTAGAGGGCTGTGAACTATACGAAAAGGTCAAAAAGTAAAAATCTCAAAAAGTGCACATAGCAGATTTTGGTTTGCAAACGACGGTATGTTTTTTGGTTTGAGCGAGTGACTGCTTAAACTTAGTCTTAGGTTCTACTTTCAATAGTTAAAAGTAAGTTGACTTAGCGAGCAGATGGAGCGGCGAAATTTGTAGATCAGTAACTGGAAAAGGAGAACCGAAAGGTTGCGCTCAGTGGTGTAACTTAGACAGTTCATGGTCCTGGACCTAAGGCCCAAGGTCTATGTCCAACAATCCAACAACTCATGTCAGTGTGTTCTAGTCATCGATATAATAATTTAAACTAGATTAGCTATTACGGTCCGAAAAGTGGTACACAGAAATAGCGCCCTTGTGTCGCTATTTCTTTTCAAGCCACAGCCTGACAAAATTAATTTTGTCAATAGGAGTGTCGCTACTGTCTATATGAAACTGTCTAACTACACGTCATTATCATAATAAAACGGTTTAGTTCACGTTTCCGCCACCAGCGCAGATAAGTTTGCGACCTTCGCGACCACATTTTAGATGTCATTTTGTTACTGAATATTTATCTAGTTTATATACATATTATATCGATGGTTCTAGTACACCCTTTACTAAAGGTTTGGCAGTCACAAAACATCTGCATAAAAAATATTATAATCTCGTACATTCCACTAGCATTATTCAGTCAAGTTTATCTGTAAGTCTATACGAAAAATAACAGGAATTTTCTTATTTTCTCGTCTGCTAACAGAACACCGAAGAAAATACTGTTGCAAAACACACATAAATTGAAGACTCGAGCATAAAATCTAGAGCATATTACGAATGTCTAGATATAAATTATGCTCATATCACACTCCCACGGTTTCTTCATAGCAAGTAGGATAACAAGAGGTGCTCTCCCCATTGTCTTGCAGTTCCCACGTCTCACGGCCGATGTGAAGACGAACATAATATTGATTTATTTCTATCACATTTTCACTTAATTAAAATATATATCTCAATTTCCAACTGTTATTGTTCAGTCATAATGAAATATGTAGGTGTACACTCAAAATTAATTTGTTACGGGTTTGCCTCGCGAAGTATAGAATCACTTAAACATTTCTAGTTAGTCCTAATTTTTTTTTTCGTACAACACAATCATTATAGAGACTATTGCTAGAGCTAGATTGAACTCGAAAAATTCATAGGTACTAAATAAGTTCGTAGTTCTCCGCATAAGATTTACAAAGTTAGGATTTTATTTTTGTATCAAGGCCCACTGGAGAATTGTGGGTTTAAAATAAAATACTATTCAGTAGTAAAAAAAAACATGTCGTACTCTTATAGGTATAAAATTCTTAATCAATTGACAACAGTGAAGCCACCTGCGCTTCACCACAATCATATAGTACAACTATATGATTGTGGTGAAGCTCTTTAATTTATACTAATTTATATTTATTGATTATAATAATTATGTAGGTAATCGTTTTTTGTTTCTTAATTGTTTTTACTACTTAATCATATACATAAGTAGGTAACCTTTTATAAAACAAAATGGCCTCCTAATTGTTGTAAAACAAAGTGCCAGTAGATAGACTATGCTTATACTATCAAAGGCAATCCGCATAACATTGCATTACTAAATACTGTTCACTCAAAACACTAAGAACACATAAGACGCAGGAAGTAATCGATATTATTTCTATAAATAGAGGCTTTAGTCATGCCCTATTATTTCCTCGTTCGTCAAGATCAAATCTCGATTTGTCCAATCGTTTGGTACAGTTTGGGTACAGTTATTTATTCAAATCTGATCAAAGCGTCGTTTCTATACGACGTTTACAATTTAAGGAAGGGATATTTTTAAGGAGGATATTAAGCAGACTGATCTAGAAAGAAAAGTAATATTTTCGAGTTATATATAAGTAATAGTAATATTTTCGGATTATACAGGGTGTCCCAAATATGGGATATGAAGCCGGTAATGCCACATTGTGTATCTCACAAGCAATCAATTTTCTAAAGAATATAATGAAAAAGTCAAGTTTTAGTGCAGTGAGTTAAAAATTTTTTTCGTTATTTACCCGGAAATGTATGAATTTCTTATAAAATCAGCCGGGCACGCAATCAATAAAAAACAGTCTCTCCAGTAGGAGTAGGCACGATGACACAGGGTTGCCTAGAAACAGTTTTAAGACGATATAAATATTTTTTTATGTAAACAAAATTTCATTTTTTGGCGTATTTGACATCTTTTTCGGGGTCTTTACTATCAACACTATACATATACTTTGGCTTCATATACCCATTCCGGGACACCCAGTATAGTATAGGAAAGTAATATTTTCGAGTTGATGAATGAGTGTCTAAGGCATGCTCTGAGACGTAAACGCTTCATGATATACATATAACTTATAATTATAAAAATACTATTTTATAAGAACGTGTTCTTGCTTCTTCTGATATATAAGATTCGTATTTGTGATCGCACTCCTCCGAAACGGCTGGACTGGTTTTTATGATTTTTTTAATGTATATTTGGTAGGTATCAGAATAGGTCGTAAAGTATATGTCATACCGGCTAGGTGATATAACAAAGCACAGGCGGAGTTGCGCGGGTCAGCTAGTATTTCATAAAACCGAGATATTCAGCAGCCACTGGAAACCGTATTAATTTCATTACATTGACTAACTATCATTGTTTCGTTACTAGTATATATCTACCTATACACACATTAAATATTTCTCATATTACAAGTTTCAAAGGTGAATTGAAGGTAAACATGGTTAACTCCGGAGATCATGTCATAGTTTATGCAGACATATTTTTGTTAAACATTAGAGGATTACTTGTAGGTGAAAATAAGAGAACACAAAAACAGAGGCAGTCGGGATAAAACTCTACATTTAAAATTAGGAAATAAAATTGATTTTACTTAATAAATCAAACAAACACAAAAAAACAACGAAAGAAAAAGAACACAATAATAAATGCCTGAATAGATTTTGATCAAACATAACTAAGAATCATTCTGACTAAACCGGCTTTCATATAATCAGTCTATCCATTTGGGAAGAGAGGCAGACAAAAGATAATCTCACACATATTAGGTAAGTGCTAACTATTTTGTAATATTTAGTAACGTAAAATGGTAACTAACACACACTACATATTTATATGGAGCTCAGCCTTACACAAACGCAATAGGAGTGGGCGTTGAATGAACGAACTGTTTTTAGACTGTTTTTTGGCTCCAACGAATAAACTAGTTTACAGTCCACCAATAAACTAGTCTAATGATAGACTAGTTTATTCAGTGAACTCCATGCAATACAGTAGTCTGTGAACTTCGATTACTAAACTTTTCGTCAACAGTATAAACTAGTCTATACTTTAAACTGTTTTATGAACCGGTTTATCATTGACGATAAACGGTCTCGTTTCGTCGACAGTAAATGCATCGACGACCCATCACTAAAACGCAATAAAGTGTTTACCAGCAGTAAAATAAAAATTGGTAGAGCGTTGAGTAGAAATCGCAGCAAGTAAATAACATTGGAGAGTAAATACAGGTATTGTGGTGATTCGATGAACAAATACGACTTTGGATCGGTATGCTCGGCATTCGGCCGAATATCCAGGCGGCTCGTTGCGTCACAATAAAACTATTGTCTGGACGTATATGGTTGGTTCTCTAGCAAATACCATGAACGAGTTTATTACGCTACTATTTCCACATTAATGGATTCTTGGTCCGGATAGAAAAGGCAAAATGTACAGAATGTATTTTTTTATTTATTTATCATAGTAACAAATCAACCTATGTAACTTGGAATTAATTAATTGCTTTTGGGTCATGGTAGCACTGCCCGCTAGCTGCTTGCTTTGTTTTAACACATAAATATTATTCTTACATTACACTGATTATTTTATGGTCGCTTAGGTGAGTTGGCCATCAAATCATGGCCTCAGCGACAATATTGCCGAACTACGAAAGAGGACGTAATATTAGAGTTTGTAGTCTCTAGTTAGACAAAGTCAGTTGCTATTGCTTTTTACCCGGTGGGGTATCCGGGTAAGAATACCACCCTTCCATTTCCTCCCGCTGGGTGTCCGTAAGAGGTGACTAAGAGAAAACAAGAAGACGGGCAGCAGCGTCTTTCTATTAGATTACCTACCACTTATACTGCGATCCCCAAGACGCCTGTCAAGCGTGGGGATTATGGCAACCCCTCCCTTCTATAGGGGAGGTCTTTGTTCAACAGCGGATGGATGTCTTTCGGCTAATGATGATGATCGCTTTATTTAGTAAAATCCTACCTAGAAAAATACACAAAAAAACTACAACAAAAAGACTAAATTTTTGTAAAAGTACATTACATCTAACTATAAACCTAATCTATATATGTACTTAAATAGTTTGCATAATTCCTTTATTATTTAGCAAATAAATGGATACCGCCTTTTGGTCCAAAGCAAAGTAAATTGAATGGAGATATTAATCAAATAACTACTCGATTACTTGTTTGTTCTACCAACGATTATAAATTTAATGTACATAATTATTAGGGCATACGGAAAGCATTAGGTAGGACTGATCGCTTTATAAGCATTGGATATTGTAAAGTACAATATGTTTATATTTGCATCTAAATTATTATCATTGTCGATATTAATTTATTATTAATTTATTGTGTTGCTATCTGTAGCTACTTTTAAATGAAATTAGATAAAATGCATTATGATCAATGTTATCTCAAACGGTACCACATAAATCTCTTTTTTTTTAAATTAAGTACCATGATGAAGGAATATAATTATTGTATAGGGCTTTAACCACATTGCGCTTCCTCCGGCGACCTTTTTAACAAAAGGTGCTTAGCAGTTGGCGAGCGCAGGTGCGCGGGCACATGTCGCGGTGTGAACACTGCGTAACTACACGTGCCCGTCTTGGAATGAACACCTTTCTTTGTTTTTTTTTATAACGGAACATACGCATCCTGCAGGATACTAAAAAGAAAAAAAAAAATTTAGAACGCCCAGCTTTATTCGGTTATGTTTGCAACTCCAAAATAAGACCTACAATTTATATTTAAGATCTGATGTACGATGTTTCATACAAATGAAATACTATACTTTACAAGCTTAGATGATAGATGAAGACAGACATATTATCCATCTAAGTATACAAGCCTATAACCTATTTAACACACTAGCCATAAAAAAACTGTGTAAAATTTTAACATTTCCTAGAGCTCGCAGCACTAATTCATAAATGGGAGCAATTTTTTTTTCAGCCGCTAATAATTTACTTATACAATATTAGTTCCATTCAAGGGATATAGGCATCAGCTGTGTCATGTCGCCGTTGTAAAAAAAAAGTTGCCCTTATATAAGCACGTGTGTAACAATGGCACGTGGCCTGCCATCAACACATGCTGCGAAGGGTCCTCCAAGGTCACTATGAATAAAGCGACGTAACCCTGGCATTGACCGGTATTCCATCACGAACCATTTTAATCTCCCTTGTATTTTTTTTATTGTATACAAAAGAACAGTACATTTGACATATTTCATCTTCTGCCAAACTACATAGTAGTTTGTCGGCTTATGAAGCTGGCTATCTATTAATAGATGTATATTAATTAAATGTTTCCAAATTTATTTTCTTATCTTAAATACCTATCTTATCAGATATTTAAATATTCATTAGGTAAAGTCGAAGTCAATTTTATTTATTGAAGAAGTTATACTATTTAATTCCAATATTATATTTGTAGCAAAAACTATACAGCTAATTTAAAAAACTAATCAAGATCAGTTGATCTTGTAATATGTATTACAATTATTAAGAATCCAAAAAAGCGATTCTTTTTTATTTCTTTTTTGAAAAGACACTGTGCGGTAAATATATTTTTTTAGAAAAATATGTAATTATGTAAGAATTATAACTAAATGTGGCCTTTCCTACATTTATTTTTCATGCAATTTAGAGGCATCGTTGCTTGTTAATTAAAAAAAAATAGTTCAAGGTCTTCAAAAACTGTCAACAAATCTCAACACTCATTTATTAAACGATTTACAACTAGAAAATATTACACGATAACTCGTTCCGGAGTAAGCAATGTAATGAGCCTGTTGGGCCTGCTACAGTATAGAAAAAATAAGGAAACCAGCAAAAACTGGCATTTAGACTGGCTTGGGCTGCAGCTGCTCATACCTATCAATATTAGCTGATTACTAATGTTAGCTAGCAGCAGTATGTTCAGCCTCTATTTTTTTTTTTGGGGAATGATAGACGCTGTTGGCCGCAGATGGCCATTACAGCTTCACCTGACAATAGGAGGCGAGCGCTTAAAGCGTTCTAGCCTTAAGGGCAGAAGTAGCGACGAACTCAAGGGCACCTCAGGGAGGCACGGCCTCGGCTTGGGCTGAGTTTACCACCGGTTCACAACGCGCCCCCACTGAGAAGAACCGGCAAGAAACTCAGTGGGGTGATGCACGTCGTTGAGGTCGCATGCGTACGACCCTTCGGCCTCGCCGGCGAGACCGGTGTCTGATAGCTAGTGTAGCATACGGTTGTCGGGGAGGGTTCGGTGAATCCCGGTCCAATAGGACCGTCATGGGGTCAGGAGGGTCGAGCAGTACGTGCCGTGGTCTGCGGCGCGAGTCAGAAGGACTAGGGGCGTAATCGGCGGCGGCGCGGATTAAACTATTCGCGTGACGGGACGCGGATTCAAAGTAGCGTTTCGACGATTCTTTGAGGAACTTACGAAGGGGATCTAACTTGAAATCGGAATGCAGATCTACATTCCGCATGTACCACGGGGCACCGACGGCACGTCGGAGGAAACGATTTTGGATAACCTGGAGGCTATCGATACGGGTGCGGGCGGCGTGCGCGAAAACTACACTCGCGTAAGTCATAATTGGGCGAATATGTTCAGCCTCATTGCCTATGGGCTCACCCTAACAAATGTTTTGTAATCATAAAAGTAGTATTCGTCATTTGTAATAAAATTTACAAAATTATTGCTTAGAAAGTAGTGCCTTAGATAGATGCTATGCCAGTTAAAGACATTTCTCCAGCATTTCCGAGTACTATCCCCAAAGTAAAATTATGAATGTTGCCTTTAAAAAAAAAACATTTTTATATTTTTTTTTTGTGTCAACGATTTTACTAAATAAAAATGTTTAAGTAATTACTTTAAAAGATAACCTAAGGGTCCTTAACTGTTTATTAGGCCAGTTAATAATAATAAAGCTTTATTTTCCATATTTAACTTACAAATCAAATGCAGTGTTAGTATAGTATTCTTACTTTTAATTTGATTGGTTTTTAATAGTTATTGGTTTTTAGTATTCGATATGGATTACTTTCGGGTAAAAGCCTCCTCCATCGTAAGATTAGGCCAGTTACACACCACGAATAAAATATTTCACATAAATACCACCTTTGACACACTAGATCGGTTAAGTGTTATGTAATAATCAATATAGTATTACGCCACTTTATTGGCAAAATATAACAGTAATTTGTATAATCGATGCCAGCACGCTACATTAAAAGTTTATTATTTTATCTCAATAGATCCGATGCAGTTCTCTGTAGCGAAATGGTGATGTAAATAATCGGATAGACGATATAAGAATTTATGTTCTTAAATAACAGGAATATTAGATTATTACAGTGAGCCATCGACCTCACGCAGGCCAATCTGAGAACGGGATTCGAATATCGAATATCAACCGGGCGCTGCGCGGGCGTCGATATTAACTTACTTTTAAGCTTTCCTTATTAACTGCACATCGGTGTTATGTGTCGGTTTGTTAATAAAAATAATATTTAAATAATGGAACGCTAATGTTTTTTTTAAATATCTAAGTATTATGAAGACAAAGCACGCGCGGGGTTTGTTTTTAATTTGCTAATAAACTTTCGTTTTATTGGGCTTATACCTTGAATGATATTGGTTATGCGGATATCAATTATTGAAGCACAAGTAGGTGTTTTTTTTTTAAATCTTCAAACTAAACACGAACTAATTATGAATTAATTTAAAAACCCGTTTCGGTGCCTATTGATTCAACTCTACCTATTAGGTATGAGAAAAGGTGAGGAAATCGTCTACCATAGAAATAATATTTCCTAAAAATAAACCTATTGTGATGCTACATTAACACTCATCAAATTGTTATTCTACCAAAAATATATAAACTGAAACAAATGACACACCAACAGACCTTGGACTTCGACTCGACCTGCACTTTTTCCAAAAATTGTGCGATCTATCTGCACGCATAGTAATACATTGCCGCACATGTTAATAAAACTCACTAGGACGAATGAATTTCTGCCGCTATGTAACAGACGAAAGAAAAGAAACCGCCCCGGAATGTAAATTGGAAGTGTCTTGGTAGAAGGCGAGCATCGTTGCGTGACGGCTAGGTAAGTTCGTTCGAATACACGTCACGGCAATTACCATGTCCCTCGATTATCATTCTTGGTGAAGCATTATAAACATTATATAGAAAATTTTTACCCAAAACCTTGACGCGACCTGTAGAATTGCTGGTTTTTTTAATCTAACCGCTCGCAGGTATGTTTTTATAGAGTATCTGTAACAGTAGTTTATATGTTAAACAATTCCTGTTGGATATATTTATCAAAAAGACTTCATTAATTATACCAATTATAGTTGCAAACCTACAAACTGTAAGGTCATGTCTGATAAAACTAAGAACTCCATAATTGTAAAAAATCAATTTTGGCTTCCACCGTCTGATTCAGATTCAGATTACCGCAAAATATTTTTTTAATATCCGCCAGCGACACTAAATATAAAAATTGTATGACAACTATTTTTATTGTTACCGGCCAGTCACATTACAAAAAATAAAATAGTTTTCGGGCCCGCATTCACATAATGAGTTCGCATGACGTGTTCTATTCCGCTGCATTAAGTTAGAAGAAAAAAAACTCATCTAAATAATGTCTTACCAGTTTGAAGTCCAGAATAAGCCGGTTTTTAAGTAAGTATTCCAAAGTTCTGAAACAAGAAAGAAACAAATTAGAAACATTGTCCCAACATCTTAAGTTATCTATTTTTGTTCTATATCCTGTAGTTAGTATCAGTGTTGTAATAAAATAAAATAAAATCAATTCTGTCGATACAGGGCCACACGCTTTTATGTAAATATTTAAGTTGAACATTCATTGTTTTATAAATCTTGTTGAATAGTTATGTAAATTCTAATACCAACACAGAAACTATGTATGACATTGTAAAGAATAAACGTATAACTGAAATAAATTAAAGCAGGGCCAAATTTAATAGGTCACATTTGACACTTCATCAAAATTTAACAAAATATCCTTGTAACGGCGGTTACAGAATATTATTAAGTTTTTCCAAGTTAGAATTACACAATTGCTAAACTTTTTTCAATTACGATTACATGTTTATTGTAATAATGACACAAGAAACAGACAGAACAAAGAAACTGGCAGATGTCAATGATCTATTAAATTGGCCTTACTTAAACTAATCTTCACCCATTACCTGGTTACTTTATTAACGTAATAGGTACTTTGGACTTGGACTAAATCTGATTGTAGTCAGTTTTGTTAATGTGGCATCACTTTATCGACGTATCAAATTACGATAGCATTTCTGGAGGTTCCTTTTTGGCCATATTATGTATTAATAAAAAAATACCTAAAATAAAGTAGGCATGTATACTACGCTAGTAAAAAATAACATCAAAATTTGTTAAATAGTATTTTTTTGTTTAATTTAAATTGCGAATCATACAGACGGGTGAAGTATGGATCTCGCTCGATGTTTCTAATTGAATGTCGACTACTTATAAAAAAAATTACGTTATACGTAATAGTATGTATAACGTTATTTTTTTGTAGTTTGTAAAATCGCGCCTTCTTCCCGTAGGGGTAGACAGAGCCCAAGGGCCGCTTTTCGCCTCCGTGAGAAACGAGACGTGATGGGTGGCGAACCACATCGCCGCGATTTTGGTTAATTTATATATTGACCATTGCGTTCTCACGAATAAGGAGGGAGAGGGAAGGATAGGTGTTGTGAAAAGGAAGATTGGCAAGTTAGAGTGGTAAATAGGAAAAGTAGGATATTACCGCCCAGGAGGGCAAGGGATGGGACAGTAATAGCTAGGGAAGCCAGGGTCGCATACCCGTATACAACTACCGGTAGGTAACAATAAATAACGGTCGATCGTCTACACAACGAAGTACGATAACATTTTCCTATATTTCCTAACAATAACAAAGGTGCGAAACTGCTTGTTAAACGTCATTAATTCAAAATTGAAATTTATCGCTCTATTATCGGCGCACGCGCATGTCTTTTGATAGACCCTATTGTGATGCGCTCGCCACCTCATACCTGGCCATTGTGCTGGGATTTGATGGCTGTCCGATCGAGGCTTTGTAGTCAGCCCTGCAGATCTTATCATTGTCTAGACTTAGTCATTTTCTAATTTTAAAAAAAGAACCAACTAGAGAAGAAAGACTTTTTTATTTTTCACTATGTTATTGGTGTTTTTTTACACTTACGTTATTATTACGATGATGTGTTGTGAATTCAGCGATAAGACAAAATATTCCTTGTGTAAACCTAAAAAAAAAACTGTTTTTACAACAGTTTTTAGAATACAGTGTCAAAGCTTTCTCAGACACGTGGACAACAATATGAAAAAGGGGTTTTCTATAAATTGTTGCGATAAACTCATGTACCAAACTGATGTACGTACTTAAAATCAGATGAAAAAAACAAGACACTTCAAATACGTCAGATTAATCGCAGCCTCGGCAAATGTAATACCGCCAATTATATTTAATATATAACAAACGACTCATCAGTGTATGGGATAGATTCTATCTAATAAACCAGAGCTTCATTACGTCGCTCCTTTCAATAGTACTCTCGTAAGATGCGCCGGCACCGCTCGCTCCGCGGGGCTTTGAAAGCTTTGTCCCGTGGCATAAGCTAAGATTCTTACAACTGATAATGTATTGTGCTGGTTAACTGTTACACAGATGTGAATACAGCACACAAATTACGTTACTTTTATTGATAACAACATGCATTTGATTTTGACTAAGTAATAAATTAGATGGGGGAAATAACATTAAAATCATATCAATTAAGTTTATTATTTGCGTAATATGGGTGCAAACATAAAAATTTGTTGTTTCATTAATTATGCATACAGTCACGGGAGTTAGAAAATAAAAAATACATTCAACTTTGCTTAAAATACTATTCAATCATACTATAAAAATAAGATTGAAATTTTTTTATTGTCATTTAACTTTATCTTTCAATAGTGTACTGAACTTATCTGTGAGTTGTCAGTGTCGCCACTGTCTATGAAAATACGTCAAGCTGATCGTAATTTGGTCATTTTAATGAGAATATTTTAGTCCCTATTTCCACCACCCATACAGATAAGTTGGTTGATCAGAGTTACGGATTAAATTACCGATATAACTTGACTTAAATTTATTTTTCGAATACGAAAATCATTAACAAATTAGGTAAATTTTCCTGTTCGGGTCGACATTTTAAAAAAGACTACAAATGCTATCTTGCTTTAAAAAAAATACCATGGCGGGGCCGACGCGCGTTCATAACGAAGTTCGCGCCATTTCTTATCTTTTTTTTTCTTTAACAAGCTAAGTGCTAACCGAGTTCTCGTGTGACCTTTCCGCGACTGCTTCCGAATGCGACCAGGTTTTTGCACAAAAATGTATGTTGGTTGAGGATAGAAATCTTTCTCACGGCAGATACAATGGGAAGCGAATCGAATTAAAACGCAGTGCATTTTCTAAATGCGTATTTTATTATGAAGGTTAGTAACCTAGGTATTTGAACAAAGTTACCCAGTATAAAAAATAATAATCATAGTACGTATTATTCATGGCTTTTTTATAAACAAAAATATGAGCTGCTCTAACTTCGAGTCAAGTTTGTTTAAAATGTTATTATATTTAGATGTCAGCGTTAGTGCTACTTAGACGTCTTTACAAGCACTAATGTAGTTTTGAAAAACCCGGCGATGCCAGTTCATGGCGGCCATTGCCCCGCTCATCAAGAATTAAAAAAGCAGCAAATGAAATACTAAATACTTGTGTAACGAAACATAATGTAGGTAGATTTTGTCGAGAAAATCGACTAAAACCGCAACAAACTGGCGTGGTGGGGGTAGGATAATTGGAGGAAGTGGTGGGGCTGGGGTCATCGACTGCGCGAAGGCTTCGTCTATCTGTAAGTAGATGTCGTCACCAGCGAAGTAGTTTTGTTTTTTTGTAAAGCCTCACTTTGTCTCCCACGTTTTGAGTTAGGTATAATTATGATGAACTTGAGTTCTATTGACGACACGTATTTATTTGAATATGATTGTTTTATTATGAAGATTGATGTGAACGAGTCAACGAGGCTGATAAATTAATATGCTTAGAGAAATCGGAATTAAATCCGCTTAAAAATATATTGAACTTGCAAATCGAGATTCTATTTGGAATCGAGAATCAGTTACTCTATACATAGGTACCTCTAGAGAAGTATGAACATATTCTTGAAAGATTTAAAAAAATCGATTTAATTTTCCCTACGGCTGTCTGTTGACAGAATAAAAAAGCTTTCTAAACTACTTGAAGGATTTTGATTTATTTCTAGTGCAAAATTTAAAACAATATACCTAAACCGATGCCTACATAAATCATATAACTATAACATTCATGTGTTCCCTTTATGATAACTCATATTTTATTTACATCACATTTTGGCTTAAAGGATTTTACCTTTAAGACAAAAAAATACATCATATTTTTTTTTTCTAATTTCTCCTATAATATAATAATAATACCAGCCCTTGTTTATGTCCCACTGCTGGGCACGGGCTTCCCTTCAAGATGAAGAGGCTTAGGCCATAGTCCACCACGCTGGCCAAGTGCGGGTTGGCGGACTTCACACGTCATTCGAAAGCTAGTTAGGCTTTCTCAGACATTCAGGTTTCCTCACCCTAATAATTTCTCCTATATTTAAAATTTTTCGAGATTCAGTGTGTTCACTAGTGACCAAAGGTCTGGTCAGCGTAGGCAGGCCTCCCACTAGATGGGCAGACGACATTGTGCGCGTCGCAGGTAATCGGTGGATGCAAACAGCCAATCGTCGTTCATTGTGGCGTTCTAAGGGCCGGTAGACGTCCACTGCTGAACATAGGCCTCCCATGTTCAGCAGTGGACGCTGGACGTCTTCCGGCTGATGATGACTTGTGACCAAAGAGGATTTAATACTACGTTTACCTGGTACTACTGGACAGGAGTCATGAGTAGGAATTATTTGAATTTGTCTAAATAAGAAAAAAAACGTAATTTTACAAAGGAATTCAAACCAAAACCACCCTTATCGTTAATTGGGCAGATACGATTATTTAACACCTCCCAGCAACTTATATACTCGCTGCTAATTCACACGGTACACTTCAAAAGCAATTACAAGTCTATTGTACGATCGTCAAAACTACGTCGGCCGACACATGTACACTGATTGCCAATTGCCGATCGACTCCCGCGCAACAAAACCCCACTCTTATTGTACTCGTAATTCTGTTTGATTAAGATTATACGGCGCTTATTACGGCGGTTATTAGTAAAGACGGATATCGTCTATTGTGGATGGTAATGATAATTAGTTGCGTCATGTCTTACGGGCGTGGGAATATCTGATGTAGAGGCAATCTCCTAATAGAACTTCATCGCGTAACTTGCGTATATCGCACTTAGGTACAATTACATATTTAAAACTAAACAAGTTCTTGAACTTGAAGATTAATGTTGCCAGTGTGTGTTCCCAGTGATGACAAATGGTGCTGAAATGTGGCATACTGCTGGCCTTTTAGAGAAGCTCAAAGTCATACAACGATCTATCGAGACTTCGGAATTTCTTTGCATGACAAAACCCGAAATGAGGAAATTCACCGACGACCTAAAGCTACTGATATAGCCTCACAGAGTTGAAGTGGCAATGGGAAGGCCATATCCGATATCCTTCAGGGTACAAGGGCGGCTCGAATATCGACCCCGAACCCATAGACGCAGCGGCCTTCCTCTAGGTGAAACGATGAAATTATGCAAGTCACAAACAAATAGCCAACTGTCGTTCGTTGTAGAGTTTCGGTTCGTTGTAAGGGCCTATCACTAACAGTAGACCTGTTTGCTGCTGATGATAGGTTTATGTTTCATACGAAACAATTCTGCCTACAATATTTACGGAAAAAAAAACGAAATATTATGCTACCAGGACCACACGCGATCTCAAATTTGACAAACACATCAGCGGTAATGTGAATAACAAAAAATAAATGTAAAAAAAAATTAAAACCATCATAGGTGTTTATTTTAACTTACAAAATGTCGTCATTAATAAAGTTTTTGTACACAACTTTGGATTATGATAATAACGTCGCCGGAAGGTTTCTGACTCACTTTATATGGCCGTATAACGTCCAAAAAGATGCGCGTGCGTCCCTAATGACACAAAATGTTGAGCACCGCGGGCTCTGTCGTTCGTTTCATTCGTGTAATGAATATTTAATTGCGTTGTAAGTGATCAATGCAGGTACTACTATTTCGCCTAGCTTTGTTCTAAATTGCTATGATTCCGGATACAAGCCTGACTACGCGTTTGGACATTGATTTAAGTGTCTTTAGTTGCCTAGACTCTAGACGAAAATGTATGAATGGATCCTGATTGACAAAACCGGTACTGTTACTTCTATAACTATACGTATAAAACAAAGTCGCTCCCGCTTTTTGTACACTTAGATCTTTCAAGCTTCGCAACGGATTTTAATGCAGTTCTCTGTAATAGATAGAGTGATTCGAGAGGGAGGTTAATGCTTGCGAAGCCGGGCCGATTACCTAAGTTGATTATCAGATATTTATTAATAACATATTTTAAATTCTAAATATATCATAGCTTCTAAAATTTAGAAGCTATAATAAATTTAATAAGATCGGTTACTTCTAGCCTAATTTGGAAAACCGATTCCAATACACATAGTTTCTACTCCCGACAACAATAAATAATATTAATATAATAAGTAAGTTTCATTATTATTCTTAGTCCGATCTACGCAGAAAAGCTTACAGTATCTTGAGGTTTTGCAGTAGAATGCTTGTATTAGGATTTGGTGGCAACACGCAGCTATTTGCTCTTATTAAAATTAGGATGTTTTTTTAAAGAAGCCTCAAGAATCATCCAAGGAAGAATTTGAGTTTTATCAAATGAGATACTGCTGGGTAAAACTTTAATAGTTTACAGAAGAAGGCTGGCGGATCGCGAACCTTTGAGACAAGTCACGCGTTAAAAAAGTCGAATAAAAATATTTGCCCTTTGGGTGTCCGGGCAAGAATAGCGCCCTCCCATCTCCTCCCGTAGAGTGTCCGTAAGAGGCGACTAAAGTAAAACAAGAGAACGGACAGCAGCGTCTTTCTATTGGATTACCTAGCATCTATACTGCCAAGCGTGAGGATTAAGGGCGACCCTTTCTTCAGCATTGGACGTGTTTCGTCTGATGCAAAGGGGAAATATTATTCATGGTTTAAACATTATTCTACCAAATCGTGATGTGGGGAAGTATAAGGCCATTATACATTCCCAGGAGTTTTTTTTCGTCGAATTAACGTAGATTACCGAGTGGCGCGCCGCGGCGCCGCGGATACACCGCATGCCGGCGAGCATCTGTCATTTCTTTAACGGTACTCAAAATGGATAGTATGACTATGCATGATTCCTTTATAATTGAGATCCACTGGCTGGTACATCGATCCGGCAATACATGCCTCGTATAGGAAATATACACACATCAAAAGTGTCTAGGGATCAACATATATTTTTGCAATAACTTTTCTCCTGATTGATATTAATTAAAATTTTCTTTAAGGATTCATCAAATAAAGTGTTTTCGTTTGTCACAGTAACGATAAACCAAGTCACCTTTGCATTAATAAAGAAATTTGCCATTTTCCTAATAAAGGGATTTTTGACATTTGAACCACTAACACAAAAGTTCGAAAAAAAGACTGAAATAACAGTTTTCTTTAAAATTTTATTGGGTAACTTAAACAATTAATAATCCGTGTTTCTACCGCGAACACTAACAACACAAGAACATCGGTTTGGCATACTCAAAATGAGTTCATCCAAATCACGCTGTGGAATGGCCGCCCATGTTCGTTGCAACAACAAAAAAAGGTCTTCTTGCGACTGGATACCCTCCATATTCGGCAGAGCTCTTCTCTGTAGCATATCCCATGCATGCTCAATCGGGTTCAAGTCTGGCGACTGAGCAGGCCAGGGCAGGACATTGATGTTAGCTGCGGCGAGAGTCTGTCTTACAACTCTTGCGGTGTGCGGTCGTGCATTATCACGCATTAACTGAAATAAGGGACCGATTTGCACTTGTAGAGGAACGATGACGTCTGATACAATCGTCTCAGCATAAATTTGAGCGTTGAGGTTGCCTCTGATCCAAATCAACTCAGTTCTTCCGCCGATCCAAATACCCGCCCATACCATGATGGTTCCACCACTATAAGGATGGACTTCCTGGCAGGATTTTAATCGCTGTTGGCGTCCAGGGGTTCTCCAGTGTCGTATACGTCTTGTATCCGGTCTCATACCAAAACGAGACTCATCAGAAAAGCACACGAAACGCCATTGTTCTTCTGCCCAATTTCTGTGTTCAAGAGCCCATTGATATCGAATCCTACGATTGTGCATTGCTATAGGTGGTACCCGTAACGCTCAAATTTATGCTGAGACGATTGTATCAGACGTCATCGTTCCTCTACAAGTGCAAATCGGTCCCTTATTTCAGTTAATGCATGATAATGCACGACCGCACACCGCAAGAGTTGTAAGACAGACTCTCGCCGCAGCTAACATCAATGTCCTGCCCTGGCCTGCTCAGTCGCCAGACTTGAACCCGATTGAGCATGCATGGGATATGCTACAGAGAAGAGCTCTGCCGAATATGGAGGGTATCCAGTCGCAAGAAGACCTTTTTTTGTTGTTGCAACGAACATGGGCGGCCATTCCACAGCGTGATTTGGATGAACTCATTTTGAGTATGCCAAACCGATGTTCTTGTGTTGTTAGTGTTCGCGGTAGAAACACGGATTATTAATTGTTTAAGTTACCCAATAAAATTTTAAAGAAAACTGTTATTTCAGTCTTTTTTTCGAACTTTTGTGTTAGTGGTTCAAATGTCAAAAATCCCTTTATTAGGAAAATGGCAAATTTCTTTATTAATGCAAAGGTGACTTGGTTTATCGTTACTGTGACAAACGAAAACACTTTATTTGATGAATCCTTAAAGAAAATTTTAATTAATATCAATCAGGAGAAAAGTTATTGCAAAAATATATGTTGATCCCTAGACACTTTTGATGTGTGTATTTTATGTGAGTTGAAACGATACCTCTAAGATATTTGTTATAAAGATATCTATTAAAACCGGAATACAGACACTTATTTTATTTTATAATTTTGTAAAGAGTACATATTTATAAAAGCAAAACCTCAGATATCTTATCTTTTTAATCTAGCACAGTTATATTTAAGTTCATAAAAAATCGTCATATTAGGCTTTTTTAATATCATGGCTATTCTATTTGTTCGTAACTCTACCTCTGGGTTTAATTTATCTATTTACCTATGTATATAAAAAAATAGATGTATATGTGTCAATAAGAATAATGACTGGATAAAAAGTAATCTAATTAGTCCGTTAGTTAGATTATCAAAAAATATTGGACACGTATTTCTTTATTTAACAAATCAATAAAAATTGCCAAAGATATAGAGCGTCTAAGTTCGGGAGTGGGGGCTTTTGACGTCACTCCTCAGTAAAAATTGTATACCGGAGTGACGTCAAGTAACATTTCAAAGCAGTATATCTTCGTTATTTTTTGTTTAATCGACAAAAGAAAAAATACGTGTTCAATATTTTTTGATAATCTAAAAAAATCTTTAGTTATCTAGCCTATTGTCTAGCCACTATAGTACAGGCTCTACCTAGTATGGAATCAGATGACGGTGTATGGATTATCCCAGGATATAATTATTGTTAAAACGTACCTGATACTCAAAACTTGTTAGTAAACTTACTACCTATAAACTAACTGACTGGCAACATCAGGCCATTAAAAGGCCTTAAAAGCGAAGAAATAAAACCTCTCTCTAGTAATAAATACAAACATAAAACCCTGTATCAGGCACTAACGTCCTATTATCTTATCTGGTCGTGTAAATGCTAATTAATAATACTCCCATAACTGTTCCCACCTACCTGTGCGACGGTAGCTTTTAACGTAACTTCGCATATTTATGACAGTTTATTTTAATAACGGGCAATACTTAAATAATGGGCTTATTACATTACCTGGCATTAAGAGCCTCTAACAATGTTTTAATCCAGACTATGAGTTACAGCACGTTGTACTCCATACCAAAAAGAAATACATTATAGGCAATAGAGCGGTTTTGGGTTGTTGATTTCAAACAAAAACTGCTGCCAGTCTTCTGATTTTCCCTACGACACCTTTTTTTGTTTATATCGGGGAGTAAACCTTATAAAGGTAAAAAAAAAGTACCGAGTCTCCGTAGAGGCGAAGGCCGGTTTTTGTGGGACTTTTACCCACTAGAATCAGGTAGAGCACGTCTCAGGGGGGGGGGGGTCTAAGCAAACACCCTCGCGATGTTCGCGGCGACGTAGGTCCTACACCGCGTCGTCGCCCGCATTAGGAGTTCTTACGTCACCTAACGGGTGGAGATGGGAGGGTGCTATTTTTACCCAGATACCCCTTGATCCCCTTTCTAAGGGGGACGCCTTTGTTCAGCAGTGGACGTGTTTAGCCTGCTGATGATGATGACCACACGGGCAATAATCTTTTTCCCGTAGGGGTAGACAGAGCCCAAGGGCCGCGTTTCGCCTCCGTGAGAAACTAGACGTGATGGGTTGCGAACCACATCGCCGCCATTTTGGGTAATTAAATTATTTATATGGTTGACCATTGCGTTCTCACGAATAATTAGGGAAAGGGTAGGATAGGTGTTGTGTAAAGGAAGATTGGCAAGTTAGAGTGGGAAATAGGAAAAGTAGGATATTACCGCCCAGGAGAGCAAGGGATGGGACAGTAATAGCTAGGGAAGCCGGACAGGTAAGTTGGGATGAGTATCCCATGACCCATAATTTACTATAAAGATACAAAATGATAAGCTTATATAATATAAGTCAAATAATTGAAAAAAAATTGTGAAGTAAACACTAAACTAGAAATTTATGGGTTTAAGTATCTAATATGATTTATTTACTCGTCGATAAATTGAAATTTTACGAAGTACTATAATTAATTTAATGGTATAGTGTTAAGTAGTTAATGGTATTAATAAATTTAGATTTAATTAAAACTTGAACGGCGTCTGTTGCTTAGCCCGAAGCAATGGAGATTAGTATGCTACTAATAGTAGCACCGTGAAGATCTGCATATTGATTCGAATTAAATTTGCAATTTAGCTGTTAATTGAGACAATGTTTTCTTTTTAATGTGTTTAAAAGACTTGATTTAGAGCGGGATAATCATTTCCAATTGCTGTAAAATCTAAGTGGGAAGTTTTGAAATGAGACAGCAGGTAAACTGAATGAATGTTGTGCCAATTGCCCAGCAAATTTCGACCAAAGACAGAAAAAGAAAAATAGAAAGGATTGGGACCATTTTCCCTGTACCTATTTTAACTTGTCTTTTTTTATGATACAACACTTTGAAGTACCTACATCTAATGAACCAGTTCTATCATCTAGCACTTTCAAATACATCTAATCGGTTAGTTAAAAAAATGTTGTTCTTAATTATCTAATTTCATCATGCCTATTTTCAGAAAGAAGCCTGATTTACAATCAAATAAATCTATTACCAGGGACTCTAGTAAGAGTTCTGATAGTTTAGGAGCTGGATCAAACTGTCAGTTTTCCCCATACATTTCACACTGGCGCCCCTAGCGGTAACTATCAAAAACTAGTAAAATGTACGGAAAAAAACATAAGTTTTATCAAGCTCGTGAACAATTAGAACCCCAGTTATAACTCAGTTCATAAATATAACTTATTCTGTAAAGGTACTCATTTATTTCTTTCTAAGCAATACGCACATTGCACAAACTAAACTACAACAATCCATTTATTTCTCCAAGAAAAATATTCGCTTCCGTCAACCATGGCTAAACCAACAACCTGCTAGAATCAACTGGAGTATTGTATAACCGTGAGAGCCGCCGACATCCGCCGGCCACTACCAAGGCTGGGTTATGTGACCGTACACAATATACCGATATAATTCCAATGCAATTTATATTCAAGATACTTTGACATTTGATAGGGTAATACGCTGATTCACTATTTCGATATACACTATCGCTGATAATACTCTTTTTTTTATATTAAAATATACTTAGAGATGAATAAGGTTTTCGCCTAAGTGACGCTTGTCTATGGGTATTGCATACCTACTGTTCACTTAAAAAATACAGCCTCTTGCCAAGGCTTCCTTATCAAATCACGGCATTGCTTACAAGGACAGATCCTATTAAAAAAGTATGGCCAATTTAATAGATCAAATTTGAAACTTAATCAAATTTAACAACGAAACCTAGTAACGGCGGACATAATTTTTATTTTTTTAATTTAGAACTGCACTATTCCTTAACTTTTTTCAATTGCAATTACATATTTATTGTAATAATGACAAAAGAAACAGACAAAATAAAAAAACTGGCAGATGTCAAATGCGATCTATTAAATTGGCCCTACATTAAAATAGTATGTGCGTAGTGAGCAATGTTAAATTCTAATAACATTAATTATTTACTAATTTACTGTGTTAAAACTAATTTTAAATTCTGTATCACAATAGTCTGTAACAATATGACTATATTGTTACAGACTATTTTGATTAATTCTGAGGGTCGTCCGCGATACAGACTCGCCTAATGCGGGGTCGCCTATTGACATCCATGTGTTTAGTGTGATAATATTTTTTGGATAAATAAATTAAATTGAATCGAAATGTTAACTAGAGTTTTCTTTTTTCTACTCCTAACTCAATCATGTGTATGGATCATTTTCGAACTACTAAATTCTGACTGAATACCGACGGGTATAGGTGCAGCTCATTTAAACATTTGATCCCAATGGAGCAGAAGTATACCTATCGAATTTCTTTATGGAAATTATTGAAGCCGGTTAGATTTTTAAGCAGATACAGATTTCATTAAGATGTTATTCTACAGTGATTTTAGTAGTGAGATCACAATGTTTTTAAAAACCAGTCCATTTTGCCGTTCTCGTGTCCCGATCCACGTTAACGAGCACCAACATTATATCACGCGAAAAATTCCACATTAAATTAACCTCCTGAAATACTTAATTTTCTTGTACAAACGATAAGACGATGTATTTACATACAGGTTCAGGTACATAAATATATAACGAGTTGAAAATAACTCGTCTGATTACAATTAGCTTCGCGCAGTGATACATGGACGCTGCGCCGGCGCAGTTACTCTGCGCCGTTAAAACTGTAGCACCGTATGTAACTGTGGCTGTAACGTTAACAATTTTACCGTTAAAATTCATATATGTCTGCCTGGAATTAATAAAAAACGAGTTTTAAGTTTCGTTTGATAAATTAAGTTATTTAAATTATTTTATTAATTTCTCCTTCGTTTTGTTTTCGTGTCAGCAATTATCAACATGAATAGATACTTGTTGTTGTTTACTTACATTGCACCTTATTTTTTGATTGTTAAGTATTACTAGCATGGTAAACACGAATATATGTGTATGACTATGTAGTATAATATTATGTAGAGTCGTCCCGGAACCAAGGACTACAATAATTTATTCTAACTAATAATCTCTTTTTCAATTTCTCTTCATTTTCTTCAACTATCTGGATGTTATTTATCTACATACATCTGTAAATTATCCGATAGTATTGTGATCTTAACCGTAATTTGTTATTTGGGAACCTAGGATAAAACCCTCGTGTCAGAGATTTTATATTCCAACATCTGCTTGGAATGAGGAGACGATGGCCATCAACCGACAGTATTTTAATATATATATATATATATATATGTATGTATTTGTATCAGCTATGCTATATAGGTCCGCAGATTGCTCTTTTATATTAATAAACAAACAAAACTTGTAAAAATTTGTTTAGGTCAATTCTCTAATTATCTATGTTTTACTTATTTGCAGTAACCGCATTTAATTAATTTCAGATCGCCCAAAGGCTAATAGAGTTATGCCCGGTTTCTGAAGATCTCAGTTAACTGTTCATTAGCTATTGGTTCAATAAAGTTATGTATAATATAAACTTAGTTTAACTGCCGCTGAGTTTCTGAGTACACCGAAAGGCATTCAATAACTATGAGACCGATAAGCAGTGCAATAATTCGACGCTAGATGGGTCTTTTTCTCACATCAAATTTAAAATGGATTTTTAAGTTTTATATAGCCAATATTACCAGTTCTTATTTTTCTTAACATTTTTCCGGTATAAATAAGTGCTTAAGAATGATATTAATTAATTAATAATCAATTAAATTCACCGTAAGTAGTGTCACCAAACGCCGTTAACTCTCGTAGCGCTTAGTGCTGCGTAAAGAAAGTGACATACAAAAATTCAATTTTCCGCAGACTCCCTGCGCGCGCACGCTGCAACAGTTTTAACCTCAAAAACGTCACTTTTGATGTTGAAAACAATAATATCATTGGTTGAAATCATCAAATAAAGTTATCGAACCAATAAACTGAACACATTGGTCAGTTAAATTGAGCCAAGTTTAAACGGACTTTATGTGACAATTTGTGGTTCGGAAACGCAATCTGTCAAGTTATCGAACCAATAGCGCTAACGAATAGATAAACTATCGATAAAAATACCTCAGAAACCGGCCATTAGCCGTTTGGTTTTAGCTCAGAACATTAAAGAGTTTCACTTTGTATTGGCCTGAAATTTCTACATTCAGTTGGCCGCTACTACTGACGCATGTAACAACCGCTTGCGACCATAAATTCCTATTGTCGCATGTTCGTCTCTAACTCTATAGGACGCATAAACCTTTCATAGGCATGTCATCTATAAATACTAATCTTATTTTATACTTTAATAGCTTATTGAGTTGCCGTTGTAACGAAGACATTTATAAATTCGGAGCAACATAATAGTTGCTTGTTTTTCTATTTGAAGATGACATCCAAACTAATAGTATAAAATCAAAACTATGTCTGTCTTTTGTGCATATTAAGATTAAGCTTCATCCAGAGTAAGTATGTTAAATTATTTAATGAGTATCGATCATAAACTAAGGTGTGAGCTATCGCGATAGGTTTAATCAACACGCATCGATAAAGCGCTCATAAATACCACTAGTGACCATAAATCACTTGTGGTCCTGATCGATCGCTTTAACGTTCATTGCGCTGTCATCGCTGAATGTCTTAAGATTCCATAAAGCTGTTAAGCCGCTGTATTGGGGCGTGGTTGCCAGATGGCTGGAAAATCGGGGATTGTGCCGGAACTTTTCGCCTGCACTGCATGATCCCGGCATTTCGGAATGCTATGCTGTATCAATATTTGCACTTAACTAAAACCATGTACTGTTTCATTATCATACAAAAAAGGACGTATACCTGCACACTATAAAAATATTTTTGTTTCAACCCTGACCATCTGACCTTTCTATTAATTATGCACAATTTAATACAAATACAGGGGTGGTCATTGACCACTGCTCAATGACTGTCTGAGTGCGAAACAAGGAATCTTTTTCACCCTGTTCACTATCAGCCATAATTATTCCAGGAAATAATCAAAGGAAAGTACATCCAGGAAATGATAAGCTTGTATCTGGTAACCCAAGGGTGTCGGTAATTTCACCAGCTACAGTGCCCTTCACATCGGAACACAGGAATGTCTACACACTACTATTTGGCGACAGAATATCTGACACTGCGGTGGTACCTGGACGGTTTCTTGCACAAGGAACCTACCATAATGATATAAAATCCTTCTTCACCTAAGCACAAAGACTTAGTTCAAATAATATTTACGAGTGAAAAAATGTTTTATAATAATAATATAGTTGATAATATTATTACACAATAAAAAAAGGAATATTTAAAAAATAAATTGAAAACTTCTATTCGCTCTACTGATAGAGAAAACAGTATTGAAAGTTTTCTTTTTGTAAATAGGCACGTATTTCTCTTTGTTTTTGAATTTTCACGGTCCTTATTAAACTTTCTCTTGATTCTCGAAAGCGTGTCACGGAATCAGATTGTTTAAAAGTGCGATATTTAATTTGAACTTACAACACTAGGACATGTTTCACTTACCTACTGTATTTAAATCGTACAAATTTTATTTCATAGGACTTAAGTATATGCTACTTAAGTCCTAGTTAGTTAAGAGCTAGGGAGTAAGCTCCCTAGCTCTACCAACAGGCCATTAAAAGGCTCCAGTTGTTTGAGACGGTGATCCTACTTTGCTTTCCCTCTCTCTTTCTATGTTTTTTCATATATTGCAGCATTCAAGGTGATTACAAGGAATCTACCTATTGCAGGACTTTTAAATCTAAATTTGATTTTGGCAGAAATATTTGAGCGCATATGCGAAAATGACAAGTTTCGCCGTTGACGAATACGTCAAAGAGGGCATCATCATCACTAAGCTACCAATAATTTGTTTTTTGAAGTGAAAACTTCTTTAGCGGCGTTGTGCACTTTTTTGTGATGGGGAAAAAGTGTTAAATTCGCGTCAGGACACGTGACCTGAACGAAAACTCATAAGACCTGATCGAAAATTCGTAAGACGAAGGGGGTGCAGAGGCGCTTGCGCGAATGTTGTGTTACAGCGTGCCACGCGCATCCCTGGATGGTGACTGCTGATGGCTCGACCGTCTCTATGTAATTCATGTAAAATAATTGTAATAGTTCTCAGTGTTACATTTTTAATGTAATATAAATTGTCATATTTGGGTACGCATATGAATATTGTATTTTACCACATAAATGATAGTACTTTTGTACTGATAGTTAAAGCAATTTGTGCACAATTATTCCCTAACCATTCCAAAATATCAAAAATGCACAACTTTAATATTCATGTTTTCATTTCTACCGGTACTCCCGGAGTGCAACCCGTTGTTTTTTTTTAAATATAATAATGACAAATCAAATGAAAATCAACCTTGAGCTACTCGACGCTAAGTACCTATTTATCATTTGAAACGCTAAGCGATTGATAAGATATCATTAACACCAATTAACCAATGGAATGGCCACTTGAGACAAGCACCGTTTACTTTTGTTCCGAGATTTATGGCCGTGTGTTTTGTCGTGGATTCTTGTCATGGAATTCTGTTACGTTTGTTGAATTGGTTCATGCCAATATTACGACAGGACAATATTTATTTGCACGTGCGCTAGAGGAGGTACCGCTTTAATTAGTACCTTTACGATTAATGGCATTTTTTATTAGTTTGGTTTAACAATTCCTACTATTTGTTTTCTTTAAATATAGAAAAACAGTTCAGACAGAAAAAACAGACACTTAAAATTTTAACATCTTAACCTTGTGGGCGTAAAATATGTTTTTTTTTCGAAGTTAGAACTGCACAAAATTGCTTTATTTTTTTCAATTACGATTACCCATTTATTGTAATAATGACAAATAAACAGACAGCACAAAGAAACTGACAGATGTCAAATGTGATCTATTAAATTGGCCCTACATTAGTTTGCAAGGAACATTATCATTGTCAAAATATATTTTTTTGCGGCAAAGGTAAGCGGACGTTATAATGGCAACACACGATATTGTTCTTTTTCTTATATTTTCTATAATCTTCGTTGGAATCGATAGAGTTTAACAAGCTCAGAATAAAACAAATTATTATAAAGAAATAACAGTTCACTCGTCGATTTGTAATTTATTTCACTGCTAACGATTTTAATGACTGCGTCCCATTTTGTTGTTGTAAAATACAATATGGCGCACAAGAGCAACGGCTTTATTGTTTGCTTGATTAGAAAGCTGGCAACCCGCGCGGGGATCGTTCATCGAAAATAATTAACTAATTTTATTACTACTATTTTTTACAATGTTCACACCCGCTTGAAATCATAGCCGTTATTTTTTATATTCAATGAAATAACCTTTCTTTTACATACCTAATGTTGTCTTTCATTTACGCGAACACTACCTACACATTATAATCAAACTACTTTTACGGATTATATCGCTGCAAATCATTCGAAACGTCGGGATAGTAAAATCTAAAATAAACCATGATATTATAATCCGTAAAAGTAGTTTATTTCAACTTTCTTTTGCATTTTACATCATATAGATAGCGATAACATAAAACAAAACTCAATGATAAATTAGTTTTCAGCTATGTTTTAACAAGTATTGAATATTTTTGATTAGGTACATGATTATTATATTATACTTACTTACATAGTTTTGTAAATTACACATTGTCAATTTCTAAGAAATTTGTATAAGGTTTCAAACATCGGTTGCGTGAAGTCAAATCGTCATAAATATGAGTTGATAAAATCGTTGACACACGCTAACCGGGCGAAACGGATCAGTGTGGTTGTTCTGTAATAAGAGTTAACTTGAAAGCTGAATGCACGGATCCAGCTATCGAGTTTGTTAAATGTTCTTACAGAATACCACAACTACACGGACATACAAGATTAAGCAAAGGTTAAAAAGAAATATTACTCTGAAAATATCAGAAAAAAAGGTCGGATCAATCAAACAAGATGGAGAACAGATCGACTCGCGACGCCGGCGCCGACGTATTAAAAAGTAATCTTTAGGTAACATATATAAACATATGTATACCAAGAAGCTTATAAAACACGCAAAGGAGAAAAGAAAATACCTATATAATATGGTGGGCTGTATGTCAACTTGTTTTATTTAACCCAGTAACGAGACGCGCAAAACGGAACACAACAGTTTGCATTGCTGTATTGTGGCTGATTGTCTTACCTTGCACAAGGGACTTACCACTTGGCAGTGGTCTACAAGCCGAAATGCGGTCTCTATTCTATTCTATTATTGGTGGCTATTAATCGGGCCCAGTAACCACTTGAACGCACTTCGATCCAGCTGGATCAATTGTGCTTGCCCTACCCCTTACTCTGTTGCTGACGTATCGAATAGTTCCTTAAGGTAGGTAACCCACGAAAGCGCCAGCTTGAAGCTGTACATAATCATGTGTAGGATAGGCTACTTCCAGATGATTCAATCTACGTCTTGCAAGAGCGTCCAACGCGGACTCGGTCTGACGACATTACAAAAACTGAAATCTAATGAAAATTAAAAATCCAAAGTAATAAGGTCGCTTATTTCATAGCTTTACAACCCAGATCCCACTGTTATGAGTTTCAATAACTTTATACATAGATAGACACATTTTAAAACAACTATTTCTATAATAGCTGTGTTTGCATACCTTGAACTAAATGAGAACAGTACACACATTGCACACAAACTCTATTTATTATTAAAAAAAAGCATAGTTCTCAATTCGGGCAAAGAAAATAAAAGACAAAGCATCCGCTTTGAAACACTCAAGCATTTACAATCACCATCATTATACTGTATGATAAAGCGTCTAACATATTGGCCGAAATTTAAAACGCATACAACGTACATCAAATAATACCCGACACTGAATAGGTTCCTATCAAATATATAATAATTGTTACCCGCGAAAGTGGCGGACACAGCCTAAGAGATATCGTCCATCTCTCAAACAATCACGGCCCAGACAAAAGGGTCCAACAGTTACACTGTGTTGCAACAGGCCGAAGAACTAGCGTGTCATTATAGATCACCATTTTAACGAGACCCACCCTGCGTCTCGATGTTGGGAGCATCAAGACGACAGCGGGGTATAGGTCTATTATTTCAGGTGTCTCAACTGACTGGACGCGAACGAATCTCAAGCATTTGTGGTGGCGAAGTAGTTTCTCCCAATTACACCAACGATTCGCCGGTCTACGAAGACTCCGGCCTGTCGTGACTGTGATGAAAAAAACTGACGCAAATTGCAGATACGCCTCGTGCACACAATTTCATGCTCGGACTTCACGACGAATGGTCTAGATTCGTCATATTTCCTACAATGAAACTAGATGTGAACGCGATTCGGCCACAGAATTAATTAATTGCTCAAATCCATTGCTAATGACTATTTAATGCGTGTCGGTAAAAAATTATAGCCTCTTCTTATTCAATTGTATTTCTAATTAGTGTTTTTTTTTCGTGCGAGTATATTTATCAATGGTGCGGGTTATGGCACTATGGCACTGGCAATGATATTGCGAAATGTGTATCTCGGAGAAGACCGTAAGATAGTCCCCTCTTGCTAGTTAATTTCCCGATCAACAATAACAGCCTTCACCTACTTTGTCTTCAATCTGAATAAAGATATTATTCATTGCTTCAATTTTGTTTATCATGTCGATGTCTCTTAAAACATATGTTTTTAAATTTTTATGAATAAATTCATTTAACACATCACAAATATTGTATAGTAGAGTTATAATAATATTACGATGAAGTCATAGGATATAATAATCAGTTAGCGCGGTGAAGACCATAAAGATCTAACGTGCATTTCAAAACTCGACGAAAAGACGTTTTTTGTAGCCATATATTCATACTGCCTGGACTTAGCAGCTCTAACAAAAAGAAGTGTACCTAAAATGATACTAAACAAACTAATATTCTTCGATTGAATGCTAACAAAGGGTTATTCGTGTAGCAGTCAGGCTCCTAGCTGAGCGGTAACAATAAGCGAGATTGTCAAGTCATCGCTCCACGTCATCACATCGGCCGATTTGTCGCGGGATATGACTATTTTTTATATTCACTAGGGCTGCCCGTGAGAAGGTAATAAAAATAATTTTAATACTTGGAAATTTAATACGCGATAAAGTTTTAAACAGCTGTAAAAGTGATTTCTTGTGTAATCAAATGCCGATAGTAGTTTTAATAAATTTTCTCCAACATTAATATTTATAAATGTGTAGTTTAAATGTACATTTGCAGCTATAATGAATGATACAGTAGGGCTCGCCTCATGTTTTACGGCTTGTTTTAATATAATTTGCGATGTTAATTTCAGCCACCGATAAAGATCCGAAAGCTTATAACTTATAAAAAAAGATCTTAAAAATAGTTTTACCACCAAGAGATGTCTTAAAAACTTGAAACCATTAAACAACAAATATTAAAACATATCTATAGTGATTGTATGATTCTTTAACCTAAAATATCGGCTCTTTAATAGATTTTAAGTTGATATTGAAATTAAAAATCATTGAAACATTTTTTTTTATTGACTTCTCATAGCTGTAACCCAAAAACAGGTGTAGTAAAATAATTATGTAAATTATTCATTTCCTTATTTTTTTTCAATAAATACATCCAACCCTAACGAAAGACTAGTGTTGTAGGTAACTAATGTCGATGCTTATCTCCGGACAATTCGTTCCGGCCGGGGGACGTGGCGCGTGACGCGGCGTCGATTAGAAATCTCTTCTCGGATGCCGCAATCCGACGTGTTGCCGATTGGCGGTCACTATTAACCACGAGCGCATCTCTCCTATTCAGTTTTATTTACTTAAAAAAAACGGAGGAAATGACAACAACGGATAGACAACGGAATTGTCCATGCAGTGTAGCAGCTAGCTCTATAATTAAGTATAAGGATAAATTAAATGGTCATTCTAAAAAATGCTTTTTTCAAAATGTATTTGATTTACCTGCACAGCATTTGGAAAGTATTTTTTTATGATTGGTTTAGAGAAACGAAAAATCGGATCGACGTTTTTAATCCGGTGATACAGAAATATAATCATAATATTTGTGTTCATTTTCAATTGATGACTAGAAACATTTTATTTGAAAACAGTTAGTGACACTAATGCGATTGATATACAAAATGGTTTATAAAAATATTTTGAACATGAAACGGTGGCAGTGACCTCCACATGGTAAAATATTCACAAGATCAAAGTTTGTTTATCTTTGACAAGGTCGGATGTTTCTAGAACGGTAACTATAGTTAACACTTTTCAATAAAGAAACAGTCAAGTTTTTTTCGGTAATATACTTTACTTAGAGATGTTTTTCTGCGTATTTAGAGAAGTTTCTCTCTCTTGTTTTATCTTTCGACTGGCAGGTCTGATGCTGATCTAATTGTAACAACACAAACACTTTAAAAAAATTAAAGAAATGACAAGCTCGCTGATTTTCTTTCCGGATCTTCTCAGTTGAGGCTGCGTTGGATCCCAACGCAGCCTCAACTGAGAAGATCCGGACATTGGTGAGAAGGTGGTTGCTTTTAAAAATATTGACCATTTAAAAGTGCTATTTGATATAAATATATTTCAATTTGCGCCTGTATGCGAGTTCTATATACAAAGTTAAATTATATTATGACATGAAACTAATAGAAATAATTACCTCATTAATTAACTATTAAGTACATATAATTAATTTATTATTATTATAATTTTTATTTTCCTTTTAAACTGTATCTTCTCTTTAGGTGTACAATAAAGAATATTTGTATTATATTGTACCTCACTACTAAATTTATACATATTTCTATCAACTTAGAAAAAAATATCTAAATAAATTTGAATAAAAATATCATAGTCGTCCCAATTTTAAATTAGTTACAGAGCTGTAGTACGATAAGTCTGCACGCAGCTTATACTGAAACTAATTTAATCGGTTAACAGCGTCCGCGAAAATGCTGCGGAAGAATTGACCGGCAGTATTTGACACTTCAACAGTCCAAGCACATTAAAACCTACTGGGTCAAGCTATAGAACATACTATCAGCAAATTTACAAGCAAATCTCTAGTATAAATTGTTTCAAACAATGATGAGGAAAACGCGTCTTTCAACTTTGAGTTTCCTAGAGTCACGCAGTAGGTAGAGCGCGGGCAACAGACCGTAGCGATCGGAAAAAAATGTAACCTATTCTCTTTATAATAGAAACTACCAAGGATAAAGAAGTGAGCACACTACTGAGCAGTTTGGATGCGGTATAATTTAATTTTTTAGCGGGTTTAGTTGTCTTAGGTTACGACTTCAAATCTATTTTATTTAGACTTTCATCTTTAAAACGTCTATTGATTATTATGTTTTAGTTGCGAAAACTAATGATTATATTTATAACTCTACCGCTATTTCTATGGATGACAAAGTTTTACTTACCTTAGAAAAAACTAAATTAGAATCCAAAAAGTAGACTCAACTCTTATCTTAACGCTATTTTCACCTGAACCACCGATTCAAGAGATTAAATCTAACAGGTTTAAAGTTAACTAATCGATTGTATAAATTACTTTATCTACGTAACTCCTATTAAAATCTACATATCGATAAGAAGCGTCGACGCCCACTCGATAGTTGCCATGGTTACCTCCCATTTACCTCGGGTTATTTTGGTGATTCGTTCCCGTACACGACATAATCGATTTGATACGATTCAGAACCGATTTCAACACCTGTATCGAGGTATCGATTCTCTATAAATATTACTTTAAGTGGTTTTCCATATACATTGTAGATTTTTTATGGACTTTAACAAGAATAAAAGTTATGGGTAATGGCGAAGAGCTCCACAAAAAAATGAATAATCTTTTACTCAGATACTATAAGTTATAATAATAAGTAAAGTTTTGTAAGTTATGTAATATTTATTTTGCGAGCGCTTGACAAACTGTTTTTTTTGCTTGAACATTCGAGTTACAGAGTTTTTGCACCTTTTTCGTACAAAGTTTGTAATGACAATGGGGAAACAATTCGATACTTTGTTACCTACAATTAAATTTCGAACGTTTCGTAATACGACTTAGCAACCGCGCGGTTTCGTGAAGACTTAAAATTTACTGGAACGTGAAAATGAAATAGCACGTTCCGTATCATGCAACATTATGAAACACGAAATACAAAAGAACAATGACCCAGATCCGCCAAAGATAACCATCGTTGTGACGCATGTGTGGAATCGATAACAGTAGAGCACACGTACACACTCGCGGACGTTATCGAACTAATATTTACTCAGGTAACAGCAACACGCGAAACGCGCCGACCGTGTGAACGCGCCCGATCCCAACCCGCCACTAATTGTGTTAGAGCCCTTAGCCGGGGGCGAGCTATTCAAATAAACGATGCGATAGAATAAAAAACGTGATACCTACCCATTGAGCGGGCAGCAGCTGCACCAAAACGGAACGGCAGATGCGCGTGAGCAGCCGACGCTGTTATTACAGAATCGACAAAAACACGGCGGTTACCAGGAATTTTCATATACTGTGGATAACTTACCGTTGGTGATAGGGCTGCGGTGACGGCAGCGGCGGCTCACTCACAAACAGCACACGTGCACGACCGCGCACCTGTCGCGGAATGACTGGCCATTTCCATATTAGTTAGTATTTATGAACGGGCGAAGCGCTCGCGCAGCGCGGCGCGCCGGCGTGGACTGGCTGGTGGCGGTGCGCGCGCTACCTGCGCCCACCTGTCCCCCTGTCCCCTCGCCCCCCACCACCAGGAACCGGATGGTACTCCAAAACAAAACAGCCAACAAAGGACGTGCCGCGAATGTTCGCGCCACCGGCACCGGCCCGGACCATATCGAGGGGAGCCCTCCTGTTTACTTGCGGCACCTGTATCACTCACCGGGATTGCCCCCATCGACCGATGATTTACGACTGTGCGATGTGAACATGTGCTCACATCCAGATCTATAATTATTCTTCTAGTAGCCTAGTTTCATTGACATTCATAACAGAAGTAACTTAACACTGGGCGTAAATGCATGAGGAAGATCTTTATCCACTTGAGCTACATGGTGACAGCCAATAATCTTGAACTACGCCTAAGAGTGCACACGTGCTTGCGCATACTCGGGTGCGCCCCGTCTTCTTTTACTCACACAATCAGTTTACACGGAAGACCGACACGGTAGAGACTTCAGAGACTTACTTACAGAGAGATATTGTAATCTTCTTTACGCGAGAGAAAGGAACGCAGAAATAAACTGTATCATTTTTTTTTTTACTCCCTATAAGCCAGTGCTTGACTGCAGTCCCACCTGATGGACAGCGGTGACGCAATCTAGGATGGTAAAGCACACTGGCTTATTAAAAGCCTATTCACTCTAGCTTTGAAGACACAGGTTATAATCGGGCGGAAAAACTAACGCAGGCAAACTGTTAAAGTCCTTAGCTGTCCTTATTATGAATGACAATACAAATCGCTTAGTTCGGACTGAAGGCACGTTTACCACATAAGGGTTTGTGCGCACCGTGCGTCTTGTTGTCCGATGATGGAAGGGGGATGGTGGAATCAAGTCATGTAATTCCTGCGCACACTCTCCAAAATGCATCCTGTAGAATACCATAATAATTATATATCTGCATATCTTTCCCACGTAAAAGTATTACTTTAACGCTGTGATAAGAGATGGTGGTAGCGCCTCCGGTGTTGGCTGATGGTCCCCAACAAAAGATAAAAGTGTAAGAAGTTTTAACATGTTGACTGAGAGACTTCAACGAGTCTCCATGCTGAGAATGCAATAGCTGAACCATATTTAAAATATTAATAATTATAGAGCATATTTGTGTAATTGGTTCCCTACAGCTTGCACATTTAAATTAATTTTCAGCAGCTAAGCCAAAAGACGTCCACTGCTGAACAAAGGCAGCCCCCCCTGAGAAGGGAGAGGTGGCCATAATCCCCACGCTTGGCAGGCGTCTTGGGGTTCGCAGTATAATATGTGGTAGGTAATTCATTAGAAAGATGTTGCTGCCTGTCTTATTGTTTCCCTTAGTCGCCTTTTATGCACACCCAACGGGTGGAGATGGGAGGTTGCTTTTCTTACCCGAACAGCCTACAGCTAATTTTTTTTTACTACTTTATAAGCTACTGATTGACTGCAGTCCCACCTGATGGAAAGTGGCGACGCAATCGAGGATGGTAAAGCAAGCTAGCTTATTAAAAGCCTATTCACTCTAGACTTGATATCACCCACATTATAATCGGGCGAGAAAACCGACGCAGGCAAACTGTTCCAGTCCTTATCCGTCTTTATTATAAGCAAATTGCTTAGACTGAACTGAAGGCACGTTCACCACATAAGGGTGTTAAAATAATCATCTACTGCATATTGGAAATTTTTTGTCCCTCTTATTGCATCCATGAAACTGAATTCAGAATCTTGAAATAAATCAGCAAGAGAAGGTGAAGACTATAGTTATTGTTCTAAATAAAGATGACGGCAAAAGTGAAGCAAACGATGAGGCGAAACAAAAAGAATTTGTTGACACACCAAGCGACGTGCAGTCACCTGAATTTGCACAATTGGAAAACGATTACTCAACTTATTGTCGACGTATACGTAAATACAAACAATGGTGTTAACATCGGCTGGATATCCGAGGCCGGTGTTTTATCGGCAACGATTTGGTGGTACCCATTATATACAAATAATTAGTTCCTGCGGATCGCACCTCTGATTTCTTCAATTAATCATGTGCGATTGTTACTGGCTTTCGGTGAAGGAAAACATCGTGACGTGAGGAAACCAGCATGTCTGAGAAAGCCTAACTAGCTTTCGAATGACGTAGGAAGTCCGCCAACCCGCACTTGGCCAGCGTGGTGGACTATGGCCTAAGCCTCTTCATCTTCGGGGTAGGCCCGTGCCCAACAGTGGGACAAAACAAGGGTTGCTATTATTATTATTTATAGTTCGTGCTGTAAGTTTAAGCGGTCCGCGCTACGCTCTTATCATTTATCCGGTATTTAAATGCAATTTTCTGTATGACATCTTATTTTTCGTTATTCTTATTTTTTCTCTTAAATAACCAAGGTTATATGTTATATAGGCAAGCAAGCTTGCGGCCTGCCTGATGGTAAGCAGTCCCGCAGCCTATAGACGCTAGCAACGCCAGAAGAATCACTAGCGCGTTGCCAACCCTTGAGACATTAGATATTAAGTATTTTATGCCCAGTAATTTCACCAGCTACAGAGCCCTTCACACCGGAGCACAGTAGGTAATGTTTACACACTGCTGCTTGGCGGCAGAATATCTGACACTGCAGTGGTACCTACCTGGACGGTTCCTTGCACAAGGTACCTACCACCTAGTAAATAATAGTAATAATTATCTTTTGCTTATTTTTGACGAGCCTGTTGGTTTAGTAGTTAGACACCCTGTTCGCTATCAATAGGTCATGGGTTCTATTTCCACAAGTGACTTATTGAAATCAAACTACTTTTACGGATTTTATCAGGGTTTTTAAAGTCGGGATAGTAAAATCAAAAAATAAACCGCGATAAAATCCGTAAAAGAAGTTTTATTTCAATGTGTAATATTCGCGTAAGTAAAAGACAACATTAAGTGACATATTACGCAAATATTACTAAAGGTACTAAACAGATTAATTGACGGGCCTGTTGGTCTAGTGATTAGACACCCTGATCGCTACCAATAGGTCATGGGTTCGATTTCCACCAAGTGTCTGACTGTTTTATCTTTTTTTAAGTATGCATTTACAAAAAATGTATATAAGTATTAGTATCAGTTATCTGGTTTCCATAGTACAGACACCGCCTAGTTTGGGATCAGATTACCGTGTGTGGATTGTTTCCAGGATATTATAAAATTTAAATGTTTTCTATGATGTCCTCATTTTTGTTATCAAGAGAGCACTCTTTCGCCTATTTAAGAACGAAATTTTCCATGAAATCTTTGCGGTTGTCTGCACTAAATACGAAACCATTAAATTCTCATCATCTTTCTTTAGACACACTGTGACTTGAATAATTTCTGGTGCAGTGATAAATTACAGTCCGTGCTTGTATGCCGCGGCATTTAAGGATGCTCTACTTTTTCCGCTAGCGATTATTTTATTATTACGTATGTATTTAGTCCTTTGCTGAGTAGAAAGTGAGAACCGAGTATCAAATGATTCCATACTTAAAGTCTTCTATAAATCTGCTGTAGACACTATTGGCTCAACAATGAGATAGAGAACACACAAAACTATGACAAGAGAGATTTAAGTCACAGTGGAAATAACGGCTATTTTTTTTAAATTTAACTAGGAAAGTTCCTCCACTGTTCAGAAATCCTCAGCCAAATTGTCTTTAAGAGGCTTGTTCCAGCAGCGATTGGTATTGCTCTATGAGATGATTTTGGAAGGGATTGAGGCTTTATCGCTTTTTCTACCAATAGTGCTGTTCTCTAAGTAACACAACCTCGATCTCGACGCTGCGGCAGCGGCGAGTTACATTTTTGTATTCGCTAACTTTGTTTACGCAGCACTAGAATTAACGGCGTTTGGTAGAACTACTTAAGGTCGAATAATTTGAATCAATTTAACAGTTCGTAGATAAAACTGGAACGTTAAGCTAAACAAAATTCGTCGATCACCTCGCCCTCGCCCTCTCCCACACTACTACACTATATACTTATATAGAAATCCAGTTCGGGGACGAAACGAAATGCGATAGTGAATACGGATTTTTACAGCGTTGAGCTCGACGTTGAATTCGAGGCAAGCTGGGCGACGAATTTAATTATTCTCTATGGCTGTGCTCGACGTCGAGCAAATCCATAGAAAATAGCTTAGCAGAACTATGCTTTTCTGAATACGACCCTAAGTCGTGAGCACCGCGTGATGGGGCCCTGCGTCGTCGTGAGCACCGCGAGAGTGACGGCGGAAGAATACATCCTATGCTTCCCTAAGACGTGGTCTAGCGAATGTCTGGCGCTGTAAAGTCTTTGGCGAGGTCCAAACGAAGTGTCCAGTCTCTCCAGGGTCGAAGTAGTTGGAAGGTTCTGGTGGGTAAAAATCTCACACAACCAAGCCGGACACCTAATTTGAAGGTTTCGTCCCCCAAAGGAAAAAACGTACTATACTTTTGTTGGTAATAAGCCAGTGCAACTTTCTATATAGATTGCACAACCGTTTACCATCAGACGGGAATACTTTCAAGTTGTATTTTACTAACCAAGCATATTTTCTGCAGATCTTTTTTAATCTCTTTCTTTACCTGTGTGTATCCAATTTGGCGTTTGGTCTTCAAAAAATCTTCTGATTTCCAAACGACCGGATCAAGGGTCCTCAACACACCTTCACTATATTAAGCAACTCGATCACTGACTACGCCTGTATTCTTACGCAAACACAGCACACATATTTGCACAATTCCGAACCTACCGCACCTATCAGTCTGCACACTTTCTAATAATAATAAACACTTATCAGTTCCCTTTTTTTACTAGATGCGTGTACTTGGGCAAAGGTTCTTAGAATTTACTTGATTCGAAGCGTTGGTGTCGCGAAAAGCGATAAAAAGGCGCATGCGGTGCGCAGGCGCCGCCGATAGCGCGCGACGTCATGGTGAGCGACGGCTGATAAGGAACTGAAACCGGGTTCACACACTTTTACACATAAACCAAGAATGTAAAACAAAATTAGTGTAGTTATATTTAGTTTTGAACATGTCTCTCAGCATGTTTTACAATACAATACAATACAAATATTCTTTATTGTACACCAAAAGAGAAGATACAGTTTAGAGGATAAAAAGGTTACAGTGTGACAATTTAAGGCGGTCTTATCGCTAAAGCGATCTCTTCCAGACAACCTTGGGGTACAGGACAGTATGTTGCCCTGCCCTGCCCTTGTGTAATTACAACTTTAGATAGGTATATATATATAAATAACAATATAATAACATGACAATAGATAAATTAACAAATAACTTACTTACGTTTTACTTGGTGGACGGTTCCTTGTGCAAGGAACCGTCCAGTTAGGTACCACCGCAGTGTCAGATATTCTGCCGCCAAGCAGCAGTGCGTAAGCATTGCTGTGTTCCGGCGTGAAGGGCACTGTAGCTGGTGAAATTACAGGACACAAAGACTTAATATCTAATGTCTTAAGGGTCGGCAACGCGCTAGTGTTTCTACTGGTGTTGCTAGCGTCTATAGGCTGCGGTGACTGCTTACCATCAGGCGGGCCGCATGCTTGCTTGCCACCTTGGTAGTATAAACAAAAAATGTGTAACGTTACGCGTGTGTACGCGCCTTAAAATATTAAACCGTTATAGTACTATATAGCTATAACCATACTATATGCGCCACGGCGAGCCATTTCGCCGCGAGCTCGCCAGTGCTTGTCTCACGATTGTGGAGTGCGCACGTATGTTACTATTTCAATAAGTAAAACCTTGTAAATTCAATTTGTGCTCTAAAACTACTTACGGGTGAGTGTGCTTGCTATCTGTCTTCTATCTATCTGTTCTCTTTCCTGTTTCTAGGCACTTTGTATTATCAACGGTCCTAAACCGTTGATAAAAGCATTTGGCGGTCAACGTACGCAAATTTGAATACTATAACGGAACCTGTAACCGACGCTATCCCTACTATTCTACAATATCATCTTTCTTGTATTTCTCTGTCCTTATTCTGCCTTATACTGTAATCTTACTGTTTCTTCTTTATCTGTCCGACCGATTAATGTAGCATAACCGTCTGCCAAGACCCTCGACTGGACTGAATAGGCTGAGGTGTCTTCTGTGGTCGGCGGACGGTTATGACACACGGGCTGGACCTGACGGTGTCTTTCCGTGGGTTCCAGGGTCCTACCTACGAGGTCCTACCTACGAGGTCCTACCTACGAGGTCCTACTTACGAGGTCCTACCTACGAGGTCCTACCGACGAGGTCCTACCTACGAGGTCCTATCTACGAGGTCCTATCTACGAGGTCCTACCTACGAGTTCCACTACGAACTCCCTTGCACGAGGCGTCGGACGCAAGCTGCTGTCGACCCCTACCGGTCGAGCTTGAGGACGGCTGCTGAGCCTGTCCACTGCCGGACCAGCTGCTAAGCTGGTCGACCTTGGAACTGCTGCGCCGTGCTGCGCCTGGTGCTGTCGCGCCGTGCCGTCACCGTGCTGCTTCTGCTACGACGACTCTGATAAGTTCACCTCACTTAGAAGGGGAACCTGACCGATTCTCAGTGCGCGTACCTCGGAAAAACCGTTAGCCTACTCACGACCCTTGCTCTCTAGCCTGTGCCTTCTTTGTAAATATAATTCTTTATTCTTAGTTCTTGTTTTCTTTATTTCGTAGGGCCACTATCCCCGCTACGCGACAAATGTTAGCGACAAATATAGTAGGAACAAACAATGCATACATGCAAGGTATATCGCATAATAGCGAGTGATTATTGTAAGGCACAGGTGCACGCGCATCCTGAGATGTATTCTTAAAAAATACAGCCTCCGAGGCGCTAGAGATGCGTCGATCTAATAAAAGTTAAATTACTCTGCAAATATGTAGATTCCTAGAAAATTAATAATGTTTATCTCACAAAGTAATTTTCTTTGATAATTGTGATATTCAAATCTTGAGATCTAACATGACAAATATTTTATGAACATTATTTAGCTAGCTCTATCTTTCTCAAAGAGAAAACTGAGATGCCAATCCATGTAATATTTAGGTAACTTATTGATCTTTATATTTGACAGACATGGTTGTGGTATTTCTTAAGATTCCGAATTAAAACTTGGAGATGGCGAAATTGTTTGTGATTTGTGTTTTTTTATGATTTATTATCTAAAAATAATAATATTAATAAGAATACATACATTTATTTTAACTACATTTCATTGATTAGTACAAGAGGTAATGCCGCCAGTCTTTTAGGTACCTACCCTTCCCTCCCAGTGCAGCGACAACTTGGAGGAAGTTTTTTACCTAGTTTAAGTATATTTGTAAATAAACTGTAAATATTTAGTTTCAATAAACTCGTTTAACTACAATCACATAAATAGGTACAAACAAGATTTTAAAATAACAGCATGTAATTTTAACGTATTGCATTTTACACCAAACATTATGATAAAATAAAAGATTTATACCACTTTGATCACTTATTAGGTAGCAATAAAATTGTTGAATTATAAGAATAAAACCATTATTACATAATTTATATTATACATAACGTATCGTATAAACGCAAGCAAATAATATGTAAAGACACCAATTTGATTCGAGCGAAAATTTAGCTGATGAGCTTATTTTAGAATTCTGCTAAAGATGCCAAATTATTACGCAAAAAATAATTAAATGGACTTTGATACTGTTGAATAAATATTTTATAATTTGACATTATTTTGACAGTAATAAACAATTACAATTGGGACCTAATTACGTATTGCTCTATTGTATTGGCATTACAATATTTACAAGGTTATAACGGAAAGCTTTTTAAATCACAAAGGCATAAGCAAAGTGACTAACTGCTGCACTAAATAAGCAGCTATATTGTCATCCCATACTATTGATATTGCATTGAAAACATCACTAGTGCTTTTATACGGCCATTCCCCATCTCTTCCCTCATAAATAAGAAGACGGGCAGCAGGGTCTTCTGTTAGAGGTCCATCTCTACGTGCACTGCGAGCCCCAAGACGCCTGCCAAGCGTGGGCATCATGGCAACCCCGCATACCCCCACCCCTAGGGAGAGGCCGATGTTCTGCAGTGGACGTCTTCTAGCTTGTGATGATGATGATGATGATGTCAGTGCCCTAGTAGTAGTATTAATTTCATTCTTGATACTATTAATTCTAATTTCGTTTATAATTTATGCTATATAGATTTGATTTTCTAGACAACTGTTATAATTATTTATTATTATTTTAAGCCAATGTTTGAATTATACCACACGAAGAATGTTAAAAGTGTGATGCAATAAGTTTGGCAAATATATAAAAACCTTACAAAAGTTTGTATGGCGATGTACGTGGGAACATACTAAAATAATTTGGGTAGGTGCACCCAAATTATTTTAGTATGTTCCCATAAGATCTTTTACACACGGTCATCGAATCACAAACAAACTAGAAAGCCTACCTGAGCCTTTACTATGATAAACAGACAACTGATACATATAGATATTTTTTTTGGCAAATAATTACATAGGTATTTATATAGATAAATAACACCCAGACAGCGCAAGGATTATATTTTAGTGACGAGATGTGATATATTAGATGTTTTACTAATTAATCCTTATGTATATACATGCTTAATAACTCTTATGCCATATGATAAATTTGTACTAGGCTTAGAGATAATTTTAATCTCGGCGTATAATTAAGGGATACGTCTCACCGCCAGCTAGTCAACGAGCAGCGATTAATATTTTGTCGCTTCAAATCATCGATATAATATATAACTAGATTTGGTGTCACGGTTCAAAAAGTGGTAGCGAGAAATAGTGCCCTTGTGTAGCTATTTCTTTACAAGCCACATCCTGACAAATTTATTTTTGCCGATAGGAGTGTCGCTACTGTCTATATGAAACTGTCAAACTACAAGTCATTATCATTATAATATCGTTAGTTCACGTTTCCGCCACCAGCACAGGTAAGTTTGCAACCTCCGCGACCACATTTTAGATGTCATTTTGATCGTGAATGTTTATCTAGTTTATATATTATATCGATGCTTCAAATCAATCCAACTCAATGCAGCAGAAATAACTGGGCTCAGGAGATTTTCAAGTCAAAGTCAAAATTATTTATTTCAAATAGGCGTAACGCTATAAGCACTTTTGAATGGTAAATTTTTTAAAGCTACCACCTGATCACAACGCGGCCTCAACTGAGAAGATCCGGCAAGAAACTCAGCGGGCTTGTCATTCTTTTACTATTTTTAAACATTGTTTGTCTTGTTACAATTGGATCAACATCAGCAATAGTGTGTCCTGCCGTTCGAAAGATAAAACAAGAGAGAAAAGAAAAAAAATACGACAAAATTACAACAAACTAAAAGGCCAATAGAATATTAGTCGGACCAGTTGACTAGAGCAGCAGCCTTCACTCCATTTCTTAACTATGTTTATCTCAGGGGACGAGTAGTGGTTGCATACAACTATACTATACACAGTTGCATTGCAACTGGGCATGCATCGACATCTGCTAAAATATAATATAAACAAGTACTAGAAAAACTATAAAAAATGGATCAAAATGACATAAACAACCGCCAATAGGAGCTTAAAGAGAGTTTCCCTATGCTCTACGCAGTTAGTTAAACGACATTAGCTATAGCGAACGACGAGTAAAACTTACCTGCCAAAGCGACTACTCTCTTGCGTTTAATATATCGCACTGCTAGATGAAAACTAGATCAACTCGAAAAGTAGGTATTTTGAGTTAGTGATATATTCAAATTCCTTATTTGATTACCTACACGGCAATATAACTCACGTAATTGTACTTTCAATCATCGTCGTAGGATGGCGCTAAATGTGGCTTTAGTTGAATTATCTCAGCTGGTACAAAACTAAGGTAACCAAAAATTTTATATTTTTTCACCTATTTATCATTCTATGTAACAGTTATACTGAATTTAATAAGCCTAATAAGGAACCCTTTCTGGAAGTTTCATTACATTTTCGATATCGGCATGCCAAAATCAGTTTTTCGTCGTTTCTAAAAAATAAGGTATTTTGAGTTGCACTAGTTTTCATCTAGGGGTGCGATATATCGAGTACCTATATTATATCTACCAATCGCTGCTCGCGCTCGATGGAGAACATTGCTTAAGCTATTTCAACGGTTTATATAATATGGAAACAGAATCTTATTAATGTGTAGATTAGTTACCATCATTTTTTGTAATATCTGCTAGATTAAAGGATAGAGCCGCCGTGCCGTAACACTAGCTGTCCCCCCACCCCCGCAATTGTGTCCGCACATATAACTATATAATTATAAATCGTTAATATACCGTAATAAGTACCGTGATATTAAATCGACAAAAAATGTCAACAACCAAAAAAGATTGATACACCTACTGATAAAAATATATAAATTAATCTTAAACCGAATCTAGCAATCCGAATCTGCAATGCTATATAGCTAATTAAATACAAATTTACATCCTCTAACAAGATTCCATATGAAATTAGATTCTATCAGGTTAATAACAATATTTCACCTACTAATAAAATTAATTTTGCATAATGTCACTTGATTAGGATATGAAATTAACATAATTTAGCACGAAATTATGACTATAATTAATTCTAGACACTGTCTAGATCCGTTTAATTTTTTAAATAGTCTCTGGCTATATATATCTCCTTTCTTGATTTAGGGGTAGATTGGCAGTAGGCATCTATCGAATGACGTTACTGGTATAGAAAAGTTCTCCATTCGAAGTTTGAAAAATAGGTTAGAGAAATAAAGAAAATACATTTATTTGACACACACACACACACACACACACACACACACCACACCCACACCCAATTGGTTTCTCTATGAGGCCCATAAAGTGATAGGAGTTTATATTAAATTTATTGCAGAGTTCCTCATGATCAAAACGTTGGCGTGCATATCTAGGGCAGTGCTGGATTAAGTGATCCATTGTTGGACTTCACCGTTATTGCATGGACATTTATCGGTACTTGAGATTGATCTACTTGATCCATTCCATTGTCTTTGTGAAGGATAGCTCAGTTTTTGTTCAAACTAGGAACAAAACGGGATTAATAGGCAATTTGGTTTATCTAAAACAGTGCAGTTTATTTACTACTACAAACAAAAGATAACATCCAAACTTATAGTAAGGATATTGAAAGAGAAATGGCCGAGGTCACGCACATTCAATTACTTATTAGATTTTACGGTACATCTATAGTCGCGATTGTATTAGATCGTTTTTTTTTGGCACAGGTCAGCAGGTAATTTTAGTGATTTGAAAATTGACGATCCATAACCATCCGCCCCGCGGGGTGCCGGGTTAGAATTGCAACCCCCATCTCCTCTCGTTGAGTGTCGAAAGAGGCGACTAAGCGGGAACAGGAAGATGGGCAGCAGCTTCTTTCTTTTGGATTTATCTTCCACCTATACTGCAATCCCACACAATTACACACAACACACAATTATTGAAATCTGTTATTATATTGTTATTTTCATATGTTTTGGGCAAATAAATGCTTTTCTTCTTCTTCTTCTTCTTCAATCCCCAAGCCGCCTGCCAAGCGTAGGAATTCTGGAAACCCCTCTCTTCTAAGAGGGAGGCTTTGTTCAGCAGTGGACGTGTTCCGGCTGCTGATGATGATGATACGATCCATATTTTATTTATTTAACAAACATTATACTTTTTAAAATTCATGGTACCTACCTAATAATAGACTTTTTAACACCTTACTGCCGAACCTACAAACGACATCATCATCATCATCACCAGCCGGAAGACGTCCACTGCTGAACAAAGGCCTCCCCCTTAGACCGCCACAATGAACGACAATTTGCTATTTGCATCCACCGGTTGCCTGCGACGCGAACAATGTCGTCGGTCAACCTAGTGGGAGGCCTGCCAACGCTGCGTCTTCCGGTTCGTGGTCGCCACTCGAGAACCTTTCTTCCCCAACGGTTATCGGTTCTTCGGGCGATGTGGCCGGCCCACTGCCACTTCAACTTGCATATTCTACGAGATATGTCGGTGACCTTGGTTCTTCGGCGAATCTCCTCATTCCGGATTCTGTCGCGCAAAGAAACTCCGAGCATAGCTCTCTCCATAGCTCGTTGTGTGACTCTGAGCTTCTCCAAAAGGCCAGCTACAACAAACGACAATTATAGTTAAATTTCAATAAGTCATTTTTTGAAATTGTTTTATTTCGACACTCGAAGCCAATTAATAGGTACTAATTACGTTCAGAGTAAGTAGATTATATCAATTATCTCGTAATAATTAGTCAAAAATAATCATAAGAGGATCTGAAAGTCAAAAAAAAGAGATTACCAAGTGTCTGGGTGTTATTTATCTATTTAAGCATGTATTTACAAAAAAAAATGTATATAAGTATTAGTATCAGTTGTCTGGTTTCCATAGTACAGGCTCTGCCTAGTTTGGGATCAGATGACCGTGTGTGGATTGTACCAAGATATTATTATTATTACAAAAAAATACTTAATTGGAATTAAAGTTAATTGTCGTTTGTGGGTGCGGCAGTGAGTGACGAAACAATCAGGATATTTGCCGCTACGCACCACGCCTGTCTATGGAATGAACAGCTGCATTGTCAAGCTGCTCGTCGTTTGAGACGTTAGTTACTATTCATTGAGCAGTTTAATTTAACTGGCCCGTTAGTCTAGTGGTTAGACACCCTGGCTGCTACCCGATGGGTCGTGGGTTCCATTCTCATCAAGTGTCTGGGTGTTATTTATCTATTTAATTATGTATTTACATGTATTACAAAGTATTAGTATGAGTTGTCTGGTTTCCATAGTACAGGCTCTGCCTAGTTTGGGATCGGATGACCGTGTGTGGATTGTCCCAAGATATTATTATTAGATTTTATCAGCTACAGTGCCAATCACACCGGAATACAATAATGTTTACACACTGCTTTTGAATCCCTTGCACAAGGAACTTATCTTACTTTTTTTTCAGTCTTTAGGGCTCCCACACATAACTGCGAATTCGCATCACATCGCAAATATCTGCGAGAAACAAATGAGTATTTCCATAATGTTGTCTTTTACTTACGCAAATATTACACATTGAAATTAAACTACAACTCCACTACTCAACTACTCAACTCAACTACTCGCAAAAGAACACCGATTCCTGCCTAGGATGATTCGTGAGGCTATTGAAATCAAAAAACATTCTAATTTCAATAGAGAAGATGGTTGGGTGTTACCACCGGCTTGGGATCCTGTGATAAATATAATTAAATCCAATATCAATCAAAACACTACACGGCCTCAAGATACTGTAAGCTCTTACTGCGTAGATCGGACCAACAATAATAACTAAGAAGACCTGAGGGTACACCGGCATAATTGTGACATAAGGACGTTCAACATCTCAGTCCTCCCGTGACCATGGGTGCTGCAAAGCATTCGAAACGTCGGGATAGTAAAATCAATAAATAAACCGCGATAAAATCCGTAAAAGTAGTTTAATTTCAATGAATATTTCCATACAAATTCCTGCGATGCGGCGCCGCATCACATCGCATCGCAGTTATGTGTGGGAGCCCTTATAGCTGGTGAGTGCATCACTGCTGATATGATGATAAAGCACATTATAATCATCATCATCAACAGTAAAAAGACGGCCACTGCTAAACAAAGGCCTCCCCCTTAAGAAGGGAGGGCTTGACATAATCCCCACGCTAGGGGATCCAATAAAAAGACGCTGCTGCCCGTCTTCTTATTTTTCCTTAGTTACCTCTCATGCTGGCGCCTCACATGGGCTATGTTGGCTCCAAGTTATACTGTTGGATCCAACACACCAATGTGAGGATCGATCTTTGAACATTATTGGATAAAAACGGAACATTGCGTCCAATAGCCAATGTCAACCCGACTTGTGTCGGTTATTTGTACAAGTTCAAAGGCGAGGGGAGTGAAGTGTGTAGGCGGGGGGCCAACTTGGGTCCAACGTCACTTCTCGATCCACACTTTCCACACATTGGTTGCATCAGTACGCGCTCTGCCGATGTGAGTGCTGGACGTGCTGCGATATGTTTTCTCCGAACTTTATTCGATTAGCGTGCATTTTTATCATCCAGAATCGCCTTTTCCTTGGCTTCTTTTTTCTTTGACTAATTATATAATAATAATATGTGCTCAATGCGCCCACGTAAGTATCCAGAGCGAAAAATGTCCCGTCCGACATGACTTGCTAGCAATAAATTTGATGAATAAATGATACCTGCTCAAACGTCCAGCCTTCCAATGCTCTTGGCATGAGTGTTTGCCCAATTATATTGGAGCCCATATGAGGCCGCAATCTAGGTTGCAATTATTGGCCATTCTATTCGTAGCCAGCGTTGGAACCAAGTCATAAGCCCATGTGAGGCGCCAGCATTACGGACACCCACCGGGAAGAGATGAGAGGGTGATACCCCACGGGTATGGATGGTAAAGCCCACAAGCCTATTAAAAGCCTATTCAATTCACATAGCCTTTTCACTCAAGCTTTAAATACACCATACAGGGTGTAAGGGACATCGTACCGAAAAAAAATTGATAAGACGTCAAATAATGTCCGTTACAACATTACAGTAACCATTTATATGGTAAATGACAAATGACTAACTTATTAATTATCGAGCATGTAATGAATATATGCGGAATAATGTTTATTTTTAACCGACTTCAAAAAAAGGAGGAGGTTCTCAATTCGTCTGTATATATATATTTTTTTTTTTTTCTATGTATGTTCGCGCATAACTCAGGCAATTATGAACCGATTTGAAAAAATCTTTCTTCCATCCATTCTTTAATCCGTTAATTGGGTCCCATAAAAAAATTATTGCTTATTAATAAGTAGTTCCTGAAAAAACAATAATGGTGACTGCGCACTGAGACCTGCAAGAAAGTCTATATAGATGACGTTTTAGTCGCTCGGACTCGCTCGGTCGGACAAAAATGGTCATAACTCTGGCAAATATTTACCAATTTCAATGATTCTTTTTTTATTCGAAAGAAGGAACCACTGTATTGAATCTGTATGAATTTTATTACAACCGGATAAGAACTTCCTGGAGGACCATGAACGATGTGGAGGAATTTATCTGGTAAAAACCATAAAACTGATGTTCTCCATTACATTGCTCTGACAATTATGAACCGATTTCGATGATTCTTTTTTTATTCGAGAGAGTAAACTACTATGATGTTTCCATGCAAATTTCATTACGACCGGATATTTTTTTCTGAAGAAACATGAATTATGTAAAACTATGTAGACGATAATGTGATCATAACCTACCTAGATAATTTTACGGTTTTCGATGGTTCAATCTTTATGTATGAAAATATCACTAAAAAGTTTAAAATAAAATCTTTTTTAAAAAAAATTGAACCGACTTCAATATCACTGAAAAGTATAAAATAATTTAAATATTATTGAAGTTGGTGCCAAATATACACAGCAGGTACGCTAACACCAACTTCAATAATATTTAAATTATTTTATACTTTTCAGTGATATTGAAATCGGTTCAATTTTTTTTTAAAAGATTTTATTCAAAATACATTGCTAATTTTCTAAAATAATAATAGTTAATTCATTAGATTTAAACAGTCTTGTTGGTAACTCTCATTGATTTTGGGAGCTTATTGTATACTGATATAATCATAGGATAACAATTATTTTTAAAAAGACTACTGTGACATTTTGGTGCGCTAAGTTTTGAAGGATCTCTTGATAAGTATCTTCGGTGTTCATTTGTTTTCTTAAAGATATTTGGATATTTCCTTACAAAGAGTCCAATTTCCATTATGTAGAGTGAGGTAAGCGTAAGAAGTTTTAATTTTTTTAAAAGAGGCCTACAAGTTTCTAAAGGACCTACACCACAAATAGCTGTAACGCATTTTTTTTGCTGCTGACTGCTGACCATAGACTGCTGAACAAAGGCCTCTCCCTTAAAAGGGAGAGGTTGCCATAATCCCCACGCTTGGCAGGCGTCTTGGGAATCGCAGTATAGGTGACACATAAATTCAAAAGAAAGACGCTGCTGCCCGTCTTTCCATTCTCGCTTAGTCGCCTCGAGAAGAGATGGGGGATGCAATTCTAACCCGGCTTCCCGCGGGGTCTGTGCTTTAGCCTTTGTAATTTAACCACTCTTGTTTGCGTCCCACTGTTGGGCACAGAGCTCCTCTCCAGATGATGGGCCTTAGGCTATTGTCCACCACGCTGGCCAGTTAGGTTTTCTCTGACATGCAGGTTTCCTCACAATGTTTTCCTTCACCGAAAGTTAGTAATAATCGCTCAGAGTCTACACACATGAATTATTAAAAAAAAATAGAGAAGAGGGCTTGGGTTCGAACCTGAGCACCATGTTTTGCAAGGCAATGGCTCGCCCACTGAGATGTTACTGCTTCGTTAGTACTTAACTCAGTGAAATGTATTTTTTTACCGGATCCGAAACATTATTGATTATATCAAAATCAAACATGCATAATAAATTCAAACACTGTTGATGGAAATACCATACATAATATTCAAGAAAATCTAACCAGTTTTCGACGGAAAAATGAAGGCCGACAACTTAATAAAGGCCTAATTTCTCCCAATATTCAAATGAAGCGTGTGTCCCATAGTGAAACATGGTGAAGTCGATGTTTCTAATCGATTTTATTGATCTCTAGCTGATCTTTAGTTCGTGGCGATATAACCGGACCGACCCTCCGATACATCTGCGAGCGCAGCTGTCGTGCGCACGCGTTGCTATAGTCGTTGACTTCTAATTTACTGGCTTTTATCTCGTTTGTAGACCTTCAAAGGGACGTTTACACTAAGGGGATCTGTCTATTCGTAGATATACAGACGTTTAGATAGGTAATAGGTAAAGGCGCATTACCATTCATAAATAATGTCTAGTTATTATAGCAATATTCGGTGAAGGAAAACATCGTGAGGAAACCTGCATGTCTGAGAAAGCCTAACTAGCTTTCGATAGATGTGTGAAGTCCGCCAATCCGCACTTGGCCAGCGTGGTGGGCTATGGCCTAAGCCCCCTCATATTGAGGGGAGGCCCGTGCCCAACAGTGGGACATAAACAAGGGCTAGCAATAGACAATGTATTTTTTTTTATTCTGTCTTATTTATATATTATGTACCTAGCGTGTAGGTGTGTGTGTACAAGTGACTTAAATGGTTGCGGGTGTCGAAATAATTCGATGTTAAGAACATTAATTAAACGATTGGATAATGATCATAAACTTTAATTGACGTTTGTAAGTGCGGCAGATAATAATAATGAATCAATTCGCTTATATTAAATATACCTTGATAAAATATTTGTATAATCATATCTCTTTATCCCACCGGCTGATGTTTTTAGAGGTAAAGGAACAAAACGACAGACGTACGGGCGGACATCTGCACGCACAGCTGTCGTGTGCACGCGCCCCTACAATAAGGTCACATGCGCAAAACAAGTAACAAGAACATTTTTACGGTAAATGTTATAAAAGGTGGTATGAGCGGTTGGAATCAGGTGGAATTATAGATATGGGTACTACGAGTATTCTTAATAATATACAGTCAGTGATATCTGCTGGATGCGAGTGAATGAAGAGTAAAGTACGATTCATAACGATGGTCTCTATCAGAATTTAATTTGATTTTACAGTGTGTGTGAGACCGCTTTTAGGGTTCTATACCAAAAAGGTAAAAACAAACCCTTCTGGTGAGACTTTGTCTGTCTGTCACACCTATACATTTCAGGAACCACTGACGCTATCTATTTGAAACTTGGAATAGTTTTAGATATAACCCAACCTAATCGCAGAGGAAAATAAAAAAAACCGGTCACGTGCGAGCCGGACTCGCGCATCGAGGGTTCCATATCTTCTTTGGACATATTAAAGTTATTTTACTATTCGTCTAACATCTCAGATAGCAAAAAAAAACCGCAAAAGTAAGTTTGTTTGCCGAGGTTTCTTAGGATTAATCAAAAACTGTACTACTTAGAAAGATCATTTTATTTTTTCTGTAAAATATAGATCGCCATGTATTACCTATAATTATTTCAGATTTTTCCCTGTACAAAATTCGGAGATAAGGGGGAACGGTATCTTTTAGACATTTTTGATTATCAGCCAAAAACTACGTGACAAATCAAAATAAAAATATGTTTTGAGATGTACAAATGAACCCCTTTCATATGATACCACATTCGATCAAAGTTTCAAAGTGAGACTACTATAGACTCACAGGGTAAGCAGCGCGCTAGTGATTCTTGTGATGATGCTAGCATCCATAGACGGTGACTGCTTACCATCAGGCGGACCGCATGTTTATTTACCATCTTAGTAGTATAAAAAAATATAACTTCAAAATACACTGATAGAAACCAGTTTTATAACTTATTAGCACGAAAGGAATAATTACCAACAGAATCCAATAAAATTAGTCTACAAAACGATAAACCCCGTGTTCACACTGCGACGTAACTATTTTTTTAAATTTCTAAAATAAACTCTTGAGAGATTTAATACTATTTAGCTATAGTGTAACTAGGACGTGGTGTAGGACGCCCTGTGACCAGGTGGAGCGACGATATTCGCAGAGCAGTTAGCAGAAACTGAATGAAGAGAGCCGAAGATCGGGCTCAGTGGCGTACCTCGGGGGAGGCTTACGTCCAGCAGTGGACAGACGTGGGCTAATGATGATGATGAGTTATAGTATAAAGTCTCTATTAGTATATTCTAAACTATAAAATAAGATTTTGATGTTATTTTCACCTTAGATTTACTTAGTTAGGTTTTGCAAATTAATTAATAATTTTCTTTGGTAAAAAAAAATACCAATCATCAAAAATGGGTCTCACTATTAATAATAGCAGCCTTTGTTTATGTCCCACTGCTGGGCACGGGCCTCCCCTCAAGATGAGGGGGCTTAGGGCATAGTCCACCACGCTGGCCGTTGCGGGTTGGCGGACTTAACACGTCATCCGAGAGAGCTAGTTAGGCTTTCTCAGACATGCAAGTTTCCTCACGATGTTTTCCTTCACCGAAAGCTAGTACCAATCGCACAAAGACGATTCGCACATGATTCATTGAAGAAATCGGTGGTGCGAGCCAGGGTTCGAACCTGCGCACCTTGTTTCCAAGGCGAGCTCAGCTCGATGTTACCGCAGTAACTGTCTCGCTATTAGGCATGGTGAAATACACAGTGACACAGATTCAACGAATCATACATTTGCAAACTGTAGAAAATTCCTAAAAGCTTTTACACGGTTCCTTCACTTCCCTTTATCCAAGATTCTATAGATAAAAATCCCTCCCGTCCCTTTTAAATTAAATATAAATCTTCAATCCTATTTTATGCATAAGCACGCAGGTACAGATTATTTTAATTTAATTAAACATAATAGACCCATATAAAATTTAAAATAACAAATACAAATCACAAAAACGCTTCTAAAAATGTAATGTAATTATTAAATTCCAAATATACTTTTTCTAACTTGTCTGTCTTATTACGCAGTGATTTTGAAAGGATATTTTGGCGCATTGAACACACAATAGCCTTCGTGCTGAAAACCGTTACACTTCCCTCGAAGCCTTCTTCCGTTTAAGTCTTAATGTCATCAGCAGCAGCCAAAAACACGTCCAATGCTGAACAAAGGCCTACCCCTTAGAAGCGAGGAGTTGCCATGATTCCCATGCTTGGCAGGTATCTTGGGGAACGCAGTATAGGTGGTAGGTAATCCAATACAAAGACGCCGCTGCCCATGATCTTCTTTTTCCTTAGTTGCCTCTTACGGACGGGTGTCCGTAATAGCACCCTCCCATCTCCTCCCGTTGGGTAACGGAAGGAGATGGGAGGGTGCTATTCTTGCCCGGACACCCCACATACATACATACATAAAATCACGCCTTTTTCCCGTAGGGGTAGGCAGAGCCCAAGGGCCGCTTTTCACCTCCGTGAGAAACGAGGCGTGATGGGTGGCGAACCACATCGCCGCCATTTTGGTTAATTAATTAACCAAAATGGCGGACACCCCACGCAGTGAAATAACTCAAATATTTCATGCCAACATTAGGCAAACCCTGTATAGTGCAATTATCATTATAAATCCAGTCTACGGAACCCATACCGTATCCGCTGGATGTCCTAATGGCCCTTTTATAATTCCCTTATTTATGTAATTACGTTTATGGACCGTTTACAATCGGTGGATAATCGCTGCAATTGTAAAAGCGTAATAGCTATCTGCGATTTATTTCGGTCTAAGCCGTAGCACAGTTAAGTAAAAATTTATTTGAAAAATTTATTCCTAGTAAGGCGGCTATCGTAGGGTGGCCGGGTTAGAATTGCATCCCCCCATCTCCTCTTGTTGAGAGTCGTAAGACGCGATTAAGCGAGAACAGGAAGACGGGCAGCAGGGTCTTTATTTTGGATTTATCTTCCACCTATACTGGAATACCCAAGCGGCGTGCCAAGCGTGGGGATTATGGCACCCCCTCCCTTCTAAGGGGGAGGGCTTTATTCAAAAGTGGACGTCTGCCGGCTACTAATCAATGCCGCAAACAAATATTCCATTCCATTTGACGGGCCCGTTGGTCTAGTGGTCAGACACCCTGCCTGCTAACCGATGGGTCGTGGGTTCGATTCCCGCCAAGTGTCTGGGTGTTGTTTATCTATATAAGTATGTATTTACAAAAAAAAGTATATAAGTATTAGTATCAGTTATCTGGTTTCCATAGTACAGGCTCTGCCTAGTTTGGGATCGGATGACCGTGTGTGGATTGTCCCAAGATATTATTTATTATTATTATAATATCTCATGATAAGCACACAGTCTGATCGCGCTAAATAGGATGCGGGTGACAAAAGGGGAATTCGAAAAATGGACTGTATGTTACAGTCGACGTGAAAAGGGTGAAAGGCTAGGAGGGCTCGCACTTACTGGTATTCCTTCAATCCTTTCGCCTTACAGCGAATCAGCACTGCACGCACGTCGACCTGGCGCGGCGCGGAGGGCGATCACTTTCTTGTCTTTTTATTATTGTTAACACAAAACACAATGCACGCGCGGCGCGGAACTTTATTGCGGGTTTAAAAATGTTCACAATGCGGATATTATATAAAAACATGCGGGATCTTCTCAATATTTTCGGAACGACTGAAGGCAGCCGTCAATCTTGACAGCGATCTTCGGTGCGAGCGGTTTATGGTAAGAAAAAAGGAGTTTGGAAGGATAGGAAAAGGAGGTTGCAAGGTGGACATGGAATTGATGGTATAATTTAGAATTTTGCGATATCTAGCGCAACCATTTCCACCCGCCCTTAATGGGTCACCATTAACAAACATACTTAAGGTGAGATATGAGTAGATAGCGCTCAATGCGCGCGGAAACCTATCGGTAATAAGCGATGTGTAAAGAAACCGTAAAGACTGTGAAGCGGAAATTACATAAAATATAATAATAAATGCGGTAATAATATAAATATAAAGTTATTGTTTTGGTAGAGGACACAAACGAACAACTGGACGAAGATAACATCCCTTGGCTGTTCGGACGGTCGCCACGCGTGCGACGCCGTCTTTTGAAAGATGAACTTGCTCCACAACAGCTAAAGGCCAAGCTAGGGGCGGACAATTATCATTTATCACTACCACGACAATCCCGGGAGTGATAGGTGCGGATGGGGTATTCCATTTCTGCCTAACTTGTAAACCGTGTAGATATTCCATCCTCCAGCGATCCCAAAACGATTGAACCAATTTGTCCAATAGCGAGTGTCTATGAAGCAGGCTGATAGAGCCAGACCCTACCTCAGGCGCGGGAAACGATAATAAAGGCGCGGTGTGCAAAAAATGACTCGGTGTTAAAGCCGAGGGTTCAGACGGATCTGAACTAAGAACAGTTAGCGGGCGCGAATTAAGAAGACATTCCACTTCTGTAAGAACTGTGCAAAGTTCTTGATAAGAAAGAATTTGCTGTCCAACAATGCGGAAAAATATATTCTTTACCACCTTGACCATACTTTCCCATGCTCCCCCATGATGAGGCGCATTAGGGCAAATAAATTTCCATGTAATGCGACTCTCAGCATATTCTTGCTCCAACTTTTGGCGATATTCGTTATTAAGAAAACGATAAAGGTCGCGGAGATACGAATTTGCACCTCTAAAATTGGTCCCGTTGTCAGAATACATAAACTGAACGGGCCCACGTCGACAAAGGAAACGTTTTAGCGCAGCAAGGAAACTAGGAGTGCTGAGGTCCGTGGCGACTTCGATATGTACAGCGCGCGTCGTAAGGCAGGTAAATAAACATATATAGGCCTTCTCACTGCGGACGCCCCGACGGCGCACAGGAGTATAGGCAAGCGGGCCGGCGTAATCACAGCCCGTGTGCGTGAACGCCTTAACGACAGCTCGCGTGCGACTACTAGGTAAGTCAGCCATCAGCGGGTAAGTCGGACGCGGATTTTGGCGAAAGCAAATATTGCACATGTGGATTCTTTGTCTCACTATGCGGCGTGCGGATAGGATCCAGAATTTTTGTCGGAGAAGAGACATTAACAATTCTGGCCCTGCATGTAAATATTTTACATGATAATAATCAATGATCATGTTCACTACATGACCATTGCGCGGTAATATAACTGGATGCTTGTGAGCATAGTCCAGTGCGGAATTGACAAGGCGACCTCCAACGAGAATCAGTCCATTGTCAATAAAAGGCCTCAAGCGATTGAAAGCTGGCGAACAAGATTTATTATTAAGAATATTAGAGTACTCTTCTGCAAAGTGCTGGCTTTGCAGGGCGCGGAGCATTATATTTTCTGCGAAATTTAATTCTTCAGCAGTCACTGCAGTAGTGCTGCGGCGGGGCAATAACTTAGCAAATTTACATACATACACAATTATACGAAGTAATTTACTCCATGAGGAGACGCGAAGAGATAGCTCATGTAAAGCGCAATACTTTACAGGCGTGCACACAATGAGCGTTAAAACCTTTTCTTCAGGTATGTCTATAATAGACTGACCGTCCAGGCTCCTAAGAGGCCACTGAGACGGATTCAATATAGCCCACGGCGGCCCGTGGAGCCATAGCGGGTGCGAGACTAGTTTCTGTGGGGTAAGACCACGAGAAATAATATCAGCGGGATTTTCAGTACCCGAAACATGATAGAAATCATCAGCGGGAATATTGTCTGTAACTTGAACAACGCGGTTTGCGACAAAAGTCTGCCACCGGTGTGGCGAACTTTTAATCCAATACATTGCGACTTTAGAGTCAATAAATGCATAAGTCTTGATTGAGATGATACGGGAATAATTGTCCAGAACCTTGCGAAGCAGTCTCGAAAGGAGGACAGCTCCACAGAGCTCTAGACGAGCGATGGAGAGTGGCTTAGTGAGACCGACTTTGGATTTCGCGCACACTAGCTGCACGGTATTTCCAGCGGCGGAACTGACGTGTATATAAACCACCGCTCCATATGCATGGATACTCGCATCTGAAAACCCGAGGAGGGTTATGACACAATCCCCTCTCACACCTACATGGCGTGGAATGCGTATACTGTTAAGAATAGGCAGTTCTTCACAGAACTGCTTAAACATCTTAATGATGTGTAGCGGCGGTGTATCATCCCAGTCAAGATGAAGTTGCCAAAGCTGTTTTATTAACAGCTTGGCATATACAACTGCGGGAGCAACAAAACCCATTATGTCCCACAGGCGGGCGACGATTGATAGGATGGAGCGCTTAGTGCACGTCACATCAGTGGGAGCGGTAATTTTGAATAAAAATGAGTCATCACCTGTGGACCAATGTAATCCCAGTATTTTGTGATGCGCGGATTTATCAAACTCCACCTCATTGGGAAGCTTGTGAGACGCGGGAATATGCTATTCCACTTAACAAGATCCCATTGTGCACCTTTAAACAAGCCGATAAGCTGCTGTGATGCAAGGACTGCCTCTTGTTCACAGGGAACTGAGAAGACGATGTCATCCATATATAACGAAGTAGACGCAATGCTACTTGCGAGCGGATATTTCGCACCATCATCGTCTATGAGCTGCCTTACCGTGCGCAATGCATGGTATGGGCTAGACGATAACCCGAAGCAAACTCGATTGAACTGGTACAGCACAAGGGGGTCCTGTGGATGAAAGCGATACAGAAAGCACTGAAAACGACGATCACATTCTCGCATAGTAATCTGCAAGAACTGCTGGCGACAGTCGGCGGTCATCGCTACTGCGTGTAGACGAAAATTCAATATTATTGTAAATAAGTCGCCTTGCAGATTAGGTCCAGTGTGTAAGACATCGTTCAGTGATCGCCCGGAAACAAAACCAGCACTAGTCTTAATGCTAGTTTTACTGCTGGCATCCAAGACGACTCGAAGGCGAGTTGAAGCCCTATCCTCACGGATGACTCCATGATGCGGGATCACATATATTGGCTTAGGATCATGAGGGTCATACGGAGGCGCGGGAGAAATATACTCCTTGGAGAGATAATCTCTAATGACTTCATCATATGCCGACCTTAATTTATCTGAGGCTTCAAGCTTTCTCTCAAGGCACATGAATCGCTTGCGAGCGGCATTATATGAATCTCCGAGTGAGTATACATCCTCTTTGAATGGCAGGCCCACAATGTATCTGCCACTCACGGGATCGCGAGTAGTAGTTGATTTATAAAATTCCTCACATTCAACATCAACTGGGTGTTGAAGGGGGGACGCGGAGGGGAGCTCTTCGATCTCCCAGAAACGCTTGACTAAAGAGTCCATTGCATCAGGTCCTTGAACGAGACAGCACGTCAAGGCTTGATGAGCGTGAAGTGTAGGTATCGTAGGTACAGTGCCCATTATTACGTATCCTAACACAGTGCGTAATGCAGGCGGCAAAGATGAATTGTGCGGGGCACAAACTATGTCAGGCAGTACCAAATGGGGAAAGAGCGATGCTCCAACCAATCCATCGATTACATTTGGTACCCCATAACTACTGTCGGCCATTGGCAATCCAGACAGATGTGATAAGACAGATGTGTCTACCACAGCAGCAGGTAATAAGTCGGTGACTTGATCAACGACCAGCGGTGAAATAGTAAAATTAATATTATTATCAAAACGCGAGTAAAATGTTAAATTAACAGAGTTGATTTCAATCACATTTTCAGTTCCACCGAAACCCTTAACAATAGTAGGCTCAGTATGTCGAAGCTGAATGCCTAAGCGGGCACAACAACTCTTTGTGATGAAATGTGATTGCGAAGCGGAATCTAACATAAGACGAATAATGTGTCGCTCACCTTTAGTATCATAGGCGACGACTTGAGCGGTAGATAATAGGACAGTAGATTGTCTACGGTCAGATGCGTTATGCAGTGAAGATGAGCAAGGTAGCTTGTCTACCGAGGTAGTATAAGTAGCACACAATTTAACGTCCAAACGCTCATTAGGAGCGGCAGATGTGTGTGGCTTCGCGGCGTGCGCACGCTCTGCATCTGAGATATTCTGCACTGTTGGCAGTACAGGCGCAGGCGGCGGCGGTGCGGCTGCATGGGTCGCGCGGCTTGTTAGTCTCGTACTGTTGTCAAAATGCAACATGCTGTGATGACGGAGACGACACACGCGACACGCAGAATCCGAAGAACAGCTGGAAGCTCGATGCTTTAAGCTTAAACAATTTACACAAGCGTTGTTAGCCTTAACGCATTTAAAACGCTCTTGCGGAGTCATCTTATTAAAATCAGGACATTTAAATAAATGCTGATGCGTAATATTATTGCAAAGACATTTGCACGCGGTATCCGACATTGTACTTAAATAAGCCTGATATTTAGGCGGTGGCGTCGGTGGGGTGTCTCTATTAGTGGCACCACGACGAGAAATATTTTGATATGATACCTTTGATATACTTGAGCTAGCCTGAGTACGTTCTAAAGCCTTAGCGCGAGTTTTAATAAAATCGACTAAGTTCTCGAAAGATGGCATGTGGGAACTAAAGCTCAACTCGAAAGTGCGGACGGTATCAGTATCCAATTTTTTAAGCGCGATATGTAGCAGCACTAAATCAGTCAGGTTGTCCAACTTTAGGTTTTTTAAACCTCGCACTGCACTTATAAATTGCTCTGTAAATAAATCAAAGTTTGTCGCGGAAGCAGATTGCAAAGGTTTAAAGTCGAACATCTGATTTAAATATGCGGACGCGAGCATACGCTTATCTTCATATTTATCAATAAGCGCTTGTAAAAATAAGTCATAATTTTCTGCGCAAGGTGTAATACCTGCACACACGGATTGAGCTTTTCCAGTCAGCTTGCCTAACAGATAATATAATTTTTCACCATTCGTGAGTGATGGATTATCATGCACGGTAGACTTAAAACTGGCGTAGAAAAGAGCCCAAGAGCGGACGTCACCTGAAAATGGAATTAATTCTAAACAAGGAAGCGTAGGTCTAGCCTTGTGCAGGTTGGTGACATCACGAGCCTCATGTGAGACCGTTGTTGGCGTTAATTTAGATTGAATGCGTTTAATCCTGCTATAAATAGACTCGAATGCAACGAGGCTTTTATATTCAGGTTTCGCGGTGGGATTTATTTCCAATAAGCGGGTATTATATTCGTCCAAAATATGACCAAAACTTTCATGCAACGAATCGATTTGCGAAGATTCATCGAGGAAAATTTCTGTCTTATCCGTGTTTGAGGTGTCCAACGACAAGTCATAAATTTTCTGCACTATTTCAAATATAGCATCGCGTTTAGCTAATATTATAGATAACGAAGAATCATCAATCGAGTCTTCAAAATTATCGGTGTTGGTTGGTCTCCTTGCCATTTTGAAACAAGTGCAAGAAAATCAATAAACAAAAAAATAAACAAAATATTTTTTCAAATAATAATGACAGGTATATACGCGATAAGGAAAATTTCAAATTATGAAAATAATAATGAAATTATTTTCAAATGCGAAATGGTATATGGTATGATAAATAAACTACGTAGATATATAATATATCTAAATAGAAATACACATAACAGTATGTTACGGGCGAAAATTAGGTGACTTTATGTAGTAACCTATGCGGAAATCACAAGAAAATTCACAATGAATATTCGGAAGATCGCTTATTAGGGCCTATAGAAGTATGCTAATAAGGGCGGGTCAAGGATAACTGATTATCCTGGGTCAGAAGGACCACAAAAAATGATCGCGCTAAATAGGATGCGGGTGACAAAAGGGGAATTCGAAAAATGGACTGTATGTTACAGTCGACGTGAAAAGGGTGAAAGGCTAGGAGGGCTCGCACTTACTGGTATTCCTTCAATCCTTTCGCCTTACAGCGAATCAGCACTGCACGCACGTCGACCTGGCGCGGCGCGGAGGGCGATCACTTTCTTGTCTTTTTATTATTGTTAACACAAAACACAATGCACGCGCGGCGCGGAACTTTATTGCGGGTTTAAAAATGTTCACAATGCGGATATTATATAAAAACATGCGGGATCTTCTCAATATTTTCGGAACGACTGAAGGCAGCCGTCAATCTTGACAGCGATCTTCGGTGCGAGCGGTTTATGGTAAGAAAAAAGGAGTTTGGAAGGATAGGAAAAGGAGGTTGCAAGGTGGACATGGAATTGATGGTATAATTTAGAATTTTGCGATATCTAGCGCAACCACAGTCTAAAGACATTAGCCGTGGCTTCACAAGCACAGAGTCTGTATTTTAAAGGCCTCCGCGGTGCAGCAGGAAACCACTTGTTTTGTAAACCAGAGGTCAAGGGTTCAAATCTCGCGGGAAATAACTTTGTGTAGTTGTTCCTTACTGGGTAGGATAATGCAAGGCGACCACCTGATTGTCTGTAAAGTAGAAGTCGGATGGGCATGTAGAAGTCGGTCCTGCGCCTGATCTCTCCCCGGCTGTATCGGTTTTCCGTCCCATCGGATTGTGGGAGTAAAGGAAAAGAGTCAACGCACAGGCCCGGATCTAGGGGGGGGGGGGGGGTCAAACCGGGGCACCGGCCCCAGGCGGCAGTTTCAGGGGGCACCAAAATCATAATATACCTAATATGATTAAAAATAAAAAGACTCGCTCCACAAAGCGTCCTAGGATACGGAAGCCTGGTTGGCTCACCTTCGACTTGTATGAAAAAGGCACCACAGAAGCCTACATCACAGGTGAACTTGTGTGTCGATTTGAGATATAAATTTTTTTTTAGTAATTTCTCAAACGCTGAAGGGAGGGGCGCCACTATCAAGTTTCTGCCCCGGTTCGAAAAAATCGTAAAACCGGGGCTGTCAACGCATGCACTTGTGCACTATAATATCTGTCGCGTACATGACTGATCTAGCGAAAGATTGGCTGCTATGGTCGTATTGACCAGGACGCCATTATTATTATTATATTAAAGGTTGGCCTACGAAGGTGGCAATGGCAAGCAAAAGCGTGCGGCCTGCCTGATGGTAAGCAGTCACCGCATGCTATTTATTGGTACAATTTCAATCTTGTAAAGAAAACCGGAGTACATATAGATAATGTTCAAAAACCAAGTTTCGTCTGTAATGGACTGTTAGCTGCACATTAAAATCCGTTTCATTCTTTGTTAATTCTAAATAGGTAATTAATATTTTAATGTGAACTTACAGTTAGTGTTTATTTAATTATACAACTACAGTTAATGAATAACTAACGCTAACACCGTGACTGCTCTACATTTCGCTTTATGCGAAAATTTAGTACCAATAAAGTAGTAAGTAATAAAAAGTGATCCTTTTTATTTACATATAATATTTATATTAATATACATAGGTACAAATATCAACGCATATTTTTTTCGCAGGGGAAACCTCATCATGAGATCCCGGTATCATGAGATCTCCGTTGGGATCTGCACCAGGGGCCCCTCAGTGCCTTGCCTTGATTGAGCCCGCCGCCGGGGGCGCATTCTAACCCCCCGAGAACCGGGCGCGGAGCTACTTCAGACTGATGAAATATAATAATAATTTAATTTAATTTTCTGATTTTCATACGGGGGGAAGATCAGCACATACATATTTATAAACTAGCAATTTCCTGCGGCTTCGCCCGCTAATTTTTTTACAGAGTTTACCAACCCCTAACACACCCCCAAAGGTTGTTTTTGAAAATTCGCAAAACACGTATTGATTTATTTTATTTAGAGATTCTTTTTAGTAAATTTCAAGTAAATCGAAGCATACAATAAAAAGTTTCATACAAAAGAAAACACCCCATTTAACCCCTTTAGGAGTCGAATTTTCAAAAATCCTTTCTTAGTGGATGCTTACGTATAAGAAGAACCTACTGTCCAAATTTCAGCATTCTAGGACCAACGGTTTGGCCTGTGCGTTGATGAATCAGTCAGTCAGTCAGTCAGTACAATTAATTTTATATGTACTTATAGAAGATTAATTTGTGCTCCCATCTACTACTGCATCACTACTTACATACATACACACTCTGGAAAAGGGCAGTCTGGCAAAAAAGTTCTTAACCCCAATAAAGATTATTGTTTTTAGAAAGTTTTCAAACTAGACGAAGGGATGTTATTTTATGCCTTGCATCCAAAATCAACACGGTTTCTGACGTTTACTGAACCTAGTATAAATTACGGTTTTTCAAGCGCAGCAGACATTAACATTGCGTTCACTGACTCTAGTTTCACGGTCCTTGAACATATTTAATTACACAAATACATGCTCAGTGCTGTATGGCAGCCATCCCAAATGGTAACTATGAATTAATAGCATTTTTTATATGAAGACTTGGCTTGCTATGGAATTTTTGAGTTTATAAAAAGATTCATAGCAGGCATATCGTAGCCTGTATTATTTTTAGTCGTTTTATTTTTAGCCTGAGTATTAATAATTCGTATTATTTACAGTTATTGTGTAGGAAATTTAAGGCGTATTCATCAACCTACCCATTACCATTTCAACTTGCAGATTCTGAGAGCTATGTCGGTGACCTTAGTTCGGCGAATCTCCCCATTACGGATTCTGTCGCGTAAAGAAACTCTTCGCTCTCTCCATAGCTCGTTGTGTGACTCTGAGCTTCTCATAAAATAATCATACTTATAGGGTGTCCCAGAAATGGTAATGATGCATTGTGTAACCCACAATTAATCAATTTGTGAAAGAAAATAAGGAAAAAGTCAACAGTTTTAGTGCAGTGGGTAAAACATTTTTTTCGTTATTTACCCGAAAATGCATGAATTTCTTATTAAACCGGCACGGCACGCAATCAATAAAAAGCAGTCTCTCGATAGGAGTAGGCACGATGGCACAGGGTTGCTTAAAAACGGTTTTAAGACGATACAAATGTTTTTTTATGTAATTCAAAATATTAATTTTTGCCGTATTTGACATCTTTTTCGGGGTCTGTACTATCAATACTATACATACCTTTTGGCTTGATATACCTACCCTTTCCGGGACACCTAGTATAAAATTTACAAAATCATATACTATTACCCCGTTCTTTCATTTGCTCAATTTAATTGTTACGATTTGATTTTACTGAGGAAATACAATAATAACTTTATAGCTAACATCCTATTTTAATTACATCTTTTTGAAAATTAATGATCTAAGACAATTTCCGCTCCCGTCCGTATGATTGTAAATAGGTTTTAATTGTTCAGCTAATGGGAAACTTAGCAATTGAATTGCGTTTAGTTACAACAATCCCTGATCGTACTGCGTTATTAAACTTGATTAATATACCTTCAAAGCTATCTTATTTACAACTTTAAGCTAAAACTGTAAACTGATATCAATCACATTACAATGCAAATCAATTAGATTTAATTACACAAGACCGAGAATGGGATAGGGAGAGATACAATTTTTAGATCTACCTCGGCGCATGATTCTTTTCAATTTCCAAAGTAGCCTATAAAGCTCTAACCACTAAATGACCAAACACAACATTGTTTTTTCCCCAACGTCTGTTTGTTTTGTGTCTGAGTGTTGCTTTATCAATAACTAGCTAACCCGTGCAGTTTCGCCCGCGGTTTTATTACATTTTGCTCCCGTTTTCTCCCTCTTCCCTTTATTTATTCCCCTACATATAAACCTTTATCACTCTATATTTTACTGAAAATTGCATTAAAATCCGTTGAGCAGTTTAAAAGATCTAAGCGTATAAACAGCGGAAGCAACTTTGTTATATACTATGTTAAGTATAAAGATGTATGTTCTTACTAAAAAAAGTATATACTTACCGAAGTATTTCTTAGCTCTACCTAGTTTGAAATCAGATGATCGTGTGTGAATTATTCCAGAGTATTATTAACCTAAACGGATAGTTATATACCTAAACAGATTAACTAAAATTACGAGAAAACGCGACTTTATTCTATAATTGTTATGTGGAAGGTAGGGTTTGAACCCTTTTTTTCGCGGGGGAAACCTTCAGTGGATCCCCGGGACCTGCAGGGGTTAACCGAGGTATGAACCCCCACGGCTGTCGCATCGGCACATGAGGGAGGTCTTTCATTTCATTTCTTTTTTTTTAATTTAATTCAATACAAATATTATAATACATAGTGTTCTGCCGAACTGCAATACAGTTTGTCGGCAGTGTTCTCGTGTTTAAATTTATTGTTTACAATTGTACAACACTCGGGTATCTAACACACATAAATAGTTTTACTTAAATGTAAACACCACCCAAAAAAAAAAATGTCCGTGAAAAAATTACTGTGTTAAAATTGTGTGATCACGTATCACACAACTAGGGACATAACGATAAATAATGCTTTCGCAGTAATTTTTTCACGGAGTTCTTGGACATATTACTGTTATCAATATTTACTTCCTTGGAAATTTCATTATATATTATTGGTGTTAGCCAACGTCTTGTCCGAAGTCCATAATAATTATGTATTCGCGGTACCTAATATTTATTTTTACGTTCCACTTGTCGCGCTGGGCGGTTATGTACTTTTATTTGTTTATGATTAGATTTATTATGTTGCTCCAAATAAATTAACATCTTAATTTTTTTTCTATAGGTAGGATTTTACATTTTCATATTCTTTATTAAGTCAATTTTTTGTGTTTCTGTCAATAAGGAGTTTTAATAATCTTATCTGTAATGCTTTAATTTTATTTAAATGGGTTGGGTAAAAGTACTTCCATAACCACCCAGTCCATAATTGATGATGGCATCCGCGAGTGCATAATATAACATATACAATATATTTCTTTCTTCTTCTCTATCTATGGTTTATAATATCATTGACTACCTGGTGTCTTATTATAGTACTCTAATTTTTATAGTGCCCGTTAATGCATTTTCAACTTGTATTCTAATAGTCAAAGAGTAATATCTTTCATAGCATTAATTATTTCACTTCACAAACCTTTTTTACTGTCCAAGTGTACCACACACCATGCAACTCTATACAGCCTTTCCATGCCTCGGTTTACAAAGAAACTTTAATTAAATGTTTTATTAAATTAAAGCTATAATGTTACTTTGTAATGGCTAATGAAATTAGAAAATTATTTGTGTGGGCTTAGAATTAGCTGTGCCTCATATTGTAAAGAATGATACGACTTTAAAGGTTGTAATAAAATATGTATCACTAATTTGTAAGTTATTTTTCATATTCTTTACTCTAGTCTAGATGGTTACCCCGGCACTGAGGGGTATCTGGTGCAGATTCCACCTGCGAGCTCAGGTCTTCTCTTTCATGAGCCGCGGGGGTTTTACTGAGTAAGAATCCCACATACCCCGGTTAACCCTTATATAGGTCCCGAAGACGTATCGAAGGTTTCCCCCGCAGGAACAAAAAAGTCTATCAAAGCCTAATCTTATGCCTACACATATTTAACAATGCCAAAACTGGCTAGCCCTTATTACGTGTATTATATTGCGACACTCGTGCGTTTAAACAGTGACACATCATAATGACAGCAAAATGCATCAATCATCAGGTTTTTAAAACATTCGTCATCGCACCGAATCGTACCGACAACAAAACAATTGCCATGTGAATGAACCTTTTGACTGGGTGATGCAAAGCTTAACGCTACCACCAACACAGATTAGATTAATCTTTGCATGATATAAATACCTCTCGCCGATCATGTCGCCGATACCGCAATGCTTAAAGACTAAAGTCTTATCAGTGCGTCCTACCCGTGATGACATACGGAGCCGAGACGTGGGCACACACGGGACGACTAGTCCACCGATTCAAGGTCGCTTAGAGGGCTATGCTGGGTAATTCTTTCATAGTGAAACCACTAAGGGACTGGATGAAGGGATTCGTCAGAGAATCAAAGTAACTAAAAAAACTTAAAGGATTAGCCAGCTGAAGTGGCATTGGGCTGCTCATATTTTCCGCAGAACCGATGACCGTTGGGGTAAATGGTTCTAGAGTAGAGACCACGAATCGGAAGTGTAGGACGCCCTGTGACTAGGTGGAATGACGATATCTTCAAAGCGGTTGGCAGAAACTGGATAAGGAGAGCCGAAGTTCGGGCACAGTGGCTTGCCTTAGGGGAGTTTTATATCCAGCAGTGGTCTGATGTTGGTTGATGATGATTATTTCAATATATCCAAAAACTAGTACTAAGATGGAAATTGAAATAGTTACGAGTTACAGTAATAGTTTCCTGATGGTGTCACTTTAGTACCATGGCACCATGGAAAGCCGTTAGTGTGGGATGCGACATGTGTCGACACACTTGCTGCGTCCCACACCCCGGCAACTTGCAGGGCGGCTGGAGGGGCTGCGGCGATCGCTAGTGATGCAAAGCGGCGCAAATATGCAGCTCTAGGTTCGAGCTATATATTTGCGCCCTTTGCGGTGGAGACCATGGGGCCTTGTTCTCATGAGACGCACGGTTTGGTGAAAGAAATTTCATCCAAACTTATCAAAGTCTCATGAGACCGGGCTGGTAGCTTTTTCTGCCAACGCTTATAACCTTGGCTAAGGGTTAATGCCGCCAGTGTTTTAGGTACCCTTCCCTCCCAGAGCGGCGACTTTGAGGAAGTTTTTTACCTAGTTTAAGTGTACATGTTTGTAAATAAACTGTAAATATTTAGTTTCAATAAATGTTACGGGTACATAAAATAACATTTACCTAGGCGAGGTCTAGGGGTAAGTTTGGTTAATATTCTGAAATCTTTAGTAAATATTTTACTGTTTCATAAAATAGACTATTTTCTTAAAATTGAGTGTAACTTGGGATAATAATTATGAAAATATCCACAATTTCTTAGTAGAATCAGATTTTAAGAGACAAATCTATTATTTCCAACTTAACACCCTAACCACATTATACTACTGTTATTGCGCAAATAATATATATAATATATATATATATTAATACTAGTTTTATACATCAGCAAATATGTAAATGTATACACCAGCAAATATTATTTTAAAAATCGTATTTAGTTAAGTAATAAAGAGAAACAAATAAAAAATAATGCGGTGGGCATAAAAACAAAAGTTAGTATAAATTGTTTTTGCATCCCATGATAACACTAACAGTTTCCATCTAATTCCCATCCTCATTATGGGGACCGAACGGCATCTCGCATTTCTAAGCAAATTTTCCTCCACGCAAACAGGGGCTTCGACCTGGTGACCTCGCACTGCTACTAACATTAATATAATGAAGAATCCGACGAGACTAGCTTGAGAACAAACGCGAGGTTAAAACACTTTAATCAAACCGCTTTTATTAATAATAATGATATACTGGGACAGTCAACACATGTTGCAAGGATCATAAACTAGACAAACAGACAACTGGTACGGCCAGGGTGTCTAACCACTACACCCACGGGCCCGTCATTAACAAGCATATGTAACAAGTAGGTATTTATACATTTCAAAAACCCTAACACACGAATCATTTTTAAGCAGCTTACGCTTCATGAAATTTTGTGAAACGTAAGCTGAAAACCAGGGTGATATTTTTGACATCACCCTTTCAATAAAAAAATCTTTCAATCTGTCTATTCATATGGCATCGAACAGATAGACAAACAAAACAACCTACAAACGTAGGCTTAAAAAAGGTAAAACGCGAATTTATTAGAAAAAAAATGTCCATAAAATGAATTTACGAGAATTAGGTGTCCTATTCAGACATAGTCACTGGATTGGCAAGTACCAACGTAGCCCTAATCACACAAAACCAAGTAGCAAAACATGGACGTAGTACTAGAGTAGTACTCTCTTACCTCTGAAGAAAAGACGTATGAAGTATCAATCGCTTCAGTGTTAACTTTAACGGCGAAGGTATTTAAGATGGGAACGAATTGAATATCGATGGGTTTCGCTCAAACGAAGCCGTAACTTAAAACTATAAAATAAGAAACGAGGCAAGTTTACGTAAGTGTAAACTATGAGTGTCTCAATTAAACCAATCGCAACTTAATTGCTAGGCATGCTACCTAGAAGTGCAATCTCGTTTTAGTTTACATGCGTATAATAAAGATTAGGATGATTAGTAGCCTAGACGAGCAGTAATAAGCATCTATTTATTAGTTATCGTCATTTCTAAAAAAATATATCATCATCATCATCAGCCCGAAGACGTCCACTGCTGAACAAAGGCCTCCCCCTTCGACCGCCACAATGAACGACAATTTTTATACATCCACCGGTTGCCTACGACAATGTCGTCGGTCCACCTAGTGGGAGGCCTGCCTACGCTGCGTCTTCCGGTTCGTGGTCGCCACTCGAGAACCTTTCTTCCCCAACGGTTATCGGTTCTTCGAGCGATGTGGTCTGCCCATTGCCACTTCAACTTGCATATTTTTCGAGCTATGTCGGTGACCTCGGCGAATCTCCTCATTCCGGATTCTGTCGCGCAAAGAAACTCCGAGCATAGCTCTCTACATAGCTCGTTGCGTTCTGAAAAAATATATCACACAACCTTTATTTGTTTTCACTTGTCTTTGGTGCCATATTTTAAATAATAATAATAACTTTTTATTTCAGGCTTTTTAAAGATCATCTCTAAATTCAATGAGCGCTTTGCACTCATCACACATTTCAAATCTTATTTCAATTCATAAATTTGAAGAAGAAGAAGAACTACATTTATTTGGCAGAAAGCAACACCCAGAAATATACAAAATAAAATAAGGTAAGTATACAGATATAAACAAAAAGGGAAACAAAGAACAGTACAAAAAAACTTAAACTTAAAACATAAAAAACTTAAGAGTAAAATGTGGTAACTGTGCGTTGCGCTTCCGCCAAACGAGGTTGACAACTCAGCGATATGATTTGCTTCTTCTTTTGCCTGTTGAACCTTCTTTAAAAATAGAGATAATCATCTGCATCATGCATCTCTCATTTGGTGCATTCACCAGCAACGTCATCGACTCAAATACTTTCTAAGGATGAACAAAGATTTATGACGAATACGGAGGCAAGCCACGAACTGTATATTCTAAAGATATGAAAAGTCCTGACTGTTAATTCAACGCGCTGGGATGTATCGGTGGCATAATTTATTTAGCAGGTATTTGACGGAGGAACCCCCCCGTCAACTTCAACATTGAAGTGTGGAATTGTAATTTTCTTGGCTCTCATTGTATAAGATGACATTGCCAACATCAAATAAACTCAAACTCAAAAATAGTTTATTTCAAATAGGCTTAACGCTAGCTCTTTTGAAAGGTCATGTTTATTTTTAAAAAAAGAGCTACCACCGGATCACAACGCGGCCTCAACCGAGAAGATCCGGCAAGAAACTCAGCGGGCTTGTCATTTTTTCACTTTTTTTAAACAGTGTGTCATGTAACAATTAGATCAGAGCGACAGTGTGTCTTGACGTTCAAAAGATCAAATAAGACAGAAAAAAATAATAAAATACGACGAAAGTACAACAAACTAAAAAGCCAAAGGGATAGTAGTTGGACCAGGCAGCACCCGCGCACGAGTTGACTCGAGCAGCAGCCATCACTCCCCTCAACCATATTGGAGGGAAGGGGGTGACCCGCCACACGAAGCCGCCACAAGCAAAGCCTTTTCGATGGCGAGCATGACCGATACAATAGAGATCTTGTAAATGAAATTAGAGTACCTACATATATATAGACCTACCTACCTACATTAGATCTTAAACGATGGTAACGAAAGTTACTAGAACGAAACTAGAGGAGATTTCAATCTACTATAGATACGTATTTTTAGAAGTAAAAATATAAAAGTTTTCGATGACGTTAGCAACCAGAAAAGCCATACCAAAACAATATAACTCAACAACTTTATTTAGCCAAATCATAAACCGAAATAAAACTAATATCAAGTACACAATGGGGCAGATTAACGTTGCTAGTTCTTCAAAAACCACGTAAAATATGTTTACATCTTGTCGTTTAGCTGTATTTTATCGTAATTTGACGCGATTCGAGTGTCATATATAAACATAGCACCCCTTCTGAGGCAGTCTGGCAAAAAGACTTGTGATCAAGATTTTAAAAAGTAATCCTTTAAAACGCCCAAATCACCGTTAATCAGCTGATTCATGTTGTTCCTCCGTAGCGACCTTAATGTGCAATTAGTGCAATCGATAACGTCTGGTCCGAGTAAATTATATCGATTACCTAAATCACCCCCGCTCCAGGCACCTGACCCGATCGCTTTCGTCTTTCGTCAATTATTATCGAATAAAAAAGTTCAACGAGTGGCACTAGAGTACCGAGAACAAAACGGTAAGGCATCACGAGTTCGGAAACTGATTAAAATTTGAATCCGTGGCGAAACACTTTAGCCGTCAAATGTGGCGTAAAAGATAAATTCGTCCGCGGTCGATGAACCGGCCACGGCTGAAGGCGCTCCCGAGCCCGAGAAGGCGCTTCACGATGCGAACGTTCTAGGTTCTAGCACAATTCACTACAGGACCTTCTCATTTTGAAAATAAAGAACTTATTTTCACTTTTGACAATAATTCTGGAAATAATTTTATAGGGCTGTTTTGGGAGGAAAAAACGCAGGCAGGAGCAGGTGACCAGTCTACAGAACAAGCATAGCACCAGGAGGTACCAACTGCTCGTTAACTGAGATTTTAATTATTAAGTCTCTCGAAAATAGTAATTAAGACAGTTACTATGAGTGTGCACAAAACCACTTCTGCTTTGCCGCAAAATATCTAGCATTGCAGCACTAATGGGTTCTGGTTTTTGACGATTCCACGCTCAAATCTTGTCAAGGAAACCACGTTTATATTGTTAATCCGTAAACTTTACCTAAACCACGCAACGGATTTTTAAGCAATTTTCACAGCCAGTTAGATAAATTCACTAACGCCCGCACCTACAAACGTCAATTATAGTTAATTGTGATTAAGTCATATTTTGTAAATGGATTATTTCAACTAGCTAAATAATACTTAATACGCGGATAATGAGTAGATATATCAATAATCTCGTAATTAATGCTAAAAGGGAGTCGGAAAATATAGATTACAAAAAATGACTTAATTGCGATTAAAGTTATTTGATGTCTGTGAGTGCGGCAGTAAAGGTTTATATACAAAAGCGATATATTTATATACCTATGCACGGCCTCGTCTCTCTCTCATAAAAAATATAAGGTTGATAAATTTCAAACCTAAGTTTTTTGTGACCTGATCTTCTCAGTAGAGACCACGTCACAAACAAGCGTTAGTTTTGTAATAATTGTTTTGTTTAGTGTCTAGCTCGTCCTTATACTAATTCCCTATAAAAATCATGAGGCACTCATAGTGATTTGAAATCAATGATCATAGGGTTAAGCTACGTCAGGCAAGGTATATAATGAAAACCACCTAAACAACGATCGTAACTACTCTCTGGATTTCTCAAAAATTTGTTCATACCTCTCCCATCAGCCCTAAGGGAATCGTTAGCAATGAAATAAAACTAAACTGGTTGAAGCGAGGCGGGATTAATCGCTGCGGAAGACGACAAGTTAGATGTTCCCACGAGTGGCCTAAAATGTGACCGCGACGTGGCGACACAGTTAGTACACAGTTAGTAATCATTTTGGAGAACACACTTTGTTATGTAATTTGAGCAATTTTCTCTTGTTGCTGGAAGAAGGTAGCTTTGTACGTATTTTTTTCCTATCGATTTCATAAACAGCTGTTTCCTATGTGTATATAAATTATTAAATATATAAATATAAAAAAAAACAATTTTAAACATGATAAAAAACACTTGCCTAAAAAAAAAGATACAATCTTGTCTGTATACCACACGAATGTATTTTTTTCTCAGCCGGGTTTTAACATAACAGAATATATAACTACACACTTAGTAAAATTTCACTCATTATATTACTTAAAAACGTATATTGATAATTACTTGAAAATAAAACAGAAACAAAATGGTGATTGCTTATTTATTTACAAACAAACACCTTAAACGCAAAGAGTAAAGAATCGTCGGTTACTTTACATTGCATAAACAAATTTTAATAAAGAAAAGAAAATCCCCAAATGTCCAAATGCAACCAAAACAAGCACATCACTGACACCCACGGTCTCAGAGGAATTAGAATGGAGCTAGTATCGCGTCGATTCCCCGAACAAATTTTTCGTTGCACTTTTGCGGGGTACGGGAGGCGAAGTAAACACACACAGATAAAATTTCATGCATACCCACACTATAATAAACTCGCAACACATTCAAAAAAAATACGCACACAAATAAAGAATGACCTGACCATATGAACAAAAATTTGGCAGACCCCTCTGCCAAATTTTTGCGCATCATGCTCTCTCCAGTGGTATCTCCTCTAAGCCCACGGTGCACCGGAAGAGTCCACCAGTGGTGGGATTCCACGCCGAATACTCCATTAGTGTCTCCATCACGACGATGCTTCAGATGGGAATACCAGCCATCCGTTCCGCTCAACTGCGCGACCAAAAAACACCTTCACAGGAATGCCAGTTATGCGACTTGACGACCGCGAGATAGCTGATTAGGGCTGACACAGACACAGAACTCTCTTGTTATTTACATTGGGGCTGAACTTTCTGTTTTAGGAAAACGGTCACCGCTGGACAAAGGTCTCCCAATAGAAAGACGGTGCTGCCCGCCTTATTGTTTTCCCTTAGTCTCCTAAGACACCCAACGGGAAGGGATGAGTGGGTGCTATTCATACCCGGACACAGGTATTTTCATTAGAATTTATCTTGGTTATGATAGAAGAATATAAAAGTTATATATAAGATTTTTACTAAGTGGTGGATCTGCTGTACAAACCTGGAACGTGCTCTGGCGAGCGTCTGGCGCTGAAGAGATTCTGGCGAGCGTGTGGCGCTGTAGTGCCCACATTGGGGAGATGTTAGCTATTGCCGCCTTGCGGTAGTCAGTTTATCTGGGCCCCAAGGCTGACATACAATTTCCATTCCAGCCACACACTATTGAGACTCCATTATGAATGTGACAAATTCGGTATTCTGCTAAAATAACCATAACCACTGGTGGTAAGACGCCATTATGGTTTTAGGTCTCAATAGTGTGTCGTTGGAATGGCAATTGTATGTCATTTTATTAAAATTAGCGAACATATATATTAAAAGTAGCCGCAAGGAATGTCTTGATGTCCTTGCAAAGGTCCGGTGGTACTTCATTCCTGCGCATCCTCTCCAAAATGCATCCAGCCCTACCAGCCCGGCGGTCTCCTGAGACTTCGATAAGTTTGGATGAAATTTCTTTTACCAAAGCGTGCGTCTCATGAGACTAAGGCCCCATGGTCTCCACCGCAAAGGGCGCAAATATATAGCTCGAACCTAGAGCTGCATACTTGCGTCGCTTCGCATCACTAGCGGTCGCCGCAGCCCCTCCAGCCGCCCTGCAAGTTGCCGGGGTGTGGGACGCAGCAAGTGTGTCGACACATGTCGCATCCCACACCAGCGGCTTACCATGTTGCCATGGTATTAAAGTGACACCATCAGGCCTCTTGCCGTCATCTCGTGTAATGCCGACTGGTAGTCCAGTACGGCAGGGACACCGGCAGTGACAAGCCCCCTGCGAATAATATCATTAAGGGCGGCATGGCGTGACATACGGCCAGCGCTACGCGAGCAAGACAGCCCGTGGTACTCCCCACAGCGACAACGATGAGGAAGGTTGGTCCTGGCACCCACCCGCAAACAAACTGCAAGACTAAGTGTGGTGTTGGTCAATAAGGTACCAATATGAGACGATGGCATAGCCTGCAGCCAGTGACCGGACTCCTTCTCAGAGACAACTAGCAACCGCGCACGATCCAAATCGTTAACGCTGGATGATAAAAGTGAATGCCAAATTGAATTACAAAGTGGTTTATCCCACTGTCTCTGAGAGTGAGTTAAGATTGGAGGGTCGGAACCCGGGCAAGCCAACAGCCAGGCATTTCTGGCCTCACTCAAATACGTCACCTCAACAGATCCTAAGGCTGAGACAATAATAGACCTGCTGAGGATTTCCGTACTATATACCGAGGACAAAAATGCCGGGAGTGCTAGATCGGAAATTTTGCGGACACCCAGACCACCTAAACAAATCGGTAAAGTAGCCTGGGTCCATACCCGCTCCTCTTCAAAAGGACAGTTTAAAATTTTTGTTAAACAACACCGAATTAAATCATCCAAAGTTGTTAAATGACTTTTAAATTTAAATAGCACAGCGAAGAAAATAAGTGAATTTGGTCACAAAAAGGCAAAAACGCATAATGAAGAATGCCAAATAGCAAGTAGGTTCTATGAATAATAATAATAATAATAGAATATCTACTATGACGCTATCTAGATAAGTTATCTCGTAACTTTCTCACGAACTTTCAATACGAATGAAAATCAAATTGGGTCTTGCATCCCACGGTGGCGCGTGAGTCAATCAGGAGTCCATTTCGCAGTAGTCGCCGATACACAGCGATATTATCGCGATATTGAGACGTTCCGGCGCATTAGCGACGAGGATGTTATTCGCACGCTCTCATACTCGCACGATATTTTATTGATGATGTATCCTTGATACGTCAAATGTACGCTACTTTGTAAGATATCGAATCGAGCTCTGGTATTTTCATTTCACAGATACGTTCACTGCCACGATGTAGTGAATTGATCTTGTTATTTTCTTTTTAAGTTCCTAGGATTCTATTTTATATTTAGGCTGAAGGAGACTGGGTACCTTTTGAAAGTATCTTCTCCGTCAAAAAAAGCCTCAGATAATTAGAAGAAGAAGAAGAAAAACATTTATTTTGACATACACAGGACATGCTAATCAACACAGAAGGTAAAAAATTGAAACATAAAATATTAGGCATAATAGCAAATTAATCAAAGGTACCGCTTCAGTGCTAATATTGGCATATCTCCAAATTGGCTTACTCTCCCTAATACAATAAATTGGCATGGCAAACAAGCAGAGATAATTGAGCACGATCATTTAAAGGCAATTATTGATTACCACTTCAACGTTTATACGTCATTAGCTGCGTCTCCACCGGTCGCGGCTCGCGCGCTAGGCTCGCGAGCCAAATGTGTGGTCGGTCGAGCAACGCTCAGCCGAGGCAACGTGCACCCGAACTACCCCGAGACATGTCTACGCCGACCGCACATTTGGCTCTGAGGCTGCCGCGCGAGCCCGTGCGGCTGGTGTAGACCCAGCTTTTAGAGTTCTGCGCCAAAACCGCTTCGACTGATGTAGGTCTATAAAGAAACTGATATTGCACACACGGTCTATAGAAGGTGCATGGGGTTATTACTTTTCTACGTCACATCAATAACTGATTTCGATCAAAAGCATTTCTTTTTTGGATAGATTCACTTTTGATTGTTTGGTCATATTTGCCGTAGAACCGGAAAACATAGCGTAAAGCCCTGTGACCAGGTGGAGTGACGATATACGCAAAGCAGTTGGTAGTAACTGGATGAGGAGAGCCGAAGACCAGGCTCTATCCAGCAGGCCTATGTCCAGCAATGATCTAATGAAGGCTGATTATGATGATAATGGTAGATTCGCTGTCATTTTCATATGAATTGAATCTAAAGATTTGTAATCACTTATGAAAACTCGTTCGTTAGAAATTGTACGTATTTCTACTAAAACAATTTGGACCTGTTCTACCCTACTGTCTCTTTGACAGTTCTATTGGTTCAATAGATTTTTATTTTATTTTTTAATCAGGTTTAATCCCACTACTATGACTTTTGTAAGCATGCATTTAAAACTGTCTCCGTCTTATTACGAAAAGCTGTTTAACCTTAAACCTAGGTTTAAACTCAGGAAATAATTCCTTAAACCTGAGTCTAAAGCCAGCTTTAAAGTTAAACTGCTTTTTTTATAATAAGACGTCAACTCTACCAAGCAAGAGGAAGCATAACCAGGGCCTATGAAGGACTGAAATGTTCCAGGATTTAGGTGCCATTTATTATTTTAGTTCAAATCTGTTGTAGTTGTAAATTTAACAAGGCTGAATCCTTCGTGCTTCCAAGCAGTTAGACGGTTTAACGGAATTAATCAATGTAACGGTGATTGTAGCTACATATTTTGTTTTCGTATTCTATTAACTGTCTTGGTTGTCAAGTGGTTATTTAAATCTAGTACTTAAATCTAGTAACTTCTGTGGTGTCTTACAGGTACACTATCTTTAGTTAATGTACTTATAAAAATCTCTCTGAGGTTATATCAACCTGTGTTATTTTTACTTGGTTCCCGCTTTGCTAAGAGGAAAGTTTTTGTTTTTCAAATTGCGCCTGTTTATTTTTCAAATTACCTGTTCTAATTAAATTTGTTGTGGGTTCCAAGACAATTTAGCGATTCCCCAAGACTCTCCGAGGGTTAAACCTCAATATCTCATTGGTCACCACAGTAGATCCTGGCTGACAGTAGTCACAATGGTGGGAATGAGTGGAAGTGTAAGTTATTGCCTTAAAAGCCTAACCTAAGAAAATAAAAAAGGGAGTGGGAAAATCAAGATCGGTAGCACAAAGCGTGCAAGTTATGTAATATTAACATCATCATCAGCCAAAACATGTCCACCGCTGGACAATGGCGTCCCCTTGGAGAGGTTGCCATAATTTTAACGCTTGGCATGCGGCTTGAGGATCGCAGTGTGGAAGGTGATACAATAGAAAGACTCTGCTGCCCGTCTTCTTGTTTTCCCTTAGTCGCCTCCTATGACAACAGGAGGAGATGGGTGAGTGCAGTTCTTACTCGGACACAACACGGCTATTATTATACGAATACATTAGACTTAAATCACTGTTAAAAAAATGTGTACACGCGAACACACCTGTGCCATTTCTACTCACTATAATTCCAGGAATAATAGGCACGAAGGAAAAAAAACATTTCTCAAGAAACGTGTTGGATAAACTTGTTTTATACATAGCGCCGAGGTTTCTAAATATATACTTTTTTTCAATCGATTTAGCTAAAAAACCACACTATTAAACTTGTGATTACACCCATTGACCTCGTAATATCGAAATATACATCTCATAAAAATATTTACTTAATCGAAACTCTATTCGTGTGGCCACAAAATACGTTGACGGCAAAAAATGATAGGCGTTAGGTATTCATTCAGGTGGGTTCGTTGAACTAGAGACGAGCGCGTCGACTCGAATCCTCGACGAATCGATTGAGAATCGAATAGTCGGACACAGATCGATTCGACGCGAATCGAGATGATGCGATGTTATTTCGAAATATTTAGAATAACTTTTTTGTTATAAATTCTGATACCTATTATATTGACTGCATTTAGACACGTATTAAATAGTAAACTCAATCTCGTAATTTGCAGTAATAATTCAGTTCGTAATTCAGTTTTTTGACCACTACTGGGTATAATCTTGAAGTGTGAATAGCCAATAGTTATAAGCGTCGTTCTAGCACATAATATTTTCAACGACTGCGGATATGAGCAATCTATATACATACTTATAATAAAACTGTAACAGGTCCAATTCTGTACATTGAAGATATTTTGAAAATTATATTTGGAGGGCATTCTATAACCGATACTGAGGCCGAAAATGTATTTTTTTTAATTTTCGTCTGTCTGTCTGTCTGTCTGTCTGTATCACGGCTGTGCATCACGCCGAAACTACTGAATGGATTCAAATGAAACTTGGCATGATTTGAGATCTTACTACGAGGTAGGACATAGGATACTTTTTATCACGTAATCTAGCAAGGTTCTTTTGGAAGAGGGGATTAAAGTCAAAATGCTTGATTATACGCTTGGTCCGATTTTATCAATTTTTCTTCATAATTATAATAAATATTAGTAAGGGAACACTCATAGAGAGTTGTTATCAAGGTTTTGTAATCGATCGGGTTAAGCAACGTTAGGTAAGGTCATTAAATAGATGGGTGACCGTTTAACACCATTTGAACTAAACGGGTCCGTGCTTCGGAGAGCAAGTAAAAAGTGGGTCCCAGTTTTTAACTGACTATAAAAAAGGAGGTTATGTATTCGATGCGAATGTCTGTTATTAAAAGTTTAGTTAACGTAAAAATAGCGCAGGCGGAGCTGCGTGGGTCAGCTAGTCTGTAATATGATAGTTGTAGCACAATAAAAAGTTTTTTTTTTTTGAAGTAACATTACAACGTTCACAGTTAATATAAATTCTGATAAGTGAACCTATGACAGGTATAAACAACATTGTCGATATGCTTGCTTGTGTTCTATAAAGTGTAAGTTTAAGATTATTAAAATAAAAAAAATGACTATCAATGCCCGGTTTCTGAGGATCTCAGTTAACTGTTCATTAGCTATTGGTTCAATAAAGTTATGTATAAGATAAAGTTAGTTTAACTGTCACTGAGTTTCTGAGTACACCGAAAGGCATTCAATAACTATGAGACCGATAAGCAGTGCAATAATTCGACGCTAGATGGGTCTTTTTCTCAGATCAAATTTAAAATTGATTTTAAAGTTTTATATAGCCAATATTACCAGTTCTTATTTTTATTAACATTTTTCCGGTATAAATAAGTACTCAAGAATGATATTAATTAAGTAATAATCAATTAAATTCACCGAAAGTAGTGTCACCAAACGCCGTTAACTCTCGTAGCGCTAGTGCTGTGTAAACAAAGTGACATACAAAAATTCAATTTTCCGCAGGCTCCCTGCGCGCGCAAGCTGCAGCAGCGTCAACCTCAAAAACGTCAATTTTGATGTTGAAAACAATATATCATTGGTTGAAATCGTCAAATAAAGTTATCGAATAGATAAACTGCACACATTGGTCAGTTAAATTGAGCCAAGTTTAAACGGACTTTATGTGACAATTTGAGGTTCGGAAACGCAATGTGTCAAGTTATCGAACCAATAGCTCTAACGAATAGATAAACTATCGATAAAAGTACCTCAGAAACCGGCCACTAGTCGTTTCATATACGAAGTAGTTTCAGCACTTTCTTTTTGAAGGTCGGTAGCACATAGGGAAAAATGTCTAAATCTCATGATGGTTTAGCGTTTAGACAATTGTACTCGTTACACATTCTTCTGATTGGTGAGTTCAAACCGAGGTTGGACTTGACCGGTTTTATATACTTAGAAGCTTTTGGATATAGGATAACGTGGCAACCTAGGGGGCACACTCAGCGTTACAAGTTCAAGAATATTATATTAACTCCTATCATTACATCGATGACTCCTATGCCACGCACTTCTTTCCCAGCTCTCAATTTTGTGCTTGTAGGTGAGTGGAGGAAATTATCTTATCACCATCATCAGCAGCCGGATGACGTCTTCTACTGAACAAAGGCCTCCCCCCTTTAGTGTGGGGGGGGGGGGGTGAAGAATAAAGTTTGTCAATAGAGTAGGTACTAATTTATTTTAATGAATTGAAAAAATCTGTTACCATTTTCAACTGCGGTAGATTTTAATCAACATTTACATAATACTCGTAGAGCTCTCTCAGCGTGTCTCTTTATTACCATCAGGCTTTATCAGGTGAACGTCTTGTTTGTCTTTTTACTAGGTAAAACAATGCGGAACTCAGAGACAGATAATACCAAAGATGGAATTAGGTATATTAGTTAGTTGCACAGGAACGCGAACTGTGATTATCGTGTGGCCATGTAGCATGATGGCAAGGTGACCGCTTCCCGCGTCAAGATCGCCGCGGAATGCGTCTCCGCGACCGCGCACGCTCGTTGTAACCACACATTATCTAGAAAATATCGGAGATATTCCATATATACATATACATACATTATAGATGCGGTAACAGCTCAACAGGCGAGCGCTTGCCTTGGAAACAAGGTGCACTGGTCCGAACCCCGGCTCGCACCTCTGATTGCTTTAATTAATCATGTGCGAATCGTCTTTGTGCGATTCTTACTAGCTTTCGATAAAGGAAAACATCGCGAGTATGCGATGAGTATGAGTTTTTCGTTGAATATTTATATTTTTTTCTGGATTTGTGCTAGCGATGCACTGCTGAACAAAGGCCTCCCCCTTAGAAGGGAGGGGTTGCCATAATCCCCACGCTTGGCAGGTGTCTTGGGGATCGCAGTATAGGTGGTAGATAGGGGATATTTAACAACCTGTATTTTTGAGTAGGGTGTCTGGGTAAGAATAGCACCCATCCATCTCCTCCCATTGGATGTACGTAAGAGGCGACTAAGGGAAAACAAGAAGACGGACAGCAGCTTCTTTCTATTGGATTACCTACCACCTATACTGTGATCTCCAAAGCGCCTGCCGAGCGTTCGAATTATGGCAACTCCTCGCTCGTAAGACGGATGACTTTCTTCAGCAGTGGACGACGTTCGACTGCTGATGATGATTTGTATCAGTGGTCTGGTTTTCATAGTACAGACATAGGATTAGATGACCGTGTGTGGATTTCTCCAAAATCTTATTATTGACGGCCAACTGCAAACTGCCCTTCAAAGGTATGTGTAGGACTGTCTCCTCAAGTCTGTTGTCTTGGCGACACTAGCAGTAGTATAAGCAATGGCGGTCAACCACCGTGAGCGTTGTCATTATTGTAGGCATGTGGCGGGAAATGCGATCGGTAATGTGTTGAAAACTCAAAATGTGATGGATGGTAGGCATTAGAAGCGGTGTGTGCACCCGATACGGAAATGACGGTGTTCATTCATGGTCACAGCCTATCAAAACTGTAAGCGATGTCTCATTTATAAGAAATTCCAGAGATATAACAGTTTGAGTGACTGCATCATAGGCAATATTATTTCTGTATCTAAGTGTGTTAGCTGTTATTGCAACTAAGAGCTAAGTTAAATGATAATTATGTTATTTAGTATTTTACGGCAATGCCCTAGACGTGGTTATTACTAAACATGACGTGGTAGGATTTAAGGCGGTGCTTATTTTATTTTTCTGCCGGGACAGGCTGAGCTACGGCAGTGTAAAGGATGATATCTACATAGAATAGGCAGCACGACCTCATATTAAGGTTGTGTTGCAGCAATTTGCTATTGACGTTTCTTTTTGGTGTTCCAAAAAAGTTTAGGCAGGCAGATTTTCCTCTACGAGGCAGGTGAATTGAACTATTTAAAGTAATATTACAAGAGTTATATCAATAATGTAAGTGATAAGCAGTGATGGGTTTGATCTGTCACAAGCGTAAATGTCGATAAATACAGCTGAAGGTATAGTACCCATTATCTTGTACCTGATATTTACGTATTTTGATGTTCTTACCTGCCTGCCTGCGGTTCTTACTTGCAAATAAGCATTATATAGGTAGTACTTTTACTGATTTCTGTGTTCTGTTATATATTTGAGTAACAAACGTCAGCTTATTTTGATATACTTACCTAAGTGGAGAACTTAGATAATATGTAAAACACCCTTTTTAACATAACTGCAAACCATTTAATGTAACATACTAAAATGTATATACTTTCCACATAGCATACAGAGCGTTAATCTTCATTACCGGCAATCTCTCCACAGCCCACGTCACTGACTGATGCTATCTGAGATGTGAGCACGTTATTCTAACAGCAATACTCGTATACATGTAGCCTCCGTGTCGCAGCGGAAAACTGCTTGCTTTGCAAACTGGAGATCACTGGTTCAAATCCCGAAGAGAGCAAAAACATTGTACAGTCCTTACTGGCTGGGACAATACAGACCGATCACTTGATTGTCTGGAGGGTAAGATGATGACTTTTTACTTGCCTATCTGACACCATGCGTCGGAAAAAAGAATCGGTCCGGGCGGTGGTGCCTGATCTCTCATCAGCAGTGCCGGATTAAGCCCGCGCGAGGCCCGTAGCAAATATGAACAAGGGGCCTTGACATACATAGATGTTGTTGTTATAGTGAGGGTATTTAGACGTTCTACACTTCGCTACCTTTTCACTTGGTATAAGACGGGCCTGTCTGTGGGTATTAAAATGTCCACAGACTCTCATCCAGCGGCATGACAGGACACTTCAGCACGCAACACTTCGCGAGGGCGAGTTGTCACCGGGCAGTACACCGGCAGCATTCCACCCGTTCTTACTGCCTGCACTATCTCGCCATGTCTCGCTTCGCGGGGCCCGTAGGTAGCATTTGCTGACTCCTGCTATATGGTTAATCCGGCACTGCTCCCCAGTCTTGTTGGTCTTTCGCCCCATTAGATTGTGAGAGTAAAGGAAGACGAGCATGTAGGTAGGTAGGTTAGGTACTATATATAAAAAAAAAAATGGGATCACGAGTAGTCGTTCTCCCTTGAGGTCCCATTAATGGGACTAAATAATGTTATCACGAGAAAACACCGTAAATTTATATACTTACTTATCTGTATTTTGGAATCAGATGTCAATGAGTGTGAAATTATCTTAATTGAGTGGCCCGTTGGTCTAATAGTAAGCTTAGCGGGTGCAGTTCTGGTTTCGATTCTCACGCTAGCAAAGCATTTGTATGCATAAACATAACTATTCGGTCTGTGTCTGGGTGTTGTCATGTCATAATATGTACAATAAAAACGAGATATACATTTGTTTCAGTTGTCTGAGTGGCATGATCCAGGCACTGCATAATTTGGGATCAGATGACCCTGCTAGGATTGTCCCAGGATATTATCTTCTACTTTATATATACTAGTTGTCACGCGCAGCTCCGCCTCCGTAATTTTCTAATTTTCTGCACAACGTTCTTAATTTTTTTCCCGTAAAACCTTCTCTTGGCCATAAGGAACACAAAAAGAAGAGTTATCCAACTTGGTGCAGTCGTTCGGTACTTATGCGCGTACATACATTTTTTTCATTTAGAACAAGATAAATGAATAGCTGTCCGTTTGTCTCATTAAATCTCAGAAACGGCTTGACTGATTTGAATATTTTTTGTTCTGTTTAGTTCGCTCTAATGTAGAGTTGGTTTAGACGGAAATAAAATAGGGAAAAAATAAAAAAAGTTTGAAAAAAAAGCGAGTTTAGCTGCGCGGGTTCACTAGTTACTTATTATATACTTATGTACACATATGTGTAATAACTCCTTTCTGAGTAACATTAATGCAAATAATCCAGTTTTAAATGGTCCACAGAATTACTAAGGTTCTCTATTATTCTAGGAAAAATCCTACTCATATAAAATACGCGACATTTTAATGAAACAATAAAATAAACCAGCATATCTACATATTTTCCTAGTGACGAGTCGAAGGTGAAAAATGCTGTAGAACTACTCTAGCAGCAAAAATAGCAACTAACTTTTACCATTACCCAAAGGACTAAACTGCAAAATAAAGTTTGAGAAGAACCATCGATGCTTAATATCATCATCAGCCGGAAGACGTCCGACTGCTGAAGCCTCCCCTTTGAGGGGAGGGATGTTACCATAATAGCTAGTTTTAGCTTGGTTCTGCCAAAATACTAGCGCTGTACTATATACACTATGGTATAGCAACATGCTGAGGCAGAATCCTGTCCCCACACAACTTAATTTTTTTTTTTTTTATCTGGGTCAAATGATTGATTTGTTTCTTCTTCTCCCTAATCCCCACGCTTGGCAGGCGACTTGGAGTTCGCAGTGAAATAGTAAGATAGGTGTTAAACAAAAAACACTGCTGCCCGTCTCCTGGTTTTCCCTTCGTCGCCTACTACGGCATCCAACGAGACGAGATGAGAAGGTACTATTATTACCCGACCACCCCACGGGCATGGCTTCTTAGTATACCAATAAGAAACTTACTTACTGATAAATGGTCTAAAAAACATATTAATAACTTATGAGTTTTCTTCTTGTAGCAAGAAATTATAGTTAGTTAAAGTGGGAACTTGCCTTCATGCCCAACGAGCAGATTAAACACCGCAACGAACAGGAAAACTTATGGTTGAAAGACCTGTGCTTACATTGTTAGTAATAAGCATTCTCTAAATGCCATTTAAGAATTAAATACATCAACGCTACTTGATCCATAATCATTGAACACTAACAATAAAAATAACGAATTGAAATTAAACTACTTTTACGGATTTTATCGCGGTTTATTTATTGATTTTACTATCCCGACGTTTCGAATGGGATCGCTTGGGATCCTGTGATAAATATAATTAAATCCAATATCAATCAAAACACTGCACGGCCTCAAGATACTGTAAGCTCTTACTGCGTAGATCGGACCAACAATAATAACTAAGAAGACCTGAGGGTACACCGGCATAATTGTTACATAAGGACGTTCAACATCTCAGTTCTCCCGTGACCATGGGTGCTGCAAAGCATTCGAAACGTCGGGATAGTAAAATCAATAAATAAACCGCGATAAAATCCGTAAAAGTAGTTTAATTTCAATGTGTAATATTCGCGTAAGTAAAAGACAACATTATAAAAATAACGAATTCATGAACGATAACGATTATGCTAAGGCTCACACGAAGATTTAGACACAAATTGCTTTAGACCTATTAGATAAGCGGAGAGAAGTTTCCCGATGGTGTCTGAGTATGAATAGCACCCTCCCATCTCTTCCCGTTGGGTGTTTGAAGAGGAGACTAAGCGAAAACACAAAGTCGCTCAGCAGCGTCTTTCTACTGGATTACCTACCTCCTATACTACGATCCCCAAGATGCCTGCCAAACGTGGGGATAATGGCCACCCCTCCTTTCTAAGGGGGGGGGGGGGGGGGGGGCTTTCTTCAGTGGTGGACGTGTTTCAGTTGCAGATGATGATGAAGTTTGCGCAGTTCACAGGAAAGTATATTTATTTCCGCTAACACCGGACTTTAACACAATATAAATTCCCTTCACTCCGTAATACTAAAGCTACGTAACGTCGAAAAATAATTACGAAGCAATTGGTCAACAAAACCAGTGTTGTGAAAAGTATTGTCACCGTGATTAGTTCGACAACTGTTACTGTCTTGCATCGCTTCACGCGGACGGACATCATTCACTAGCGTACCAAATCGGTCTTCCGACCTTTCATTTGATAGTTCACCAGTCTAATGACTGTTCTCGTAAATTTTATTACCATTGCACCAATAATACTACCATTGCACCAATAATACTGGCCCTATGCCTGGCCCTATGGCTGGTTGGAATAAGCACGTGGGCGAGGCTCACAGGAGTGCTAGACTAGAGTTCAACACGTGGTTGCTACAAGGAAAACCATCAAATGGACCTATTTATGACGCGATGGCAAACACGCGCAAGGTATTTAAAGGCAGATTAAAGTGGTGTCAAAACCATCAAGAACAGATCAAAATGGATATGTTAGCCAAACATCATTCAAACTCAGATTTTAAGCGGTTTTGGAAGGATACCAAAAAGTTGAACAGTAGACCGGGCATTGTGGTGTGGACGGAATATCTGGCCATAGAGGCATAGCTGAGATGTTCAAAACACAATTCTCTGTGAACTTGGCGCTTTGCCCACCGAACCGGGAGCTCGAACCTGGGCCTGAGGGTATCGAAGTGTCAACTCTGATCCTCACTAAACTGGTGAAGATAAAAATAAATAAGATGACGAGGGGTCGCTCTCCTGGCCACGATGGACTCAGCATCGAACACCTGCAGCATGCTGGTCCCCACTTACCTCGTGTGCTGGCGTTACTTTTCAATCTCTGCCTCAGCCACGCGTATCTTCCAGATGATCTGATGCGATCCCTGGTGGTACCGATAGTGAAAAACAGGATGGGAGACATATCGGATAAGGCGAACTACAGGCCTATATCTCTAGCCACCGTAGTAGCTAAAGTACTTGACAGCGTGTTGAACTTACACTTGAATGAGCACATCAAGCTACACGACGCCCAGTTCGGCTTTCGACCTGGGTTGTCTACAGAAAGTGCAATAATAAGTCTGAAGCACGCCGTCAAGTACTATACTGATAGGAAAACGCCAGTTTACGCGTGCTTTCTAGACCTATCTAAGGTCTTTTACCTAGTTTCCTACGACGTTCTCTGGAAGAAACTGAGCGAGACGTCATTGGCACCCGAGATCGCATCACTTCTTCGGTACTGGTACCTAAACCAGGAAGCGCGGGTGCGCTGGGCGGGCGAGTTGTCGGGCCCGTGCAGGCCGGAGTGCGGAGTGCGGCAGGGCGGCCTGACCTCGCCCTTGCTCTTCGGTCCGTACGTAAACGCGCTGATCGAGGAACTCAGCACAACATTAGTTACGCAGATGACATGGTGCTGCTGGCCCCCTCGGTCGCCGCTCTGAGAAAGCTTCTCCGATTGTGTGAGGCATATGCCGCCTCGCATGGGCTAATATATAATAGCGGTAAGTACGAGTACATCGTCTTCAGGGCTGGTACCAAGTGTCCGTATACTGTACCACCTTTAATATTAAATGGACAGCCTATACACAGAGTCTATAAATTTAAATACCTAGGACACTTGGTAACAGAAGACATGAAGGACGATGTAGACATGGAGAGGGAACGCAGAGCGTTGTCAGTCCGGGCTAATATGCTGGCCCGCAGGTTCTCCCGTTGTGCAGCGGCAGTGAAAGTGACTTTGTTCAAAGCATTCTGTCTGACTGCACGTCGCTGTACTCGGGGGCCCTGTGGCTTAAATATACCCAAGACTTACAATGCCCTGCGGGTCCAGTACAACAATGCGTTCAGGATGATGTTGCGGCTGCCGCGCTATTACAGCGCGTCAGCAATGTTCGCAGAAGCGCACACAGACGGGTTCGCGGCTGCCTGGCGCAAGCACACCGCGTCACTGCTGCGCCGGCTGCGCGACAGCCCCAACTCCATCCTGCGCGCGATAGTGGCGCGGCCCGATAACCCGCTCGTGAGAGAGTTGGTCAATCGGACCAAATCCCTTTTAGTTGTAAATATTTAATACTAACATAGGTTAAGTTTGTATTGTTACTAATAAATATGCCAATTAATAGATCACATTTGACATTTGTCGGTTTCTTTGTTTCGTCTGTTTCTTTGGTCAATTATTACTTACTATGCGTTTCAACTAAGAATGTGTCTGCCATGATGATCGCGACTGCGGCAACTTCACTCGTTTCTTACGATTTTTGTACAGACAGCAGAGAAAACACAAAATGAAAAATTCGACCCGGGTTTTATTATTTACTAGCTGACCCACGCAGCTCCGCCCGCGCTGTGTTTACGTTAACTAAACTTTCAATAATATACATTCGCATAGAATACAAAACCTCCTTTTTTAAAGTCGGTTAAAAACTTGGACCCACTCTGTACTTGCCCTCCGAAGCACGGAGACGTTTAGTTCAAATGGCTTTAAACGGTCATCCATCTATTTAATGACCTTACCTAACGTTGCTTAACCTGATCGATTTCCAAACATTGTTAACAACTGTCTATGGGTGTTTGTTACCTTACAAATATTTATTATAATTATAATTAAAAATTGTTAAATCGGAGCAAGCGTATAACCAACTACACATTTTGACTTTAATCCCCTCTCCCAAAAGAACCGTGCTAGATTACGGGATAAAAAGTATCCTATGTCCTACCTCGTAGTAAGATCTCAAATCATGCCAAGTTTCATTTGAATCCATTCAGTAGTTTCGGCGTGATGCTCAGCCGTGATACAGACAGACAGACAAACAGACAGACAGACAGACAGACAAAAATAAAAAATAAAAAACATTTTCGGCCTCAGTATCGATTATAGAATGCCCTCCAAATATAATTTTCAAAATATCTTCAATGTACAGAATTGGACCTGTTACAGTTCTATTATAAGTATAGAAGATATAGATAGATAGAGTGTAATGTCTTATTGTGCTATCTATTTTTGTTAAAATATCATTTTTAGTAATTATATATCTGAAATGGTAACATGGCGGACACATTCTAAGTTGAAACGCATTATACAATAAATATTTAATCGTAATTGAAAATAGTTTAGCAACTATAAAACTTTGATGAAGTGTCAAATGTGATTTATTAAATTGACCCTACTTTAGAATTAAAAATACGATATACGATACAATTTCTAACGATAGGTATATTAACTTCCCCCAGGCGAGCGACGACGCGGTATAGGCCCTGCGTCATCGCGAACACCGCGGGGACGCCGATGGGGGTGTGTGAATTTCTGCTTCCCCCGGGACGAGCTCTATCAAGCGGTTGGCGCTAGAGAGACTCTGCCGAAGGTCCGAGCGGAGAGCCAAGAATTTCACCATAGCGTCGCTGATGGACACCGGGGAGGTTTGGTGGATAAAAATCCAACATAATCCGGCCTCCGCCCCCTCAGAGACCGGATACCTTTTGAAGGTTTCCTACTCGACAGCAAAAAAAAATGGGATAATAACTTACGGCTTTTATTCCTGAAGTTTACTTTACTTTTACTCAATTTATTGGTCTGCGATCCCGCCCGATAGAAAACGGCTGTGCAATTGGGGATGGCAAATCACACTAGCGTTTAAAAGTTTGAAGACACACGAAGATTCATACCCGGCTTTCAAGATCCTGCATGCAGGCTGCCACGAAAGATGCAAAGTCTGTGCATGGCTTTCCATCCAGGCAATATGGCGTCTTGCATTTCGGTACTAGACGCACTGCTCGCCGTTTGCCATGATATATTAGCCGTGCTACGCTTGCAGGAGTTGTTTTTCTATCGGCTGACTGGCACCTGCTTTGATACTAGCGCAGCGATACCTCAGAGACAGGATTCATTTCTGTATTTAATTATCTAGAGCCGAACTATCTACGTTTATATCCTTATGGCGAATAATTGATCTTAGATTGGTTAAAAGAAATATACATATCAGTACTTGATCCCCAAGTCGCCTGCCAAGCATGGGAATTATAAACCACTCCCTCCCAACCAAGGGGGAGGTCTTTGTTCAATAGTAGACGTCTTTCGATGATGATATCAGCACTAGTTTCGTTCGAACATCGAACAATATTAGTTTAAAATTGTATTTTTGGGAACTGTCGTCGCCTTAAACGATTAAAGGAAAGAAAGCCATCGGCACCGAGGCGTACAACCGCAGCTTTCCACCATTCACGCCGGCGTTCAACCACGGACGGCTAGAGCTGGCCCGCCTAAATGTCAACGACTCTACAAATTGCCCACAAAATTACCACGCTGATATCCGCTCTTGAAATCATAGAAACCATTAAGTATGTATATTTTATTATAGTATAGTGGTAGGTACTTGCGCAAGGGTTCATCTAGCTACAGTTACCATCTAGACACAACGGATCTTTGTGTGTCTGAAGTTAGGCTTCGCGAACCAACTACAGTCAATACAACAACACAAAAATAGCTATTGCGCAGCGTCTTGCAGCCGACTTCAGACACACAAAGATCCGTTGTGACGACTGTAGATACCTAACAGCAACGTATAAACATGTGCTTTTTATTTAAGGTCTATATGTAAAAATACCTATGTTTTACAAATAAACTTCTGTATTCTGCTGTCTTCTGTTGTAAAGCGCGCTGTAGTAAACTGTAGCACAAGATAGTTTATATAAACGATTCTAAGTGCTTATGAATTCTTTGAAAAGTTCTTTTAGTGACTTTAACAATACAAATATTCAACAAAATAGTGGTGGATAATAATTATTTCGAATTAATACCCATTTACAATAAAGGATATGTTATTGTTAAATTATTATACCAAAAACACTCTTAATTTACAAAAAAATCCCCGGAATAGTAGGTTAAAAGCTACCTACAATGATTAAAAAACACACCAAGTAATTTTACATGGTTCGTAATTTTAATTCCCCAACGATAATCTCACCATCTGAGAAGGTCTGTGCATCGCCGTTACGCTCCGCGGATCGGCCGAAGACCTCGGAGACACTTTTTTCGTCATCTCTCAAAGATAAATACAAAATGAATACAACGCTACCGCTTACTAAATCACGAAAACTCGTGTCGGCGAAATTGCTTCGAAAACCATCGTATCGTTGACACCCAATATAGTAATGTTTTATGCAAATTTAAACTGTACATGCGAGGGCTAAGATAGATTGTTTGTTTTTTGAAAGGATTACGTGTTTCTGGGCTTGTTTCAGTAAATAAATTGCCTCTAGCAAACACAGGCAAATGCATAGAAATTTGGCACTAAATAATCCCAAACGTAACAGTACTTTAAACAAAGGGTCTTAGTTTGGCGTTTCTGATAGCGGTATTTAATATTCATATTTAAGTAAGAAGGTGAAGGCTTGACATGAATTTTGTAAGATTTTTTTGTACTTATCACGCAACAGCCAAGTAACAAGGCTGATCATTGAAATCTCGTAAAATTTGTTTAAACTAATCATTGAGTTTTTGTATCTATTATATAGTTTCTGTTGTAACAGATCGACCGCTTATTTCCAACGACTTTCAAATAGATTTTACATAACCCAATTTTGTTTTTGTGCCAAAAACCTCAAATTTAAACAATAAAAGCTGGTTTGGTCAAATTCGGTAATAACAGCTGAAATGTTTGTTCGGTTGACGAAACTACTTCATTTATTTTCTGAAAATCATCATCTAGTTCTGAATTCGTAGTTTTACCAGGAAACAACGGATTTTTTTTCTGGTTTTTATATAACGTATATTCGAACAGAAGCTATTCTTTATAAATTTAGTTCGTGAAGCGTCTGTGCGGTTGATGACCGGGCTCGTCATGGGCCAGCGACCAGCACTCCTGCGCAACACCGCGCGCGCCATCACACGCCGTAGTTAGTTATAATAATACATAATTATTTAATTCTTGTGTACAAAAAAAATTGTCATATTCACTTATGTTGAATGAAATAGAGCAAAATAGAAAACAAATCATTCAATTTTATACAAATTGAGCAAAAGGTTCAATATCTACTTATTTCTTTTATGCTAACAATGTTAATTTCTTTTGAATTCATTCAACTAGTGAGGTATCCAAACGCCAACATCATTTCCTAAGCGATATCACAAAATATAGAACTATATTTTGTGGTGATATACTCCGCTTCAAATGAATTTGTAAAGGAATACAAATTTGTTTGCGGTTCAATAACTACATAACGCCTACATTGTTGACATCGCGTGGCCGCAAATACAACTTTGTATTACCAAGCCTTTTTTGCTGCCGCGTCGCATTGTCAAGTATACGGCGCGCGGGTTTTACGACCGCATAATAAAGCTGTAAACGTTTTCAGTTTTTTTTGGTACAGTCGGATCCTTTGTGCAAATGACCACCGCAGGGTCAGATATTCAGCCGCCAAGCGACGTATGAATGGCACTGTAGCAGGAGAAATTACCGCACACAAGAGTCCCGTCTGTGCATAGCACACGGCTCCATAGGAGATGTCATGACAGGCATATGCACTGTTTAATAATGTACGTAATCCTATCTGTATATAGTACAAGTAAATAATTAGGTCATTAAACTATCACCTAATACGCTACCTATAACTAAGTAGGTACATTAAACTAACGTGTTTAAAAATATGAGCTTAAATGTCAAGTACTTAGTCTATACTTCTTAGAAATTAACGTTATTTAAACGACTTTGAGATAGCATTGCAGTCGGTTAATCGATAAAAACTTTGCAATAATAGGTGAAAATGCCAATAACCACGGTCCCCAAGCCGTTAACCCACCCGTGCCCGGGTGGCGCTAGTGCGCTTCTGCTATCAACGAGTCACGGTGCGCGAGCGCATATTACTATGCACCCTCCAGCTGCACTAATTAACTGTAACCTTTATATCGCCACCGATGGAAACTTGAGACAGAACTTCACAGAGAATTTTCTGTAACGTCAGACGTTGACACATGCGTGATTTTATTTTAAAAAGCTGCAGATGTGTTCTTTACATAACTACACAAACTTATCGGGAGACAGAGCTATTCACGTATAGAAGCCTGAAAATTGAGCTTGGAGTAAATTTACACATGCTGTATCCTTTCAACCTCAATCAGAACGATATAATTTATAACTAATGTATGGCCAAGTTAAAGAAATAGACAGGACAAAGAAACTGACAGATGTCAAATATGGTCTATATTTGACATCTGTCAGTTTCTTTGTCCTGTCTATTTCTTTTGTCATTATTACAATAAATATGAAATCGTAATTGAAAAAAGTTAAGCAATTGTGCAGTTTTAACTTCTAAAAAAAAAAATATTCTATGCCCGCCGTTACACGGTTACGATGTTAAATTTGGATGAAGTGTCGAATGTGATCTTTTAAATTGACCCTACTTTAAATCCTATTTACTAAGTGGAATAATATAATAATAATATGAGGAAGTGGTTCTCATTCAGTTTGCTAGATTTGACCTTAACAAACATACATACATTTGAAACTAAATAAACCATTCACCACCTTCATTCAATTCTTCAAAGCTAGAGGGAATAGACTATTAAAAAGCTAGTATGCTTTACCAGCCCAGATTGCGTCGCTGCTTCCCATCAGGTGAGACTGCAGTCAAGCACTGGCTTATTAGTAAGTAAAAAAAAAACTTTCTAAAAAAAAAACAATAATCAAAACTCAACCGAAAATAATTCACACAAGGAAACAATAAAGCGGTTAAGGATGTAATAAGTAAGATTAATAAGTATACAGGATCGTCGTACGAGGAGCGACGACCGGCCGCCACGCGCCACCGCGCGCGGGGTGCATGACACTGCGCCGCAGGTGGATCCCAGCACCTGCCGAAGAACTGCTTCCACGATTCTCCTTTATGGTAAAGGGTAAAGAGGGCTTACATAAGGGGCTACTGAACGCAACGACATCAAACACTGTAACGACAGAAAAAAACTCTCCTCTACTAAACTATAACTGTCACAACTAAAACATCTTTTATTTAGTTAATATGGCATTAAACACATCGAATATTCAAACGAATTTATCGAAATACATTATGTAATATGAAAGTATAATAATAATAATAAGGGACAATGCACACAAGGTCATCTGATTCCAAACTAGAGATTCAGAACTAGAACTAGACCAGACAACTGATACAAATACTTAAATACTTTTTATTGTAAATCCATACTTTTCCATAATGAATAATTAATCCATTTCTTGAAACGGGATTATGTCAACAGCCAATTAATACTTTTACCTAATACGAGTACGTAGTGAGTGAATTAATATATCTATAATTATCTATCTATTATCTCTCTCGCGTAGCGCTGGCCGTATGTTTCGCCATGCCGCCTTTAATGATATTATTCGCAGGGGGCTTGTCACTGCCGGTGTTCCTGCCGTACTGGAACCATTGGTATTACACAAGATGACGGCAAGAGGCCTGATGGTATCACTTTAATACCACGGAAAAAGAAAAAGAAAAAAGAAAAATAAATTTATTCAACGACATATAAAAAAAAACTTAAAATAAACGAAAGTATAAAAAATAACTAAAAACTACATGGCTACATGGAAAGTCGTTGGTGTGGGATGCGACACGAGTCGACACACTTGCTGCGTCCCACACCCCGGCAACTTGCAGGGCGGCTGGAGGGGCTACGGCGACCGCTAGTGTTGCAAAGCGCCGCAAGTATTTACGCTCTTTGCGGTGGAGACCACGGTTTTGTGAAAGAAATTTCATCCAAACTTATCGAAGTCTCAGGAGAACGTCGGGCTGGTAGCTTTTTCTGTCAACGTATAAGCTTGGCTATACAAAGAGGTAATGCTGCCAGTCTTTTAGGTACCCTTCCCTCCCAGTGCGGCGACAACTTGGAGAAAGATTTTTACCTAGTTTAAGAATACATATTTGTAAATAAACTGTAAATATTCGTTACAAATTTAATAAAAAACTTTTTCTATCTCATACTCAATAATTGAAAATAATCATAAACACCTTCAAGAATCAAAATAATTTGATTTACAAAAAGCCTTACTCAGAATTAACACTAATAGACGTTTGTGAGTGGTGTAGCAGAAAGTTTTATTCATAAAATAACGCGCAGCTTATACCAGCCAGTACATCTGCACTACGAAAATATGTTGCGTATTTTGTCTGACTACTGACATATACGATAACGTAATTTAGCTAGAGAACCAATTTAAACCAAGCTCTCGTAAACATGAGGTATTTGCCCATCAAATGGTTAATACAGTAGAGTATATTATGTAGAGCCCATGTTATGTTTGCCTCTTTTAGTAAAGGATAAGCCATTCATTGTAAAATCTGGAATAAATTTTCATGTCATATACTAAATTGCAGTGTGCAATTTTACGAATAATATAAAATATGATAATAATAATGCAGGGCAGCTTGTGGCGAGCTGTTGGTGCGTAACGACACCACGGACCCGAGTGCTCCAGAGAGTCGGTCAGGGCCCCCACCTCGGCGTGTCTTCGTCGGCCGAGTGGAAACCGAAGGGGGACCGCAGGACTCTCAGCTCTGGCTTGCCATATTTGGCCGTCCAGAGAGGAGTTGTTAGAGCTATATGCTCCAGGGGTGGAAGTGTTAAAGGGCATAACGCCGCGAGTAACTTCGGAGAAAGCGCAGCACACCTCTCGACACCCCTGAGTCACCCACACCGGTGTTGCTCTCTGTCGTCATCGGACGATTATTTGGGGAGCCCATCTAGTGGCAATCCACCACTTGCCAAAAAATAATTACCTCTAAATGTAATTATGGCAAGTGACCCCGGCCTTCTGCAATAGCCCAGCTGCCAGTCCACCAAATGTTCATCCACATAGACAAGTAATCTTTCCATATACTTACAATAGTTTCCAAGCCTGCCGAGGTCAACTGTTATTTTTTCTTCATTAAGTCAGTTAATCCCAGCAGGTACCCACCAGACACACCATTTAATTATAAAAAGGGCCTCTACGTGTTGGATTCGTCCCCACGCAAGCCTCTTAAAAGACCGGGTAAATCCCGTGAAACAAAATACATGAAAATATAATAATAATATAGTAATAATATAATAATAATATAGTAATAATAATAATATAGTAATATAATATAGCATAGTATAAGGCCGGATGATATAATAGCACAATTTTAAATATTGTCGCTGTCTAAGGGCTCGTGCATATAAACACAATACGACGCTGCGGCATCGTTTCGCGATTATGTGTGAGCCCTAACTGGAGCACTAAAACCTATGTTGCAGTGGCGTAGCTTGCCTAAGACGGGCCCTGTATACAAAATTTAATGGGGGTCCAAATGAAGGGTAAATGTCAGGATCTCGGCCCAATAAACGTAGACACATCGAGTTTGGGCTCGTTAGGTAGGTCTCGACGAGTAGCTGCTGGGAAAATGGTGATCCACTGTATCCCGGGGGCGGGTTGTCAGTATCATCCCACATACACATATTTTATACTAGCTGACCCACGCAGCTCCGCTTGCGCTATTTTTACGTTAACTAAACTTAATAACACACATTCGCATCGAATACCTACATAACCTCCTTTTTTATAGTCGGTTAAAATCTGGGACCCACTTTTTACTTGCTCTCCGAAGCACGGACCCGTTTAGTTCAAATGGCGTTAAACGGTCACCCATCTATTTAATGACCTTACCTGACGTTGCTTAACCGGATCGATTACAAAACCTTGATAACAACTCTCTATGCGTGTTCCCTTACTAATATTTATTATAATTATGAAGAAAAATTGATAAAATCGGACCAAGCGTATAACCAAGTACCCATTTTGACTTTAATCCCCTCTCCCAAAAGAACCGTGCTAGATTACGGGATCTAAAGTATCCTATGTCCTACCTCGTAGTAAGATCTCGAATCATGCCAAGTTTCATTTGAATCCATTCAGTAGTTTCGGCGTGATGCGCAGCCGTGATACAGACAGACAGACAGACAGACAAAAATTAAAAAAATTACATTTTCGGCCTCAGTATCGGTTATAGAATGCCCTTCAAATATAATTTTCAAAATATCTTCAATGTACAGAATTGGACCTGTTACAGTTTTATTATAAGTATAGATTGGAAATTTTCACTTAAATTTGCGGTAAAGCATTAAAACAGTCGATTAAGACATAAAAATGCGAATTGACTTGCGCAGAGCTTTAAACTGTTCTATTACTGAGGTATAAATCGAAGCATTTGCTCATTCCGCCATGCTTAATAAGTAACCGATTTAACATCCCGTAAAATGTTTGTAGTCTGGCCCCAAACACATCTAATATCCCAAACTAGGTAGATTCTGTACTATGATAACCAGACAACTGATACAAATCGAACCCATGACTTATTGGGTAGCACCCACAATGTCTAACCAACCACTAGGCTAACAGGCCTGTCAAATTAGGTATAATATTATGTAGGTAAGTACATGTAATAATAATAATACCCACTGACTGTGTGTTTATGACCCACTGTTTGGCACGGGCCTCCCCACAAGATGAAGGGGCTTAGGCCATAGTCCACCACGCTGGCCAAGTGCGGGTTGGCGGACTTCACACGTCATGCGAAAGCTAGTTAGACTTTCTTCTGCATGTCTGCATGCAGGTATCCTCACGATGTTTTTCTCCACCGAAAGCTAGTAACAATCGCACAAAGACGATTCGCACAATTAATTAAAGAAATCAGATACACAGAATACATAATAGTACTTGTCAGAGGTGCGAGCCGGGGTTCGAACCTGCGCACCTTGTTTCTAAGGCCAGCGCTCGCCCACTGAGCTGTTACTGCTACTGTAAATACTACATATACCTCAATATACCTACTTATAATATAATAATATAAATATACAGGGTGTAAGGGACATCGTACCGAAAACCGATACCAAGGATCCAGTACATGATTCTGAACACTCTAGTGTTGAAATTTTTCATCGGCTTTTTCATGAATTTCCAAAAAGAAATCCATTTTTTTTAAATAAAATTAGTATAATATCATTATTGGTATAATAATAAAGCATAATTTTAATTTAAAAACAATAAATTACTTATTTGTGGAAAATTTATTTAAGTATTTATTCTTTATGCACTAAAACAGTATATAGGCAATTAATTAATAGGCAATAAATAATTATTATTTTAGAAAATTAGCAATGTAATTTGAGAAATAAATATTATATCCCATATATTCATTACATGCTCGAAAATTAATAAGTCAGTCATTTGTCATTTTCCATATAAATGGTTTCTGTAATGTTGTAACGGACATTATTTGACATCTTAAAAAAAAATCCGGTACGATGTCCCTTACATCCGTTATAGTGCAGCAAGTGCTTACGTAGACACAGGTACACTCTTTCTTCCTTTACTCTCACAATCCGATGGGACGTAAGACCAAGAGGTCAGGCACAGGACCGACCTTTTACATGCCAATCCGTCGCATGGATCATGTTACATTACAGACAAATAGGTGATCGGCCCGCATTGTCCTAGCTAATATGGGACAACTACACAAAGATGTTGCTTCCCGCGGGATTTAAAAACCGCGACCTCTAATTTGCAGCCTCTCTAATTTGCGTTGGATTTGGTTGGATTATCACCAGCCAGAAAGTTCACAATGAACGAGCGACAGCCTAAACCAAGGCTGTGCCTCCCTGAGCTGAGGTGCCTGAGAGCTCGTCGCTCCCCTGCCCTTCTGGCTTGACTGCTATAGAGCTCGCCCTCGAGCCCGGTAAAGCTGTAATGGCTATATGCGGCCAACAGCGGCTATCCTCCCAAAAAAAAATTAAAAAGCCACAATTGACGGAATTGGCTATTTGCATCCACCAATTTGCACAATATCGTCAGTCCAACTAGTGGGAAGCCAGCCTGCCTACGCTGCGTCTTCCGGTTCGTGGTCGCCACTGGGGAACCTTTCTTACTGATCAGTTATCGGTTCTTTGAGCGATGTGGCCATTGGCATTTCAACTTGCAGATTCTGAGAGCTATGTCGGTGACTTTAGTTCTTTGGCAAATCTTTCCGGATTTTATCGCGCAATTAAACTCCGAGTATAGCTCTCTTCATGGCTCGTTGTATGACTCTGAGCTTCTCTAAAAGGCCAGCAGTTAAGGATTACCAGGTAACCTTCCTTCCTTAACCAGTGATATATGATATGTAATGATTACCTCTCAGTACCATTTGTCATCACTGGCAACAAATACTGGTTAAAAACCTTCGTCTTCAAGCACTGCGGTATTTCGGACGAGAAGATATCGCGAAGTTTCCTACCCATCCGAGTTGAATTCTTCGGACGACCTCTTTGTCAAAGGTGAACCGACCAAACGGAATACTTGGCCGGGATATACATCGTGGTCAACAACTACGAGTGTTTCGTTCCTAACAATACCGGTACGGGTGCAACATGGACATTAGACATGATCTTCGTCTTATCCAAGTTCATTTTGGGAAACGCTACTGAGGTCAGGGACCAGGGACAGGGTCAGGGCCTCCAGCGACTCTATCATTAAAATAGTTTTACATAAACGAAGACATTTATGTAATTTAATGTCTTTTCCCATAAATATATTACACGATATACACAAACATAATTACGCATACAAAATACGCCGAAGAGTGAAGCGAGTGAAATATAATAATCATAATTCACTAGTATAATTAAATCTTGGCTCTAGCGGATCTAAGTTAAAATCTATATATTTTGAAACCTGTCAAGTCTCGCATACCTCGTCTTACGACGCAAATCTCTATTACTTCATGAGCGGATGCTGCGCTTTAAATATTGCAACCATGGTTTTAGTAATCAGGGTCTTTTTGTTGCACTGATCTAAGTTTCTGCCTGCATATGTCATATTGAGTCCTAGGTACTGAAAAAGGTTCCTAAAAAATCCCAAGGTATTAAAAAGGATCCCTTATGGTGCGACTTCGTCAGTCTTTCTGTCACACCGATATGTATTTAAGCACGCATTCTCTCGATAGGAATAGTTTTGAACATTGCTTAGGTACCCAAACTAATCGCAAACTTAAAAAAATCTTATACTGTGTTTTTATTTAATAGGGAAGGAAAGGAAGTCAAAATTTCAAAGTGAAACTACTATGTATATCAAGAGGTATCATCGATAGGTATACGATGGGGTATCAAATAAAAAAGGTTAATTTGGTCATTCCAAAAAACGATTGATAAGTACCTAGTTTTAGACTTATAGGTAGTAAAAATGACAAAAAATACCTTCCGAAGTTTATGGAATGAAATTCTTAAATAATTACAGGTAACAAATGATCTTCATGTAAGCAAATATTACAGAAAAAAAACTATATTTTTATGTAACGTTTAGAAGTCATCAAAAAAACTGTGACACACTAACTCTTTGGTTACGTGGTTTGGTCTTTTTGCTACCTAAGTTGTTAGATGAATAGCGAACTAAGTTTTATTTATGTTCAAAGAAGATACGGAACCCTCCTGGGTGCGCGAGACCAACTCGCACTTTACCAGGTTATTTTTTTTTATAAATCGTTGAACCTCGTATTCTTGCTACTACCATCCATCACGCTAGCCTGCGGATAGCATCAAACAATCTATGTATAATATGAGATCAAATTGTGCATATCCAGTCATTGACTTATGCATAATCATATTTTTATAACGATGGGGTACAGGCTCAGGCATATGTAATTAAAATTTCTCGTGTTTTATTAGAAGCCTGGGCGCATGGCGTGGCGAGGCAGCGGACCGCAGAGCGTGCCTTGCTTTCTTGCGCTGTTCATTCACTATCAACGGTAAATCTTGCCACCATAATGTTCAGTTTATCGTACGATCTTTCCAAGAGACTGTTGGAGATAAAGTGTAATGAAATTACTAAATTGCGCTTTATGTGTTTACGAAGTCATGTAAATTGCCCTCGTTAACTTCGCGGATAGTACTTACGGTATTTATTTAGCTTTGGATACACATATGAAGATCTTAGGTGGTACGAGTATCAACTCAATAATGTACATGCAGATTCTATTCCTTAAACAATTAAATGTAGAAACAAACAAATACCTTTGACTTCAATATGTTAACTTAAGAAATAGTGAAGATTTAAAGATAATAAAGTTTAAACTAAAGTACTTAAGTATCTTTGCTTTCGTGTGGGTTGTATTCTTGCTTCTTTTATGGACTGTTGAATACTTGAACTACAATATCCCTCGGGGTGCCCAGTTAGAATTGCATCCCCCCCATCTCCTCTCAGTGGGTGTCGTAAGAGGCGACTAAGCGAGAACAGGAAGACGGGCAGCAGCGTCTTTCTTTTGAATTTATCTGTCACCTATACTGCGATCCCCAAGACGCCTGCCAATCGTGGGGATTATGGCAACCCCTCCCTTTTAAGGGAGAGGCGTTTGTTCTGTAGTTGACGTGTTTTCGGCTGCTGATGATGATGATGATGGTCCCTCTTAAGGCCTTGATTAATATATAACAATTACAATCAATTCGTTCGTGTGCGATGCACTGAGGTATCTACCCCAGTGAATTTAATATACCCGCACAAGCTTCACACCTGTACATTACAAAATACATGAAAAAACTAATCATTAAGTTTCCAACAGTAAGTCGGTACTAGGGCTTCTGCTATTGATATGATTGGGCCTCTGTGTCAATTTAACAATGACGATATTTCTCTATACTAGTGAAGTGGCAAATAAGCTTGAGGCTCGCGAAATGTTAAAGAGTTGTTTGAGTCTAAGGAAGCTTGCATCTACACTCCAAACCAAATAAGCTTGAAGGCGATTACAACATTATTATGCAGTCATAAAACACCCCCGCTGTATATTTGACCGTTAACGCGGCAGCAAAAAAAGGTTGGTAATACAAAGTTGTATTTGCTGACGCGCCTAGTTGACAATATATGCGTTGTGTAGTTATTGAGCCGCAAACGAACTTGTAATCGCCTCCAAGCTTATTTGGGATGGAGTATACAATCACTACTCGTCGATGCTAAGCCTGACTTTAGAGACAATGTTCAGCTGAAATAAAATGTACGAAGGAACGAAGTGTGGCGTTAGCCCAGCAAAGTAAACCAGTGCTACTGAAACGCATACCCACTGCCGCCAACACCAGCACAAGCGACAGCATTTTGCATTCACACATTGCTTATACGGGGTGTAAGGGACATCGTACCGAAAACCGATACCAGGGATCCAGTACATGATTCTGAACATTCTAGTGGTGAAATTTTTCATCAGCTTTTTCATGAATATCCAAAAAAAAATGCTGCTTTTTTTTAATAAAATTAGGATAACATCATTATTGGTATAATGATAAAGCCTAATTTCAATTTAAAAACAATAAATTACTTATTTGTGCAAAATTAGCAACCATCAGCAGCCGAAAAGTTCACTGCTAAACAAAGGTCCCTTAGAAGGGAGGGGTTGCCATAATCTCCACGTTTGGCAGGCTTGATTGAAATTAGCAATATGATTTGAAAAATAAATATTATTCATTACATGATCAAAAAGTCATTTGTCATTTTCCATATAAACGGTTTCTGTAATGTTGTAACAGACAATGTGAGAAATCATAAAAAAAAAATTTTGGTGCGTATAGTCCCTTACACCCTGTTGAGAGCAATGGCATTCGTACCCACTGATACACGCCACACGAAAGCAAGGAGGACATTATTTGACGTGTCACTTGTGAAATCCTATTACCATAATGATGCTAAAGTTATTGAGGGATTCCCGCTCTACCCCGTTCCTACCATGCTCTACCTGTTTTAATATATTGAATTCCATCCTTTAATCCATATTACCACTTTGTCTTCAGGGATAACACTATATACCTACTATACATATACTTGACATGTATCCATGGGGTGTCCGGGTAAGAATAGCACCCTCCTCCCGTTGGGTGCCTGTAAGAGGCGACTAATGGAAAACAAGAAGACGGGGAGCAGTGTTTCTTTCTATTGGATACTACCTATACTGTGATACCCAGGACGCCTGCCAAGCGTGGGAATTACGGAAACCCCTCGCTTCCTAAGCCTGCAGATGATACTTGACGAGTAGCCGCGAAGACACTTATTAAAAAATCTACGTTGCACGTCTAATTATTGTTGCAAGGTATAACTGGTGACTGGTTCTACGTTCGGATAGTGTAACAGAATTGACAGGAAGTACAAGTTTTGTTTACCAGTGACTCTAGCACTAGAGAAAAGAAAAATATAACAATAAACTTTGTGGGCAGCGTTCGGCATTACGATTTCACGGACACGGTAATGGTGGCCATTAGACGAGTTGCGAGTTAGCGACACGGAAAATGGCGGCCATCGACCTCCGCTGATCACACTGATTTACTGTGGCCAGGACAGTATAATTGAAATGCTTTTCGACGACATTTCTGATACCTTGAGATTCAGGGCGGCGTTATTCAATGAGTGATATATCGATAATTTTACCTAGAGTTGACCGCGGCTGTTGTAGTTTCATCCAAAATCTATAACCATCATTTCGTCAACGCAAACCCTCAACGCAAATCTTTAAAAACCTAATAAGGTCCCCAGGCCGAATCGGGCGTCGGCGGTTAATTTAAAATAATCATTTAACTAACTGCGCAGAAGATAGTATATGCACAAGATCCCTCAAACTTCAGTTTTTATGGTTCCATACCTAAAAAAGGTTAAAAGGAACCCTTATGGTGAGACTTGGTCTGTCTGCCACACCTATATATTATTTCAGGCAACGTTATCGATTTGAAACTTTGAATAGTTTTAGAATCTTTCTTACCCAGCCTCATCACCAATGAAAAAAAAATATAATCTTTTTTTTAATGGGGGTCGTGCCGCGACTTGGCGTCCGTCGTATATTAATTTAAATCTAATTATTTTATCCCTGGTGGTACCACTGAATTGTCCGTAGTACCCCCAGTGGTACCACGGACAACAAACGGTCGTATCATTTTTATGTGTATAAGCCGTTATGCTGGCGCCTCACATGGGCTATGTTGGTTCCAAGTTATACTGTTGGATCCAACACACCAATGTGAGGATCGATCTTTGAACATTATTGGATAAAAACGGAACATTGCGTCCAATAGCCAATGTCAACCCGACTTGTGTCGGTTTTTTGTACAAGTTCAAAGGCGAGGGGAGTGAAGTGTGTAGGCGGGGGGCCAACTTGGGTCCAACGTCACTTCTCGATCCACACATTGGTTGCGAAAAGTGTCCCGTCCGACATGACTTGCTAGCAATAAATTTGATGAATAAATGATACCTGCTCAAACGTCCAGCCTTCCAATGCTCTTGGCATGAGTGTTTGCCCAATTATATTGGAGCCCATATGAGGCCGCAATCTAGGTTGCAATTATTGGCCATTCTATTCGTAGCCAGCGTTGGAACCAAGTCATAAGCCCATGTGAGGCGCCAGCATTAGATTAGACACTTGGCCAGAAGCATCGATATAATATCGATGGCAAGAAGATACTAATGTATCTGTGAATATTTGTTTCTTATTTTCTGTATAGATCTCAGTGGCCGGACCCTTTTTTTGTTGGGATAATAATTATGCTATATTAAAGTATATCCAGTTACAGTTCCAAAACGCTCCACGCGCCGTTTTTACAAGATGTCGGTTAATGCGAGTTCCTACAATAGTTTAAATAAAAACTCTCATAGATAATATAAAAATATTTTATTTAACCAGTTCAACAATAAAATTATTTACATCACTTACATCTACTTATAACAGAACAAACAGAATATTATTTTTTACTTTATTCTATTATTTACATGCGGTGACAAGCAGTGTCTTTGGACCCAAAACTGCTTCGATGCTCAGTAATCTACACTTCGAACTTAATATCTAAGTACTAACAAGATAGTGCAATATATTAAAAGCAATATGAGGCCATTTGTGGTAATATGTACTAACGTGATAGAAAAGCCATACAACTATGTTATTTCAAACAGAAATTTGAAACGCGACGCAGTTACAAATATCAATTAAGACTTAATGATCATTAGTCCATTTCATGTTATCGGATTTTTCCGACACTCGCAGCTAATTAATACTTTATACTCTAATAGTGAGTAGAACCTTGTACTCTGATAGAAAATAAGCATTAAGGGCTATGAAAGTAGATAAAATTATATTCAAAACAAGTCTTAATTGCAATTAACGATAACTAACGATTGTGAGTGCGGCAGTTAGTCTATATGACATATGTAGGTACATACTGACATTTCACAATTAAGTTTGTGCGATGAAACTCTGAAGCGGATACTCAGAAATAACAAGAGTTATTATGGCTTAGCAGCATTATCTACATAACGTTATCTACCTTGGTACATATCACCTGTGACAGTATTACTTAATTATAATGAGGCACAGATAAGGGGGACAAAGGAAAATGCATAGGAAAGGCCGAAACATTGATCCGTATTTCGTCCCCAAACTTGATCTATCCCGCCGAATCATACACAATGTCATCGCAATAAAATTATCAACATTAAACGCAGTTTTAAACAAGGAATTTATTACATACGTGTTGACTAATAGATTTTCTACCAGTCTGGCAACAGCGCCAACTTCCCCCCAATCTACCGTAATAGAGGGAATAATCAATCTACCCAATATATCGTATTGATATTTTTAACCCTAGATCACTACATATTAGTCTCACAGGCGACACGGTTCCCGCGCATTCGCTGTTTTGGTATGTTCCCGAAACTACCCCCCCCCCCTGCCGCGCTCAGTACCTTCCTTATTTGGTGTTTTAGTACCCTGTGTACATGCATTACGTATGCACGCATCTTACTTCCGGAGTTTTGGCGAATTGTTAGTCTCACAGACTAATGTCTAGTGATTACGCGTGTAAAGTGAGCCAAGGTATGTTTTGAATAATTTTGTTTATTTATTGTTCTCTTGTTTAGATAAGGTGTTTTTTTTATTTCTAAGAATTTTATAGCTGTTGTAATATAATGTAAGACAAAGTGTTATGTATTTTATCAGTGTCTTGAGTAAAATATTATGTATTTGAACATTATGTAACGGCGTTTATTCTGTTTTAGATGGATTTGATACGGGATCAAGATAAGATTCTGCAGCTGTTGAATGAATCTGACAGTCAGAATGAACACCCAGAACTCGCGCGGCCACCTGGAGATCTTTCGGACTCTGAAGAAGGAGATAACTTAGAGCAAGATGTCTGCATAAACAGTGACGCAAGTGACGAAGAATCTTTGGTCTCTTCTGATGAGGAATATCGGCACTTGAATGTTTGCCTTTGATGCTGAGAAAACCTTGGTATCCTATAAACCGAAATCCAACAAAGTGGTGTTCCTTCTATCGACAATGCACGATCAGCCGAACATTAACCCCAGCACCAAGAAGCCTGAAATGATACATTTCTACAATTCAACCAAAGGAGCTGTTGACACTGTCGATCAAATTTGTTCTGGTATGAGCTGCAATCGAAAAACCAATAGATGGCCTCAATGCATATTTTATAATATGCTGAACTTATGCATTATAAATGCATATGTCATTTATGTATCTAACATGGTACGGCAAAGACAAAAACCCCTAAAACGAAGATCATTCGTGCAAAAGTTGCCGACGATCTGATGGAACCGTGGCTGAGGGAACGCTACGAGACTGTTACTTTGAGGAAGAATATCAAAGCCAGTATCAAAGATATCTTACAGATTAAAAATGTCGTGGCTAGTACTTCTCAAGGACAGCTAAACAAGCGAAAAATTTGCGCAGTTTGCCCATACCAGAAGCACAGGATGACCAAAGTCTATTGCTACTCCTGCAGGAAGGCCATTTGTGGCGAGCATACCATTGCTGTCTGCTCAGACTGCCAGGAATAATATTTTAATGTGTTTTATAGTTTTTAAGAAATTTTAATACATGTTCTATCTTGTTACCTACTTTTTAACTAATAAATGTCATTTCTAGTAAATTATTGTAGTTTTATTTTGTTAGTCAGAATGACTAATATGTAGTGACTGTGTAACTCGAAAACATGTGTAGTGATCTAGGGTTAAATTATATCAACATCGATTTCGATATATCGAAGAAAAAATATCGTTTTTGACACGATTACAATACTTGATATTTTATATCGATGTATCGAGATATTACATATCATCAAAAAACATCGATATAAGGAAAAAAAATCGATATATCGATATTTTTTAATAAGGTTACCGTATCGTGAGGGTCACAAGCCCCAGAAGTGTGGCGGGCGAGAAGTTTTCTGTGCGAACTGACTATACTTTCAACTAAATATAAAAAACCTAGTTAATATTTCAATAATAATACAGTACAATTAATATATTATGTATAATATTCGGAAAATGACTGGTTTACATCAAAAACAACACACAATTGAATTATATAAATTACTTTGTAGAATAAATCCAAAAATTATCACATGATCCATATCTGATTAGTATATCCCACTGATTGATTGGTATCATTTGATCCATGATGGGTACGCCGAACTATTAACTCACTGGGTACGACACCGTTTATGTTTACGGTATTTTCAATATCTGTTTTTTTTTCTTACTATTATTAAATGTTTTATCATTATAAAAATATCATTTTTTTTCTTAACAGCATCATTTATGTTCAGTTTTATTATTATCCCTGGATCCTGTTATACTAAAAATACCTAGTTGGATCAACACAACACATGTATAATTTCAACTTAGAAATGGCAATCATTACATTTTATTTCCACTCCACATGGAAAAAATTCTAGAACACGATAGAGCAACGAAAAAGTGAGCGACCAACCGAAAATACACGATTAGACTTTGTTTTTATACTATGAATTGCAATGTACTATCGCGGTCACAAACACTTACCAGTTTTCAAACAAAATAGTCTGAACGACGTTACGTGCACGTACCCCTCCCTTTTAGGCCGGCTCGTGCAAGCGATTGTCTTCCTAAATATGATAAACCGCCAATGTTTCTCACTGTACCCACTTTCATACAAAAAGGTAGTTATTTAATTATGGTCATTTCATACAAAATAAGAGACTTGTTAGCTAGTTTATTTTCTGTGTTAACTACTTATTTAGTAAGTACGAAAAAATCTATAGAAATAAGATGCTGTTGTAAACATGATTTACCTAAACAAATTTGATCACAGATCAATAAATTTAGTTTAAACTATGACTAACTTATTTCACTATTTTTATCCGAATCTATTCGAACTGCTTGATGTCAAAAGATAATAAAACGTACAAAAGATCAGAAAACTAGGAGAAAATAGAATTATTTGAACTCACTTTGCATACAACATCTGTTACAGAAGTATTGTTATTTAATTTCAAGAGAAAGGAACGGATCTGTAATCTGCGTCTTTATAACAGTAAGCTAAGAGATGGTGTTAGGCCCTTGGTAGCAAGAAAAGTTTAATTTCACATTGATTTCATGTAGTAATTGTATAACAAAAAGATTTAAATCAAATATAATTCTACTTATTCAAATAATTATTTGCACATTTTTTTCATAATAATTATTATTTTAGCCAATTCCAATATTTACAATCTAAATGATAACTATACAAATTAAATTAATACGCTCCTAGTACATACAACATAATTATTATTCTTATAAAGTATTACGTAAAGGCGGTGTATTAAATAACAATAATTGCAAAATATGCGAACCACAGATTATTATTTAAATATTTACAAGATGTTTAAATTGACATTGCCGTACCTTGATTAAGGAAGATTATTATCTACATATTAGGTACCAAATCTTTATCACCCAATAGACCTGATATTTACAGTAAGCTCTATAAATAGAGCTTAGAATTTTTAAGGGTTCACAACAGTATCCATTCACCCAAAAAAATATTTAGCCAACTTTTAAATACAAAAAGAAGAAACAGTTGCTTGTCTACCTACTGTATTCACAAACCTCTTACGCCGGTATTCACAAACCTCTTACGCCGGTATTCATAAACCTCTTACACCGGTATTCAAAAACAGCGCTCGACGGACCATTTGTTATGTGAATACTAGAGTATCGAATGCGACGTTCTGATTGGTTAAAACCAAGCCTTTAGCCAATCAAAAGTTTTACCATCATATACCAAGTCCGTGGCGTGTCCAGCAGGCTTAGCACGATGTGCAAATCTTGACAGATTGGTTTGAGTATGACGTCACTATGACGTAGCATTTCATAGTTTTGTATAGAGAATGACGTTTCGGTGATGAAAACTACGTCATACTCCACACCAATCTGTCAAGATTGCAAGTCGTGCTAGGCCTGCAGGTAAGAATCCCCCCATCTCCTCCCGTTGGGTGTCGTAAACAAGAAGGCGGACAGCAGCACCTTTCTATTAAATTAACTACCTTTTACTGCAAGACACCTGCCAAGCATAGGGATTATGGCAACCCCTAGCAGTGGACGTTTTTCGGCTCATGATCATACAAAGTGTGTCGCCTAATTATCGCGTATTCAAATAAATGAATAATGATATAAGTATTATGGATACAGTTTCATTATAGTTTGGCCCTCGCGTTTTGTACTCAACTCAACAACTAAATAAATGTATTTAAGAAACACTCTGAATCGTCAAAAAAGGCTGGTATCAAACCAAAAATAGTAATCAACTACCACACAATAGATTACTTTGCAACATTCAATTACACTGAAACATACGAGACATAACCGGCAATCTTCCATTTCACCCACTAACATAATTTACATGCTAACGCGCAGATAACTACACTGTATATTACAGATGTTGATACAACATCAAAATGTAAGTTCAAAAAACCAACATACCAATGCCGGTGGGGAAAACAAGAACTAACTGGATCCTTGAGCAAATGACGTTTAGTTTGACAGTTCTGCAAGGACAGTGGCGCCACCGCCACCAGCATTGTTAGGTTGGTGTGTGAGCGAGCGAGGCCTACCCGTCGCTGGCCGAGTCCTAGCTGTCGATGTGGTCGGGCTCCATCTTAGTGCTGGGCCTGATGATCAGCTTGTCTTCGCTGTCCACCTCCGTGTGGACCGTCTCTATGGTGAGCATCATTTTTTCATCGCAGCTGTCATCTCCCGAGTCAGAGTACATGGATTGTGTAGACGTTGCCACCTCCTGCATAGAACAATAAAAAAACACATAGTTTTAAACCTTATTTGAATATATTTAGCTGTTATATTTGATTTGTGATAATAATAGATTTGATAATGCCCATTTGTAATGGTAATTTTAGATTAGATTACATAATGTTCAAATTATATAATTTTATTAATTTTCATTACATTTCTGAGTAAAACCAAAGCTGCAAAAATAAAAAATATTGGGAGTTTTTGTCAAGGTATTCACATTGACCGTGATTCATGTGTGTGTGTGTATGCGTAGTGTGTGTGTATATGTGTGTGCGTGTATGGGCGTGTGTGCGCGTTCGTGTGATTGTAAAGGCAAGTTCACACTGACCGTGATTCTGTTTTTTGTATGTATTCGCACGTGCTTGGCCAGGTGGTCGGAGCGCATAAATCTCTTCCTGCACTCTGGACACTCGAACCTCTTCTCCCCCGTGTGTGTGCGTCTGTGACGCTGTAGCTCGTCCGATCGCGTGAACCTGGACAAAACACAATACGGTTTAAGTTACATCTTGCTTGACACTGTTTGCGTATAGACAAACAGTCCATTGCCAATTTATTTTCAGTACAGACTTCAACTACGGATTATATTTACTTGTAGCAACTGCAAACCTGTAAGTGGCGGTGATAGCACCAATCTAGATATTCATATATTTTACCTTCAGCATCAAGATAATGATGATTGATTGAGAATTGGGACGGACAGTAACAATCACTAAGCTTAGCCATTAGTTCAGTATAGCTCGAATGATAGCAAAGCAAAAGGGGAAGGGCATATTTTCAATAGAGCTTTGCACTAGAACACTGATACTGGAGAATCTCCAGTGAAGAACTGGTAAAAGTAATCTAATAAATCCAGTGCAGTGAATATTTATTTTAGTACATATTTTTCACAATAAGAATCTTACAAGATGAACTCGAATTCGTAATAAATGCCTGATGGTTTTCAACAAATATAGCTAAGAAAGAACCATCCTGATTGAAACTTCAATAGAAGTTTTTTGTATTCAAATCCTTCAGTTACATTATGAAGATGGCACACACACCCCTCCTTTTTGCGTTGGAGGTTAAAACATACTAAAAAAACGCAACGAAAATTTTTATTAACAGTTTTCCAAGATTCCCCAAATATTGTTGAATCATTGGTTCAAAAATCTCAATACAAAGATATAATCTCTCACCTTTTGCCGCAGAAGAGCCAGTTGCAGAGAAAAGGCCTTTCGCCGGAATGCCAACGAAGATGTGCGCGCAGATGGGAAGTCTTGCCGTATACTTTATTGCAGCCCGCGATGTGACACACGTGCTGCTTCTTGCGATCCATCAGCCGGCTGCGACAAACACATACAGTGCTTATGATAGACAAATTAAAAAAAGAACCGTGGATTAACACAGTATAAAAATGTAGGGCCTAGGACGTAGGGCTACAATGCGCCCCCCGGCGGCGGGCTTAAAGGCAAAGCACTGAGCCCCTGGTGCAGATCCCACCGGAGAGCCCTGGGGTCCCCCTCTCATGTGCCGATGCAACAACGCTGCCAGCTTGCCAAACTTGTTGCTGTTGTAATAATGTGCCAGTTCCAACATAAAGGCAGCACAAAACAGTAATTCTAAGTAGAATCTCTTCTATGCTATGTAATACTCTCGCATAACGGCTGAAATGGCTGAATGATTTAATCAATAATTGGTCTGTGCAACGATTGCCACTTTATGTTTGTACACACCTTTATAGGCTAGGATACGGAATCGTTATACATACTTATCATTGTTCCTGAAAGCTTATTTTACAGAAATGAATGGCAAAGAAATAGCTTCTTCAAATGAAGTAATATTATATGTTCTCCGGGAGCACCCTTATCTACAAATCCCAGAAGATCTAGCTGATTGACTAATCATTTTGTTAACATTTAAATATTTATGATGACAAAAGAAACAGCATTTTATTTAGTTTTTGGCTATTTGCATTTAGTACAATGAATATTACACTCCATATTTCAAATATGGATATGCAAGTTTCCATTAAATACATTATCCACTATAGATTTCATTTTATCTTGTTGATGCATATTATATTCAGAAACTCTTTTAATAAAATTCCCATTTTCGTGCCTTACAGAAGCGATTAAATAAGAAAGCAAAAATATTTGATGAAGGTATGAGTCACCCTGCCTAATCCGCAAGCGACTTGGTATGATGATATTATAATTATAACCTACTGTTTCTCTTCGATGTGATATGTTTTAGAGGAAGTGTCGAGCAAGCAAGCTGCCGTCACAGCTGGTCGCCACTTCGCTGTCGCCTCGCGGCGGCAGCACTGGTAACCGAACCAAAAGGGATCCCTTGTTAATTGTCTGTTAATGTCCCAGGCGACTGTCACCTTTAAAGCTACCCTAATAAGGTTCTTGGAGCAGGTACAGTTCTCTCTACTCTCCTTTCGATCTGCGTTGAAGCCTAAGAATAAACTACTTATATATCCCTTAGTTGCAGATTGGCCAGATCGCAAACCTCACGTTACGCATTGCAGATAAATTTTGTTCTAATCAACCCCTTGGGTCCAATTTGCATATACTCATGTAGGCAATATCCTCAGAATAAATCATCTCGCTCAAATATTGTAGCAGTCCAGCTGAGGAAGAACCCGTACCATACAGAAGATATCACACAAATAAAGCTGTTCTGTTCTAGCAATGCTTATATTGCTGGTGTTCTGTGAAAAATCGTTGCGCGATACTTTTTGCAACCAGTTTAGAGGTTCCTCTAAAAGTGTACTACAATAACTATAAATTAGATAATATTATGTCAAAAACAAACTATATATATATAGAGAATTTAGGCTTATTCTGAGGATAATGCCCATAAGAGCAAAGGATTGGATACTCACTTCTCCCCCTGGTCGCAATTTGGGCAAGTGCAAGCCACCCGCTTCATGAGTCTCTTCCCACTGTTGGGGCTCGCGGCTCGCAGCTTCGCTTCACACTCGGTGCTGGCAGTCGCTGTTGTAGTGTTAGCTGTACTGCTAGCCGAGCTCACTGTCACCACTTGCCATTTGCCCGGTTCATTGGGATCTTGTTGGATTTGTTGGCCTGATAAAAACGGAAAGAATAATAATAATAATATTCTAGGACAATCTACATCTAGTAGACAGAGGCTGTACTATGTAAACCAGACAACTGATACTAATACTTTTTTTTTGTAAATACATACTTACACAGATAAAACACCCAGACACTTGGTGTGAATCAAACCCACAACCTATTAGGTAGCAGCCAGGGTATTTAACCACTAGACCAACAGGCCTGTCAAATAATGTAAGTTCTTCACATCGTAACCTCTACTTGTCGGCTTTCAAGCCAAAACATCCATGTGTGGTTTAATGGTGCATGTTTGGGAATGCCCAGGGTAACTTCACCTTACCACCACAGATTGTAGCCAAATAATGCTCCTTTTTAGTAGTGTTCAACATGTATGTGGTTTAAAGATCAGGGTCCATAGTGGGAATGAACAGAAAATGCCAGCCAGATAACATGTAGAGTATTATCTGGTTAAATTAATTCATGTTTTGTTCCTGCGGTCGAGGTTGATAGGATACTATGGCGATTGTAAGTTTTGTGCTGCTGCCAAGATGGCTTTTCACTCAATATGAATATTACCGAAACATCTTTGCTGTTGATTATTTTTCCTCAAGTATGTTATAGCTAAACTTTCAACATAACTGAATAAAGCATACACAACTTTACAGTAACAACCAGTTGTACAGGTGAAGGATTATTACTTAATACCATACTCTCCCAAGTGGCTACATACAGTATTTTAAGGTTCTAAATAAGTTAGTATACACAATTATGTGTTATTACTATTATATAAACTAAAATTTTAAACCAGATCTCTAAAAAATAGAGAAAATATGACTGCCTACACTCCAATAACAACAGTAGCGAATTGTCAGTGTTAACTCGGTCATACTTATTAAACACGTAAGAAATACCTAGCATCCAAAGAGGCAACTTAGAGCTAACAAGCTCTAAAGTAATTAAGCCAAGAAAGAGTAAGAAAACCAGGGATCAACTTCACTTTTCATATACTATATCATTATGTACCAGAATAGTTGTCATATCATTTATTGCCACTATCCACCTTCTATCCAAGCCTCAAACTAAGACTTAATTGGTCCATTATTGAAATGCTGACGTAGTTTATTGTAGTATATTTACATCAACGGCAACTTTAATCTTCATTTGGGTTTAGGTTATGCTAACTGCATACTTTTTACATTCATTGTATAAAGGCAACACATTCATTGTGCACCTGCTAGTATCAAATGTAGGAGGTTTTATGCGTATATCATTGTTCAAGGCGTGTAATGAGACTTACTTTTGCCAAGCTTCTTACGACGCCGCTTCAGATCCATCTTTTGTTCCAGAGATAACTTCTTTCGGCCACACCGTTGTACTAATTATTTGCCAACGATAATTTTTATATCGCACGGGAATACAGGCAGCATACGATATTTTTAACTCAATTAAATTAAATTTAAAAAATAATTAGCAAGCAAGCAATATTATTACCACAGACAGGTACAAAGTTTTTTTTACGGCACGCACTGGGCTCTGGGTACAAGACCTTTAAGCCTTTCAGTTATCATTATTTTAGATAACAAACTGTTATCTCGTATTCATAGTTTCATATTAAATATTTTATAAATTTTATATTGGTGCCGATTCTGTTGTCACACACTAGACTAAACTAGACTAAATTTTAGTTTAGTCGTGTCTTTCCTATTCAGTGATCCATGAATTAAACTAAATTAGGTATAGTTTGATAGAATATAATGGTTTTAGTTACTCAACTTAGTTTTAAACGTATTTAGCTATTCTGTTGTGCACAGTTTACGTCATTTATGCCTAATATTAGAAACTTCAAACTAAAATTAGATCAAATTAGTCGGCATCTAAAAGACGTCGATTAAAATAAAATAGAATAGACTAAAATAGAATGAAATAAATATTAAAATTAATATTAAAATAAATATTAGAATAAATATTAATATAAATAATAAAATAAATATTAAAATATTAAATATTTTTTATTAATAAATAAAATAAAATGTTAAAATAAAATAAATATTAATAAATATTAAAATAAATATTAATAATTATTAAAAAATATATATATAAATAATAATAAATAAAAAAATATATTAACAAATATTAAAATAAAATAAATATTAATATAAATACTAAAATAAATATTAATAAATAAATAAATTTAAAAAAATTAAAAATAAATATTAAAATAAATATTAATTAATATAAAAAAATTAAATAAATATTAAAATAATTATTAATAAATATTAAAAAAAAATAAAAAAAAATATTATTATTTTTATTTTAATATTTATTTATTTATTTTTTAATATTTATTTCAATATTTATTTTAATATTTATTTAATATTTTAATATTTATTAATATTTATTTTATTTTAATATTTGTTAATATATTTTTTTTATTTATTATTATTTATTTTATTATTTATATTTTTTTTTTAATAATTATTAATATTTATTCATATTTATTTTAACATTTTATTTTATTTATTAATAAAAAATATTTAATATTTATTTTATTATTTATATTCATATTTATTTTAATATTTAAATGTATTAAAATAAAATTAATATTAAAATTAATATAAGTATCGTAGCCGGAGAATTATTTTAGTTTAGTTTAGTGTAATCAGATGAACAAGAGAATTGTTTTCAACTAACATGATTTGACCAATGAAAACCTCACTATCAACTCAATTTAGTAGCTGTCGAAATCAAATTAAGCACTTAATCATTGTTTGACACCACTAAACTAAAATTTAGTCTAGTTTAGTGTAGTGGTGACAACAGAATCGGCACCATTGTAATTGTTATGTATTTATTTATAAATAGATTTATAGAATTTTGGGTCACGTAATAAATCAGTCTAACACATTGCCACTTCTTGTGAGTTTTTAGTCACTTCGTTTAATTCCGTCACTAAAATTAGTGTGTTCTTATTTTAGGTCACATTTATAAGCACAAATATGGTCTAAGGAACACAGGCTCAGAGTAATTGGTATCTCCTCTAAGCACACAGGTCCTTACTATATTCATTTATCAATTGGCGAAATGTGTTTTTTGCGTAAAGTAGGGCCAATTTAATAGATCACACTTGACACTTTGTCAGAATTTAAGAACGTAACCTTGTAACGGCGGGCATAAAGTATTATTATTTCTTTCGAAGTTAGAACTGCACAATTGCCTAACTTTTTTCAATTACGATTACATATTTATTGTAATAATGAGAGAAGAAACAGACAGAACAATGAAACCGACAGATATCAAATGGGCCCTACACTAGTTTTAAGTTTTCTTTACGCCAGTGTTGCCACTGTCATTTCAAAAATGTATTATTAAATTGCATGCCTCAGATTGTCATCCTCACTAGCTATCACACTTTGAAATATATACGAATATTCATTTAGGCGCAGAAACTTTACATATCTTAAATAATTTTTATCTTTCACTTGCAATCATGCAATACTACTCTAACCACCATAGAAAGTGTTTCTGAGTGGAATCTCTTTTCTTCTTCTTTTTTCTTGTTCTGTATTGTTACAACCGCGACACAAAAGTGTTAATTACTCTTATGATTTCTGATATTTACGCGAATACTACACATTGAAATGAAACTAATTTTACTTTTATTTTTTAAACGTCGGGTAATTAAAATCATAAATAAACCGCGATATAATTTAAAAAAAAAATAGTTTTATTTCAATGTTATTTACTCTAATTTAATTGCAATGATCACAAAACGCATTGTTAGTTTATAGGTCTACTATTATCGAGCCGTAAAGAAAAATCTATCTAGAATTGTCAATAAAAAGTAAAAATCTAAATTCTGTAATCGGTAAACCAAATTACAAAATTATTAAATTAATTAGTAGATTTCCCAAAACGTCAGTAGAACTGGCAGCACGGATTACGCTTTACTAACAGTTGGCTGAAAAGGGTTTGTACCTAGAGCCCTAAAAATAATTTAAAAAGAACTTAACTGACAGTGACGTGACAGCCGAGCTGACGTTCACCAATTTAAGTTTGACGTTCCGATGAAATGAAGTTGCTACTTAGAGGACCGGACCCGGACTGCCAACTCAGGAATATTTCCCTAAATTTAGGGGAAAATGTCTACGGATTTTTAGGAGTAAACTACACTTGAGAGCAACAAAATCGCACACCTTGACTTTTTTCAATAAAGGCTGTTTTTTTCAGGAATATTTATTAACATTGAAAAAATTTTAATGTCAATGTTTGTTTCAGTACTTTTCTAATGACATCAAAAAACAGTATATAAAACACCCATATGGAGTTTAAGGGCACAAAACTCGTTTACTCTTTTTCGCTGGCACTACTTGCACCCTTACTCGCAGGTATAAAAGGTTGTTTTTTTTTTTAAATCAGTTGCACACTGAAAGTCAACGTGATAACACCTCCACCTACTGGAATATTACGGAATTACTGGAAAAATATGGATACAACACCCGTCTTAGAGGAGATACCACTGGAGAGAGCATGATGCGCTAACCCCCTCTGCCAAATTTTTGTTCATATGGTCAGGTCATTCTTTATTTGTGCGTGTATTTTTGAATGTGTTGCGAGTTTACTATAGTGTGGGTATGCGTGAAAGTGTATCTGTGTGTGTTTACTTCGCCTCCCGCACCCCGCAAAAGTGCCACGAAAAATTTGTTCGGGGAATCGACGAGATACTAACTCCTTTGGTACTTTCTCTGAGACGCCCGTAGAAGCCGCTCAAGTTATTGCCTTGCTTGAAGCAGGACAAAATCAAAGCCAAGTTGCGCAACAGCTACATTTGAGTCGCTACTCTGTTTGACGTGTATACCAGAGATCTGTGGCGAAGGGTCAATTTTTGTACGGGGTAAGCCGGTCCGGTACACCCAGGACATTTTCATTAGATTTCTGTAATGTTCTACTTTGCTGATAGTAACATGATATTATATCTTTGAATAGTTAAAATCTGTAAATCCCGAGCGATTCTAAACTAGATTAGGAAATAAATAGGTAGGCAAGTGAAAAATACCATTTTATTTAATTTAAAAGCCAGCGATTAGGTCCACTGCACCACCAAGGCTACATTTGTATAGGTATGTAACTAGAAATTAAGAATACGAATATGCATCGATATAATATCTATCTTATTATATAAAAGAGTAGACAAAAACCCACTCATCACGAAATCTCAGAAACTACAAGTGCTAGGAGTCTCAAACTTTGCATGGGGGTTCCTTTTAAGACGTAGGTGCTCACTAAGACTTGATTTTGCGAAATTCAACCTCTAAGGGGGTCAAAAAGGGGGGCATAGTTTGTATGGGAGAACGCGATTCCTTGGTCCTATTGACTTGAAATTTTGCACAGACATTCGTTAAGAAAATTAATTGAATTAGTAATTCATATTTTTCATAATGTATCCCTTTACAGGGTAAAAAAGAAGTATTATTACTCAACCGATGGCGGTACAAATATATTACAACAATAAGATACAATAATTCGAAAGATAAAATAAAAGTTCCTTGGCCAAGTGGTTACGGAAGCGTCCTCTAAGTTCGGACTGTTCAGGTTCGCTACCCCTGAGCGGATTTTTTTTTTTGTATTTTTAAACTTTGTTTTTTTTATTTATATTAAGATTCGATGTTTTAAATATTTAACTCATATTGACTCCGGCACTTTTTATCTCTAATATATTTTTTATATTTAATGATTTTTTTAAATTTAAAATCATGCATACGTAGTTAATTTCTCTCTAATGTTATGATTTAGTTACTTATTAGTGGAAACTGAATTGATTTTTGTACTATTGGATCTTATATTTGTAATAGTGGTATCATTTGTTTGTTTCCCAAATATAATAAAATAAAATAATTAATATATATTTCCAAAATGTCTGTTTGGGTAGGAAAACAATAATTATGCATGTATTGTACGTATGATATAAAAGCCAAAACTTTATTGGAATTATTGTCTGTCTGTCAGTCAGGGTTTTTTCTACAGGTTGGCTGGTGTTGTTACCGATCGATCGACGTCAAAGTATCTTTACATAGTGTGAAACAAAGTCGCTATCCGAGTCTGTCTATATCCGATAGCACCTCCTAAAGCACGCAGCGGTTTTCACCATCGGTTAAATAATTTTACATTGAAGGTTTTACGTTTTATCTAAGTCAATAAACTTACATAGCTTACGTTGACTAAACCTAAAAATATACTGGACAAGACTTAATGTCATGTTTTATAGGTTGAGGGTAGATATGGAGATCTACCCTCCAAATGTTATTTATTATATCACCTACCCTTCTATGTATCTGTTAACTGTCAGCTGATTGTAATGTCAATGACCGTTAGCCTCTCTCTTAAAATGGATATTACACCAGTCATACATCGAACTTAAAGTTTTTTATTTCACAATATCTAAACCACCCGTACAGATACCTACATAGTTCACAATCAAGTACTAGAGAATTTCATTAATTCCATATATTATAAGGTAGGTAAATACCCGGGATATAATATACCCGCCCCCCGGCGGCGGACTCAAAGGCAATGCACTGAGGGATAGTCCAATCAACGAGGAAATCATTTGTATGGAGACCCTGGCAATAATTCCTCTGTCGCTGAAACTTTGCAATGTGATAAAGTAACGTTTATAGATTACAGTTGACAAATTATCTAGGTTTTTTTTTATTTGGAAGATAGGTATTTATACCTATACATGAAAATCACTTCTAGCTCTCGGCGGATAATTGCTCAGCCCAAAATTCCTTCAGTATATGCCAATATATATTAATATGTATAGGTATGTATCGGTATCCAGGAATACTTAGATTTGGGAGAGGCAGGAATTTGAAAATACCTACTTTTTATCATAACTTATCCCGGAAAATTTCTCCGTCTATATATTTTTTTTTATACGTTTTAATTTCTTAAAATATATCGGTATGCACAATTATCCAGAAGATTTTACTTTTCTATCACATCATTATGAATTTTTGGCAATAACTTACTGCGGAAAATTACTCCGGCTTGTTTTATTAATTTAGTACTTACATTTCATTAAGATAAAACAGTTTTTTCAACTATCCAATAAAATTCCGACGTCGCACATTCATTTTGGAATAGTTAACTAACGTAATAGGTATCTAGCGCGCGCGCTACGGGCGCGGGCGCATAGGTGATATTTGCAATTTTGTATTGTGATAGATATACAGGGTGTAAGGGACATCGTACCGAAAAAAATTTTATAAGACGTCAAATAATGTCCGTTACAACATTACAGTAACCATTTATATGGTAAATGACAAATGACTAACTTATTAATTTTCGAGCATGTAATGAATATATGCGGAATACTGTTTATTTTTCAAATTACATTGCTAATTTTCTAAAATAATAATAGTTAATTGCCTATTAATTAATTGCCTATGCACTGTTTTTGTGAATAAAGAATAAATAAATAAATAAAAATAAAATAAAAACACAAATAATTAATTAATTGTTTTTAAATTAGAATTAGGCTTTATTATTATACCAATAATGATGTTATACTAATTTTATTTAAAAAACGTAATTTTTTTTTTTTGGAAATTCATGAAAAAGCCGATGAAAAATTTCAACACGACACAACATGTTCAGAATCGTGTTCTGGATCCCTCGTATCGGTTTTCGGTACGATGTCCCTTACACCCATTATATGAGACAATACAATAGAGGGGAATTTTGACAATATATTATAACGTAAAAAATAATAAGCGTAAGCGTTTTTCAATATAATATAGCCATTGCGAACATTCCTAATAGTAGAGGAGCCCTAGAAGGGATTTCGGGATTTATTCGAGCGCGGCAGATTAACATAAGGGAGGTACCTAGCATCCTGCGAAGTAAGTATAGGCAAGGCACTGAGGGGCCCCTGGTGGTCAAAAAAATAAAGGCATATATTCGTGTATTCCCCCACTCACTCGAAGAACCGATAACCGTTGGGGAAGAAAGGTTCTCGAGTGGCGACCACGAACCGAAAGACGCAGCGTAGGCAGGCCTCCCACTAGGTGGACCGACGACATTGTTCGCGTCGCAGGAAACCGCTGGATGCAAATAGCAAATTGTCGTTCATTGTGGCGGTCTAAGGGGGAGGCCTTTGTTCAGCAGTGGACGTCTTCCGGCTGGTGATGTTGATGATAATCATTCCCCCACTCACCTAGTAATATTTTGAAGGACTCTCTGGTTTGTTCGTGCTTCAAAGTTAGTTATTGCATGACTGCCCCTACGGCTATGTTTTTCGATTTCGATTCGATTTTTATTTAATAAATTGTAGAATTGACACTGCTTCCTCGTAGGAAATGGTATTAAGCCTTCACCTCTACTTCACCTATATTTTACAATCCCTATTATTTAATTGATTTATATTTAGCTTTCTGTTAAGTGTATTATAAATGTGTATGGACTGTCTTAAATACTGATGAGTGGCAAAGGCAGTTTTTGTTAATACGTTTTTAGATACGTCACACACATTTAGATATCTTTTCTTCTTCTGTTCAGCCTCAAGATCTATGTATTTTCAATGTGATATTTGTAGAATATACAATTTTCTAACCGATAACGTTTCACGCATCTCATATAGCCTATGAGTTGGGAAGCGATACGGTTTTGATACATAACCTTCAATAGGAGTCGCTGTGATCTTTCTACTTCCAAGAATTTGGTTTTTGTGGCAGCCCCCCAAATCGGTATGCAATAAACTAAAATAGACGAGCAAGAGCTAGAATAGTCAATTTTTTAAAAGCTTTTTTTATTGCAACATGCCTCAAAATGTTATATATCCAAATAAGTTTTCTAATCCTGTTTGTGATTATTTCAATGTGCGCATGCCATGAAAGTCTCTGGTCTAACATAACTCCAAGATATTTATAAGTCGATACTTTGCTAAATACAGGACATTTACTACAGTATTTATTGCTTATATCTCTACAGTTGAGGATTTTAATATTAAAGTCGCTACCTGGTTGAGTTCTATTACTGAGTGAAAAACAAATATAGTTGGTTTTTAGTGTATTTAATGTTAGAAGATTAGAATTCAACTAACTATCTACTACTCTTAGCCCTTGCTCAGTGTTTCCACGTACCTCACTCCATGTACTACCATAAAAAACAATGGCAGTATCATCAGCATACGACATTATTTTGCCGTTATTTAAATTAGAGTTACATAAATCATTAATATACGAGGGATGCCTTTTAAGTTTTGTCGTTTGAAGAAAAAAACACAACTAGAACCTTATAGTACTTTTTATTGTTTTTCAAAGTATGGAAAAGTGTATTAAGCTACGTCTTAATACACTTTTCCATTCGCTCAAACCAGTATTATAACATTTATTCCACTCTAAAGTGGGGGTGTTCAAAATGGCTAACTTGAAAGCGTCGACTGCTTCAACACCGGACTAAAACCTTTGATCACGAAGACTTTTCTTAATTTTAGGAAATGTAAAGAAATCGTTAGGGCTTACGTCAGGACTGTATGGAGGATGGTCAAGAATTTCTACTTTTTCCTGCTTCAAATACTCAATCGTTTGACGAGCGCTGTGTGAGCTTGCGTTGTCGTGGTGCAGGATGATGCGTCGCTTTGAGTTAGATTTTCGTAGTTCGGCGATGGCTTGTGGTAAACAAACTGTGGTATACCACTCTGCGTTAACCATTCTACGATCTTCAAGTGCAATAGTCGCAACATGGCCGGTTTTTCAAACGAACGTGGCCACCCTCTCCTTTGAAGTGCTTCGAGAACGAACAACTTTAGTCGGCTTTGGCTCGTCTTGAAAGACCCAGATTGTAGATTGTTGTTTGGAATCAGGATCGTAGGCATAGATCCATGATTCGTCACCACTGATGATGTCGTAGACGTGATTTGACTCTCCTCGGTTGAACCTTTGCAGAGTTCTGTTACACCATCTGACGCGGGCCGCCTTGTGATCGTCGGAAAGCAGATGCGGTATCCAACGGCAAACTAGCTTTCTCACACCAAGCGCTTCATGCAAGATCTTCTGAATGGTTGTCCCTGAGATGCCTAATAGAGCCTCTATCTCTCGATACGTCACATGACGATCTTCGAGAATTAGTTGTCTCACAGCAATGATGCTATCTTTAGTGAAGGCGGATTTTGGGCGTCCTTCGCGAGATTTGTCACTAACACCATACTAGTATCCAATCGACGCTGTGACTAAACAATAGCATTAATCCTAATAATTTCAACTGTTTTGAGATTCAATATTTAAACACAATTCGAATATAGAACAGTTCCAAATTCGAAATTGCCGGGAAATATGGAAACGACAGAACTTAAAAGGCAGGCCTCGTAAAGAAGAAACAAGGTTTGGCCAAGTACCCTGGGGAACACCAAATGTAGTTTTAGTGACAGCACTAATGCTATTAACGAAGTTTGCGTTTTCACTGCATCTTCAGTGGATTTACCTCTCCTGAATCCAAATTCTGCATTGGACAATAATTCATATTTATCTAGGTAGTTTAAGTCTCACATTTATCAATTTTTTTATAATTTTAGAGATGGCTCGCAGTACTGATATATAGGCCTGTAATCACTAACATTGGGTCTGTCACCACCCTTGTATACTGGCGTAATAATGGATTCTTTAAAAGGAAGTGGGAATATTCCATCCCTAAAAGATAAGTTTACTAAATGACTAATGATCGGCACCACCTCATACCCAGCCAATTTCAAAAACTTAGTAGATATATTATCCCAACCGGGGGAACTATCGGATCTGAGATTCAAAAGTACACTGTTTACCATATTTTCCACCTATACACCGATCCCCAAGCTTGGCAGGCGGCTTGGGGATTATGGCAATCCTTCCCTCCTAAGGAGGTCTTTTGTACAACAGTGGACGTGTTTCAACTGCTGATGATGATGATGAGGGTAATAGTATGTATGTATGTCTATTTATTGGGCACCGCCTACAGCCTAAACTGCTTGATAGATTGTGACTCTTATGTCGTTCGATTCGTCTTAGTTGTGGGAGTGACATATGCTATAATTTAAAACAATACATTTATAAAAATACAATAAATCAAGGATATCACGAGCAGAGCTTTTTTCCATCGGTCAGTAATATAATATCAATTAATCGTTAGATTTTAGGCTACCGTAACTGGGACATCGAGCTGAACCTTCTGTATAATAATCTGACACGCTCGAGTATTTCAATATGACGATTTTTTTTTACATTTCCAGAAGTTCACTACAAGCTTGCGTCATTACCGGATAGTCAGTCTTTTGAATGGGAGCATTTTAAGGGTCCACTTAACATCCCCTCTGAATATCTGACGCGCCAGTTATTTTTTTATTTTTATCTACCCTTCATCTGCCCACTTGCCCACCGCGTAAGTCGGCAGATGAATATACCTTTGGTATCAGAGATACGTTCCGGCATCTAAACTATCAATATCTGACAAGCTAAAGTATGTCCATGTAACGATTTTTTTTTACATTTTTGAAAGCTTGTAGTCGCTTTACCCTCCACTGAGAGGGGAACATTATTTAACATTTTATTCTTCTTATCAACTAATCTACAAAATCTATTAGGTCCTCACGACGCTCGAGTAAATCCACATTTAGCATCAATGCCTCCCCAGCTATAATAGTAAGTAAAGTAAACGAACGCGCGGCGCAGTCACAAAATATAGGTAATAATTTAATATTTTGTGGCAGTCTCGGCGGTCGGCGAAAGAAACCCCCCCGCGTGCCCTCTTGCCATACCCCGCACCGCTCATTTCTCAATGCCGCGCCCGCGCGTAAAACGTTCATCATTTAATAATATTGATATTCTTAAATTCCTACATACAACCGAAATTTTACTGGATTCTTTTAAAAACCTATTTATGTATGTGTACTGTAACTAGTAAATTAATAAAAAGGGGCAGAGCAATTTTCCGCAGTAACTTATTGGCAAAAAACTGTAATGCTAAGATAAAATAGTTAAAACTTCTGGATAATTGTGCATACCAATACATTTTAAGAAATTAAAACGTATAAAAAAAGAAATATAGACGGAGCAATTTTCCGGAACAAGTTATGGTACAAAATAGGTATTTTCAAATTCCTGCCTCTCCCAAACCGAAATATTCCTGGATTCCGATGCATACCTATACATATTAATATATATTGGCATATACTGAAATAATTTTGGACTGAGCAATTATCCGCCGAGAGCTAGAAGTGATTTACATGTTTAGGTATAAATACCTAACTTCCAAATTAAAAAAATCCGAGATAATTTGTCAACCGTAATCTATAAACATTACTTTATCACACTGCAAAGTTTCAACGACAGAGGAATTACTGTCAGGGTCAAACACTTCATTGATTGGACTAGGACAGCTCATGCAGATACCACCGAAGAACCCCTCTCATGTGCCGACGTGACAGCCACGGGAGTTTTAGTGGGTAAGAATCCCCCACAGGATCCCGGGGACATATTAAACGCCACCCCTTTAACTGTGACAACGGTGACAGATTCCCGGGGGGCTATAATGCGCCCCCGGCAGCGGCTTCAAAGACCCTTGCCTTGCACTGAGGGGTACCCGGTGCAGCCCCATATTTTGTGCGGACAGCCGTGGGGGGTTTAGAGGGTAAGAATCCTACACACCGCGGTCGACCGCCCGCAGGATCCTGGGAGCCTATTGGAGGTCTACCCGTGATCCCCGAAACTTTGAGCACGGTGACAGGTAATTTTTTTATTGTGCCCCCCGGTGGCGGGCTCAAAGGCAAGCCACTGAGGGGATCTTTTTTTAAATTTATCCCTTAACTGGGTTAAAAAGCAGTATTATTACTCAACCGATGGCGGTACAAATATTCTCACTTAGATTTACTTAGTACGTAAATTAGGCACTGTATACGGATAACTTTAATACTTAAGGCAAAATATCACGCTATATGTATTAGGGACTGAGCAGAAATATAACAAGAATATGATCAAGTAAGTCTGGAGGTTACGGAAGCGTCTTCTAAGCACAGCAGGGTCCGGGTTCAAATCTCTCTTTGGGATTATTTTTGTGTACTTTTAAACTTTTTATTTTTGATCATTTTATTATTTTTTTTAATTTTTCACTGAAGGTTTATATATTAACTGAATTTATTTAGAAGTTTTATCTAAGTAAATAAATTTAATTAGCTTACGTTGACTAAACCTAAAGAGGTACATACTTAACAATCAAGTACTAGAGAAGTTCATTCTATATATCATTCATTCCATATAATATAAGGTAAATCTGGGATATAATATGCTTGCCCCCCGGCGGCGGACTCAAAGGCCAGGCACTGAGGGACACCTGGTGCAGATACCACCCGGGAACCCAGGTTTCCCCCTCATGTGCCGATGTGACAGCCACGGGAGATTTAGTGGGTAAGACTTCCAAATACCCAGGTTGACTTCCCCACGGGATCCCGGAGACATATTGGATGTTTCCCCCCCACCACCCCCTTAACTGTGACAATGGTGATATATTCCCCCGTGACCCCTGTAACCGTGAGCACGGTAACAGGTTCCCGGGTGGATTTATTGTGCCCCCCGGTGGCGGGCTCAAAGGCAAGGCACTGAGGTCTGGTGGTTCATGGTGAAGATCCCAACGGATAGCCCAAGAAGGGGGTTCTTATGTGCTGATTGCACGGCCGTTGGGGGTTTAGTGTATAAGAATCCTATATACACGGTTGACCACCAGCAGGGTCCCGTAAATCCCATTAAAGGCTTCCTCCGTGACCCCTGTAACTGTGAGCACCGTGACAGGTTCCCGGGGAACTATAATGTGCCTCTCCGGCGGCGGGTTCAAAGTCAAGGCACAGTGGTATCAGCTGGTACAGATCCCGACAGATAGCCCAGGTCCGCCCTCTAATATGTGGACGTGATAGCCGTGGGGGTTTTAGTGGATAAGAAATCCCCGGTTGACCCCCGTTTACGTCTTAACGATGAAACCGAACAAGGAAAATAAATTGGTTTTAAAGAAATGGTGTCTGTTCCTGTCCTTAATCCACCCAAATTGCACACCGGTACACGTCTGCAATTTCTAATAAAATTATAAATACAATTAACAAATCACAAGCTCAGAGATTCAACGTTGCAGGCTTAAACCTAAGCGTTGAGTACTTTGCCCATGCCCATGGACAGACAGCTATACGTAGGTAGCCCTTTCACGCGTCACTTCTAAACTAAATTTGTTCATATTGCGTTACGAAAAGTCAGCTACAAACATTATTTATGAAGAAATTCTATAATCAAAGATAGTAACTTTAAATTTTTGTCTTCTTTTTTTTTCTCAATTACACCCGTGCGAAGCCGGGGCGGGTCGCTAGTGTGTTCATATATTATATCGATGCGAATATGCTAAATTTTTACTTCGATAAATCTCATCGATAATTTACCTAAAATGACTCATATCTATGAAATGACCTAATGCAATAACATGTATACCCAAAACCAGATATAAAGTCATTTTTTGTAATCAAACCGGGTACTTCAAAACAAACCTAAATTTCTTCACCAATACAAGATGAAAACTTTCCATTTATCACCACACACACGTAAAACATCCAACTGATTCAGAAAACTAGTTAAACTACTGAAAATATAATTAAAATCTTAAGATATACGAATAAATAAAATATTTTTGACATGAGAATGCCACAGATAAAATATGTCAATATATAGAACACACACTTTGTCTATGGAAATTAGTGATGTCCAATATTTAAAGATCTAAATCTCGATATTGAATGATTTGAAATTGATCCACAACCAATCATTTTATAAAATAAAAAGTATTATATTAAACTCAGACTAAACTGAGGTAGATTCAATATAAACAGTAGGTCCGCCGTCCCTATTTCAAAGTAAATCGCTACTCTGCCCACGTCTACACGGATTATATTATGTTGATTGTAAGATAATATTTTATATTACGTATTTAATTATTTATTTAAATAAATATCAATAAAATTGAGTGCCGAATATGAAAATGTATGCGGTTTGACAGGTTCCGGGACTTACGCCTTAGTGCTGCCACCTGGTGCACGTCATTTTTGAACACCCTCATTGTGTTATTCATAGTCATTCATTCGTCGCTTCGTATCGATGTCGTACGTACTGAATGCTCTCTGGTGTCTTTTCTTTAACGACTTTGCTTTCGATTTTTGGTTTTGTGTTTGCTTTGTGATTTGGACCGTGTTTTCGATTGGACTGACGCCTTATTGCTACGATCTAAGGATTTTGATACTCTCGATTAGATTTCAATTGAAGTGTTTGTGTGTATATAAGGTAAGATTTTATAAGATTATTTTAGTTTAAAGTAATTTAAGTAAATTGCAAAAAAAAATTATGATAAAGTAAAAAAAATACATTTATCAATAGAAATATACAACATCGTTTAAAAAAATTCAATTCACATACATGCACTACCGGTTCTTTTTTCCATCCATTTTTTTACACGTAGTTTTACTAAGTGTTGACGATTAAGTCTCCAAAGCTATTATACATTTGCACTGTCGTGCACTCATTTGTTTCAATGAGCATTATTTTATAAGCTTGAATATTTAATTTATAAATGATGTCAATACTTTTTATTAGTAATTACAACAAGTCAATAAATCCATTTATTTCGTTTGAGTCCAAAATATAAATGGGTAATTACCCGGGTGGAACTCACGAGTGGGTTAAAACCCATTATAAATCAGTTCGCTCCACACACTGGATGGCTTGACAAAATGTATATAGATTTCACTCTGTTGAACCATCCAGTGGGTTGAGCTCAATTGGTGATAATCTTCGGAGTCTCTGCACGTTCAGGGTGTGGGCCCTAAGACGCCCATAGAGTATGGTAATGACTCCGGCGGGGTTGCGACCCCTATCACCCCACGTCCCCACAGGTACCAGGTACCTTTTAAACTTTTTTCCCGTGAGAACAAAATAAAATGGGTGACTTTATTACAAGAATTATAAGTAATCACTAAATGTGTTTTTAGTGCTTGAGGATGAGCGAACCTCGTCCTGGGCCATCTGAACCTACATCGTCAAAAAGGAAGAGACGTAACTCCCCGACAATTTTGAGTAGTCCCATGAAAAAAAAGGCCAAGACCTACACAGTTAACTTCCAACGAAAAAAAAATTGCAATCAATATTTATAAATTTGTAGCGAAAGCTATGCCCACATATCCGTATAAGTCGGAGGTTTCGCAGGCTACTGCGGAAGTAATGGGCATTTCTAAAAGAACTGTGGAGAGAATTGTACGTGAATACAAAATAACAGGAAATGTAGTTTCACCTCATCACAAAAAGAAAGGAAATCACTGTTCTTCACAAAAACCTTGGACGATTTTACAATTAGCGCCATTAGAAGAAAAGTTCACCAATTTTACTTTAGCAACGAAATTCCGACTGTAAAAAAAGTATTGGTGGAAGTTAACAGTGATGAAATCCCAAATGCTACCCTTTGACGTATTATATTCAATCTTCTAGAGAATAAGTAAAATTGTTGTACACTCAAATTAACATTTTAATACTGACGCATTTGTTAATTATTTTGAATTAAAGGGTATCGAGTTGTTATTTGTTTAAATAAAGGTGAAATTATCAATAAAAATAATTCACAGTAATAATGTATTCTTTTTAATCCTACCGTTGCTGACATAAATATCGATACTGTAATGGATTTATCCTCAGAGTAATTAGAATAGAGCCAGTATCGCGTCGATTCCCCGAACAAATTTTTCGTGGCACTTTTGCGGGGTGCGGGAGGCGAAGTAAACACACACAGATACAATTTCACGCATATCCACACTATAATAAACTCGCAACACATTCAAAAAGATACGCACACAAACAAAGAACGACCTGAACATATGAACAAAATATGGCAGAGGGGTTAGCGCATCAGCAGCATTGCTCTCTCCAGTGGTATCTCCTCTAAGGGATTTATCATACATCTATGATGTGGTCAGATTCACTCGTTCATGAGGCGTCACCTCCCTAATATTGTCGATGGTTGCAATACCGCCATGTTTATTTACTTTTTACGACGGAATACTTGAATTCGAGTATAGGTGCACACTACACACAATGAACAGCTGTCCCAAAAAAAACGCTTCAAGGTCAGGGCTCAGACAGAGGTTCATGAAATGATGAAACTCTCAAGTCCAGGTAGTATGTACTATGTATACATATTATAATAATATTGCAGTTGCAACAATAAAAGATGCGAAGGTAGAGGTGGGATAAACGGCTTATAATTGACAACGCGTTTCAACGTTATGCTTATTTTTGTAAGCGCGTTTTTAAAAGAGCTTTTTGCTTAAAACGCTTTTTTTATAAAAGCTTTTACTCGTTGAAGAAAACGTTACTACGTCTTTTAAACGCGGATGTCTGGTATTGAAAAAGCGTACCAATGCAGATATTCATACCGTCATAACTCACTGTTTATTATACCAATGATATTTAATATAATAGATAAGATATGCCATTAGCACACGAAAAGTAAAACATCGAAATTCACCCAAATTGGGTGAACTAGCAGTAAGTCACGCGTCGATAAAATGTAACGAATGAGACGTGTGCCTTTGAAAATCAAGTAACATGCCTTCATGCGTATTTAGAAAATACACAAAGTACTGTACAAAAAAAAAGGACCATACCCTATCATACCCTAACTATATATGTATAAGAAAATATTTTAATTACGGTTCATATCTATGATTTTTAATATCATTGATTCTCGCAATATTTATTCCCCAACAACGCAACGCAACACCCAACGTAGGATCGCGCGCGAAAATATTTACAACAAATGACGACGCTTACACGTTGACAGCGCAAAGCATACTAACGTTGTAAGTGTATCTAAAAAAGCGTGCTTAAAAACATATTATAAATTGTCCAACGTAATTTTGCCGCTTATTATTGTGTTTATTCTTTGTCGTTTTTAAATTGAGTCGTATATCTATTACAATAAGTTTTTTTTTCAATCATAGTAAGGCCAACGGATTAGTTTGTTGCAACATAGTTGCTATCAACTTAAAACGAAATCGACTTATACTTGTAAGCGTGCCTATGCGCTTTTTTTGAATAGCAGACTTTTTAAATAGCTTTTCGTTGAAACAACCACCTCTATGCGAAGGCAATGTACGTTTCATTATCGAATATCATTAAACAGTAATTTACGATGTTAGCGTGATTTACATTATGAACAGCGCCATCTATCGGGTAAATTGGACACACAATCACTATAGAACTTTAATATTATTATACACAATAAACAAAACTGTAAACAACTATAAAATCTATTAGATTCTAATTATATTTAGTAGAATTAAATTGTCATGTACCGTATATGCGATACAAAATCAATATCAACGAAGACGAAAGATTATGCTCGAACGAAGTACGCGTACGCAATACTACACTCTATTTCGGTGCGGTATACATGTCATTTTTCTATCCATAACATAACTCCTCCCAATCATAACCCGGCGTACATCGGCTTGCCGTCGATCCTATAATCAGCGAGTATCGCGTCTGCGCGGGGACGTTTTCGGTACTGATTTTACATGGTAGTTGCGCATGGAATTCCTGATCCTGAGAGCGGCTTACCGCGCCGCGACTTGCGCGCGGTTGAAGTGAATGAAAAGTGCAACTTTTTGCTATTAATAAAAATGGCGATTTTTAGATTAATTTTATTTGATGGTGTATTAAATACCTATGTTTTTAACGTTATGTTAGTAAATAAATGTCCTGTTAGATCGTCGTAACAAACGCCTGTTTTCAAAGGGAAGCCGGTAGGAATCGAGTTATATGGACCCTTCGCCACTGCAGAGATATCAAGAGACTGGTGGCTACATTCGGCGACCAGGATCGGGCCGTGTTTGCACAACATCAGAGCGTGATGACCGCTTTCTTGTGACAAGTTCTTTGAGAAATCGACAGCTGAATGCAGTTGAACTAGGACATCAGCTTCAAGAAGTTCGCAATTGCAGTGTCGGTGGAGTCGGTGGACAGTTAGAAGAAGATTAGCTGAAGCAGGATTGACTGCACATCGACCAGCAAACGGTCCAAAATTAACCACAGCTCACCGACAAGCCCGACTACAATTTGCCAGGGAACATTTAAATTGGACGTATGAACAGTGGCGGGCTGTTATGTTCTCTGACGAGTGTAGGATGACTCTACATGGTCATGATGGACGCTCTAGTCCAGAGTCTACAGAAGGTCATCGGAGCGATTTGCACAATGCTGCATAAGCGAACGTGTTGCTTTTGGAGGTGGATCGTGTATGTTTTGGGATGGCATAATGCCACTAAGACGGGCATTGTATTCGTCACTGGGACGAATACTGTCCCAAGATCGAGAGGACTGACAGCTGTAATATACGTCGAAGAAGTGCTCGAAGGACATGTGAGGCCGCTTCCGTGGCTCATGGAACAAGAATTTCTTCTTATGCATGACAACGTCAGACCGCACGTTACCAGAACAGTTTGCGACTACATAGAAGATGTGGGAATCATCGCATTAGAGTGGCCCGCTCGTAGTCCTGATCTTAATCCGATTGAACATGTCTGGGTGGAGCTTAAAAGAAGAGTTCGGGCAAGAAACCCGGCTCCTACACGTCTCCGAGAGCTTCAACTTGCCATTGAAGAGGAGTGGAACGCTATACCTCAGGATTTTATTTTAAAATTAATACGGTCCATGAAAAACCGTTTTAAGAGCTGTGATTAGGTCTAGAGGACATACACCTTATTAAAAACTAATAAAAGTCAAGGTGTGCGATTTTTTTGCTTTCAAGTGTATTTTTAGGGGTGTTGTACCTATCAATTAGCTATGAAAGTAAAATATAAAAATATGATATCTAGATTTGTATTTGTAAAACGTGCCTTTTTTGCCTACCTAGAATTAAGAAATAAACATTTCCATCGTATGTCGGTGCAAATGTTGCACAGTATTACATTTTACTGTAACGATAATATTTGGGGTAATTTTACTTGATTTAGGGGGAAACTTCTTAAATATTTGGTAGCCCTGGCTGTAGCTCCGAATCTAATGGATCATTTACACTCGATCTATCGTAACACGCCATATTAATACTGACTGATTATGCACAAAAAGAATTCATCATTACATTTTGCCGACGAAACGTCCTGTTCGCGCGCCTTTCAATGACTCTTCTACACGCTCCGTTTATAACAGCTACTACCACATACAAAAGACATTTTCACATTTAATCACTTTGGTTTAGAATATTTTAATTATTTTGTATATTTAGTTATTAGTGTATTGTTTTTTCTTTTCAAAAGTATTTATTCAGTAAGTAATTAATAATTACTTAGTATTATTATTATTATTTTCTGTTAATACCTATCTATGTGTAATTTTTTTATTTATTTCTTTTTTTTCTCTTTTCCATTAACGGCCGTGGCGTCACCTCTTTGAGGTGTTGCCAGAATACCAGCGCTGTGTCAGATTAATTTTTGACACAGCAACATGCTGAGGCAGCATCCTTTTTGACCTCACACAACCTCTGTTTTTTTTCTTTACTGTACATTTTTACCTATTTTGTTATTGTGTGTGTCAAATAAATGTGTTTCTTATCCTTCTTCTTCTAACATTTTCTTGCGAAAGGAAAGGCAATAGTTTTCCTAATAATTCCAAATCTCTAAAAAAAGACACGGAAAAAGAGAGTTGACCGAATTCGGAGGCTAACTGTGTCGGCATTTATAATGCTTCATTGGATAACTTCAGTTGCACGCGGATCTAAGTCATCCGGTCGGTCAACCTAGTGCAAGTGGCCCATAACTCAAATGAATAATGTAAACAAAGGGGGATTATTATTAACGCTGAATACTTACGATTGGAGTTACCCGCAGCGTTGTGTGTGATTGGCACATTGGTTTAATACAATTTAATGCCAAAGGTTGCCCAATAAACGGTTCGGTTTTACCTCGTGAGCTGTGGTCATGTAGGCGCACAGTAGGGGGTGCTTTTATTGGAGTCGCTGGATGTATGGGGTGTTGGTCCTAGACATCCTTCGAGTACGTGCAGCGACTCCGAAGAGGATGGCGGTGGAGTTGCAACCGGACGGGAATGGCCCGTGAGCACTTTCACCGTCAGTTTCTCGGGGGGCTATAATGCGCCCCCCGGCGGCAAGCTCAAAGAAAAGGTAGGTACTGAGGGATTCCTAGTGCAGATCCCACCAGGCAGCCCAGGCAAGCTGCATGGGCAAGCTGTACGGGCAGGCCGCCTACGTGAGCATGTAGGCGCCCAGTAGGCGATGTGTTGTTACCTATGAGAGGCTGCTACGGTTGCATCAAGGGCAGGTCGCCCACGGGACCTGTGAGCATGTAGGTGTGGAGTAGGGAGGGTATTGTTACCTATGAGCGGCTGCGCGGGTTGCGGCTGTGGTTGCTGCAGCTGCGCTAACTGCACCCCGGGTAGACCCAGCGCTGGCACCAACTGTACGGCGCCGCCCAATCCACCCACGCCCAGCGTCGGCATCTAACCACCATGTATTAACTTAATATAACCTGTTCTAGTATTAATTTAAGTTCCATTTGGACTGGGCCCGTGCTATCACCTCTAATGCCAATATTTTGCTCACCTTACTTACTCGATAGAAAGTGACAGAGAATTACGTATATTGACGTCTCTACCTCATGTCAAGTAAGATGATAACAATACTGCTAATAGTATAGGTGGTGGTAGGGCCCCAGATAATTTCACGCAGGCATTCATAAACACACAAATCGTGCCGGCTTGCCGTGCGGAGGCAGAATTTGATAAAATATTTTAGACGCGCACGTTTCTACTATAGATCCCAATTCTAGGGTTTCTAATATACCAATTCAATACTATAGATACTGAATTCTAAATGTGTCTAAGGGGCGCTACTCATTTATGCGGGCCGCACATTCGGTTCGGCAGTATTTGTTGAACGGCAAGGCCAGCTCGAAGCGACTGCACATCACGATCGGGTTCGTTCGGCACTCATTCGGGTGCTAACCCATGGCCTTTCGTAGCCGAATCCCGCCAGCGCCATGCGCCGGTCTAAGCCGGGCAGCCTTGTTCCCGAACATTCATCTACATAATATGTTCGATTTTGCCTGCCGGGTGTGCCGATTTCTGCCGGCCCGCTTAATTGTGTAGCGCCCCTAACAGATAACAATCTATGTTAACAACGTGCGTACTTTGTCCTACGCAATTGATCGCCACCCTTGACGTCAACGACGGTGTCTCTAAAATTTTGATAACCTTTCATAAAAGTAACTTAATTACATAATACATAGGTACTACATATTTATATATACCGTGCATTGCTATTACGTACATCAAATGATAGGGCCAAAACCACAAATTGCTTTTTTCCATCACCTTAAAAAATATTACTAACTGCCGCACTCATAAACTACAATTAACTTTAATTCTACTTCAGTCACTTTTTAAAATCTATTTATTTCGACTGTCGGAGCAGTTTATGATTGATTTCGATTACTGAACACGAGATAATTGATATCTCTACTTATTATCTGCGTATTAAGTATTAATGGGCTTCGAGTGTCGAAAAAATCCGAATAATGATCATTAACTTTGATTAATTGACGTTTGTAGGTTCGGCAGTAAGTCACTCCCTAAACCAGCACAACTTTAGAAAGATCAAGTGTTAGTTATAAAATGTATTGCAAATTAATCAATTTTGAAAATCAATAATAGATGCCACTAATGATTGAATTAATTAAATGATTATTTTCAACGTGAAATAAAGCGTATTCCACACAGAATAAAGTCCATCATATAAATGCAAGTTTGTAAAATTAAGGCAATGCTGATTCTGAACGGTCATTTGGAGCCGCAATCCAATAAGTATCGTTCCGTTCGATATTCAAACACACAACGGACAACAACAATTAAATTACGCTTCGGGAATATTCGTGTGATGGCGAAGATTGCCGAACGCAATACCTGTACAAGGTTCGCGGCGCGTACATTGGTCGCGGCGGGTATGACCGTGACCTGCTGGCCGGCAGGCGTGCTGGTTATGATGGTCTGCGAGGGCTGCTGCGGCATGCCGCCAGACTCCGCTTGCATGGGATTCGATACCGCCTTTATCCGTGCATCCGAGCAGCGTGATACGATAAATATTATGCATTGACTTTATCGATTAGAATACACATATTATGTCTCTCGGTAATATTTTGTATAGATGTTAAGTAATCGATTTAGCAGAAACAAGTTAGAACTATTTACATGTTACACTAGTTTTATACATTTCGCTTTTGGCAGAATTTACTGCGAAACATTTATACAGCAATGAAATGTTTGTATTTCATTTCCTTGACATTTAGCTGATAATTTTTATTATATTAATTAAAACCGTCCTTCATTCATTTACCTCTTAGCGAAGGAAAAACAATCACTTACAACTTTATTCTTTCTTTATATACTTACGTAATATGTAATACTTATATGTATTAAAATAAGCAGGAAAGCAAAAATAATAACATAAAACGAATAAATGGAATAGAAATAAAGTCAAGGGATAGAAGCACGCAGAATAAAAATAAAAACTAGGTTAATATACCCATAAGCACTACCAATCCATACAGAAAACAAAACACAAACTAAATAAAAGTCCAGGTCCAAAAAAAAACATCTTAAGGACAACACAATAACACATAAAGTAGAAGAAGATATAACAGAGATTCCTTCCAAATGCAATAAAAAGTTAATAAAGAATACGAAAATCAGTTAAAAAGTCATATCTTTTTAACCGACTTCAAAAAAGGAGGTTCTGTATTCGACGCATATGTATGTAATATTAATAAAAATGCGTAATATTCATATATGTTAGTCTATGTGGGCTTCTAAACGAATTTACCAAATTTCACGAGTGTATGTATGTATGTATGTATGTATGTAGGTTTGTCCACGGATTTCTCAGAAACTACAAGTCCGATTTCGAAAATTCTTTTTGCAATAGTTAGAGTATCTTTCAACTTAGGGTAGAGTACAAATTTCATCAAAATCGATCCAGTAGTTTAAGAGATATAAACTTTTTATGTTTTCAGTAAGTTACTGTAATGTAGACGTTCGAGTTGCGTGATAGTGCTGTACCTATCTTGGTAAAATAAGTCACTAAAAAGTGTTAAATAAACTATTTTCAAAAAAATAAAAACCGACTTCAAAGTAAATTATCTAAAAAGCATAAAATAACGAAAATATTATTGAAGTTGGTGCAGAATATACACAGCAGGTACGCTAACACCAACTTCAATAATATTTTCGTTATTTTATGCTTTTTAGATAATTTACTTTGAAGTCGGTTTTTATTTTTTTGAAAATAGTTTTTTTCATGTCAGTATAATAGGCATAATGACTGCAACACAATACCAATGAAACTGTTGTTTTGAAAATTAGAACAGATTGCACTGATTCGAAAAATTAATCTTATTTTGAGAGATTTTCGTGATCAGAGTGAATGACGTCATCCCGGTATAAACAAACAACTGTCAAACTGGCGTCTCAACTTTTTCTTTCTCCTTTCTTCAATATAATTTACGTATATCTACGTTATTTATATCGTGGTGACGTCACAAAATGGCGCCAGCCTTCGTTTTGGAACGAAATTCAGTCTATTTTAAAAATTGAAAATATTGCTATTAATTGTAAATTTGATACAAAAATATGATTATTTTCGGCAATAGTAAACCCGTAAGTATATTATAGAATTTTTTTTCAAAATTAGTCATCATGCCTATTATGATGATAATATTGTGATGATCATGATGATGACTATAAGTTGTGTTTAATCACCTGCAGTGTGATGGTAGCGGGCGTTTGTGCGGCGCTGGCGGGCGCCTGCGCTCCGCCGCCCTGCTGCCAACCAACCCAGCTTATTTACAGCATTCCGTACTTAAAACTATCTACTAAATTAGAGGCACCGACCATATAGCACTTACGACAGTTTACAATAAAAGTTACCACAAGCGAGATTATTATTTTATCTATACTATAATAAAACTCAAAGAGCACTTTTTCTGTACATTGAATATTTTTCCAAAATTTCTATGTGGGGATAATATACTATCGACATAGAGGCCAAAACAATTTTTTTTGGAATTATTGTCTGTTTGTCTGTCTGTCTGTCGTTCTGTTTGTCCAGGTATCATTTGAAAACCCGTGGATGGATTTTAATAGGACTTTCACTGATGTGTTGTGTAGAAGTCAAGGTATAAATTGGTATATAAAACATCACGCTATGTTTCATAGGGGCTAAGCAGTGAAACATTACTTGCACATATTACCACGTAATTTCTTTTGTATGTGGATAGGGTAATTATAAACTGATCAGTTAATCATTAAGATATGTATTATTACGCTATATACAATAGGGACTGAGCAGACATTTAGTTTGCATAAGATATGGCAGTGGCGAAGGGTCAATTTTTGTAAGGTGTAAGCCGATCCGGTACACCCAGGACATTTACATTAGATTTCTGTATTGTTCTAAGTACTTTGCTGATAGCAATATCACATTATATCTTTGAAAGGTTAAAATAGGTAAATCCCGAGCGAGTCCAAACTAGATTAGGGGGGGGACTATTATTCATGAATTTTAATGAAACTCCCCAACCCAAGTCCAGGTAGTGTATAATAGGTATTGCATTACAATCGCAACAATAAAAGATGCGAAAACCTTAGAACTTTCATTATCGAATATGATTAGACAGTAATTTACGATGTTATCGTGATTTACATTATGACCAGCGCCATCTATCGGTGAAATTGAACATACAATCACTATACAACTAATCTATTTAATTAAAAGAAAGTCGTGTTAGTTACACTATTTATAACTCAAGAACGGCCTAACCGATTCGGCTGAAAAGGTAGGGAGGTAGCTTAGAACCAGGAAACGGACATAGGATACTTTTTATCCCGGTAGGTTAAGGTTAAGCAACGTTAGGCAAGATCATTAAATAGATGGGTGAACCGATTTGTATCAAATTTTGTGTGCATATCGGGTAGGTCTGAGAATAGGCCGTAAAGTATATTTCATGCCATTAGGTTAAGGTTAAGCAACATAAGGAAAGGTCATTAAATAGATGGGTGAACCGATATGTATGAAATTTTGTGTGCATATCGGGAAGGTCTGAGAATAGGTCATAAAGTATATTTAATGCCGCTGATACCATGATTGACGAGGATATATAGAACGAGAGGCACGCTGCAAGAGAGGAGAAAGAGGGGAGGGGATTCGAGGAGGGGGTGATGGGTTGAGTAAGGGGGGAGTGAGAAGGAGCAAGTTCGTAGAAGAGAGAGGGGGGGGAGTTCAGAGAGGGGACAACAGGGAGAGGAAGAGGAGGAGTGTGACGGAAACCGAAGCGGGGGGGGGGGAAAGAGCGAGGAGAGAAAGGGCATATAATTAGATTTTTTTTATAAGAGAGAGAGATATGGAGAGAAATAAATCTAGGGAGGACGGAGAAAAGGGGAGCAAACTGTAATAAAAGCGCGGGCGGAGCTGCACGGGTCAGCTAGTGTAGGTATAAGGTCTACACGGACAGACTGCTCTCGTTATTTACGGACTATTTGCTGCCAAGAAAGCCTAATCGATCCAATGAATTAACCAAAATTCTAATATTCTAACTCGCCCCAGCTGTTAGCATCTCTCTTCTTCTAGTTACTGGACTATATATTTGCATCAACCGTTTAATTAATCAATTACGTTAGGCAAAGATCTACTTTCCTTTAGTAAGACAAATTGTTTTGGCCAACCCACAGATACAAATTCGTATTTATGGATCAGTATTCCAAATTTGTCTATGCTATTTAAAATAATGATTTGTTCTGTTGTTCTCGAAAACAAGAAGAAAAGAAAAAAAGTACTATTCTCCCAAATTTAGAATCATGTTTCTTCCTTCAGAGATTAGCGTGATAGTTATCTTATTGTATTGAGCGGAGGCTGGGTTATATGGGATTTTTATACACTTAAACCCTCCTTTATCCACACAATGGATAAACTGGGCATTCCGTTTGAAACCACAAGGAATCTCTACCTGTAAAATTTATTGTTGAGATAATACCACGTTTTTGTATTGGCTATAGAAGGGATAGCTTACCTGCACGTTTGCCAACGATGCTATTTGTATTTGCTGTATCTGTCCCGATGGTGTCAAAACGTTCGCCACTTGTGGTTGCGCTTGCATCTAAAATAATAACCACGTTAATGTATAACATTCAATATGATCGGAAGCAGTAACCGCTCAGTTGGCGAGCGCTTGTCTTGGAAACAAGGTGCGCGGGTTCGAACTTCGAACCCCAGCTCGCACCACCGATTTCTTTAATCAATTATGTGCGAATCGTGTTTGTGCGATTGTTACTTTCGCGCGTCTTTTTGCGACTGTTAAACATTGTGAGGAAACCTGCATGTCTGAGAAAGCCTAACTAGCTTTCGAATGATGTGTGCTGTCTGCCAACCCGTACTTGGCCAGCGTGGTGGACTATGGCCTAAGTCCCGACGTATTGAGGAGAAGCCCATGCCCAGCAATGGGACAAAAACAAGGGCTGGTATCAGTGGCGTAGCTTGCCGTAGATGGGCCCCGTATCAAAATTTGTTGGGGGGCTCAAATGATGGTACAGCCTAAGAGTTTATGTGAGAACATGGATTTTAGGAATTGTTGCTTACACGTGTTCGGGGCCCCTGTAGCTCGGGGGCCCCGTATCATTGACACGGCTGATACGGCGGTAGCTACGCCCCTGTCTGGTATTATGATCGGAAGAAATCTAAGGAACAATACTAATCGCGAAGAAAACTGTTGACTTTTTTTTTATGTCACTAAGTGAGGAAACAAGCAAGACGTTCATCTGATGGTAAGTGACACGCCTGCCCATAGATAGCTACAGTGCCGTGTAGCTACACGGCACTGTAGCTATCTATGGGCAGGCGTGCACTCACCAACCGAGACATTAGTTATTAAGTCTCTTGGCCCGGTAATATCACCAACTGGCAGTGCCTTTCACACTGGACACGGCAATGTCTGAATGGCCCCTTGCAAGGGACCTTTTTTCTGTCTGGGAGGAAACCTTCAAAAGGTACGCATTCTTCGTAGGGGCGGAGAGTTATGTGCGATCTTACCCACTAATAACCGTTCCCGTAACCTTATCAACATTGCAGATTTTGAGCACTCGGTGCAGACCTCGCCAACGGAACTTATTGACACTATGAAGACTGGGCACTCCGTTCAGCTACTAGTGTATCTATATTCAAATGCGTCATGAGCAGCCAAGGGAGGGGTTGCCATAATCCCCACGATTGACAGGCGTCTCGTCTTAGCGCAGTATAGGTGGTAGGTAAACCAATAGAAAGACGCTGCTGCCCCTCTTGTTTCCCTTAGTCGCCTATTACGGACACCCAACGTAAGGAGATGGGAGGGTGCTTTTTTTCGCGGGGGAAACCCTCAAAAGGTCCCCGGTATCTGTGGGACTCGACCGAGGTATGTGGGATTCTACTAAATCCCCCGCGGCTGCCGCATCGGCACGTGAGATGGGACCTAGGGCTCTCCTGTGGGATATGCACCAGGAGACCCTTTGCCTTGCTTTTGAGCCCGCCGCCAAGGGGTGTACTGTAGCCCCCCAGGCGCCTGTCACGGTGCTCACGGGGACGGGGGTCGCAACCCCGCCGCCGTCCTCGTCGGAGTCGCCGCCGTACTCAATGGACGTCCTAGGGCCCACACCCCGAACGTCCAGCGACTCCGAAGGAGATGGGAGGGTGCTGTTCTAACCCGGACACCCCACGGGAAATGTTTGAGTACATGAAACTGCTACAATATTTTGCATATCATTTTATAGATCGATAATAACTAAGTATTCAACTGACCTGCTGCAGCTGCGGTATGATCTGCAAGTGATGGGGAGTATGCAAGGGCACGTGTATCGTCTGGTACACTGTGTGCCCGTTGGCGACACTCACCGGCACCTGTACCGGTACCATGCCACCGCGGACCGCCATACCCCCTGTATCAATACGCACATACTACAGCTTCGCGCCGGAGATTACCGATATTAATCGAAGAATTCCTTAACATCTTCGATGTTCTGAACTTTTGAACTGAACACCCACTAACTATAGTTTCGCTCCGGGAACTTAAAAAAATAAAGGACGAATTTCCGAACATCTTCGATATTCTGAACTTAACCGTCGACTGCGTGTACGCTCACGTATACGTCCTTATTATAGATGGGTTGGAAAACCAATTATCACCCAGTTTGCTCCACCCACTGGATGGAGTGTTAAAGGATTGACAGAGTAAAAACTGAATACATTCGTGAGCTTTCAACCAACCCATCTATAGTATAAGTGAACATATATTGTCTATAGTCCATAAACTACATCGTCGCCGGTGATTAGCGATATTAACCGGAGAGTCTCCGAACATCCAGAACTTGGCCATTAACTGCATGCACGCTCATGTATACGCCCACAAACTTGGACAGTAGACGGACAATCTCCGTATATCCCCGGAGTTCTTCTACTTTGCCGGAGCGACCAGCAAGTGATACCTCTGACACAGGGCACTTTCTCTTGTGTTTTTAATACGCCAGCTTCCAAAATAATGCTGGTAATCTTTATCTTTACCTACTTTTTATTTGTTTTAAAAACTTTTAAGTATGTATCCATGGGTAGCTAAATTTTACTTTTCATCTAACGTCATATTAATATAATACATTCACGCACAAAACAATGAATAAGCAGAACAAAAAACATTGAATTGTGATATTCATAACTAACTGGTAGAATCAAGCAACGCCATAAATAATCAAAATTTAATGCTAGCTATTTAGAAAACTAGTACAGTGCGATGAAAACTTAAAGGCAGCCGTGAAGTTAGGCTCAAGTCGCTGCGCTGTCACCAATTTAGGTTTCAGCGGGATAATGACGAGGTTGTCCATTGTCAACTTAACTGTACATGCGCGAAAACGCAATGCACAAACTTCACAGAGCCGCCTGTAAGTTTGAATCGAACTATACTTACATACATAAAATCCTACAATATACATAAAATCTAGTTGCCTTATTCTGTAGAAATCTGAAACTTATATGATTCACCCACTGATCTCACCCGAGGTGGATCTCACATGAGGTTGTATTATGGATTAAAGTACCCGCGTGTGGTTTTTACGAATGCATATTTAAAATTGGCTGCAAGCTCTTTAAACCTTGGGGGCAACCACTACCTCATTTAGCAGTATTATTATCACCTTAATTGACATAAGGTAGAGACGTCAATATACGGAGTTTATAGCTCTGTCACTTTCTATCGAGAAAGTAAGTTGAAAATAATATTGCTATTAGAGGTGATGGTACAGGCCCTTATTTTTGAGATCTTAAGTATTATTCTTAAATGGATATTTAAATGCTTACGCACATACTAATATACTGCTACCATATCATTGGTGTCATTTTGTGAGTACTTATTATTATGTTAATCTACTATAAATTATAGATCGATGTCTGAATAATATAGGTTGCCTGTACTCGGCTAAGGGATCATCATCTGGCCTTTTTGCCGCCGACACAGCAACCTTTAGCACAGCTTCTCATCAGGTGGGGGGTTAGGGTAAAGCACTAAATTATACTAATTAAAAAACTACACTAAGTGAAAACAATAATCACGATGAATAACCGTGCATGATGAGAAAATAAAAGCACAAAGCAAAGTAAAATGTAACTGCAAGATAATGGTATAAGCCGGGATGTGAAACATTTGGAATAATTTGTATGGAGAAAATCTTTAATCGAGCCGATATTATTCTTAAGACTTTCTAGTTTTATCATTAAATTTCAGTCGTGTTTACTAATTGCTGCACTCAGAGTACATTAATAATTCATTATTTGTTTATTAACTATCGGTATATAAAGTAAATCGCGTTAATTCCCGTAGTAATGTTCCATAACGAAACGCGAATGTTTAAAAAGGTATATGCTTTTTTCAGCTAATAATGATAGTATACTAATTTAAAATTCAATGAATATAAGTCAACCGTGCAAAAAGTACATGTAAGTAAATCACCAATTTTATTCATTCAAAAAATTGTCTCCACACACTAGTGACCCTGTGACCAACCTTGTCCCTGCGGGCTGGTGGGCGGCTTCGTCTCCTTCCCGCTCCCCCCGGTCTTCGCTTCCCCTTGCGGGAGCGGACCGTTGCTAACGTTGGCCACGCTGGCGATGGGCACGCCGCCCGAGCTACAGGGGATCGTGATGGCCTGACTCGTGGGGATTTGTATGCCCGCGGGGATCGTAATGTTGGAGCCGGGGATGCTGATCATGTGTTGGTTCCCGGTGAGAGCGCTCAGGGGGATGGTGAGGTTAGTGCCGGGTATGGTGATCGTCGCTTGTTGCTCTGTTAGCGGGGAATAGGGGGGAGGGAGGGGGGCAGGCGGAAAAACATAGATTAGTATGAGAGTAGTACGAGTTAAAAGCGAAAGTAAGACATGCGATGATGACTGATGAGTGATAATTAACACCTTCCATTCGTGTTATTTTTTTAAATAAAAATCCCTTATGACTATGTCATAAGAAGAAAAATCCCTTATGATGACGTCAATCTCTGTTAATCTGAATGTGGTAGCGTTACTCCCAAACGAATTGAGGGAAGTTGGTTTAATCGGGATAATTAATGGCTATGTTTAACAAAAAATCAGTTCAGTAGTCTATAAGGATTTTTTCCTTGTTAGATTTATACTTGTGATAATTATGTTTTAATAATTGAGATGTGAGGGAATAATCCATACATTTCATATTGTTCTAATTTATTTACTTATATTTCACGCCCTTGAGGCTCTGGCGTGAAATATAAGTAAATAGTCGCGGTCACAGTGCTAAAGTTTGTTTTACACAACTTAGTGACGAGGCAAGCGAGACATTGACCTAATGGTAAGCGACACGCCTAACTTATCACGCAAACATTACTAGAATTACTAAACAGATTAAATGGGTTGAGATTTTTGTGGGTTATTACCACATTAAAAGTTACAGCTATTTCAACGGTTCATTTTTTTTACTATAAAACAGAATCTAAGAGATCAATCTTCTAAAATAAAATAATATATTGTTAAAATAACACGTATGGAAGGCTCTACATGGGAACTTTCTAGTAAAATTAATTGAAACACCAAAAGAAAATAATAACATTAATTAAATTAACTGACACGCATGCATTTATAATTTCAGTTGTTAGGTTGGAGCACACACAATACTTGAAGCATCGTCGATAAAATTGGAACTCACCAAGTAATACAAATGCGGTATCGATGCGGCCCCAAAATTGCTGATCACTGATGCTTTAAGTATTATCGTGTGCTATGGTTCTTAAAAATAATTTTGGATAGACACATCTTTTGTAGGTAATGGATTTTGTGAATGTGATAAACTTTTCAGTTCATTAAGCTATATATGGAAAATTAATCCCAAAGCAAACCCGAAGCTAAGACAGTGAGATTTCAGTGATTTTATGGTGGTCAAGGTGGATAGAGCAGCAACTACCCTTACAAAAAAAAAATGTGCTCATTTCTTCAATTTCAAAAGTTTCATAAGTTTCATAAATACTGCTTTCTTGAGATTTTATGACAAAGATTTGAATATAAAATAAATAAATAAATAAAATATTCTTTATTAAAGTGACCATGACTCAAACAAAAACAAACACAAACACAAAACAAAAAGGTGTGACTTATTTCTAATATATAATGTACAAATACACCTATGATACGCAAATCATCGCCGCACCAGACCATGGGAAATAGAGCAACAATGATTCACGTATCCACAGTCCAGTCTATTAGCTATCAAGTCCAGAATACTGTTAGGGCTGCTCCGCACCCTGCGCACCAGGGACGCACACCTCTTGCGCATAGTAGCGTAGAAGCAATCTACGTGTGCGTCCGCAAACATTCCAGATGCGCTACAGAAGCGAGGCAGCCCCACCAGTACCCTGAACGCGTTATTATATTGTATACGGAGGGCGTCGTAAGCTCTTTGCGTGTAATATAGAATTAGGAATGTCAAAACAAAATTCCAAATTTAGAATCTAATTATTATTTTTAAAAAAGAAGTAAAAAGGTGTAAGTGTTACTTACCCCTTTTTTACTTATTTCCTCTAAAGAAATGAGCACAAACAAAGTAAAAATCTTACTTAAATTACTATTACATACCAGTTGGTAAATGCATCACGTTTTGCAGGAAGCCAGCGGGCAGCACCGGTGTCCTAACCAACTGGCCATTCACTAAGCTGACTTGGCCCATCCCAGAGAAGTTCTGTGAATACAAATGAGGACGTAAAATAGAGATGAATATTGTTATTTATTCATTGTGATGAAAACCTAATACTTAGATCCACTGGTAAATTTTGAAATATACCATATAAACTGTAGTATTTTATTTCTATTCGGAAACTGACATTCATAACAGACTTTTAGATTCGTTACCAATACTGGTCACTAAGCGGAGTAATTCACTTGCACCAGAACGACACATAGTTCTTCTCACGTCTCGTCCCTTAGCATTGTGCTTGGGGCTCTAAATAACAGGCAACCATTAGAGTAACTGGATATTTGATTTTTATTTCTCACCGAAGAAACCTTCTATAGATCTCAGGCCCTGTGAGGATAAACCGAGGTATGTGGGATTCTTAGACAATATAACCTACAAGGCTATCACATCGGCACATGATAGGAGGAGCTGGTCTCTCCGACGGGGATGCACCAGGTGCCTCAGTGCCTTGCCCGCCGACGGGAGGCCTATTTTAGCCCTCCGGTAACCTGACACTGTGCTTCCGAAAACGGGGGTCGCAACCCCACTGCTGTCCTCCTCGGAGTCGCCGCCGTACCCGATGGACGTCAAATGTCCAGCGACTCTGAAGGTTGGACGTTTGAACCTAAACGTCTATCTAGTCTGTTCACGAAGACGTGTAGCGGCGGTAAATTATAATAATGGACTAGAACAATCTAAACACTAGTCAGAACCTGTACTATGGAAACCAGACAACTAATACTTATATACTTTTAAGGCACCCATACACTTGGTCGGAATGGAACCCGCGATGTATTGTAGGGGCCAGGGTGTCTAACCGCTAGACCAACAGGCCCGTCAATTACCTGCGCGTGGTGGGCGGGGATGAACAGGGCGTCCTGTCCGTCCACGGTGACGGCCTGGAGGGGGGCGACACCCCCCACGCCGCCCACTAGGCAGCCCCCGTACATGCCGCCCGCTTGCTGCTGCGGAAGAATGCCACACTCAACAACTGAACGTAACATTAATAACAAGCGACCCGCCCCGGCGTCGCACGGGTATACTATATTTATAAACCTTCCTCTTGAATCACTCTATTGCTAAAAACTGCATCAAAATCCGTTGCGTAGTTTAAAAGATCTAAGCGTACAAACAGCGGGAGCTACTTTGTTTTATACTATGTTAAGAAGAGAAGATAAAGATACACCATTGATCCGAACAACAATAATAACCACCATGGAGAAAACTTTCAAAAGGAAACCGATCTAAGGGGCCGGGATAAGTGGTAATCTTACAGCCGAACCTACAAATGGCAATTAAAGTTAATGATCATTAATCCATTTCTTGAAATCCGATATTTTCGATACTTGTAGCCCATTAACACTTAATACTCAGATAGTGAGTAGAGATATCAATTATCTCGTGTTCAATAATCGAAATTAATCATAAATGGCTTCGGCAGTCGAAATAAGTAGATTTCAAAAAGTGACTTAATTAAAATTAAAGTTAATTGTCGTTTGTGAGTGCGGCAGTTAGTCACTAAAACGTCCCCCTTCGGCCTGTGTATTATATATCCATAATCCCAACGTTCGGCAGGAGTTTTCAAGATCGCAGTATAGATGGTAGGTAACTCGACAAACAGAAACCTCTTACAACACACAATGGGAGGAGATAGTTAGGTGCATAATTTTGCCCACCCTTTTTTTTTTGGCAACCAATAGGCAAAATTATGTAAATAGAAAACAAGCAAAAGGTTCGAGTCAGAAAACTGATAATGATTATGTATTATAGAAACCTGTAGTAATTGTGGATGTATCTGCAACAACTGCTGTGGGGAGTTCTGGTAAGTGGCTCCCTCGCCGGACACCACTCCTCCACCGAGCAGTGACTGTAACTGCTGCATGGATATCACCTGTAACAAACTCATTTGTCTTAGCACATTCACATTCATTTAATTCATTCATTCAACTTGTTTATTTGTAGGTATCGGTAGAGTTAGAATAAGCATACGAACTCTCGGGGTGTGGGCAGTTTGAGCGTCCATTGAGTACGGCGGCGACTCCGAGGAGGACGGCGGCGGGGTTGCGACCCCCGTCCCTGTGAGCACCGTGACAGGTTCCCGGGGGGCTACAATGCGCCCCCCGGCGGGGGGCTCAAAGGCAAGGCACCGAGGGGCCCCTGGTGCAGATCCCAACAGCCGCGGGGGTTTTAGTGGGTAAGAATCCCACATACCCCGGTCGAGCCCCACAGCTCCCGGGGATCTTTGGAAGATTTCCCCCCCGGAAAAAAGAAAAAAAAAGAGTATACGAACTCTATACTGGTCAGAGTGCCTAGTAACCACAAAGGTTGGCTAATAATTACCACATTACCTTTTTGTTATCACGGGGGATACCTTCAATGGGCCCGGGACCTGTGGTGGTCGACGGGGGTATGTGGGACCTCGCATCAGCACATGAGAGGGTACACCAGCAGGGCTATTGTGTATCTTTAGCCACCCAAGTGACTATAAAGATTCAGTTGTCCACCGAAATTTGATGTCAACAGAAAGTATGTTAGCATTGTTTATTTATTGGTCACTCATGTTAGGTAATATATGTATGGTATGTGTATGTATTTTATTTAGATAATGTATTTAAATTAATTATTTTGTCAGATATTTATATTTCTTATACACACTATGTCCCATTTCTTTCTACAAACATTCCACTCGCAGGCCTGCTGGAAGAAATTTCTTTAGAAATAAACTGTGCCTTTGTACATTCTTTCCTAAATTTCCGTTTTCCTTTAATGTTATTGTGTGAATAAAAATTATAAAATAAAAGAAATAAATAATACCAAATTAATCATTTGACAGTCATTTGATGGTCACTTTTCTATAGTGATCATCACTTTAGAATTATAAAATAAATAAATAATACCAAATGAATCATTTGACAGTTATTTGATGGTCACTTTGCTATAGTGATCATCACTTTAGAATTATAAAATAAATAAATAATACCAAATGAATCATTTGACAGTTATTTGATGGTCACTTTGCTATAGTGATCATCACTTTAGAATTATAAAATAAATAAATAATACCAAATGAATCATTTGACAGTTATTTGATGGTCACTTTGCTATAGTGATCATCACTTTAGAATTATAAAATAAATAAATAATACCAAATGAATCATTTGACAGTTATTTGATGGTCACTTTGCTATAGTGATCATCACTTTAGAATTATAAAATAAAATAAATAAATAATACCAAATGTATCATTTGACAGTTATTTGATGGTCACTATGCTATAGTGATCATCACTGTAGTTGTCAAACGAGATTCGCAATAGCCCTGCAGGGCTCTCCGGTGGGATCTGCACCAGGACTGCTCCTCAGTACCTTTGAGCCCACGGCCGGGGGGCGCATTATAGCCCCCCGGGATTAGATGGTCTCTTGCTCAAGAGCCGTTGTGACGTCACGCCTCTTTTACCACCTCTTTTAGGCATAGCAATGGAGGTGATTAGCATAAGTAGGTACCATCTTCGTCATCATTACTTCCCACACAGATCTTTACTTTGCCATATGTTAACGGCATACAAAAATTATGTAGATTTGTCATAATTTAAGCAGGAATCACAAGAGTGAGTCAACTTCCTCGTAATTGTTTCAATAATAATAAAATGTTTCTTTTACCTGAGGTTGTTGCACTTGAATCCCATTTGGCACGGAATTCGCCGCGTTAACAATGGCCGCTGATAGCTCATTGCCCTGGAAAGGAACCATTCACATCACATTATTATAACACTTTGAAGTCACCTAGTCAGATTAGTTTTTAACACGCTTTTATTAGCTTGACCTGTATGTATGTATGTAACTATGTATGTATGATGGTAATGAAATCTTGCGATGCAAATTTGACCCACTTCTACACGTCCAAATAATTTGAAATTTTGCACATGTATCAAGGACCGGTGACAATACAATAATATGTTATCATCGAGCTGATCAGATGCTGGGGCTCGAAGGTGGATAAGGGAACCCTTGGATGGTAACTAGTAAACACATCGAGTTTGGGCTCATTTAATTTGTTTTAAAGAGTTCTTTTCACTTTGACCATTAATGAGGACCTGATGATGGAACAGGAAGGTGGGTAACGGAACCCTGGAATGGCTACTAGTAAACTCATCGAGTTTGGGCGCATTTGATTAGCTTTAGAGAGTTCTTTTCACTTTTACCATTAATGAGGACCTGATGATGGTACTGGAAGGTGGGGGACGGAACCCTGGAATGGCTACTAGTAAACACATCGAGTTTGAGCTCATTTGATTTGTTTTAAAGAGTTCTTTTCACTTTACCATGAATGAGGACCTGATCATGGAACTGGAAGGTGGGGGATGGAACCCTGGAATGGCTACTAGTAAACACATCGAGTTTGGGATCATTTGATTTGTTTTAAAGAGTTCTTTTCACTTTAACCATTAATGAGGACCTGATGATGGGACTGGAAGGAGGCGGACGGAACCCTGGAATGGCTACTAGTAAACACATCGAGTTTGAGCTCATTTGATTTGTTTTAAAGAGTTCTTTTCACTTTAACCATTAATGAGGACCTGATGATGGGACTGGAAGGTGGGTAACGGAACCCTGGAATGGCTACTAGTAAACACATCGAGTTTGAGCTCATTTGATTTGTTTTAAAGAGTTATTTTCACTTTAATCATTAATGAGGACCTGATGATGGGACTGGAAGGTGGGTAACGGAACCCTGGAATGGCTACTAGTAAACACATCGAGTTTGAGCTCATTTGATTTGTTTTAAAGAGTTCTTTTCACTTTACCATGAATGAGGACCTGATCATGGAACTGGAAGGTGGGGGATGGAACCCTGGAATGGCTACTAGTAAACACATCGAGTTTGCGATCATTTGATTTGTTTTAAAGAGTTCTTTTCACTTTAACCATTAATGAGGACCTGATGATGGGACTGGAAGGTGGGTAACGGAACCCTGGAATGGCTACTAGTAAACACATCGAGTTTGAGCTCAACAGATTTTTTCAGGGGTAACAACAGATCTTCTCAGAGCTAATCAACAGTTATTTTCAGGGCTAACCAACAGATTTTTTCAGGGGTAACCAACAGTTCTTTTCAGGGCTAACCAACAGTTCTTTTCAGGGCTAAACAACAGTTCTTTTCAGGGCTAAACAACAGTTCTTTTCAGAGCTAGAATATTACACGCATTTTCTTAAACATTTGAAAATGCCTAAGAGAGCCAGGTCTCAACTTTCTAAACATAGTTCTCAAGCACGGGCAGCAAGAATACGTCGTATGGGAGAATCTTCACCTGAACGTTCACAACGCCTTGCTGAACAAAATCAGTGAAACTCTCAGGTACGCGCACGAGAGTCGAGTGTCGAACGTTCGCAACGCCTTGCACAACAAAATATAAGGACCTCTCAGTTGCGCGAAAGAGAGTCGAGTGTCGAGCGTTTGCAGCGACTAAGAGCTCAGGCCTCTGCCTAAGACAGCAGTTGTCCACAAATAGAGTTCGCAATCGAATTTAAGCTAGCAGCAACAGACTGGCTTTCAGATATGATCCGCAGTCATGAATAAGATCTGCTCTAACTGCTCTGCCAAGAAATGGGAGGACGAAACTAATGGCATGTGCTGTGCTTCAGGTAAAGTTTGTCTTCCTAACCTTCAGGAGCCGCCACAACCAATAAAAAATCTTTTAACTAATAACTAGGGACCGGATTTATATGTATTTAAAATTCCAAAATATGTTAAGAAAAATAACAATAAAAACGCTGGCGGAGCTGCGCGGGTCAGCTAGTGCTTAAATATAATGCTTAATGACAAACACGGGGTAGAAAGAAAGAACGAATTCCATAAATTATTTATTACTTTTTAGTGCAGTATAGGTACATTATAAAAGCGTGTATTATTAGTTTTTTAAACTATGAATTTATTTAATACCTTACTACTGACTGCCTCAGCAATCCTAGCACAACCACAACTTGCAATTTGTGTCAGATCGGTGAGGAGTAACATGTAGTTTTCAAGACCGAAATATCATTTTCTAGACATAACGATTATTTTATGTGGACATCATCAGCCAGAACACTTCCACTGTTGAACATAGGCCTTCCCTTCAAGAAAAGGGATTCATGGTTTCCTCTCTTCCTCGGCAAGAAAGAGGGGGCTTAGAAAAGGCGCCAGATCCCTTAGCCACATATCTACCACTGATGATAACATTGCTTTTCTTGAAAACTGGTACACATATTTTTATAGCTAAAAACCCTTCAAGCCCTAGGGCTTTTAGTACACGAAGAAGCCACCAATGACACAGTCTGCACATATCAGTAATTATAGAAACAAGTTTTAAGTGATTATACAAATATAACTGAGACCAGAAGAAGAAGAACGGATGAGGCGCACAGTACTAATTGAAGCAACCTAAACTAATACCAAATCGCCAAATAATAACCAGTGTAAATAAAAAATAATATCGTAATATTTTTTTAGGCGGCCCGCCTGATGGTAAGCAGTCACCGCAGTCTATACCTAGACGCTAGCAACACCAGAAGAATCACTAGTTCATTGCCGACCCTAAATATATTAGATATTAAGTCTCTTGTGTTTCACCAGCTACAGTGCCCTTCACACTGGAACACAGCAATGTTTACACACTGCTGCTTGGCGGCAGAATATCTGACACTGCAGTGGTTATTGGTCTTGAGTGTTGTTGTAGTTACATAGTGGTCATTACTTTTGCGATTTGGTATTTCTTTAGACGGGTTCACTTATACCCTGTTTTTATTTACAAGATCAATAAATACCAGTCAAGTGCGAGTCGGACTCGCGCACCGAGGGTTCCATGGTATGGAACCCTCGGTTCGCGGTCATTGGACGTATTAAAGTAATTTTACTATTCATGTAACACCTCAGGTAGCAAAAAACCAAACCGCAAAACTAAGTTTGTTTGTCGAGGTTTTTTTAGGATTACTAAAAAACTGCACTACTTAGAAAGATATTTTATTTTTCGTGTAAAATATAGATAGACGTGTATTACTCAGAATTATTTCCGATTTTTCCCTCCACAAACTTCGGCGATAAGGGGGGAATGGTATTTTTTTTTTACATTTTTGATTATCAGTCAAAAACTATGTGATATAAACCAAAATAAAAATCTGTATTCAGATGTGCAAATGAAGCCCTTTCCTATGATACCCCACTCAATATAGTAGTCTCACTTTGAAATTTTGATGACCTATTTCGACTCCCATTAAAACAAAACTAGAAGGAAAAATATATTATTTTTACTTGCGAAGAGTTTGGGTAAAAGGAATGTTAACTAGTTAGTCTAAGTTTCAATTCGATAGCTACAGTGGTTCTTGAAATATATTGGTGTGACAGACAGACAGACAAAGTCAGACCATAAGGTTTCCTTTTTTACCTTTTAGGTATGGAACCCTAAATATGGGACAGTAAATGCAGGAGTGATGCCTGACCGTATAATGATGGCAACACTGGTGTTAATACATATATTGTTCCATTTTAAAATTTATAAAGAAAAACAGGAATACTGTGCGCGCCATACAGTATTTTTCTTCGTATCTTTGGTAATCTTTAAGTCAAAGTCTTTGATGATAAATACTTACAGATAACCCTTGAGCTCTCAGCTGTTGCACTACTGCTGAACTAATGACCCTTAGTTGCGGCTGCTGTTGCTGTTGTTGCAAGTACTGTTGCTGTATAGCGGCGATCGTTGCCGCATCGCCCTGCACTTGTTGCTGTATCAGCTGCGCTTGTTGTTGCTGCGCTTGTTGCTGCGCCTGTTGCTGCTGCACCTGTTGCTGTTGTTGCGCTTGCGCTTGTGCTTGAGCTTGTGCTTGCGCTTGTTGTTGTTGTTGTTGTGCCTGTTGTTGCTGGGCCTGTTGCTGTTGTTGAGGACCTTTAACAATTAATATAGATTCTAAAATTTTTGTTATACTTTATTTGTGGCACTTTATAATAGCCATTTTAACGTGTACTGGATTTTTGTTGTTTATTGGAATTTGGCAGTGATACATAAACCTGATAAGCAGGTTTTTTTCTTGTGTTGCTATATAATTTATTTAATTATTATTTCTTATTGGCTGCTTGGTATATTGGTGAACATAATTCCGCTATGTAGCAAACAGTTTACCTAAATTTTATTTATTTCTAGTAAAATAAAAAAGACCAATTAGACACTGGACTGTTATTCACCTGTAACATTCCTTATTAACTCTCTTGAGCCCGCGAAATTCATAGCACACCTTCACAGCAAGGTTTACACAATGCTGCTTGGCGGCCTAATATGACACTGCAGTAGTACCTGTATGGTCACTTCCACAAGAGACCTATTTTTTTGTTCTCGCGGGAGAACCATCAGTTCCCCGAGACCTGTGGACCGGGATATGTCATATCAGCACATGAGAGAGGGAACCTGGGCTATCCATTGGGATCTGCATCAGGTACCCCTCAATGCCTTGCCTTTGAGCCCGCCACTGGGGAGTATTGTAGCCCCCCGTGAACCAGCCTCGGTGTTCAAGGGGCCGTCCCCGTGTCGCAACCCGTCCTCTTCGGACTCGCCGCCGAAATGCACAAGAGACCTACCACCTAGATAGATAGATAGATAATTCTTTATTGTTCCACCATCATTAAAAAAACACAAAAATACAAGAAAAAAAAAATAGTAAAATAGAATGAAACAATGGGCGGCCTTATCACTAAAAGTGATCTCTACCAGGCAACCTTTGGATGGAGAGGAACTATGAACTGCAAGGCGGGGTTGTTTATACAAACCAATTATAAAAGAGAAAAAAAAAAATACATAACTATAAACAATAAAATACGTAACAGCAAAATAATATATATATATAAATACACACATCAAAAGTGTCTAGGGATCAAGCATTTTTAAGCGGATTTCTTGAGATTGAGATGTGGCTTTGTAATAAATTTATGATTTTATAAATTTATATGGATCCTTTTTGGTGCATTTCATAATTTAAATCAGGAACTGTGAATCAAATTCGAGTAAAAGATGAAAATCAGCTGTCAATATTTTCCCTATAAAAACATACAACGCATTGAAGACATTATTAGTGCTACTGTTTCCCTACTACTGATTAAAACCAACGTTATTATGGAGCGGCGACGTCATTTAAGCAGGGAAGAAATGCTCAGAGCCGTGGGAATGATAGAAGCTGGTTCCCGGCAACGTACTGTGGCTTTAGCTCTGAATACAAGTCAGAGTGTTATCAGTCGACTTTGGACACGTTACCGAAGCACTGGTACCGTGGCTGAGCGCCATGGAGGACGGTATCGCTGCACCACACGGAGACAAGACCGATATATTCAAATCTTAACTCGAAGAGCTCCAACAATAACTGCCATGATGTTAGCCGTGAGGCTTCATCACTCTTCAGGGAACTTAATTAGCGACCAAACAGTCAGAAACCGCTTGCATGAAGTGAACCTTCATTCCCGAAGACCGCTACGGGTACCACCTATAGCAATGCACAATCGTAGGATTCGATATCAATGGGCTCTTGAACACAGAAATTGGGCAGAAGAACAATGGCGTTTCGTGTGCTTTTCTGATGAGTCTCGTTTTGGTATGAGACCGGATACAAGACGTATACGACACTGGAGAACCCCTGGACGCCAACAGCGATTAAAATCCTGCCAGGAAGTCCATCCTTATAGTGGTGGACCCATCATGGTATGGGCGGGTATTTGGATCGGCGGAAGAACTGAGTTGATTTGGATCAGAGGCAACCTCAACGCTCAAATTTATGCTGAGACGATTGTATCAGACGTCATCGTTCCTCTACAAGTGCAAATCGGTCCCTTATTTCAGTTAATGCATGATAATGCACGACCGCACACCGCAAGAGTTGTAAGACAGACTCTCGCCGCAGCTAACATCAATGTCCTGCCCTGGCCTGCTCAGTCGCCAGACTTGAACCCGATTGAGCATGCATGGGATATGCTACAGAGAAGAGCTCTGCCGAATATGGAGGGTATCCAGTCGCAAGAAGACCTTTTTTTGTTGTTGCAACGAACATGGGCGGCCATTCCACAGCGTGATTTGGATGAACTCATTTTGAGTATGCCAAACCGATGTTCTTGTGTTGTTAGTGTTCGCGGTAGAAACACGGATTATTAATTGTTTAAGTTACCCAATAAAATTTTAAAGAAAACTGTTATTTCAGTCTTTTTTTCGAACTTTTGTGTTAGTGGTTCAAATGTCAAAAATCCCTTTATTAGGAAAATGGCAAATTTCTTTATTAATGCAAAGGTGACTTGGTTTATCGTTACTGTGACAAACGAAAACACTTTATTTGATGAATCCTTAAAGAAAATTTTAATTAATATCAATCAGGAGAAAAGTTATTGCAAAAATATATGTTGATCCCTAGACACTTTTGATGTGTGTATTAGTATAATACATAAATATTATATTTGATAGAAACAAATATAAATAACCAACAATAATAAATAAATAAATGCAGCCGGCTAATATCAATATAAAATTCATAGGGACAAATAAAATGCTTTCAAACGATCTAGTAAAAGTAGTCTATCTAGTTTTGATCACGTAGTAAAATACTTACTAAAATGTTGCTGTTCCTTATTCTCCTGCTGTTCAGGCCCCATGGTGGCGGCGCCGAGCCGGCTGCACGTCGCCGCCAGAAGCGCAAGCGGCGACTGCGTGCCGCTGCTCTCCTGTGAGCAACCTATACATTATTTATGGTTTCTTTTTTTTTAATATGTTTTTTAAAATTAAGGCTTTTCATGGTGGCCAGACATTATTTTGTAATATAACAGATAGGTATGTATAGACGGTTGGAGAATTAATTTGTTCTAATGTTCATCATCAGCAGCCAAAAGAAGTCCACTGCTGAACAAAGGCCTCCCCCTTAGAAGGGAGGGGTTGCCATAATCCCCACACTTGGCAGGCGGCTTGGAGATTGCAGTATAGGTGGTAGGTAATCCAATATAAGACGCTGCTGACAACAAGAAGACGGGTCTTCTAGTTTTACCACAGTCGCCTCTTACGAACACCCAAGGGGAGGAGAAGGGTGGGTGCTATTTTTATCCGGACACCCCACGTGTGTATCACATGTTCTAATGTTAATACTATTCCTATTTTTTATTTTTGCTTTCAATGTGGAACAATCTTATTTAAGCAAAAAGAAAAAAAAGCCACAACAATTTATTCCAAATAAATATAAGTATCTTTAAGGAGGTATTCTTGTTGAATTATTGAATTTATAAGCAATAAAGCATGAAGGTAATTTGCATAATATTGCATTGCCTGTCACATGCTTGTATAGATTCATTTACATAAAAACATTATTACTATTCAATAGTATTCAATGACAAATGCCTGTACATTTGGTAACATAAAAAGTAATTATAAACGGAAAACCAATATTTACTCATTATAATAATATTATCATTTATAATAATAATATCATTTTATGCTTAAAATTTAAAAACTACATAGGTAGTTTCTGTGCCAATTATAAGTTTCATTATTACATATTTTTTGTACTTAAGAAATAATCAGTTTGTATATCTTTAAAATGTGTTAAAACAAACGGTCACCACGACCACACCACGTTGAATGGTATGAAAACACTAAAACTAATTAATTTGTTCTCTCTGTTGCTACAACTACTCAAATTCAGTTATAGCTATTCAGCAATAATTGAAGAATTTGGAAATGATGCATGGCGGTGCAGGATCACGTATCCAAAACATCAGAGTAGCCTGTGAGGTACTATGTCCAGCTCAGAGAAGACTGCAGTGAAATAAAAGCCATCTAGGTAAGGCAGGTAGCCTGCACTTTACTAAGAACCGGTGTACTTGCAGCCGTGGACACAATTGTCTTGCACCATAATGGCTTGTTTTGTATAATTATCAGTTCAGCAATTTCTCTGTCAATAATAAAATATTGTGCAGTTGTGCTTCAGCACCTGCTACTGCATCTTGGCTACATTTCCTATTATTATGTAGAGGTTCCCATGTTGCATACATTGTATATACCAGCTATAGGAGATAAAATTGTAATCTAAGAAAATTCAAAAAAAGTAGTTTTTTTTTTGTATAGGACAGATGAAATTACTTTTGTGTCAAGCATTTGAAATCTACATAATTATAAGACAGGAGTCAGGACTAGTCCTGTCACAATTCTAGAGTTGTGAGAAAATTCTATAATTCGAGAAGTTATGATAGATCATCATCGTTAAAATAAGTTTGTAACGTAGTAAAGGGCTTTCTTTCCAAAGCAATATCTCGCGCACACAATAGCACTAAAGAGGGGGAATAATAATTGTCACTTGCGTCGCCTCGATGTCGGACCCTTTATCATTCGAGTGAACCCCGGATCCCTCGTTTTATTTGATAGTGAATTCGGCACATTGGAAGTACCTATGGAACAACATAGAACGTGATAGTTTTTTAACTGCTTACCTCATTTAAATCATCCGCCGTAACCATATTTTATTTTATGAATGTTTATCTATAATATCTAGTACTATTCGCTTAATTTATTTGATAATTATAATAAATATTGGCTGACCAGACGAACTACGAAATTTATGTTTACCTATTTTTTGAAATTTTGTTTGACATTTAGCTATTTTTTAAATTGACGTTTTTATTTTCAAATCGATCAGTCGGTACAGCAATAGACAAACCTTTCAACTTAAAATCGTTCTTTCCTTTTGAATGATTTTGAACGAGTCATATTCTATAACCTTTGATAACTAAATTCGTTTCTAGTTCATCAAGGTTAATTAATTTTACGGTTATTATTGTATAGTAGTTTTCTGGTGGCGCGGGAAAAGATGAAAGCCCTAACTTCACAATTCGTGTAAACTTAGAAATTGCAACAGTTCGCTAAGTTTATATCGCAATAGTTGTGAGTCGACACGCCTTTTCCTAACAAGTGCCGGGACGAGTCGTCGCACGCAAGGTCGCCGCCGCCCTTTGATCCACCCACCTCAAATCGCGTGACTGATTTTTATGCAGCTGCTAAATAGGCTATCAAATCCACACATCGAACACGTTAATTTCAAGTAAGTATGTGAAAATGCTTCCTTTTATAAGTTTATTTATTTTTGACTATTGACGTTATAAATATGCATTTGCATGAATTAGCTTACAATTGAGTCACATGGCTGCCGCTATAAACTAATGATGTTGAAATTGGTCTACATTTTAGGATGTTGATAGTGTTATAGGTGGTATCTGTTAAGTTACACTACACTGAAAATAGGAAGGAAGTGGAACTAGACGAGGACACTGAGCTGATATTTCGGCAAGGGAGTTGCTCGCTACACGGTCACAACCTCCTGCGTGTGGCCTGGCGGGCCCCACACGGCCGGGGCCGCACTCGCCCCGCCCTCCCCCTGCACCGACTGACACGAGACCGCTGCCCGCTGGCGTCCGATCTGTTACACAATAACACTGCATCCTTTCACTTTGCACTATTTACCTTGCTAGTTTTGTCCTCGTTTATGTATTCCACCTTCACTTTTGTGGGCTCAGACGACATTATCTACTTCACACTGACAAATAATTAATTTTCTTTGTTCACGTACAGAAGACACCATCCTCACGACCGGCCGCCAAACTGCGGCAAGCGAACTGGCGAAACGCCACGAATACGCTCGGAAATATTCGGAGATCCGCCTCCTATCGCGTTCGGATTTATTTCGTTTGTGTACATTTTTATTGAATATTTGTAATCCTCGATGACTTCGAAGTTGTTATTAGCAACAAGTAGGATATGAAGGGTTGTTATTAATTTTGTTATCGTTTGGCAAGTAAGAATATTTAGGGGAAAGTGTTTATTTCTAGATAGGTCATGCTATCTCCATCTCAGTCTAACGAAGACAGGTCTTGATTATTGGTAGGCAGCAGCTGCGCCTCTCTCCTCCTCCCCGTCGCGGGTGCGGCGCCGCCGCCCGATAATAATAATTGAAAGTAGGAAGGACGTAATAATGGGTGTATAACCTCGCGCCCGCGGCCTCCTTGGGCGGGCAAAAAATGCACACATGTCATGCTGGTCGGCGTGCCAGCGCCCTGCGAGCCTAACAAGACGTGGCCTGTAAACAAATGATAAGCAGAGCAGTTGCATTTATGAGTCTTTGTTCACTTGACTCCATGCAGTTTAATTATAACATGCCTGTGTCTGAGAAACTCTTATCAGCGTTGTATCAGGTTCGTCCATTGTATGGATATTATTTTTATATGAGTACTTGTGGAATTCGAACAAGGTATTGTAATTCCACTATAGTTAGTGAAGACAATTATAAAATGACGTATTCGTAAGCATTTACATTTTTTTATAATATATCTTTAAATAAACTACAGGCATTAACATTAGCTAATAAATAATAGATCCCTGAGGTCTGATTTAAGATGGCAAAATATTAATTGAGTTAGTTACATATATTTTTTATAATGTTCCATATAGATGCCTATACCCAGTTTTTCTTTACAAGTTCACCTAAATTAAATTAGGTAGGCCAGTCATTTAACTTTAAACAAACTAATTATTTAGCTTTCCTACATATTATTTATACATAAATAGTATCTTAGATTGATAACAGGTCGTAAACCTACCCATGTTTATACGAGTAACATCAGTTGCAGTGAATTAATTACAGCCAATGGTCTTTTGAAAATCTTACATCGATAAAAAGACTTGCTTAATTCGAACCCTATTACTCATAAGTATAGACTGGTTTGGAATGAGAGTGAAAGTTAAGCCACGTTTTGTCAAGCGTCAGACTCTACAGCCGCGTTGTCGCTTTGCCCCGAGTCCATTATGCACGAATGAGCAGCCGCTAGCAGCCCCGAGAGAACGTGTGTCCCCGGTTTAATTATCTTTACTACAGCTATGTAAGGTTCGTTCTAATCGCGTACAATTTAAAGTTTCAATTCCTATGCTCTTAAAACCTTGAACATGCATCTCAAAGTACGCAGTTTTCTATTCTAATGACGTTTAATTTTACACCCTATTGGACGGTAATAAAGCTCTCAATAGATTTTCCCGGTTTTTTAAGATAAGTCATTTATTGCTCGGCTTAAATCTATTATGGGTGTACCTCGTTGGCGTGGCACGTCATGCGGTGGCCGAGTGAATGACGTGATGCTGTTTGCGTATAGCTATTTAATTAGTCGATGAACAGTGCTGATGAAATCATCAGTGTTCATTGTTTTCGGTCCATTATTCAGTTTTGCATGGTATTGTCTAAACACACATTTTAATACGGTAACGACAATTATATGTAAGTGCTGACTTAGTGTACCATTTAATTTTATTATTCTTGCATATATTGTACCTACTTATAATTTTTAAAAAGAGCCTGTATAAATAAATTATTATAATAGATAAAAACGAAAACATACTTCTTTTTTACTAGATGGTTAAATTAATTTTTAATAACTTTGCGCGTAAACTTTATACTAAAGACTTCTTTTGATGCCGACCCCATTTGTCTGGTATTTCTAATTATTATTTTAAACATCTAAGAACGAAATTTGTTTTTTAATATGTACTTAAGAAAATAATGTTGGTATATTTATATATGTACATAAATATAAAAACCTTACTTAAACAACTTTATCCTATTTATCTTATTGTAACTATCTAATAATGAAGAGAGCTCTTGAGAAGATAGATGCATGTTCTAAACCTACCAATCCATACTAGGAACGAACTGAAATCAAGCTAGTCGTTGTGTGCTACCCAACTGTCCATATGTAGGTATGAGCGAAGCTATAAGTAAAATTTAGCTTCATTTTAATAGTGGCTAAGTTCAATAGTCTCCAGGCCCTGTTGTTTTCGCAAGCAATAAGCTACCTGATCTTTAGCTTGGTTATATGTAAAGCTCGCAACGGCGATTGTACGGCTGAGTAAGTGGAAAAGGACTCTACGTTTATCATTATTATTTTATACAACAGAACCTCTCATAAGTTAGCAGTATCTCTTAGTAGGTACTTTTTAGAGTGGGTATGCGATGTGGATGTTCCTCAGTACCTTTATGATTTAATTTTGAGATACGGCGCATCATGAAGATATAGGGATGAAGATATTGTAATAAGTTGCGAGTTACGTGTAAGGACTTCTAATCAATAGGTACCTACTACAATTATAATATTGGTTGTTGACATTCCGGAAGCTTAGTCTATTCACATTAGAGCATGCAGGTCCATGTAAAAGATCTAAGAATACAAACTGTAATGTTGCAGGAAGTGCTAAAGACTCATACGCCTCTTAACTTCTATCATGAGGGGTGAGAGGGTTGAAGTACCATTAGGGTCATCGCTATTAAACTACAGTGATAATCATCATCATTATCATCACCAGCCGTAAGACGTCCACTGCTGAACATAGGCCTCCTGCTTCGAACGCCACAATGAACGACAATTGGCTATTTGCATCCACCGCTTACCTGCGACATGCACATTGTCGTCTGTCCTTCTAGTGGGATGCCTACCGACGCTGAGTCTTCCAGTTCATGGTCGTCACTCGAGAACCTTTCTTCCCCTACGATTATCGGTTCTCCGAGCGATGTGGCCTGTCCATTGCCACTTCAACTTGTAGATTTTAAAAGAACCAAGGTCACCAACATAGGTGACCCTGGTTCTTCGGTGAATCTCTTCATTACGGATTCTGTCGTGCAAAGTGCTCCATAGCGCGTTGTGTGACTCTGAGCTTCTCTAAAAGTTAGGGACCACGTCTTAGTACGATATGTAATCAATGGCAACACACAGTGGTAAAACCTTCGTCTACAGGCACTGCGGTATTTCGGACGAGAAAATTTCGCGTAGTTTCCCTAACGCTGCCCATCCGAGTTGGATACTTCGGGCGACCACTTTGTCGAAGTTGGAAGGACCTAATTGGATAGTTTGTCCTAGGTATGTGTAGTGGTCAACAACTTCGAGTGTATCGTTCCCAACTACTACCGGTATGGGTGTAACATGGGCATTAGACATGATCTTCGTCTTGTCCATGTTCATTTTAATACCCACCTGTTTGGGAACGCTACTGAGGTCGCTGAGCATCGTATTGAGGTCATCCAGCGACTCTGCCATAATGACAGTGATAATACTTCAGTTTAATTACAACACAGCAAATAAGGACTAAATATAATATGTAGGTGTATTTATGAAGATTACTTTAAAATGCCAATAAGCCATACCTTGGAATACTAATAATAGATAGGTAATATTTGTTGAGGCATGCCTAGCTAGAGTCTACTATAAATTCAAAGTGTAAGAATTATTCACATCGTCATCAGCTGGAAGACGTCCAATGCTAAACAAAAGTCTCCCCTGAGAACGCCACGATGAATGACAATTAAATATTTGCATCCGCTGGTTGCCTGCAACTCGTAATGTTATCGATGATCAAGCTAAAGGAAGGCCTGTAGCTTTTACTGAATGCATTTGGTTTGTGGTCACCATTTTCGATAATCTTTGCTCCCCATCCCTTATCGGTTCTTCACTGCCTTGCTAACTTGCAAATCCTGATTTATGTTGGTGAATCTGGATCTTTTTACTGATTTTAAATTGGATGGTGAAAAGAGTCTCCTAACATCCAATAGGTACCACACCTCACTGCCACATGACATCACTGGAAATACACACTGGTTGAGAAATACGACAGTATTTCTACTGCTACTGCTTGAATACATTCAAGCAGTAGCAGTTCGCAATTTTGGACGATGAAATATCGTGTATTTTTTCGAACGCTTTTCCGCCTAGTTGAATTCTTTAGGTGACCACTTGTCTAACTTGAAATGAAGTGGATAATCATTTCAAATAAAGGTAAATATAGTGGTGGACAACTTCGATTGCATAATTTCCCACCACTGCCGACATGGGTGCAACAATCTCTCTCTTCCTGGCTCTGCACCTATTCCAAATGGTGGTGAGGTCAGCCTTCCGACCGAAGTGGAGAGAGAAGATAGCTCTTTCCACTTCGGTCTAACCTGTACTTCAATCTGTGATACCTTGCGTTTCCTCATGTCCTTTAGCACTACATGTCTTGGATCTGCCTCTGGATCTTTGACAGACAGATAGTACCTAATTTCTAAAATGATCGGACGGCCTCCCTTTTACATAAATTGACCTCTCTTGCATCTTCTTAGCGATGTCGCAAGCATCAATACCACATTCGCCGCTGGTAAAGCCACACATCTACCTGAGTTATCAACAATGCATATTACAAATTTCGCAAAATCAATTCTGAAGCTACGTAAAGCTATGTACTTTTACAGTTTTGTGTGGAAGACGTAGTAGGTACATACTGTTGAAGCACTGAAACGTCATTCTTTAAGCGAATATTTGATATACCTCAAAGTGAGTGACGGCATACTCACACTAATCTGTTACCCTACCTACAGCTTCATGCTAATCTGTCAAGAATTTCATTTCGCGCTAAGCCTGCAGATTGACAAGTCAAAAATATCTTGATGAAACGAAGGGTGGGGAACCAATCTTAGTTTGACTTGCCTTGAATCGGATTTTAGAGCATAAGCTGAGTTAAGCCTTTACAATAAAAAATAGGCTCTGAGGAGGATGGCGGCGGGGTTGCGACCCCAGTCCCCGTGAGCACTGTGACTGGTTCCCGGGGGGCTACAATGCGCTCCCCGGCGGCGGGCTCAAAGGTAAGGCACTGAGGGGCCCCTGGTGCAGATCCCACTGTAGAGACCAGGTTCCCCTCTCATGTGCCGATGCGACAGACGCGGGGGTTTTAGTGGGTAAGAATCCCACATACCCCAGTCGAGCCCTACAGCTCCCGAGGATCTTTTGAAGATTTCCCCCGCGTCAAAAAAAAATGAAAAGGTTCAGGGCAATCCTTCGGAGTCGCCGGTCGGTCGGGGTGTGGGCTCTAGGACGTCCATTGAGTACGGCGCTGACTCCGAGGAGGGCGGGGTTGCGAGGTTCAGTTCGTATCTAAATTAGCTTAGCATGTAGGCCAACATATCCGCTCAGCTTCATGGTTTTTGTGGACCTCTTGCAGAAGCATTAAATTAAGATGGTTGCTCCTATAGGCAAATGGGTCAAGCAGGGTAATTTAGTGACCAGAAGGCTCATAAGCATACGGAAGCGGAAGTAACGGTGGGCGGGTCGAACCGCCCGCACCACCCGCCTCAGCGCCCAGACACGCCCTAGCTCTCATGAGTCTTGCTGCATCTAATATTGAAATTAGTATACTGATAAAAATACTATCTTGAAGCAATGCCGTAGGTATACCTACAAATCAAGGTATACTGTGGAAGCACTGAGCCACAGAAAAACAAAATGAATGATGTCTGTATGAAAAAAGTATAAATTATAGGTGCTATTCGCTTATTTTCTTTAAAATTTAATACTATACTACTGAATATTAATAGACATACATACAAGTCTCCTCATGAATGATAATTACCTTAGTTAAATAAAATAACGTGGGATCGCTAGCAAACTATATTAAGCATCTAAGTAGTTAATTATTAGTATGTAGTATAAGTCAGTATATACATACTTAATAGGTATACATGAATAGTTAGACATGTATGTTGGAATATCCATCAGATAGTTTCATTGATCAAGTTGAGTTTCATAAGAAACTAAAGAAATGCGTACCAACATATTTGGGTTAGATATCAGCAAAACGATTACTACATCAAACGTACGTAACAACTATATCGTTTTCCCATATGGTATTGAAAGGATGACTTATTGTATCTACCTAATTATTTTTTATTCTCATGATTCTAAATATTTTAAAATTTAAATCTGCATATAAAAATCAACATTTTTGCCCCTACTACCCCTAGTCAAGATGCTTGGTTTTAAAAAATAATTCCTAGGAACGCGGAAGAGTCACGCGCCCACCCACCGACCGCCCGCAACAACAGCCCGCGGGGCGTAACCGCCGCCCTATGCCACGCTCGGTACAAACTTTTTCCCGCCAACTAATTTCCATCTAATAACTCTATCCATATGTACACAATGTTACTTAACCTATAAGAGTACTCGCGAGGTTATATTAGGATCGTCATGAAAATAATTAATTTAGAGATTTGTAAGTATATTTTACCTACTTAATTTAGTTTATCGAAAAATAAGATGCAATAAATATTTGATATGGTCACCAATTTCCAAACGGATATAGAATTGAATGATTAATATTTACTCGTTCATTAGACAATATTTCTCTATGGTTAATTTAAAATCGATCAAATCACTAATAGATAGATATCACAGAATCTCGAGTCAACTCGTGCGCGGGTGCTGCAAGAATCTGTGTATCTAACCTCCTTGGGGTGCTGCTTGGGGAGCACAGATTACATTAATATATATATGTTGGGGAGTGGTCCGACTACTATCCCTTTGGCCTTTTAGTTTGTTGTACTTTAGTCGTATTTTTTTTGTGTCTTATTTGATCTTTTGAACGGCAAGACACACTGGCGCTCTGATCTAATTATAACATGACACTGTTTAAAAAAAAAGTGAAAAAATGACAGCCCGCTGAGTTTCTTGCCGGATCTTCTCAGTTGAGGCCGCGTTGAGATCCGGTGGTAGCTTTCTTTCGTCTTCCCCCCACTCACCCTATATATCTAGGATACATACACTCATATTTTGTTCATTTGTTTAGATGGCCACATAGACTACATACATACGTGTCGAATACATAACCTCCTTTTAACAGTAAGGTGTGAGGGAGGTCCCTGCTGGATTTGAACCCGCCACTTCCGGTTTGCAAAGCAAGCGGTTTCTCGTGGGTTCGGTGGATTTCGCGCTGCGCCGCGCCGCCGCGCCGGCGCCGCTACAGAAAGCACGGATTGGATCGCAAAATAAAATGTATCGCGTAGTGAAAAATAATAATTCTGTGGGAATTCTAAGTACAACCAAAACCAATAAGTATTTTATTAAATCGTAAAGTGGCCATAAATTATGCTCTAAATAGATACTATCACATTTTTTAATTTCTGGGAAAGATTATTTTTTCAATAATTTTGCAACTAGACTACCTATAACGCCCAATGATATTGTTCATAATATCATTAATAACGCCCTATCAGACTTCATAGGGCTTCCGTCCAAGTGTTGATGTGTGAATGTATAGTTAACTTACTAACAGGCCAATTGGCCTGAGATGAGATCGCCTGGGCGGGTGTTCGGCGTTCATCGGCACCCCGGGAGCACAAAATACTGAGAGTACAGAAGGCAAGCTCATGTATGTACCTCGCTTTTCATACCTACGCTCGGCGGTCGCGCTAGTTTATCAACTCTGGCTTATGTGAAAAAACTATCGTGATAGTGGCACTCGTATCTAGATTTTTGATTGATTGTTGAGAATAAAACAGGAAGAACGGAAGACAAGTGTTTGAAGCGGACGGCATTCGCGCTCGCACTAAACCAAGAATAACCAAGAATTCGTGTCCGGTCTATGTTTGCGTTGCTCGAGCGCCCGTTGTATGAAGCTTGCCTTCTGTACTCTCAGTATTTTGTGCCGGGAGCCCCGGGAGCGGTACTTTGATAAATCGATGAGAAATCGAAGGAATTCCAAGTTCGGACGCGTAAGCAAGCGAACTCGCCACTACTCGGGAACGAACCGCGGTTGAGCAGGGCACTTCAGGGCAGTGTGGGTGATTTCGTATTAATTTCATAAGCATGCGAATTCATGATTCTTAGCATGCTAATTGTTATTGCTATGCTATTTGCTAATATCACGATAATGGTTTTTGTGCATATGAACAAAAATCATTATCGTTAAAGAGCGCGTTTACCTTAGGACGTACGTCTCCTATTGTGCATCTATTTTAAGTACATTAGACTAAAGGATGTATAATAATTGCATTATATCGAATATGTGAACTGAACTCTCACTACACTTGCCAAAACGTACTAAACTTTGACACAATACGGCGCACGCCACACACGTGTCACACTAATTATTATTAAAATCACAGCTCACACGCAATAACTCATTCTTCGCACCACCCTGCTAATAATTTAAACAAAAGAGATGTTCCAAAATGTATGGAGCCTGGGCTAGGACTAGGGTTCCCAACCCTCCCGGATTTCCCGGGAGACTCCGGTAATAATGGTTAATCTCCCGAACTCCCGGAGTGCAATCATTTCTCCGGTTTTTCTAAATATTATGTACGCATTGCATTCGTCGCTCGCACGTGTCGCTACCGGTGTAAACCTGTTAGTCTCGCCGTCGAAGTTGTCGATTCCTTGGAGGTCAATTCGGAGGTTTCTCATGCCTCCTCTACACCAGACACTCTACACACAATCACACAATACAGGTATAGTAAGTAGCACCTCGCCCTCTACAGTGGAGGGCGAGTAAAAGAGTCATAGACATACTTTTACTACTTTCTCATAGTGTTCCTACAATCGATTAAGTAATCCAGCACAATGAGGTTGGACTTTTGCGTGCGATGCAGGTCGTTGAAGAAATTCGAGTGGATTTACGCTGGGTTGACTTCTTTACGTAATTGAAAGACGTGTGTTAAAAGTAGAGTTACAAATACTAACAAACTTCGATTTGTCATGAAAACCTTTTATGATTTTGTGGTGAAAAACCGACAAGTGCTCGAATGCAAGGTACATATAAATTTAGAAATTAATAAATGATTGAGATTTTCGTCACAAACCTTCTAACAAACACCCCCCCCCCCCCCCCGCTCCGCTAATCGATTTCATAAAATTCTCCCGAGTTGGTCCTTTCGAGAGTTGGTAACCCTAGCTAGGACTATGTACACTATACTCTAAAATAGGCAAACACATATAAAACAGTTTTTAATTATACATTTACTTTAATTTGGCTTTATTTGCTTGTAAAACTTAAGAATTTTTACTTAAAATTGCAACACATAACAAAAAACTGGCATGGCGGAAAAGTGTCATTGTCATGTGTAACTTTTATTATCAATGGCGTTAAAAGTATTTTTAGTACAGTACTCTTTGTATTTTTGTTTCTGTTTTCTCATACATCATTTTAATAATTAAAATATTAATTATAATCATTTCACTACATAAATACACGCACACAACCAACTGTGACAAGTGTGACAGCCTCAGGAAAGTTGGTCTGAGGTGACAGCAGCAGTAGCTATTGACCATCTATTGACAGCTGGCAGGCTGAACGTTTAATTTGACGTCAGTGAGACGCCATCTTAGGACGCCATGTTGAATATAGATATAAAAATGATAATTATAATTAAAATTACAACAATAATAGTAATTTAAACGAAATATTTATATTTTTCCCGGATTCTATGGATTTTTCTCGATTTTTTGAGGTGGTGTACACATTCCTAGCCCATTTTGCAACAACTCCTTTAACAATCACAAACATTCAATCAATATAAGACCCTAAATACAGGCATATAGGCAGGAGGTAGATGAGACAGATAGATTTAATTTAGTATTCCCGTGGTTGTGAATGCGACGGAAAGCGCGCGTTGCCGCGTTGCCGCCGCTGCGTGATAGATAGTTTCGCATTTCATAGAAATTCGCAACTACATTTAATTTGTGAAATGCTAATTAAGCATTAGCATGATAACAATGAATGCGAATGCTAATTAATCCATCACTAGTGGGTGGGGCCGCTCATGTGTTGCCAGATGTAATTGGTAAATATCTGAAGAATGAAAGTACCTACTTATACCAAAAACATCAGGAGATCAGAAAGATCAATCAACATTTGACACTGTAACTACTGGTAACTACCCATAGATAATACACTATATACTGTAACTACCACTGTTTTACTGACGACACGGTGTAATATTCAGTAATTAAGAAGTAATTAAGTAGTAGTAAATAAGATATACTTATAGCAAACGAATCTAAAAAACATCTACAAACAAAAGTAACAACAGCAAAGTGCCAACATGCAAATGAAGAGTAAAAACTGAATGTTCAAAGCGATATTATTACCTACTTATTACATTAACATGATGGTTAAAAAAGCTTTTTGATTAGGTAAAAAAATAGTTCTAGGAGCAAATAAGAATTCATTTCGAAATTGAATTTAATTAATCAGGAGATTTACCCCAACATAAAAGTAGACAAATTCAAAAAATAAGTAGAAAACAAAATCACATGAAAGTTCATAATAAATTCAGTAAGTATATCTCTTAAAAAATGTTGTATACTTGTATACTTGGCAACACCCATCATACATCAGCGCGCAGCCGCGCGCGTTTTATGCTTTTTAAATTTTTCGCGCCATTTTCGTATTGATTCTAATAATAATATGCTGGAGTCTGGGATTCGAATAAACATTGTAAATCATAATAGTATTAAGATGTGGGTGTTATGGAACTACACTGCGTAGTCGCCCGCCGCGGGTGCAGGTAACCTACCTTACTTTACTTAGCACGATGTGCAAATATTGACATGATCTGACAGAATATAGCACCCCTAATCACGGATTTATATTTACTTCGTAAAAACTGGATAGATCACTTAAATATATTAATATCACTAATTTAAACTTTATTCTACATTGTTAAGGTTTGTTTTTCGTTGACACAAGTCGAAGTAGAAAAACGAGCCGAGTGAGATAGCTCAAAAGTAGATGTGTGTCCTTGTCTGCCCCCTTGTCAAGTAAGTTGCCAACGCCAAATATTATTATTTTTAGTAGTGTTCGGTAGATTTCTTAAAAGTTGATTACATCTGCTTATAAGTTTTTCGTGAAATAAAATATCGAAATATAATACATCTGGGACGATGAAATGTAATATCATAAATTAGCACACGAACAACATGCAATACTTTTATTAACATTAATATTAGTAACAATTATCATTATGAAGGTAGCAGCACTGAGCTGTTGTGTGATGTCGTAGTAAGTAGCCGGTGTCGCGGTGTACTGTTAGAGTAGGGTGACCATTGTTATGTTTGGCGTCGCGTCGGTCGTCTCGGATGATGGTTTCCAAACGTTGGTTAACTAAACCTGAATACAGATATCCGGAAGAAAACGGTAGCTAGGTATTACCACAAATTGAAATAATTTATTGTCTTAATTGTGGTAAGTACAGATCTTAAATCCCAATATTAAAATAAGTAAAATAAGAATTTAAATAAATTGATTGCAACAAATTTTCAAAATTAATAATTGCTTAATACATAGTAATTTCATGACTTACCATTAAATTCCATCCAATCATACAATACAAATAATAATTATAATTAGTATTATGTCACCATAATTACGATCTGAACGCAAAAATATTCACATGCGGTCGCCTCGCAACATTCAGATTGACGGAGGTCACGCAGGAGCACCGATGTGGCACCGCGCGTTGTGAACCGATCCACCGCCAAAAGACCTTAGAAGTGAGAAAAAGAATCCTTCCACATAGTAATGCGTGGACACCCTATTAGACAGAGATACACTACTACTTACTTTCGGACATCTCATTCGGCTCGTGATCTTTAGTAGACTGCGCTGTCCAGTTCTAATACAGGTTCGTGCCCCTAATACGTCTGTGCAGAATATGAATGATTACAATATGATAAGTATGAGTCTGACGTCACTATGACTTATAGTTTGGACATAGTATCAGGGGTGCTTTTACCAGGGCCGTAGCTACCGCCGCCGTATCAATTATACGGGGCCCCCGGACTACAGAGGCGCTATTTACCCTATATTTGCAAAGAGGATGTAATAGATTGGGCCTCTGAACATTTTTTTTATAGAGGGCACGTCTAATAAACCAAGCTACAGTAGTCAACGGATCTATGTGTGTCTATTTTTGTGTTGACAACTCACGACGATTGTTGCGCAATGATTCGCAAAACCCAACTTCAGACATACAAAGATCCGATGTGATTGCTGTACGCCACTTTACCTTTAGTACAGGGTGTGTGGCGCACCCGAGCGCAGGGTCTTAGTGAGCGCCACTAAGCGGGGTGTTCACTAAGACCTCCATTCTCCATTTTGATCCAGCTGATATTGCTATAATGCGCCCCACGGCGGTGAGCTCAAAGGCAAGGCACTGAGGGATTCCTGGTGTAGATCCCACCGGAGACCCCGGGAGCACCGGACAGCACATGAGAGGGGCATGTGCCGATGCGACAGCCGCGGGAGTTTTAGTGGGTAAGAATCCTACATCGTCATCATCACCAGCCGGAAGACGTCCACTGCTGAACAAAGGCCTCGCCCTTAGACCGCCACAATGAACGACAATTTGCTATTTGCATCCACCGGTTGCCTGCGACGCCCACCTAGTGGGAGGCCTGCCTACGCTGCGTCTTCCGGTTCGTGGTCGCCACTCGAGAACCTTCCTTCCCCAACGGTTATCGGTTCTTCGAGCGATGTGGCCTGCCCACTGCCACTTCAACTCGCATATTCTACGAGCTATGTCGGTGACCTTGGTTCTTCGGCGAATCTCCTCATTCCGGATTCTGTCGCGCAAAGAAACTCCGAGCATAGCTCTCTCCATAGCTCGTTGTGTGACTCTGGCCTTTTGGAGAAGTCCAAAAGGCCAGCTGTTAAAGACCACGTCTCAGTACCATATGTCATCACTGGCAACACACACTGGTTAAAAACCTTTGTCTTCAGGCACTGCGGAATTTCTGATGAGAAGATGTCACGTAGTTTCCCGAACGCTGCCCATCCGAGTTGGATTCTTCGGGCGACCTCTTTGTCGAAGTTGGACCGACCTAACTGGATAGTTTGTCCTAGGTATACGTAGTGGTCAACAACTTCGACTGTATCGTTCCCAACAACTACCGGTACGGGTGCAACATGGACATTAGACATGATATGATGACATTAGAATCCTACATACCCCAGTCGAACCCCATAGCTACCCGGTACCTTTTGAAGGTTTCCCACGCGAAAAAAACTTGTGCAAGGGTCCGTCCAGCTAGGTACTACAGCTGCAGTGTCAGATATTCTACTCCACAGTCAGATATTCTACCCGCAGACTACGATGAGATATTCTACCACCTAGCAGTAGTGTAAAAACATTGCCATGCATGTTCCGATGAAGGGTACCAACTGTAGCTGGTGAAATTACTGAATAGGGGAGGGAGGGGGAATGGCGTTCACTTAAGGAAAATACACTGTATTTTTCAAAATATTGATTTTACTTCAAAATTTTAAAACATTACATGTTCTTTACCTATTCAGGAATCAAAATTTTAACACCAAACGTATTCATCCTTGACTTATAAGTAGTGGGAAGCAGTTAAAAAAAAAACAGGTTGAGCGCCTTTGCCCCTGACTTTGGGTAATGCCGCTCATGCTAAGGGGCAATTACGATCATCACATATGTTTTTTTTTAAATATCTAGTATGATCCATTTAAATTACAGTGCTAAGCGTGAAATCAACCCTAAACCATTCATAAACATCTTTCTAGTGTAGGATAGGCTACTCCCAGAAGACTTAATCTACGTCTAGTAAGAGCATCGCAGCCACACAGTATAGACCAAATGGAAAATTAGATCAGCACTGCCGTATACGGAGAAACACACTGTACGGTCACATGCCGCGAGCTGACTGCCCGTACGCGTCGCTGCCTGTTAAAAGTCCTCAAGCCCCGCACTTTAAGCGCCGCGGCGTTTTCCTATCTTCCATTTTGACACGGTTACAGAGGTGAGCGCCATTGCCCAGTGATCGCTATTCCCCCTGCTTACCCTACAAGTCATTTAAGAACTACCTAATGTCTCGGGTGACGAAAGGTACCAAACCCGCTAATCGGCGCCGCTGCCGACTATATCCCCGACCCCGACTCTGGTCCCTCAGATCATCGAACTGCCGTACATCGCCGCCGTCCGCGGCATGTACTGCTCGACCCACCCGACCCAATGTCCGTCCTCCTGGACCATGACACTGACACAACACCAACACCGACAACGACGTCACGAGTCGTAAACACATCAACACACAGACACCGGTCTCGCCGGCGAGGCCGAAGGGCGCATGCGACCTCGACATGCATCCCCTCGCTGAGTTTCTTGCCGGTTCTTCTCAGCGGGGGCGCGTTGTGAACCGGTGGTAAACTCATTTTCTCTAAGCGGCAGCCCAAGCCGAGGCCGTGCCTCCCTGAGGTGCCCTTGTGATAGTCGCTACCCAAACCCTTCTGGCTGGAGCGCTTTAAGCGCTCGCCCTCTTGTCCGGTGAAGCTGTAATGGCCATCTGCGGCCAACAGTACTACTCCTACAAAAAAAAAAAAAGGGTGACGAAAGGCAGGTGGAATGCAGCTTTTTATACGTAGACGTGTCGCGTACTATCAGGCGACGTAAGGCTAAGAGTGCTATAAGCGCTCGCCTCCTATTGTCTGGTGAAGCTGTAATAGCCATCTGCGGCCAACAGCGTATATCAGTCCAAAAAAAAAAAAAAACTATCAGCCGAACGTCTTGCTTGTCTCGTCACTAGGTTGAATAAAATAGGTACATCAGTGACAAGATCAGTGATCACTGGTGCGGTTTGATGGTTAACTAACTCGATGAAACTGTCAGTTTTCTCTATTCATTTAACACCCCTAGTGGTAAGTGGTAAAAAAATAGGAAATTATCTGGTATAAATTGACAGATTGATTTGATCGAGCTCATAAACTATCTAAACCCGTACTATACATACCCCCAGGTCATGTTTTGCTATAGGCTTAGCACGGTTGATGCAGAAGACTGCATTATGTGGCTGCGTTCTACATCAAAGTGTACTTCCCAGCTTGACGCAATTATTGTATGTTCGTGCTCGCTGTACCTGCTAGTCGTTTTTCTCCGCCAAAATTATGTAATGCACCAGATTATAAATAGCGAGCTCGCGGCTTACGGCGAATACGGCGGCCTATACACGCTAGCAGATTGATTAGATAGATTCCGCACTTGATTCCGCCCGCGGAGGCAAGATATTCAACCTCCCACACTACATCTAAGTTGGTTGATCCAGCTGATATTGTTTAAAGGTAAACTATTCGCTGTTCTTACTTAATATTTTTTTAACTTTTATGTATCCTTTATTAGCTAAGATACTCTTAACTTTTGTATTGTTTTGTATATTGTAAACAATGCAGTTTGGAATACTTGATAAATAACTAAAAACAAATAATATAGTTCAAAACCAATTTATTGCATAATAAACACTCAAGAACTGCAAAATACACTGTAAATTGTATATTTCATAGTCTGAGAACAAACATTTCTTGTAGATAGAATTTTACCACCGGAGATTCAAAATTGCAAAATACGATTGGAAATCTAACAGATTTGCGTATAGGTATTAAAAGATGGAAACGTTCGAAACGTACTACGCTGTCAAACGAATAGTTATTATGATAGCAGCTAATAATACTCGGAATTAGCCTATATTTTGTGCTATGCAATATTAAAGTTGACCTTATTTCGACTAGTTCTAATTAACTAAAATTGTACTATGCGTCATACACAAAATTGCTTGATCGTTATTCTGTAAATTGTAAAAATACATCGTATCTCAATAACATAACATTTCACAAATAAATAAATCGTCTTATAAATAAAAACAATCACATTATTTTCACATAACAAGTATGTAGTAACTCATATAATTATAAATTATGAAACAGGGTACTAAGTATCTAATACTTGCCAGATATAGTAGAACAATGAAATCTCTATACTTATATGTATATACATTTAAGCAATAAATTAATTAATATACTGTCTTATGATAAGAACATATTAGATGATTTATAAAAAGGGCTATTTATGTTCTAGATTTCAAAAATAATACTAGCGCGCAATATTTTGTGGGATCGACTTTCAAAGTACCATCTGAAACAAAAAATAAGTTTAATGCAACATAACTCTTGGAGGTGTGAAATTCACTCAGAGATAATGGATTTATTTCATAAGAAATGCAGCTGTGAATCGCAAGGCGCTTAAAACCGAACGCCTGATTTATATTTTTGACGTGCCGTTGATATATTGGTCAATACCTAGACACCCTGGCCAATACCTAATAGAGCGAGTTAAATGTAATGTATGCAAATGTGTACAAATCTCCCCACGGGTCCGGGTAAGAATAGCACTCTCTTATCTCCTCCCGTTGTGTTTCCATAAGAGGAGACCAAGGGAAATCAAGAAGACGGGCAGCAGCGTATACTGCGATCTCCAAGACGTCTGCCAAGCGTGGGGATTATGGAACCCCCTCCTTCTAAGGGGGAGGCCTTTGTGCAGCAGTGGACGTCTTTCGACTGCTGATTCTTATAGAAGGTACAGACTGTCTAGTTTGAGATCAGGGGGTCTTAATGTCCCACGATATTAAAATATTTATAAGATGTAATACCATGTTTTGGCGTCTACAAGCCGCCACCGCTCCTCTCGACGGTGATTTGCTTCTTTATGTTCTCCTTCTCCTGATGCTCTTCCTCCATTTCCGCCATGCGCGCGAACCTGGAGTACGCCACGTGACCGGACTTGATCGCTGACATCATCTGTCCATAGAAGTCGTTGAATACATTTTGTGAAACAAATTATTCTGGTTAGTGGATAAATTATGTATGAAATGCGTCGGAGACTTTGAGGAGGACGGCACAGTGGCGTAGCTTGCCTTAAACGGGCCCTGTATAAAAAAAAATGTTGAGGGGGGCCAAATGAAAGGTAAACGGGGCCTCTATAACTCGGGGCCCCGTATAATTGATACGGCTGATACGCCCCTGGGCAGCGAGCTTGCGACACCCGTCCTCATAAGCACTGTGACAGGTTCCCGGCTATAATTCGGCCCCTAGCGGTGGATTCAAAGGCTAGCTGATGAGCACCTGGTGCAGACCCCACCCGATGGCAGCTGGCGCAGATCCCACCCAGTAACCCATGCCCCTCTGTACTGTGCTGAGGAGACGCGGTAAGAATCCCACATTTACCGTCTCGAATACACATTATATTTTAACGTCCGTGTGTGACGGCTATGCTACTACAGCATTACTTCAAGTTAAGATTGACTTCTAAAAAAATAGTGATCGTTATTTCTACCACTTTCATATTTATATCTACCATACCCAGTACATAAAAAATACATAAACCACACCCGTAACATTTAATCAAAAGAAAAAAGCACTACGAAATACATATTAAAAGCGTATGAATAGATACATAGAAAAAATTCTGAAACATATCATAAATTTACAGTCATTATTGCAATAAGCGACACATCTCGAAATGTCGTAAAGTAAACTTCAGAAGGTAAACATGCAGCACAAGCACTAAAGCAGTTGGTAAGCATACAAAAAGAAAATCCTTTTAATAGTTACTCAATACTCAAATAAAGAACATACAGTATGTAGAATGTAAGGAAATCTATTTCATTTGAAAAATATTTAATTTAGAAAATCTATTTATCTAGAAAATAACTTGCAGGTTATTTTTATGACATGAATCGTTAGCTCATCCATAGGTATATAAAAAATGTGCAATCAATCAGTATAGACCTGCAAATACTCGTCGAGTTCGACTTGTCCATTCATGTTAGTGTCGATCTCTCTCAGTATTTCGTGCAACTGTTCACCGGTCACGTCCTCGCCGTAGTTCTGTGGACACCAACCAACCCCAACATAAACGATAGCACATGGACATGGCACATTAAATTAGTAGGAACAAAATTGTAAAGATTTTCTGACATTAAGAAAAAAAAACTTTACAATTTGTTAGCGCAGTTATTTCAAAATTATGGCTCAATTAATCTTCGAAGTTACTACTCTTAATTTTAATCATAAATTTAGTAGATATGCCTGCTTTCGAAGATTTATTAAGAACATAATTTTAAAATGTAATCCTTTTAGGTACTATAAGAATTTTAAGACATAGACAAACAAATAGCCCATAGTCCAGTAGAATCTCCGATGCCGACAATGTTTCTACCTGTAGGTAGTCCTGTATTTCCATGTGGCCGTGGTACGTAAGGTCAATCTCTGATAATATGGCCCTCAACTCAGCATCAGTTGGTTTCAGACCCATACTCTAAAATCGGCATAATTAAAATATCTATAAAAGTAATAAACTTACAGAGATATTTACAAAAAATATTTAATGATATCTTTGGTGCAAAAGACCATCCATTTAGCTATCACTGCAGTGTCAGATATTGTAACCGCAAAACAGCAGTGTGAAGAAAAATAATATTTTTACTTAATCAAATATTCAGGTAAGTACTTAAGTACTTATCCAAATCTGTTACGCAATTGTGATGACAATTTTAGTTAGTAAATACTTCACAAAAAGACTTAAATAAATGGATTATAATGATTTAAATAAGGGTTACAGTAACATTCTACATATTTTCTTTTATTGGTTATACACATGAAATCGACTACCAGTAGGTAATATTGTCGATTAAGCATTTGAACTAATTTGAAGAACTGGATTTAAAATTTGAGGTTTTCTCCTGCTCATATCTGTATGAAAAATTAATACCTATGCCTAATTATCTGTATTCGTTAGTATACGAACCGTAAATTTCATCACGAATACAATTTATCAGATCGATACCCAGTGCCGGATTAGCCATATAGCAGGAGCCAGCAAATACTACGGGCCCCGCACGTATGTGTGTAGGCCAAGGAATTTGCATAAGTTTTACATCAAATCTATAAACTTTAATACTTAGTACAAGTCAAGAGTCTTGCGGTACATGATTTGCTACGGGCCCCGCGCTGCCTTAATCCGGCCCTGTCGATACCAATATTTAGTAAATCCAACATAATTCGTACCTTAAGACTCCTTCTAATGTCGTTGATAGAGACGAAGCCCTTCCTATCTTTGTCGATGATCTGGAATCGCTTGATGTATGTCTGTATCTCCTGCTTGCTAAGGTTGATGGGGATCTTATCGCGGCTCGCGCGGTTCACCATCTGGCCCATCTCGTTGGCTAAGAACTCACCGGCTACTTTGATTTGTCTCTGAAATTTCGAAATATAACCTAAAATTATTGTGGCCTGACTGATATGGTCACGCTGCGGTAGATCAGACGCCTGGCAACTACGCTAGAGACATATTGCTTTTTTTTACTCCCTATAAGCCAGTGCTTGACTGCAGTCCCACCTGATAGAAAGCGGCGACGCAATCTAGGATGGTAAAGCACACTGGCTTATTAAAAGCCTATTCACTCTAGCTTTGAAGACACCCATATTATAATCGGGCGGAAAAACTGACGCAGGCAAACTGTTCCAGTCCTTAGCTGTGCTTATTATGAATGACGATGCAAATCGCTTAGTTCGGACTGAAGGCACGTTTACCACATAAGGTGTGTGCGTGCCGTGTGTATCGTTGTCCGATGATGGAAGGGGGATGGTGGAATCAAGTCATGTAATACCTGCGCACACTCTCCAAAATGCATCCTGTAGAATACCGAGAGGCTGGCTACTCTGCGCCTGTGCTCCAGGCTTTGTAAATTGGTCTCTACTAACCCAGAGTTACCAATAAGCCTCTTAGCGCGCCTCTCCACTAAGTCCAAAGCTGAAAGATGGCATTTCGCAGCACCAGCCCATATGTGACTACAGTACTCCACACACGATCGGACTTGCGCTTTATATAACATCAAAAGCTGCTCCGGTGTGAAGTACCGATGGACCTTTGCAAGGACACCTAGCTTCCTTGCAGCTACCTTGGCCTTGGACTCAATGAACCGCCCAAAGTTAAGGTTTGAGGAAATTTCAACTCCCAACAACTAAAGGCGGTTGGTGTATTCCAAGGATACATTCTGAAAAGTAGGAGCCGAGGTGAAAATACTCCGTTTGGCGGTGAAAAGACACGCTTGTGTTTTAGCGGCGTTGAATCGCACAAGGTTGGCATCACCCCATTCGGAGACCGCCTGAAGTGTGCGATTAGCGCGCTCTACCATCGCTACTCTTTCGGACTGGATCACATCCTTACTGGCCCGAGCACTCGGCATGTAGCTCTCCACAACAGTGCTGTCATCTGCATACCCATAGATACAGGGCATTAACAGGTCATTGATATGCAGCAAGAAGAGGGTTGCGTGCGAAGAGAACGGACCCCTGAGGAACTCCGGCATTAGTCGTCATCGACTCCGATGAGCAACCGTCGACAACAACTCGGAGAGACCGATCACTCAGGAAGTCCTTTATCCAGCCGATCAGACCAGGGGATATGCCGTATGCTGGAAGCTTGCTCAAAAGGCTAGCGTGCCAAACCCTATCGAAGGCCTTCGAGACGTCCAGGGAAACGGCGAGCGATTCCCCATTCTTCTCGAGGGCCTCGCCCCATAAATGGGTGGCATACACTAGAAGGTCCCTAGTCGACCGATTTCGGCGAAACCCGTACCTACTGCCGGTCGTTGAGGAGATCATTCTGTTCTAGGTATGCCATGAGACGGGAGTTCAATATACGCTCCATAATCTTACAGAGTATGGAGGTTATTGAAATCGGCCGATAGTTCGATGGATCAGCACGGCTGCCCTTTTTGGGCACGGGTTGCACATTAGCAAGCTTCCAGGATTTAGGCACGATTCCAGTTCTAAATGAGAGGCGGTATAATCGTGTCAATACCGGAGCCAACTCGGGTGCACATGCCTTTAGTAAAATCGCAGGAATACCGTCTGGTCCACTAGCTTTATTCACATCTAGACGACACAGTGCTCTCATTACCTCCTTATTTGTAATGCGGACTTCGGTCATCGATGACCCGCAATGAGGCAGCTGTGGTGGAACAGCACTGCCAGTGTCTAGACGTGAATTGTGGGCAAAGAGAGAATATACCTGCTTTCTCCCCTGCCGTGTGAGCCAGAGTCTCATCTGGTTTTACCAGCGGAGGCAGTGAAGGCCGACAGAAGTTTTATAATTGTTTCCGTGCATTGCGAGAGTGCACCTGTGTTTGAAACCGTTCGATTCTCTTTGACTTTACTTCCAGTCAGTTGGAACAAAAAGGTAGTTGGAACAATTTTTCAGTGCCCATCTGATGAATGAATAGGTATATGTAACAAGGTAAATGTTTGTTCGGATAATATTCTGTAACAAATGTTTGGGGGTACTTTACAGGGTTAACGAAACTGTAGGAAAGGTAAGCCGCTAACCTGCTTCTCCTGGTCGGACCAGTTCAGCTCCTCGGCCATGATGTCAACGACGGCGGGCAGCGCCTCGGCCGCGGCCTGCACGTTGAGGAAGGCGAGGCGCAGGCGGCGCGCCACCATGTCTACTGCAGTGCATGCATACTCGCGTACGCCGTACCTGCCGTCAACAAAACATTAGGTATTGAACGATGTTTCTCTTAACACCGGGCGGGGGTACCTGTTTGGTCTTGAAAGGCTATGGCATCTTTATCGGATTACAGAAAAAGCACACAAGCCACAAGAACATGAAAACCAAGTGGGGCAAGGCAAGGCGATCTGTAGGTATTCGTGTCCAGCTTTAGCGGTTGGCGCTCCAAAGCGCTTAAGAGAGATGACGTTAGTTATCGCTTTGGAGTGGGCTTAAACGGTCAAACAGTCGATCTATTTGCTCAATATTCTCTTCTTTCCTATGATAGAAGGGGAAGGTCAAGTCATGGAATTTCTGCGCACGCTCTCCAAAATGTATCCTTAAGAAAACAGTAAAGCTTGCTTGCTTGAAAATTTCAACTCCTAACAACTGAAGGCCGTTAGTATATTCCAAGGATGCGTTCTCAAAAGAAGGAGCCAAGGTGACGCTTCTTTAAGCGGTAGATAGTCACGCTCGTGTTTTGGCGGCATTAAATCTCACAAGATAGACTTCCTGAAGAGTGAGACTTGCACGCTCTGCCATGACCTCCTTTTCAAACTGATTGACATCCTAACTGGCCCGAACACTCGGCAGATATCTTTCCGCAACAGTGCTGTCATCTGCGCTGACAGCACTGTAGCACAAGCAGGTCGTAACAGGGAGGGAGTTGCCCTCTTGCCCGTTGGACAGAATGGGCCCCTGACGGACTCCGGCATTAGTTGTCATCGGTTCCGATGAGCAACCATCGACGATTCAGAGAGACTTCACTCAGGAATACCTTCATCCAGCCGATCCAATCAAGGAATATTCTGTACGCTGGGACCTTGCTACTAAAACCAGCGTGCCAGACCTATCAAAGGCCTTCGAGACTACTAGGAAAACAACAAGCGTTTGCTCATTTTCCTCGAGGACCTAGGCTCGCCTCGTAAGTTAGAGGCGCGGTCGCTAAGGATCATTCTGCTCTAAGTAGGCTATAGCCTACTGCACGCCAAGTCAGTGGCGTGCAGTCCATACAGGCAAAAAGACTTTGCCTACCATCATAATACAGTAAATAATCTAAGAAATTTGCTTGTTTGCCTACCCTGTCATACAAGTGTATGCACGCCAATCACCAATGCTATAAGGCTCGTGTCCAATATACGCTCTACAATCTTACAGAGCAAGGTGATTGAAATCGGCCGATAGTTGGCTGGATCGGCATTAGCAAGCTTTATTTATACTACTAAGTTAACAAACCAACATGCTGCATTCTGAGCTTACAGGATTTAGGCACTATTCCTAAATGAGAAGCGGTAAAATCGTGTTAGTACTGAAGACAACTCGGGTCGGTTATTATTGACAAAAACTCATTATAGTAAAGAATAAATAATAAATTAATTAATTAAATAAAGACATTGAAATCAAACTACTTTTACGGATTATATCGCGGTTTATTTAGATACTAGCTGACCCGTGCAGCTCCGCCCGCGCTTTTATTACATTTTGCTCCCCTTTTCTCCCTCCTCTCTAGATTTATCTCTCTCCATATCTCTCTCTCTTATAAAAAAAATCTAATTATATGTCTAATATATCTCTTCCTCTCCTCTCTTTCCCCCTCCCGCTTCGGTTTCCGTCACACTCCCCCTCTTCCTCTCCCTGTTATCCCCTCTCTGAATCCTCTCCCCCTCTCTCTTCTACGAACTTGCTCCTTCTCACTCCCCCCTTACTCCACCTAACTCCCCTCCTCCTCACCCCATCACCCCCTCCTCGAATCCCCTCTCCCTCTTTCTCCTCTCTTGCACCCTCCTCTCGTTCTATATATCCTCATCAATCATGGTATCAGAGGCATTAAATATACTTTATGACCTATTCTCAGACCTCCCCGATATGCACACAAAATTTCATACATATCGGTTCACCCATCTATTTAATGACCTTTCCTTATATTGCTTAACCTTAACCTAGTGGCATGAAATATACTTTACGGCCTATTCTCAGACCTACCCAATATGCACACAAAATTTCATACAAATCGGTTCACCCATCTATTTAATGACCTTGCCTAACGTTGCTTAACCTTAACCTACCGGGATAAAAAGTATCCTATGTCCGTTTCCTGGTTCTAAGCTACCTCCCCACCAATTTTCAGCCGAATCGGTTAGGCCGTTCTTGAGTTATAAATAGTGTAACTAACACGACTTTCTTTGATATAATTTACAGATTAAAGTTCTATAATGATTGTATGTTCAATTTCACCGATAGATGGCGCTGTTCATAATGTAAATCACGCTAACATCGTAAATTACTGTCTAATGATATTCGATAATGAAAGTTCTAAGTTTTTCGCATCTTTTATTGTTGCGACTGTAATACAATACCTATACACGACCTGGACTTGGGGAGTTTCATTAAAATTTCATGAAATGAGCCCTGACCTTGAAGCGTTTTTTGGGAGCGCTGTTCATTGTGTGTAGTGTGAATTGTAGTTGTACATTTTATTGCGTTAGATCATTTCGAGTCATTTTAGGTCTTTTACCTAAGTAAAAATTTAGCAATTTCGTATTCTCAATTTCTACCTACCTATACAAATGTAGCCTTGGTGGTGCAGCGGACCTAACCGCTGGCTTATAAATGAAATGGTATTTTTCCCTTGCCTATTTCTTTCCTAATCTAGTTTGGACTCGCTCGGGATTTACAGATTTTAACTTTTCAAAGATTGCTATCAGCAAAGTACTTAGAACAATACAGAAATCTAATGAAAATGTCCTGGGTGTACCGGACCGGCTTACCCCTTACAAAAATTGACCCTTCGCCAATGCCATATCTTATGCAAACTAAATGTCTGCTCAGTCCCTATTGTATATAGCGTAATAATACATATATTAATGATTAACTGATCAGTCTATAATTACCCTATTCACATACAAAGGAAATTACGTGGTAATAAGTGCAAGTAATGTTTCACTGCTTAGCCCCTATGAAACATAGCGTGATGCTTTATATACCAACTTATACCTTGACTTCTACACAACACATCAGTGAAAGTCCTATCAAAATCCATCCACGGGTTTTCAAATGATACCTGGACGAACAGAACGACAGACAGACAGACAGACAGACAGACAATAATTCCAAAAAAAATTGTTTTGGCTTCTATGTCGATGTCGTGGTCGATAGTATAGTACCCCCACATAGAAATTTTGGAAAAATCTTCAATGTACAGAAAAAGTGCTCTTTGAGTTTTATTATAGTATAGATTACTATCCCGACGTTTCGAATGCTTTGCAGCACCCATGGTCACGGGAGGACTGAGATGTTGAACGTCCATAAGTCACAATTATGTGTACCCTCAGATCTTCTTAGTTATTATTGTTGGTCCGATCTACGCTACTACGGTGGGTGCGATCCTGAACCACCATTATATTAGATTTGATAATCCTCAAATCCGCGCAAAAGAACACCGATTCCTACCTAGGATGATTCGTGAGGCTATTGAAATCAAAAAACATCCTAATTTCAATAGAGAAGATGGTTGGGTGTTACTACCGGCTTGGGATCTGTGATAAATATAATTAAATCTAATATCAAGCAAATCACTGCACGGCCTCAAGATACTGTAAGCTCTTACTGCGTAGATCGGAGCAACAATAATAACTAAGAAGATCTGAGGGTACACCGGCATAAGGACGTTCAACATCTCAGTCCTCCCGTGACCATGGGTGCTGCAAAGCATTCGAAACGTCGGGATCAGTAATATCTAAATAAACCGCGATATAATCCGTGAAAGTGGTTTGATTTCAATGTGTAATATGCGCGTAAGTAAAAGATAACATTAATGAAGACATTTAATTTATAGACAATAAAGACATCTGGTTGGCTCCTTACCTTAGTAGAGGTAGGTCATCATCATCATTAATCATTAGCAGCTGAAATACTGCTGAACAAAATAACTCCCCTTTAGAAGGGAGAGGTTGCCATAATCCTCACGCTTGACAGGCGTCTTGGGGATCGCAGTATAGGTGGTAGGTAGGTAATAGGTAGGTAGAGGTAGGAATATTATTATGTTCCTTTACCTGATCTCAGCATCAATGTACGGGAACTCTGGATGAATTTTCTTGCCAATGATCGGCCACCGCTTGCCGGTCATGGTGGCCATCTTTGCGACCGCGAAAGCTCTGTCGCCGTACGACTTGGCTAAATGTTGAGCTACCTATAAGGTTTAAAGAAATATGCACTTCATTAATTCGTAATCTGAATTTGTAAACTAAGTTAAAATATTCAAATGGGTATCGTTCGTGGCATACCTATTAACGGTTAACGATATTGGGACCAAATTGGGACACAGTTTTGTGTTGATTGATTGTCACCTTCATTGTATATGGCTGGGAAACCGCTCGCTTTGCAAACTGGAGGTCGCGGATTCGAATCTCGCTGGGAGCAACAACTTTGTGTAGATTTTCCTTACAGGTTAGGACAGCGCAGGCCGAATACCTAATTGTCTGTAAAGTAAGATGATCCATGCGTCGGATGGGCATGTAAAAAGTCGGTCCTGCACATGATCTTTCCCCAGTCGTGTCGGTTTTCCGTCCCATCGTTTGTGAGAGGTAAAGGGAAGAGAGAGTGTGTCTTGTCAAGCACTTGTGCACTATAATATCTCCCGCGTAGATAGCTGATCTTGCGAAAGATTGGCCGCTGTGGTCGTGTCGGCCAGGAGGACATTATTATTATTATATGGCTTTATTTTTTATCATACATTCCAAACACAATGTGATTTTTGTTACTATTACAATAATTGATACTTACATATTAACATGTTTGGATATTTATCCATGATAATACCTAACTATAGTTACAATTAAACCATGTGAGTAAGTATGTCTATTATTTTGTTACGATTCTTAGTATATTTTTTTCATAGCTTATTTCACTCACCTCCATTTCCAAGCCAAAATCTTGCACTAATCTGATATACATGGTAGGGGTCCATCCATGCGCGCCCTCTATTAAGAAACCATCCGTCTGACATTCCTTGAACAACGGCTTCAGGTTAGCGCCTGAAATTTGAAAATCTTATTTTAATTCCGCGATAGATATTACTGCAAATTAATGATTCAGTCTTCTTGCAACTCTACTCTTGTAGTAGTACCTCTACCTCCATCTTATCTCGTTGTATACCTCTTGGTATGAAAACGATTTCCTTCAAATATGCTTAACGCATTTTTATTATTGTCGGTATTTTTTTAAGTCAGTTTAAGTTAAAAGTTTATGTGTGTGTCCTTATAATCTGTTACTATAACTAACAAAAAAAAATATGTTTTTTCTTACTCTCAATAGCAGCGTCGATGGTTTCAGCAGCCATGGATCTATAGGTAGTCCACTTGCCGCCGGCGATAGTGACAAGTCCAGAGGGCGACACATGCACTATGTGGTTGCGGGCTAGGGACTGTGTGTCCGGCTTGTTGGGGTCCGAAACTAGAGGTCGGATGCCCGACCACGCGGACAAGACGTCACCACGACGAACTGTACAAAAAAAAATACATTGATGTGCAGCAAAAGAGACCAATACTTTTTTTTTTGCCTTTAAATGGCTGAACTTTTAAAGCTTCTTTGGGGCCGGTGTTCATATACAGGACTGCACAGACAAGGATATTTTATTGTGAAGTTATTTTGATAAGGTACTCTCACGGTCACAAGCGGTGTACCTTTAGGATGATAATCGCTTGCACGAGCCGGCCCAAAATACGTGCGGACTTAGAGGAGATACCACTTGGTACTTTCTCTGAGCGTGCCGTCCATAAGCGCACAAAATATAGAGAGTAGTAAGCGCACGTAACGTCATTTAAGCGATTTTGATTGAAAACTGGTACATCGTTCGTGTCCGCGATAGTACCAAATAAGTACATTACATTAATTATTTTATGTAAAAAATCGTTCCTTATTTCAGATAGTGCCTGCCATCTTTAGAGTCGTGTATGTTATACCCTTATGCTAGTAATCTTTGCCATTTTAAAAAAACGGTCTATTAACTGCAGGCAGTCCAGAATCTCTCTCGAGTTAGCAGAAAGGTAATAAAAGTTGCAATACCGACCTTCAACATCCGGGTTAAGGTAATTCTTAACCTCAGTGAGGATGAAGAGGATCTCGTCTTCGGTAGGCTTTGGGCTGTGCGTGATCTGACACGGCATGTCGGTGGTACCGGCAATAGTGCCCTTCAGCCACGGCAGGAAGAATATCACGCGTCCGTCCGACGTCGCCGGGTCTAGTAGACCCATGTGCTCTGGGCTGCAATCACCAACGATTATATCTCAGGTGGGATTTTGCAACTGGATACATTCTTAACTGTACTAATTCTTATCTGGACACATTCTCAACAGCAATCATGCTTAACCGGACATATTCCTATCTGGACACATTCTTAACTGGAAACATTCTCAACCTGACACCTTCTTACCTGGCTGGATACATTATTCACTGGACACACTTTCAACTGAAATCATTCTCAACAGGACACATTTATTATCGGGAAATATTCTTAACTGGACACATTTATAATTCGGAAATATTCTCAATGGGATGCATTCTCAACTACTTAGTATATCATTCTCAACCGAGCATATTCTAATGTACAGCACATTCCCAACTGGATACATTTTTATCTGGATGGAACGGGACATATTCTAATCTGGGCACACTCCACTTTAGGGCTCCCACACATAACTGCGATGCGATGCGATGCGGCGAGAAACAAATGAATTTTCGATACAAGTTCCCTGCAACTTGTATCCCACACATACCTGCGATGCGATGCGATGCGGCGAGAAAGAAATGAATTTTCGATACAAGTTCCCTGCAACTTGTATCCCACACATAACTGCGATGCGATGCGATGTGGCGAGAAACAAACGAATTTTCGATACAAGTTGCAGGGAACTTGTGTCGAAAGCCCTAAAGTGGAGTGTGCCCAGTTTAGAATATGTCCCGTTCCATCGCATCGCATCGCAGTTATGTGTGGGAGCCCTAACTCGAGTTAATATATTTGAAGATTGAAAAAGTTTCAAAATTTTTAAAGACGATCTGACGAGACGGCTTTTGCATCCGAGCCCCATCGAATGTTCTATAACAATATGATCACCCTGCACGAACAGCCTTCACTTCTTTCTCGTAATATTTTTTTACCTGTAATATCCTGGCAACACGATGTGCACTCCAGACGAGGGGCAGCAGATGTCCTTGATAGTAGAGTCGTCCATTTTCCTAATGCTGTCCGTGAACGGGCCTGTCGCATTAATTATACTCTTTGCTTTTATGTCCCACTCTTTTCCTGTGAGCTCGTCCTGAAAAATACTGAAGGCTTTACATGGATAAAATCAACATCTTCACCACATACACATGGATTTATCTGATTTCATACCAATGACTCAATGAGCTCAATTCTTGGCTTAGAACACATTTCTCTCATTCGGGAATCTTGTGTTGTCGTTCCAGTTAACCTTAGCCGGTCCTACACTTAACTTGCCTTTTTTTTCATTTCCACTTAAGAACTTATGTGCTAACAAAGATATTCAGTGCGCAATGATTTAGCATAACTTACTTTTTTCTACCCAGTAGGTAGGTATCGATAAACAGGACATTATTACTACCCAGATACATATCCTGAGGAACTTAAGAATCCTCTCTGTCTATATTCGATATTATTGTAATTAACATTAGTTATTATAAGCCCTACTATTAAGTAGGGCTTATAATAAGAGGCGTAAGGTTTATAATGAGAGAGATGTTGCACGCACCCTCAGCCTCGCTCCGCTAAGCTTGCCGGCGGTCTTGTGCAGCTTAGTGACGCTAACGTGATTAGCGATGGTAGCACCATGACGCGCCGCCGTTAACGCTATCGCCAGATTCATACGAGCGTCGTCTTGTTGACCTGCAAATGATACATTTTATAAAACTCATGTCAACATGTGGCTTTGACGGGTGGATCATGCCCAAAAAATATTGGGTGCTTCCCACCCAGGATTCGGGACAAGCCCATTAGACACTGATCGTTACTCCAATAGATGCGCTTCGATCATGTAAAGATAATATTCTATCGTCTAAGTAGATACGCTACACAAATATATTATGTGTGCATGCAATGAACATGTCTGTTTGAGAGCTGTAATGCAATAATCTGTCAACCGTATCTCTATATTATAAGGAGATTGAGACCTTCATCATCATCATCATTATCAGCCTATATCAGTCCACAGCTGGACATAGGCCTCCCCAATACACGCCATTGAGCCCGGTCTTCGGCTCTCCTCATCCAGTTACTACCAACTGCTTTGCGTATATCGTCACTCCACCTGGTCATAGGGCGTCCTACGCTACGTTTTCCAGTTCGCGGTCTCCACTCCCGAACCAGTCTTCCCCAACGATCATCGGTTTTGCGGCAGATATGACCAGCCCACTGCCACTTCAGCTCGCTAATCTGTTGAGCTGTGTCAGTAACTTTTGTTCTGTAAGGGGGTGTAAGGGGCATATATTTCATCTTAGTGGTCCTTTTTTTTTTTGACGCGGGGTAAATCTTCTAAAGATGCCCGGGAGCTGTGGGGCTCGACCGGGGTATGTGGGATTCTTACCCACTAAAACCCCAGGGCTCTCCGGTGGGATCTGCACCAGGGGCCTCTCAGTGCCTTGCCTTTGAGCCCGCCGCCGGGGGGCGCATTGTAGCCCCCCGGGAACCAGTCACGGTGCTCACGGGGACGGGGGTCGCAACCCCGCCGCCGTCCTCCCCGGAGTCGCAGCCGTACTCAATGGACGCTCAAAGGTCCCACACCCCGAGCGTCCAGCGACTCCGAAGGATCTTAGTGGTCCTAGCCAACCTCACCTGTTCGTGGTACATCCTGCTGATCAACGAACGAGTCTCTGGCGCCCGACCAATGGCGGTATAACCATTCAAATGGCGTAGCTAAATGTCGAAGGCTGGTAACGGGCGGCAGCGTTACCGGTGCGAGAAGCTACGTTCTGCGATCGCCAACCCGCATGCCCAGCGTGCCGATTATAGGCATAACCATACCACCATAGTTATAGGCATAACCGTACCATTAAGGAATGGTACGCAAGAAAATTGAGACCGTATACTGTTGAAATACAGATCAAGTCCGTTTAAAAAGGTAGACCGCTGCCCCTGATACTACTCAATATGTAAGAGAGAACCTAAGACAGCTACAATATTACGAATTGCTACAAAACCGCTACAGCATGGGTTTTTTTAAAAAGGGAGTTAACAAATTTTTACGGGGTCGGCAACGCGCTTTTGATCCTACTGGTGTTGCTAGCGTCCATAGGCTGCGGTAACTGCTTCCCATCAGGCGGGCCGCATGCCTGTTTGCCACCTTGGTGGTATAAAAAAAATAAAAAAACAGTGGATTTTTAACCTACTCTTAAAATAACTCACCGTCGTAATACACAATGCCACCGCACAAATTGTCCGACTTCAGCATGGGGAACAGTTCGAGTGTGTTCTTTTTGGACAAATAGTAGGAGCTCTTTACGTTACGGTCGCCGGCGACGAGATCGTACATCTTTATTCCGAACCAGTAGTAAGGGACCTGCCACCATCTGGAAATAAGATCATCACACAAATTATAAATAAACTATTTAAAAAAAAAAAAACCGACTTCAAAGTAAATTATCTAAAAAGCATAAAATAACGAAAATATACTGAAGTCGGTGCTAGCACATCATGTTAACTAACACTAGCACCAGCTGACACCGACTTCAATATATTTTCGTTATTTTATGCTTTTTAGATAATTTACTTTGAAGTCGGTTTTTTTTTTAAATAGTTTATTTAACACTTTTTAGTGACTTATTTTACCAAAATAGGTATCAGCACTATCACGCAACTCGAACGTCTACGTTACAGTAACTTACTGAAAACATAAAAAGTTTATATCTCTTAAACTACTGGACCGATTTTGATGAAACTTGTGCTCTACCCTCTCTAAGTTGAAAAATACTCTAACTATTGCAAAAAGAATTTTCAAAATCGGACTTGTAGTTTCTGAGAAATCCGTGGACAAACCTACATACATACATACATACATACTTAATTACTTACATACATACATACATACATACACTCATAAAATTTGGTAAATTTGTTTAGAAGCCCACATAGACTAACATATATTAATATTACGCATTTTTATCAATATTACATACATACGCGTCGAATAGAGAACCTTCTTTTTGAAGCCGGTTAAAAACAGATTTTACAAACTATAATAATTAAACAAGAAGAACGGGGTCTGCATGTTTGGTTATGAAATCAATACACCTGCACACAGGCAGCTGCGTTTAATTTCCGGTCGACAGCCGAGGCTACCCCGTGACCCCATGGGGTGTCCGGGTAAGAATAGCCTCCAATCTCTTCCCGTTGGGGTCGTAGAAGGCGACTAACGGAAGAATATATAATGGACAGCAGCGTCTTTTTTGTGATATCCAACTACACGTAACTGAGATCCCAAAGACGCCTGCCACGCGTGGGGATTATGGCAACCGCTAAAGGGGGAGGCCTATGTTCAGCTGTGAAAGTCTTGCGGCTGATAATGAGCCCGGTTATTTTACCAGGAACACAGCAATGTGGTAACACATTTCTGCTTGGCTGCAGAATATTTGACACTTTGGTTGTAGGTACGTATATTACCTGGATGGTCCCTGGGTTAAGTGCCATCGAGTATACGTTATAAAATCTTTAAGAACAGTTTAGTAAAGGCATGTTATCATTATACATTGCCGTTTTTTATGTGCTCTGGAATGATTTGCATCCGCTAGGATAACTAAAAGAATCTAAAATTACAACTAAGTAGGTATATTATTAGTAGAGCAAGTCACTTTGCGGCGATAAGAAAATGATTTGATAAAATTCCAGGAATGTAAAAAGGGCCTTTCCATTGTGTTTTTACTACCCATTGACTTACGGCCGGTCCCAATACTCTACCGCGGATAGCAATCTCAGGTAAAAAGAATCAATATGACACGACATTAATGTTCTTATCTCTAGTAAGCTTCAAGGTATCGAAGCTAGATCAATAGTAAGGAAAGATAGTTATATCTTTGTTTATTGAAACGGAGATATTTGTCATAAAGCTATCGATGGTAACTGTTTTAACTGATAGTAAGAGATAGATAGGATATTGAGACCTGCAGTTAGTAAGTTAATGTTATTATTTATTATACAGACCGCGGCTGAACTCTTTCGGTCTTTCCCGAAATTTATGATATCCAATATCCAACTATACGTAACTGAGATCCCAAGACGCCTGCCAAGTGTGGGGGGGATTATGACAACCGCTGAATGGGGAGGCCTATGTTCAGCAGACCGAGACTAAAGCCATTTCTCTGCGTCGAACCATAAAAAAAAATAGAAAATTTCGTAACTTACTTGTAAACTGGCAACAGTATAGGCAGCGGTCTCGTCAAATGCGGAGCCACTTCGAGCATGTTGGCTCTCTCGTGCAAGGCTTCCTTCACCATCTTGTACTGATCGTAGTCCAGCTGTAAGATGGCCTTCTGGAGGTAGCGGACTCCGCCATGGATCAGTTTGGTGCTTCTACTTGAGGTGCCGCTGGCGAAGTCATCCGCTTCCACTAGGGCTGTGCGGAGTCCTGGAGGAACGGAGTCAAACTGTTGAGTCGCATGCGATAGGGTGTGGTGTGAAAATTGGTATCTGAACAAGAATATTTTATCTACGGCCATTGATGATCGCAATGTAAATTCATTTATTTTGTGGCACGTTAGCATCTATACTCTACAATGTTGTACAGGGGATTGCTCCAATATTAGTAGGTTTCTTTTGTTTTTGGCATATAGAAAGAACTCTAGGTCTGCCGACTCGAGCAAGTGAAATCACGGGAGATAATAAGGTTTTGCTCGGGAGCTGGGTGTGTGTCGCAACACTAGGTAAAGGTTCACAACTTGTGACATTTACATACGGAATTTTCGAACAGGTGAAACCTAAATACAGGTAGCCTGAGCTGTAATCCAAGGATAGATACTACAAATCGAGTCACGAATAACGGCAATCGTCTTACACGTGCTTTATGCGACCTTGAGAACACAGAATGTCCGACGAGTAGTGTTTTGAGGATCTTCACCAACAGACCGTAACGAACGCGTCAAGCGTCTGAGTATTTCGAATTATTTATAGTTTAAGTTAGCTCTGCTAGGGATGAGACTCTCGAACAACTTGCATTAAGGCTTTTCTTACCTCTAGTGGTGGCATCCAGGGCACATCCCGCGCCGGTGGCGCCGCCACCAATAATGAGGACATCGTATATGTGGCCCGCCTGCAGACTGGCGACCTGTTCCGTTCTGGTAGGCAACGGCCTCTTCTTACGTTCTGTCTTCGCTGCCACGGTAGATGGTTTGTACCATTGCTGTTAGAAAAAGTAATGTATACTAAGTACTTTTCTGGCGTAAAGGGCTGGAGTAAGGGTCTTCTTATGACGGGATGTAATTTGCAAACTTTGGTTTGGTTGATTCTAAAGTCTGACTTGGTTTGTTGAAAATTAGATAAGTATACATAGATATGTCACAGTTGCTGTAGCTATAGAAATTAGGGGGCTCGACTTACGAGCGGGGCAGTGCAATACAAGTGTTAACTTGCGTTGCTGCACTGATCAGACAGTCACATGTTATACCACCAAGGTGGCAAGCAAGCATGCGGCCCGCCTGATGATAAGCAGTCACCTCAACCTTTAGTTAGACGCTTTAGACACCAGTAGAATCACTAGCGCGTTGCCGACCCTTAAGGCAGAATAGGTTTTGCTCCCCGCGGGATTCAAACCTGCGACCTCCATTTAGCAAAGCAAGCGGTTTCCTACTGCGTTCGTGGCTACGTGATTAGGTAATAAGTTACGTAGCCCGTTATCGTATCGAGCACACACGGGCGCCCCCTAGCTGATAATCGCGGGTTTCCTCTCGACCGTACCACGGGTGAGTCTCGATCGTACATGGATATAATATCGTACCACGGGTGAGTCGTCCGCGGAGAGTGCCCACACTGCCGCCACTGCGCCTGCGACGCCCGCCGCGCTGCCAACCAATAATCTTCTACGGGACATGGCTATCTGAAAAGAAATAGCTACTTACAAGAGAAGCAGTGGCATATCTATTGTAGATACCTCTGATAGATCGTGTATCTTTGTGGATCATTGAAGTATTATGTACCCACTTACGTTAGGATATTACATCAATGGAGCGGATTCTGTGTGTCCTTACTAAATGCACCCCGAGGCGGGCGACGGTGCAATACTATGGCGGTTATGAACGGTGTACCTACCGGTTTTCAATCAAAATGGTTTGAACGACGTTACGTGCCCCACCCGCTTGTATTGGGCCGTCTTGAACAAGGGATTATCATCCTATAGGTGGGCCACCGTTAGTGCCCTTGTACCTACACCTAGGACCGACGATTCATGCGCTGTCACTATGAAACAAATTTACTCATCGCGTCACCCTTTAAATGTTTCTATCCCGCACATTTTCGAACTGCAAAGGCCTCAGATTATACTTGTATGGAAGAAGCGCAAACAATCAAAAGAGCGGAAGGCATGAGCGCTCTCTAATAGCTGTGTATTTTGTTATATGATGTACCTAAAATTTTTAGTATGTACAGTCCCAATACCACAATACAAAGAATACCTTCTGTATTATTACTGAAGCATAGGATTTTTACCTTTGCTGTAGTTCGTAAACCTAATGATACCCTTGTGACGGAACCTTGTCGTATTACGTTTAACGTTATTAAGTTTTCAAAGCATATTTTAAACAAAATTGACAGTTCGTGTACGTATCGCTTGTTACGCGACACGGTTGTAACGTATTCGGCTCGGTGCCAAGAACTGCGCAAGACACGAGGAACGGTACTGACTACTTAGCAGACAGACCAAAACACGTCAAAATACATGGGGAGATCCTCTTCAAAACGATTTTCCTTTGACCTTGTTAATAAACTATGTAGCTAGTTCTATGATGTATGGACAGCTATCACCTCAGTCTGCCCGTGACCATGAATGCTGTAAAGTGTTGTAAACGTCGGGACAGTAAAATCAAAAATAAACCGCGATATAGTCCGTAAACTTCTTATTATTTTTTTCCGTGAGAATCTTTTACATACTTAGTATTAGAGAATCTTAGACTATAGAATATGATTGAAGTAGAAAACTTAAAAAAAAAGATGGATGATAACGGTAAAGTCGTTCTCAAGTTATGGCGTGACCAAAGGAAAATAGATACATTTTTATAAATATAGATAAGTACCAATTTTACCCCAGTTATAAACTGAGTTAGTAGAATCACCCCAAGGGCATTGCTCCCGCATCCCCTAGATGCCTTTGTTAGGTACGTGGAAATAGCGTTTCTGGAATTCCGCTGCGCTCAAAGGGATGTGCCTGCCTAGTAGGTAACTTATATAAATGAACTTGGTAGGAATACGGAATACCTATTTGATTTATGCGAGTCGGCATCAATCGATTTGGCTTTTATTTAATATCTGAAATGAGATTGAAAAATACAAAGTAGGTCGATAATTACCTACTGGTATTTTTTTATGGTGTACCTAAATACTTATGCAGTGTATACAGGTAAGTAACTAGAAAACTTACTTTATTTAACATAGGTAAGTACTTACCTAATGTTAACGTTAAAACAAAACATGCGTATAAGGCCACATCTATGTAGTCTTTAGACAGCAACAGCAATAAAGAGAATAATTTACTACTTTACAGTTATCGATTTCGAATATTATGTTTAAATATTATATCATCAATCAATGTGTTTACATCAATATCATTGGTTTACATCAAATATGTTGTTACGACTACTTACGACTAAAGACTTATAAAACTGTATCCGTCAAAATGCTCTCGCATTGTTTTAGCCATCGATATATTATTTGTTTTAGCAGTTCAATTCGACAGGAATTAAACTCCACTTATCAATTACATCATTCTGATATCGATGCACGATGTCATTCTGTAATGAATCATTACACTTTTATCTGTGCGTGACTGTGAATCAACAATTTTTATATCTTTTACGTATTAACGATTCATAAACTTGCGATAGGTATTTATCGGTAAATAATTACAACAATGGAATGATTATTTCACTATACATTTAGTAAAGTCCATTATCATCGTTATTTTTTGTAAATAATCAAAGCTTAGGTAACAGCTGCGGGTGGGGGCGCTAGACCACAGAGTACTATGAATATCGGGTAGACGTTTGAGGTGCAAGCCCTTGATGGTCCATTGATTGATTTAGTAGGGCGGCGACTCCGAGGAGGACGGGACGGCAGCGGGGTTGCGACACTCGTCCCCGTGAGCACCGGGACAGGTGACAGGTTTCCAGAGGCCAAAGAGCTGTAATGCGCCCTCCGGCGGCGGGCACTGAGGGGTAACTAACCATGGTTATGGGGAGAGTATTTCTTTCTGGGACGAATCTACTGATAAAATTTAATGGTTTTTTTATTTTATCAGTAAACGGGATGGTAAACAAAAGAGTAGTCGTGGGTTCGATTCCCACCAAGTTGTCTGGGTGTTTTATCTATTTAATTACGTATTTACAAAAAATAAGTATTAGTATCAGTTGTCTGGTTTCCATAGAACAGGCTCTGCCTAGTTTGGGATTGATACTGACTGATAGGGCAATCTACACACGGTCATCCGGACCGTGTGTAGATTGCCCTAGAACATTATATTATAATTATTTTATCACTGGCAACACACACTGTTTGAGAAGATACTTCGGAATTTTAGACGAGAAAATGACGCGTAGTTTTTTTTTACCCACTTGATGGAAAGCGGCGACGCAATCTAGGATGGTAATGCACACTGGCTTATAAAAAGCTTCTCTCTAGCTTTGAAAACACCCAGATTATAATCGGGCGGAAAAACTGACGCAGGCAAACTGTTCCAGTCCTTAGCTGTCCTTATTATGAATGACAATACAAATCGCTTAGTTCGGACTGAAGGCACGTTTACCACATAAGGGTGTGTGCGCACCGTGCGTCTCGTCCGATGATGGAAGGGGGATGGTGGAATCAAGTCATGTAATTCCTGCGCACACTCTCCAAAATGCATCCTGTAGAATACCGAGAGGCTGGCTACTCTGCGCCTGTGCTCCAGGCTTTGTAAATTGGTCTCTACTAACCCACAGTTACCAATAAGCCTCTTAGCGCGCCTCGCCACTGAGTCCAAAGCTGAAAGATGGCATTTCGCAGCACCAGCCCATAGTGACTACAGTACTCCACACACGATCGGACTTGCGCTTTATAACGGGTGTAAGGGACATCGTACCGAAAAAAAATTTATAAGCTGTCAAATAATGTCTGTAACAACATTACAGAAACCATTTATATGGAAAATAACAAATGACTGCTTTATTAATTTTCGAACATGTAATGTAATGAATATATGCGGAATAATATTTATTTCTCAAATAACATTGCTAAATTTCTAAAATAATAATAGATAATTGCCTATTAATTAATTGCCTATGTACTGTTTTAGTGCATAAAGAATAAATAAATAAATCTATACTATAATAAAACTCAAAGAGCACTTTTTCTGTACATTGAATATTTTTCCAAAATTTCTATGTGGGGATACTATACTATCGACATAGAGGCCAAAACAATTTTTTTTGGAATTATTGTCTGTCTGTCTGTCGTTCTGTTTGTCCAGGTATCATTTGAAAACCCGTGGATGGATTTTGATAGGAGTTTCACTGATGTGTTGTGTAGAAGTCTAGGTATAAATTGGTATATAAAACATCACGCTATGTTTCATAGGGGCTAAGCAGTGGAACATTACTTGCACATATTACCACGTAATTTCCTTTGTATGTGAATAGGGTAATTATAGACTGATCAGTTAATCATTAAGATATGTATTATTACGCTATATACAATAGGGACTGAGCAGACATTTAGTTAGTTTGCATAAGATATGGCAGTGGCGAAGGGTCAATTTTTGTAAGGGGTAAGCCGGTCCGGTACACCCAGGAAATTTTCATTAGATTTCTGTATTGTTCTAAGTACTTTGCTGATAGCAATATGACACTATATCTTTGATTGAAAAGTTAAAATCTGTAAAATCTGTCGTTCATGAAATTTTAATGAAACTCCCCAAGTCCAGGTAGTGTATAGGTATTGTATCACGTCGCAACAATAAAAGATGCGAAATACTAAGAACTTTTATTATCGAATATCATTAGACAGTAATTTACGATGTTAGCGTGATTTACATTATCAACAGCGCCATCTATCGGTGAAATTGAACATACAATCACTATAGAACTTTAATCAAGCTAAATATAAGAAAGTCGTGTTAGTTACACTATTTATAACTCAAGAACTTACGTTAGGATATTACATCAATGGAGCGGATTCTGTGTGTCCTTACTAAATGCACCCCGAGGCGGGCGACGATGCAATACTATGGCGGTTATGAACGGTGTACCTACCGGTTTTCAATCAAAATGGTTTGAACGACGTTACGTGCCCCACCCGCTTGTATTGGGCCGGCTTGAACAAGGGATTATCATCCTATAGGTGGGCCACCGTTAGTGCCCTTGTACCTACACCTAGGACCGACGATTCATGCGCTGTCACTATGAAACAAATTTACTCATCGCGTCACCCTTTAAATGTTTCTATCCCGCACATTTTCGAACTGCAAAGGCCTCAGATTATACTTGTATGGAAGAAGCGCAAACAATCAAAAGAGCGGAAGGCATGAGCGCTCTCTAATAGCTGTGTATTTTGTTATATGATGTACCTAAAATTTTTAGTATGTACAGTCCCAATACCACAATACAAAGAATACCTTCTGTATTATTACTGAAGCATAGGATTTTTACCTTTGCTGTAGTTCGTAAACCTAATGATACCCTTGTGACGGAACCTTGTCGTATTACGTTTAACGTTATTAAGTTTTCAAAGCATATTTTAAACAAAATTGACAGTTCGTGTACGTATCGCTTGTTACGCGACACGGTTGTAACGTATTCGGCTCGGTGCCAAGAACTGCGCAAGACACGAGGAACGGTACTGACTACTTAGCAGACAGACCAAAACACGTCAAAATACATGGGGAGATCCTCTTCAAAACGATTTTCCTTTTACCTTGTTAATAAACTATGTAGCTAGTTCTATGATGTATGGACAGCTATCACCTCAGTCTGCCCGTGACCATGAATGCTGTAAAGTGTTGTAAACGTCGGGACAGTAAAATCAAAAATAAACCGCGATATAGTCCGTAAACTTCTTATTATTTTTTTCCGTGAGAATCTTTTACATACTTAGTATTAGAGAATCTTAGACTATAGAATATGATTGAAGTAGAAAACTTAAAAAAAAAGATGGATGATAACGGTAAAGTCGTTCTCAAGTTATGGCGTGACCAAAGGAAAATAGATACATTTTTATAAATATAGATAAGTACCAATTTTACCCCAGTTATAAACTGAGTTAGTAGAATCACCCCAAGGGCATTGCTCCCGCATCCCCTAGATGCCTTTGTTAGGTACGTGGAAATAGCGTTTCTGGAATTCCGCTGCGCTCAAAGGGATGTGCCTGCCTAGTAGGTAACTTATATAAATGAACTTGGTAGGAATACGGAATACCTATTTGATTTATGCGAGTCGGCATCAATCGATTTGGCTTTTATTTAATATCTGAAATGAGATTGAAAAATACAAAGTAGGTCGATAATTACCTACTGGTATTTTTTTATGGTGTACCTAAATACTTATGCAGTGTATACAGGTAAGTAACTAGAAAACTTACTTTATTTAACATAGGTAAGTACTTACCTAATGTTAACGTTAAAACAAAACATGCGTATAAGGCCACATCTATGTAGTCTTTAGACAGCAACAGCAATAAAGAGAATAATTTACTACTTTACAGTTATCGATTTCGAATATTATGTTTAAATATTATATCATCAATCAATGTGTTTACATCAATATCATTGGTTTACATCAAATATGTTGTTACGACTACTTACGACTAAAGACTTATAAAACTGTATCCGTCAAAATGCTCTCGCATTGTTTTAGCCATCGATATATTATTTGTTTTAGCAGTTCAATTCGACAGGAATTAAACTCCACTTATCAATTACATCATTCTGATATCGATGCACGATGTCATTCTGTAATGAATCATTACACTTTTATCTGTGCGTGACTGTGAATCAACAATTTTTATATCTTTTACGTATTAACGATTCATAAACTTGCGATAGGTATTTATCGGTAAATAATTACAACAATGGAATGATTATTTCACTATACATTTAGTAAAGTCCATTATCATCGTTATTTTTTGTAAATAATCAAAGCTTAGGTAACAGCTGCGGGTGGGGGCGCTAGACCACAGAGTACTATGAATATCGGGTAGACGTTTGAGGTGCAAGCCCTTGATGGTCCATTGATTGATTTAGTAGGGCGGCGACTCCGAGGAGGACGGGACGGCAGCGGGGTTGCGACACTCGTCCCCGTGAGCACCGGGACAGGTGACAGGTTTCCAGAGGCCAAAGAGCTGTAATGCGCCCTCCGGCGGCGGGCACTGAGGGGTAACTAACCATGGTTATGGGGAGAGTATTTCTTTCTGGGACGAATCTACTGATAAAATTTAATGGTTTTTTTATTTTATCAGTAAACGGGATGGTAAACAAAAGAGTAGTCGTGGGTTCGATTCCCACCAAGTTGTCTGGGTGTTTTATCTATTTAATTACGTATTTACAAAAAATAAGTATTAGTATCAGTTGTCTGGTTTCCATAGAACAGGCTCTGCCTAGTTTGGGATTGATACTGACTGATAGGGCAATCTACACACGGTCATCCGGACCGTGTGTAGATTGCCCTAGAACATTATATTATAATTATTTTATCACTGGCAACACACACTGTTTGAGAAGATACTTCGGAATTTTAGACGAGAAAATGACGCGTAGTTTTTTTTTACCCACTTGATGGAAAGCGGCGACGCAATCTAGGATGGTAATGCACACTGGCTTATAAAAAGCTTCTCTCTAGCTTTGAAAACACCCAGATTATAATCGGGCGGAAAAACTGACGCAGGCAAACTGTTCCAGTCCTTAGCTGTCCTTATTATGAATGACAATACAAATCGCTTAGTTCGGACTGAAGGCACGTTTACCACATAAGGGTGTGTGCGCACCGTGCGTCTCGTCCGATGATGGAAGGGGGATGGTGGAATCAAGTCATGTAATTCCTGCGCACACTCTCCAAAATGCATCCTGTAGAATACCGAGAGGCTGGCTACTCTGCGCCTGTGCTCCAGGCTTTGTAAATTGGTCTCTACTAACCCACAGTTACCAATAAGCCTCTTAGTGCGCCTCGCCACTGAGTCCAAAGCTGAAAGATGGCATTTCGCAGCACCAGCCCATAGTGACTACAGTACTCCACACACGATCGGACTTGCGCTTTATAACGGGTGTAAGGGACATCGTACCGAAAAAAAATTTATAAGCTGTCAAATAATGTCTGTAACAACATTACAGAAACCATTTATATGGAAAATAACAAATGACTGCTTTATTAATTTTCGAACATGTAATGTAATGAATATATGCGGAATAATATTTATTTCTCAAATAACATTGCTAAATTTCTAAAATAATAATAGATAATTGCCTATTAATTAATTGCCTATGTACTGTTTTAGTGCATAAAGAATAAATAAATAAATCTATACTATAATAAAACTCAAAGAGCACTTTTTCTGTACATTGAATATTTTTCCAAAATTTCTATGTGGGGATACTATACTATCGACATAGAGGCCAAAACAATTTTTTTTGGAATTATTGTCTGTCTGTCTGTCGTTCTGTTTGTCCAGGTATCATTTGAAAACCCGTGGATGGATTTTGATAGGACTTTCACTGATGTGTTGTGTAGAAGTCTAGGTATAAATTGGTATATAAAACATCACGCTATGTTTCATAGGGGCTAAGCAGTGGAACATTACTTGCACATATTACCACGTAATTTCCTTTGTATGTGAATAGGGTAATTATAGACTGATCAGTTAATCATTAAGATATGTATTATTACGCTATATACAATAGGGACTGAGCAGACATTTAGTTAGTTTGCATAAGATATGGCAGTGGCGAAGGGTCAATTTTTGTAAGGGGTAAGCCGGTCCGGTACACCCAGGAAATTTTCATTAGATTTCTGTATTGTTCTAAGTACTTTGCTGATAGCAATATGACACTATATCTTTGATTGAAAAGTTAAAATCTGTAAAATCTGTCGTTCATGAAATTTTAATGAAACTCCCCAAGTCCAGGTAGTGTATAGGTATTGTATCACGTCGCAACAATAAAAGATGCGAAATACTAAGAACTTTTATTATCGAATATCATTAGACAGTAATTTACGATGTTAGCGTGATTTACATTATCAACAGCGCCATCTATCGGTGAAATTGAACATACAATCACTATAGAACTTTAATCAAGCTAAATATAAGAAAGTCGTGTTAGTTACACTATTTATAACTCAAGAACGGCCTAACCGATTCGGCTGAAAATTGGTGAGGAGGTAGCTTAGAACCAGGAAACGGACATAGGATACTTTTTATCCCGGTAGGTTAAGGTTAAGCAACGTTAGGTAAGGTCATTAAATAGATGGGTGAACCGATTTGTATGAAAGTGTGCATATCGGGTAGGTCTGAGAATAGGTGTTACAGTGTATTTCATACCGCTAGGTTAAGGTTAAGGAACATAAGGTAAGGTCATTAAATAGATGGGTGAACCGATTTGTATGAAATTTTGTGTGCATATCGGGGAGGTCTGAGAATAGGTCATAAAGTATATTTAATGCCGCTGATACCATGATTGACGAGGATATATAGAACGAGAGGAGGGTGCAAGAGAGGAGAAAGAGGGAGAGGGGATTCGAGGAGGGGGTGACGGGGTGAGGGATCGGGGGAGTTAGGTGGAGTAAGGGGGGAGTGAGAAGGAGCAAGTTCGTAGAAGAGAGAGGGGGAGAGGGTTCAGAGAGGGGACAACAGGGAGAGGAAGAGGGGGAGTGTGACGGAAACCGAAGCGGGAGGGGAAAAAGAGGAGAGAAAGAGCATATAAGAGAGAGATATGGAGAGAGATAAATCTAGGGAGGAAGGAGAAAAGGGGAGCAAAATGTAATAAAAGCGCGGGCGGAGCTACGCGGGTCAGCTAGTAATTAAATAAATTTTCCAGAAATAAGTAATTTATTGTTTTTAAATTAAAATTATGCTTTATTATTATACCAATAATGATATTATACTAATTTTATTTAAAAAAAGTTGGTTTTTTTTTTGGAAATTCATGAAAAAGCCGATGAAAAATGTCAACACTAGAGTGTTCAGAATCATGTACTGGATCCCTGGTATCGGTTTTCGGTACGACGTCCCTTACACCCTGTATAACATCAAAAGCTGCTCCGGTGTGAAGTACCGATGGACCTTTGCAAGGACACCTAGCTTCCTTCAGCTACCTTGGCCTTGGACTCAATGAACCGCCCAAAGTTTGAAGGTTTGAGGAAATTTCAACTCCCAACAACTGAAGGCGGTCGGTTTATTTCAAGGATACATTCTGAAAAGTAGGAGCCGAGGTGAAAAGACTCCGTTTAGCGGTGAAAAGACACGCTTGTGTTTTAGCGGCGTTGAATCGCACAAGGTTGGCATCACCCCATTCGGAGACCGCCTGAAGTGTGCGATTAGCACGCTCTACCATCGCTACTCTTTCGGACTGGATCACATCCTTACTGGCCCGAGCACTCGGCATGTAGCTCTCCACAACAGTGCTGTCATCTGCATACCCATAGATACTGGGCATTAATAGATCATTGATATGCAGCAAGAAGACGGTTGCGGAAAGAACGGACCCCTGAGGAACTCCGGAATTCGTCATCGACTCCGATGAGCAACCGTCGACAACAACTCGAAGAGACCGATCACTCAGGAAGTCCTTTATCCAGCCGATCAGTCCAGGGGATATGTCGTATGCTGGAAGCTTGCTCAAAAGGCTAGCGTGCCAAACCCTATCGAAGGCCTTAGAGACGTCCAGGGAAACGGCGAGCGATTCCCTATTCTTCTCGAGAGCCTCGCCCCATAAATGGGTGGCATACACTAGAAGGTCCCCAGTCGACCGATTTCGGCGAAACCCGTAGTGCCGGTCGTTGAGGAGATCATTCTGTTCTAGGTATGCCATGAGACGGGAGTTCAATATACGCTCCATAATCTTACAGAGTATGGAGGTTATTGAAATCAGCCCGTAGTTTCCCGAATGCTGCCCGTCTGAGTTGGATTTTTCCCGCACTTTGCACTGAGCATCATAGACGTAGTACGTCTATGCTGAGCATCGATATACTACATATTTAAATAGTATATCGATGGCATTGAGTAAATATTATGTAAATTCACTTTTACGTACTTACAACTTTAATGACCATACAATGACATACTTAAGTAAGTACTTATATGTTAACATTATAGGCCATAAAAAATAAGCCATCACGGAAATATCGCATGAAAATTGATACTTATCAGGTCAAAGATAACATACCTATTATAATATCTTTGTATCAGATAGCCCCGTATAAAAAAGGCAATACATCGTAGTGTAGTAATCTAACAATCAAGCTGATAACAGCTATAAATAGCTCGACTTTTTTATTAACCGACTTCAAAAAAGGAGGTTCTGTATTCGACGCGTATGTATGTAATATTAATAGAAATGCGTAATATTCATATATGTTAGTCTATGTGGGCTTCTAAACAAATTTACCAAATTTTATGAGTGTATGTATGTATGTATGTATGTAGGTTTGTCCACCGATTTCTCAGAAACTACAAGTCCAATTTCGAAAATTCTTTTTGCAATAGTTAGAGTATTTTTCAACTTAGGGTAGAGTACAAGTTTCATCAAAATCGGTCCAGTAGTTTAAGAGATATAAACTTTTTATGTTTTCAGTAAGTTACTGTAATGTAGACGTTCGAGTTGCGTGATAGTGCTGATACCTATCTTGGTAAAATAAGTCACTAAAAAGTGTTAAATAAACTATTTTTAAAAAAATAAAAACCGACTTCAAAGTAAATTATCTAAAAAGCATAAAATAACGAAAATATTATTGAAGTTGGTGCAGAATATACACAGCAGGTACGCTAACACCAACTTCAATAATATTTTCGTTATTTTATGCTTTTTAGATAATTTACTTTGAAGTCGGTTTTTATTTTTTTAAAAATAGTTTATATCTATAATGTATCTTAACTGAACTTACTAACTTTAGGCCAAATAGGCGCGAACTGAATTTGTTTGAAAAATAATGCGAGAGCATTTAAAATATTTAAGTACTTACTGCTCATGTAAATATTACAAGAAAAATAAATAATGCTTCTATTAGTATTTTAGAAATCATCAAAAAACATTGACAAATACATTTACGTTATGCGGCTTGTATTTTTGCTACCTGAAATTATCTTTTTTTTATGTCCAAATAATTTACGGAACCCCTAGGTGCAGGGGTCCAACTCGCACTTATAAACGGTTTTTTTTTGCACTGAGTAAATAATTTAACTAGAGTTTACGTCATTCCTGAGGTTAATAAGATTGGCAGTGCTCTCTGCTAACGGAAGATCCTTCATCCTTTTTTCTGTCACCACAACGATGCATATGAAACGAGGTCTTTTATCCCCTGTTATAAATAATAATAAGCTTTGCGTACCGTGTGGTGAACATGGATGAATACATAGGTATATTAGTCCATGCCTACTATCAACTGGGATCGTGGTCTAGCACTCTAGCACCATCCAAGTAACTCAGAGTTATAAAATAATAATATATTCTTTTTACATGCACTTATGTATGTGTGTATGTAGTCTTATCCTTTCAATTACAATGTACTAAGTACTTCTTACTGTTCCGTAACACAGTGCAAAATCGCATGCATTGCAAACGGGCGGTCGCGGGTTCGAATTCGAATCCCGCGGGGAGCGATCACTTTGTGTATATACTTGTTCATAACTGGCTAGGGCAATGCAGGCTGATCACCTGATTGTCTGCTGAGTAAGATGATCCATGCGTCGAATGGGCATGTAAAAAGTCCTGCGCCTAGCCTCCCCCGGTCGTGTCGGTCTTCCGTTCCATCGGATTGTGAGAGTAAAGGAAGAGAGAGTGCACTTGTGTCTACGCAAGCACTTATTTATTTATTTTATTTATTTATACTCTTTATTGTACACACATAAAAATAAAATAAAAAGGACTTGAAGAAATTTGTACAAAGGGCGGCCTTATCCCTATCCGCAATTTCTTACAGGCAACCTTGGGATGGAAAAAAGATTGCATGGAATACGAAAAGCAGCGCTATAAGCCCACATACGCGGGAAAGGATGTTCCATTCCAGAATCCAGATACCGCGACGGACTTAAATGACAATATCATGTCCACAATAAGAGGAATACAAACCATTAGCCACAAGGTACTTAATCAGATGCAATCAAAGCGTAGGTATATTGTATCATTTTACACTAGGGTTTCCAGATGGGCGAAAAAATCGGGATAGTCCGAAAATTTGAGCCTGTCACGTGTTATGTAAATTACACTTACTGTCTCGAAATTCAAAATCAGGTTTCTTTCACAAGGTTACGAAAACAAAGCTAATGCCCGCTCGTGCCGCAATTTCTAACATTTCTCTAACCGAAATTGAGTTGCAACTTGGACTCGAAGCCCGTTCGCAACAACTAAGGAAGTAAACACTGTTTTAAACTTTCATGGCGATTAACAATCAAGGAAGGAAGGAAGGAACAACTAAGGAAGTGTCCAGGAAATGACAGATCTGTATCTGGCAACACTAGTAGGTATGCACACATTTTCTTCACACAATTGCAATTCATTGTCGAGTGCAATTTTATGCAGTAACTAAACTAGTTGAACGATTCATTGCTATAAATAGAACTAGAAACATGATTCCAGTGGGAACTTTATTCTTGTAATAAAAGGAAAATATGTCCAGCATATAAAACAAATGATCAGTTATTATAAGAAGCAAAATGATTCCATTGTTTGATAAGTTAGCAAAACACAGTGGCTAACACAACACACACACACAGCGGGTTCATACCAATTTTCTTTTCCAAGGATTTGTTTAGTAAAAAAAATATTATAGGCTAGCGGTTTTTTACGATGGGCATCATAATACGAGTATACCTAGCGAAACGTGGGAGTTATTATAATACACCACTGTCAACCCCTGTGTCACTAAAACCGTTTATATTACTCTGTTAATGTAACTAACTCCGTGCAAAGGCTTTTTCTTTAGTTTTTTACGACACCCCGGTCCACTGCCACCTATAATACTAGGAAAAGGTCTTCAAGCCATCCTCTAACTTCCTATCAACATTTTTTTTAAAGTTCTTATCAGTCTGAATGTACTTCGGTGACCAACTAATGGTGTCATAAAGATACGCCGACCATGATAAACTCGGTATGTCACGAAGAAGAGGATCGAAGTAATTAGCTTGCGTGATGCGTGAACCTGCTAATCGACGGTCGACCCGTGATCGCGCTTATGCGATTCGCGCGTTAAGATGGTGCAGATCGGAACCACTGGCCGTTGAGAGGTCATCTTTTACTGTGGTTGCTTGAACAACACTGTAATCGATCCCTGAATAGAGTAACCTCCGTGCGACTCAATCACAGGCTTTTTCAAACTGATGTATGTCACGTTTAACTCGCCACTTCCGCGTATCGGTTCTTTAACTATAGTTTTCTTTACAAATATTTCACGTCGTACCGTTGCCGTTGTACATACGACTTGCCTTAAATAAACGTCATCGTTATAGATATAACACACACGTGCGATACGGCCTTGTCTGTTATCAAGCCTACGCAGACTAGTCTGTAGCCTGAAGCGATAATCTTCTTAATGAGAAATGCTAATAGCAATAATTATAGCACCTACCCATATATCAGTACCATTATCTGTTTATCAATATTTAATTTCCTACATCCAATCAGTTCTTCTTTTCGTGTCAGAATTTATACTAGATCCGTAATGGAGATAAATCAACAAGATCGATTAAGGCTCATTATCCAAGATGCGTCAAGTGAAAATTACATCGACATTCGCAAAGGGTATTTTGGACAATCCACAGATAGTCTACTTCACTTGTTTTTACTACGACCAAACTAACATCGATTATTCCATGAAGTTACGTAAGATTTGGCTTGCGTAAGATAGGACCGCAGCTACCGACCTTCTAAAGTCAAGGCTAACTCCATTAGATGTATGATTGATGGTTTAGATATTCCTAATATAAAATTGGATTTCATTGTGTGTCCATTCATCACATGTACATACATCAATGTCTTAACGCGAAAGGGACTACAAGGTGGGTGGTTAATTCCGTAGGTAGTTTTAACACTTAAAGATGTCTTGAAAGTGAGAGAAATGAAAAGATGAAAGCGGTTCCTTACTTAGGCGCCTCTAAGCTCTTCGCTCATCTGATTAGGCTGATTGGAGCGTTATCCTTGTATGATAGGAATATCTATCCCCATCTTTCATGCCACCGAGAGTAAACTAGTCAAGCATTTTGAAAATTAATCTCGCATTATAATATCGAAGAGATAGTAGCAAATTGTTGGCATTGGCTAAATGTATGTCTAATCTGGTTCCAAATTTATTTGAGACAGACAATCGCGATCCACGACTTGCGACGTGTTTCATGCATGCTATCACTTTCACAGCGCATGATCGTCAGAAATTATAGATAGATAAAATTAAATAGGAAATTCCGCGTATAATAGCGTTGCAGTAGATGCCACTGAGCAGTCTCTCAACTAAGCAAGCAAGCAGTGTGCTTTCCAGCGCGAGGTGAATGAACTTCCGCACGCTAATTTCGCATTTTTTGTAAATAATCATACGACACGTCGTTTTCAAGGGCTTTAGACATGTTTAACGAACATTTCACACTGTAATTACATACATTGTATACATTGAGCGAGTCAAGAGTGCCACGAATTGGTTACGCCAGGACTAAAATAGCATCGGCTTGTGAAATAATCGTCTCTGTTTATTGGTCAAGTCAGGTGACAGACACAGTTGCCGGGAGAATGTCTTAATTTAATAGTACTAGCACATACCGATATCTAATTGTGTGTAGTAGGTGTATTTTAACAAGGTATTTTTGTGGCTGTTGACATTGAACATCTAACTTCGCTCAAGAAACCGTATCATACCATACACATTTAGCCGCAATCGCCATGTGATTTAGACGCATTTTGCTGTTTTGCATATTTCTTCGATGATTATACAATAATAGAATTTTATCACAAAATTAGTCCTGATTTTGTCATAGATATTTAAGTATATATGGGAAGGCTTCTATAAAAGTAACAATGGAAAATGCATGATAGAGCAAACGACAAGAATAAAATAATCAAATGTCTATTTGCTAATTATTAATGTGGTCACTATATCTTCACAGCAGAGTCCGTGTGCTGCTCGGATACATATTCTCTATTTAGTACTTTAAACGTAGTATTTATTAGTCTTTAGAGGCTATTAAGTGAGATTTTCTTTGTAATGCTTGCTATAAACCTTATTAGAAGTCACTAGTTGTAAGTACTCCGTAGCCAATGTACGAAGGTCTAATAGGCCTTGGTACAGGTCGCCAAGGCGATGATGTCATAACGTCGTCGCCGGTTAGTTCTTTCTATAACGGTTTATTTTAATCTTTATTAATTTGCTCTTTTGAAAGTGCTATGTTATTGTGCGAACTGTGAAAACGAGTAAGTAATTGACAAAAAATATTTTTATATATTATCTCATGAATTACACTGATTCAGATAATAAATATTACATCTATGTGAACATAGAAACCATAATAGCCATTAAACTTACCTAGTTTCAAGGAAAACTACGTTGAATGCATGTAATCTATTTAACTAATTTTAGTCCGCAAGGGCCGTTTGCAATCAATTTACGTGTACTAAATAATTGAGCTGTTGCGACACCGGTTCAGATTCACATCACTATTTTATTTTAGTTTTTCTTTTATTGAAAACCTTATCACACTAATATTATGTTACTTAATCCTAGCACATATTAGCTAATCGTGAGTGAGCAACAGCTGCACCCACAGCGAGACACTCGCGGCATCAACCGACCCACTGACAGACCGTACGCATTCGATCGTTCGTGCCTAATTCGTGCCCGTTCGTGAGTCATTGTTCCCATGACATTGAACAACACTAACTTCACTCGAAAAATGCGGATAATCCATCCAAAAAGAATGGTTACATTAGTGGGGTCGCTACTATCGCTGTTAAATGATAAGCAACTCTATAGCGTTTACGTAAATAGTTCCCGCAAAGTCCGTAAAATGGCGGATTAGATCACGTTTTGTAGAGTTGTGCGAAACAGAGGCACCTAGCAGCAATCATGAAAAACACGTAGCATTCATTGTTCACCAAATAGTGTAAAAAATTATAATATCAACGGACTTAAATACTAGTCTAGAATACTTGTTTGCGGATCAGCAATAATTGTTTCCTAGTTTTATAAATAACTACTTACTTATAAGCAGATAGCAACGCCATCTAGTTACTTATAGAAGCGTTATTATGATTTTTTTTTTTTTTTTTTGTATGAGTAGTACTGTTGGCCGCAGATGGCCATTACATACAGCTTCACCGGACAAGTCGTTATTATGAGTCAGTTGCTAATACAAGCAAAATCAATGCGTAAAGCCATCGATATACTAATGCGTAAAGCATACCCAATGCTACTGTTGGTAAGGGATTAGATATATATTCTTTAGGATTTAGCCTCCTCCCATTTACTGCGTCTAGTCTATCTATGTCAGCACCGGATTAGCCATATAGCAGGAGTCAGCAAATGCTACGAGCCCCGCGCCTTGGGGGCCTACCTTAGGAATTAGCATATGCCTTACTTTACCTCTAAAATTTAATACCTATAATATGATTTGTTACCCGTAGCAAACTACTTACTTATTTAAGCAAAGCGGCCCCGCGCTGGCTTAATCTGGCACTGATCTATGCCTACTAAATTAAATAGCATTCATATGGTTCTTTCATGAAGTATGTTGGTCAAACGTCTGGTACTTTGAATTTTAACCAATTGCATTCAAATTATTACTTATAAGTACCTTAAACGTATTTTAAGTTAAAAAGCAATGGCGAGAGTTAAAAGATTGACAGTAGCCAAGTCAAAGATTTTGGGTTACAGAATATATTATAAGTTCGACTGACGATAATCTTCGATATATTCCTATATCCTAAACCTAATCAACAAGGATATCTACGAAAAATTTTAAAATACGCAAAATATATTGTAGGAGATCTGTTTATTAAGACAATAAAATTACAATAATGTCAGACCTTAACAAGTTTGTGCGACAAAGATAGCGCGATTACTTCTCCTTCTTCTCTGAGGAAAGCGAGTTGTAGAGCTTGGTGATTTCATTGAGGACTAAGTTCTGGACGATGGTGCCATTGGTGTCGATGTAGTTTGCAAACGACTTGATGATGGACGCTTCGCGGGACTTACCAGTCGAGTCGCGCATTACGAGGACAAGGTTGTATTTGTCGTCATGCCTATAGACAAAAAATGAAAATAAGATTACTATATGTATGGCGAGCACATTTTCGTTTGATCCTTTACGAAAATCGCTTACATGAATCGGCCCAAAATACGTGCAGACGGGGTAAGCGCACGTAACATAAATGTAGCGATTTTGTTTGAAAAGTGGTTAAGCGTTTGTGACTGCGATAGAAAAATGAAGAGGAGAGACAATGATAAAAATACAGGGTGTAAGGGACTAAGTACGTACCGAAAACTTTTATAAGATTTCTCATATTGTCCATTACAACATTACAGAAACCATTTAAATGACAAATGACTAACTTGTTAATTTTTAAGCATGTAATGAATACGCGCGGAATAATAATAATTTTTCAAATTACATTGCTAATTTCAATCAAGCCGCCTGCCAAGCGTGGAGATTATGGCAACCCCTCCCTTCTAAGGGAGAGGCCTTTGTTCAGCAGTGGACTTTTCGGCTGCTGATGATTGCTAATTTTGCACAAATAAGTAGTTTATTGTTTTTAAATTGAAATTAGGCTTTCTTATTATACCAATAATGATGTTATTCTATTTTATAAAAAAAGCGGCATTATTTTTTTGGAAATTCATGAATAAGCCGATGAAAAATTTCAACACTAGAATATTCAGAATCATATACTAGATCCCTGGTATCGGTTTTCGGTACGATGTCCCTTACACCCCGTATATACTACATTATTGATGGACACCCTACATAGATGGTGTCACTCTAGAGTGACACCATCTATGTAGTACTATGTATGTACCATCTATGTACTTTGCTATTCTAGAATAGCAAAGTATTTTAATTACAATTTTTTACCCTACCTATACATTAAATTAAATGGCATACATAGGAATATTTAAAACTACATTTTTTTCCTTGTTGTTAGCATACTGTTCATCTGCACACCTTCCTTTATACCTGGCTATAGACAGCTGCACTGGGCCTTAAGACTACACAGTTACTATAGGGTCAATTGAGTGTCCATAGTGTTAGTTGGATGGTTTTACACATTTGGTAGTCTACTAATTTTATAAGACCAGTGGTGTGTCAGTGGCTTGTCACTGATCTGGGCCCCAAGGATGTTAATTACCCGACTACGGAACGGAAGGAGGGTTATGATTTTAACAAGAATGTATGTATGTATGTTCATCTGTTCCCACATATCTTCTAATCTACTTAACATAATTTGACAAGTAGGATGTCGTTAGAAGCGTCTTGATTGTCCGCTGATTATAGGCTATATAATATCACATTATTAGACTGCGATTTTATCCGTAGTCGTGTTTTAGTTTTTAAAACTTATTACTTGTTTTAATAAAATGACACAATTTCCATTCAAGTGAAATTGATATTGAAACCTAAAACCATAAAGGTGTCTCAGAGGTGTAGCACCACTTGCTATGGTTATTTTAGCAGAATACAAAATTTGACAAAATCGTAATGGAGTCTCAATAGTGTGTTGCTGGAATAGCAATTGTATGTTGAGGGGAGTTTTTTTTTTTTTTTGGGAATGATAGACGCTATTGGCCGCAGATGGCCATTACAGCTTCACCGGACAATAGGAGGCGAGCGCTTGAAGCGCTCTAGCCTTTACGGCTGAAGTAGTGACGAGCTCAAGGGCACCTCAGGGAGGCACGGCCTCGGCTTGGGCTGTCGCTTAAGAGAGGGCTGAGTTTACCACCGGTTCACAACGCGCCCCCACTGAGAAGAACCGGCAAGAAACTCAGTGGGGTGATGCACGTCGTTGCGGTCGCATACGTACGACCCTTCGGCCTCGCCGGCGAGACCGGTGTCTGATAGCTAGTGTAGCATACGGTTGTCGGGGAGGGGTCGGCGCATCCCGGTCCAATAGGACCGTCATGGGGTCAGGAGGGTCGAGCAGTACGTGCCCGGGAGAAGACCACCGCGGCACTCTTCTCCGGGTTCACCTCTATGCGCCACGTACGGAACCATTGACCCAGGGCGTCGACTGCGGCTTGAAGAGCACGCGTTAAATAGGACATGTATGTTCCTATGGGAATAATAGAGAGCGGTGTCATCCGCGTAAAGGGCGAGTTGGACTCTGCTCGAACGAGGAATGTCGTTCGTGAACAGGCTGAACAAGAGGGGAGAGAGCACGGAGCCCTGAGGGACTCCGGCCTGTATAGGAATGGCTGCTGCTCGAGTCAACTCGTGCGCGGGTGCTGCTTGGGGGGACTGGTCTGACTACTATCCCTTTGGCTTTTTAGTTTGTTGTACTTTCGTCGTATTTTATTATTTTTTTCTGTCTTATTTGATCTTTTGAACGGCAAGACACTCTGTCGCTCTGATCTAATAGTAACATGACACACTGTTTAAAAAAAAAGTGATAAAATGACAAGCCAGCTGAGTTTCTTGCCGGATCTTCTCAGTTGAGGCCGCGTTGTGATCCGGTGGTAGCTTTTTAAAAAAAATACATGACCTTTCAAAAGTGCTAGCGTTAAGCCTATTTGAAATAAACTATTTTTGAGTTTGAGTTTATGTCATTTTATTAAAAAGACTTGGGGCCCTGAACTGCCAGTCACCACCAGAGGTATTAGTTATTAAGGCTCTTGCTCTTAAGCCTGGCATTCTATTCGTGTGAACATTTATCGCAAATTTTGTTTTCTTGTGTATGCGGTTTTTTATTTATACCTGTTCATTTCTAAATTAAGAAATATATATATTTAAAAAGGAATCTCTGAACTTACTTCTTAACATAAGAGCTGGCTTCCCACACTCTGGTATTATTGCCAACCTTCTCTTTAGCCACAACAAAAACACCTTTCTCCTTAAATGTTGTATACAATGTCAGTATACCCATTAATATGAAATATGATGAGACACAGACGATAAGAACCATTCTGAAACAATAAGATATTGTTATTAATATAGACATGTAGTGGGTTAATTTCTGCAACTCTATGACAATGTGCTGATAGATTGGGATTTATTTGATCCACTGTAACCCCACAGGAAAGGCTGCCAAACATTTAATACTGCTACCTTAATTTTCCCCCCTGGGGTGCCCGGGTAAGAATAACACCCAACAGTCTCCTCTCGTTGGGTGTCCCTAAACGGCGACTCAGGGAAAACAAGAAGACGGGCAGCAGTGTCTTTTTATTAGATATTGGATTAATTAAATTGACTGTATACAGTTTATAGCGGCATGCGACTACTGCTATAACCTGCACAATACTGTACACAATACCTACATAATGTGTTGATTGAAATTCAGTGATATAAAAATATTTGCTTATTTTTAACTTTTCAGATTATTTTTTCCGTAGTCGGATTTTTTTAACATTATTTTCATTACTACAATATAACATGTCTTTTTTCTTATTCTTAATACATAAATTGTTTTAATGTAAGGTAAAATTTTTAAAGTAGGCTTGTGTGATCAGGGGGTCTAGTACGAGTTTCGATAGTTTACGAGCAGATCAAACTGACAGTTTTTGCCCGTACATTTTACTAGTTCTTGATAGTTACAGCTAGGGGCGCTGGTGTGAAATGTAATGAGAAAACTGACAGTTTGATCGAGCTCGTAAACCTTAGAGGAAGAATCCCTAGAGAGCTGGATTCTTTATTTCTCATTCACACAAGAAAATAATGCGTTTATGTAGGTTACATGTGATAGAAAGAAACAGAGCATATGATTTTTTATCCTTCAGCGTGTGTTCAGCATCTGTCGCGAACTACCGAAAAATCGCACCGACGCTGCAGCATACTTTGAAGTTTTTTCGGCCACGATATAACTTTGGTGTTTTTAAATTGAATTGCACTAAGAAATATTGTCTAAAGTACATAATAGCCGCATTTGAATAAATATCCTTAACGTGTTTTCGTGTACGAATGCTAATTTTCTGTGCTTATCGGCGGCACGCTAGTTAGATGTCTTGTCATATTCTGTCTACGTCATAAACTATCGGAACTCATACCAGACCCCCAGTACGCAACATGGCAACCAGGGTATGAGTTGAGACGCGGGTTGACACCCGCATCGCCCGCGCCGTCTTACGTAAACGATGTGCGTGGTGTTACCTCCCCGATTGCCATGTCGACCTGCCGCATACTGTACATAATTTCATGTTTGTATAGCAAAATATTTTAAATACATACATACACAAACATGTGCATAGAGACTGCTAATAAATTATAGCATACCATATATTGTTTAAAAGTTCCTACTACTAGTATCATGGTAAGTTACTGATGGTAAAACAACTATACCTTGATTGTGGGAATGGGTACAGATAATCCCAGAGAAGTGCATACAATGCTACACCAACGGCTAGCGCACAGAGGAAGAGCCTCCCATCAATGAGTGCAAAGCTCTCTTTACATTTCAGGTCACCAGTAAGTACCTGCAAGTAAAAAATTGTCTGTTTTAACATAATTACATATCATTTGAAGGGTTGGTCTAGTGGTTAGACATCCTACCTTCGGAGTCGCTGGATGTTCGGGGTGTGGGCCCTAGGACGCCCATTGAGTACGGCGGCGACTCCGAGGAGAACGAGGGCGGGGTTGCGACCCCCATCCCCGTGAGCACCGTGACTGATTCCCGGGGGTCTACAATGCGCCCCCCCCCCGGCGGCGGGCTCAAAGGCAAGGCACTGAGGGGCCTCTGGTGCAGATCCCACCGGTGAGATCTGGGTCCCCTCTCATGTGCTGATGCAGCTGCGGGTGTTTTTTGTGGGTAAGAATCCCACATACCCTGGGTGAGCCCCACAGCTCCCAGTAAGCTTGTGAAGGTTTCCCCCGCATCACAAAAAACAAAATGGTTAGACATCCTGGCTGCAACCCAAAGGGTCGTGAGTTCTATTCCCAATAAGTGTCTAGGTGTTTTTCATCTATTTACAAAAAATAATGTATATAAGTATTAGTATCAGTTGTCTGATTCCCATAGTACAGGCTCTGCCTAGTTTGGGATTGGATGACCGTGTGTGGACTGTCCCAAGATATTTTTATTTAGAATAGAGATAATTAAATAAAAAAGGTATATCCAACTAACCAAGTGTTGAATTTTATCTATTTAAGTATGTATTTAAAAGTATATTAGTATCGTTAATTGTATTAGTATAGTTGTCTGGTTTCCATAGTACAGGCTCTGCCTAGCTGGGATCGGAAGACTGTTTGTGGATTGTCGTAGAATATTATTACCTCCCTGATGGCATCATCAACAGCATTTTTAGCAGCAGCACCGTCCCATTTATTGATTTTAACATTCTGAAAGAAATTGGTAAATTGTATAAATATTTTGCAAAATGGAATTTTGAAAAAAAAAAAAAACATTTATTAAGTCTCCAGTGTGTTTTTATATACAAAAAGAAAAGATGAGTGAATGATCGAATTTGTTGTGTAAGAAAAAGTGTTTATAGAAGTTAATTGAAATGAAAAGGGATGAAAAAACCAAAATTTATTAATATGACGTGTCCCCAACACAACACTGCAAGGCATATCTTGTACATCGTTTAGCAAGTAATAAACACATTTCTCTTTAGATAGATGAATACCTCTGGTGTTTCTGCCATTTTGTACGGATTCTAATTTATTGAATAGTTGTTTTTATATTTCCAGAAGTTAGATTTCGATCGTCTTTTAATTTAATCTGCAACTGCAATCTGCTCTGCTCGCCTCGCGCACGCACAGACAAACGGAAATTAATCTGTCTGACAGCTGACAGCTCTCGATAGAGAGTAGTATATTCTTTGGCTGACAGTGACAGTCTATTTTGATGATGGATGGCATGGATGGTATGGAACCATAGAGTAAAGCAAGGTGTTGCAATCATTCTTTATTCCTTCCTCCAAGCAATCATTTGCAAAAAATCTCCCCAACTCAATTCAGAATATCCCTATAATACAAGCCACAACAAACATATTCGTTGGAGTAATTTCAATACTCTCCAATACTATAATTATTATCTTCAATACTATTTTCCACAGTTTGTTTCATACGTACGATAATATAAATAACGCTTTTAGATAGCTTATTTTTGAGACCCTCTCTGGTTACTCTGAGGTGTTAATGTACTCTGTGCAGTGCAGCACAATCTCTATGGTAACTTAATTTATCAATCAGTAAAAAAAAGAATTAGGAATAGGAAGAAAAATGAAATTAAATCCTAGTCCTAGCTGTTTCATAAATGTTTTTTTGGGACTTTAATGGTTTTGTACAGATATTAGTACATTTATAAAAGCTAGAATTACAATTACCTACAGTCATGGGGCACTATGGGTATGGTGGAATGTTTTTGTTGCTTCACCTACCGGTGGCTTCTCTGTATTCTTTCATTGGTGACTCAAAACAGGTCATTGTACTATTTAAAAAACATTAATAACATTATTACTTTTTGTCTTTCAGGACTGTAAATTAAAATTTCATAATATAACCATGTGGCATTGACAGTAAAGGGAAACAATAACGATCAAAGGAGGTCACTGTGAGTCCTATCATGTTCTTACTCCATGTGATGTGAAAAAAATACAGTTTTAGGTTGTTTATTGGTGCATTAAAGTAGTGCAATGGCGAAGCGAAAGAAGGCAGCGTCAAAACCCATGGCAACACGCCGTACGACCCGACGCAGCAAGCAGGCGGCCGAGACGCTTGGGGAAGGAGAGACATCCGCCTCTACCGAACCTTTGGCCTCCGAAACTAAAAGTGAATCTGAAACGGCGCCGAGCGAAGGTCAAACCCCAGCGCCCGAGCCAAGCACATCTGAGCCATCAGCCACCTCGCTCATGAAGCCCTGCCAAGTACCTATAGTAGCATTGCATAAAAAATTCGGCAAATACCGCTGCCTCTTCAACAGTGACGAAACATTTACTAGAAAATCCGATGTTGGCAGTGACAGTGAAACTAATAGCAGTTTAGAGATAAGGGTTACTGATCTATGCGCAAGTTCAGAGTCAGATTCCAATGCCGCTATAGATACACAATCTGATACAAACAGTGGGGTATGTTTGAGCCCTACAAATAGTACAATAACTTCACAGGGCATCTCTAGAAATGTATCTCCTGTAGTTATAACAAATGATCCACCGTTAAGTAGTAAAATTCCATTTTTGAATGATGACAAGGACGTTATTGAAGTAATCCCAACGGTTTCTGAGCCTGCTCCAAAGTTAACAAGTGAATTAGAGGCAAATATTGAAACCAAACAAAGGCAGGAGTTTATAGAGACTCTAGTCATAGAGGATTCTCAAGACATTCCTATGCCAGAAAATTTAGTAAGTCATAGCATTCCTCTGGACAATGATCAAATAGAATTTGCAGGTGATGATGATGAAATCATCACAGTTGTACAGATAGTTGAGGATGATAGTCCACTCTATTATAATATCAAGATAGATAGTCCAAAGGAGGATGCATGTGAGCAAAATGTTAGTGAGGAGAATGGTGATAAATCTCAAGACAATGATGTTCAGAAATATTTTCAAAAATTAAATCTTGCTGGGACTGAATCTAATTCTCTTATGGAATGTTCTGATTCTAATGATGTCCAGACACTGCCATGTGGCACTCCTGACTTACAATTCCCAAAAGAAAATTTTGATATTAGTATGAGACCTGATCCCAGTGTAACACCTAGCTCTACTCTATCTGATGACAGTAATTCATCAAGAGTTACAGAACAGAATCAGAACAATTCAAACGATTCGTCAGAATCCTCACCAACTGGTGTCCGGAGGTCGAACCGTATTAAAACAATTAGCAATATGAAGCAGAAGACTAAAGGGTATGGGTTAGTCAAGACACCCTTAAAGAAAGCTTTAATCACACAAACAAAACTGAAGCTCGAGGAGCTAGGATCGGATAGTCAAGAGAAGCCTATGGATGTGTTTCTTAGTAATACACCAAATTCCCCATCATTCCCTATACCATCTGAGATGCCAGTAAAAGTAAAATCTCGATGGAGGAGATCAAGTGAGCTGGAGATGGGGGCTAACTCACCTGCTATCTCACCTTTGGCTAGTCCAAACATGCTGCAGCGTCCGCCTCCTATAGAAGAGATCCCTCCATTGCTAGAGGAGGAGCATGTGGTTGTCCCACTGTCTAAAGAGGCGTATGACAATATCATACAGGAGAGAATGAATCAGTACCAACATTTAGATGAGAATGAGTACTTGTGTGAGAGGATGATCAGTAAGGAGACTAAGAAGATGATCTGCGATTGTTTTATGACCAAAGAGGAGCTGGAACGTGGAGAGCTGGCATGTGGAGAAGACTGCTTGAATAGACTGCTTATGATTGAATGGTGAGTCCATTTGATTAATTGTTTTTGCTCCTATAGTAAAGAAGCCTATGTAAAGCTCAAAGTAAAATAGAAAAAGGTCTTTGCCTGGACAATATTCTTCATCACACTGTCAGATATTCAACAGCAAAGCAGCAGTTTGTAGAAATTGCTGATGTACTGTGGTAAATTAGTTGGCTTAAAAGACTTAAAAGCTTAAAAAATAATGTATCATGAGGTAAGAGCCCATGGGCAGAATGTGTCGCTTACATTCAAACAACAGTTATTAATGAAAACAATCTGACATTCAGTTATCTCTTATATATTTCAGTTGTCTTTGATTGCTAATGTGAAGAAAAACTGAAAGTTTGATAAATTTTGTGAACTGCTTATCTAGCAGTTCACAAGTCAGCATTGAAACATCATTACAATAATGATAATTATATTTTACAATATTTCAGTAATTCACGATGTCCGGTAGGAGATCGATGTACAAATAGAAGATTCCAGAAGATAGAAAATGCACCATTGAAAGTATTCTATGCTGACAAAAAGGGGTGTGGTGTGGAAGCAGCTGTCGACATTCCTTCGTAAGTCACTTCACTGATTTTTATACAATTTAAGACAACTTTGAATTTTACAAAGCATAGCGAAGTCATGTAAATATTTATTTAATGTATATATTTTAAATAGCAGATACAATAAAGAGAATAAATTTATCGGATTATTTTAAAAATTACAGAAGTAAAATCCAAAAAACAGGCAAGGCCAGCTTAATAATTCCTAACAGTGTGTGGCCCAGAAAGGGATTTTAAGGCTTGCAGACTGATAGATAATATTATTGTATATACAATATATTAGATAATATAATATTAATTGTGTATATTTTACTGGCTGTGCTGCAAATAAAATATATTATATATTGTGAGCCATTGTGAGCTGTATCTGCGTCGCCGCGAGTTTATCTTTGTCTATAAATCAATATTATATGTATATGTTCCTGTTAGTTCCTAATTTAATAGGCACAGAAGTAATTAAAATTGTTTAATCTCTATAGCAGTATACCATGAACCTTTTATCGTAAATGAACATAAGTTAAGAAGTTACCATAACAAGTTTGAACCAGGGATTCTGTCATCTTTTTTATGTTTGGGATCAGTGTGAAAAACAATACTAGATCTTATTACGAATTTATCACCACAGTGTCAGAAATTCCATTGCATATTAGCAGTGTGTAAACATCGCTGTGTTCCTATGTGAAGGGCATTGAAGCTATAAGAAGTAATGTCATTATTATTACCATTGTATAAAATTAGCAGCACTGAGTAACTGTCGCTGTGTTCTATACACTCCGAACCAAATAAGCTTGAAGGCTATTACAAATTTATTATGCAGTCATAAAACACCCCCGCTGTATAGTTTACCGTTAACGCGGCAGCAAAAAAAGGTTGGTAATACAAAGTTGTTTTTGCTGACGCGCCTAGTTGACAATGTATGCGTTAAGTAGTTATTGAGCCGCAAACGAACTTGTAATTGCCTTCAAGCTTATTTGGGATGGAGTGTAGAAGGTACATTGGAACTAATGTCTCAGATGACCGGGAGGAGCATTATAGCTCTCCGAGATCCAGACACGGTGCTCACGGGGACGGGGGTCGCAACCCCGCCGTCGTCCCCCTTGAATTGGCCCCTGTACTCTATAGACGCTCGCTCGTATTAGCCACAGTCTCATCTACTTTTTTTCGAACCGGGGTAGAAGTTTGATAGTGGTGACTCCCTCGCGAGCATTTGAGATAAATTACATAAACAACCTCACAAATCTCGAGTCCAAAAGTTTACTTGTGGTGTGAGCCTGTGTGGCGCCCTTTTCTTACATGTCGACGCCAAACAGGCTTCCTTACGCAAGGCGCTTTGTGGAGCAAGTTTTTTTATTTTAAATCGTATTATTATTATGATTTTGGCACCCTCTGAACTTTCACCTTATTTTTTTATCGCACCGCTACGGGGGTAGCAGTGTGGGTTATGTCGAACTCTTACCGACTAAAACTCCACGGTGTGTCTACCCGCTGTGTTGACGGGCCCCGGGAACGTACTTTGTACTCGTCCGGGACCCAGTCAGCGACTGGTTAGCCACCTTTTTTATTTTTTTGACGAGATTCTTGATGAGATTCTTACCCACTAAAACCCCCGCGGCTGTCGCTTCGGCACATGAGAGGGGACCCCAGGGCTCTCCGGTGGGATCTGCACCAGGGGCCCCTCAGTGCTTTGCCTTTGAGCACGCCGCCGGGAGGCGCATTGTAGCCCCCCGGCAACCTGACACGGTGCTCACGGGGACGGGGGTCGCAACCCCGCCACCGTCCTCCTCGTAGTCGCCGATGTACACAATGGACGTTCAAAGGGCCCACACCCCGAACGTCCAGCGACTCTGAAGGACCACTTAGCTCAAGGGTTCGTCCTAGCAGCAGTATGTAAACATTTCTGTATTCTGCTGTAAAGGGTACTCTAGCTGTTGAGAGCACGGTAATGCTCTAAGGACAGACTTATGTCTCGGGCTTACCATTAGCGCGAACCTCTTACTTCTCTCGTCACCAGTGCCAGATTAAGCCAGCGCGTGGCCCGTAGCAAATCACATATTAGGTATTAAAGTTTAGAGGTATAAAGTAAGGCATATGCTAATTCCTAGGGCACGCACCTACGAGCGGGGCCCTCAAGGCGCGGGGCCCGTAGCATTTGCTGACTCCTGCTATATGGCTAATCCGGCGCTGCTCGTCACCAATTTAAACATATATAGTACTGTCTGAAATTAGCAACTTTTTTTCAGGGGTGAATATTTAATGGAATATGTAGGCGAAGTGCTGGACTACGAACAGTTTTACAAGCGAGCGCAGACCTATTCCGAGGAAAACAACCTTCATCACTACTTCATGTCCCTCAAAGGGGACACGGTCATAGATGCGACTGTCAAAGGAAATATATCACGGTTCATCAATCACTCGTGCGATCCCAACGCGGAAACTCAAAAGTGGACCGTGAATGGCGAACTCAGGATAGGCTTCTTCAGTAAACGGGACATCGTTTCCGGAGAGGAGATCACGTTTGACTATCAGTTTCAACGGTTTGGGTGAGTTTTTATTGCCGTACCTTTTTTTACGCCTGTTACTGGTAAGCAAAAACACCATAGTGTATTCTATCCATAGTGTAGCCCGCGGGATGTCGTAAGAGGCGACTGAGGGAAAACAAGAAGACGGGAAGCAGCGTCTTTCTATTGAATTGCCTACCAACTATTCTGCGATCCCCGAGCCGCCTGTCAAGCGTGGAGATTATGTTAACCCCTCCCTTTTAAGGGGGGGGGGGGGGCTTTGTTCAGCAGTGCACGTCTTTTGGCTGCTGATGATAATGATGATGATTCTATACAGTTATCAAACTAAATGAATATTGACTAGATTTCCAAATGTAATTATCTTTTCGGCTTCAAGATATCAATATTAATTGGAGTAAATTTCTATGAGGAGACAAAATATTTCCTCCAAAAGTTCCTTTTTTTAATTTCCTAAATAATACACTGGCGGGTATTGAAGTGTATACGTGCAAGACTTGACTGTGCGTGTGGTATGCAAAGTCAAAGTCAAAATATCTTTATTATATATAGGCCCCACGGAGGAACTTGCACTAAAATCATTTTTACAAATTATCACCAGGAGGGATTAATGTTTTTGCTCATAAGTTTATAGGCGGACTTAATGCCTTAGGCATTCTCTGGATGATGCAAAGAAACATGGTGGCAGGTGCATAGCTTAATACTTGTGTCACATACCTTATATTGTATGGTGTCCTAGTCTATAGTGGGAAACCGGTTGCTTTGCAAACGGGAGGTTGCGGGTTCGAATCCCGCGGGGAGCAACAACTTTGTGTAGTCGTCCCTTACTTGCTAGGACGATGCAGGCCGATCACTTGATTGTCTGTAAAGTAAGATGATCCATCCGTCGTATGGGCATGTAAAAAGTCGGTCCTGTGCCAGATCTCTCCCCAGTCGTGTCGGTCTTCCGTCCCATCGGATTGTGAGAGGTAAACGAAGAGACAGTGCACTTGCGTCTACGCAAGTACTTGTGCACTATAATCTCCCGCGTAGATGGCTGATCTTGTGAAAGATTGGCCGCTGTGGTCCTATCGGCCAGGAGGTCATTAATATAGTGGGCATGGGTGTGGTTGGTGGGTCATATTGACGACGACGGTGGTCTTGTTTGTATGTAGGAAGGTGGCGCAACGCTGCTACTGCGGCGCTGAGGCCTGTCGAGGCTGGATCGGCGCTGAGCCTGACTCTGACGATGAAGACGACGAAGAGGTGAGTCATAGAACACACACGCGTAGAAACACGCACACACAGACACTCTAGCATAGACTGACTTAGGTGACACATAACCAGACAGATGTGTGTGTGTGCATACACATCCAGCCTTTTTTTTTTCAATTTTATATTTCTTATACAACGTGTTACAAAATACCTCGTAAAAAATAAATAAAAAAATATTATTATTTTCAGTGATGTGCAAACCCTATTTCAGTAAATTTAAAATGTAAACTACGCAGAATGTACCTCCATTTCTACCTAATTCGCGGAACGACAACATTTTTAAAAGACCTAACCTTACTAGGTTTGACAAAATTTTTGGCTTTGATAAAATTAACTATATTTTTTACGGGGTATTTTGTAACACGTTGTATACACCTAACTTCATGATTTTTTCTCACTTTAATATTATACATTATATTCTAGTACCTTATTCTAAATACTGCTGGTATTTTTTTAAAATACAATCGGCGCAATTACCTTTCCTATATATTTCCTATATACACTTAACATAGACAACTGTCTACTGTCTGTCAATGATAGGCATATTTCGTGCCTGCTTTGCTCTACACTTCAAGGTCTAATCCGGAATTAGTTTAGTTGATCGACGTACGGCTAAAAACTCACTGTGTATAACTATAATATTGCACGTCGATTAACTAAACTGAATCCGGATTAGACCTTGAAGTGTAGAGCAAAGTAGGCACGAAATATTCCTATCATCATCAATGTTCATGAATGTGTTACCCTATTCATTATTCAGGAGGAAGAAGACGTGTCTACCTCAAAGTCTGGCACCACCGAGGAGTCCGAGGAGGCCCAAGCGGCCCCCACGGAGCAGCAGCAGCCGAGGCCTCGAAGACGCAAGGAACGCAAGTACAAGCCCACCGCGCCCGACCTGGTGCAGGACGCCGATGTGAGTACTCAATACATTAGATCAGTTGATAGGCCAATTATCAAAGATTTGAAGGCAGCGGCTTGTCCTAGAAAACCGAGACTGAAAAAAAGGAAAAAGGACTAGAGTCTGAATCCTAAACGTCATTTTAAAGTCAATGCATCCGCTTATAGTCGCTTATGACTGATTGCAGATTTAGAAAGAAAAAAAAAAGTTTTGAGGAGGTTCTCTCTTCAAATCTTTTTTTTTTTTCGAACCGGTTCAACTTGTGTTATTACGTATTTGCAGTTCTCGTCAGATAGGATCGCTGATAAACATGGTTTGGTAGTATACATATATATATCGAGTGGATATATAAAGATAAAAATAATATTGTTCACCATTATTAGAAGACACCATTAAGTTTTTAATGAATCATTTAATCACTGTATTGATAGCGCTTTTTTCTGAAAGTTTGATTTTCGTAATGATTCCTAGCTATGTTCAGTTTAATGCAAATCTGATCATTATGAGTTTTTGTTTCTTATATCGTGTTTTTTTTTTCTGTTTATTGAATGATTATACATTCCTATTAGGTTGGATTTTTTTATCTCGCATATTTCTTATTCGAAACTGTACTATCGCGGACACGAATGGTTTACCAGTTTGCAATCAAAATCCTTTGAACAACGTTACGTGCGCTTACCCCGCTCGCACGTATTTTGTGCCGGCTTGTGCATGCGATTATCGTCCTAAAGGTGGTACACCGTTCGTGACCCCGAGAGTACTTCAAATTCAGCAAATTAAAGACTACAATATCCCTTGTACACAGATCGAAGAAGACCTAGAAGCGCTGAATCGCACCGGAGTCAAGAACCAGTCTCACACTCTACGCCTGTCCCGTACCGTCGTAAGGGCGAAGACCCGTCGTGCCCAAACCGCATTACTTCGTCTGCTGCGGGACGCTGACCTGCCGTGCCGAAGACTGTTCCTGGACTACCGGGGCCTCAGACTCCTGGCACCCTGGTGCTCTGACGCACCACTCGATTTCAAGTACGTTGCTTCAGGGAAATCATTTTTTTTAATACCAAAAAGGTGACAAATAAGCATGCGGCTCGCCTGATGGTAAGCAGTCACCGCAGCCTATGGACGCTAGCGTCGAAAAAAATCAACTAACTAGATGTCAAATCTCCTGTCAAGTGTATATTGGGTTGCAGAAAGCATGGTCAACTATTTTAATTTGAACAACCTGTCAGTTGACACGGCTGTTAAAATTTGCTTCAGAAACTTCATGTCAAAGCCAATTTGGGTTTCTGAAAGGCTAATTAAGCCTTGATCATAGTTTATTCTCTTGTCAAATACAATGGTGCCGATTCTGTTGTCACCACTACACTAAACTAGACTAAATTTTAGTTTAGTGGTGTCAAACGATGATTAAGTGCTTAATTTGATTTCGACAGCTATTAAATTGAGTTGATAGTGAGGTTTTCATTGGTCAAATCATGTTAGTTGAAAACAATTCTCTTGTTCATCTGATTACACTAAACTAAACTAAAATAATTCTCCGGCTCCGATACTTATATTAATTTTAATATTATTTTATTTTAATATATTTTTATATTAATATTTATTTTTAATAAAAAAATTTTAATATTTATTTTAATATTTGTTGAAATATTTGTTTAAATATTTATTTTAATATTACTTTAAATATTTATTTTAATATTTGTTTAAATATTTGTTTTAATATTTATTTTAATATTTTTTTAATAATTATTAATATTTATTTTAATATTTATTTAAATATTTTTTAATATTTTTTTTTATTTATTAATATTTATTTTATAATTTTTTTTTTTATTAATATTTAATTTATTATTATTTTTTTTTAATACGTATTAATATTTATTTTATTTTAAAAAAATTGAATATATTTTTTTTTATTTATTAATATTTATTTTAATATTTATTAATATTTATTTTATTTTAATATTTTATTTTTTAATAATAAAATATTTTTTTATATTTATTTTATTATTTATATTAATATTTATTTTTGTTATTTATTCTAATATTTATTTTAATATTAATTTTAATATTTATTTCATTCTATTTTAGTCTATTCTATTTTATTTTAATCGACATCTTTTAGATGCCGACTAATTTGATCTAATTTTAGTTTGAAGTTTCTAATATTAGGCATAAATGACGTAAACTGTGCACACCAGAAAAACAAAATACGTTTAAAACTAAGTTGAGTAACTAAAACCATTATATTCTATCAAACTATACCTAATTTAGTTTAATTCATGGATCTCTGAATAGGAAAGACACAACTAAACTAAAATTTAGGTTAGTTTAGTCTAGTGTGTGACAACAGAATCGGCACCAATGTCAACTAATCGGTGTTGGTCGACAAATTAAGTATTAAATTATACTATTTGGTTTGGATAATTTACTAGTTTATGACAGATTACGTAATTATTAGGTATAAAAGGTCATTTGCAACAAAAATACCTAGATTGTATTAACAATTGCTACTTTTGAAATTTACGATAGTGAAATGCGCACTCCACATCCGCGCGGGATGAAGGCCCACGAAATAAGAGTGTGGAGCTGCTTGACCATCAAAAATATTATGTCTATGGGGTACCACTGATGCTTTTTCTTCACATAGTGAAGGACAAAAAATACTCTGTTCCTTTCTATCACATGTAACCCATATAAATGCATTCTTTTCTTGTGCGAATGAGAAAGAAAGTGTCCATCCCTCCTGTAGATCCTCCTTCTATGGTTACAGATTATAATATCTTTGAATTGAATGAGCTATTGAATGAAATATTGAACTAAATAGGCAATGTAGCCATACTTAAATAATATTCTTCTTATCAAATTAAAATGATCATAGATTAGTAATTTTTTCTCTAATTAACGTTTCAGAAACCCGAATTGATTTGAGTAAGCTGTCAAGTTAACAGTCATGTTAGTTGAATATCCATTTGAATAGCCTTTCAGAAACCGGGTGTGAATATTACGTCTCTTGTGTCTAGTAATTTTGCCAGCTACAGTGCCCTTCACATGGGAACACAGCAAACGTTGCGGCTTGGCGGCAGAAAATCTGACACTGTCGTGGTGGTTCCACAAGAAACCAAACACCTAATCGGTTTTGGTCTTGGTGGTAGCGACTGCGAACGAAATTTTCCAATTTTCATTTTCTCATTATTACTTGATAATATAATTTATTTTGCAATTGCTATTAAACTACTTGACACTGGCCAAATCATCAATAAACTGATGGAAGCCATATTTTTGTAAAAGAAGAAGAAACACCTAGTCCTCAAAAGACATATTGCCGCTCTCACAAGGGTCAGTTATTATTAATGTTTTTTTTTAAATCTTATTATTTGATTTCTCGTATCCGTTACTGCTTAGTTATGTCCCTTTATTGAGAGCGAGATAATAAATATTTATACTCACTAACAGAGTATATAGTATTGTTTATTTGGCTTTGGGTGCTGAAATAATCCGGTTGCATGATCTGGATGATTGACGTTTGTGAGTGCGTCAGAAAATTATTATAAAAAGAGTCTTATTTGATCAATCGATCGCGCCAGCAAACAAATTTTAAGTCATCACAATCACTGTAAAAATCTGCAGGCTAGAGATGCTGCAAACAGTGGACCGTCTGCCTATTCCGAACAAGACAATGGTGCAGGAGAGCCGCTTCTTCACTATAGTGGAGCGATGGCTCAGCGCTGCCGACCTGCCTCAGGAGAACCTGTTCATTGATGAGTCTACTGGTATACTCATTTGTGATTTCTTTAGGCTTATGTTTAACTAACCACCAGATCTGGTAAAAATATCTTACACACTGTCTCAACACTGTCCCACTGCTGGGCAAAGGCCGCTCTTCCGTTCGAGTAAAAGTAACGGCAAGAAATTACTATACAACGTGTTACAGAATACCCCGTAAAAAATATAATTAAATAATATTATTATATTCACTGATGTGCAAACCCTATTTCAGTAAAATTAAAGAGTAAACTACGCAGAATGTACCTACATTTCTACCTAATTCGCGGAACGACAAAAATGTTAAAAGACCTAACCTAACGAAACAACCTAAACGAACACTTACTTTTTCTTAATAAACGTCAACACATTTGAAATTGATACAGTGACAACATAATTATTCAGTTGACGAATAAATTTATTTTTTTCCAACTTGACATTTTTTGAAGCCAGTACTTGAGTATAATACAATCCTTGTATTGAGGTTGCAAACATTTATGAATGAAAAATAGAAAAACTATTAAAGTAGACAATTATTAGGCAAAATAGGTACGTAGCCCCTTCTGTTAAATAATCTGGGTCCCTGGCATGACAGCTTACTAGGGTTGACAAAACTTTTAGCTTTGATAAATAATTAAATTTTTTACGGGGTATTTTGTATATTGTATAATGTATATTGCCAAAACTAATAAATTGTCACCAAAATTAAATCCTCTTTTTAGCGTGAAGTTAGAACCAAAAAATTTATAACCTGCGATCCGACAGCAACCAACTCCAAATTATGATTGTTTAATCTAAAACATGAAGTAACCTACCATGTCTGGTACATGAATAGGAGGGCTTTCATTTACAAAAAAAAATAAACAAGGAATTAGCTTTTACATTGTTTTAATTTTATTTTATTCTGGTATATATATTAGATTCCTTGAAAGTTGTAACTCCTGCCTTTTTGTTGGTCTTACGTCATGTTTTCTAACAGGCTCGTTTTATGATTATTTCCTGCATATTGACTCCGATGAAGACTAGTAACAGTTATACAAACTAATTGTATTTCATTCAAAAAGTTTACGTTTCTAGAACTTATTGTGTCTGTTTTGCACTATTAAATTGTATTGTTTCTAGGGTTGCCAACAGATTTGCCTAACAGAGGGAATCAAGAGAATGCATTGAGTCCAGAAAAGTTGAAAGAAAATGCCAGCATGATCGAGAAAGTAAAAGATCTCTCCAATCAGTTACTGGAGAGGTGGTCTAGCTTAAAGGTATGTGAAAATTCCTTACACAAGTATTTAGACTTATATATGTTTATTGGTGTTGTGCGAAAATGCATTGTATCTCAATCCTGATACGCAATTTAGACTCTTTACTATTTCAATTTTATATATATTATGTCAAACTTGCTGAATACTGCAATTTGCAAAATACTAATTATTGCATGTAAATTTTGGTCTTTACAAACTGGAAGTACTAGTAAGTATATAACTCCTTGGTACTGGTCAAGCAACTTCCTCCAAATAAGTTTGCTTAAAAAACACGACAGCGTAATTAAACGAGGCTAGATTGTAGTTTATGTGTTGAAATCAAAAGGGATCAATGGAAAAAAAAATATCTTAACGATTTTATTTGTAGGAAGTATTCAAAATCCCGAAGAAGGAGAGAATACAGCAAATGAAAGAGCACGAGAGGCAAGCGAACGTGGAGCGACGAGCGGCCGATTCTAGCGGCTCCCGGGACCGAGACCGAGACCGAGAACGGGACCGACGCGACGACCGGGAACGACGGGAGGAACGAGACCGGGAACGAGACCGAGAGCGGGACAGGGAGAAGGAAAGAGAACGAGATAGGGAGCGGGAGAGGGAGAGGGACCGCGATAGAGATCGGCATAGGGATCGCGACAGAGAACGCGACAGAGATAGAGATAGGGATGATAGAGACAGGAGGAAAAGAAGAGGCAGCCCGGAAGGAAGACGGAGTATAAGGTGATGATTTTATTTTTGTTTTATTTTATTTTATGTTTATTACAAAAACCACAGCTCTTAGACATAGTAGTAAACGTAGACATACATGTATATCTTACAGCCAATTAAGGTTTTACAATTTATACAATATTTAGTCAGAGACTATGTTTAACTAAGGCTACATACATTCAGAGAAAGAAAATGATTAAATAGTGAGTACAGAATTAGTATTTATAACTGAAACAGCCAATTGCCATAAAGAGTATGATTAATTATATGTTGTGAGTGTGTGTGAAAGTGTGTATGATTGTGTGCGTGAGTGTGTGTTATAGTTTCTTTACTTTGTTTTAATTTCAGTTTCTCTTATAAACTGCTAGTCTATGTTTTTTTTTATTAAGTGTATTTTGGTTTAAAATTTGGCGTTTACTGAACAATGATTAAAACTTGCTATGATCACCTCAAGCTTCTAATAATCCAACATTTTCAAAATTCCTACATAGTCAGACGGATCAATATCCGTCCAATGACGTCCAATGATAGTTTGCAACTATCTAGTATAGATATTATATCGATGTCAATGTGAGGTGTCCTGGTAAGAATAGCTCCCTCCCGTTTGGTGTCCGTAAGAGGCGACTAAGGGAAACAAGAAGACAAGAAGCGGCGTCTTTCTATCGGATTACCTACCACCTATACCTCCCGCGATCCCCAAGACGCCTCCCAAGCGTGGGAATATGGCAGCCCCTCCCTTCTAAGAGACGGTCCTTTGTTCAACAGTGGGTGTTTTTTAGCTGATGAATTTTTATCAGATTGAGTGAACGAGTATTGGCTGCCGTGCCACCAATGACGAAGGAAGAGCGTCGACGCGCCTTCGCTGAAGCTGCGGCCGCAGCAGACGAGTCTCGACGACAACGCGAGCGTGTACAGACCTGGCCTTACTGGCCGCAGCCCGACGCCTTCCCGCAGGTAACTCGTAGCTCGACGCCTTCCCGCAGGTAACTCGTAGCTCGACGCCTTCCCGCAGGTAACTCGTAGCTCGACGCCTTCCCGCAGGTAACTCGCAGCCCGACGCCTTCCCGCAGGTAACTCGCAGCCCGACGCCTTCCCGCAGGTAACTCGCAGCCCGACGCCTTCCCGCAGGTAACTCGCAGCCCGACGCCTTCCCGCAGGTAACTCGCAGCCCGACGCCTTCCCGCAGGTAACTCGCAGCCCGACGCCTTCCCGCAGGTAACTCGCAGCCCGATGCCTTCCCGCAGGTAACTCGCAGCCCGACGCCTTCCCGCAGGTAACTAGCAGCTCGACGCCTTCCCGCAGGTAACTCGCAGCCCGACGCCTTCCCGCAGGTAACTCGCAGCCCGACGCCTTCCCGCAGGTAACTCGCAGCCCGACGCCTTCCCGCAGGTAACTCGCAGCCCGACGCCTTCCCGCAGGTAACTCGCAGCCCGACGCCTTCCCGCAGGTAACTCGCAGCCCGACGCCTTCCCGCAGGTAACTCGCAGCCCGACGCCTTCCCGCAGGTAACTCGCAGCCCGACGCCTTCCCGCAGGTAACTCGCAGCCCGACGCCTTCCCGCAGGTAACTCGCAGCCCGACGCCTTCCCGCAGGTAACTCGCAGCCCGACGCCTTCCCGCAGGTAACTCGCAGCCCGACGCCTTCCCGCAGGTAACTCGCAGCCCGACGCCTTCCCGCAGGTAACACGCAGCCCGACGCCTTCCCGCAGGTAACTCGCAGCCCGACGCCTTCCCGCAGGTAACTCGCAGCCCGACGCCTTCCCGCAGGTAACTAGCAGCCCGACGCCTTCCCGCAGGTAACTCGCAGCCCGACGCCTTCCCGCAGGTAACTCGCAGCCCGACGCCTTCCCGCAGGTAACTCGCAGCCCGACGCCTTCCCGCAGGTAACTCGTAGCTCGACGCCTTCCCGCAGGTAACTCGCAGCCCGACGCCTTCCCGCAGGTAACTCGTAGCTCGACGCCTTCCCGCAGGTAACTCGCAGCCCGACGCCTTCCCGCAGGTAACTCGCAGTCGCAGCTAACCTTGCAAGTCCTAATGTATTAGCCTCAAAAAGTTATCAGTAACATGACAGCGCCGTAACCTCGATCTTTTATAACAGCATTTTAAACTCTTTTTTTTTTGTTTCAAGTAAGAACCGAGTAAGAACATCAAAAAGCATAATATCATATACACCACAATAGGTACTCTACCGTCAGCTGAAATCATTGACATTTGCGTTTGTGACAGATCAAACCCATAACTACTTGTAACTTACATATCAACTTTAAATAGTTCACCTGCCTCTTAGAGGAAGAACTAAAGAAACCTGCCTACGATTTGTTTAAGGGGCCATAGACAAAGGCCTACTCTATTTCTTAATATATAAACTCTATGCTCCGATAGCTTCACGAGACCGATATTGGGTTTAAAAAAAACAAAAATATGTTCAGATGTTCCCTGGCGGCATGGTGGGCGGCGTGTTGGGCTGCCCCCTGCTGCCGGAGCCGCCGCCGGAGTGGATGCCGCGGGACTTCCCCCCGCCGCAGTACTGCCCCCCGTTCCCCGGCCCGCAGCCGTTCTGCATGCCGCAACACAAGTGAGTCATTGTTATTCATAACTACCAACCAGCGCCGGCTTCGTACAGGCGTAATTTAGAAGACTCTGTAGAAAAATATTGTTTATCTACACTCATATGTACACTCATATGACAGACGTACCTTATTCACATGCCTCTTAAAAATATTAACAAGGCTCGACCGGCTAACCAATAGCGCGCCCGGAACGATGTTGCGTGGTTCCCCGCGTCCCGCTTGGAAACCGAAGAGACCTAAAAATTTACATCTACTGCGCATCTAACGAATCTTACCAAGTTACGTGCCGATGGCTGTACCTAATTACGTGAACACATACACTGCATTATCTAAACTCATGCAATAGGTAAAAAAAGAACGTATAACTAAAGAATTGGCAGTATCGTCTCAGATCTTAACTAGTGATTATAATTTAATTTTTGAACTTTTTTGATAGCAATCTCGGTTAAAAAGTAACAATATGACACTTGACATTAATTTTCTTATCTCTAGTAAGCTTCAAGGTCTCGAAGCTAGATCAATAATAGTAAGGACAGATATTTCCATCTTTGTTTATTGAAACGGAGATATGTCATAAAGCTATCGATGGTATTTATTTTAACTTATAGTAGGTAAGCAATAGATAGGATATTGGTACTGGCAGTTAATCTATTACACCTCGTTATATTTCATATATTTCATCTGTTTTACTTCTTTTTATAACATGACTAAAATTATGACAATATATTATATTGACCATGTTTTGTTGCAACCAAGTGCACTTGCGCGAACGTTGCCCCACTACGCCAAAACCTTGCCAAGTTACGTGCCAAGTGTTGTAAGGCTTAGCGCGCACGGGTGACATTTGTCGCCGTGATTGTTTCGTCCTTCTTGTCAAGTCCGTGGATATGTATGGTGTTGCGCGCATGTTACGACGTGACATTTAGGTCTTCTCCATACATATTCAAGGAGTGACGAAACAGTCATGGCGACAAATGTCACCCGTGCGCGCTTAGCCTTACACTCGTGTGAAAATATTATAAAATATGAGTGTTTTTTTTACCACTTATAAGCTAGTGCTTGACTGCAGTCCCACCTGATGGAAAGCGGCGACGCAATCGAGGATGGCAAAACACACTAGCTTATTAAAAGTGTGTGTTTATAAACTCTGTTTGTGGTATTTCAGCGTGATGGGCATGGGTGGGTTCGGTATGGGCGGATTCATGTTTGGGCAGCAGATGCCGCAGTTCCCCCCGCAACCGCAACCGCAGTCGCAACTGCAATCACAACCGCAACCAAATTCGCAACCGCAGCTTCCGCCGCTACTGCAAACGGACGCAACACCGTCGCACACGGTTAGATATAATGCCAAACCTTTAAAGTTTTTGTTGCCCGACTACCCCAGGAAGGTTATGTATTACGAGAGTACGTATGTTATGTGTATTTCTTTGGAACGGCGTACAGCCTGAACGGTTTGGTGGAATTTGGATTATGGTCATCATTCATCATCATTAGTAGCCGTAGACGTCCACTGCTGAACAACGGCCCCTTGGAAGGGAGGGGTAGCCATAATCCCCACGCTTGGCAGGCGGCTTGGGGATCGCAGTATAGGTGAAGATAAATCCAAAAGAAAGACGCTGCTGCCCGTCTTTCAGTTCTCGCTTAGTCGCCTCTTACGACACCCAACGAGGGGGGGGGGGGGGGTGGATGCTATTATAATATTCCGTTAGATTCGTCTTAGTTGTGGGAGTGACAGTCTATTATTAGCGAATATGCGCTGATAGTAGGCCTGGCTTACCTACGTCACCGCTATCACGTGATCAGTTCGTCATAGGAGAGGGTTACGTGGCTCCTTCGGGATCAGGGTTGTGGTGGCCGACACAACCCTGATGACCCTCAAAGAGGAAGTCCCATAAATTTGATATTTCAAGGTTTGTGTACAGAGTTTAGGTAACTAATAAATAATACTTACAATATGTATACTTCTACGTCCATATGTCTGGGTGTTATTTATCTATTTAAGTATGTATTTACAAAAAAAATAAGTATATAAGTATTAGTATCAGTTGTCAGGTTTCCATAGTACAGGCTCTGCCTAGTTTGGGATCAGATGACCGTGTGAGGATTGTCCCGAGATATTATTCTATTTTTTATTTTATTTTGAATGTTATAAATTGGTAACGTTGTTTTTATTATTATTACGTTGCTGAAACTATGTACACAAATCCTTATAATTGTATTGTTTTATCGAGTTGCGGTGGCCTGGTGCGGCCTCCGGCTTAGTAGGACTTGTCTACATAAGCTCATTTTGTCTGTTTATTGTAATTTCTGTTAAAATATGTGCTTTTTGTGTTCCAATTGTCTCTTTTTTTATAAATTATCGCTAAATCTAATCTAGCTGGGTGGGAAAAGTGGAATAGCCGGATTTACTTGCCTTCCCACATCTATATATTAAAAACAATATGGCGGATATCAATTGCATTTTTTTTTATAACTTCCAAGCATCAGGTAGGTACACATACTTAAATACTTTAGAATAGAAATAGCGCCCTTGTGTCGCTATTGCTTTTCAAGCCACAGGCTGTCAAAATTATTTTTACCGATAGGAGTGTCGCTACTGTCTATATGAAACTGTCCATCTACAAGTCATTATCATAATAAAACCATTAGTTCACGTTTCCGCCACCAGCACAGATTAATTCGCGACCCCCATCACCACATTTTAGATGACATTTTGTTTATCTAGTTTATATATTATATCGCTGCTTGGATTGGTATACACTTGGTGGTAGTCGAAATCACAACCTGTTTGGTAGCGGGCAGGATTTCTGACCACAAAACCAACGGGCCTGTTTGTTTATCCAGATCTCGATAATTGTATAGTCACTGTATCGACAGCCGATAAATTGTTTTTAAAAATGAATAATGAATAAATGGCAGAAATAATAATATTCTGGAACCATCCACACACAGACATTTGATCCCAAACTAGGCAGAGCACTAAGGTAGCCAAATAACTGGTACAATTTTTTTTTTGTAAATACATACTTATAGTTAAATAACACCCAGACACTTGGTGCGAATTGAACTCACGACCTATTTAGCAGCAGCCAGGATTTCTGGTTCCTACATTTGTGTAGTCAAGAATAAGAAGAAGAAATACATTTACTTGACCAACATAGAAGTTAAATAAAAAAATATTACAAATGAAATAAAAAAACCGCTAGTTGTGTGGGGCCAAACAGGATGCTGCCTCAGCATATTGCTGTGCCGTAATGAATTACAACACAGTGCTGGTATTCTGGCAGCACCTTAAAAGGTGACGCTACAGTCATTATAAAATACGTTAATGTAATATATGTAATTATAAACTAATATGAGTACGGTGGCGGCTTCGTGTGGTGGGTCACCCACTACCCTCTAATATGGTTGAGCGGAGTGATGGCTGCTGCTCGAGTCAACTCGTGCGCGGGTGCTGCGCGCGGGGGACTGGTCCGACTACTATCCCTTTGGCGTTTTAGTTTGTAGTACTTTCGTCGTATTTTTTTTTCTCTCCTATTTCATCTTTTGAATGGCAAGACACACTGTCGCTCTGATCTAATTGTAACATGACACACTGTTTAAAAAAAAAGTTATAAAATGACAAGCCCGCTGAGTTTCTTGCCGGATCTTCTCAGTTGAGGCTGCGTTGTGATCCGGTGGTTGCTTTTTTTTTTTTTTTAAAACATGGCCTTTCAAAAGTGCTAGCGTTAAGCCTATTTGAAATAAACTATTTTTGAGTTTGAGTATTAAATATAAAGAGAAAAGAAAAAGGAAAGTTAGTCAAAACGTAGTAATACTAAAAACGTAGTCAAAACGTAGTCAGTACGTATCGACAGCCGATAAGCTAGTGATTCCCGGTGAACAGGGGGACGATGCGCAGGCGCCGTCCGAGGTGGTCCTACCGTCCATGTGGCGCAGCGCTAAGGACGACCGCGGGCGCACCTACTACTACCACGTCAAGTTGCGGCAGCCGCAGTGGATACCGCCGCCGCTGCCACACGAACCAGGTACCTATAAAAGGGGGGGGGGGGGGGGGTCTTAGGTTTGGCATGTTGTTTGCTGTGAGTTTGTTTTGTGATCGCTGCGAAATAATCAATAATCGATTGAAACTGAATTTGATAAATATTATCCTCTTCCCTCCTAATCCAGGTATATTTTGTTGTGCCCAGCAGAACCCACGATGACTTCTCTAAATCTATTACCACATAATTACAAAAACATTGTGGTGGTGTGATAAATACATATGAATATGAAACCATTATTTTATGTGAACATTTTGCCTGACATTTACGTCACTGTCATTTGACATTTTCCGGCCAACGATTGTATTACGTCATCTTCATCTTTTATTCTTTGTCTCGCACTTTAACATGGTCAACAAAACTATTTGGTCAAGCCAAGTTGGTACTGCGTCTGACCTCTACCTGGTCGTGTCGGTCTTCCGTCACTTCGGACTGTGATAGTAAAGAAAGAGAGAGTGCACTGGTGTCACAAACAATTATGCACTATAATATCTCCCGCATAGATGACCGCTGTATTGTTGAAGAGTATTTTTAATAATATCATTGTGTTCACAGAAGAGAGTTCGTCTGAGGAAGAAGAAGAACAAGTGAACGCCAATGACAGTCCTCTGGTCAGGAGACAAGCCAAAGGGAAACTAGTCGAAGGAGTCAATGGCATATACGAGGGTAACTTTAAATTTATATATGTATAATTTCTATTTCACTAAAGTGATCAAGTGTGAAGTAAAGTGAGTGTGTAGTTTCAGACGTAGTCGAGAGCCTTAATAAAAAAAAAATCAAATCAAATATTTATTTATTATAATAGATCCAACCGTTTATTTTCTTTTTGACAGCACCAATAGAACGTAACTGCGTCATGTTACGCAAAAGTTCACTTTAAGTGAACTTGTAAAAGTGAACTTTTGCGTAACATGACGTAGTCACGTTCTATACCAATAGCTGTCAAAAAGAAAATAAACGGTTGGACGCTCTATATGAGATTTTTTTATTTTGTTTTTTAATTTTATTTAATAAGTTTAGAAACTCGCTTTCTCGCGAGGTTTTTTACTACACCTGCGAGAAATAATAAGATCATTATTTCAATAGGAATTTGATATTTAAATTGTTACAGTTATGTATTAAAAATCATTTTTTTTTGCTTTAAATAATGTACAGAAAAATGATGTATCTACTATCCCTTAGATTAGAATGAAACCGCACTAACTTATAGTCGACAGGATGTGTCAGAGGTATCGCTGTATTGGCATCAAAATAAAGGAACTATTTTATACTCTACCAGTATTTTACAACAGTTGTTTAAATGAATGTACTTTATACTTTTAGACTTTCGCGTTCCATTATCGAACTTTAGTCTTTATTATAATTTATACTTTATTTTATTTTATAAAATATAAGGTAAATCGCGTTAATTTCCGATTAGAATAAAGTTTGAATGTACTTTTATATACATCTAACAACTTATATATTGCACGGAAAACTTTCTAAATAGGGGTAGTTGTAGATCAATATTGCAGTGTTTGTTTTCCATTTCAGTGATAAAAGAAGATTCCATCAACGGTTTGATACCAGAGCACGCGTTGGTCAGTGTGAAGCCGCGGAAGCGGAGGCCAGGTCTTGTGTTAGAAAGACCAATTAGTGTGAGTAACTTCATATAAATAACGTGTGAAGACTTTTATTTGTGGATTTGCCACCGACGACGAGCGTGAACATCCAGCGAGTGATTAGTTTTATCCAATCCACTTAGATTTTTGGATCAAAAAAGAAATAGAATAAGATTTTTTGTAATCTTATAGCCAGCCAGCTTGCAATAGGAGTGCAAAAGGAACGCCTCCGAGGAGGACGTTGGTTGTGACCCCCGTCCCTTCGAGCACCGTGTCAGGTTCTCAAGGGCAAGGGGTTTCTAGTACGATAGCCGCGGGGTTTTTTTAAGTGGGTAACAATCCCACATACCCCGGTTGACCCTCACAGGTCCCGGGGGAACTATTGAAGGTTCCCCCGCAAGAACAAAAAAAAAGTCCAGACGGAAAGGATTTTTTTATACAGTTTCATAAGTAATAATAATACCAGCCCTGGTTTATGTCCCACTGTTGGGCACGGGCCTCCCCTCATGATGAGGGGGCTTAGGCAATAGTCCACCACGATGGCCAAGTGCGTGTTGACGGACTTAACACGTCATTCGAGAGCTAGTTAGGCTATCTCAGACATTCAGGTTTCCTCGCGATGTTTTCCTTCACCGAAAGCTAGTAACAATCGCACAAAGACGATTCGCACATGATTCATTAAAGAAATCAGAGGTGCGAGCCGGGGTTCGAACCTGCGCGCCTTGTTTCCAAGGCAAGCGCTCGCTCACTGAGCTGTTACCGCATTTTTCATAAAAAGAATATTTTAATTTGCCTGATGTGGTCTTGGTACGGTCATATAATGGTCCGTCCATGTGGGCAAAGCCCTATAAGCTGCGTTTTGGCATTTAAAACCCTATGCAATAAAACTGGTATAAAATCAACAAATTTTTACGGATTAATTTTGCGGTTTATTTCCGTTTTAACCCCCGACCAAAAACATGTTTGTCTGTCTGTCTGAGGCATTGTAGTGGACTGCGAGTGGACGGATTTCAATGCGGTTTGTTTAATATCATTTGCATAGTTTTGGAACATCAGGAATGTAATATCAAAATTAAACCGCGACAAAATCCGTTCAAAATAGTTTTCTTATGATCTTATTATTTTACTTTATAATATAGCCTCGTACAGAAGAGGACAAGTTGGCGGGTAGACTGGAAGTCAAGAGGTATAGACAAACTAAAGAGAAACTCAGAAGACGGCGGGAGAAGCTACTACAGAAGGTGCGATTACTTGCTGTCAAACATAAGAAGACTAAGGGAAGCGTGCTTGACATCAAGGTAATTAATTGCAGCTTTTTTAAAATTTAAATTATTAAAGTTAATTGGGGTTCGTGAGTGCGGCAGTAAGTTGCAAAAACTTGCCTCCCTGAGCGCTTTCTGCTGTCGCCCGATGTTATGGCCTTCTGCATCCAACAGTACTACTCAACTGCTGAACAAAGGCCTCCCCCTTAGAAGGGAGGGGTTGCCATAATCCCCACGCTTGATAGGCGTCTTGGGGATCGCAGTATTGGTGATAGATAATCCAATACAAACAATTCTCTTGGCAATTTAAGAGCCTAACGTTTATGTGTGTAGTTATTTCTAAGCCATAATTAAAATTATTAATAGTTATGTTTTATTTTTTCAAACGTCACGGAATAAAGGAAAAGAAAGAGAAAGAAGTATGTATTTATTATAACTATCGATCTATAATTTAATTTTGTACTAGTTTACATAAGTATAAATCTTAATTTGATCTCATTTCTAATCGTCAAATGTGACTACTCGAAACGAAATACGGTGAAAAAATCTGGAATACAAAAGTACCCTCGTGTTTCTTTTTTAGATTTTCGGCCTATCAAAATAAAGGCTGTATTTATAAATAATTTAAGTTTTTGAAATATTAACTTTCCAGTGAAAATGTTATCATACATAATTTAGCGAATTTCTGTGATTTTTTAGCGAGTAAATCTTTGCTGTTGGAGTGTCATGAAATAAAAAAATATCATAAAATATCTAGTGCGTACATACCTCCCTCCGATCTTTGTAACTTCTTTAATTTTCCTCTCCATCCAAAGGTTGCCTGTTGTAAGCGATTAAACCGCCCATTGCATAGTTATTGTACTGAACGTGCGACCTATTTGAGGCGCACCGCCGAGCATAGCAATAAACTCATATAAATATTGTAATATTAATATACATTATGTAGTAGTCGTTCAGTAGTCGCACAATATAAACGTGGTACTATAACTTCCATCTAAGATGTAGTACAATAACCAATTAACATCAACTGAGAGCAAGATTCGCCTACAACAACAGTTTTTCAATAAACATCTATCATCTGCAATCTACGTCTCTGCGTACTACTACCAACACCACCTATACTCTGTCCATTTTATTGTTTATTTATTTTATTTATTTTTTTATTTTATTTGGTTTTTTGACAGCTGCCGCCCATAAAGTTCCGCATTGTTAAAGTTACATATTCACAGAAATAATATTGTACTTCATGGACGCGTACCGCACTTTAGTATGTTGCCACACATAACGATTACTACGATTGTGCCACAGATTACAAATAATCGATAGAAATAAATTCTAATTATGTAAATAAGGTGTAATATGTTTTTATTACTTTCGTCATGTTTACATTAACTTTCATACATTTTATTTTGAGGGCCTCATGCATATTATAACAAAAAAAGACAACATTTTAAAGTTGAAACATTAACATGAGTCGTCAGAATCAAAAAAATATTTAATCGAATGTATATTTTTCGATATCGATTCATTCGTTTACTTACTATGTTCACGTTTTGACAGTTCGACGTTTTACGTTTATAGGAATAAACGTAAAACGTCGAACTGTCAAAAAACCAATAATAAAATGGACAAAGTATAACAACATCATGTGCGGACTCTTAGCATACAAGAGCCTATGCGTTATAATAATATTCATTTGTACCTTTTCTTTTAATGGTACACACATTGTGTTGACTAGGTGGTAGGTTCCTTGTGCTAGGAACCGTCCAGGTAGGTACCACCGCAGGGTCAGATATTCTGCCGCCAAGCAGCAGTGTGTAAGCGTTGATGTGTTCCGGCGAGAAGGGTACTGTAACTGGTAAAATTTCCGGACACAAAGACTTAATATCTCTTGAGGGTGGGCAACGCGCTAGTGAGTCTTCTGTTGTTGCTAGCGTCTATAGGCTGCAGTGACTGCTTACCATCAGGCGGGCCATACGCTTGCTTGTCACCTTGGTAGTATATAAAAACACCATAGTTTATCTGTCTATCTATTCAACCAGCAAATGGTGGATCTGGTGGACACCGACACGGATTCAGACGACGACTCTGTGGAAGAGGTGGTGATAGAGAAGCCACCCTCCCCGCCTCCCACCGTGGTCATCTCGTCCCCGGAGGTCGCGCGACCCCCGTCACCAGTGCAAGTGGACCCCCCCGCCAGTACCGAGGAGACGGCGCGACGGATCAAGGAGCATTTCCGAAGCAGCATGGCTCGTGTCATGGTGCACCATTTGAACCCCTATAGACATTCAGACGCGCCCGCTGGTAGGATCACCTGCACTGCGGACTTTAAGCATCTCGCGAGGAAGGTACGTTGCATTTTATATGACAGACTCGTTGCTCTAGTGCAGAGGTTACCAGACTTCTTCCTCATCGATCACTTTCAAAATTAAGCTGGTTCCGGTGGACCCCCTGCAGCTACGTTTCTACCATATTCCCAAAACTTAACAATAAATGTGAAGATTAGATCTGACTACGGAAATTTTCGTTGCGCCAACGTAGACCCCCGTCGAGTATCCCGTGGACCCCTGGGGGTCCACCTGGACCACTGGGAACTAATAGTCTAGTGGTTAGACACCCTGGCTGCTAACCGATGGGCCGTGGGTTCGATTCCCACCAAGTGTCTGGGTGTTATTTATCTACATACTAGCGACCCGCCCTGGCTTTGCACGGGTGTATATATAGTTTTTATATGCGTAAACCTTCAGTGAAAAAATTATCTAACCGATGGTGAAAACCCCTGAAAAATCTGTTGCGTGGTTTAGGAGGAGTTAACGGATATACAGACAGACACAGTAAGCGATTTTGTTTTATACTATTTAAACGAGATAATAAACTGTTAAAAGAGGTGGTAGGTATTTTCTATTCTTTCGGAGTCGCCAGTTGTTACCACTGTTCGGTAAACGATCAGTTGGGTAAGCAACGTCAGGCAAGTCAGTCCTTAGATGGGTGATCGTTTAGTGACATTTAACTGAGGGACTCCGTGCTTCGGAGGGCACGTTAAAAGTCATTAAGCTAAGTCAGAGGCCTAAGGGCAGCTTGTAAACTTTGACAACAGGTTGGCCACTAACCGTACGACAAATAAAAAATTAACAACTTTTACACATCGATATAATATATAAACTAGATTTGGTGTCACGGTTCAAAAAGTGGTAGCGAGAAATAGCGCCCTTGTGTCGCTATTTCTTTACAAGCCACATCCTGACAAATTTATTTTTTCCGTTAGGAGTGTCGTTACTGTCTATATTAAACTGTCAAACTACAAGTCATTATCATTATAACATCGTTAGTTCACGTTTCCGCCACCAGCACAGATAAGTTTGCAACCTCCGCGACCACATTTTAGATGTCATTTTGTTCGTGAATGTTTATCTAGTTTATATATTATATCGATGACTTGACACAAAACACTAATACATTATTTTTCCATCCAGCTAACTCACTTCGTGATGCTAAAAGAGTTGAAGCATTGCCGGTCCGTGGAAGAGCTCGTGGTAACTGACTCAGTACGCTCCAAAGCTAAGATGTTCGTTAAGAAGTACATGGCTAAATTCGGGCCGGTGTACAAACGACCGCCCGAGGAAGCAGACTAGCGTTCGTAGATGGTACTAAACGTACCGAATCCATAGATTTGCTACGTTTAGTATCATAATACTTGTAATTTTATCACTAGGAACGTAAAGTGTTGCCAGTTTTATGGACGACGTTACTGGATTAAGAATAAAATAATTGGTTTCACGGTCGCCGTAAAGTGAAACAAAAAAATTGCTATTAATTATGTCTGATAGTCATGCGAATGATACACATGGAAACTATATCTAATATAGTTTTAACACGGTTTATTTTTGATTTTTTACTTTTCCGAGGTTGTCCCGTTACCATGGATGCTGTAACGTGTTCAAAATGTCTGGCAAAAGTAAATTGGTAAAAAATAAACCGGGACATACAACGTGTTAAAGAAATTACGCAATACCTCGTACTGTAACTGATTTTTATTTTTGAAAGTTAATTAGCAAACATTTTTTTTAATTTCTGTGATGGTAATAACCATCAAAGATATTTTTAGTATCGTAACTATTCTTTGCGTTCTGAACTTTACTTTCATTACCTGCGTATCGTATACGCTCGCTGAAGGTTAATAACCTTATCGCCACCGTATTGAGTAGACCGCCTGTGCTGTTTGACTTAGCATGATAAATAATAATATAGTAAAAAAATACGTAATCTAAAAAGCAATGTATTAAATTCTGCTCTCTGTACTGAACAAACTAGTTTCATGGTTTACGTTAATTCGTAACACGTTGTATAATCATAAAAATACTTTTATTTCAATGTAAAATTATTTATTAATATTATAGAAGCAATAATAATGTGCTCCTGATCGATACGGTCACAACGGCCAATCTATGATAAGATCGGCCAACTATGCAGGAGATATTATAGTGAACAAGTGATTTAGTAGAGTTATAATGTAGCAAAAACAGCGAATCACAAAAGGTAAACGCCCATCAAAGTTGCACTTGCATTTTCGACCTTATGTCGTAGAAATTCGAACTTAAGGTTATATAGGAGGCAATTAAACGACTGGATTGGTCATTTCTATGCGCTTTATACCTAGCACAAAGGTAACAAAGAACACAAACTACGGTACATACTTTATGGAAGTAAAGTATGTACCGTAGTTTGTGTTCTTTATAAACAGATTAAAATAATATGTGACTAGACAAATCGTTAGTTAACAGCACCACAGATGTGTTCAAAATTGAGTTTTATGTCCGGATCATAAGGATGTTTTTTCAAATCAACGGGTTCGATGAATTTCTGGGAATATGATTTTTTTACAAAATTTAATAATGTGTAGTTTTATTTTTTACCAATATTGGCTGCGAGATATCTTTAAACAATTTTCGCAATTCCTCGTAGTGTCTATCTGATTTGACCATACATTTTCAATTTGCATAATGCATCCTGTATACCTGAGTAAAGTATACAGTGTTAATAAATCCCTGTCCGATCGCTGAGGGTATTATTTAGTGTCGCAATACAATCATAATTATGTATATAACTCATTTGTTGAATATCTCATAAATATTTTCCTGATTTTCACCAGCAATGCGAATATTTCCCATACAAATTGGACAAGGGTTTTTTAACATTCTGTATATTTCTATCAATCAATAAATAGTTAAAAATGGCATCGATATAATATATAAACTAGATTTGGTGTCACGGTTCAAAAAGTGGTAGCTTGAAATAGCGCCCTTGTGTCGCTATTTCTTTACAAGCCACATCCTGAGAAATTTATTCTTGCCGATAGGAGTGTCGCTACTGTATATATGAAACTGTCAAACTACAAGTCATTATCATTATAAAATCGTTAGTTCACGTTTCCGCCACCAGCACAGATAAGTTTGCAACCTCCGCGACCACATTTTAGATGTCATTTTGTTCGTGAATGTTTATCTAGTTTATATATTATGTATATCGATGAAAAATGGTCTTTAAATTGCGAAAATTGCTGACAGGATCCGAATCAAAACAAGTCAGTTATAATTTTAACGCCATTTTTTCTTAAGGTCGGTTCTCTTGGTATAATGCGTCATGCTTGATGCGCTCTATACTCTGCTAGGGCTAACAGTAGATTACAATGACTGTTTAAATTCCCAGATCTGATAAAACAATGATCTGTAATCTGGAAATATGATTGGATAAATGGGAACAATGACTACATACGTTTGACTGTTTTTGTCTGAAGTATGTACTTACTTAGTTGTCAAGGAATTTGCATATTATTATGTCTTACATACCTGGAACGCTGTCTGCATACATTTATTAAAAAAAATATTACTTTATATCTATGAACTTAAGGTCTATATTAGAATATTTTGAGACATAAAAAAGATCTTAACAAGAACCCCCTATTTAATAAAGATACATTATCTGGTAGTCTGGTAGAATGAGTGCGTTACAGACGACTACAGACCCCAGAACAAAATTACTCAATCAAAGACAGATCGGAGGGGGTTTCTTCCCTTTCGATCGCTTTTCAGCCGGCAGTCAGCTATTCTGTTAGGTTAGCACATCGCTGGTGTAGTCCTACGCATTTTTGTCTCGACTTTATTTCGGATCATAATGCAAACAATGGTTTATCAGCAAGAAATTTAAGATCTAATTGTACAGATCAGGGCCTGTAACATCACCTCTAATAGCAATATTATTTTCACCTTACTTTCTCGGTAGAAAGTGACAGAGCTATAAGCTACGTATGTTGACGTATCTACCTCAAGTCAAGTAAGATGATAATAATACTTTTTATAGAGGTGGTGGTTGGCCCACAAAGTATACATAAATAGTATTATTACAACATTGGAGAAATCATTCCGCGCACCCTGGAATATGATACGTGATGAGTGATTTTATTTATAGAAAATAAATGTCTCTGTTTTAACTAGACTTGACGATACCCTATGTGAATGTTTAATAGAACATTATCAATTATATATCAAAAACAAATAATAATTAAATAATTATTGATTAGATGAATTCAGAGCTAAGATATGATTTAACAATTCCACTCATTTAAGAGTTAGTCATCACGAATTGAACTAAAAATGTACATATAGATGTAAGGTATTATTATTATTCACTTCATAAGTCAATCCTCAAGCATCATGATGTATATTAAGTACTAGAATTATTTATGTATTTTTTTTTATATTATTACTGAAATAATGGGAAAATTCAAAGGTAATTTATACACTATGATCTCCAGATCTATTCGTTCGCCGAAAGCAGTACGCTAATGTCACTCGAATAGAAAGGCGACGGAATATTAAGTACACAGTATTATAAAATATGTTTTGTTGCAGTTAGTCAACATATTTATACTAGCTGGTTCTATAAATAATGGATGTGAAAATGTTACCAATCGGTGCCGCAAGTTGCAGTCGCAAGAGCAGTCGTGCAACAATTAATTAGCTTGTCTTTTTGAAATGAAATAGTTTATATCAATGGGGATGATGACTGGTAAAAAAAGCAATAATTCTAATTAGTCAGTCATTTAGATAATCAAAAAATCTTGGACACGTGTTTTTAGGGTTCCATACCTAAAAGGAACCTTATGGTCTGACTTCGTCTGTCTGTCTGTCTGTCTGTCCATCTGTCACACCTATATATTTCAGGAACCACTGATGCTATCGATTTGAAACTTGGAACACTTTTAGATCTTACTTACCCAACCTCATCGCAAATGAAAAAAAATATATTTTCTTTTATTTTATTTTTTATAATGATGGTCGAAATGGAAAGAAAGAAAGAAAAACATTTATTCAGCGACATCTAAATCTAACTTATCTATTACAATTTTTATTATAAATAATGCCGCTGAAGGGTTATCCACTCAGCATGTGCCGTTGCTCCTATTTGGAACAACGACGCTGATCTTCTGTGGACACCCGTTGGCGAGAGCGCATCTGAGTGGGTCATCAAAATTTCAAAGTGAGACTACTATATCGAGTGGGGTATCATATAAAAAATTCATTTGCAAATTTAAAAATAGATTTTTATTTTGGTTTATGTCACGTAGTTTTTGGCATAATCAAAAATGTCAAAAAATACCGTTCCCGCCTTATCCCCGAAGTTTGTGGAGGGAAAATCTGAAATAATTATGGGTCATCTCTATCTCTATTTTACAGGAAAAATAAAATGATCTTGCTAAATAGTACAGTTTTTTAGTAATCCTAAAAAAACCTCTGAACCCAGATTTAGTTCTGTGTTTTTGTTTTTTTGCTATCTGAGGTGTTACATGAATATTAAAATTACTTAACACGTCCAAAGGTGGTATGGAACCCTCGGTGCGCGAGTCCAACTCGCACTTGACCGGTATTTATTTAACGAAACAATAGAAATTGCCAAAGATATAGAGCGTCGTGACGCCACGCCCCAGTCAAAGTTGTATGCGCACTATATCTATACTATATCTCTATATATCTGCGTCATATTTTGTTTAATTGACAAAAGAAAATAAATGTGTCCAATATTTTTTGATCTAAATGACTGACTAAGTAGAACTTTTTGGTCATCTAGCCTATTAGGCCAAAAATAACACTATCGGATTGAAACTTTTTTTATATAATTACTACCACCGGATTAAAATGCGGTCTCAACAAGAAGAACTGGCCAGAAACTCAGTGTCTATCAATTACATTATTAGGTACATAATAATGTTCTATTCAGTGTTCGGAGAGAGGCATCTAAACATCTAAAATACCTACAATATGTATTTGTGACAGCGTCCTTTTAGCCGTTCATTATTTGTTGAACCAGCTACGTCTATGGTTTTGAATTTCCCGATTATATTATTTCAAAGACAATATGTAATTTTAAATTAACGAAGGATGTCTCGTTAGTATGTATTTAGTAAATGTTATTTTAATGTAAATGAAGGATGTTTTGTAGTATGAAATTTTGGGCCTCGCGTGAAATGTGTTTATGACTGTAGTCAAATTTTATATTCATACCGTGTTGTGAAATGATAGGAGTCCTGGTATGTAGAATCATGAAGCTATAGGGGTAAAAGTGGAGAAAACTCCATGAATTCATACCTAAAGCAAAGACCTAAAATCGTTAGAGGTCTTAACTCTCTTTCTAATAGCCGGTATCAGAAAGAGACTTCGGACCATAGGGAATGGCACAAAAGACATTCACTACTGAACAAAGGTAAAAGGTTGCCATAATCCCCACGCATGGCAGACGTCTTGTGGATCGCAGTATAGGTGGTAGGTAATCCAATAGAAAGACGCTGTTCTGTCGCCCGTCTTCTTGTTTTCCCTTAGTCGCCTCTTACGGACACCAAACGGGGGTAGATGGGTGGGTACTATTCTTACCCGGCATTTGTATTTTCTCCACTTTTACCCCTTTTTTAGTCATGATGTGTAGAGCACCCGCTTTAATATGCTGTATATATATATGCGCTTTTGCAGTGCAAAAATATATTTCAAACTACATTTACTTAGCTCTAGGTATCGTGTTGAGGTACCGAACCCAACGTGCGATTGACAAATTTAGGGTTAATATGAAATTATGTCGAAATCTGCGATGATTTTATGTGATTCCGATTTATGTAAATATAATGTAAATAATGTGTGACAAAGCGCTATTGTCCGTACGAGTAAGTCGAGTAAGTAGAGTGATTGATTTTATTTTTATGCGCTAGGATATTTGTGTTGGCGAGGGAGCGGTAGTGAGCGTCCCTCGTGTCGATATGTGGTTTCGTGCGTAGGTTCGCGATGATACTGGAGCCGTCGGAACAAATAAAATGTTATTTCTTTTAATATTACTATGGTTTTATTTGTTTTTAAATACAATTCCCATTCCTATTACATATCATTAAGCGTTATATGCGCATGCTAGGAATGAACACATGGAATGGAGGGCAACGTCAGGCCTAAACCACTCCAAAACTTTCTCTAGCACAAGGGTGGACTGTGGGATTAAATGATTAAACCTAAACAGATCACAAATAAGAAACCTGCTGCATTGTGTTACGCCTGATTATGTTTTAACTCAATCCATGGCTCGTTTGCTGGAAGAAAACTCACATATTGAGTTAAGCTCGCCCATTGCAATACCCTATACTTTCATAACAGTTTTGTCTGTGTATCTGTACAATAAAGAATAATAGGTGCACTCACGGGACATTTTGCTCCGTCCCCACTGGTGACAAACGAGAAAAAAAATCCCATTTGTCGCCAGTGGTGACGAATGAAACATTAAATTCCCAGTTGTTACCAGTGGCGACAGTTGGGACTTTTAATTCCCAATTGTCGCCACTGAAATAAATAAAAAATCATCACCAAAAATGAGCACCTACCCAGAATGGATGTATCCCAGTAGTTCCAGAGGCTAAAGTACCTACTGTTGATACTTGCAGATTATGTGAAGTTGAAAAAAAGTCAATGCGACACATATTGTGACTGCGAGGCTCTTGCGAGACGTGTATTGGTTTATTAACAACACAAGGAAAAGGACTCCGTGTCAATTGTATCATAGATTTCTTTGTGTCGGTCGCAAAATAGACGAACTATTATACAGGATGGCCAGAACAGTGACGTCATAAATTTTTTTTAGGTGCCTCGTGTTGAGAGGTATCTGAATCACCCCTATGTATGTTCTACGTTCGTAGTTTTCGATTTACCTACGATTTTATTTATGAACTTTTGCAAAATTGCGACCGGATCAGTTTGAAACATTTCTAAAGAAAAAAGTAGATGGTTTCTTCGTTTGTTGTCCGTGGTACCACCAATAGTACCACCAGTGGTACCACGGACAAAAATAATTGTCCGTGGTACCACTGGGGTACTACGGACAACTCCGTGGTACCACCAGAAATAAATTAATTATATTTCAATAATATTTTACTATTTTCGTTCATTTTGTAATCGTTTACTTGGTATCTGGGTTGGACTGTTTGTATTGCACAACATTACACATGAAATTTCAAAAATGTGATTTCTACATACTAGAACCAGAATATACTATAGATGTGGTATTGAGTAATAAAATCGATAAATTATTACGGAAGTACTAGGGTAGCATAAAATAGCAGGTGCATAATCTTGTGCCTTAATGTTGTCTTTTACTTACGCGAATATTACACATTGAAATTAAACTACTTTTACGGATTTTATCGCGGTTTATTTATTGATTTTACTATCCCGACGTTTCGAATGCTTTGCAGCACCCATGGTCATGGGAGGACTGAGATGTTGAACGTCCTTATGTCACAATTATGCCGGTGTACCCTCAGGTCTTCTTAGTTATTATTGTTGGTCCGATCTACGCAGTAAGAGCTTATAGTATCTTGAGGCCGTGCAGTGTTTTGATTGATATTGGATTTAATTATATTTATCACAGGATCCCAAGCCGGTGGTAACACCCAACCATCTTCTCTATTGAAATTAGGATATTTTTTGATTTCAATAGCCTCACGAATCATCCTAGAAATCCGTAAAAGTAGTTTAATTTCAATCTTGTGCCTTATCTTGTGTGAGCATATGAACGTGGTTCAGACCTAACATGTTTATATTAGAAGTACCAGGTTAGCATAGGACTTATGGAGGAGTCCTCACGTCTTGTGATATCCAGAGTATGTCTGGCTTACTGGTTTTGATTGGTGTCGCGATTTAAGAGGTGAGGGCCGGGAGGGTAACGGATGTATCAAGAGGCGATAATTATATCTCCTTGTATCTTGTGCTTCCCTGGTACTTCTGCTATAAATATGTTAGCTACTACTCAATAGATACCACATCCCCAGTAGGATATTCTGGACGAAGTTAAAAATCACATTGGAAATTGTATTGGAGGTGGACTCTTGTGGTTGAGGACTCTTCCTTATGCCCTATGCTTCCCTGGTACTTCTACTATAAACCTGTTAGCTCTAAAATATTATTGAAACTAGCTGACCCGCGTAGCTCCGCCCGCGCTTTTATTACATTTTGCTCCCCTTTTCTCCCTCCTCCCTAGATTTATCTCTCTCCATATCTCTCTCTCTTATAAAAAAAATCGAATTATATGCTCTTTCTCTCCTCTCTCTTTCCCCTCCCGCTTCGGTTTCCGTCACACTCCCCCACTTCCTCTCCCTGTTGTCCCCTCTCTGAACCCTCTCCCCCTCTCTCTTCTACGAACTTGCTCCTTCTCACTCCCCCTTACTCCACCTAACTCCCCCGATCCCTCACCCCATCACCCCTTCCTCGAATCCCCTCTCCCTCTTTCTCCTCTCTTGCACCCTCCTCTCGTTCTATATATCCTCGTCAATCATGGTATCAGCGGCATTAAATATACTTTATGACCTATTCTCAGACCTCCCCGATATGCACACAAAATTTCATACATATCGGTTCACCCATCTATTTAATGACCTTGCCTTATGTTGCTTAACCTTAACCTAGTGGCATGAAATATACTTTACGGCCTACTCTCATACCTCCCCGATATGCACACAAAATTTCATACAAATCGGTTCACCCATCTATTTAATGACCTTACCTAACGTTGCTTAACTTTAACCTACCGGGATAAAAAGTATCCTATGTCCGTTTCCTGGCTCTAAGCTACCTCCCCACCAATTTTCAGCCGAATCAGTTAGGCCGTTCCTGAGTTATAAATAGTGTAACTAACACGACTTTTATTTAGCTAGATTAAAGTTCTATAGTGATTGTATGTTCGATTTCACCGATAGATGGCGCTGTTCATAATTGTAAATCACGCTAACATCGTAAATTACTGTTTAATGATATTCGATAATGAAAGTTTTTAGTTTTCCGCATCTTTTATTGTTGCGACTGTGATACAATACCTGTACACTTCCAGGACTTGGGGAGTTTCATTAAAATTTCATGAACGACAGATTTTACAGATTTTAACTTTTCAAAGATAGAATGTCATATTCCTATCAGCAAAGTACTTAGAACAATACAGAAATCTAATGAAAATTTCCTGGGTGTACCAGACCGGCTTACCCCTTACAAAAATTGACCCTTCGCCACTGCCATATCTTATGCAAACTAAATGTCTGCTCAGTCCCTATTGTATATAGCGTAATAATACATATCTTAATGATTAACTGATCAGTCTATAATTACCCTATTCACATACAAAAGAAATTACGTGGTAATATGTGCAAGTAATGTTTCACTGCTTAGCCCCTATGAAACATAGCGTGATGTTTTATATACCAATTTATACCTAGACTTCTACACAACACATCAGTGAAAGTCCTATCAAAATCCATCCACGGGTTTTCAAATGATACCTGGACAAACAGAACGACAGACAGACAGACAATAATTCCAAAAAAAATTGTTTTGGCTTCTATGTCGATAGTATAGTATCCCCACATAGTAATTTTGGAAAAATATTCAATGTACAGAAAAAGTGCTCTTTGAGTTTTATTATAGTATAGATAGATATAACTAATTTATTTCTGGTGGTACCACGGAGTTGTCCGTGGTACCACTGGTGGTACTATTGGTGGTACCACGGACAACAAACGGGTTTCTTCGATGGTTTTTCTTGCAGCTAAATTTCTATGAACTGTACATTTATGCATAAAATAAACAGCCTCATAACTTTAATGGAAGTTACTAGAAAATTGAGCTAAAATTGAGAATTTATGATAAGTGAGTTATCATTTAAATTTTCAACTGAAAATTTAAAATCTAAACTAATAGCGCATTCTCTGAAGCTACCTAAGAACCTACTTTAACCTACCTACTTTAAAACCTACTTTTTTTTTAGAAATGTTTCAAACTGATGCGCTCGCAATTATGCAAAAATTCATAAATAAACTCGTAACTCGAAAACTACGAAAAATCGTAGAACATACATAGGGGTGATTCAGATACCTCTCAACACGAGGCACCTAAAAAAAAAATTATGACGTCACTGTTCTGGCCACCCTGTATAGTACCTACCCATCCGCCAGCTCAGCCGGGGGGTTCTATTACCAACGTGTTTCCTTCTTCTTTTACAAAAATATGGTTTCCATCCATTATTGCAGCGCCCCCTAGCGTCAACCCATCACCTATACTGAACGACGTGTTTGACGGGCCCGTTGGTCTAGTAGTGGTCAGACACACTGCCTGCTAACTGATGGGTCGTGGGTTCGATTCCCGCCAAGTGTTTGGGTGTTGTTTATCTATTTAAATATGTATTTACAAAAAAAAAGTATATAAGTATTAGTATCAGTTGTCTGGTTTCCATAATACAGGCTCTGCCTAGTTTGGGATCGGATGACCGTGTGTGGATTGTCCCAAGATATTATTATTATTAAATACTGCGATCCCCAAGACGCCTGCCGAGCCAAGTATAGCAACCCCTTTTCTAAGGCCTTTGTTCAGCAGCGGCCATCTACACGGGAGATACTATAGTGCATAATTGCTTGCATTCTGTACAAGCAATTATGCATTATAGTATCTCCCAAGAACTCTTTTGATTTTTATTCTCATAATTAGAAAGACCGACACGACAAGAGAGGTTAGGGGTCGTCCATTAATCACGTGATGTTTTTTAGCAACTTTTTAACCCCTCCCCCCCTCCTGGTGATATGTGGTGTGGTTTTAAACTAAAAATTCACGTGTATATTTTTTTGTACAAACTATATTGAAATTTTCGAAATAGTATCTTTAAATACAGGTAAGTAAGTAGGTAACTGATTAAATGTTGAAGGGGAAGTCGTTGCGTGAGTCAAGGGCCGCTGTTTGGTTTAGAAATCGTGCATTCAACGAAAAATAAATACACGTGATGTCTCATTATACCCCTCCTGGTGATATTTCGTGATATTTTCGGACCCCCCCTTTCGAGCCTCACGTGATTAATGAACGCCCCCTTAGGCCCAGAACAGACTATTTCATGTCCACAGACGCATGGATAGATTTACCATCCAGACTCAAGTGATCGGCCTGTATTATCGTTACCAGGAAGGATACAAGAGTTGTATCAACCACAGAGTATATTATTATTGATATCAACTGGCTTTGACAGAGATCGCGCGACCAAGGAATGGACCATGAATTTACATAACATGTCTTACATCGCGCGACTTGGTTTGCAAGTTAACCCTAAGCTCTACATGCGAGTCATGAAAAAAACTACACAGAACCACTGCTTTGGCGGTGCCAGCTTTTAATAGAACAGACAGATTTGTAACTTCTTAGATTTACACATTAATATAGTGTAAGTATATTTTTTAGTCGCATCGCACGCATTGATAAGCAAGCGATCTACTTCTTTTTTAACAACTTCAACACTGTTATTAACTTTGCCTCTATAAAGTTTACATCTAGTTTCCTTTAGCAGTTTGTTGTTGTCTCCAAAACTCCTCTCTATTCTCCAAAAACCTGATCGCCTCCTCCGCTTGCTTGAGAACAATGTCGTTCTTCTTATCTGCTATTGCCAAATCAGGGTTCTTCAGGAGGTTCTCTAAATAAATCTTGTCAGAATTCAATTGTCCAAGGACCGGTCTCGACGACTTTGCTCTGCGCTTCTCTGATTTTTTAACTTCTTTTACGGCGCCAATAGTGTTTTCTATCGCTTCCTAAAACGAGTAAAACTTTAGTGCCGCGACCGAGGATTTAATCTAAAGTGTTTTTAGAGACTTAAATAATGTTTCGCGCCAGTGTAATGTCATTGTCAATGGGCAATAGGTGTATAATATTCATACCTGTGCCTTCTGAACTCCTAGTCTGAAGTCGTTCAGGTCAGGCCTCGTTTTAAGTCCCCGATGGTAATGCACAAGGCTCATTTCGAACTCGCCGCAATAGTACAGCGCTTCGGCTTTGCGAAGCAGTGCCTTTGCGTCCTTCGGATCCAGTTTGAGCGCAGTTTCAGCGTCCGCCAGGGCCGAGCGAGGCTCGCCGAGAAGCAGGTAGCATTTGCTGCGAGCGACGTATGCTGCTTTTTCTTCTGGAGCTAGCTCGATGGCCTGTAAAGGATTTATTTGTGGCTTACAACTAGGTAGCTAATTTATAAATAGAAGTGTCTTTTAAAGGAAGAAGAAGCTACGGAGGAACCTAATTGAGGAATACAGGCAATTTGAGAAGTTATATATTATATAACTAGCTACTTAAAAATGTTAAGTAGGTACTTGTTACCTAGACGTCCATAATCTCAAATTTTGGAGATCATAAATGTATTAGAAATAAAATAGCTACAATTAATTTTCATTAAATAACAATGTTTTTCACATTGTTATTTTTGCTTACAGTTAGAAAATTATTGTAATATTTCCTCCCAAATTCGAAAAGACAAGAAATTCAATACAAAAAAAAATTACAAAAATTGTTTATTTACTATAGAACTATTTTACACAATAGATTACTAACGGTCCCTGCACCAGGTCAACCTGTGCTGCGGGTGACCAATAATACGATATATCAGGAGACAAGATATCCCGGGTAAGTATATAAAAAACTAAAAAAAAAATAAGATCGTGTGACTAAGAAGAAAACAAAATAAAAATTATATTGAAAACTTAAACGCTATTATCATGCAATCCTGGAAGGAGTAGTTGCTTAACTACATATGTATATATTTAGTAGTAGTAGTTCGGAGTGGAGAACGAGTACAAATGAGGTCTAAACGTCGCTACAATATCACTTAATATCAATATACGCTATTTATACCTTATTGACGAACAACACAGCAGTCCTATACCGTTCCCTCATCATCTCAGCCCTTGCTAGTGCCAGCAACGTCCCTGCATCGGCTTCAACGGGCAGCTGCAGCGCGCTGCTTCGTTCAGCCTTGTCCTTTAAGTTTAACGACTGCTTTATATCCTTCGAGCCCATCACCACAGCCGCGGCGCGATCCTTGTCCGTGTATAATTCCTCCTCCCGGCGTCTCCTTTCGCGTTTCGGCTTCTTCTTCCATCTCCTCTTAGGCTTGACGGACTCCTTCCTTTCTTTAGCCGAATGCTTCTCATTTTCCAATTCGACCTCATGACCTTTTTCAGTGGAAGCCGGGCCCCGTTTACTGATAGATTCCTTCTGGACCGGGATTTCCTCTTCTTCGTCTCCTACACCAACCCTTACGAAGCTTTGCAGGAATTCTGCGTCTTTGTTAGGCCCTAAAATGGACAGGGCATGGGCTTTCGCGTTGTCGACACCCTCCATCGCGGCGTGTGTGTGAAGTGTTGCGTAATGTAGGTGTGTGGAAAGGCGTCAGTATCGACGCCTCGGCTGCCGTCGTCATGGTGACTGGATATGTTTTCGCACCCTATCGCCACTTGAGTACACGTGATAGTAGCTTATGGCCCTTGGCGCGAGGCACTTGTGTTGCCGAGTAGTTGGGACTGTAGGGCGTAAGCGCCACAGTACATAGTAAACTCCAAGCCAACTTTTTGTACTCTAGTAGGTACCCGGGTCACGTGACCAATAAGGGCATGTACCAGGGTAAGTGGGCTTAATCACCACTGGTGACCACGACATGATGCAATTACTATTACAATTATTATTATCTGATAATATCTCCTGGAAGGCGTACCGAAATGGTATATATTTTGGCGGTGTTTAGACCAGGACCCTTAGGCCTTACCTACATAACGGTTGATAGTTCGTCCACCCCTGATTATTGCTCTATCTATGCATGATACGGTGATGTCCCTAACCGTCCTAAAAATAATCTGGGGATCTGCACCAGGAGCCTCTCAGTACCTACCTTGCCTTTGAGCCCGCCGCCGGGATGCGCCCCTTGGTAACCAGACACGGTCCTCACGGAAACCAGGGTCGCAACCCCTCCGCCGTCCTCCTTGGAGTCGCCGCCGTACTCAATGGTCATCCTAGGGCCGATATCCCGTCCGTCCAGCGACTCCGGGACCTAGCATCTAAAAAAGTTCGTATGGTCTCTCACCTTATCCAAAGAAGCGAGAGCACGTTCATAGTTGCCATTCTTCAAGTGCCCCGTGGATTCATCTCTGTGTTTCTTCGCCTCTACAGGGTTTGACGTTGGCTGGTCTTGCTCCTTACCACGACCCATGTCTACTTATACACAAAATCTGGAAAGAATATCAATATACAGCTACTATAAGCTCGATCACTGGTTAGAACTAACTGTTCCATAATTTTGTTATTTTTTCCTAAGCCCCTTCATTTTGATCATCTCATTCATTAGTTTAAAGAATGGGCTCTAGATGAGTACGGCGGCTAGTTCAAAGAGGACGGTAGAGGGGTTGCGACCTTTGTGCCCCGGTCCCCGTGGGCACCGTGTCTGGTTTCTGGAGGGCTAGCTTGCTCGCCCAAAGTCAAATTAAAGTAGCTATAAAAAAATACATATACGACGAATTGAGAACCTCCTCGATTTTTCATTATCATCATTAGCAGCCAAAACACGTCCACTTCTTAGATAAAAGGCCCTCCCCCTTAGAAGGGAGGGGTTGCCATAATCCCCACGCTTGGCATGCGTCTTGGGGATCGCAGTATAGGTGGTAAATAATCCAATAGAAAGACGCTGGTGTCCGTCGTCGTATAGATAGATAGATAGAGAACTCTTTATTGCACACCAAAAAGTACAGAAAACAAAGAAGTACAAAGAAAATATACAATGGTATACATTGGGCGGTCTTATCGCAGGTTGCGATTTCTTCCAGACAACCTTAGGATGGAAAGGAACGATCAAATAGCAAAAGAAGGTAGCCAATGGTGTACAGAAAACAAAATAAAATGAGGAAAAGCTATAAATCTACATGTAATATAAATAATAATATATAAGATAAATATTGTATATACCTACATTAAAATAAATATATATATATCTATATATTCGATATACATAAAACATAATATAACATAGTTTATATATGGTGAGGAAATAAGTAATAATTCTATATAATATATTATGATAGTATAGAGGTGATATCGTGGATGAAATAAATAGAAAAAAGGTCAAGGCTAGGAGACCAAGAAATATTCCTTCAGGAGCCTTTTAAATGTAACTAAGGACTCGGCACGTCTAATTGTCAAAGGTAGACTATTCCACACGTTTGACAGCACGAACTGAAAAAGAGTTACCGTAATATGCTGTGGAATGCGTTGGAATTTTAAGGATTAAATTCTCTGACGATCTTAAGGAACGAGAATGTGATTCATGTAAGTATATGAAACGATCTTTAAGGGAAGGGGTAAAGGGATTAAATAAAATGTTGTATAAGAGAGACAGAATGTGTAGATTACGGCGAAGCCGAATTGGAAGCCATTTAAGCTTAGCACGAAAATCCGAAACGTGATCAAATTTCCGTAATCCGAATATGAATCTGATACAAAAGTTTTGCAGTCTTTCAAGCTTATTAAGTTGATCTTCTGTAAGGTCAAGGTAACAGGCATCAGCATAGTCTAGGATAGGTAGGAGAAGAGATTGAGCAAGTGCAATTTTAGTATATTCCTTTAGTCGCCTCTTACGTGCACCCAACGGGAGGATATGGGTAGGTCCTATTTTTACCCGGACACCCCGCGGGTCATTAGTTTATATTGACTACTATATTTGTTTATAACAACTTAGCAGGCTAGGCTACACCGGAATCCTTCGGAGTCGCTGGACGTCTGGAGTGAGGGGCAAAGTAACCCAAATTAAAATAGTATTTTACCGCACCAAAAATATCCTAATAACGTCTACGTACTCACATAAAACGGTAACTCCTAAAGCCAAAGTACACCATTAAGTAGTTCTACCTACAAACACTGTTTATAATGCCCTAAAGTAGTCGGCAAACATTTTCTTGAGGCTAATACTACACCCCATAATAGATTAGGCAAATGTTTGCGTATCTGCCGACGTCGGAACATGATGGACGATGCTTCCACCGCAGGGCACGAGCTGGTAATAAATCCTTGTATTTCTACCTGATATTTGCTTTGCATTTGATCAGATAATTTTTTAGGTGAGGCTAGGAAAGTAGCGTGTGCCAATTTATTGTAAACTAGCTGACCCACGCAGCTCCGCCTGCGTTATTTTTACGTTAACTAAACTTTTAATAACAGACATTCGCATCGAATACACAACCTCCTTTTTTATAGTCGGTTAAAAACTGGGACCCACTTTTTACTTGCTCACCGAAGCACGGACCCGTTTAGAATGGCGTTAAACGGTCACCCATCTATTTAATGACCTTACCTAACGTTGCTTAACCCGATCGATTACAAAACCTTGATAACAACTCTCTATGAGTGTTCCCTTACTTATATTTATTATATTATAAAGAAAAATTGATAAAATCGGACCAAGCGTACTTGGTTATAAGTAACCGTTTTGACTTTAATCCCCTCTCCCAAAAGAACCGTGCTAGATTACGGGATAAAAAGTATCCTATGTCCTACCTCGTAGTAAGATCTCAAATCATGCCAAGTTTCATTTGAATCCATTCAGTAGTTTCGGTGTGATGCTCAGCCGTGATACAGACAGACAGACAGACAGACAGACAGACAGACAGACAGACAGACAGACAAAAATTAAAAAAATTACATTTTTGGCCTCAGTATCGGTTATAGAATGCCCTCCAAATATAATTTTCAAAATATCTTCAATGTACAGAATTGGACCTGTTACAGTTTTATTATAAGTATAGATAATTTTCTATACCTATCTAATAAATAAAATAACTCAGCTAATAAATGAAATAACCCAGCTTATATATCAGCAGTAACAGCTCAATGGGGCGAGCGCTTGTCTTGGAAAGGTGCGGTTCGAACCCCATCTCGCACATCTCATTAATCATGTGCGATTCATCTTTGTGTGATTGTTACTAGCTTTCGTTGAACGATCTAGAGGAAACATGTCTGAGAATCCCTAACTAGCTTTCGAATGAGTGTGACCTAGCGTGGCGGACTTTGGCCTGAGCCCCTTCATATTAAGGGGAGGCCCGAGCCCAACAGTGGGAAAAAACGAGGGCTGGCATTATGATTTTAATCTACCTAGACTATGATAAAACAGTAGAGGTCGAAAAGTCTGTACATTGATTAATTTTTCATCAAAATAGGCCAGAAATAGCCAGACTAGAAATAAGCAACATAACAACAAAATTACTTTTTTTTTTAATTTCCGTCTGTCTGACTGCCCGTTTGTTAATCATCATGCGAAAACGGCTGAATGCATATCAATGCAATTTATATAGTGAAGTAGGTATTATCCCCACTTAGAAGATAGGATATATTTTATCAAAATCGGTCAAGTAGATCAAGGGATACAGCTTGACTCTCCTATTGTAGGCAGCCACATACAAAAAGGGGTTAGGGTTAGTTGGGCATTTTGTTTACGAATAATTCAACATTGCTGGCTGCGGGCGAAGCCGCAGGCGCTGCTAGTATAAAATAAAATAATTTACTTACATGATATAAAAAAAAGTCGCGTCCGCTGTTTGTACGCTTAGATTATTATAAATTACGCAACTACGATTTAAATGCAGTCTTCAGCAATAGGTACCTACTCGTAGATAGAGTGATTCAAGCGGAAGGCTGTATTCGCCGTAAGCCGGGGCGCGTCGCTAGTTTTATATACGAAAATCAAAACTTTCTTAATAAAATCTAATAAATTATTTATGTCTGAATTGTATTAACTTAATTTTAGTAATTATACAGTTCCATAAAGCTGATACCGGAAGGGAAATATTTCCAACCTACTTACTACTTACAAAATTATGGATTCCCTTTAAATGCAAATTGGAAAATTTTGAACGCTACAATTTAATGTTACGAATTACCGGGAAAGGGTATCATCAATTTAATATAACTGCGACCTAGTTCCCGCAGTAATTTAGTAATTATATTACCAACAATAAATTATATTACCTACAAATTTAAAAATAATTAAATAAAGGTCTTTCTATCAAAATTATCTACCAATTCGAATCAATAAGCCCTTTGTGGAAGAGATTATATCCCTGTAAAAAGTAATAATAATAATTGATAACTATTTCAGGCGCATTATAAAAAGTAACGCTTTATATATGTAAACATTAGGTACTGTGTCCCGATGTAAAAGGCGCTGTAGTAGGAAAAATTACCGGACTCGAAGAACTTGACAACGTTAACGTTAGACAAACTAAATATAATACAACTACTTTTTCTGCGACTGACAATTATTGTTTGCCGCAGGTAGACAAGAGGAGACGAGCTTTTGTAGCACTCCAGCCTGAAAGGCAGATAAGCCTGAAAGGCAAGGGAGCATGAAAGCCATGGGAGCCTGTGAACTCAAGGGCACCTCGGGGACCATGGCTTAAGCTGTGTATCCCTGTGGACACGTACAAGTCACAGCTAAGCTAAGTTTATGTCTGTACATAAACTTGTATAAAATAATAAAATAAATAAAATAAAATAAAATAAAAAAGCCTTTTATTTCCTACAGAATTATGTTACATAGTAAGTAGTACCTTAAAAAATATTTTATAATAATGATGCTGTTTTTTTTTTTTTTTTTTTTTTTATGTATTACTAAGTATATAAATGAGTAAGTATGTTTTGCAATATAGAATTAATAATTTAGTTTTATTAATGTGAAAATCTTTATTATTTATCTGCAAGAACCCCTAAAAACGGGTAAAGGCCTCCTCCAAAGAGTTCCATTTGTCTCTGTCTTGTGCTACTTGGATCCAATGAGAGCCGGCTGTTCTCTTGATTTCGTCGTCCCAGCGTGTCACAGGTCTTCCTAAACCCCGGTTTCCGGGTGGGCCGCTCCATTGTGTTGCTCTCACGGTCCATCTGTGGTCCGTAAGTCTTGCAACATGTCCTGCCCATTTCCACTTTAGCTTCTGCGCGTATCTTAGAGCATCAGTTGCTTTTGTTATGCCTCTTATTGTGGTATGTCGAATTTTTTCTATTTTCTTTTTATTGAGCATACTGCGCTCCAATCCTCGTTGGCAAGTGATGATCTTTTTTTTTGTTTTGGCGGTGAACTTCCAAGTCTGGCAACCATAAGTCAAGCATGGCAGGAGACTGGAGTTCATGACTTTTGTTTTTATATGTGTTGATATGTTATTTTTAAAAATTTCTTTTAGGCTCCAGTATTTATTCCATGTATTTTGTACTCTTCTTTCTATTTCGAATTCATTGTTATTTTTTTCAAAACTAATTCTTTTACCCAGATAGATGTAGTAATCTGTATATTCCAGTGGTTTATTATTTACGTTTATAGGATTTCTCCATGTGTTTGTCATTACCATCGTCTTTGTAAGATTCATTTCCAAACCTACCTTTGCGCTAGTTAAATGTAGTGATTCGATCATAAGCTGGAGCTGAGAGCTTGTTTCTGACAACAACACCAGATCATCGGCGAATCTTAGATGGCTTAAGTATTTTCCATGTATATTAAGTCCTGAATCCTTCCAGTCCAGCTCGCCAATGATGGATTCTAGGATAGCGATAAATATTTTTGGCGATAGTGGATCACCTTGTCTTACCCCCCTTTTGACTGCAAAGCTTGGGCCGAGGGTTTCTAATTTGACTCTACTCGTATTGTTACTGTAAACACTTTTGATCACCTGAATATATGTATCATCAACTCCCTGTTTTTTTAAGTCTTCCCATATCCTTTTATGTGACAATGTATCGAAGGCTTTTTTGTAATCAATAAATGCAATGTATAGGGGTCTTCGTCGTTCTTGGTACTTTTCTATGATTAATTCCAACGTGTGGATGTGATCAAGAGTAGAAAATCCTACTCTGAAACCAGCTTGCTCTACAGGTTGCTTTGCTTCTAACACAGGACTTATTCTGGTATTTATAATAGAAGAAAACAGTTTATAAAGGCTTGGTAGCAAACTTATTGGCCTATAGTTACCGATATCCTTAGGGTCTCCTTTTTTGTAGATAAGTATAATATTTGATTCTGACCATTGCGACGGTGTGTCGGCATTATGTAAGATTAAATTGAATAGCTTAGCCAATGGTGGAGCCAAAATTTTTTGCGCTATTTTTAATGCCTCGTTCGTAATATTGTCCGATCCTGGGCTTTTATCTAATTTTAATTTATTAATGGCTTCGATAATTTCTGTTTCGTCGATTGGTTTAATGCTGTTGTTAACGGTAGGTCCATTGGTATTATTTGAATTGGTATTTATTTCTGTATTGTCATTGTATAAACTTTTATAGAATTCGGTTGCAACAGTAATGAGATCTTTTCGGTGGTACAGATCTTTATCTGATTTCTTTAATCCTTCTATCCATGTTTTATATGTTCTCAGTTCTTTGTAAGATTTTTTTGTGCTTCCTGTTTGCTGTAAATGTTTCTCTATGGTATTTAATCTATATATCGCGTAATCTTTTTTGATACATTTGTTGACTAGCTTGTAGAGCGCGGAAATTTCGTTCCTTATAGATCTGGTTTTGTTGACAGTTTTTTGTAACTCTCTTCTTCTATTTAATAAAGCCGTTGTACGTGCAGATAGTATTTTGTGGGGTTTTGAGTCATGGTCCCGTTTTCGAGTTTCCCGTAGGCTTTGGTTGATAGCGTTTATTATTTTGTCATAGCAGGTTTGTACTGAAGTGCTTTCCTGCCCAGCAAGTGAGTCGGATAGTAAGGATGTCAGATTTTCTTTATACTTTGTTATTTCCTCTTCACTATTCAGTGTGATTATTTTATTACTTGTGAATTTGGCTCTACTAATCTTTTGGTTGGAAAGTGTTACTGTTGCTCTAATCGGTCTATGGTCTGACGGATAATTTAGATTTAAAGTTTCTATATTTTGAAATATGTCTGGTCGATTTGACATAATGAAGTCTATTTCATTTTTGTATTGCCCATTTGGAGATTGCCAGGTCCATCTGCGGTTATGTCTTTTCTTAAAACAGGTATTGATTATGGTAAATTTATTTTCAAATGCAAAGTCTACTAGTCTCTGACCTCTTGCATTTCTTGTACCGTATCCGTATTGTTTCATAACCAGCTGTTCTTCTCGCCTGGGATCTCCAATTTTAGCATTAAAATCTCCCATTAATATAATATTTTGGTGTGCCATTTCCAATGCCTTGTTAATTGTTGTGTAAAAGTCGTCGATCTCCTCTTCCTTTGCTGCCTCTGTTGGTGCGTAGACTTGTATAATAGTTATATAGAAACCATTCATATTTAGATTTAGCAATGCTACGCGCTCGGTTATACCTATAAAGCTCTCTATGTACTGTTTGAGGGATTTACAAATTATAAAACCAACCCCGTATCTGCCAGGTGTATGTCCTATATGGCAGAGTATAAAGTTACTATATTCTTCTATTTTATTGCCTTGTCTCCTAATTTCCGATAATCCTATATATCGTATTTTATTTCTTTTATTGCTGCGTCCAGCTCTATTATTCGATCATATGATGACAGTGTTCTGACATTATAGGTTGCAATGTATAGCCGATGTACGGAATTGCTAGTGATATTTATTTTATGGAAGGTTGTCTCCTTTGGAGGGTTTTGGTCGTTTACTCCCACGGTGACCAGCCGGCTTGGGAGATTTGATTCGTTGGTTGCATTAATCTGCTTAATTTTATTTTCTAGGAGGGGCCTTGGCGTTCGTTGCTATATTAGTTTATCGCTGCAGTCTTGTACGTTTGGTGTATTTTTTTTTGTAAGGTAATTGAGTATACCGGGTTTAACTACTCCCTCTGAAAAACTAGATGACCTTTGGATATTCTATTCTGTGTGTCAAGGATTTTATTCTTTTTGCTGGCTTGGGTTCTACGCTGTGTTTGAGAAATCAAGTTGTTTTCAGGGGACTTTGAAAGGTTTCTCTTTTTATTGTTTGCTATGTAGTTGGGTTTATTTTTAAATATGACAAGCTTGTCATATTTTATTATAGCTGTATTACCTTTTTCTCTTTCCAATCTTACTTGCGTCTGTAACTCTTTCCTTTTTTCTAGTACTTGCTGCGGATAGTCTTCTTTTATATAGTATGATGTGTCTTTGAGAGCTCCTTTGCGTTTGAGAATGTCTATTTTTATAAAATAACCATATTTAATTCCGAAATTAGTAACGTAACCAAAATATATAGGTAAGTATATTTAAAAAAAAATAAAATATGATATTAAATTACCGCTGTTCTTGTGGCCCTAAACCACAGCAGAAGGTAAAACAGTTCGTGATGCGCGACTATTTTTCTGTGTTCTTATCGCTAGATAGATATAACTTTCAATGTCATCATTCTCATTTCGCGACGTTGTCAATGGGTCAGATAATACCCTAATTTTTATTACTATTTTAGTGTTCAACCTGCCCAAAAAGTCAAAACCCAGTCAGTAACATATCCAGCACAAGTGTACCGAGAATAGGGGGCAAGCTGAAGAAATCGGTACTACGGATCCCATATCGGGGCAATCAATAGCTTTATGTAATTACTTGTACGATTGCGTTGTGATTAGATGCATCATCCGTTGATAAGTAGGTATACTGTTAATGCCACGTACAACTACACCATAGCAACAAAATTCAAAATTTTTATTTCAAATAGGTTTAACGCTAGCACTTTTGAACGGTCAAGTTTTTAAAAGCTACCACCGGGTCACAACGCGGCCTCAACTGAGAAGATCTGGCAAGAAACTCAGCGGGCTTGTCATTTTTTCACATTTTTTTTAAAACAAATTATGTCTTGTTACAATTAGATCAGCACCAGCGACAGTGTGTCCTGTCGTTCAAAAGATCAAATAAGATAAAAAATACGACGATAGTACCTAATGAATCTAAAGTAATCTAAACCTTTTTTTCCTGACGCGGGCAAATCCATTGATAGGATCCTCCGGGATCAGTGGGGGTTAACCGGGGTATGTGGGATTGTTACCGCCACCGTCGTACTCGATTTACGACTAGGCCCACACCAGGAACGTCAAGTGACTCCAAAGAAAGTAATCTAAACTTATAGTAACTACCTACTGATTCTAATACACTTAATCTAAACTCGTTCAGCCCTCTTGATATCGGAGAAAAGCAATGGGCTATAATTTGTTGAATATATAGTTGCAATACATGGTTGTATTATCAAGAAGGTACGGAACCCTCGGCGTGAGTCCAACTCGTAATTGTTTTTTTTTTTTTTGGGAATGATAGACGCTGTTGGTCGCAGATGGCCATTACAGCTTCACTGGACAATAGGAGGCGAGCGCTTAAAGCGCTCTAGCCTTTACGGCAGAAGTAGCGACGAGCTCAAGGGCACCTCAGGGAGGCAGGCACTTTATATTGACGTGACAATCGGCTATCTGCAGGGAAAATTACTCCTAATTTTTATCGAAGCGTATCAGTCTTTTTTTGCATGCCATGGATTTCAATTAACTATTTAATAGCGACAGCCACGTTATATCTTTCGCTACTAAGGATTTTTGTGTATTGTAACACTGTGTATGCTACATTTTTACAGCTTTATAAAAACAATGCATTTACTTAATGATAATACATACATAGTTGCAAAATAGACACGCCGGGCATAAGTTCAGAACTCATTGTAATTAACTCACGTATCTATATATGCAGGCTTATAATGTCATTAATTATCTAATAACTACCTATATTAATACCTTTTTTTTTTGACGCGGGGGACGTCTTCCAAAGATCCCCGGGAGCTGTGGGGCTTGACCGGGGTATGTGGGATTCTTACCCACTAAAACCCCAGGGCTCTCCGTTGGGATCTGCATCAGGGGCCCCTCAGTGCCTTGCCTTTGAGCCCGGCGCCGGGGGGCGCATTGTAGCCCCCCGGGGACCTGTCACGGTGCTAACGGGGACGGGGGTCGCAACCTCGCCGCCGTCCTCCTCGGCGACCTATATTAATATCTACACCAACAGCGGCAGCTACCTAAATAATTTGTAATTCTTTCTGGAAGAGATCCTCTTAGTCCAAGAGGACCTCTTACACCGCCACGCACAATTATTGACATTCTTAGGTTGCCTGGAAGAAATTGCTTTTAGCGTCTATTGTACCTTTCTTAATTTTAAGGTTTTTTATCAAAATATTTGAAGCACACCGGGTTTTTTGAACGCACATCGTCGTCTGCTCGTTTTTATTTCCACATAATCAGTTTGTCCTTGTAACGATACTGTCTTTTGTGTCCGGTAATTTTACCAGCTACAGTGCCCTTCACACCGGGCACTGTAGCTGGTGCCACCCATCATAGCTATGTTTATACACTGCTGCTTGGCGGCAGAATATCTGACACTGTACGGACACAAGAAACCTACCACCTAATAACATTTAATTTTTCTCAAATTAATTTATTTCACCTACATTTCCTAAAGGAACCTCGTAAATATTGTATAAAAAGCTTTGCGGCTATCATAAGTTATGCTTCCGTTCATGATTGCGGGAAATATTTATGCAGCCATGCCGCTTGGTGGGGGCTGGCAGCTCGGTCACGGCATGCCATCGTAATGCAGGTAACTGACTTATTAAATTCGAAGTTTGATATCCCCTAATTAATGGCCAGAGTTCAGATTTGTGGTGGCCTTGGGTTAAATCCTGATTAGGGTTAAAAACCGGTCAAGTGCGAGTCGGACTCTGGTGCCGAGGGTTCCATGTGTTCTTTGGACCTATTATAGTTAATTTACAATTCATCTAGCACCTCAGATACCCAAAAAACAAACCGTAGAACCATAGATAGCAAACTAAAATCCGTTGCGTGCCGTGCGTGCGGTGCGTCCGACGCTGGTCAATGGACGCGTACCTTAAGTCTTTTTTGTAGAGGTATTTTTCGGATACTGTACTACTTAGAAATATCATTTTCTTTTTCCAGAAAACATAGATAAACATGTATTACCTATCCGTAATTATTTCAGATTATTCCCTCCACAGATATCGGAGGGTAGCAGTAGTAACCCTACCTGGAAGGTATTTTTTTTCATTTTTTAGATTATCAGCCAGAAACTACATGACGGTCATAACCTTAAGAATGAAATTGTGCGTGCAAATAAAGCCCTTTCATACCTAATACCCCCCACACGATATAGCAGTCTCACATTTAAATTTTGATGAGCAATTTCAACCTCCATTAAAAAAAAAGGTAAAATAAATATTTTAAGCTGCGATGAGGTTGGGTAAATATCTAAAACTATTCAAAGTTTCAAATCGATAGCGTCAGTGGTTCCTGAATATATAGGTAGGTTTGACAGACAGACAGACGAAGTCTCACCATAAGGGTTCCGTTTTTATCTTTTAGTTATCATCATCATCATCATCATCAGCCGGAAGACGTCCACTGCTGAACATAGGCCTCCCCCTTAGAACGCCACAATGAACGACAATTGGCTACTTGCATCCACCGGTTACCTGCGACGCGCACAATGTCGTCTGTCAACCTAGTGGGAGGCCTGCCAACGCTGCGTCTTCCGGTTCGTGGTCGCCACTCGAGAACCTTTCTTCCCCAACGGTTATCGGTTCTTCGAGCGATGTGGCCTGCCCATTGCCACTTCAACTTGCAGATTCTGAGAGCTATGTCGGTGACCTTAGTTCTTCGGCGAATCTCCACATTTCGGATTCTGTCGCGCAAAGAAACTCCGAGCATAGCTCTCTCCATGGCTCGTTGTGTGACTCTGAACTTTTCTTTATGCAAGGTCGAAATTCGCTATAGCGAAAGAAAATTCCTTTTTACGGTTAAAACCATGGTAGGTAGGTATGATAATGTATTGTATCCGGGGAGCGTGCCTTCTCTGCTCCCCGGGACATGCTCTAGCGAGTGTCCGGCGGCGGGGTGTAGAGATTCCGGCGAGATCCGAGTTATCCGTTAGTGGGGGGTAAAATCTCACATAAGCCGCTTTCCTTACGGAATCTGGTTACCTTTTGGTTTCCTCTCCGACAAAAAAAGAACAAGTAAGTATATATATTTATCTAAAAAAAAAATCTTGTTCAAGATTCTTAATTCGAAATTCAACTAAATCATTGTTTTAGGCTACATATAAAAGCCTTTTAGCTACGAGAATTTCCGTAATATAGGTACATATCTAATTGTATAAAGACCGATTTATACAATTAGATATGTACCTATATTACGGAAATTCTCGTAGCTAAACATCACATATTATTGTTCCCAGTCCATTTGGTGGCTGAATTTGGGGGTTGCACAAAGGAACCTCTTTTTGTAAACTTATTATACAATCAGAAGTGGGATGCCGGTTGCTTTATTCAGAAACGAATTTATACAAAAAGATAATTCGATTACGAAAATAACCAATTTAACCTTCCCGTATCTACTGGTACAGATATGAATCAATATAGTATAATAAAATTAATGTTTTACGATGTTCAAGGATGTTCAACGTGCATTATCATAGATATACCTACGGCTAAGATTGTGAATCACGCGAAGCCATGACTTGATTGTATAACCAGAAATAATAAAATTAGCTATTGCCTACATTTATATATCGATGATTGCCTATACCTACTTAGAGCACCAACGTAATTAACGACTAGGGATGCATGAGTGAGTCATTACAATTAGGCAGCGATTTATAACTTAATAAAATCCCATAAATATTCACATTGACCTTTAAAAAAAATGTAGTTGTTTATTAAATAATAATATACAGGGACAATTTATTATAATGTATTTTTATTTATATTAACAAAGAGAGAATAAAAATCAAAATATTCAGAACTTGATAGTAAGTAGATGCAGATTAAATTAATTAAATAAAAAAATTATAAAAAGAAATAAACCGACTTCAACAGACACCATGCACACTAAAAAGTGAAAAATAACTTAAATATTTTTGAAGTTGGTGCTCAAATAAACACGATACGTACGCTACCACTCGAATCGTCTGACCAACACCAACTTCAATAATATTTAAGTTATTTTTCAATGTTTAGTGTGCATGGTGTCTGTTGAAGTCGGTTTACTTTTTTTAATATTTTTTTTTTAAACTTACAAATCTAACGTTCAATAAACTATTTAAAAAACAAAAAACCGACTTCACAGTAAATTATCTAAAAAGCATAAAATAACGAAAATATATTGAAGTCGGTGCTAGCGTTGGTTTAATACTCAAAGGTGCTAGCACATCATGTTAACTAAGACTAGCACGAGCTGACACCGACTATAGTTTTTTAACACTTTTTAGTGATCTTTTATTTTAGCAAAATAGGTATCAGCACTATCATGCAAATCGGTCCAGTAGCTTAAGAGATATAAACTTTTTATGTTTTCAGTAAGTTACTGTAACGTAGACGTTCAAGTTGCGTGATAGTGCTCATACCTATTTTGCTAAAATAAAAGTCACTAAAAAGTGTTAAATAAACTATTTAAAAAAAAATTAAAAACCGCCTTCAAAGTAAATTATCTAAAAAGCATAAAATAACGAAAATATATTGAAGTCGGTGTCAGCTCGTGCTAGTCTTAGTTAACATGATGTGCTAGCACCGACTTCAATATATTTTCGATATTTTATGCTTTTTAGATAATTTACTTTGAAGTCGGTTTTTTTTAAATAGTTTATTTTAAACAATGTAGTTCTAAAGGGATAGGTTTAACCGTATCAAATATAGGTAGGTAGCTATGTATTGCTCGGTTTTAATCATAAAAATATCTAAATTAATTCACAAGTAGATACATAACCAACGTCTTGTTTCGGAGATTGTAAAGCCACCTTTTTAGTTTTCTACCAATTTTCTACATTCACATTCATTGACTGTGACTGGTATATGTATCCCCAGTTATTATTATCTTGTTAGAACACGGGCTTTTACACCCGGACTTTTAAAAGCCGTGCGTGGGGATGAATCCAACACGTAGAGGCCTGTTGGGAAGAATTAATGGTAGGTGTATGGAACACACTTGTCAGGATCAACTGCTGGTAATAAGATATAAACAGCAGTTGACTCTGGCAGGTGTAGGGACTATTGTAAGTATGAGGAAAGGTTTCTAGATTTTTTTCGAGTGAGCATATTTTTTTTTTTGACGGTAAAACTTGGTAATTTTATTTTCTAAATTTACAGTATAATACTAAAAGGTAGGTAGGTACTAAAATGTAACTAAAAATTAAGCAAGCATATTTATTAAATAATTAATAAGCATATTTATATTTATTAAATATGCTTGCTTAATTTTTAGTTATATTTTAGTACCTACCTTTTAGTATTATACTGTAAATTTAGAAATTTTAATACTTAGTGGCACTATCACGGTTCGATTAGTATTTTACAAGTCCTATTTAATATTATTATTTATACCTGGAGGTAGGATTTTTTTTAGTTCTCAAGAAATCAATAAAAATAAAAGTGTGAGGACTGCGTGAGATTAGGCAACTCTTTGTAAATTTTCAAATACGGCACTAGGCGACACTTAACAAAACTTTTACTAAATCCTAGTATTCAAATATTTTGGAGGAGGATTTTTATACATTTGGAGATCTGAGTGGTCGTCTGTGAGAACTGAGTGAGCATACATTATTTGGATATATCTTTTGTTCGTTCCGTGCCTGTGGCACCCCCGGAATATGGACTTGAATTCGGACCCGTGGCACCCCCATGTCAATTAGTGCAGTGCTTTTTTTTTCTTTTTACAAATTGCGAAATTGGTTTTACAAATTGTTTTAGAAGGATCTTTCTTTACTAAATGAATGACTAGCATTTTATGATATTTTTTCAGCGGGTGCTCGCCACAGAACACTATTACTCAAGAGGTGCTCGCTCAGCTCACTCACTCCTAGCAGTTAATTCATAAGAAGAAGAAACGCAGATTATTAAATTAAATATTAGTTAGTTAAAGATAGATAGAACTAGAAATTAGATAGATACTAGAGGTGGGTCGTTCCGGACCGTAATAGTTCTCGGAACGATGTCCGCAACTGGAACGATATCGTTCCAATCCACGGTATAGTTTGAAATCGTTCCGCATGTCCTCATCGGTGCGGGATCGAACTAAGCTAGAACTTCGGTCGGACCGATCTCACCGCACCGTAGACAGATATTGCACCGACTGACGCCTCCCGAAGTGGCACGAACCTTCCCGAACCTACCCGACCGCGCTTTCTGTCCGAACTCTGTATCTAGTGTGTCACTTATTTTATGTATACATACAATGAATAATGTTGCTTGTGTAATAGTGCTTAAGGTTGACTCTTGAATGTGACAAAATATCGCATATTCACTAGGAAATGAATTATTATTTTTTTCAAATAAAAATTTACAATAGCTTAATTAATACGTGATTATATAACACGTACAAACAGTCTAGTTGAAGCGTCTCCTCTAGTGCGTAGTAGGTACATAATAACTTAATGCATTGCTACTGTTACTATTATACATGAATGGTTCCAATCACACTAACATGACTCGTAAATGCAACGCCTGGACCGACGGAACTAGATAGTTCCGCGGACATGGTTCCTGAACATAGTTCCCAGAGAGAAAGGAATCGTTCCATGTGCAATCCGCTTCCGGACATGATAAGCGCACGTCTAATAGATACCTAAGTAAGTAAGTACATACCATGACACGACGTTCAGTTCGAACGTCTTCAAAAATTGAAGTGATATAACTTAGTAGTAGTTATAACGTAATAATAAAGCAGTAAGTGTTTGAGTATGGTGTACTATTTGACATAGATGTATGTCAAAACAATAGCGCGATTTATAATTACACTAGCGACATCTAGGGAATTTAAATTATAACCGTACTGAATAAGTAAATAATTTTTTTGTGCTTTGGAATAATACAATACGAGTACATACAATATATTAAAGTAACTACAATAACAATCCGACACTATTATAAGTAAGTACATACTTAAGGAAGAAAGGTTCTCGAGTGGCGACCAAAAACTAGAAATTGTAAAAATGCATGCAAATGACTGAATGCTGGTCAGTCGATTCGAGTGGTAGCGTACGTATCGTGTTTATTTGAGCACCAACTTCAATAATAGTTAAGTTATTTTTCTCTTTTTGGTGAGGTGTCTGATGAAGTCGGTTTTTTTTTATAAAAAAATTTTTTCCTGGTTTTTAGTCATATTCTTTTGAATATTCTTTATTCAACTATACCGATTTGGATACTATAAAGTTTTATCACTAACAAGTATTTTTTTTCAAACCCCGACCATAGATCTAAAATTCGGTGGGTCCTACATTTAATGGAGCAGAGTTCCTGTTACGACCTTCCTGCTTGCTCCTATCACCAGGCTCTTAACATAATTTTTCTAGCAGCTACTCGTCGAGACCTACGCATAGAGACGAAATTCGGTGGGTCTACGTTTATTGGTGCATAGATCCCGTGACCACCTTCCTGCTCCATCATTAGACCCTGATAACCATTTTTCTAGCAACAAAAAAGAAAAAGAAAAGAAAAATTTATTCAACGACATACTCAATACTAAAAACATATAAAAAACGAGAAACAAAAAAAAAAAACTAAAAGAAACTTAAATATGACGTTGAAAGGGTGCCCACTCAGCTTAATGTCGTCGCTCCAAAGAGTAACGACGCTGGTCTTCCGTGAACACCCAGTGACGTCACAGACAAATAGTAAAAAATAATTATAAATAGAGAAAACTAAGGGGAAAAAAAAGCATCCCGACGCCCGAGCACCGCGTGCCGCGCTGCTTGCGCACCGCGCTACAATGTCATAGTTATTTTATATTGTCCAAACCGGACCTGTCCCTCCCTAAAGGCACAAACATATAGACCAATAAAACTATTACATAACTTACATGACTTACTACATAATTACTATTATAGCATAAAATTACATAGCTCCGCGCGTACAAAGGAAAAAAAAAAAAAAAAGTTGTCTAAGAAGAAAATAAATGCGATATATTACAATATTTACAAACAAGATAGCGTGCTGCAGCTCTGATACACTTGCACATCTTCAGCCAACCATACAGTTAAGCGACAAGGGGCAGCAGACCTTCAGTTAAATTAAATTAAGCAGTCACTATGTACTTGGTGTAATTATAAAATACCATTTAAATTACATTAACTAACTATCTACTTAAATTAATCTAAATACTACCTATATACAAATATAAAAATAATAAAAAATAATAAAAATTAGCACTCGCGTTTATTCGTTATCTACATCATATGAAGGATGCATTGCCAATGTTTATGTTGCCCATGTCCTGTTGCGCGCCCATAAGGTGTTGTCGAAGGCGCAGACGAAAAGTATTTACAGACTGAATGAGTCTCAGAGGCGGTGGAATGTTATTCCACACTTTAGATGCAGCGTATCTAAAACTGCCTCTGAAGGCTGCTGACTTGTGAGATGGTGTGGCCAACTGCTGCGAGCACTGCCTACGTGAGCAGGCTCTTCCGCTCGATAGCCAAATAAGCTTATTATATAAATACGCTGGTTCCTTGTACTTAATTACATTAAAAAGTAGACATGCTAAGTGAAGTTTTCGGCGCGATTTCATTTTTAAAATATTATGTCTGTTAAGGTAAGGTGTCACATGTGTTCTTGGGGGAATGGAAAAACAAAATCGCGCGCACGCGTTCTGGACTCTTTGTATGAGCCGCTGGGTTCTCGCCAGCAGGCGAGGACCATAAACAGTATCTGCGTAATTTAATTTCGATAATATTAAAGAGTCTACCAGCTGAACTCTTAGGTCTAGAGACAAATAAGGTCTTATTTTGTATAAAAGCTTGAGTCGATAGAAACAGTTTTGGACTGACGCAGCTACATGTTTTTCGAATCTAAGATTAGCATCAAAATTTAGTCCCAGCTTTCTTGCTTCAAAAACTCTTTCTACTGGTTCTCCTACAAGAACAACATTAAGACCAGTAGGAAATTTATCTAGCTGATGATTAGTGCCGAGTAGCATATACTTAGTTTTACTGGGGTTAAGTGCAAGACAATTATTTTCCGCCCATACCGTAATCCTACTTAAGTCCTCATTTACAACAACTCGTCGAGAACTACCCAACGAGCCCAAACTCTGTGGGTCTACGTTTATTGGTGCTGAAATCCTGTGACCGCCTTCCTACTCCATCATCAGACCCTGATAAGGTTAGCATTTTCTTTAGTATCAACTGATATACATATCTTATAAATTTTAGATGTACGAAATAGGCCTACCTCGACTTGGAAAAGAGCTGATGGTCTTCAACCGGCGAACCCGATTTTCATGAAATATCGCTAAGAACTATCTCGATTAAACCTGCTTTGAAATAAAAAAAAGCACAAATCTGCCCACTCGTCGTCGTCGTCCCCCCCCCCCAACGACATAGGCGTAAAACTTTTTATACCCCTCGTTATTGGTCGGGGTTGAAAAGGAACCATTGCATTCGGTAGGATGATCAGGATGGTGTATGACCATTTTGTAGACGACGATATCATCTATTTTATGGTTTCTACCAGTTATATCTCCTTCCCATCACTCATGTTCTTCGAAAAAGTCCTTATCCGGTGTTGATAAAATTCATACCGAACCATCCTAATAGTTCATACTTTCGAATAAAAGAAGAATCACTGAAATAGGTAAATATTTGTAAGAGTTATAACCATTATTGATTAGAACATCATCTACTTTTAGGCGTTTTAGCAGATAATTCCAACATTCCATTCATGTTTCTTCAGGAACTACTGGTTCATAAGGGATAAATTTTTTTTGGACCATCTTGATGGAACGCCCATTAGGTACAAAAAAGAATCATCCAAATCGGTACATATTTGGCGGAATTATGAGTGAACAATACATTAAAAAAAAACATACACGATAAATTGAGAACCTCCTCCTTTTTTGAAGTCGATTAAAAAGAACCAATGACGAAGACACATTTTACGCTACGTTAAATTTTTTCCACAATGTATATTTATTCTTATTAAAATATTCAATGAACAAAACATTGTTATACAATACATATAAGACGAGCTCAGAGCTTAGATTCTTTTAAACTCAAGTTGCTTCTTACTATCTATCTCTTCAATAAGTCAATTTTCTATATACCTATTCATATACTTGTTATATCTACCATCTTTTACTTTTGTTGTAATTTGTATTTGTATATATATATATATATATATATATATATATATATATATATATATATATATATATATATATATATTGTATATAATAAATACAAATAAATACAACACAAATATTCATATATATAAATATATTATATATATATTTGTGTTGTATATTATTATTAAGCACCTGCCCTCCAATATTGTCTCTTTCGCCCCAGGTTGTCTGGAAGAGATCGCTTTAGCGATAATACCGCCTAGAATTGTAACACTAAGTTTAAATGTATTTTTGTTATGGGGTGCAATAAAGTGTATTTGTATTATAATATATTGTAGTAAAATAAAAAATATACCTTTATTCACAGAAATCCGGTGTTCATTACACACTTTATAACTAACAGATATAGATAATTGATTAATTAACAGATTATAATAAAATAATCATCGGACTGGGAATCTAGCACGGCCCTCACTGGCGGTGTATTGCGGACTGAGCCACTAGTTGATCGGGTCTCGACTTACCCCTGATGAAAGGGTTGTTTACACTGTGCGATATTGCTAACGATATTAACAGTTGATGGGCAACTACGAAATAATAATCTTAGAATTTCAGAGAACTGTACTTATTTGTTGTAGAGACCACACGTGTCTTAAAGGAAGACTGAGGTTTCCTTAAGCGATTCTCCACGCCCCGAGTTAATAATTGAACAATTTACAATCAAAAGCAGTACCTAATATAAAATTCTCACATTACGTACCTACCTTGTCGTAGTAACTTTCGCGGGTTTTATAAAAAGTAAGACATTTTTTTTGTTAGGTACTATGGACAGGTGTGCCCGGACCGTAGGATATCCGGGTAAGAATAGCAAGCTCCCTAAAAGACTGGCGGCATTACCTCTTTGTATGGCCAAGCTTATACGTTGGGAGAAAAAGCTACCACGCCGACGGTCCCCTGAGATTTCAATAAGCTTGGATGAAATTTCTTTCACTAAACCGTGCGTCTCATGAGACTAAGGCCCGTGATCTCAATCAATCTTTTTCGTATTAGGCGTACTTACCTTACCTTACTTACACACACTGAATGACATTAATAATCTTAGAGCAGGTTTAATGCTCTAAGCATTTAATAGCGGTTATAAGTTTTGTAGAGAAAGCCTATTTGGTACAAAAAAAAATAGATTGCTACATTATGGCTGGCCTATTCCGAAGTATGAGTTTTAATAAGGTATCTAGAGCTATTTTTTTGCAACAGTAAATCTAATAAACCATTTTTAAAAGTTATGTATAATAAGAATAAATATCCGGATTACTATGGTTTTATTTATTTTATCCGTGCCGCATTAACCTTGCATCGTAAACGTCCCGCTGTTTCGTCTGAACAATGAAAATACGCAATTTATGAAAAGTTTCCCTAAATAAGGGCTTTGTTTACTTTTTCGCTACATTACGAGTCGGCTACCTACGTGTTCTTTTCAATAAAGAAATCAGTGATGTCACGCAACCTCAATAATGAACGCTATGTAATGTACCTTCGGGATACAGAAAAGTTAGGATTATAGCGTGTCAGATTATACCTACACAGTGTTTTGTTATTTTACGTCTAGATTTTGAGACCAATTTCGATTTGGAAGACATGCCTACCTACAGTGAAATTGCCTCATTGGCAAGCAAATGTATATTTTTGTATAAAGCTTAGCAGCAGTACTTATTATATCGGCCACAAGTCATTCCAATAGAAGTTAATTTCAAAACTATTTCAACATACTTTGAAACTATGGTATTCTCCCCCAGTTTGTAGAAGAACCGAAGTACCTAACGAACGAGTCGCAGAAACTTTACTAGTATAACCAGTGCCGGATTCGAACAAAAAAGGAAGCTCGTGTCTAAGGTTTACGTGTCCGGCATTTATCGGCGAGGCGACATGCTTGCTAGTTTAATCTGTCTACCTACGGTGCCCGGGTCACAGCTCTAGAAAGAATTGTGGTGTCTCTCTTGGAATTGATAAAACATTTAATAAAATGCTACTTGCTTGCCACAATTCCGTTAACGTTTCCTCTTAACATTTTTTTTCGCATATTAGGCGCTTAAGCTCATTGTATTGAAAAAAATAGGCGCTTAAGCTCATTGTATTGAAAAAAACTCGAAAATATTTAGAGCGTCAGGCCCATAAATACTATTCGACGAACCCGGTATTCTATGGTTTGGCCATTTGACGATTGAAATCAAGCTGTCGCTCTGTCCCTAGTAGGTACTTATGTGATTAAAAAACACCGGTCAAGTGCAAGTCGGACTTGCGCGCCAAGGGTGCCATGCCTTCTTTGGTCCTATACAAAGTATTTTACTATTCGTCTAACACCTCAGATAGCAAAAAAACCAAACCACAAAACTGAGTTTGTTTGTCGAGGTTTATTAAGGATTACTAAAAAACTGTACTATTTAGAAAGATCATTTTATTTTTCCGGTAAAATATAGATCGACATGTATTACCCATAATAATTTCAGATTTTCCACAATCTGCGGCGAGATTAGAGGGGGAAACGGTATTTTTTTGAAATGTGCAAATAAAGCCCTTTCATGTGATATCCCACTCGATATTACTATATACATAATTACTAAGTGAGACTACTGTCTCACTTAGTAATTTTGATGACCAATTTTACCCCCATTAAAAGAAAATAAAATACTTTTTTCATTTGCGATGAGATTAGGTGACTTATAACTAAAACTATTCCAAGTTTCATGTCGATAGCGTCAGTGGTTCCTGAAATATATAGGTGTGACAGACAGACAGACGAAGTCTCACTAAACGGGTTCCTTTTTACCTTTTAGGTATGGAACCCTAAAGTGACCAAGTAGTCTTAATCCGGCCCTGATTATAGTATTTAAAGTTTGCAATCAGGAATCAGCTGCTTTGTATCTAGGGGACGGGTAAAATGATCACCTCGCGAGTTAAGTGACCCTTGAAACTTTGTACTGTCCAATATTTTAATATTTTTTCATGAAGAAGGAAGAACATGATCTACAGTTTATTAAGAACCGTAGTGGCAAGACAACCAAGGCAGCAGGTCAATATGGACAAGCGGTACGCCTGCCCATATTGACCCGCAGCTTTGTGCAATATTTCAAAGTTTATGCATCAAAACGTCAGATAACCCAACCTAATCTCACTCAACCAATGACAAAGTTACAGTCAAAATTAATTGCACTAATTTTATCGAACTATTATTAAATCACTAACCACAGTCTACAAGTAATGAAATATTTCTTATAAAGACGTAATAAAATTCAAAATCCCGTGAAAGGCAATCTATGTTGGCAAGTCTAGTTTTGTCGTAAGCTTTTGATGCACGCAATCCCGACGTAATAAAGTTAATCAGAGATGGGACGGATGGCATTTAAGGTAACGATCGACGATAAATACCGTAGTTCAGCAAAATGTAACTAATCTCAAACCATTAGCATTTGTTAGGTATTGTCATGAAAGTAATCGATGACTTCATTTAACAATTTTGTTTATTAATAAAAAGAATATGACAAGGAAGAAGTAAGTCAATGCCAATCTTGTGAAATTCAACGCAGCCAAAACACAAGCGTGTCTGTTCACCGCTAAAAGGAGTCCGTGCACCTTGGCTCCTACTTTCCAGAATGTATCCTTAGAATACACCGACCGCCTTCAGTTGTTGGGAGTTGATATTTCCTCAGACCTAAACTTTGGGCGATTCATTGAGTCCAAAGCCAAAGTAGCCGCAAGGAAGCTTGGTGTCCTTGCAAAGGTCCGGCGGTACTTCACACCGGGACAGCTTCTGATGTTATATAAAGCGCAAGTCAGGTCGTGTGTGGAGTACTGTAGTCATATATGGGCTGGTGCTGCAAAGTGCCATCTAGCAGCTCTGGACTCGGTGGAGAAGCGTGCTAAAAGGCTAATTGGCGACACTAGGTTAGTGGAGGCCAATCTACAAAGCCTAGAGCACAGGCGCAGAGTAGCCAGCCTCTCGGTATTCTACAGGCTGCATTTTGGAGAGTGTGCGCAGGAATTACATGAATTGATCCCACCATCACCCTTCTATCATCGGACGACGAGACGCACAGCGCATACGCACCCATATGTGGTAAACGTGCCTTCAGTCCGGACTAAGCGATTTGCTGCTTCGTTTATAATGACAGCTAAGGACTGGAATAGTTTGCCTGCGTCGGTTTTCCCGCACGATTATAATATAGATGTCTTCAAGAATAGAGTGAATAGGCTATTAATAAACTAGTGTGCTTTACCATCCTCGACTGCGTCACCGCTTTCCATCAGGTGGGACTGTGGTCAAGCACTGGCTTATATTGGATAAAAAAAAATAAAAAAATAAAAAAAAAGTCTCATACTTGTTTAATCAGTAATTTATACTGAATTGAAACGGACGGAGAGATACATCGTCTGCCCTGTGCTATTCGGTAGGATGCGAGAAGATGGGCCTTATGTTCAAGGGTTTGACAGCCGCTGGCGTTTTGGTGCGGTAAGAATCCATATCATACACCCCATGACTCTCCGGTGGGATCTTGCCCTACCCTTACCCTTTTATGCCTTGCCTTTGAACCCCCGGAGGGCGTTTTGTAGCCCCCCAAGAACCTGATACGGAGGTCATGGAGGTGAATGCGGAGGTCACGCGGGCGGAGGTAGCCCGCCGCCATTAGCGGTGTGTAACTCACTCCTGAGTGAGAAAAATGATATGTTACATTGGACAAATGCCAATCACTCCATATATCACCTCTTCTTCAAATATATCTTTATATCTTATATATCTTTAACTTTATGATTTATTTGAGATCTATTGGAGCATGAATGAGACGGTTGATTAATGAAATACGACGAGTGAGAGAGATAGGAAAGGCACGCGATCGTGTACCGTACCGAGCGTATGACGCATGCGTCGGGATCGGGATATGTGAGTGATTGGATAGAACTGAGTGATCGATGAAAGAGCTAAAAAGATATAATTTCTAAGTACGTTGTAATAAGGTGCATTTTGAGATGAAATGAAATCTCGACTTTAACCCCTCAAGCACGGCCGCTTATCGCGCGCGCACGTCTTGTGAATACCTAATTGTTTGTGTATGTCGTCGGCACACCGTGATATCAAATTACTAGCATTATATGTATAAACACAACCACTTCACCGATTTGCGTTCTGTAAACAGAGTTCCACTGAGACAAGTATTCGCTATATGCAGTATAATATGCTTGTTTAGAGTTATAAACATCGATTTTTCAAAGGGAAAGTGTAAAATAGGTGTTTTTTTTGCAAAGCTGATTTTACCTATTTTGATCTCGATTTTAAGGGTAGAATATTGACTCAGGCACTAAGAAAGATCCATTCTTTGCATCCAAACTCCTTTTCATACTAGTTTTGAACAAAAATCTGCCAAAAAAACGAAATGACATCAAAAAAATTTTCAACGTACATTATTACGCGTTATGACGTCACAGCATTCAAAATTTTCGATAATTATATTGGATTTTATGAATTTATCTTAGAGTTATTATCGTGATGATGTAATTACGATGTATTTACAACAATTACATTACAAATAATAACGAAAATATACCAAACGTAAACAAAGAAACAAAGAAATCACTCGTGCCCGCGTGCCCAATTCAGTTCGAAAATATCCAATATTTTGACAAAATACGCACTATAAAACAATACAATATCGGAACTTGTTGTTTTCTGTGCGTGTATTGCATATTAAAGAAATAAATAATAATAATAACTTTTTAATGAACTGAATTATAAAGCTAGTACATTACCTAAATAAACTTAACAAATCCCATTGAAATTATATCTTTCGATCAACGGAAGAACTTAAGATATAAAGAGTTAATAGATTTATAATGAAATCGTATCTTCCGAGCAACTGATATATTAGTGATATAATGATATATAAGATTGATATATATCTCTTCCAGGAACGGATATATATATCACCTTTCATTTAAATGATTTATTTCGCGCATGTCTAGCCGCCATCCCGAAGTCACCGTCGTACACGAATTAGTGGATTGCTTAATTTTTCTTAGCCCTCGTTATAGAAGAAGATTGATTGATGATTAAGGTGTTCATAGCCAGTTATTATCACTATTTGGTAAGGATCAGTTGGTTAAACAACGTAAGGCTAAGTTAGTCCATGGATGGGTGACCGTATTTGAACTGAACGTCTCCGTTAGGTGTCGTCGATGCCTTCACTGTCGATGAAACGATACCGTTTATGGTTAGCGATAAACCGGTTTATGAAACAGTCTAAAGTTTAGACTAGTTTAAACTGTTGACGAATAGTTTAGTGGTCGACTTTCACAGACTACTTACGTATTGCATGATGTTCACCGATAAACTAGTCTTATCATTAGACTGTCGGTGGACTGTAAACTAGTTTATTCGTTGAAGCCAAAAAACAGTCTAAATAAACTATTTAAAAAAAAAACCGATGTCAGCTGGTGCTAGTGCTAGTTAACATGATGTGCTAGCACCGACTTCAGTGTATATTTTCGTTATTTTATGTTTTTTAGATAATTTACTTTGTTTATTTAACACTTTTTAGTGACTTTTATTTTACCAAAACAGGTATCAGTACTGTAGAGTTCACTATATTTGTTAATGTTAACACTAAACTATATCGGCTCGTTAACGCGCACACCACGTCTGACCCGCACAGTGGTTGACACTCGACTGAACTCCCCTCCTACATTAGAGGGGCTTTTATGTCTTTCTCGCATCCCCACTTAGTGCCTGCGTAGTGTGCCCGCTTGAGACGATAAACTTGTCTACCCACAACTTTACTCAATTTACCAGTACACTACATCCCTTCCTTTTTTTCGAAAATTAAATTTTTAATTTAAATGTAAATTAATAATCGTTTTCAAAATAACAAGTATGTAACTATCATAAAATGAATGTTCATTAACTGATCTTATTATACACTGTCCTTTATACATATCTTTCTTTTTTTTTTTTTTTTTTAAATTATAAGAATATTAATGTCAAAATAGACATTCATCGTAATTTAATTACCTAGTTAGAAATTTATGACTATCTACTTCATAATACCATTTCTGAAATAATATTTTTCAAAATTCTTTACATAGAAGCATTTATTACATTTTATTAAACTAGGTATTTTATTATATATTCTCGGAGTATCAAAAGCACGTTTCATTACTCCTGCCTGTGTGGCTTAGTGGAGTGCCCCTGAATTGAGTTTCTACCAAACACCTGATCCCAGGGGATCTCAAGGATAAGGCTTGTATTGAGAGGGAGTGCGGGGACACTCGAGAAGGATATATTGGCACACAAGTTGGCATGCTCTTCAAAGGAAGTTAGAAACACTCTTAAGCATTTCGCCAGGCATTCTAACTGTACCAGCTGTGGACAACTGCACTCATGGTTCATTCACCGATGCTTGCATTTAACGCAGTAAATAATATCCTCCTGCCACAGCGGCCAATCTCCCACAAGACCAGCCATCGACGCGGGAATAGTTCACTCGCGCGTACACCAATATTATTCTTACCCTCAAAGGCCAACCCTATCCGAACAGCTTCCTATTCTGACCTTCCAACGGCCTAGGAACTAAAGTCACAAGAGTATTGATCACAACTAGTATAGATTCTGATAACACAAGCTAGTAAGACCCTGTGATACGAACCCACCGCACTACATGAAATATCACCAGAGAACATTCCCGAGTAATAAGAAAGTACAGCGGCAACAATAAAACAAGGCTCGTAATATCAATTGGTCGCATTGGATCTTTACAATAGATTCACTACCACTGCTCCCCGGATAATTAGCGATTATCATGATAGACTCAGTCGATTAAATAGGTAATATTGATAAAAATAACAATTGTATCCTCCACCGAAAAGTTCAAATAAGACCACCGTATTTCGCTGTCAGTCAGCCACCCGTATCAATGATATCGGTAGCACGTCCATCCTACGAGGCACTGCCTCCCCGTGTGTGGATCTATAGAGGAATATACTCACATAGCTTTATTTGCTCGGTCAGTCTGGACAGAGTTGATGGGCTCTAGTCAAATAAAGCCAAAACTAGGAAATAATTAGACCGTTAACATTCAATGTTGGGACCAAATTCAAATCTGCTTACGACGACCAATCAGTTCTAACTCTAACCGGATCAAGATTACCCACTGATCAGAAAAGAGCTGCCTAAGCCAACACGCCCTTGTAGTTAACTTCGATAAGAAGAACCCTCCCAATTACTACGCGAGTCTTGCTGTCGAAAAACTTAGTATTGTTCTGAAAAATATTAAACTTTTATAAAATTTAGAGAGCAGATTATTAGAACTTCTAGTCACACAAACTTTACGCCTAACAGTATCACCACGAGATCCGAAAGAGGTTCAAGGAAACTGAAGGTTCATTAAAATGAAACGCGCTTTAAAATTTTAGGGATGCAACGACGTACCCAAAAGGAGAATCCTCCGACCGAGCGAGGTGTGATGCTCGGTCAGGGCCGAAGCCCTCCACAGTTGATGTCGGGATGTTGTATATATCCTCAACGTTTGAGAAACTTCGCTTGCGAGATTCAGGATTCGGAGGTGTCGCCATCTATCGCGTTGTATGTGATGCTGCTTACTTTTCATCGCGTCACTGTACCACATGTGGCGCCATCTGGTTATGTTGAGTAGCCACATCACTCTACCCGAAGACTGGAAGTCTATGAACGTCTTCATTTGCCCGCTCGTCCTTGCGTTCCCGTCGCTGTGCCAATACCAGTGGATGCAGTTCCAGTGAGTCGAAGCTGATGCTGCTACGTCTTCAGTGAGTCGAGGTGTGAAGTGGGTATGGCTGACGGCTGCTAGGCGTATCGCTCTTCTTACAAGGACCGGCCGTAGTGCAGGTGTGTTGTGCCCTGTTGTGGCCGAAGGTCAACCAGGCTTGCATCCGCAGCCGCAATACGTTGGTCATCCGATGAGGCCGGGATACTGCTGGCTTGTGACTCGCTGGTTGTTGCAGGAGAGAGCGATGGCGAAGCTGTGCTGTTGTCCGATCCAAAGGCTGCATGTTCAGTGCGGGGTTACCAGTTCAGCCTCATGCTCGTTGGTACCAAAATGTCCTGTGAGTGCACTTACTAGGTGCCTTATTTGTGATCTGTTTAGGTATAATAATTTAACCCCTCAGTCCTCCCTTGTGCTAGAGAATGTTTTGGAGTGGTTTAGGCCTGACGCTACACTCCATTCCTTCATGTGTTCGTTTCTAGCATGTGTATAAAATGCTTCGTGATATATTCCATATGGAACCCCACAAATGGTTCGGGGCCAACCAAATGTCTAAGAGCTGGCCTTCGCTAGTCTATCTGCCTTCTCATTGCCCTCGATGCCTTCGTGTCCAGGTACCCAGATAAGGCCGACATTGTTGTCTTCCCAAGTTGTTCAAGCCTGTTCTTTGACCAGTTTAGAAGCAACTCTGAAGGAATTCAGAGCCTTCAGTACTGCCTGACTGTCGCTAAGAATGCAAATGGTTTTACCTTTGACATTTCTCCTTTGCATTTCTTTAATGCTGGCAATTATGGCATAGGTTTCCGCTTGGTATACCGATGAATGCCCCATGCCGTGACCGACACTATAGTCCTTGAACAACCTCTTCCCTACCAGGGTAACCATCAGATCAGGATCAGTAATACTTGACATTGCTACCTCCCGATTGGCCTCCACCATACACTTTATTGTACGGTATTTTGAACTCATTCGCGATTTGATGAAAGGTATTTAAACCCTCATTCGCAATTTAATGCCCGTTCACAATCCAATGTGCAGCACTTTTCATATGGTATCTAAACCACCCCTTCGCAATTGAATGCCCGGTATTTAAACCCTCGCAATTTAATGCACGGTACTTAAACCCTCGCAATTTAATGCACGGTATTTAAACCCTCGCAATTTAATGCCTGTTCACAATTGAATGTGAACCACTTTTTGTAAGGTAACTTCGCAATGTAATGCGCGGTATTTGAACCATCCCAATTGAATGCACGGTATTCAAACACCCATTAGAAATTTGACACAGCCCTACAAAATTTAATTCAAGTAAATAATACCATATAGGTTAGGTACTGCAAATTAAATAGTAGAACCAATATCACTCAGGTATTTTAAAACAACCCTTACATTACAGATCAAGATAACTTTTGCTAACCTTCTACACCCACACATAACTGAATAATCTCTTCTATTGGGACTAGTTACTTATAAGTATTCTTATGTATAAGTTGTCTTTTAAAGAGTGATCACTGAATTTGTATTCAACCTATAACCATTAATCACTTATATGCCATTACATTTTATTAGGTTAAGGTTAAAATAAATACGTGTTGTAATCACAACCTCAAGCAAACCTTGTGGGAAAATCTAAGAGATATGAGAGATATAATGGCCCCAGGAACCCAACTCATTGTTGATGTAATATGCAAGTATATGTATAGAAACTTTAAAGTTTACATTTGCTGTTTAGCTGCGCGTATCAGGAGGCCAGGTGCCTTTCTTAAAAACTTTAGAAACATTGTGGACATCGATTTATTAATAAAACCAACTACACGCCTTTGGGTCAGTCAATTATTAGCTATTCTATCTGTCTGGGAAAGCGCATCAAAACGCTTCTTTAAACTGCAGAAAGGGCACTAAGATCTGTGATTAATATATATACATATATATATATATATATATATATATATATATATATATATATATATATATATATATATATATATATATATATATATATATATATATATATATACATATATATATATATATATATATATATATATGTTTTACCATGCAATTCCAAAGTATTGAGATATTTCTAAATCATCTGTCTATGAAGCGAAAGATATTATGACAAAATGGTCGCAGTCCTTTGACCTCGTTAAGATAGAGGAGACTACTTGAGAATAGAGATAACCTTCACAATTCTCAGTTTTTTTTTTAATAGGTATGTTCACTTACATGTAAAAATATTATTTCCAAAAGGTAATCTTTGGACCATGTTAAGATAGAGGCTACTTGAGAATTGAGATAATCGTTTAACTTCACACTTCTGGTTTTTTTTTCTGTTTTTGTTGTTAAGTGAACATATCACTTATCACTCGAATATTATTTTTAAAAATTGAAAAGATTTTAATTGTATGTACTTATATGATCAAACACTTATTTTGCCACTCCATTCTACACAAACACACATCACTTGAATATTATTTTTCCAAAAGTGAAAAACTAATTGTATGTAAGTACTTATATTATGATCAAACACTTATTTTGTCACTTTCGATTATTCAAAAATAGTTTATTTTGATTAATTTTACTAACTTATCACGTAATAAAGTATTTCGTCCACGCCACTTATTTGTTTTTTTTTTTTAATTTAAATTGCACTTTTATTTATCAAAAATATAAAATTACTCACGGTTTTCACCTCGTCGCCATGTAGAGTTCACTATATTTGTTAATGTTAACACTAAACTATATCGGCTCGTTAACGCGCACACCACGTCTGACCCGCACAGTGGTTGACACTCGACTGAACTCCCCTCCTACATTAGAGGGGCTTTTATGTCTTTCTCGCATCCCCACTTAGTGCCTGCGTAGTGTGCCCGCTTGAGACGATAAACTTGTCTACCCACAACTTTACTCAATTTACCAGTACACTACAAGTACTATCACGCAAATTGGACGTCTACGTTACAGTAACTTACTGAAAACATAAAAAGTCTATATCTCAACTACTGGACCGATTTTGATGAAAATTGTACTCTACCCTAAGTTGAAATATACTCTAACCACTAACACTACCACAAACTATTGCAAAAAGAATTTTCGAAATCGAATATGTAGTCTCTGAGAAATCCGAGGACAAACCTACATGCATACATACATATATACATACAGTCGTAAAATTTGGTAAATTTGTTTCGAAGCCCACATAGACTAACATAAATATGAATATTACATTTTTTTTAAAATATTACATTTGGTCTCATGAGGCGCATGGTTTGGTGAAAGAAATTTCATCCAAACTTATCGAAGTCTCAGGAGACCGCCGGGCTGGTAGCTGTTTCTGCCAACGTATAAGCTTGGCTATACAAAGGGGTAATGCCGCCAGTCTTTTAGGTACCCTTCCCTCCTAGTGCGGCTTGATGAAGTTAACCTAGTTTAAGTGTACATGTTTGTAAATAAACTGTAAATATTTAGCTTCTATAAATATTACATACATACGCGTCGAATAGAGAACCTTCTTTTTGAAGCCGGTTAAAAACAGTTCGTTCATTCAACGCCCACTGTCTCTCTAGACTCTCCGTGCCTCGGAGTACACGTGAAAAGTCGATCCCTGTTGCTGTCATCTAGGCGGTCGATAAGCCAAGTCAGAAGCCTAACGGCAGCTTGACACCTCTGTCATCAGATTGCCTCCGTGGCTCAGCGGGAAACTGCTTGCTTCGCAGATCAGAGGTCGCGGGCTCACATCCCGCGGGGAGCAACAACATTGTGTAGTTGCACCTTACTGGCTATGTCAGTGCAGGCCGATCACCTGAGTGTGTGTAAAGTTAGATGATCCATGCGTCCGATAGGCATGTAAAGAAATCGATTCTACGCCACACTTCGGTCATGTCGGTCATCCGTCCCATCGGTTTGTGAAAGTGAGAGTGCAGTTGGGTCTACGCAAGCATATCTCCCGCGTTGATGGCTGATGTTGTGAAAGATTGGCCGCCGTGGTCGTATTGGCCAGGAGGTATTATTATCAGATTGCCCGCTAACCATACGAAAAAAAAGAAGAAACAGAGACTCTTGTTTAGCATTGGAACAAGAATAAAAAGAGGTAAGTACTATTCAATATAATAATATACATTCAATAAGTATATTTATTCATACTATTCATTTATTTTGACGGGCCCGTTGGTCTAGTGGTCAGACACCCTGCCTGCCAACCGATGGGTCGTGGGTTCGATTCCCGCCAAGTGTCTGGGTGTTGTTTATCTATTTAAGTATGTATTTACAACAAAAAAAAGTATATAAGTATTAGTATCAGTCGTCTGGTTTCCATAGTACAGGCTCTGCCTAGTTTGGGATTGGATGACCGTGTGTGGATTGTCCCAAGATATTATTATTATTATTTGGAATAAATAAAACGCAAGGCTTGATTTTTAATCATCTTTATTACACACCAATAAGATATGCAGACATTTAAAAAATTGCCTTACAGGCGTATTGAGCTAAATCGACACATCGATTATATAAATTGAAAAAATAGACAGTCGTAAAATATAATATAAGCCACTGATGCAGACGATGTTTTTATAATTATTGGCACACAAGAAATTGTTTCAGGAACGCGCCGTAGCCAACTAAGAAAAAAATCATAGTAAACAGCGGATTAGTAGCTTTGATCAAATGCCTAAAAACGCAATAGGCATGATGACTAATTTTGAAAAAAATAGTCTATAATGTACTTACTGGTCTACTATTGCCGAAAATAATCATATTTTTGTATTAAAGAAGATGTTCCATTTTGGGCCAACACTATGTACACTACATGGAAAAATAGGAAAACCATAGGAGAGTTTCATAAAAATACATATAAATTAATTTGAAGCAGAGTACAATTGTACAAAAATGATTACTTTTGCAGTTATTTAGTATGTAGACGGGCCCGTTGGTCTAGTGGTCAGACACCCTGCCTGCTAACTGATGGGTCGTGGGTTCGATTCCCGCCAAGTGTCTGGGTGTTGTTTATCTATTTAAGTATGTATTTACAAAAAAAAAAAAAGTATATAAGTATTAGTATCAGTTGTCTGGTTTCCATAGTACAGGCTCTGCCTAGTTTGGGATCGGATGACCGTGTGTGGATTGTCCCAAGATATTATTATTATTATTATTCTTTTTCTCGTTTTCTTTACTCACGGGCTTAACCCGGTCTTTTAGAGGCTTGCGTGGGGACGAATCCAACACGTAGAGGCCCGTTTTAGAAGAAGTAAATGGTGTGTAATACACCTCCCGGGATTAACTGCCACAATGATGAAATTACCGCAGTTGACCTCGGCAGGTGGTAGGGACTATTGCAAGTATGTGAAAAGAATTATAAGTTTATGGGGTTGAGCATTTGGTGGACTGGCGACTGGGCTATTTCAAAAGGCCGGGGTCACTTGCCATAATTTTATTTCAAATTATTTTGCGGCAAGTGGTGACTTGCCACCCACTAGATGGGCTCCCTAAATGATCGTCAGCGGACGACAGGGAGCAACACCGGTGTGAATGGCTCAGGGGTGTCGAGAGGTGTGCTGCGCTTTCTCCGAAGTTACTCGCGGCGTTATGCCCTTTAACACTTCCACCCCTGGAGCATATAGCTCTAACAGCTCCTCTCTGGACGGCCAATTAAGGCAAGCCAGAGCTGAGAGTCCTGCGGGCCCCCTTCGGGTTCCATTCGGCCGACGAAGACTCGCCGAGGTGGGGGCCCTGACCGACTCTCTGGAGCACTCGGGTCCGTGGTGTCGTTACGCACCAACAGCTCGCCACAAGCTGCCCTGCGGGCTTATTATTATTATTATTATGTCCACCCTGTTTTTAGGGCAGCCATGACAGTTGCGTTTGACGTTGGTTTACTAATTGACAGTTAATGCTATAGTTGACGTTTCGTAATAGATTGTTTACGCGTGGAGTACATAATGTATTTCGGAGTTTCTAGTGATTATTTATGTTTGCGGACATTCATTGACTGTTTCATTCTTGACCTTTACTGTATTGATTATCGCCTGTGATTTGGATTGGAATCCGCAACAAGTTCAATCGCAGGTATAGTCAGTTGTCAAAATGACATTTTAGTTACGTATTTCCGACATTGTGGGGTGTTGCTACAGTAGTATTATATTCTCTTTGGTGTTGCTCTCCTTGACCAAGATATCTTAAATGTACAATATCACGAAGCAATATTAAAAAAAGATAACATTACAAAACAGTTACTATATTGAATAGTTATATATACATATAGTGTACATGGTGTTGGCCCAGGCTCCATACATTTCTGGAACAACTCCTTTACAATTAATAGCAAAATTTACAATTTTTAAAAGAGAGTTTGAATTTCGTTCCAAAACGATGGCCGGTGCTTGGCGCCATATTGTGACGTCACTGTGGGTGGTGTAATTAAACATCTGTCTAGGTATAAAAGTGAATCATTGTATGAAAGAAAAAGTTGAGATGACAGTTTGACAGTTGTTTATTTACACATGATTGACGTCATTCACTCTGATCAGCGTTTATTACAAAATGGCGATTAGCTGTATTTGAGTAATTTATTTGCTTAAATATCACGAAAATCTCTCTATTATTATGAAAATGAGATGCATTTTTGGAATCAGTGCAATCTGTTCTAATATTTAAAACCACAGATGTATTGGTATTGTGTTGCAGTCATCATGCCTATTGTTTTAGGGACGGTAGAGGTTGTCTTGTAATTACTGCTTAGTCCAACAATGGATGGAAAAAAATTCAGCGACAAACTGTATTTTGCGTGCGTTGGTTACTAAAATTTGGGTCTTTTTTTTTTCTTTTTATACTACCAAGGTAGCAAGCAAGCGTGCGGTCCGCCTGATGGTAAACAGCCACCGCAGCCATAGACGCAAGCAACACCAGAAGAATCACTAGCGCGTTGCCGACCCATAAGACATTAGATATTGTCTTTGTGTCCGGTAATTTCACTAGCTACAGTGCCCTTCACGCCGGAACACAGCAATGCTTACACACTGCTGCTTGGCGGAAGAATATCTGACACTGCGGTGGTAGGCACCTAACTGGACGGTTCCTAGCACATGGAACCTATCACCTAGTGAAACTCTCAGTGATTTGAAAAATAAAAATAGGTTTCAAGCGTTACATGTTTGATGCAAATATTGCAGATAGGTACATGCAACCGTTTGTATAGACTGATGATGAAACCATCGATAGTGAAAATTGTAGTAGGTAACTGCAAAAATATCTCGCGCCTACTTACGTATCGCGTTTTAGACTTAACGTATAAAACATCATCTCATCATCATCATCATCCTCATCATCATCACCTTCAATGTTACTTAGAATTATTCTTAAAATGTGTATGTAGTTGTATTGTTCGATAAATTATTGCCATAAAGTCGATCATATTGGAAGGTCAGTAGGGTCATACTGGATAAAAATTTTAAAATACCACCAACCGAGTCATCATCATCATCATCAGCCGGAAGACGTCCACTGCTGAACATAGGCCTCCCCCTTAGAACGCCACAATGAACGACAATTGGCTATTTGCATCCACCGGTTACCTGCGACGCGCACAATGTCGTCCGTCCACCTAGTGGGAGGCCTGCCTACGCTGCGTCTTCCGGTTCGTGGTCGCCACACGAGAACCTTTCTTCCCCAACGGTTATCGATTCTTCGAGCGATGTTCGACCAACCGAGTAGTGTTAAGTTACTTATATGCAAACAGTAATAATGTTGCAAGTACAGTTATATTTTAAAATGAATTTCATTTATTGTTATTATAGAAATAATAATAATAGATTAAATGATATAAATATGATCGACAATTTTACTTCTATGTTATTGAAATGGAATGTTCCGAATTATTGCAACTATTGAATTGATATTCTGTATATTTCGTTATACAATTTTTATCGTGTTTATATCACTTATAAATTGATTATTTATAAATTTGATTAAATTCGACACATATCAATTATAATTACTATACCTATAGGATGCGGATTTAATCACTGGTTTCAATGCGATACAAAGTAGATATAAAGTGTTTTAAAGCAAGGTGTAACTAAAAAAAAGAGGAGGAAAGGGAATAATTGTTTTTAGCCAATACAACCTCCCTAGACCTTATGGTCTTGGCCACGTTTAGGCCTTATAGCTTTATAGCCAAAGAAAAAAGATATTAGATATACTACTCTTGATCATTAAGATTGACTAGATACCTCAGTTTTAGGTTGATTTCGATTGAAATAAGCAGCTTAGAAAATTTTACTTAAAGTATATAATTGTGCAGATTTTTCTGACTCTAGTAAGTGTGTTGATTCACTTCGTAGAATCTTGTAGGTGATTAAATCGTCACCCTGTATGAGAACAATATCCTAAATACGAGTATATGAGACGTGCCACATAATGGCCACATAACAATAATTATATGTAATTCTCCCTTCGATACGGTTATAGCGGCCAATTTTTTTTAGGATGCTTGCGCAGACACGAGCTCGCTCAATTTCTGTCTTTACTCTCACAATTTGATAGGACAGAATACCGACACCACCGGGGATTGATCAGGCGCAAACCTGACTATTTACAGGCCCATTCGTCGCATTGATCTATCTTAGTTTCCAGACGATCGGGTGTTTTTTTTTCTACCAGTAAGGAACAACTGCATATAAGAATTTGTTGCTCTCAGCAGGATCTGAACCCATGCCCCCTGGATACGGCACTATGAGCAACATATTCCATTAACGGAGCGGTTACGTTTGTTTATTTGATTATTTATGTTTGATTATCTTATTTTTTTCGTAATTCTTTATGTTTGAATTGTATTTAAATCTACTGCTATCTAAGCGACGAAGTAATTGTGGCTTCTAAAGGGAGGATCCTCCGATACAGCGCGGTGTTATACTTGCTGACCTCCCAACGTTAGATGTTGAAATGTTCTATATATTCACACGTAAAGTAGAAATTTCGCTAGCGTGATGCAGGAATGTTCGTATTATGTCATCTTTGTTACAGCGCCATCTCTCGCGTTACCTAGTCGTTACAGACCCATTAACGTACTCCGATAGTGGCAGTAAATGTTGCTATTGTCTACAAATAATTCGTATTTAGGACACTGTATAACACATCGATATACTATCTAAATATCGATGGTATAACAGCTAAGTTGGACTCTAGACTAGTCTAGACAATTTTATTCGCTGGAGAGTACGATCGTTGGAAGCGGAGTGCGGGCTACACTGCAAGCAGACGCTAGCGACGGCCGGTAACGGGGCTGCTGTAGAAAATGTACAAGGTTCATACCAGCATAATCATCTGAACAAAGGCCTTGCCCTTAGAAGGGAGGGGTTGTCATAATCCCCACACTTGGAAGGCGTTTTGGAGATAGCAGTATAGTTGTAGGGAATCCAATAGAAAGACGCTGCTGCCCGTCTTCCTGTTTTCTCTTAATCGCCTCTTACGAACACCCAACGAAAGGAGATGGGAGGGTGCTATTCTTACCCGCGACACCCTACAGGTAAACGTGTTCCCTTTGTGTACAATGCACTATTATTTCTCAAATTCTGAAATTGAGGACATTGACTCCGTCTGTCATCTTTGCGGCACCTATTACTGAAACCATTTAGAAGACTATTGAAGCATCTATTAAATTTCGTCTAGTTTCATCAACATAATCATCAGCCAGAAGATGCCCATTGTTGAACAAAGGCCTCCCTCTTGAAGGGTGGTTGCCATAATACCCACGCTTGACACGCGTTTTAGAGATATTATTACGCAGTATAGGTGGCAAGTAATCCAACACAAAGACACTACTGCAAAGACCTTCTTGTTTTCACTTAGTCGTCTCTTACGGCACCCAACGGCAGGAGATGGTTGAGTGCTTTTCTTATCCGTCCACGGGCATCGTCCCTATTATTTCCATGGAAACAAGCAAATAGCTCATACCTTATTCTCTGAAACAGCAGATAGACGTCGCTTCGACAATGCACTACCACTTCTCGGCTTCCTTCCCTCTAGGTTGCTGTCGTTGCTTGATGCGGTCGAGACCCTCCTGCGACGGAGCGAGGATATCGAATCGTCGTGGGTACTAGCAGACCTAGAAAAAAAAAGAAATAATAGTATACTATGCGTTTCAACTAAGAATGTGGCCGCCATCTTGCCATTTCAAATATAAAGTTACTAAAAATTATGTTTTAACAAAAATAGATAGCGAAATAAGACATTTTATAAGACATTATACAATAAATAATCAAAACAGGAGCGAGTATTTCATGTTGTGTTTACTCTGCTGCCGGTACAAAAATCGTAAAAAACGAGTGAAGTTCCGCAGTCGCGATCATCATGGCGGCCACATTCTTAGTTCAAACGCATAGTACATACAATTTTCAGCGAGGGAAGATAGTGACCGATTACCAACGACGACGGTTTCTAATACTCAAGTCTGTATTCAGTGATTTGTAATACGTAATACTAAAAAAAATACAGGAAAATCATTTCGCTGAACATAAAACTTTTATCTTTCGTCAGTCATCAAACAAAAATTGATTTTCATATAATTATATTAATTTTCTTATTTGTCCACTCAGCTGGATAATAATTTTCATATAATTTTCCACCCGCATAATATTATGATAGTATTTAGGTATTTTTTTTTTAAAACTAAAACTTGTTGTGCAGGTTGACTTATATTTGAGCGACGACAGATGCTACAGCTCTAGTATTTTGGCAACACCACATCTGCCAGTGACGCCACGGCTGAACATAAAATAATAAAATAAAAACAGAAAGATTACTTATGGGAAATAAGTACTAAAGTACCTCGTCGCTTCCAATCTAACTAAGCGCTGCTTCGCTTGTCTGGCCGCGTTCTCTCGGATGATCTGATCAGCTCTGATGCGAAGGATCTGCGCAGCCTCCTTGTGGTGTTTCAATGCGGATTCTAGATCGTTCCGGGACAGCGCGAACAGGTTGGAGTAGCCTCGTGATCTGGGAAACAGAATGTGTAGTTGTCCCTCTGATACCATCATTCATGGTTTCTTTAGATCTCACCTCACCTCAGTTATTTATAATTCTAATTAAGCCATTTTTAGGGTTCCATACCTAAAAGGTAAAAAAGGAACCCTTATGGCGAGACTTCGTCTGTCTGTCTGTCTGTCACACCTATATATTTCAGGAACCATTGACGCTATCAATTTGAAACTTGAAATAGAATAATTTAGATCATAATTACACAACCTCATCGCAAATGATAAAAAAATATTTTTCATTTTAGTTTTTTTTTAATGGGAGTCGAAATGGGTCATCAAAATTTAAAAATTAGACTACTATATCGAGTAGGATCATATGAAAGAGCTTAATTTGCACATTTCAAAACAGATTTCTATTTTGGGTTATATCACGTAGTTTTCGGCTGATAATAAAAAATATAAAAAAATATACTATACTCGTACTACTACTAGTTTGTGGAGGAAAAATCTTAAATAATTTGGGTAATACATGTCTATCTATTATTTTACAGGAAAAATAAAATGATCTTACTAAATAGTACCGTTTTTTAGTAATCCTAAAAAAACCTCGACAAACAAACTTAGTTTTGCGGCTTGTTTTTTTTTGCTATATGAGGTATTAGAGGAATAGTAAAATAACTTTAATACGTCCAAAGATGGTATGGAACCCTCGGTGCGCGAGACCGACTCGCACTTGACCGGTTGTTTTTAATTTTTTAATTTAATTATTACGACTCTCGGAGACCGATTATGCTGATTTTCCGGGATAACCAATATTTCCATATAAAAGAGCTTTATTTGCACATTTCATAACAGATTTTTATTTAAATGACGTAAATTTTTTTGGTTTAATTTAAAATAAAAAAATTACAAAAATATACCGCTCCAACTATATGTTTGAAGTTTGTAGAGGGAAAGATCTGAAATAACTACAGGTAATAAATGTTTATGTACATTTTAAATTATCGTTCCAATTCCTATCATAGTCTCGTACATATCACCAAGCCGTGGCTCGGAGCAGTCTTATTCTAGAGATTCTATATTAAAATCATATTAAAATGTATGGATTCACCTGACAGTTGCAGTTCGCCGCCTCAGTCCTTCAATGCCGAGCAAACTAATTTCACCAAACACAGACCCTTCGCGAAGCGTGGCCACCACCTCATTTTCATCTTGGGACAACACCTGATGAGATAAATTTTACAGATAATCAGGGGTGCTCACCATAATCGGTAACTATTATATTTTATTGGAGAACTTTTTTTTAGACTACCAAGGTGGCAAGCAAGCGCACGGCCCGCCCAATGGTAAGCAGTCACCGCAGCCTATAGACGCTAGCAACACCATAAGAATCACTAGCGCGTTGCCGACCATTAAGACATTAGATGTTAAGTCTTTGTGTCCGGTAATTTCACCAGCTACAGTGCCCTTCACGCCGGAACACAGCAATGCTTACATTGCTGCTTGGTGGCAGAATAACTGACACTGCGGTGGTACCTACCTGAACGGTTCCTTGCATAAGGAACCTACCACCTAGTAGAACTGTACATATTCTAGGTATTCTATTAATTATGAGCTATAAAGCCCGACAGTCACAGGAACACATTTCGACCGTTTTGGATCTACTGTGCATGCCATAAAGCCCTATACTTCGTAGCTGACGTCTCAAAGACTTTCCGAAAAGATGTACCTACTTCATGATTGTGTCAATTTGGAGCTACATATACACACATCAAAAGTGTCTAGGGATCAACATATATTTTTGCAATAACTTTTCTCCTGATTGATATTAATTAAAATTTTCTTTAAGGATTCATCAAATAAAGTGTTTTCGTTTGTCACAGTAACGATAAACCAAGTCACCTTTGCATTAATAAAGAAATTTGCCATTTTCCTAATAAAGGGATTTTTGACATTTGAACCACTAACACAAAAGTTCGAAAAAAAGACTGAAATAACAGTTTTCTTTAAAATTTTATTGGGTAACTTAAACAATTAATAATCCGTGTTTCTACCGTGAACACTAACAACACAAGAACATCGGTTTGGCATACTCAAAATGAGTTCATCCAAATCACGCTGTGGAATGGCCGCCCATGTTCGTTGCAACAACAAAAAAAGGTCTTCTTGCGACTGGATACCCTCCATATTCGGCAGAGCTCTTCTCTGTAGCATATCCCATGCATGCTCAATCGGGTTCAAGTCTGGCGACTGAGCAGGCCAGGGCAGGACATTGATGTTAGCTGCGGCGAGAGTCTGTCTTACAACTCTTGCGGTGTGCGGTCGTGCATTATCATGCATTAACTGAATTATGGGACCGATTTGCACTTGTAGAGGAACGATGACGTCTGATACAATCGTCTCAGCATAAATTTGAGCGTTGAGGTTGCCTCTGATCCAAATCAACTCAGTTCTTCCGCCGATCCAAATACCCGCCCATACCATGATGGTTCCACCACTATAAGGATGGACTTCCTGGCAGGATTTTAATCGCTGTTGGCGTCCAGGGGTTCTCCAGTGTCGTATACGTCTTGTATCCGGTCTCATACCAAAACGAGACTCATCAGAAAAGCACACGAAACGCCATTGTTCTTCTGCCCAATTTCTGTGTTCAAGAGCCCATTGATATCGAATCCTACGATTGTGCATTGCTATAGGTGGTACCCGTAGCGGTCTTCGGGAATGAAGGTTCACTTCATGCAAGCGGTTTCTGACTGTTTGGTCGCTAATTAAGTTCCCTGAAGAGTGATGAAGCCTCACGGCTAACATCATGGCAGTTATTGTTGGAGCTCTTCGAGTTAAGATTTGAATATATCGGTCTTGTCTCCGTGTGGTGCAGCGATACCGTCCTCCATGGCGCTCAGCCACGGTACCAGTGCTTCGGTAACGTGTCCAAAGTCGACTGATAACACTCTGACTTGTATTCAGAGCTAAAGCCACAGTACGTTGCCGGGAACCAGCTTCTATCATTCCCACGGCTCTGAGCATTTCTTCCCTGCTTAAATGACGTCGCCGCTCCATAATAACGTTGGTTTTAATCAGTAGTAGGGAAACAGTAGCACTAATAATGTCTTCAATGCGTTGTATGTTTTTATAGGGAAAATATTGACAGCTGATTTTCATCTTTTACTCGAATTTGATTCACAGTTCCTGATTCAAATTATGAAATGCACCAAAAAGGATCCATATAAATTTATAAAATCATAAATTTATTACAAAGCCACATCTCAATCTCAAGAAATCCGCTTAAAAATGCTTGATCCCTAGACACTTTTGATGTGTGTATGTACATAATCATCCAATCAAAAAATATTTTAATTTAATAAATTATTGTTAAATTACTAGTGAATTTAAATATGATATTAGATGCCGACCGATGGAGTATGATGGTAGAAGATGCCTTGATGTGCCTGTCCTTGGAGCAAGACCTATAGGTCTTGCTCCAAGGACCAGGTACCCAGGTACCCAGGTACCCAGCGCTTCTTAGGGTGGCCTATAGGCCACCCTAAGAAGCGCTGGGTAGATATAATAAAAAAATTACATGAGAGCCAACAATCTCACAACGGAGGCCGTCACAGATCGAGCAAACTGGAGGTATAGTAGTCGTAAAGGCGGACCCTGATAACAGCCGGGATTACCCCAGGCAGAAGAAGATTCATTGATCATCATTAGCAGTCGAAAGTCGTCCACTGCTAAACAAAGGCCTCCCCTTTAGAAGGGAGGGGTTGCCATAATCCCCACGCTTGGCAGGTGGCTTGGGGATCGCAGTGTAGGTGGAAGATAAATCCAAAAGGAAGACGCTGCTACCTGTCTTCCTGTTCTTGCTTAGTCGCCTCTTACGACACCCAACGAGAGGAGATGGGGGGATGCAATTCTAACCCGGCACCCCACGGGTTAGGGTCAGAAGAAGATTAGTGAAATTAAATGAAATTTTATAATTTATTTACAACACACAGCTTATAAAGAAACAATTTCATACAAAAAAAAAATTATTAGGTGTAAAAAATTTGGCCCATGTGGTAGGACCCAAGATGCTGGCAGCTCGCTGAATAGCTAAAGCCATTCTCTGAGGCAGGAAATGCCCAGCTCTGGGGTCACCTGTGGTGTCGACCAACCTTTTACTTAGAGATCTAAATTAAGTATGGGCAGAAGAGAAGGGCCCTGAATAAAACCAGGGTTCCCAAGACGAAGATGTATATTCAAAACAAATTGATACCATACTAATTGGTGTGCATGCAACCATACCGCGATGCACAAACCAATACAACGCCATCTATTGACAAGATTCTATAACTGTAAAAACTGGACATTCCGCCCACCATGGACAGTGTCCATTATTCCCGCCCACCATGACCAAACACTTTACACAGAACAGTGGACTGTATTTTTCTTTTTTTTTTCAAATCATGTACATTTCATTCAGTGTTTTATCACGGTGACTAGGAATATATATATATATCAAAGCGACCTATTTTCTAGTTACTTAATATTAAACAAAATGGTTTAAATATATAGTACCATAAAACTGAAATAAAACTTGTAAACAATAAATATCCAAATTTGTTTTACTGAGTGACAGGTAACATACATAGTTTAGTTACTGGTCTTTTTAGTAAAGTTCCCTTACATTTAAGTGTTACTACCCTTGTAACGTTGTCCAAGCCCTTGTGTTTTTCAGTAATTATACCTAACAGCCATTTAGCTGGAGGAAGATCGTCCTCTTTAACTAATACTACATCGCCAATCTCTGGTTCTGTAGTTTTGTTTGCCCACTTGTAACGATGTAGAAATAGGCTAAGGTACTTACTAGATTGTCCGCCGATGCTACACGAGACCACTGATACCTATCTAAAATGCTAAGAATTTTTGATACCCGGTTCGCGATGAAAGTTTTCCAACAGCTGGGGTGGCTGCTTAGCCAGGCCAGTACTACGGTGGAATCTGTCCAAGCGTGGATGTTAGCTTTTGGAATGTCTAATACTACTGCAACTTCCTGCAACAGCTTAGCCACTAAGACAGCACCACATAATTCCAACCTTGGAATAGATACTTGTTTGATTGGCGCTACCTTGGTTTTTGACGTTAATAAATGAAAATAGATCTCTCCATTATCGTCTTCCACGCGAACATAAACTTGCAGCGACATAAGCTTCATTGGAGGCGTCACTGAATCCATGTAATTCCATACGATTTTTCTTTTCAGCCTCAATCCATCGCGGGAGTCTAAACTTAGTAAGATCTATGAGTTCATTTCGGTAAGTAATCCAGTCATCTAAAAGCTTTGGTGGTAGTGCGTCATCCCATTCTATTCCTGAAAGCCACAGCTTTTGTATCATTATTTTGGCCTTAATAATTGCTGGTGATATCCATCCCATTGGGTCAAATAACCTAGCAATGTCAGAAATAACGTTTCTTTTTGTTATAGGTTCACTGATTGGCGGTAGCTGCACGGAGTATTCGAATTCGTCGGTTCGTCGGTTCCAGGTAAGTCCCAAAATTTTCATTACTTCATCTTGTTTTAGTTCTAGATTGCTTTCCGATGTTCTATTTCCTCTTCTTATTTCATTATGTAGTTTTTCCTCATTGCTCGACCCTTTTTGAAGTTCAAATCCTCCCTTGCTAAGTAGCTGATTCATTTCTTCGAATATTACTTTACCTTCTGATATAGTTTCACATCCATACATAAATCATCCATATAAAAATCTTTTAGTACTCTTTCAGATGCCAGTGGAAAATATTTTCCTTCATCGTGAGCTACTTGGTGAAGTGTTCGCACTGCTAAGTATGGTGCTGAAGCAGTTCCAAAAGTGACTCGTACTAACCGGAGATGTTGCAGCTCTTCGGTGGAATTATTCCTCCACACTATACGTTGATAGTCCGCATCAGCGTCATCCACCTTTACCTGACGGTACATTTTAACGATGTCAGCTACTAAGCAGATACGATGAAGTCTCCACCTCATAAGAAGATGACGTAAATCAGATTGTATGGTGGGTCCTACCATAAGATCGGTATTAAGGGATACACCATTGCTATCGCGACTTGAAGCATTAAAAACAATTCTAAACTTGGTGGTTGTTTTGTCGGTCCTGATTACTTCATGATATGGTAAATATGTTGATTCCGAATTATCAATCTCTTCTTCGGGTATTATCTGCATGTGACCGAGTTTCAAGTATTCTGAGATTACTTCAGAATATTGAGTTTTTAACTCTGGAGACCTGGTAAATCTTTTTTCTAACATTCCAAAGCGTTTTATAGCTATTTCGCGTGAGTTTCCATTTTTACAGCGCGGCTCATCTTTAAAGGGTAACCTCACCACATACCTACCAGAATCATCGCGCTTTGTCGTAGTTTTGTATAATTCTTCACACTTGATCTCTTCGAGAGTAAATAGATTTTTGTTGACACCGAAGTTCAGGTTATCTGATTCCAATTCCCAAAACTTTTTAAGATTGAAACTTTCATTGGTTATTTGAGAATGCATAGTGATGACAGTGCTTGTATAATTGCAGCCAGGACTGTTTGTTTCACTATCACCGCCGACCATTCCAGACAAAACCCAACCCAGCTTGGTATTCTGTGCTATTGGTGTTCCTGGTGGGCCTCTTATCAGCCCCTCAGCTATAATTTGACCATAGACATCAGCCCCAAGAAGTAAATCAATTTTATTTGGTGTTCCGTACCCTGGATCGGCTAATTTCATCGTTGGTAAGTTAGGCCATAACTGGATCATGACCTTTCTTTCAGGAAGTAATGATGTTAACTTTTTCAGAACGAAAGCCTTGACATTTAAAGTAAAATTAGGATCCTGAATAGATTGTAATTTTAGATAGACTACCTGTTTAGAATTGAGCGACATATTTTCATCTCCACCTATTCCAGATATAACACAGTTACTTTTAGTTTTCCTAAGCCCAAGTAGTTGAGCTGCAGACTCCGTAATGAAAGAGAGAGTTTCTGCTTTTACTAAAGCTGTCGCTAATATTACCTGACAGTTGGTAGTCGATACACAACTTGTGATATTTTTTACCTCGATCTCGTCTTGAGATGTTGTGGTGTTTACCACAACATTGGTGTTATCAACTGATAGTTCGTTTGAACCACTTTTACCAGTTGATTGTTAGAAATTGACTGAGTGTAGTAGGGAATGGTGTTTCTTTCTGCAAATTCTACATCGGGTGGGCAAACGACACACGGTTACTGAATGATTAGCGCCCAAACAGTTAAAACATAATCCAGAAGTTTGGACAAAGTTACGGCGTGTTGGTACATCTTTCATAGCAAATTCTTTACAATTGCCTAATTTATGGTTATTATTATGACAATAACTACATACAGAAGACTTATTCTCTAATACATTGTTGGTAACATGATGCGACTTTGTGCTTTTTACTACTTTATTTGACAAAAATTCTAAGGATTTAAATCTGTGTTCTATAAACTTGAAAAAATCTGTTAATTTTGGTAAATCATCCTCTAAACTACAAACTTTAGCTTCCCACTGTTTGCGAGATTCGATATCTAGCTTCTGACTCAATACATAAATTATAATGACATCCCAATGCTCTATAATAATGCCTAAATTTTTTAACGCATTTAGACATTCTTGTGACGTATCATGTAATTCTTTCAAACAGTTAGAGGATTCATTAGTTATGCTTCTTAAACTAAAAAACCTTTTTAGAATACAATTAGATAGGACTTTTTTGTTACTATATCTGTTTTGTAATGTGCTCCAACAAGTTTCATAGTTGTCATTTGTTATAGGCAGATGGCGCAATAGTTGCTCAGCTTCCCCGGCAAGATAGCTCTTCAAGTAATGAAGTTTCTGAACATTAGTCAATGAAGTATTGTTGTGAATCAATGACTTAAACAGATCTTTGAACGTAGTCCACTCTTGGTAGTGTCCAGAAAAAACCGGTATGGAAATTCTCGGCAATTTTATACTGTTCTGAATACAGTCATTGTCTGTGACTGTAACAATCGCCTTTTCAGTCGCCCCCATCTTTAGTTTAATAAATTTTCCTTTAATGTTGTTTTATAATCTGTATACAAGTCTTCAGTTGTATTATAGATCTCATTTACAAAGTACTCCGATTTTTCTAACTCTTCCCTTTTGTAGTCTGTTATCAATTTCATATGTGTTTGATCGAATGTCCCCCATTGTTTTTCCAGAATTTCCAATCTTGTCTCTATGTAACTAACAGTTACTCGTTCTTTGGGTGACTTTCTAAAGTTGACATATCCTCTATTAATATTGTTGAAAATATCTGCTTGAATAGTTATCAGCGTGGACATCTTTAATTCGTGAAAAAAATTTTTTTTTTTTTGTGTGTGTGTTTGAAACTTGAACTTAGAAGAAATTGGGCATGGATTCCCCGTCTCAACCAAAACTTGCTTAAAATTTTACAAGTCCATGCATTAACTAAACTCTTCAAAGTTATTTAACAATAGTCTTTAAGGTTCAATTTTGCTTGAATATCACGAAAAGTACTCACAGTTAGTCCTTTGATTATACTATCACCACACACTTAGCTGCCCAAATACGCCTCCTGTTGCCGCCAAGGAACTACGCCTTCAGCCGCCACTCGCCAATAGATGTCGCCACCGCCACAGGATTCCAAAAAACTCCGCTACCGAACTCGTACTTGTCGCTGTATCCGGCTTCGTAAGGATCATGAATAAAACCAGGGTTCCCAAGACGAAGATGTATATTCAAAACTAATTTGCTACCATACTAATTGGTGTGCATGCAACCATACCGCGATGCACAAACCAATACAACGCCATCTATTGACAAGATTCTATAACTGTAAAATCTGGACAGACCCCACGGACCTAGAGTCTCTACTCCGAAGGGAATAAAAATATATTCGGAGCCAATATCCTTATACTTTACTCTTTTTTAATTTTCGGCTGCCTCTGCCGCCGATGAAAATGAAAATATTTATTCTAATGAAAATATTTATTTGAATGAAAATATTTATTTAAATGAAATAATTTATTTAAATAGTCTTAGCGTCTTTGGATGGAAATAGTCACTTTTGGATGATTATTTAAAGCTCCACTGGATTTCAAACACAGGCCGCTTTATAATCCGGTGACTGAGAAGATCTGGCCAAAAACCAAGCTGGGCTTGCCATGTTTTTTTCCATGTTAGGTACTTTAGCCACAATGTGTTCTGCCGCTTGAAAGATAAAACGAAAAAAATACGAGGTAAACAAGACAACAAACTAACAGTTCAAAGAGATATTAGTTAGAAAAATGCACAACTAAAATATTTACATATGGCTATCATCTAATTATACTCACACAGCATTCACCAGCTTTGATGATGTACATTTGATGGCCGACGTCACCTTTCCGTACTATGACATCCCCGGGCAAGAACGACACTGGTCTCAATTGGAGCACCAAGTCTCTTAAAAGCGAAGCCGAACAGTCCCGGAATAGTTGCACCTGAAATTGTTTGCTATTTGCAATTATATTATTGGAAAATAATATAAATGAGGATACTATGAAGGTTCAATACCTAGTTTGGAATTATACTAACTCCTCTAAAGTATGAGATTAAAATCTGTTAAAGTACTAAAATGGTAAAAAAAGAATCTTATCGCAACATAACTATTACTTCACATTACGGAAAATAAGGTAAAAACATTGTTAAAGTAGACAATGTTTTTACCTTATTTTCACAATGATCTAGGCATGTGCGCGATAATAGTGTATATTGTCCTCGGTTCTTCTAATCCGGATCGAAGGACCAAAATTTCAGGTTGAGATTACCTTGATCAGTGTTGACATATGAACTTCGAGTGCTACATCTCGTTTCATGTTGAATGGTAAGGAATTCAATATTCGGGATTCATCTGAAAATAAATGCATTATATTAATAGCCATTGTCGGTAACTTAGTTTACTTACGTAGAACCATTTCTTTCGTTATCTCAATACGTAAATTTAAAATTTAATAGAAACAGAGAGATAGACAGTATACTAATTTTGCAACAGCACCCATTGTGGGGCTAGATGTAAAAAGTAATGGCGCACAACGTGGGACCAACAGATTTTTATAATTACGAGTATTTTGTACATTAAAAATATTATATTATATTGTATTTTAGTAACATCTTGACAATGACAAAATTCTAATAAAAAGAGCAACGAATCTTTCATTAGATTTTAGCTAACCAAAGCAGCGTTGTTGACTCCAGGTGTAATTAAACCACAACGCGACTCGTCTCTGCAGTGGCGTCGGCATGTTCAGACGACGCAAGTAGTGGATTGACCCGTCCAATGTTTTACGATATTCTGTCTGCAATTTACAAAATTGTTTCAGAGGCAAAGGCTGCAAGAATTCTTTGGTTTGAGTTTCTAGTATTGTCTCCTGCTTAATTAACTTCACACTTTCAAATGATAGCTAAAATATGTAATTCAGATTGCTAGAAATTGTTAAAAAGTGTTCGCTAACGAGTAGCAGTCTACATAAATTCAAATCAATTCTAAGAAAAGAATCATCGTGCTTGTTTTCTCATTCTATGTCTACTACACAGTGTCTGTGTTAGTAATCTCGTATTAAGAGAAACACTCTTCCAATGTACACTTTTAGAGTTTCTCATTCCATTATCAAATTTTATTTTCATCAGCTTTGCATGCTCCATTTGGATAGAATACTCACCCGAGCCCTCGTAGCTGTAGCAATAATATCCCTGATCTGTCCAATCAGCAACGCGAACACAAACACTCCCATCAACCAAGCAGCGGTCATGAACAGATACTCTATGGTGTTCTCAGGCTTAGGATTCTTCCCGATGGAGGTGGCGGTCTTGGTGGCGAAATAGAAACACCGGATGTAGGCGTTGCCTACGTTGTCGTACACCCATCCGTTGCTGCCAAGTCCGATGTGCTTACTCATTTTATAGTAGGCGCACGCGTTAAGATGGATAAGGTAGAAGATGTAGAAGAGTGTCTTGCCGATTCGGACCTGGAGATTGATATGACACCAAAATAAAGTCAACGAGGCAACCTGGAATGCTAACTTGACAGCGGTGATGGAGCCATAAGCTGAGCTGTGACGGCATAATATAAAAGTATTCTGCAGTGAAGAACAGTTTTATGAAGCGGATAACATTAATGTAACTCTTTTGATGTAACACTTCTACTATTACAAAAGAAACTAGCCTTTTTTAATAACTGCAGCATAGCGAAAAGTATTTTATTTTCATTAAAGGTTAGTTTCTACGGAGCATACAGATAAATATGAAGATGCATACAAATTTAAAATATTTCATATAATGGGCTAAGTATTGAAGTATAGATAGGTAGGTATTTACACAGGAAATAAATTTTATGTTTCTAATTATGACTTACCACGTATGGTGAGGCCAGTACCCGGTCCATAGCTTGGATAAATTCCCAGAATGTTTGTAGTTTCAATAGCCTTGGAAAGCGAAGAATAACCATGCTTGTTCCGTAATACATGTAAAGCAAATCCAGAGGAAGAAGAGAAACGACATCAAACTGAAAGTTAAATTTTAATCTGTGTTTAATAAAATTTTACTCATAATATTAGGATTTAGGAGATGATTTGCTTTTAGGTTTAAAAAAATTAGTTTACTATGCGTTTCAACTAAGAATGTGGCCGCCATCTTGCCATAGCAAATATATAATTACTAAAAATGATGTTTTAACAAAAATAGATAGCAAAATAAGACATTACAATAAATAATCAAAACCGGGGCGAAATTTTGATTTTGTGATTACTCTGCTGCCAGTACAAAAATCGTAAAAAAAAAGAGTGAAGTTCCGCAGGCGCGATCATCATGGCGGCCACATTCTTAGTTGAAACGCATAGTACAATAATAACTGAAGTGTAATTATAAATGTATAGGCTAATACCGAACCAGACGTTCTTTATAGTACTAGTTATAAGAGACTACTTGTCTGTCACCATTGTTAAGCATTTTGCATGTTCAACACATAAATATACTAATTACTAAAATATGGTATAGTTATCACAGATAATCTAAAATTTCGTACGTTAACCGAAATTATTATTTAGTACACCTTCTCCTAATTTCTTACAATTTAGTTAATTATTTTCTAAGTAATAGTTATTTTATTCAAGTTACCGTTAATGCCAATGCTTACGAAAAATTTAGCTGAAAACCGGCTCGTTGAATTGTATATAACGGAAAAGATCTTACTGATTGACAAAACTTTCCATCGTGACATGTATTATATCCACTAGTATTCATGTCGACACGAAAAAAAGATCACTGGAAACAATAATTACTGACCTTGTACTGTAGTTTCTTCCTATAATTCTTCCTCGTTTCCCCAGTATCGTCCACCCAGAATCCATCATTCAAGAACATAAGTCTGGGCTTCACCAGCGCTACGTCTAGCAAATACACGAGGTCACATAGATAGTCCACTGTCATCCATAAAGCAACGTTCTCTGGTGTCTGGTAGGGAAAAGTGGCACGAAGGGCGACGCACCAGGCGTTGTAGCTGTAGCAGAATGTTACCAGAAGAAGCCAGCTGATGTACACACGACCTAAAGATACATTTTCTATTAAAACATATAGATGGATTAGGAAGACAATAATACTTTCAATAAGATTAATAGTTGGAGTGGCGGTTCCATCCCCAATCTAGCAGTACCAATCTGAGTTCCGCTTTGTATAAATAAATTATGGTGAAATCCAAATATGTCACAGATTGTTAGAAAGATTAGTCCAATTCGTCAACATTTATGCTCTCGTAGGGAAAAGTCTCGAAAAATACTGTAGCATTTAGTTTACTAGATTTAACAACGGCCAATAAGCCGCAATAGTCTGAGTGACTATTATTACGTGACGCCTGCATGTTGTCTAAGCTTTAAGCCATTATTTACTACTTAAGAATAAACGTAATCGTTTCTTAATTATCTCTATTGCTCTAATTGGCGCCCAGCAGGGACTCATCGTTAGTACAAAAAATATAAATTACCAAAGCATTAGTAGTCGAGCACTAACCTTGGGGGTCTATAGGTACCAAGGGGTTACAAAATGCCGGCAGCCTAAGAAAACCCATACATCTATTAGTACGCGATGGTGATATAGGCACTGGACTTTGTGGGCTTTCAATTTTGGCGTCTGCATTTTTGTCAACAGTGATCCTAAAATATATTTAGCCATTAATATTAGTGGATAATTTCACAATTTTAAGAAACTATTACGATAACCGATGGGAAGAAAGGTTCTCAAGTGACAACCATGAACCGGAAGACGCAGCGTAGAAATTAATTCACGGTTTCTCATTGCTACATCGCCTCTATGGTTTTTTTTTATAAATCAGGATTTATGCTTAATAAGGAAAATGCATTATAAGAAATTATCATTATAATTCAATAATAGTCGTTGTGAAAACTGCATTATTGAAACATTTATTCTAAAACTTATTTCTTTATAAAATATTCCGTTTTAAAGTTTATATTTATTTAGTACATTGTTCAATTTACTCTATTACATGCTTTTTCACTATCAAAACTTCACAGCGCAAACTTCAATGGGTTTATCTGTAGTCATTCGTCCAATTTGTGTTAGATAGATGTCTAGAGCAATTTGGGCTTGTAAACCCAGATTATAGCACTTAAGCTTGCGTATAACATCTTTGCTACAATTATTTAGGGAATCAATAACGTTGTCAGGTAATTCATTCATAAGTTTAGGCAATATATAATCCACTGTTCTTGTATACCTTATAACGTAATTTTTTTTTATACAAGGTTTTTTTTTTTTTGTGTAGGAGTAGTACTGTTGGCCGCAGATGGCCATTACAGCTTCACCGGACAAGAGGGCGAGCGCTTTAAGTGTTCCAGCCAGTTGGGTAGCGACTAGCACAAGGGCACCTCAGGGAGGCACGACCTCGGCTTGGGCTGCCGCTTAGAGAGAAAGAGTTTACCACCGGTTCACAACGCGCCCCCGCTGAGAAGAACCGGCAAGAAACTCAGCGAGGGGATTTATACAAGCAAACGTGTGTGTGGCCCGCCTGATGGTAAGCAGTCATCGTAGCCTGACGCTAGCAACACCAGAAGAATCACTAGCACGTTCCCGACTCTTAGAACATAATATTAAGTCTTTGTGTCTGGTAATTTCACCAGCTACAGTGCACTTCACGCCGGAACACAGCAATGCTTACACTGGTGCTTGGCGGCAGAATATCTCGACACTGCGGTGGTACTAACCAGGACGGTTCCTTGTACAAGAACCTATCTCTTAGTAAAATGTTATGTAGTAGAAGTTTGGATGATTAAGTACAGAAATCTATACTTACTCTTCTGGTGAACTATCCAATATGGACTTTTTGATGTCCTTTAATTCTGTATCCGCAGATTCTATTTCTTTCTCCTTTATCTTACATTGCGGTGGAGGACTTGAGGACAGTCGAACTTTTTGCAATTCCAACACTATGCTGGAAATTAAAGTTGCCATTAGTAATAGACTCGTTTGATCTGGAAGTCGCAAATTGCTATAGTTTCGGATTCAATGTATGCCGAGCAAATTGTTTTTGCATACCATTGTTGTTGTGAATTATAGTCATTACTCTACATATAAGGAATCATTGTATTGGTTACCTGGATAATCGTTTTACCCCTTATCCTTCGAAACAGGGTCAATGATCTTAATATCTACGACTGCATAGTGACCTGGTTCTGGCCACTGACCCAATTTTGGCCATTTTCAACTTCAAAGCTGTGTTAACAAGGTTCAGATAAATAAACAGATCTATGGAATATGGCAGTTATAATTACGAATCATGGTAACCTTAATATAGTTGTAAGCTCTCATACATCAAATGTAACTAAGATTATAGCAGCCATTCAATGTCGCTGTGCATGAAACGTGCTCATTTCTTAGTAAAAACAGTAAGGGACAGTGGTTATGTAATCAGTTATTGTCTCTGGAATCTTAGCTTTTTTTTATAATGTTATTTTTCATATTTCATTAAAATCATATTGTCTAAGCAGACTTTTAGTCATTTGCTCGCTATTCGTACGAGAAGTAAAGTTAAAACCAATGGCCACAAATGGGGCAACAATTATGTAATTTCCCATCTTTGGCCAAGTCGATGGCCAAAAGTGGCACACGTATAATCCCCATTTCTGGCCACTTATTATTTATCGTCTACTTTTGTATAAAAACTAGGTTTTTAGCCGTTCATATGTCAAACTACATAAACGAGGGTAGTTATACATAATCACCCTTGATAAAAAAAACGCGTACGCGAGGTAAGCGCAACTACCGTATGGCTTTATATGCTTAAACAACCTAATGTTTGCATAAAATAAAATAAAATCTTGAAAATAAGAAAATTGCCGATCTGGCAGGGGCCTGTAAGGATGGTTCACTCTACTAAAGTTAAGATATATTGATTAATTTTGGTTCCATCGTTAATACGAATGTAAGTAAGATGACTTGTGATCTAGGTACATATTATGCTATAGTCTAGACTAGACTGTCTAGCTTAGTGTGTTGAATATTATTTGAATACCTAATAAGGAATAGCTGTTCATTGTGCCATTTTTAGCGACTCACTAATAATGATACGTTGATTTTGAATTCATTGATGCTTTATTTTCTAATGGCCAAAACTGGCACACAGTGGTGGCCACAAATGGGAAAAATGTGGCCAAAACTGGCTCTAGCACCCATTCGGACCTTTTTTTTTAAATAAAGAATATATTGCGAATTTTAACAACTATAAGGTTCTAAAAGGTAAGATTAATATACTTTTGATGACTTGAGATGAAAATGATGTCTGAGATTAAAATGATGAATCACCAAACACTTTAATGGAGAAAAACGCTTAAAATGGCCAGAACTGGGTCACCTGCCCAACCACTGATAGCACTAGCTTATGTTGTCTTTAAAATATACTTACTTTGCTTTATTTTGATCCTTATCGTCATATATCTTTATTTCGCTATTTGATTTCGTTTGCGTCAGTCTGAAAATGAAAAGCATCTCGATACGTTAATTTTTATGTGTGTCATATAGATTCAAAAGATATTAGTGATCACGTGGTCAAGTGCTTTGATCATGGGATTGACTCCAGATAGGGCGCCTGCCTATGGATAGATGCATTACACTTCCGCTCGTCATCTGAGAGATTAGTTACTTTCTCCAGTCCGGTACTTCCACCAACCAAGTACCCTTTACACCATAAGTACAGTATACACACACACTGCTGCGGCAGAATGTTTAACACTGCGGTCGTACCTTTTAAGTTCTCGTAATTAACCTTGAAAAGGACCGTGTGGGCTACGCTCTCTGGTACTGCGGTTGTTGAGGTATGTATATACATACGTCAACAATCACTTGTACAGGGACCTACCCCTTTTTTATTTTTGGTAGACCTGACAACATTAGTGACACACTACTAATAAAGTGGCATGACTGTAACTGTTATGTCGTTCCATTTCCGATGGCTAATGAAAAACACGTGGCACCGTTGCTCGTACCTTGGTTGTTTAGTATCGATGTATGTAAATGAGACAAGCCTTAATGTTTCCCTTAACTTATTAGAAGAGCTGGCCTGTAAACTCGTGCCTAACCTATTTACTTACGAAGGAACAGCTTTTTTAATAGAATGTATGTTTGTGCCTTCGCTTCGTTGAGTTAAATAATACCAATTCTCGCTTATGCTTGGTTGAGTTATGGTTTAATCTCCTTCGGAGTCCCTGGACGTTCTGTGTGTGGGCCCTAGGACGTCTATTGAGTACGGCGGCGACTCCGAGGAGGACAGCGGCGTCCCCGTGAGCACTGTGTCAGGTTCCTGGAGGGCTACAAGGCGCCCCCCGGCGGTGAGCTCAAAGGCAAGGCACTGAGGGGTCCCTGGCGCAGAACCCACCGGAGAACCCTGGGGTCTCCCCTCTCATGTGCCGATGCGACAGCTGAGGGGTTTTAGTGGGTAAGTATCCCACATACCCGGTCGAGCCCCGGAGCTCCCGGGTACCTTTTGAAGGTTTACCAAGTTATTATGTGTCTGTATCAGGACAATAAACTTATTTTCCTTTTTTTCATTTTGTTCAACATTAGCCCGAAGACTGATTGACAAATCCCCCCCCCCCCACCTTATGAAGAAGGGGGGGGAGTGTTGCCACAATCCCCACACTTGGTTTTTTGGGATCGCAGTATAGGTGATAGTTAATCTTATAGATAGACGGTTCTGCTCATCTTCTTGTTTTCCCTGAGTCATCACTTACTACCAACTGGAGGTTATAGATAGATGCTATTGTTATCCGGACACAATCAGTTCAATTCCAATAATGCGTGATAAAAATGACGATGGAGAATGTACTTACGCATTGTGTGCAGGGGAAGCTTCCGGTGTGCACCACGAACCGTGGGCCCCTCTAGCTAAAGGTATTCTTGCAGTTGGCTGCCCACCTGATGACGATGGGTGCACGGTGTGCTGAAACAAAATTATATTTGAGACTATAGAACAATAATATGAATACTACGAAGCTATGGTCCAGTAACTAAGAGAGGTGCCTCAAATGATAATCATTTTTATCAGCCGAAAGATGTCGACTGCTCAACGGTGATGGGTGGGTGCTATTCTTATCCAGAGACCCTACCTATTGGTACTAATTGGTAGGTACCAAATATGACAATTAAATATACCAATTATGTGTTAATAAAATTAAGTTGTTATTAAGTAAACGTTATCATTACAATTCCAGTACGATATCATTAAGTTACTGTAATGATAAAGATTCACTGTTGAATATTATACAATATTTTTCAAATTAAACAACATAGAATGGTCTTTTATATGCCCCAATGGGTCTATAGAAAAGTACCATATGCAATAGTGTAAAAATATATGTCACGCACCAAGGGTTCCGTACCTTGGATGTATTAAAGTTATTTTACTATATACTATTTTTAACCGACTTCAAAAATAGGAGGAGGTTCTCAATTCGTCTGTATATATATATATTTTTTTTCTATGTATGTTCGCGCATAACTCTGGCAATTATGAACCGATCTGAAAAAATTTTTCTTCCATCCATTCTTTAATCCGTTAATTGGGTCCCATAAAAAAATTATTGCTTAGTAATAAGTAGTTCCTGAAAAAACAAGAATGGTGACTGCGCACTGAGACTTGCAAGAAAGCCTATATAGATGACGTTTTAGTCGCTCGGACTCGCTCGGTCGGACAAAAATAGTCATAACTCTGGCAAATATTTACCAATTTCAATGATTATTTTTTTATTCGAAAGAAGAAACCACTGTATTGAATCTGTATGAATTTTATTACAACCGGATAAGAACTTCCTGGAGGACCATGAACGATGTGGAGGAATTTATCTGGTAAAAACCATAAAACTGATGTTCTCCATTACATTGCTCTGACAATTATGAACCGATTTCGATGATTCTTTTTTTATTCGAGAGAGTAAACTACTATGATGTTTTCATGCAAATTTCATTACGACCGGATATTTTTTTCTGAAGAAACATGAATTATGTAAAACTATGTAGACGATAATGTGATCATAACCTACCTAGATAATTTTAGGGTTTTCGATGGTTCAATCTTTATATATGAAAATATCACTAAAATGTTTAAAATAAAATCTTTTAAAAAAAAAATTGAACCGACTTCAATATCACTGAAAAGTATATGTATAAAGTAAATACGGAGGTTGCTGTAAATATTAAATTTATTTTCCTTCAGAACCAAAAATACATTCTTGTTGACACATCATTTAGTTTTCTTACATTATTCGGTTTTATCTATGACAAGTTTCAAGAAGTACGAAAGTGATTGTACATATCGCCCACCAAGAACGATCTAAAGCTCGTTCTTTACCTTCGCCCACCATGAAGGACTTTGTTTAACAAGAGACATAGTGTCTAACTAGTGATAGAATATACAAACTTAAATAATATAATTAACTAAAACTTTATTATTACATTAATTAATCAGTAACTGGAAGCAAACATAGCTTGTTAACCGGTCGTTTAAGTAGACCATTTTTTATCTTTAAAGTTACTACCCTTACAATATTATCCCGACCTGGATGAATATCAACCACTTTGCCATACAACCACCTACAAGTAGGCAAATTGTCCTCCTTAACTATCACTATATCACCAATTTTAGGCCCAGAAATTAGTGATGACCATCGATATCGATGATAAAATTTAGTCAAATACTGCCGCGCCCATTGTCGCCAGAAATCCTGTAGCATCCTTTGAGTATACTGCCATCTACGCAAGCACCCTACCGATGCATTTTCAAAGTTTTTATCTGGTGGAATAACTAAAGGTTCACCTACTAGAAAGTGACCTGGAGTCAATACTGTCACATCTTCGTTTTTGTCATTGTTAATCGCGGACAGAGGCCTAGAATTTAGACAAGCTTCTATTTGTACTAAGACTGTTGTCATTTCTTCAAACGTTAATGTGGATTGTCCAATAACCCGTTTTAAATGGTACTTGACAGATTTCACCCCTGCCTCCCATAAACCACCAAAGTTGGGTGAACGGGATGGAATGAAATGCCAAGTACATCCATTAGTAGCCAACGCTTCCGCCACCTCTTGGAGCATGGATTTCTTCTCATATAAGAAAAGTCGTTTTAATTCAGTAGCCGCTCCGGTAAAATTTGTAGCATTATCACTCCACATCTCTGAACACCAACCGCGTCTTGAGACAAATCGTTTAAAAGCTTGGAGAAATGCTTCAGCTGTTAAATTACTAACAAGCTCCAAATGAACAGCTCGAGTGGCCATGCACACAAATAAGCATATATATCCCTTTTGTGATTTATGACCTCGACCTTTGCTGGTACGTATTTGAATTGGACCTGCGTAATCCACTCCACTTGTTTTAAATGCTCGCGTTGGCACCACCCTTGCAGATGGTAATTGTCCCATTAACTGAGCTTGTGTGCCACCTAAATTTTTTAAACAGAGCACACATTTTCGATAATAAGCTCTTACAAGCTGTCTGGCACCCAGTATCCAGTATCTTGCTTGTAAATAACATAACATAAGTTGTGGGCCTCCATGAAGTGTTTGAGTATGAGCATTTGCAATAAGAAGTTGAGTTAAATGCGACTGCTTTGGTATGAGTATAGGATGTTTCCGATCTTCATTAAGTTGTGAATGTTCAAGTCTACCACCAACACGTAGAATACCCTTATTATCAATGAATGGATTTAAAGCCCTTAATTTATTTCGTTTATGTAAATTTTCTGCCTTCTTTATCTTTACTATTTCTTCACTAAAATTGTCTTGTTGACATTGCCGCACGTAAATATTTATTGTTTCTTCTAGTTCCTGAGTAGTCAAGTACCCAATTCTTCTTTCCGTCCCATTTGTACGCACATTGCTTATAAAGCGATTACAATACGCCATTACCCTTATCAGTCTCGTTAATGATGAGAATCTCTCCCAAACGGAAGTGTTTACAACACCATGATAACATTTGGTTTTAGATTTTTCTAATTCAGTGATGATTTCTTTTGGCCTTTTATACTTAATTTCTGCTTCTTGTAAGAATTTTGGCCCTTTAAACCACATATCATTTTTCACTAACTGTGACGGGTATATTCCTCTGGAAGCCGAATCAGCCGGATTACATTCAGATGCAACATGTGCCCAACGATGCGAATCCAAATGTTCAATGATCTCAGACACACGATTGGCCACAAACACCTTCCAGCGATTTGGATGTGCACTCAACCATGCAAGCACAACTGTGGAATCTGTCCACGCATGCAGGTTAGATTTTTCAATGTTCATAACGGATGCTATTTCAACCATCAATCGACTAAGTAAAAGTGCACCACATAGCTCTAATCTTGGGATGGATATCTGTTTTATTGGAGCAACCTTTGTTTTTGCTGAAACCAACGCCACATGTATTTTTCCATGCATATCAACTACACGGGTATACACCACTGCTGCATACGCATCTTTCGATGCGTCGCAAAACCCATGCAATTCTACAATATATCCATACTTTATTCCCAACCAACGCGGTATAGATACATTATCAAGCAGTTTCAACTCTTCCCGGTAAGTACGCCATTCATCTAGAATTTCCTTAGGAACAGCCTCATCCCAATCTAGACCTGTTAACCATAGCTTTTGTATCATCATTTTTGAGATTATAATACTGGGTCCCACCCAACCAAGCGGGTCATAGAACCGCGATATATCTGATATTATGCTTCTTTTAGTTGCAGGTTCCTGTAGCGGTGGAATTGTTACTTTGTAACGAAAGATATCATCACTACGTTTCCAGGTTAGCCCGACTATCTTTATTATATCATCCGATTTTATTTTCAGGCCTTCTTTACTAGATTCTTCTTTTCCAATCTTAGCTTCAATATTTTTCATATCGTTCATTAAATCTTCGCAATTAGTTGACCACTTTCTTATCTCAAACCCCGCTGTAGCCAATAGTGCATTAATTTCCGTATATAATTTTATTCCTTCTTCCTTGGATTCACATCCAGACATTAAATCATCCATATAAAAATCATTTAAAATCTTTTCAGCTGCTGCAGGAAACTTATGTTTTTCATCCAAAGCTACTTGCTGCAAAGATTTCACGGCAAGATATGGAGAAGAAGCTACGCCAAATGTCACTCTTAGCATTCTGTAATGACAGATTTCACTAGCTGTATCGTCTCTCCATAATATCCTCTGGAAGTCAACATCTTCCATAGAAACCTTCACCTGTCGATACATTTTTACTATATCAGCTGTCAAGCAAATAGGCGATATTCTCCAACGCATTACTATATGTCTTAAGTCAGACTGCAAAGTTGGGCCCACTAACAGATTATCATTTAAAGACTTATTATTCGTTCCCTTACAGGATGCGTCGAATACTACCCTAACCTTTGTTGTTTCTCTATCTTCACGTACAACAGCATGGTGAGGTAAGTATATAGCTTTTGTGTTATTTATCTCATCTGTTGGTACAAGTTCCATGTGATTCATTTGTATATATTCGTGAATGACCTGCCTGTATTTTTCTTTCAGGTCTTGGTTCTTAAATCTTCTCTCTAATGAATAGAGTCTTCGTTCAGCTATTTGTAGTGAATTTGTTACCTCCGGAGGTTCAGCTTTGAATTGCAAATTCACGACATATCTGCCATCCTTATCCCTTCGAGTGGTATCAGCGTATATTTCTTCACATAGCTTTTCTTCATCAGTGTACATTTTCTCCTTTGACATTGGGACATCTTTTTCGAGTTCCCAAAATCTCTTGAGTAACTCGTTATCATCCACACGACAATGCATAGCATTAATTCTTTCAGATAATTTAGTTGTTCCTTCAACAACACCCGACACTATCCACCCTAGAGACGTAGCTTGTGCCACAAGAGAGCCATTTGGATGTTTCTTCACACCGTCTCTTAGGATTTTGCTGTACACATCCACACCCAATAATAGATTAATGCGATTTGAATCAGCATATCCCGGGTCCGCCAAAGCAATTTCAGATAAATCCTTCCATTCTACTGGTTTCATTAAATTATCAGGTAAAACGGTTGTAATGGACTTCAAAACAAAAGCCTTTACATGTATGATCACATTCTGATCTACACGTGACAATATTTTTATTTCAACCATAGCCTTGGAGATTAAACCTACTTCTCCACCTACTCCACATATTTCAACTTTAATCGGAGTTTTCTTTAAACCTAACAATTGCACCGTAGATTCAGTTATAAACGACGATTGTGAACCTTGATCCAATAAAGCACGAAAGGTATAACAATCTCCATTTCGTGCTATAGCTTTCACTAGTGCCGTAGCAAGTAACACCTGATTTACCTGGAATCGCTTTTTAGAAAAACACGAAACCACCTGTGCCGTAACTGGCCGTTCATGATTAACTAACGACGTTGACGCACTATTAGGAAGCGGATTTTTCGAAACCTGACTGTCGATGGTATCGCTAGTTACTGGATGAACGAGAGTATGATGTTTCTTTTTACACATGCGACACCGAATATTTCTTTGGCAGTGTTTGGCAGAGTGATTGTTTCCTAAACATTGGTAACATAAATTATTTAACTGAACAAAATTACGACGATTATCGATCGTATCATTCGCAAACTTATTACAATAAATAAGCCTATGCTCCTCCGAACAAAATGGACACTGCGTATTCATAACATGTAATGACTTTACCTTATTGATAGGTAAATTATGAGTTTGGTTTTTATAAAAGGTACCGGATTTGGTATCTAGAAATTCTAAGGCTCGGTAACGGTTAGTGAGAAAATCTTGGAACTGCTGATATGTGGGCAACTCATCGGATAAGTTAGTATCTGTCGCGTTAAACTCCCACTGCCTTCTAGATTCCGGATCCAGTTTTAAAGTAATAATATGTATTATAAGCACATCCCAAGTCTCGGTGTTAATACCAAGATTTGTCAATGCACACAAACAATCATTGGTTGTATCAATTAATTCTTTGAGACCGTTAGCTGATTCATAAATAATATTCCTTTGACTTAATAATCTCTTTAATAGTTGTTGACAAATATAACGTTTATTATTATATCGCTCTTCTAAAAGTTTCCAACATCTTACATAATTAAGATCAGTAATAGGAATATTACTCAAAAATTGTTCAGCTTCCCCACTTAAATACCCTTTTAAATATAACAACTTCTGGACATCTCCTAAATTAGTATTATTATGTATTAACGAATAAAATAAATCTCGAAATGTATTCCACTCAGAGTATTTACCAGAAAACTTTGGAATGTTGACTTTGGGTAACTTAACCTCACAAGATTTTGCCGAATTATCGGAAGGTTGATTAGATTTTCCGCAGCTCAATGCTGACAATGCAGTCTTTAATTCTATTTTATATTCAAAATATGTCTCTTCACCTGAATCAAATACACAGTTTTTAATGTAGTCAGTATTAATCAACTCTATGGCCGACGAAACTGAACGCATGAGCTCCTTATGACCATTATAAAACTCACTCCACCATTGTTCAAGAAGATCTAATCTGCCTTCCACATATTCTTTATTTATTCTTTCCTTAGGACTCTTTTTATAATTTGTCCTACCTTTTATAATACGAGAATACAGTTCCTCTTGGTAATTAATAATTGCCTCAATTTTCGGCATTTTGTTATATGCAAAGCTAATGCGGATAATTAATTAATAAATAAATATTATTGCTTCAAATAATTATAACAAATTATGAAATAAAATAAAATGTTCTAATTCACTTTAAATTGCACTAGCCTCTTTGTTCACTGAGACCGTATTTTAAATCAATAATAACACTCACGATTTTCCGGTACACAATAACCTGGATTCGCTATGTATCGCCCTGCTGCGGCTGACATCCAATCCAACCTGCCACCCAGTACCACCCGGCACCGTCGGCAAACCTCCGTACACACTCCTCGCTGGTTCACTCCTCTATGAAACCTCCTATGGACTGTATCAATTGAATTTATAATAGTGAAACCTTGTCACATTACCCGTGACACCATAATACCATGCACCATTTATATGTGCCCTGCCGGATTGACCTCCAGACCGGCTCCAATTCCTGCCGGAACGACCTCCAGCTTTGTTTTCCTGCCGGCTTTATATCCAGCTATCCTGCCGGATAAACTCCAGCTTTTATTCCTGCCGAATTTACCTTCAGCTGTCCTGCCGGAATGACCCCAGCTTTAATTCCTGCCGAAATACATTCAGCTGCCCTGCCGAATCCACATTCAGCTATACGTCCTGCCGAATTAACATTCAGCTATTTCCTGCCGGATATACATCCAGCTATATGACCTGCCGGATTTACATCCAGCTATATAATTAATTTTACATCCGGCGAGTAAAGGATCACTTTGTATAAAGTAAATACGGAGGTTGCTGTAAATATTAAATTTATTTTCCTTCAGAACCAAAAATACATTCTTGTTGACACATCATTTAGTTTTCTTACATTATTCGGTTTTATCTATGACAAGTTTCAAGAAGTACGAAAGTGATTGTACAGTATAAAATAATTTAAATATTATTGAAGTTGGTGCCAAATATACACAGCAGGTACGCTAACACCAACTTCAATAATATTTAAATTATTTTATACTTTTCAGTGATATTGAAGTCGGTTCAATTTTTTTTTTAAAAGATTTTATTCATTCGAAGTTCCAATGTTTACTAACATTGGAATTGTCTATGAATTGACGAACTAACTAGTGATGTGGTATCGTAGACACTTAACGAATCATAATCGATTACAGTTAACCGTTACTCGTAACGACGATTTGTGTAAAGCATCACCAACACGTGGAAGTGGAAAAAGAGTAATAAATATTTAATAAAATAAACATTAATAATAATCGCCCATTCAGACAAAAAGTCTCATTATTAAAATACATATCTATGTATATAAGAAAGTCGTGTTAGTTACACTATTGATAACTAAAGAACGGCTGAACCGATTTGGCTGAAAATTGGTGGGGAGGTAGCTTAGAACCAGGAGACAGACATAGGATATTTTTTATAAGGTTAAGCAACATAAGGCAAGGTCATTACATAGACTGACCATTTAATTACATTCTAAGCGTCTCCGTGCTTCAGAGGGCAAGTAAAAGATAGGCCCCGTTTTGTAACAGACTTCAGAAAGGAGGTTATGTATAAGACGAGTTCCTATGTATCTAATACTATTAATAATGTGTAATAATAATACGTAATAATAAGCCTATGCGGGCATCTAAAAACGTGAAAAGAGCGCGGGCGGAGCTGTGCGGGACTGCTAGTATCAAAATATATATCCAAAACACATAGGTTCCCTAACTAAAAATCTAACAATAATGTGTTCATATAATAGATACATTGAAATGTTTTCCTACCGTCCAAAAATTATATTTTTGGTCATGTATATATTATGTACCTATTGTATAGTGGTTGAAAGGATTAGACGGCACTAAGAAAACAATGGGCAAACTCGGTTACAGGTAATTAACATTTGGTGTATTCGGAATCTCGGTGGTCATAAAACACGTGGGGCGGTATTATGATAAAATTTAGAATGTAAGTAGAAAAAAAAACAATGTATGGGTCAACGATAGTATAACATCCAGTAGATATGTTTTTTTAAGAGGACTCTCTTGTGGGCTGCAAATCCGCAGAAAGGTAAACGGTTAATTATAACCCATATTGGAAACGAAGACGGATTTGTTGAAGGTAGGAAGGAGAATGGATATTACAAGCACAGAAAGCTGAAGGAGATTACCACGGTGAGATGGATGCTCACAGTTTTGTGAAGTGGTTTGAAAACAATTTGCTGAAAATTCCTTCTGGTTCAGTCATAGTATTGGACAACGCGCCCTATCATTCGCGTCAAATAGAGAAGGTTCCTAACATGAATTGGCGAAAGGAAACCATACAAAACTGGTTGCGCGATAAAGAAATTCAATTTAATAAGACGGAAATTAAAGCGGAACGAGTCGCTAAAATAGATAAACAGAAATTTAAAAAAATGTACATTGACGAGTTAGCGGCATCATAAAATATTACAGTTTTGCGCCTTCCCACACACTGAGCGAGCTAAACCCAATAGTACTAATATGGGCACAAGTAAAGGGTTAAGTACGTGGGTAGAAATAATAAAACATTTAAAATAGAAGATGTTAAGGTAATGCTGTAAGATAGTTTGGCGCGGATAGGGGCGGAACAGTGGGCAAAATGTGACCCATGTTTTAAAAGAAGAAGAAAAAATGAAGAGTCTAGATGGAATATTGGATAGGGCAACAGACTCTGTGGTAGAACCGATTGTTATTAATGTGGGTAACTCCAATGATGACACGTCAGAATATTATTACAGTGATGAAGAAAATAAAGAAAATTAGTAAAATATTGTTTTTATTACATTACCTAGCTGACCCACGCAGCTTCACTGTCCTAATTTTTCATTAATACTGGTAGCACTGCGCTTATAGTGTTAGTATTATAAAATTATACAAAACAAAAATAAAACAAAAATCTCGCGCCGTACACACATCCCTAAAAACTACATAACAAATACACACATCAAAAGTGTCTAGGGATCAAGCATTTTTAAGCGGATTTCTTGAGATTGAGATGTGGCTTTGTAATAAATTTATGATTTTATAAATTTATATGGATCCTTTTTGGTGCATTTCATAATTTGAATCAGGAACTGTGAATCAAATTCGAGTAAAAGATGAAAATCAGCTGTCAATATTTTCCCTATAAAAACATACAACGCATTGAAGACATTATTAGTGCTACTGTTTCCCTACTACTGATTAAAACCAACGTTATTATGGAGCGGCGACGTCATTTAAGCAGGGAAGAAATGCTCAGAGCCGTGGGAATGATAGAAGCTGGTTCCCGGCAACGTACTGTGGCTTTAGCTCTGAATACAAGTCAGAGTGTTATCAGTCGACTTTGGACACGTTACCGAAGCACTGGTACCGTGGCTGAGCGCCATGGAGGACGGTATCGCTGCACCACACGGAGACAAGACCGATATATTCAAATCTTAACTCGAAGAGCTCCAACAATAACTGCCATGATGTTAGCCGTGAGGCTTCATCACTCTTCAGGGAACTTAATTAGCGACCAAACAGTCAGAAACCGCTTGCATGAAGTGAACCTTCATTCCCGAAGACCGCTACGGGTACCACCTATAGCAATGCACAATCGTAGGATTCGATATCAATGGGCTCTTGAACACAGAAATTGGGCAGAAGAACAATGGCGTTTCGTGTGCTTTTCTGATGAGTCTCGTTTTGGTATGAGACCGGATACAAGACGTATACGACACTGGAGAACCCCTGGACGCCAACAGCGATTAAAATCCTGCCAGGAAGTCCATCCTTATAGTGGTGGAACCATCATGGTATGGGCGGGTATTTGGATCGGCGGAAGAACTGAGTTGATTTGGATCAGAGGCAACCTCAACGCTCAAATTTATGCTGAGACGATTGTATCAGACGTCATCGTTCCTCTACAAGTGCAAATCGGTCCCTTATTTCAGTTAATGCATGATAATGCACGACCGCACACCGCAAGAGTTGTAAGACAGACTCTCGCCGCAGCTAACATCAATGTCCTGCCCTGGCCTGCTCAGTCGCCAGACTTGAACCCGATTGAGCATGCATGGGATATGCTACAGAGAAGAGCTCTGCCGAATATGGAGGGTATCCAGTCGCAAGAAGACCTTTTTTTGTTGTTGCAACGAACATGGGCGGCCATTCCACAGCGTGATTTGGATGAACTCATTTTGAGTATGCCAAACCGATGTTCTTGTGTTGTTAGTGTTCGCGGTAGAAACACGGATTATTAATTGTTTAAGTTACCCAATAAAATTTTAAAGAAAACTGTTATTTCAGTCTTTTTTTCGAACTTTTGTGTTAGTGGTTCAAATGTCAAAAATCCCTTTATTAGGAAAATGGCAAATTTCTTTATTAATGCAAAGGTGACTTGGTTTATCGTTACTGTGACAAACGAAAACACTTTATTTGATGAATCCTTAAAGAAAATTTTAATTAATATCAATCAGGAGAAAAGTTATTGCAAAAATATATGTTGATCCCTAGACACTTTTGATGTGTGTATTATTGTTGCCATTTTTTTTATAATTACAATTCAATTTCTACTGAACTCATAATATTTTCACTCCCCTGTTGCTGCTCGGTATTGATCATTGTATAACGGTTATTGTTATAATAACAGTATCGATCGTACGCGTTTTTCATAACTTCACTAACGTTCCATAGACAAATAGAGTTACGAAAAAAAAACAATCACAGCTCGTGTTGACGCCGTTACCTAGTTTGTGCATTTTTGGTAAATTTTGTTAGTTTTTCCTATATAGTTCATAGTTAAATGCAGTGCGAGATGGACGTGATATAGTGCTAGATAAATTAAAATAAACTTCAGCTAAATTCTGCGGAAGGTTGTCGAGAAAACATGTGAAAATGGTTTTGTTTACATGATCTATAACTTCTAATGACCAGAACTGTACGTCTAACACTTCCGCTTGCAAAAAAAGCAAAGGATTACTAAAAAAATGTACTACTTAGAAAGATGATTTTATTTTTTCTGTAAAATATGGTTAGACATGGTATTACCTATGATTATATACAGTTACCGAGTAAAAGTTAATAACAAATAATAAAAATAAGGGATTTATTCTCATTTTCTAAAGAGCTCGGTACCAATAACGTAAATTTACGTTCTTTTAGTTTTAGTATATCTCGTAAAAGACGTCCACTCCTTGCGATTATATTCTTGATGGTTGTGATATCTGTACGGTTAGCGGTGATTTAATGCCTATAATAATCCTTTATTTTATTATTTTGAATAGTTCTTGCAAGTTGATCAGCTCAAGAAGTCTGCACCGGAAGAAGCTCTACACGAGATCTTTACGTGAGGAGGATTTATTTTGGTACATTTTACAATCCAATTTCAAATACCTTTAGATTGAAATGAAACTAATTTTACGGATTATATCGCGGTTTATTTATGATTTTAATTACCCGACGTTTCGAATACTTTACAGCATTCATGGTCACGGGTGGACTGAGGTGGTAGCTGTCCAAACATCATAGTTGTCTTAGGTCTTCTCAGGTCTTTTAATTATTATTTTTAGTCCGATCTACGCAGAAAGAGCTTACAGTATCTTGAGGTCTTGCAGTGGAATGCTTGTCTTTGGATTTGATTATATTTATCACGGGATCCCAGCCATCTTCTCTATTGAAATTTGGATGTTTTTTAATTTAAATAGCCTCACGAATCATCCTTGGCAGGAATTGCGATATAATCCGTAAAATTAGTTTAATTTCAATGTGTAGTATTCGCGTAAATATCAGAAATCATGAATGACATTTAGCATCGAAGTTTTGTCATTGTTTCATTAACCAGTGAGGTATAATGTATTTACGCGCTAACTCGGTGTTTTGTCATCGAATCAATCGATATAACAAATTATCCCGTCCTTGACTTCAAGATTACTTGTAGTCCTTGTACATATACGTTCCGGTCTAGTCGCACAAGTTTAGAGAGGTTTAATAAAGAAAACAATATTATTGTCTCCCTCTCAACCACCCCGCTCCAGCAGAACGGCAGACACCTCATTCTTGTCCGTGCGCTCACGGCGTTCGCACGAGTTCAAATACAAAAGATCTTTGAAATCATGAAAAAAAACTAAAATAAATAAGAAAAGTAAAGGAAGTCATAAAACTAATAGTGGAACATTGTTCGTGTCGCTGTTAACGAAGATTTATACTCTCGAGCTAAAGTGTACCCTTTGAATTCATTGGGAATCACTAATGTTTATTATCCGTTGAATTCTTCGGATATTATTGTGCCCATGGATGAATTCATCCATGATTGTGTCTAAATATCATCCTGCCTGCCTGCTGCTGCTGCACTGCTGTACCTCCTGTACCTGCGAAGATTTCTACGCTCGAGCTGAGTTTGTGTACCCTTTGCATTCATTGGGAAGCACTAATTTTTATTATCCGTTGTATTCTTCGGATATTATTTTGCCTAATTATCACAATGTCCTAAATATGACAATTGGATTCATCGCAAATCGTGCAGCTTATCTGTTGTAATCTTCAGATAATGCATTTTTTCTTCGTATCCTAACTACCCGCATTATTTACTACAAGTAAGTAAGTATGTCTATTTTAGATAAAAGCGAATAAATATTCGCTGGTGTTGTACCCTCAATTATGATTAAAAAAAAAAAAACTATGCAAAGATACCTAATGGTATTCATTGGTCAAATGTAAGCTTCGCGCTGAAACGGGATTTGTGCTCGAAGGTGCGGAGGCAACAAAGCACGGTAACAAATGTCACATAATAGTCCCTGATCAGATGAGATTTTTGTTCGTGAGGCGGAAGGAATCTCTAACGAAGTTGATTCACTTGGTTTATCTTTATTCCTCAATTTGTAATAGCTACTCTGAACCTGGAGATTGGCACCATGCTAATTGATAGTTGTAAGTCTATTAGTCAGTAAAGCTCTTTTGGCTTCAGGGAAGGTGGACAAGCCTATACATCATAAAAAGAAAAAAAAAAAAAAACAATAATAATAATAATATCCGTACTCTAAACGAAGGGGTCAACTCTTGGCTTATTCTCACTATGCCGAAACTGATACCAGTAGATCGGTTATCATTCAACTGATCGATCAACCCTTGACAGATCCCTTTAAAGATAGTGTAACAGATTTATTTCTTTTTTGTTAGATTTTATGGAGAATATCTAGGCAATTATACAAAAAAAAAAAACAGAGGTAGATATATGATTAAAAACCAGTAGTAAGTTAAGTTAATACTTGCCCAGATTTCATACTTACTGTAAGTTTAAACGGGAAAGGCTCCTAAGACCTAAGTTGAATCCTAGCACCAGCATGATGGCCAGAACTACACTGACATAGTCCGTGGACTGAAACCAGTGAGGTTTTTAGTGAGCACTCTAACCGCCGCCAGCGCGGCGTCGAGGACTGCCATCTTCACCACTTGACTGATTGGCGACCGTGTCCGCCACGAGTCACAGCACCGTTATGCAACTCAATCTATCTCTCAGTTTAATCACTAATTATTATTAATATAAATGTTTATTTCGAAAACTTGTAGTAAAGTAAGTTTTATTCTGGGCTCCATAATTTTGCTTGTTTTTTTCCGCAACAGTTAAACTCAAATACAAAATAAAAACAATTAAAATAATAATAATACTAAAAAAAAAAATTGTGTCTGCACCTTTTTAGACTTATTTCGGCAAGTCCCATTACACTTTGTAGGTACACTACATTGTGACAATGTACGTTGTACTATGTCGCTTGAGCAAGTTAGATACTTAGCTCCTGCTTAAATGAATGTTCTAACTGTGTGAAATGTGTGAACTTTTTGATTTTTTTAGATGAATATATTCTTCAGATTTTCACGGACGCCTTTCTAACGAGTGGCATACTCCTCTGCACTCAAACCTTAAAGTTGAAGCGTAGCGATTGGTTTGAAAAACTGGTGAGTATTGGTCCACATTGAGTGTGTTAAAACGAATGGTAATCCATTGATTTAGTCTCTGGAGACAAGAAAAATTGTGACTATCGTGTGTATACCTAATACCACTGCCTTTTCTTATTAACACAGAATAAGCAGTTTATTACCCTAGCTAGTATTAGGATAGGCTAATATTTGGAAGTGAGGTGCACATATTAACAAACTCATTAGTTCAAGTATAAGTTTATTATATTATGCAGGCCGATATAATAGTAATAGGATAAACAAAGACACAGAACAAGAGATCGGGTGTAAACAATTATAATAATATATGTATAACAACATTAAAAGAATAATATTAAAAGAAAAAATATTTTGAATAACATAGGGTACCCTCATATAAAAAAAAATAAAAAACTCAGGTAAGGGCACAAAAATACAAATGTAATTTTTTTTCAAAGACTATTTTTTAGACTATTAGATTATTTTTTAGACTATAACGATCGAAATGAGGCATTTATTATATATCGAATATAGGCCATATTCAAGATCCTCAAAGTTAGTTGCAGATGGAGATTTTATAAAAAAATCAATCGAATCGTAATAACCATTACCAAAATTATTACAAAGGGCTGTCATATAATAAAAGTTGACCTCTAAGAGGCCTTTATCTTATATCTTATTTTATGAGCCTCATTATAGCCTCCGTGGCGCAGCGGTAAACCACTTGTTTTGCAAACCGGAGGTCGCGGGTTCAAATCCGTGAAATCCCGTGGAGAGTAACCACTTTATATACTTGTTCATTGCTGGGTTGGACAATGCAGGCCGGTCATCTGATTGTCTGTAAAGTAAGATGATCCATGCGTCGGATGGGCTTGTAAAAGGTCAGTCCTGCGCCTGGCCTCTCCCCAGTCGTGCCAATTTTTCATCTTAACGAATTGTGAGTGTAAACGAAGATAGAGTGCACTTGTGTCTACGCAAGCACTTATTCACTATAATATCTCTCGCGTAGAAGGCTGATTTTGTGAAAGATCGGCCGCTGTGGTCGTATCAACCAGAAGGGCATTTATATTATTGTTTTATAATTTATGTACACACAGTAACAATAAAGGAAAGAAGAAATATAGGCAAGATACTATTCTTTACTACAAAGGCACAGCTTATTTCAGAAAGTTCTGCCCTTAAAAGTTCTATTATTACCTACAATTATAGACATAATTTTTATTATGAGCCTCAAATGTAATTAATATCTACGCTTGTGTTCGGTTCCCGTATATTATCTGCAGTCTCAGGTTTTTTGCTTTCTATACTCTGCCCGGATGAAATTAAATGCCTAGGAAAATCTTTCCATCTTATATTTTGGAAACGTTAATAAGCCTTTATTAACCTGATTAGGATAAACCCTAATAACTTGATTAGGAGTTTTCCTATTATAGTCGTCTTAACCGTGGTACACCATCTTTAAATCCTGAAAATATTTACTTATATAGAAATTATTTCCAAAGCATTCACTACACTGCCATCTTCCTCTAGCAGCATATTTGTTGTTCTGGTATGTTTTCGAAGACAACACATACAACGATCAGCTTTTGCAGAAGTTATTCTCTCTTGTTTCACAGAGAACTTGTAAAATAAGTCTAATTTCAAGCAAAGAACATTGATTTTATAATGATATTAACGTCTCATCTCTGATAAGTTCGTTAATAAGTAGTTTTTATAAATTCTATACTTATTTGAAGAGTAACAAATTAGCTATTTCTTTGATATACATAAACAAAATAGGCAATATTATTAAAAAATTTAAATGTTTCTTTCAAGGAATCTGTAAACTTAAACCAATATTTCCTCGCTATGACATTGCATAGAATCTAATTACTATATTACATACAACCATAATATCTTTGGTTACTTATAAAACATTACTTACAGTACCTGATTTTATTAGTTTAGAAAATATTATTCAAAACTTAAAAGTACATAGCTATACCGTTAACTCTCTGCCTGTAGAATAAACAAAAGCTAAACTATTAGAATATATCAAACGTAAGGCCAGTTACAGACTTAAAACCTTAGGAATTTGTAAGTAGATGTCAAACCATTTTAAATATGCATCAATTCATTCGAAGACCTGATATTTGTCTGGCAACAACACTAACTTTTCAGATATATCCTCCATGATATGGTCTTATCTTGTCACTCTAGCCACTGTCCTATGTATCGAGGGTTCGATTCCTAGCTTGTGTCTGGGTGTTGTTTATCTTTTTAGTTTATATTTACAAGGAGGAAAGGTATATAGTTTTATATCTCCACTACTAATACTTATTAGTATCGGTTGTCTGGTTGCCATGACGCAAGCTCTACCATATTTGGATTGTCTCAAAATATTATTTTAAGTATATTATTAATTTATATAATAAATTTATCAACATCTTCTCAAACCATGGGACGATGAACATATAAAAAAGTGATATTATTAAACAGCACAATTGATGCTTCTATCTTTACTGCTTACAGTAGATACGAGAAATGAAGTCATGACTTCAGCGGCTGTCCAGAAAGGCTTTATTATTAAAACCATTATAAAACTGTTTTCAGGATGGTCTGCACAATTAGCAAGCAGTCTCTAAGTTTCTATAATGGACCTCAATTGCTACTTGGGTAACAATGTCGGAATTAATTGTTCAACAATGTTAAGGTAAAAGTTTAAACTATTGAATAGATAAATAATTAAAATAAATATATTTAAAGAAATATATAAATATAAATATCAGAAATCATTAAATATATAAACATAACTATAGTAATTAATTTAAATGTATGTATGCATTTTGCAATTTCTACATTGGTTTTATTATAACTAATAGCTTAATCATCAAATTAAGAAAACTTTATCGCATCCTGGAATCTCATTAAGTGCAACATTGATTTTTTATCTCTAAACATCTACAAGTAATCTTGAAGTCAAGGACGGGATAATTAAGTGATCAAACGAACTTACCTTAAGTGAAGTTCGATCCTAATTATCCAGTCCTTGACGAAAGATTTAAGGTCCCTCCCTACCCTAAATGTCCCTGTTGAATCAATGTTGCAGCTGTATTTCATTTTACTCTAAAGATAATGAGGTGTCTGCCGTTCTGCTGGAGCGGGGTGGTTGAGAGGGAGACAATAATATTGTTTTCTTTATTAAACCTCTCTAAACTTGTGCGACTAGACCGGAACGTATATGTACAAGGACTACAAGTAATCTTTCGTCAAGGACTGGATAATTAGGATCGAACTTCACTTAAGGTAAGTTCGTTTGATCACTTAATCTTTCGTCTGATCTTTGGTCGTTTTCATTTATAAATTCACCGTACATCGCGCATCATCGCGATATGCATCGGGAAATTCGTTCACAGAATAAATATTTATTATACCAACCTACTTACATTTCTGTGATGAAGACAATAATATCATTTACTTACAATAATATCATTTACATATCATTGGATCATTCTTCAGTGGGTTCATTCAAAATTTGTAGGGTTTGAACTTTTGTTCTTTTTTTAATGTTCTTACTATGCGGTTCAACTAAGAATGTGGCCGCCATGATGATCGCGACTGCGGAACATCATTCGTTTTTTACGATTTTTGTACCGGCAGCGGAGTAAACATAAAATGAAAAATTCGCCCCGGTTTTGATTATTTATTGTAATGTCTTATTTTGCTATCTATTTTTTTGTTAAAACCTAATTTTTAGTAATTATATATTTGAAATAGCAAGATGGCGGCCACCTTCTTAGTTGAAACGCATTAGTAATTTCTTTAATTCTTGTAAACGGCCAGTGTCAAAACGTATTGCGTGGCTTGCTAAGTTATCAATTATTATATTTCGAGTGTATCCCCTGAAATATATGTTTATCACCATGCCACGCAAGTCCGCAATTAAACGACAGTTCAGTTTGTTCAGTACACTACAGATCCACTTGTTATTACGACGTCTCGCTCTCAGCTACTCCATGCAATAAAGCAATAAATATGGTCATCAATTCATTACCGAGTCACAGTCCCCCATAATATTTCATTGTTTACCGCCAGTAAGAAAGCACTTAACGGCTTTTTTGTATTCAAATCACATTGAGGTGTGCGGAGGCTAATGGCGTTGTGCCGGCGACCTCGCCTCGTTGAAATCAGTAGGTATCATCAGAAATCTGATTCGATACCTTTATATGACATACTATGTATGTGGGTAATCGGCCCACATGAATTCTGTCGCATATCTATAGGTATATTTGAATAGGAGTAATTCGGTTTTGTTGGCGTTTTAGGGTGCATGTAGGTCAAGGTTGTCAAGCTCAATGGCTAGCATGGGTCATATAAAAAGGTTTGTGTTTAGGTGCGCCGCAAAAATATCTTCAATAGTAATTGAAGCAAGGATTAGTTTCTATTAAATTAAGAAATAGAAAAATAGAGGCGATTTAATATTTTCTTGTCCCTGCATCGTGGTGATATCTACTAAAGACTAATTTCGACGTTGTTTTATCACTATATACATAAACAATATTTTTCTTTACAAGACTTGTTTTGGCTGGCCACTGGTCCTGCTTAGAGCTGCCGGCCATCACATACATTTATTGTTGTTTGTTCCGGTTTTGATCTTGAAAAGAAACAGGGCTCCTATGCGGGCAAACGTTATGCGTAACATGGTCATTTGTATGTGTTAGTTTTGTATGTATGATTTTGTTACTTGTATGCGGTCTACAGATTGTAATTTCTTGATAAAGTTCAATACTTAAATACCATGTACCTAATGTATTAGGTATATTTTTGACGGACGGACTTGTTGGTCTAGTGGTAAGACACCCTGGCTGCTACCCAGGTCGTGGGTTCGATTCCAGCCAAGTGTCTGGGTGTTATTTATCTATTTAAAGTATACCTTTACGAAAACAATATATAAGTATTAGTATCAGTCATCTGGCTCTGCCTATTATGGGATCTGATGACCGTGTGTGGATTGTCCCAGAATATAATTGCTATTATTTAACTCTAAGGTGTAGAGTAGGTACACCAATTAAAATGATCAAAGCAGACTCTTTTATAGTCAAAAGCCGTACAAAATGGCAAGTCTACTCAACAAAAAGAAGCCCTATGTGTCTTACATCAGTCGCGAGCTTGTGATTAATTGCCTACAGCCAACATGCTGCCTATCTACCCAGATAGTTAAAGTAATTGTGGGCAGGGCGTGGTGAATTAGCTAAGTCATGTCTAATATCAGTATTAACTGCACGTGTTAAGGCATGGAAAATACAATCGTATCGTATCTTCATGGTAAAGAATATAGTAAAGAAATTAAATAATGCTTTTGACCCAGTGAAGACATAAACGGTTGTTTTGGACTAAATTGGAGCATCGCAATTATTGTCTTCGTGACAGCTTTATGAGTTTGGATTATTAGATAAGTGATTTTCGATTTGTGATTTTCTCGCAAGCCTGAGCGCGGTTGCAAATCCCTAGTTTCTTTTTTTTTAGTTTTGTGGACTGTTGGTCGCAGATTGCGATAACAGCTTCAAAGAGATCCGTTTCACTAATGTGTATATTCTACTGTGTGATATTACAACGCTAATAGTCATTTTCCTCTTTAAGCAGGTCATATTATGGCCTTTAAGAAGAAGACGTAAGGACGCGTCGGATTTAAAAAAGAACAGTGACAGACAGACAATTCTTTATTGCGCACAAACAAACAGATACTAAAAAAATAAGATACAAATTAATAAGACATGCAACAATGGGCGGCCTTATCGCTAAAAGCGATCTCTTCCAGGCAAACTTTAGGCAGTGCCTGCATCAGCATAAATAAAACTGTTCTTAATGCGTATACCGTAATATGGTGAGAGAATATATACACTTTTATACGAATACGGACTTTTCAAAATCGGATCAGACGGTGTGCACGCATCTTAACAATTAGGCAGATATTTCTAGCAGTAGGGCGAACTGAGACGGTTGAAATATTATTTTATTAAGTACATACGCATAAATTATATTGGTATTTCATAATAAAAATGAAAAACTAATGAACAATGATATTCCCTTGCGTGTAGTAATTACCGAACACATACATATTATATCACACAATATCTACCAATATTATCTATCTATAATCTAGAATATAATAAAATTCAAAGAGCACTTTTTCTGTACATTGAATATTTTTCCAAAATTTATATGTGGGTATACGTACTATACTATCAACATAGAGGCCAAAACAATTTTTTTTGGAATTATTGTCTGTCTGTCTGTCTGTCGTTCTGTTCGTCCAGGTATAATTTGAAAACCCGTGGATGGATTTTGATAGGACTTTCACTGATGTGTTGTGTAGAAGTCAAGGTATAAATTGGTATATAAAACATCACGCTATGTTTCATAGGGGCTAAGCAGTGAAACATTACTTGCACATATTACCACGTAATTTCCTTTGTATGTGAACAGGGTAATTATAGACTGATCGGTTAATCATTAAGATATGTATTATTACGCTATAGACAATAGGGACTGAGCAGACATTTAGTTTGCATAAGATGGTTCATGAAATTTTAATGAAACTCCCCAAGTCCAGGTAGTATATAGGTGTTGTATTACAATCGCAACAATAAAAGATGCGAAAAACTTAGAACTTTCATTATCGAATATCATTAGACAGTATGTTAGCGTGATTTACATTATGAACAGCGCCATCTATCGGTGAAATTGAACATACAATCACTATAGAACTTTAATTTATTAGGTATATATAAAAGGAAGTCGTGTGAGTTAGTTATACACTATTTATAACTCAAGAACGGCCTAACCGATTCGGCTGAAAATTGGTGGGGAGGTAGCTTAGAACCAGGAAACGGACATAGGATACGTTTTTTTTATCCCGGTAGGCTAAAATTAAGCAACGTTAGGTAAGGTCATTAAATAGATGGGTGAACCGATTTGTATGAAAGTGTGCATATCGGGTAGGTCTGAGAATAGGTCATAAAGGATATGTAATGCCACTGATACCATGATTGACGAGGATATATAGAACGAGAGGAGGGTGCAAGAGAGGAGAAAGAGGTAGAGGGGATTCGAGGAGGGGTGATGGGGTGAGAGATCGGGGGAGTTAGGTGGAGTAAGGGGGGAGTGAGAAGGAGCAAGTTCGTAGAAGAGAGAGGGGGAGAGGGTTCAGAGAGGGGATAACAGGGAGAGGAAGAGGGGGAGTGTGACGGAAACCGAAGTGGGAGGGGGAAAGAGAGAGGAGAGAAAGAGCATATAATTCGATTTTTTTTATAAGAGAGAGAGAGAGATGGAGAAAGATAAATCTAGGGAGGAGGGAGAAAAGGGGAGCAAAATGTAATAAAAGCGCGGGCGGAGCTGCGCGGGTCAGCTAGTACATTAATAAAAACGTAACTTACCTGTCTGTCTGTACCTTATTAAATATTTATTGACAGTTTATAATTGGGGGATGTACTGTCTGGTAATGGATATAGTGGCTAAAACAGTAGTTTATTGTAATTTTGTCTAGTGTGCAAACATCAGATGGAAACTAGATATTTAACATAGTGTATAAATATAAGTTTCTGGTAGCTAAGGACTGGAACGGTTTGCCTGCATCAGTTTTTCCGCCCGACTATAATGTAGGTGTTTTTAAAGATAGCGTGAACAGGCTTTTAATAAGGCTAGTGTGCTTTACCATCCCAAATTGCGTCGCCGCTTTCCATCAGGTGGGACTGCAGTCAGGCACTGGCTTATATTAAAAAAAATGTTCTTTCATGTCTCCATGAAGAGTCTGAAGAGTCTCTTACTCTATTACTTGTTACATATCTCTACTTGTTCATTTTTAAGGACTACGCGAGGTCTATTACAGATCTTGGCGAGATGAGGCGTAATTTAGAACTATAGATAGGAGCTTTTTATCATGGAAAATTAAACTATTCTCGCAGGACAATGATTTGTTAATTTTGTGATATCACGCTAGGACTATTTTGGGGAGTAATAATTGAAATTATAATAATCATGACAACTTTTATCACTTATCAAGGTTTAGGATGCTATTTTATTCCTGGAAAAGTGTTTTCGTAAGATAGGCCATCAATGTTTTAACAAGTTTGAAATATCATGCAGAATTTAGTATTTGTCGGTGAATTTTATGACAGACACACTGATTTATAACTCATTAGATTACGAATTAGGTAGGCGCAGAGTAGGTTATATATAAAAAAAAAAACATGTTACAAAATAGCCCGTAAAAAATCAATATTTTTTTTATTATTTTCACTGATGTGCGAACCCTATTTCAGTCAAATTAAAAAGTGAACTACGCAGAATGTACCTACATTTCTACTTAATTCACGGAATGACAAAAATTTTAAAAACCTAACGTTACTAGGGTTGACAAAATTTTTGGCTTTGATAATTAATTATATATTTTTTACGGGGTATTTTGTATCACGTTGTATATACTTACAGTCGAATCAATTCGACGAGGTTCTCAAGAACATCCTCCTTTTTTGAAGTCGTTTAAAAATACGGGCTTCACAAAATATAAAAATAGAATGGGCTATGGGCAACACAGCTGATTTGCATGAACTTTATATCTAATAAAAACCAAACGAGTGAAGCCGCAAACAGTTGTACGTGTATTTTAGTTTAGCGTGTCAATGAGTAGGTAAGTTTAGCAATCTAATTATTGATAGTAGTTACAAAAAAAAGTAACAGCCTTTTAGTAACAGGCTTAAAATTGCTTTGGGCACGCAAAAAAGTATTTACTAATTATTGTCAAATCATTTGTACTGAAACGAATTAACTTACAAATCATGTGAGTTTGATATAGTTAAGGGCAAAATAATAATATTGAAAAGTACTCATTTTTTTCAGTAAAGTAATATTTATGGCTAATTTGTACATAATATAAGTATAAAAGGTTGCGTGCTTGTGTTTATTTTAATTATTAAAATTTTAATTATTAGAAATTTTAATTATTTTAAAGCTTCTTATATTTTGCCGGTTTTGACTTACCACGTCAACTTTTATTTCCATTATCCTTTAAATAGTAATTATTTACTTTTGTGTGTGTGTAGTCTCAATAATCAATTAATCATTCACTCACTAACAATTAAAAGTAAAACATTTTAAATATCGAACAAAATTGGCGGCAAAAATGTCATCAGGAAAACAATAGAAGGAAGGAATTTTCCCGGTAAACGCACGCGGTCAGCGCGAAGTTATTCGAAGGACTGTGGAACTGTGGGTGGACGGACGGACCGTAGGGACAGAGCGCCCGAACAAGTAGGTGTAAACCTATTCCAATCAAAACAAAGCCGTACTATGTTCGATCCAACATTTGGACAACGGTAAATGTTTTTTAAACTATGTGAAAAATCCTATTAAAAAGTTCAGTCTTAAAAAACCCTGACCCGTATTTTATTTGACACAAACTGCAAACTACATAGGTCACACTAAAAGTTTTCGGAACTGGCCACGTACATAAACAATATTTAAAAAGTAATTACAACATTTTAAAATAGAACTCTTTGGCTGTAGAATGCAGTTTGTTTCATCTGTCAATTGTGTTTACAGTGTGGCGCCATTTTAAAAATTGCGTGTCTACATTAACATGGATTTAACTCGGGAAAATTTTCGTAGTACCTATGATTTTCTACGATTTTATGTGTAATTTGACAGCTCAAAAGAGAATCGCTCAGCTTCAATCTGCTTTTGGCGATGAAGCACCATGCAAGGCGACTAATTATGGCTGGTTTGCAGAATTCAAGCGCGGTCTTGTCAATCTCAGTGACGAATCTCGCGATGGTCACCCGTCCACCGATGTGAACAACAAAAACATCGATGCTGTGCGCCATATGATTGAAACAGACAGGCATGTGACCTACCATAAGATTCGCGCATCCTAAGACATAGGCATGAGTCAAAAACTATCAATCCTACACAAACATTTAGGTGCGAGAAAGCTGTGCTCACGGTGGATCCCACACAATTTGACCGAGGCTCAAAAAACGGACCGCGTCACTTGGTGCAGTTCCATGCTTACCAGATTCAACGAAGATGCGTCAAATTTGGTGTGGGACATAGTAACAGGTGACGAAAGATGGATTTATTGCTACGATCCTAAAACAAAGCAGCAATCGAGAGTATGGGTCTTTCAAGATGACCCGAAGCCAACCAAAGCGGCGCGCGTGAAAAGGGCATCTAAGCGGATGACTGCTTCTTTTTTTTTATAAAACTGGACTCGTGGCTACTTTTGTTTTAGAGAATCGTCGTATTGTGAATAGTGACTGGTACACGACCATTTGTTTGCCGGAAATTATTGACGAACTCCGTAAAAATAACCGGAAACTCCATATCATCTTGCACCACGACAATGCTAGTTCCCACACGGCCAGACAAACAAACGAATTTTTGAAAGTGATAAACGTAGAACTTATGAGCCATCCTGCATACAGTCCCAACCTGGCACCTTGTGACTTTTTTCTGTTCCCAAAAAATAAGCACTAATTACGCGGTCAACGATTTTCGTCACCAGAAGAGGCTGTCGAAGAGTATGAAAAACACGTTTCTGAGGTCACCACGGAGGAGTGGCAAAAGGGTTTTCAAATTTTTTTTTTTTATTTTTTTTTTATACTACCAAGGTGGCAAGCAAGCGTACGGCCCGCCTGATGGTAAGCGGTCACCGTAGCCTATAGACGCTAGCAACACCAGATGTTAAGTCTTTGTGTCCGGTAATTTCACCAGCTACAGTGCCCTTCACGCCGGAACACAGCAATGCTTACACACTGCTGCTTGGCGGCTGAATATCTGACACTGCGGTGGTACCTATCTGGACGGTTCCTTGCACAAGAAAAATTGAAATTGAATTGAAGAGGAAATTGGTTTAATCGCATGAAAAAGTGCTTTTACGCAAAGGGAGAATATTTTGAGAAACAATAAATTCATTTTTGACCTTTAATAGTATATTTTTCTGATTCATTTCGGCGGAATCGTTGCGTACCTGAGGGAACTCTTCGACACGCCAGAAACAGAGTAAGGGCTAGGGCATGCACAATGGATCCAACTGGGTCGAAGTGCGTTCCGGTGGTTACCGGGCCCAATTTATAGCCACCAATAGAATAGAATAGAATATTTATGCCAAACGGTCGTAAAAATCTATTGGAAAAAATAAATTCGGTGAAACGGCGTTAAAGGCAATTTGTGGTAAATAATAGGCGCACTTATATATTTCAATACCAATTCGCTTTCTGTTTAAGAGTTATTACAATTTATATGGCTTTTCAAATTAGATTGGGTTTTTAATACAACTTAATAATAGGACGAGGGCCACGTTTGCCCGATGGTGAGCAATCCCTTCTATTCTATAGTTGGTGGTTAAGAATCGGCCCCAGTAAACCACCGGAACGCACTTCGACCCAGTTGGATCCATTGTGCATGCCCTAGCCCTTACGCCAGCTTGGAGCTGTACATAATCATTTGGTGTAGGATAGGCTACTCCCAGATGACCCAAACTACGTCGCAGCCACACAATATGTGTCGCATTGACTCTTTTTTACCTTTACAAAATCTGCAAGTATTAATAGTTCTTAGCCTCATTCTGTGAAGGTGCTCATTGTTACGAAAATGTCCCGTGAGTGCACGTTATTAGGTGCCTTATTTGTGATCTGCTTAGATTTAATAATTTAACCCCACAGTCCAGCATTTTACTAGATAAAGTTTTGGAGTGGTTTAGGCCTGATGCTTCCCTCCATTCCTTTATGTGTTCATTTCTGGCTTGCACATATAATGCTTGGTGATACGTTTCATACGGAATACCCACAAATGGTTCAGGGCCTACCAACTGTCTTTGTGAGCCGGCCTTCGCTAGTCTGTCTGCCTTCTCATTACCCTCGACACCTTTGTGCGACCCATAAAAACGAACCAGCTCGCAATTTAAATACTCGCCGCTTTCACCTGATAAATTAATTGTTAAGTCTCTTGAGTCCAAAATTTTTTTCATCTTCAGTAGCCTTCACACAGGAACACAGAAATATTTAAAAACTGCGAGACTGCGGTAGGATATCCAACAATGTAAGAAATACGCCACAGAGAAAGAGTTGCAACAATGTAAGAAATACGCCACAGAGAAAGAGTATGTACAGGTGTTAACTTGTCGGCGGTCAATGCGTGATCGCGGATGGATGATGACGGACGAGCGCTTCGCGTCTTAAGATTCTCGTAGTGCAGTTTGAAAACGTCCGTGTCGTTGAGCGGTCCGCTGCGGTTGCGGTTGGGACATCCCCTGTCCGATTTGGATTGAGAATATTCACATTGCTAGTAAAAATATTTATGAGATATTCAACAAATGAGTTGTATACGTATTGAGACACTGAATAATGAATACCCTCAGTGATCGGACATAATCTTAATATTAAGGGGGTAACAACGGTAAAATTGCAAAAATAGGCTTACTTTAAAGAGTTCGATGGATCAATCCGCTATTGCATTGGCTATGAAAATTATATGTACTTATACCTCAGATCTTCAGCAAATAGGTTTATTGATTAGATATTGGATTAAATATAACGTTTTCAAGCAATATGTATTTAAAAAATGTACTACGTTGGATATGAATTGTGTTAGCGTTCAATATCCGTTCATCGGATAGACGTCAAACTTGGACTATAAAAAGCTTATAACCTATTCTACAATTTGTATTGATTACATTTCTTAATTTCATTCATGTTTTACAAGAAATTATAGAAAAACCACGTACGCGATGCATTTCCCCTTGCAGCGCCCCCGCAATCGCCTTTCATCAGTCCTTCGTGGACTGTTAAGGAGGGTGGACGTGTTCGATTTTTTTTGACAGGACGAATTTTAATTTAAATGATTTTGAACATATTTTTACTTAAGATATGTTACTTATGGTATAATTATAACATTATAAATCATTTCAAATGAAATCTATACTTCTATATTTAATAAAGATATTTTTATAGTAATACCATATTTTTGGTTCATCATAGAGTATGCGAAAGTATCGTTGCCTAGTATTATGCCTAATTTTTAAAGCGTATCAGACTCATATATGATCTTACTAATTTAAATCGTATTTAATGCTATGTAGGTCGACAAAATGACATAAATTATGATATCCTGTACATTATGATCTTTTTTTTCAAAACATGAACGGTGGTATTATTTCTATCATGTATGTGGTTTTTGCAACTTGGCAACGAGTCGAGTACCTGGGTGGTTGGCTTGGTGGTGAGTGACACGCTTACCTACGGACAGTTGCATTGGACAGTTGCTCGTCTTTTGAGACATCTGGATGGTTAAGTTGGAAGGGTACTTGTGTGCTATCTAGGTGGCGCCACTTTAATCTTAGATTTCTTCCACTATGTAACATAAGTAGAATGTCACTGTAGCTGCCAAAAAACTATCGGACCAAAAGGTGTTGGATGACAGGGACAGGAAGAGACTTTTCTATGGGTGGGTGCTTCGATTACTATCAGGTAATCCCTTATTACTTAACTAAGTTGCGTAACAATAAACTGATGGTGTTGTTGGCAGGCACGAGAAAAAATACCACAGCGTTAAAATGTTAGTTACTCTAAAACCAGATTGCTTATTAGAATCAATGTAAATTAAATATCTATTTAAATTTAAGATTACCTATGCACCTACCACTATTACCCTCTGCATCATCCATAGGTAGACTGGCAGAGAATGCCTAAGGCATTAAGTCCGCCTTGTACATATTTAAGTGTGCTAAAGAATAAATAAAATAAAATGTCAAATGCTCCGCGTAGTTCAAACCCCACGATGGGTACAGAACTCAAGATGAAGTTACGTTACTTACTCTCGCGGCCAAGAACGGTGTATCACCTTTAGGACGACAATCGCTTCCACGAGCAGGCCCAAAATACATGCGGGCGGGGTAAACGCCCGGAACGTCGTTCAAACGATTTTGATTGGTACAGCGGGAAACTGGTATAGCGTTTGTGTCCGCGATAGTACATATTATGACGTTACAATAAAAAAGACTATTACTGAATTCGTGCGTTCAAACAAACAGTGCTACGGATTCCTTTGGCAGCCACGTATATTGAATAACACAGGTCCGTTGATTTTGTAGTTTGCTACCCTGGTCGCTGACCTTAAGGTCTTGGGGTCGATTCCCACACAGGACAAACATTCATATGCATGAACATAATCTGTTTGTCTTGGGTCTGGGTCGTTTTTACCTGTACTTAATTATGTAAAAATTTAAGTATCTTATCATAGTTTCAGTTAGATGGCCATTATGGAGTCGATCATGGAACTCATCAACATCATCATCAGCAGCCGAAACGTCCACTGTTCAACAAAGGCCCTCTCTCCCTTAGAGGGGAGGGGTTGCCATAATCCCTAGGCCTGGCAGGCGGTTGGGGATCGCAATATAGGTGGTAGGTAATCCAATAAAAAGACGCTGCTGCTCGTCTTCTTGTTTTTCCTTAGTCGCCTTTTATGGACACCCAACGGGAGGAGATGGATGGGTGCTATTATTCTTATCACGGAATTAATTGTCGCAATAATAATAATTTATAATTTTTAGGTTTACACGACTTGGGTCGACGTTGGGTATCTGGTCTTGAGTAAGGTTGGATGCTAGCAAGCTTCCAAGATTCGGGTACTTGTGCCACTCTTAAAGAGAATATACGCATTAGAATAGGAAACATTACAGTTACACGCTTCTTTAATAATACCGCGAGCATCTCACCAGCAGTGGCGTGCACAGAGGGTAGGCAAAAAAATGTATTCAGCTCGTTTAACCTATTTTAAGTATGTTAGTATACCATTTCAAATATCCATACGCAAGCAAATATTATAGACATATTATTTTGCATTTCAAAACATTAATAAGTTCATTCAGCGGCTCCATACTGACAAAAATACTTTGCCTACCCTAGGATTTCTCTAAACAATCTTAATTTTAAAAAATCTTAGTTCTGAGATGAATTAAGGTAATTTTTTTGAATGTATATGGTTATGTTGGTAATATTGATTAATTTAAGGATATTAGTGCTGGAACACAAACAAATAGCATAAAGCATAAACAACTCGCAGATATTTTTTCCTGCTTTCTGTGCACGCCACTGCTCACCAGGGCCACTGACATGCATTGCAGCATCTTAAGTCACTCTCTTTATCAAACTCGGACATCTCAATCAATCATTAATTTGGTTTCAGTTCATTTTTCCAGGGATCAAAAAGCTTCTAACTAAACTATCAGATGGATGTTTATTGGTTAGAGAATTTGGAACTAATTGAGGAAATATGTTAAAAAGGTCCCTTTTTAAGAAAAAAATCTACTTATTAAGAAAAAAATCTATATTTTGAAGGCTCTGTTAAACGCTTTTGTTTTGACGTGCAGAATAGAAACCTTAGAACTTTGTGCATAGTTTCATTTCAAGTACGCTTACAGTAGTCACGGCGGATCTTTGTGTGTCTGAAGTTGGCTGCAAGACGCTGCGTAGTAGCTATTTTTATGTTTATGTATTCAGAACTCACAACTGTACTTGCGCAATGGTTCGCCAACCCTAACTTCAGACACACAAAAACCCGCTGTGACTACTGTAAGTTATAAGTAGTACGAATGTATATGGATTCCGAATGGCAGGTACAATGAATTCAGCTGGGTCGAAGTGCGTTCCGGTTGTAATCGGAACTAATTAATAACCACAAACAATAGAATACAAGTATGTATAAGTCTCACTAGTCAGGCATTGGCCATTCTATAATAGACGGACTGAACCTTTTATATAAAGTTTGGAATATGAAATGCAATAATCCATATCCTGACGCAACACGTCAACTACGTTACCACTGTCGGTTGTTGGGTTATCAGATTGTAGTTTGGTGGCACGCCATGGTATAAATCAAGATATAAAACAGTGGATTACCGTTCTTAAACTGCATGAGTCTTGTTCTTTCCGTTTCACTATGAAATGATAAAAAGCTTTGCCAGAGTTAAAATCGGTTTTTATCATGCATTTAAATAATTCATCAGTCATTTATTTTACGTATACATAATCAACAAAACATTCAAAAGTTACAATAGATATAATTTTATTGAAATTTGATACTATAACGGAATAGGCAAAATTAACAAAACTCCATTCGATACTTCTACACATTTTTAGTCTATGATTTTTCAAATGTAATATTCATATTTGCTGGTAGCGCCCTCTACGATGACAACTCTCGGCCGGAGCGGCCAGATTCTCAAGGTCATTGGCGCATGCTACCCCCTTAATGCTTTGTATATTAATATTGTTCAAATTGGTACCAATAATACAGTTTTACTCTAAGCCGCTGTCTTATGCCAACGCTCGTGCGATGATGCGATGCGATTTCATCGTGCGAGGCAACCGTACACGGTCGCATCGCATGATCGCACGACCTTCAATAGGACATTCATTTGTTACCAGTATAATTGAACGCACGGTCGCACGATCGTTTTCGTCGGACGCAACGCATCATCGCGCGAGCGATGGCAATAGAAGACAGCGCCTAAGGTTTTACTGGTCTAATGTGGGTGTAAATCTATACTAAGCCTAAGGTTAATATGATTTGATTAGTAGCCTAAGCGTATTATTACAAATGCACAAAACATTTATCTAACCAGATGTCACCTACGCATTTGGACCACAACGATAAAGGACGAACATGAACCGTTTTCAAATAAAATGTGCTGAAAAATAATATTTCGGTCCATTCAATCGCTATTAGGTCAGTAGCGCCACCTACAGTTTTAATTATTAATTAAGGTTCTTTTTATTTATGTAGATGCTCACTAGCTATAAGGTTTATTTTTTGTATTAGGTTAAGTTTTGTAAATAAGTTAACCATTATTCCGACACGCAAGCCTATGTTTTCTTTCGTTACGAGAAGCGCTAAAGTAATGATGATATCGCCAAGAATAAGTCAAAAACTGCCTAGTCTGATTTGTAAAGAAAATATAGTGCAGTATTGAGATTTACATGGAGTGGTCATACTTCTGTGAGAGTAGAAGATAAACTAAAAGTGTCAACAAGTAGAGTCCACATTAAAAAGATCCAGGGAAAGATCCTAGAAACTGATGGATATTGTATCGAGGAAGATCAAAGAACAATAGATACCCAAGGCAGACAGGCAAATAAAAGTTAACGATCATATAACGACGATCAAGTTAACTGGGGAATTAATGTCAAGCAGGCAAAGCTTCGTAAGGGGCTGTAGCGCCGTAGAATTCCTTCTACGCACAAATGAAGGACAAAGAAAGGTTCTCGAGTGGCAACCACGAATCAGAAGACGCAGCGTAGGCAGGCCCACTAGGTAGACTAAGTTGACACACGACATTGTGCGAATCGCAGGAAACCGGTGGATGCAAATAGTAAATTCGTCGTTGTGTCATTCATTGTGGCATTCCAAGGAGGTCTATGTTGGGGAAGAAAGGTTGTCGAGTGGCGACCACGAACCGGAAGACTCAGCGTAGGCAGGCCTCCCACTAGGTGGACAGACGACGTTATGCGCGTCGCAGTTAACCGGTGGATGCAAATAGCCAATTGTCGTTCATTGTGGCGTTCTAGGGGGGAGGCCTATATTCAGCAGTGGACGTCTTCCGGCTGATCTTGTGATTGGATATACAAAGGACCATAATTATTGTACGACGAAACCTTCAAAAGGTACCCGGTCATCGTAGAGGCGAAGTTCGGACGGGGTGTCCAAAAGCCCTCCATAGCGTCAATGAAAGGCTACAAGGTAGGTTTTAGTGGGTAAAAATCACATATAACCCGGGCTCCACCCGTAAGGAGACCGCGTAGCCATTGAAGGATTACACACTCGATGGCAAAAGTCTCTTGCTTTTTGTTGTCATAGTTGCAATGCCCAAAACATAGCCACGACTGAACACTGGTGCTTTCTGGCAAAATATCTGATACTACGGTGTTAGGTAGATCATCAGTATCAGCAGCCGAAAGACTTCAATGACGACGAAAGCAGGAAGGGGTTGCCATAATCCCCACGCTTTGCAGGCGTCTTGGTCTTGGGGTTAGGCAGATACTTACCTTGTAATATTGATTGCTAACAAAAAACATCTAAAAATAGAAATTTCAGCGAGTAGTAACGTAGCAACAGTTAAAAACCCTCAGTGCGCTTAATATCTATATAAGATAAATGCTGATTTTACGAAAAGATAGTACATACATAAATTTGAATACAGGGATCTAAAAGCTAGCATTACTTTTGGGACCATATCCAATAATTATTCTAGAAAAAGCTTTCCTTAATAAATAAAATAAATAACAAGGAAAATAATACTATTACTTTTATCAATAAATGTAGAGATACACGATTTCTTACCTTCTACACCGTTAGGGTAACAATATGTGCTTGATAATGTTATAAAATATTACATAAAAAGGCCTTTTCCTATAATTATCCAAGAAAAATCATGGCGTTTCCTTGAAACATAAACAAGCAATACTATAATATCAATAAATGTAGAGACACGCTATATCTTTGCAACAACAATGTCAGGGTTATCATTTAAGCTTGTTAACATCAGAAATTATGATTAAAACATACCCTTCTGAAGATTTTGAACCGAGTTAGTACCATCTTAACACATTTAAAATCAGAACGTGAACACTTTATATCATTTTAATGTCAGTAGAGCTTTTCCGAGATTAGCGAAATCGGAAAGCTGCGCGAGTCTAGTGTCAATTTTATGAGCTGCAACACATTATGATACCAATAGAAAACCTTCGCTGATACTAACGTTGTCTAAACTGAACGCAGGTGTATTTAATTTGTTCGTATAACCAAGTATTTGGGCGGGAAGTTAATATTTGTTTTGATGGTTTTGTTGTCGACACCTAGGAATTCAGCGATTACAGCGCTGTTTCACCCAGAAAATCGGGATTCAACTGTGAAAGATAATATTGTTTGTGACAAAAAATGTGTTTAAATACTATTTACTTTATTTTAATATATATTAAACTTAGGTAAGTAAATGAACTGTTGCTTACATCAAGATTAGTCTTTGCAGTTTCTTAACCGCAGACTGGAGCCTATTAATGCGTTAACTAATTTTGCCTTTAGGTTGGAATTAAAATGAGTAGGTAGGGGAAAGTGGTCACCCTTCGTACACTTTTTACATATTATTTTTTTACTCTTTGATCAACTGTCAAAATTACCTAGTTTATGCACCTACGTGTAACAAATATATCATATTTAGTTACTAAAAGCTTTGAAACTATTATTTCAGACGATTAAAGGGTTATAGCCATTTTTCTACGATAAGATATTTGTACGAACGCTCCCCACAGGTGGGGTACTTTCATACAGTGAGTGGGGTACTTTCATACACCATGGGGTAGATTGATACAGGGTAATTAAAAAGCCTATTAAACTCGATAACTTTATTAGATCACAAAGAATAATGATTTTATCATAAAACTAACTTAATAATGTTTAACTTGACTCATAATTAATCAATTGTTCTTCCGTAAAAAAACGAAACGACGAAACGAACGGTGACCACTTTCCCCTACTATTTTTCTGTGTTATTTGGGAAAATATATTGGATTTACGCAACTAAACGTAATCTATACTTATAATAAAACTGTAACAGGTCCAATTCTGTACATTGAAGATATTTTGAAAATTATATTTGGAGGGCATACTATAACCGATACTGAGGCCGAAATTGTAATTTTTTAAATTTTTGTCTGTCTGTCTGTCTGTATCACGGCTGCGCATCACGCCGAAACTACTGAATGGATTCAAATGAAACTTGGCATGATTTGAGATCTTAATACGAGGTAGGATATAGGATACTTTTTATCCCGTAATCTAGCACGGTTCTTTTGGGAGAGGGGATTAAAGTCAAAATGGGTACTTGGTTATACGCTTGGTCCGATTTTATCAATTTTTCTTCATAATTATAACAAATATTAGTAAGGGAACACTCATAGAGAGTTTTTATCAAGGTTTTGTAATCGATCGGGTTAAGCAACGTTAGGTAAGGTCATTAAATAGATGGGTGACCGTTTAACGCCATTTGAACTAAACGGGTCCGTGCTTCGGAGAGCAAGTAAAAAGTGGGTCCCAGTTTTTAACCGACTATAAAAAAGGAGGTTATGTATTCGATGTGAATGTCTGTTATTAAAAGTTTAGTTAACGTAAAAATAGCGCATGCGGAGCTGCGTGGGTCAGCTAGTACCTAATATATATAATATAGTATTTACGGTCAACCATTTCTAGCTGCGGTTAATTGGTGCTGTTAAACAGCGTCAAATGTTTTTTGGTTGGTTTCGTACGGCACTTTGTGGTCTAAGTTACAAACAAGTAAATAAATATTATTTTTATTTGTACTATCTATCGTGATTAAAGCGCTGTAATATGAAAGAAAATTATTGAATATTGCGCGCGCAATCTTCACGCCGCACGCCGGCCGGCGGTGAACGAACGTCGACATCTCGGTCGGTAAAACGGTTTGAGAAAAAGCCATGTGAAATGGTTTTTTTGCGAATCGACTGTATTTTCGAGACGATTTTGAAACGATAGCGATAATGATATAAAGCAAATTTGTAATTTAATTGTCATGAAACATTTTTTTGATAAAATATACCATTTGCCGCAGTAATAATATTTACCAGCGTAAACAACTAGTGAAATAATTAGCTGCAATGGATACAGGCGAGTGTTTTTTTTCTTTCTCTTAGACATAATCGGAAGTCGTAATAGGTACATAAAGAAATAAAAAAAAAGTACTTAATTGTTTTCGATATTAATAACTATTAAGAGCTTTTCTTGTTTTTAGAGTTCCGTACCTAAAAAGTAACCCTTACTGACGCACCTACAAACGTCGATTATAGTTAATCATCATTAAACAATTTTTTTAAATAGGAATCTTTCAACACTCGAAGCCAATTAAAATACGCCGATGTGCCGATACTCAGCAGATATAACAATTATCTCATAATTAATAATCAAAAATTATCATAAAAGGCTCTGAGAGTCGAAATAAATAGATTTCAAAAAATTACTTAATATAGTATTAAAGTTAATTTTGTGATTGCGTCAGTTCCGAACCGAGCTGCTAACTGCAACTGCCGGCAGCACGTGTAGCGCGGCAGCGTGCAGCCGCGGCCGACTGCATGTGCTCGGTGCTACTGCCGCCGTTCGGCCGCAGTGCTCAGACAGAAGCAATTTCATAGGAATACATAAAGACTGTTTCTTTACAATATCAAAAATTATCTTTGGCTGACTAACCGATCGACCATCACGCCTGCATTCATACATTTAGGCTCAATTCACACAAAGATGGCAGCGGCCGGCAGCGCAAACTGGTCTTTTAGTTATTGTAGATAATATAATAATAATAATAATATCTTGGGACAATTCACACACGGTCATCTGATCCCAAACTAGGCAGAGCGTGTACTATGGAAACCAGACAACTGATACAAATACTTATATACATTTTTTTTGTAAATACATACTTAAATAGATAAATAACACCCAGACACTTGGTGGGAATCGAACCCACGACCCATCGGTTAGCGGACAGGGTGTCTAACCACTAGACCAACGGGCCCGTCAATATAAAGTCTAAAATTCTTTGACACTGAAAGTGCGCTGCCAGCCGCTGCCATCTTGGTGTGAATTGAGCCTTATTGTGCAATTTTTGATCTTGTAAAGAAAAATAGGGTCTACCAAACCAATCGTGCACGACTGGTTTGTAATGAAGCGCCCAATTGCATGCAGCCGCTGCACGTGCTGTGGGCAGTAATTGCTGGCAGTTCGGTCACTCGGTTCGGAATAGTACCTTTATAGTGCGGCGACTTCGTCTGTCTGTCTGTCATACATACACCGATATATTTCCGTAACTCCTAATGCTATCTATTTGAAATAGAATTGCTTACCTAACCTTATCGCAAATGAAAAATACAATCTAACTTTGATACGGCCAAAGAAGGTACGGAACTCTTAGTGCGCAAATTCAACTTGTAGGTACTTGACCGGTTTTATGCCTCAGTGACTAGATAGAGGTCAGCAGATAGGAGGCCTCATGGTAAGTGACACGCGTGATCATAGACAGTTCACATTGTACAGCTGCTCGTCACTCTAGACTGTAGTTGTTTATAGTAGGTATAATTTAAGTGTGTACGTATTTAAAAAAATATATAATTAAGTATGTACTTACTTATTGAAATCAAAGTACTTTTAAGGATTTTATATCGGATTTTTTTTGAAGGTTTGAATTCAATGTGTAATATTCACATTACAATTACGTAAATAATATTAATAAGGAGGTTATAATGTATACTTAAATAAAATAAGAAAAGTACATTTAAATAAAACCTAATAATTAAATCGAATTACATACATACAAAACATTTGTATGTATGTATGTAATGCGGTAACAGCTCAGTGGGCGAGCGCTTGCCATGGAAACAAGGTGCCCAGGTTCAAACCCCTTCTCGCACCTCTGATTTCATTAATTAATCATGTGCCAATCGTCTTTGTGCGATTGTTACTTGCTTTCGTGAAGGAAAACATGGTGAGGAAACCTGCATGTCTGAGAAAGCCTAACTAGCTTTCGAATGACGTGTGAAGTCCGCCAACCCGCACTTGGCCAGCGTGGTGGATTACGGCCTAAGCCCCCTCATCTTGAGGGCAGGTTCGTGCCCAACAGTGGGACATAAACAAGGGCTGGTGTTATCTAAGCAAGTATAATAATTTTATAATCTATTGTACGAAAGATGGGAAGCGAAGGCAAGTCACATTTGAACAGGCGTCAGCCTTGCTAGACTTCCTCAAAGAGCACCAAGAGTTGGCTAGAGGGCACACTAGAGGGCGCCGCGGCAAATTCCATACACTCAAAATATGGAACCTATGCGCAAAGAAACTGAATGCTACAAAAGATGGAGCTGTTAAGGATGGAAAAGGCTGGTCAAAGGTATTACAAAGATTTTGCATAGGTATAATAATAGTTTGATTGAGGTTCGATCGACCTGGCACCGGAGAAATGGGAACCAAGACAAACTGTAACGCAATCATCACACTGAACGCGTTGTCCGGAAGGCGCAAAATAATTTAATACTCTGCGCATCGATATACATCGATGACTCTGCGCATCGATATAATATATAAAATAGATTTGGTGTCAGGGTTCAAAAAGTGGTAGCTTGAAATAGCGCCCTTGTGTCGCTATTTCTTTACAAGCCACATCCTGATAAATTTATTTTTGCCGATAGGAGTGTCGCTACTGTCTATATGAAACTGTCAAACTACAAGTTATTATCATTATAAAATCGTTAGTTCACGTTTCCGCCACCAGCACAGATAAGTTTGCAACCTCCGCGACCACATTTTAGATGTCATTTTGTTCGTGAATGTTTATCTAGTTTATATAACGGGTGTAAGGGACATCGTACCGAAAACCGATACCAGGGATCCAGAACACGATTCTGAACATCCTAGTGTTGAAATTTTTCATCGGCTTTTTCATGAATTTCCAAAAAAAAAACACTTTTTTTAATAAAATTAGTATAACATCATTATTGGTATAATAATAAAGCCTAATTTTAATTTAAAAACAATCAATTAATTATTTGTGTTTTTATTTTATTTTTATTTATTTATTTATTCTTTATTCACAAAAACAGTGCATAGGCAATTAATTAATAGGCAATTAACTATTATTATTTTAGAAAATTAGCAATGTAATTTGAAAAATAAACATTATTCCGCATATATTCATTACATGCTCGAAAATTAATCAGTTAGTCTTTTGTCATTTACCATATAAATGGTTACTGTAATGTTGTAACGGACATTATTTGACGTCTTATAATTTTTTTTTCGGTACGATGTCCCTTACACCTTGTATTATATCGATGACTCTGCGTCTTAGGTATAGTGGTCGGCACGAGTGGTGAGCTCTCGACAAAAGAGTGTACGATGCGCAAACAAACCCATTGTTTGCGCATCGTACACTACGGGTAAAATAAAACGGCTCACTCATTTACTTATACTTATATTGTAATAAAATTACCTTTTTTTCATTTATGATTTCAGAATATGTTAATAATTCAAGCGCGCACATCAAGGTCATAGCTCACGACTCGTGCCGACTATTATACCATACTAACGGCCGAACCTACAGTTGGTTAATTGATCCTTATCTCGTTACTTAGTGTAGATGTCAAATTATCGACGCTCTCAGTGGGTTAATGCTTAGTTAGTGCTAGTTAATCGTACTTAACTTTAAGTGGCCGAGAGACATTACTTAGATTAGTTAATCAATGGTTTTGACACATTTTATGGCGGCAAAAAACAGCTGATAACTATATTATTTGTTTCAAGAAGTCATTGTGTTAACATAAATACGGAAAAAAGCAAAAACAGAGATGATATTTGATGGTCTTATTGATTCGATTATTCTCTGCGGTACGCGAGAAGAGCGTCAGCGAATGGCGTACCTAATAATCTATGTTCTTCAAATGTTGTCTTGACAATCAACTGGAGAAGTACTTGCAGATTGACACCAATCTTTCCACTACGATACGAAAAGAAGATTAAATTCATTGGAAGATCGAGATATCAAGGGCTAAAGTACTATACCTACCAATCAACGGTCGGTCGGCAGGAGGCCCTGAAAATAACTTCATAAAAGGGGTTGCTGCTACAAAAAAAATGTGTGGGCTTGTCTGCTCTTACTGAAGTTGTCAAGCGTGACTGCTGTACCAACATTGCCACACGAAAAAATAATAGTGAGAATTATTCAAAACAACGCGTGTTATGGCAACCCCCCCCCCCCCCCCCAAACAATGATAGACAATAATTGCATACGGCCCCCAGTCCCCGGCGGCTCCTCTATTCCTCGCCTTGGTAGCAGACGGGGTAACGGTCGAGCAGGGGGTGCTAAGAATCTCCGGCAGATGCCCCGCTACCACCCCCACCGAACTTTGGCCCTGGCAACACACAACATCCGCACGATGAGGACCGATGAGAAGATTGTTGAGCTGGAGGAAGAATTGAGCAAGTTGCGTTGGGACATCTTGGGATTATCTGAAATCCGGCGAGAGGGACAGGATACGATAACCCTTGATTCTGGCAACATGCTCTTCTTCCGGGAAGGAGACCGGAAATCCCAGGGTGGTGTCGGGTTTCTCGTCCGTAAGTCCCATATTAACAACGTGATTAAGGTCGATAGTGTGTCGAGTAGGGTAGCGTACCTTATACTCAGAATAACCAGTCGGTATTCGTTGAAGGTTATACAGGTGTACGCGCCGACCTCGGCACACCCTGACGATGAAGTAGAGGCTATGTATGAGGAGATATCAGAAGCCATACATACCTCCAAAACACACTTCACCGTTGTTATGGGGGACTTCAACGCGAAGGTGGGCACACGGAATGGCGATGAGTTGAGAGTGGGGTCATATGGGTACGGGCAGCGGAACCAAAGGGGCCAGCGGCTGGTCGACTTCATGGAGAAGGAGGGACTCTTTGCGATGAACTCCTTCTTCAAGAAGCGACCATCCAGGAAGTGGACGTGGATAAGCCCCGATGGTTCAACCAAAAATGAGATCGACTTCATCATGACGACCAAGAAGCATATATTCGATGATGTCTCCGTGATCGGCAGGGTGAAAACCGGTAGCGATCACCGCATTGTTAGAGGCACATTGAATATCAATGTAAAGCTCGAGAGGTCTCGTCTGATGAAGTCCACGCTCCGTCCGGGAACCGCCCAAATCCGAAACCCCGAAGACTTTCAACTCGAACTACACAATCGCTTTCAGTGCCTAGCCGAATGCGAAACTGCGGACGAGTTAAACAATGGGTTGGTGCAAACTGTCCATGCAGTGGGGTCCAAGTTCTTTAAGACCCCACGCCGTAATAAGCCTCAGAAGCTCTCCAATCAAACAATTAAGTTAATGGAAACCTGGACTGAGATGAGACTGCAATCTTCAGCTGATATGTCAGAATATGCTGAACTCAATAGACGAATCTCGAAATCCATGCGTCACGATTTGCGTTCCTATAATACAGCATGTATTAAGGACGCAATTGAGCGGAACCAAGGCTCTAAAGTGTTCGCAAAGAATTCGTCTATTGGGCGCAGCCATATGACCAGGCTGAAGATCGACGACGGCAGTGTCATCTCATCGAAACCGGAGATATTGAGAGAGCTCGAGAGGTTTTACGGACAGTTATATACCTCAACACAGGAACCCATTGCCAGAACAGCTCAGGACACCAGAGCCAAATTAACCCGACACTACACTGAGGACATCCCAGACATCAGCCTGTACGAGATTAGAATGGCTCTCGAACAGCTTAAGAACAACAAGGCGCCGGGTGAAGACGGAATCACAACAGAACTTCTGAGAGCGGGTGGAAAACCGGTACTATTAGTCCTCCAGAAGTTATTTAATTCCGTCTTACTCGAGAGTACTACGCCAGAAGCATGGCACGGGAGTGTGGTGGTTCTTTTCTTCAAAAAAGGTGATAACACCTTGTTGAAGAACTATAGACCCATCTCACTCCTGAGCCATGTATACAAGCTGTTTTCGAGAGTCATTACGAACCGTCTCGAACGCAGGTTTGATGACTTCCAGCCTCCCGAACAAGCCGGGTTCAGAAAAGGCTTTAGCACCGTAGACCACATACATACGCTCCGCCAGATTATACAGAAGACCGAGGAGTATAATCGGCCATTATGTCTAGCGTTTGTGGACTACGAAAAAGCTTTCGATTCAATCGAGACCTGGGCGGTACTGCAGTCCCTCCAGCGGTGCCATATCGACTATAGGTACATCGAAGTGTTGAAGTGTTTGTACAGAAACGCCACCATGTCGATCCGACTACAGGACGAGAGCACGAAACCAATCCCATTGCAGCGAGGCGTGAGACAGGCAGACGTTATTTCTCCGAAACTGTTCACTAACGCATTGGAGGACGTTTTCAAGCTCTTGGACTGGTACGGATTCGGCATCAACATCAATGGCGAATACATCACTCACCTTCGTTTTGCCGATGATATAGTCATTATGGCAGAGTCGCTGGAGGACCTCAATACAATGCTCAGCGACCTCAGTAGCGTTTCCCAACAGGTGGGTCTTAAAATGAACATGGACAAGACGAAGATCATGTCTAATGTCCATGTTGCACCCGTACCGGTAGTTGTTGGGAACGATACAATCGAAGTTGTTGACCACTACGTATACCTAGGACAAACAATCCAGTTAGGTCGGTCCAACTTCGACAAAGAGGTCGCCCGAAGAATCCAACTCGGATGGGCAGCGTTCGGGAAACTACGTGACATCTTCTCATCAGAAATTCCGCAGTGCCTGAAGACAAAGGTTTTTAACCAGTGTGTGTTGCCAGTGATGAATTATGGTACTGAGACGTGGTCTTTAACAGCTGGCCTTTTAGAGAAGCTCAGAGTCACACAACGAGCTATGGAGAGAGCTATGCTCGGAGTTTCTTTGCGCGACAGAATCCGGAATGAGGAGATTCGCCGAAGAACCAAGGCCACCGACATAGCTCGTAGAATATGCAAGTTGAAGTGGCAGTGGGCAGGCCACATCGCTCGAAGAACCGATAACCGTTGGGGAAGAAAGGTTCTCGAGTGGCGACCACGAACCGGAAGACGCAGCGTAGGCAGGCCTCCCACTAGGTGGACCGACGACATTGTTCGCGTCGCAGGCAACCGGTGGATGCAAATAGCAAATTGTCGTTCATTGTGGCGGTCTAAGGGGGAGGCCTATGTTCAGCAGTGGACGTCTTCCGGCTGGTGATGATGATGATGATGATGATGTACAAAATATGTATTCTGTGGTACAAAGTATACATAGCCAATGTTGTTTGGTGGTACTGGTAATGGTTGTACTTACTGGTTTGGTAACGCTTTGCCTTACCGCCTTTTTGTTCGAATGCCCCAGGCGGAGGGTTATGTTTTTAGGAAGTAAGTATGTATGTATATCTATTATTTCTTTGGCACGGTCTACAGCCTAAAGGGTGTGAAGGACAGTGACTTATAATATGTCGTTAGATTCGTCTTAGTTGTGGGAGTGACATAGGCTATATATTAATATGGCAGCCACTAGGTATCAAATAAAAGGTCTTAACGATACGAGTTGAAATATATGTATATACATACACACATCAAAAGTGTCTAGGGATCAACATATATTTTTGCAATAACTTTTCTCCTGATTGATATTAATTAAAATTTTCTTTAAGGATTCATCAAATAAAGTGTTTTCGTTTGTCACAGTAACGATAAACCAAGTCACCTTTGCATTAATAAAGAAATTTGCCATTTTCCTAATAAAGGGATTTTTGACATTTGAACCACTAACACAAAAGTTCGAAAAAAAGACTGAAATAACAGTTTTCTTTAAAATTTTATTGGGTAACTTAAACAATTAATAATCCGTGTTTCTACCGCGAACACTAACAACACAAGAACATCGGTTTGGCATACTCAAAATGAGTTCATCCAAATCACGCTGTGGAATGGCCGCCCATGTTCGTTGCAACAACAAAAAAAGGTCTTCTTGCGACTGGATACCCTCCATATTCGGCAGAGCTCTTCTCTGTAGCATATCCCATGCATGCTCAATCGGGTTCAAGTCTGGCGACTGAGCAGGCCAGGGCAGGACATTGATGTTAGCTGCGGCGAGAGTCTGTCTTACAACTCTTGCGGTGTGCGGTCGTGCATTATCATGCATTAACTGAAATAAGGGACCGATTTGCACTTGTAGAGGAACGATGACGTCTGATACAATCGTCTCAGCATAAATTTGAGCGTTGAGGTTGCCTCTGATCCAAATCAACTCAGTTCTTCCGCCGATCCAAATACCCGCCCATACCATGATGGTTCCACCACTATAAGGATGGACTTCCTGGCAGGATTTTAATCGCTGTTGGCGTCCAGGGGTTCTCCAGTGTCGTATACGTCTTGTATCCGGTCTCATACCAAAACGAGACTCATCAGAAAAGCACACGAAACGCCATTGTTCTTCTGCCCAATTTCTGTGTTCAAGAGCCCATTGATATCGAATCCTACGATTGTGCATTGCTATAGGTGGTACCCGTAGCGGTCTTCGGGAATGAAGGTTCACTTCATGCAAGCGGTTTCTGACTGTTTGGTCGCTAATTAAGTTCCCTGAAGAGTGATGAAGCCTCACGGCTAACATCATGGCAGTTATTGTTGGAGCTCTTCGAGTTAAGATTTGAATATATCGGTCTTGTCTCCGTGTGGTGCAGCGATACCGTCCTCCATGGCGCTCAGCCACGGTACCAGTGCTTCGGTAACGTGTCCAAAGTCGACTGATAACACTCTGACTTGTATTCAGAGCTAAAGCCACAGTACGTTGCCGGGAACCAGCTTCTATCATTCCCACGGCTCTGAGCATTTCTTCCCTGCTTAAATGACGTCGCTGCTCCATAATAACGTTGGTTTTAATCAGTAGTAGGGAAACAGTAGCACTAATAATGTCTTCAATGCGTTGTATGTTTTTATAGGGAAAATATTGACAGCTGATTTTCATCTTTTACTCGAATTTGATTCACAGTTCCTGATTCAAATTATGAAATGCACCAAAAAGGATCCATATAAATTTATAAAATCATAAATTTATTACAAAGCCACATCTCAATCTCAAGAAATCCGCTTAAAAATGCTTGATCCCTAGACACTTTTGATGTGTGTATGTATACGTATTATGTATGTATAATGTAATTTAGGACCATTTTTTTGTTCGCAGTCGGGCTCTTTATTAATTTTTTTATAAATTTATGTACACACAAACATTGTTAGAGAAGTATTAAGAAAATTAAAAAAAAAAACTTTTGAACGGTCAATTTTTTAAAAGCTACCAGAAGTGTTAAGAGAATATACACTCCTTTGCAAAAAAAACGGGCACTTACAGTCATTGGCTGTTCTATTGATAATATTAATATTTTTAACCGACTTCAAAAAAGTAGGAGGTTCTCAATTCGTCTGTATATATATTTTTTTTTTTTATGTATGTTCGCGCAACTCTGGCAATTATGAACCGATTTGAAAAAATCTTTCTTCCATCCATTCTTCAATCCATTGATTGGGTCTCATAAAAAAATTATTGCTTAGTAATAAGTAGTTCCTGAAAAAACAAGAATGGTGACTGCGCACTGAGAGTTGCAGGAAAGCCTATATAGATGACTTTTTTGTCGCTTTTTAAGGGCAAAAATGGTCATATTTCTGGCAAATATTTACCAATTTCAATGATTCTTTTTTTATTCGAAAGAAGAAACCACTGTATTGAATCTGTATGAATTTTATTACAACCAGATAAGAACTTCCTGGAGGACCATGAACGATGTGGAGGAATTTCTGGTAAAAACCATAAAACTGATGTTCTCCATTACATTGCTCTGACAATTATGAACCGATTTCGATGTTTCTTTTTTTATTCGAGAGAGTAAACTACTATGATGATTCCATGTAAATTTTATTACGACCAGATATTTTTTTCTGAAGAAACATGAATTATGTAAAACTATGTAGACGATAATGTGATCATTACCTACCTAGATAATTTTACGGTTTTCGATGGTTCAATCTTTATATATGAAAATATCACTAAACATTTTAAAATAAAATATTTTAAAAAAAAAATTGAACCGACTTCAATATCACTGAAAAGTATAAAATAATTTAAATATTATTGAAGTTGGTGCCAAATATACACAGCCGGTAAGCTAACACCAACTTCAATAATATTAAAATTATTTTATACTTTTCAGTGATATTGAAGTCGGTTCAATTTTTTTTTAAAAAGATTTTATTAGTATTTCATTAGCTTAGATGACTAGAAATTTCTTATTATCAATGAAAATATAGGTTTTAACACTTAAATCCTGGAATCGGTGATTCAGTCAATGAAAACAAAGAGCCGAGTTAAAATGAATATTTTTATGGGTATAGTGAAATTAAGACTAAGAGAATTTTTATGGAATTTTAATAAAAAAAAGACAATAAATAATAAAAAATTATAATGAGTGTGACCTCCTCTTGCAGCAATTACGGCATGTAATCTTCTTGGCATGCTTTCCACTAGGCTTTTGATGGTGTCCTGTGAAATGTGTTCCCACTCAGTCGAGATCACACGTTTCAGCTCCCTGATGTTTTGTGGAGGTGGTTGGACAGATCGTACTCGCCTTTTTAGGAGGTCCCAGACGTGCTCAATGGGGTTAAGGTCGGGACTCCACGCTGGCCAATCCAAACGACGAGTACCGACCTCTTGCATATAAGCATCTATAGCGCCAGAACGGTGGGCCCTAGAATTATCTTCCATGTAAATGGCATCATCACCAATTACAGCCAGTGCGTGTTTTGCATGTTGACAATAATGATTTCTGTTATGTACCTTTGCGCATTTAGTGAGCCATTTTCAATGAATATTATCTCAGTACGATAGCTAAAACTTACGCCCGCCCAAAACATAACGGACCCCCCACCATAAGGTGTGATTTCTTCAAAACACACGTCAGCATAGGCTTCTCCTGGTCTTCGTAACACTCGCTGATGTCGGTCCTCACCATGCAGACAAATTCGAGCCTCATCCGAGAAGAGTACGTTACTCCAGTTACGTAGTGTCCAAGATAGGCAATTTCTAGCGAACCCCAATCGAGCAATGCGGTGCTCACGGAGTAACTTAGGGGCCCGCGCTGGTCGTCGACTGCGTATATCAGCTGCTAAAAGCCTCCTCCTCGCAGTCCATAGCCTAACTTGCGTTCCTCGCACCTCTTCAAGGTATCTTTTGAGGTCTATGTAACTGCATTTGCGGTTCCGCAGCGCCTGAGTTACTAAAAAGCGGTCGTCTCGTGGTTGTGTGCAACGTTTTATCCCAGAACCTTGCCTTCTCTGAACGGAACTTGTCTCTTGGTATCGACTCCAGGTTCTTTGGACGGTTGAACGACTCACGTTTAACCGCTGTGAGACGTAACACTGGCTACACCCCTCTTCCAGCAGCGCTATAGTTTTACTAGCTCTTATTGCTTTTTCTGCCATTGCAATAGACACAAAGATATTTGTTTTAAGTCACAAAAGGCAGGATTATGCGCCAAACATAAATTATTCTACTAAAAAAAACAAGAAGTTAATGTTAGTTACCTTATAACCTTTTACCCGAAAACCCGCGAAAAGTAAGTAAAAATTCACAAACTGAAAAAGGGATAAAAACAAAGGTTTCGAATTTGGAATGAACTTTTTTTCATACGCAGACTGTTTATTATGTGCCAGTAACATAGTTTGGCTATTAAAACCTCCTTAGAACTAAATTATTACCAATAATGTAGATAAATCAAAACCATCCGTTTTTTTTTAGCATAGGAGTGTATTATGCTTTTTATGCTTTATATAATTTATACTTGTTTGCTGTCTTTGTTCTTTAAAAGATACCCAGTCTCTGGTGATGTTGTCGGTTCACCTAGAGGAGGCCAGCCTATGCTGCGTCTTCCGGTTCATTGTCGGCGCCCGAAAACCTTTCTTCCCCATCGGACGACAGATTCACACAACTTCCGAGGGCTATATTCTCTTCCTCCTTCCGGGTTTTATTGCGCAAAGAAAGTCTTGAGTCTAAGAAGGACTTTGGAGAGATCCATAGATCGTTGTATGACTTTATATCTCTAAAAGGCCAACAACTAGGGACCACGTCTCAGAAATAGTCTTGAGTAGGTATATAAAAATGATAAGGGTCATGAGTATATGATTAGTCCTGGTATATTTCATCACTGGTAACACATGCTCAATGCAATGTATTACTACCAAAAAAATATATGTTTCAGTATTGGTGTGACTGGAAATACCGAGTACGTAGACGTGCCTTGGAGCTCAAAGCAGCAAGGGATAACAACAGACCAGCCCCAGATGGCACAGTGCCTTTGTCACCAATGGAAGAGGTGATATTGACCATCATAGGAGAGAATGCAATTGACAGTGTTGTTATCAAATCGGATCCATTAGCTGATGGGGTATGTCGGATGTATGTAAAATATATAGAAATTGCTTTTGAACTTATTAACATGCTTTTTTAAATAAATTGTTTTTTGGTAATAAATGTGGTTTAACGCCGAGCCAGACTTGTGACCACGCCTGGTGCGATCTGAAACTCCAAGCCAAAATACATATTATGGTGAATTGTTCTCGATGAAAATAATCTTCAGTCATCATCATCATTACCAGCCAGAAGACATCCACTACATGCACATAGGTCTCCCCCTTCGAACGCCACAATGAACGACAGTTGGCTATTTGCACCCATTACCTGCGACGCACACAATGACCTCTGTCCTCCTAGTGGGAGACGTACCTACGCTGCGTCTTCCTGTTCGTGATCGTCACTCGAGTCGGTACTTTTCGTCCCCATCGGTTATCGGTTCTCCGAACGATGTGACTTGCCCATTGTCGCTTCAACTTGCATATTTTAAGCTTTAATTAAAAGCTATATCGGTGACCGGTGCGGTCCTTCGGCGAATGTCCTCATTAGGCATTCTGTCGCGCAAAGAAACTCCTAGCGTAGCTCTCTCTATAGCTCGGTTCGTGACTGACTATTTTCTCGATAATGGAACTCGGAAGTCTTAAATGTTAAGGTGTATTATTTTTCTATTCAGTATAGTTAAAGTATAATTATTAAACATAATATTTAGATAAAATGTAAAATTATCAAAAATTTAAATTTGCTAGAGATCGGTTTCTCTAGTTGTAGAGTAATACGAATTGAATGACAATATGTATAGTGTAAACGCTCCCAGGACGTGTGCCAAGCGTAGGGATCATGGGAACCCCTCCCCACTACGGGAGAGGCCTTTGTTCCGCAGTGGACGTCTTTTGGATCAGCATGTAGTGTACTGAGAATTATATTTCCTGAAAAAAAAAATTGCGCTAAATTTCTTTTATAAAGAAAAAACCAAATGTTATGAATTGTGATGATCCTTGTAAACATGTATCCATCTCAAACGGACGCACTCAGCTTAACTTAGCGCCGTCCGCTGCTATATGATGAGACCGTCCGACGCTGGTTTTCTGTGCGTCCCTAAAATCTAATCTAATTTCCAGTCGCATTTTATTTTAATAAAAAAGTGTTTTAACCGTGTATCATTTTTTTTCTAATCAGGACTTACAAGAAGAAGATGCAGATCATGATGTCAACAGTGATGATGCGCCCGTGAATCAGTGCTATAGTGAGTTTAGTTATGCAATATATGTATGCAACTATGACAACGCTAAAAGTAAATAAAAAAACTATTTTTAGAAAAAATAAAAACCAACATCAAAGAAAATGATCTAAAAAGCAGAATTTTGTAAAAGAAAAAGAAGAAGATAAATATCATTACGAGACGTTTGATATTAAAAAAATGTGTTAATGTTAATTGCAAATAAAGTTATTGACAATCAAAGCTAAATCGGATCCAATAAGCAATAATATCTGAAATCTTCACTAATACCAGATTTCATTTTGCATTAAAGGTAAAGCAGATTCATAGAAGTAATAAGATACAAATAATAATAAGATAGCGTTGTGCCCGTCAGGACTCCTGAGAATACTCAGAGTGATTTGTGCCTGACTCAGGAGTGATTTGTTGATTTACCTATTTTTCATGTTTCTATTCTGCTTCTTTTCTTATATTCTCATTCTAAAACAAATATACTGATATTAAATTTATATATACGTATATATAATGTAAAATTGAGAACCTCCTCCTTTTGGATGTCGGTTAAAAAGGACCACAGCTAACGATGTTTTATCCAACTGGCCAAATATGGCTGGGCGAACATTTAGAAAATTACCTATGTGACTCCCAAGTGGAGTAATTTTGTTCCGTCCTCCCTTAAGAACCTTAGAGCTTCAAATAGGGCCATTTTTTGTTTCCAATGTACAACCCATAACTTTGTTTAATGTATTGATTGTACCTAGGTAAATAAAAATATTGTATCGCAGGTACAAGATCTGGCAGAGGTCGCAAACGTCGCCATTCTTTTAAGGAATTAAATACAATAGATATGGATGATCATGGCGGACGGAGTAGCCCGTTAGAAAGTCAGCCCGCTGTCACTGATGTGCAAAACGACGTAGTTGATGATTCAGGTATTAGTTTAGTTTGTTACGGTGTATCACTGTTGTTAAGACGAACACACATTGCTCCCGTGTTGTGTTGTGGCGCGCCACGCGTCGCCGCGTCGTTTTAATTCAGCGCGCTGCGCTGCGACATGAGACGCCCTAATAATGTGTTTCTAACCATACTAAATGTAAGTAACGGATATGCTTCGTAGTAAGACACATTATTGTATTTGCTACATTTTACAGATAAGGATGAAGATGTTCTACAGTTTCTGCAAGTGGAGAAAGAAAAATTAAAACATATGAAAACAACGGAAAACACATTACAGACAATAGCAACGGAACTAACAAGACTGGCGGATGTCATGGGACAGATCAGAGATATTTTAAACAATAACAGAGTAAACGTATAATTATAATTCGAAAGCTTTTTATTTACATAGCCTACCAATATCTACCAGGGAGTACCTCAGATAGAGAGTTCTTTGCACCTGGGGTGTCCGGGAATGGCACCCACCCATCTCCCGTTCGTTGTCATAGGAGGCGACTAAGGGAAAACAACATAACGGGCTGCAGCGTCTTTCTATTCCTATCACCTATACCTTGGAGGTGGAGACCTTTATCCTACAGTGGGTAGTCTTTCGGCTGATGATGATGATTAATAATATAATATAATCTTTATTGGAACTTAAAACATGTATACAGAAATTACAACGATAACAGCTACATTAGTTGAATAACTGTGTTGTAGCCATTAACGCCCACCTCCAGACAGGCAGCAGCGTTCCAACAATTGTTTTTATAAGCAAATAGGTAAGTACAGATGTTTGATGATAATAATAATATGACTTAAAGTTAATTAATACAAAAATTGCATGCAGTACACAATGATTTGTGTGTGTGTGTATGTGTGTGTGTGTTTGTGTGTATGTGTGTGTGTATGTGTTTGTGTGTGGGTGAGTGAGTGATTTAGTGTGTAAAGTTTATGTTTGGGAAGGGAAGGATTAATTTCAGTTTTCTACTTGGTCGTAAGATAGCTTATAAAGCCAGTTAGTCATTCGCAATTTACATTCTCGTAGAGTTAGAGAATAAATATCGAGCTCCTTATTTACTTTATTATATAGGGCAGGCGCTAGAAAAATGAATTGCCTTCTCGCTACTTTCAAATTATTATGCCTTTCTCCCTCGAAGCTTCCAGGAAAAAGGGTGTTATAATAAAATTAAAATATTCAGTTTTCAGACAAGCATAGCTTTCGTTGCCGTGCTATGATTTTGTAGTCATGCGTATGGCCACCATTATAATTTTCCCGAACTCAAGTGGCGAGTTCTCGGCCGTACGGAGGATAGATCCAAATTCATGTTACCACATTTCTAGCATGTATATAAAAAAAAAATAGAAATGCTTATCTTTTGCTAGGTTTATTGAAATGTATAACTCTACATATTATGGCTATGGGAGAGCGGAATCGTCTGGCACAGGTGTTACACTTAAAAGGCGATTCCAACCTTGTTTTGAAGTTTGTAATCATTCTGGTTAATGAATAAAGATTTATTTATTTATTTTATCTGACACGCAAACCACGCACGGTTTCAATTTTATAAGTAACTAGCTGACCCACGCAGCTCCGCCCGCGCTGTGTTTACGTTAACTAAACTTTCAATAATATACATTCGCATAGAATACAAAACCTCCTTTTTTAAAGTGGGTTAAAAACTTGGACTCACTTTGTACTTGCCCTCCGAAGCATGGCGACGTTTAGTTCAAATGGCGTTAAACGGTCACCCATCTATTTAATGACCTTACCTAACATTGCGTAACCTGATCGATTTCCAAACATTGTTAACAACTATCTATGAGTGTTCCCTTACAAATATTTATTATAATTGAAAAATTGTTAAAATCGGAGCAAGCGTATAACCAAGTACACATTTTGACTTTAGTTTCCTCTCCCAAGGGAACCGTGCCGAATGTCAGGATAAAAAGTATCCTATGTCCTACCTCGGAGTATTAACTCAAATCATGCCAAGTTTTGTTTCAATCCATCCCGTAGTTTCGGCGTGATGCTCAGCCGAGATACAGACAGACAGACAGACAAAAATAAAAAAAAAACATTTTTGGCTTTAGTATCGGTTATAGAAAGCCCTCCAAACATAATTTTCAAAATATCTTCAATGTACAGAATTGGACCTGTTACAGTTTTATTATAAGTATAGATTAGGACTCGCGTGGCGAGTTCTAAGCCTCCAGTATGCAATTTTAATGACCCGCGAGGCGAGTCCTTGGCAACGAACGTGTTAAATCTAATCTTACCATGTTAATACTTATCGAACGAAGTTCAAATGTCAAGCCGATAAACAGTTTGCCGCACATGCGAAAAAAATCAGTAATTTTAACATCACGAAGATATTAGGGATTGCAATCCGGCGTCAATTTCAATCCGGCCGGATCCAACTAGATTTCCATTGATCAAATCAGATTGATTTTCACTTTTCAGTCTAAAATGAGCTATTAGCGAGTTAATCTATTGTAATTGTACTTATTATTTAGGTGGTACCTACTGCCTGGTGGTACCTGCCAGAAATTAAGTTGATATTGTGTTTTTTCTATAAAGTATCGCTACTTCATAAAAAAAACACAATATTAACTTTATTTCCAAGGTCCAAAGGACAAACAAGTAAAATGTAATAAGTATGTGGTGTAGGTAACTATAAGTGCCAGTGGCTCAGTCTTCCTAGATTTCAGTTTCACAGATGGATTAATATTGTAGTAAGTTACCAAATAAAAGGGACGCAAAAGCATATAACTTCAAATCAGAACGACTGAAAAGCGTAACGACTTGCGCGCATAAAGTCGTATTATTCGTATTAGTAGTCCTTAAGAACATGCATGCAACAACTTAAGAAAAAGCTGTAACAGCTCAGTGGGCGAGCGCTTGCCTTGGAAAAAAGGTGCGCACGTTCGAACCCGGCTCGCACCTCTGATTTCTTTAGTTAATCATGTGCGAATCGTCTTTGTGCGATTGTTACTAGCTTTCGGTGAAGGAAAACATCGTGAGGAAACCTGCATGTCTGAGAAAGCCTAACTAGCTTTCGAATGACGTGTGAAGTCCGCCAACCCGCACTTGGCCAGCGTGGTGGACTATGGCCTAAGCCCCTTCATCTTGAAGGGAGGCCCGTGCCCAGCAGTGGGACATAAACAAGGGCTGGTATTATTATTATTATTATTATAAGAACATGCGGTCAGAATTGATTATCGGTACAGACACATAACTTTTCATAGGAACGTACCTAAGCCAAACTTACTATAGCATTTTGATCGCTCCCGTTGGTCTACTATCGGTTAGACACCTAGGTCGATCCGATAGTTCTTTTCACCTTGTGTTTGGGTGTATTAGGGCAAGGTTAATAAACTCGCGCCCGTGGGCTGATACCAGAATAAATATTATTGCTTTAAATAATTATAATAACCATGTTTTGCAAAACATTCGCACTTAGGTAGAGGTAAATCATGATGACATTGAGTCTTCTATTTTTTTGCTCTCGCGGTGAAAACTTTCAATAGGTCCTCTGGACCTGTGAGGATCAATCAAAGTATGTGGGGTTAATATCTACTAAGCCCCCGCGGCGGTCGATTGGCACATGATTGACACTTGGTCTCTCCGGTGGGATCTCTACCAGGAACCCCACAGTGCCTTGCCTTTGAGCCCGTCGCCGCATTATAACCCCTCGGAAATGATTTAGTCCAATAAGGTCATAATAACAAAGAGACAGATGAATTCGCAACATAAGGGTTCCACTTTACCTTTTACGTATGGAACACTAAAAACAGATATACCTAACAACTCTAAAGTCGGTGCACGCACCCAATCTCTTAATTTTGAATAATAACTTACATTCTTAATTGTATTCAGTTGAAATAAAACTACTTTTACGGATTTTATCGCGGTTTATTTTAGATTTTACTATCCCGACGTTTCGAATACTTTCAAAAAACATCCTAATTTCAATAGAGTAGATGGTTGGGTGTTGCCTGGGATCCTGTGATAAATATAATTAAATCAAATTCCAAGTAAAACACTGCACGGCCTCAAGATACTGTAAGCTCTTACTGCGTAGATCGGACGAACAAGGAACGACACCGTGAGGAAACCTGCATGAGGAAGTCTATTTAGGGGATATTATGCTGTTTGTACATTTATTTCTAAATAAATAAATTGTAATATCCACAGATATAGATTTAGTTAGATACCGCAAATATCACGATTTGTATTGAAACCAAGCGTGCCGACTTTATAACACTTTCTGTGACGTCACGGCTGACATTTAGTGACGGGAAATCCTAACCGATTCAGACACCGATGCCGTCGATGCCCGACCGATTTTTTTTTTTTTGTTTTTGCAGCCGACTTGCTGCAAGGCTGTTAACAACAGATGCGCGCGGACTGTAAGTTAGCGGCGACCAAGTACATGCATTTGCGTTATATAATATGTAAATCTATATCTGTGACCCGAATAAGGTATTTACAATGAACGTAAGAGTACACACGCATGTTTATTGTAAATTTGTATGTAGGTCGCATAACGGTGTTCATGATAATATAACATTGACCATTCCAAGACCAATTAACTAATTTTTAAACTACGTATCAATGAAACGTGATGGAGTTCAAAAAGTCAAGCTGATAATGAAATGTGACATCGTAATAAATGTCAGAATTTAGTTTACGATGCTCACAATCGCGTAGACTATGCTGTTCACTAAATAACATACAAGACTATAAATTACATTTAAGTTAAGTGTAAATAATAAATCTATTACGAATATAATGTTCATTTGTTTGCTTTTTTTGTTGGTGTCGAGGTAAGTTTCAGTTTTTGATTATTTTAACATCATTCTTATTAAACGTGCATCACCCCACTGAGTTTTTTGCCGGTTCTTCTCAGTGGGGTCGCGTTGTGAACCGGTGGTAAAATCAGCCCTCTCTTAAGCGACAGCCCAAGCCGAGGCCGTGCCTCCCTGAAGTGCCCTTGAGCTCGTCGCTCCTTCTGCCATTAAGGCTAGAGTGCTATAAGCGCTCGCCTCCTATTGTCCGGTAAAGTTGTAATGGCCATCTGCGGCTAATAGACTTCTATCAGTCCCAAAAAAAACACTGATTTTCATACTAACTGAGTTTTATATTCCCATACAAATTTATTTCAGTGTATTTGGCAGAGTGGCTGTCGACCATAAAGGAGATGAGCTAAACAATGTACTTACAGATTCTACGCTAGTAAAGGTAGAACCACGCAAGAGTCTTTGTACGAATTTTATTAATAAACATTCCAATGAACTTTGCAATAATGTAGATAAAGTTGACAATGGCACTGCGTTGATACTGACACGGTATATTAAAGAAGGGAGGTTGAAGGAAGCCAGAGTCGCCAGCAAAGTCGACCCAACTCACTTCTTAGGATTCAAGAGTTACTCTGGTTTTTTGACTGTGAATGAAACGTACAACTCGAACCTATTCTTCTGGTACTTCCCTGTGTTGAACAAAACAGTGAACGAGAGCCCTTGGATGGTATGGATGCAAGGTGGACCTGGGGCATCGAGCCTTGTTGGCTTGTTTAACGAATTCGGACCTTTCAGTTATAAAAGTGGGGGTTTGAGAGGTAAGCATGGCATTGATTTAATAATAATAAAGTTAGACTAAGATCAAGTCAAGGAGTCTTTTTCTACTGATTTTTCTACAAAGAAATTAGTTTCTGTAAGTAAAGCAACAGATTTTGGTTTCAATGGACTAATTAAACGAAATAACTAAGTAATATATCATGAATTATCATAGAGTACTTGGATTAGGTAGAGCAACAGATTTTGGTTAGAATGGACTAATTCAACGAAATATCAAGTGGATATCAAGTAATACTTGGATCTTTTTTTCCAGACGATACCCAGATTTCGTCTAATATTAGTATAAATGCAGTTTATTTCAGAAAACAAGTATACTTGGCTGCAGAATCACTCGTTACTATTTATCGATAACCCAGTGGGTGCTGGGTACAGTTTTACGGACAATGCTGACGGATACGTAACCGACATGGCCACGGTAAGGAAATATATACCTCTAGATCAAAAGAGCAGTTTGTCAATAAATCACGAGGTCTAAAATTTTCGTTTGATATGCTGACTTGACGAAGATGTCTCTAGAAATCTTTGTAGCTAACATCATCGTATGGGCTTTAAAGTAAGAGCATTCTTGATGATACTGCCAATTCTTCAATGGAAGAAAAACTTTATTTACACAATAGTATTTACATTTGTTGATAAAAAAAAGGCTAGAAGATAGTTATTGGCAAAAACGCCCCTTACTCGTGGAATCCGAATAGTAAATAAAACCAATAACAGGATAGATAAATTTTCTAGTCATTCATTTGTCATTTCAGAACTTATGCCAATATACTCATATTGGCCAAAGTTCTAATACTAACCGTTTCTTACTCGTAGACTTAACTCAGGACTACAATGTAGGTATTATTGTGTGGATTCTAAGGTGTGGATATTTAAATTCTTATAGGATGTATGTATTTGAATTAATATCGATAAGGCACCACTATCGCATTAGGCTGCACCCGTAATGATAGTTGTTGTTGGAAATAAATAAACAAACCTTATTTATTTCTTGAAGACGGAGAGACGCGCATCAAATTTGTAAAACCTATCCGTTAAAAAGTTACTTAATCAAAGAGCTGGAAGACCTGGGTTCATCCCATTACATCTTATTTATAACACGCTTATTTTCTCGCTTATTTCGCTTATCTTTAGAGCAAGTATAGATTTATTTAATCGTCTTTATTTGCAGTATTCAAGTCATCTGTACACGGCGTTGAAGCAATTTCTGCAGATCTTCCCTGAGCTAAAGACTGCACCCCTGTACTTAGCAGGGGAGTCTTACGCTGGCAAGTACGTGCCCGCCTTGGCTATGGAGATCCACAAGCGGAAAGAGAAATCGAAATCTATTGCTAATCTTCAGGTAATGCAAACAGTGATTAAAATAATTAATTAATGGTAAGAACAGATTAATTACAATGATTAAAAGATCAAAATTTTGGTGTCTTGTCTTTCAATTTGGCCGCAAAGCCTGTTTTCGCTTCTTCTTAATGACTAGTGCCCACTCCCTTATTGCAAGTCATTACACATCAGTTGTCATATTATGCTTTTCAACATTTTACCTAATCCCTAGGATCTAAGCAGTAAATTAAAATGAAATGGTCTATCACCACAGTGTCTGGTCAGATATTCTGCCCCAAAGCAGGTGCAGGTGTAAAGGTGAAAGGCTTAAGGGATTTAATGACGAATTTTCAGATAACTTAATTGGCAGTGCAGTGAAGCTGTTATCACTACAGTTTTAGATATTCCGCTGCCAAACAGCAATGTGTAAACATCGCTATGTTCCAGTGTGAAGGGCACTATAGCTAATCAAATCAAGGGGTTCAACATACATGTGTGACGTGTTAATTAAGTACGTAAATATATTAAATAGTTAGAGCTTGTATACAGCATATCAATATCATATACTTACTTATGTAAAAAAGTCTTCCTCAACAATTATTTTTTTGTAGTAATTTGCGGTTAACGGTGTTGGTTACTTACTAATAAAATAGAAATATATTTTTTTATGTTATAGCCTAGTTTGTAACTGTTTGTTGACCCTAATAAATAAAATAAAATAAAATAAATACATAACTGTTCAGTTCAGCTGGTAATGGACAATCGTGGTGATAACTATCAGGCGAAAAGTATGCTTGTCTCACTAAATTCCAATAAATATGCTTGTCTCACTAAATAACAGTAGTTACTTTGGTCATTTGTAGATTGTATAGATTGTATTAAAAACTTTATACTTACAGGGTCTAATTATGGGCAATGCGTACATAGATCCTGAGATAGTCTTTCGCATGCCCTGGTCATTTTATTATTTTGGATTGCTGGGCGTAGAAGAGCTTCAGGCAGTGAAACCGTTAATTGATGGCTTCCAACAAGATATCACGTCAAATAACAGCGTTGCAGCTAAAAACGTAAGTCTTACTATCTTGCTTGTGATATCGTTCAGATCTTTAACGTTGTCAACCGAAGTTCCTTCAAAAAATGCATGTCGATCGGGTCTTTGAGGTTCTAAAACAAAATAGTTTCTCAACTTTTGGAGGTTCTAATTTATCATCAGGGTTAGTAGTTAGTATGAATCCATGCTTATTAATACCAATCTTAACAAATTATTTATTTAAAACAATAACACATTTATCGTCTTTTAAATAATCGTTTTCAAATTACGTAGTTAGTCTCTTCAAGGGACCGGTAGGTAACCCCACTGGGTTTCTTGCCGGTTCTTCTCAGTGGGGGCACGTTGTGAACCGGTGGTAAACTCAGCCCTCTCTTAAGCGACAGCCCAAGCCGAGGCCGTGCCTCCCTGAGGTGCCCTTGAGCTCGTCGCTACTTCTGCCGTTAAGGCTAGAGCGCTTTAAGCGCTCGCCTCCTATTGTCCGGTGAAGCTGTAATGGCCATCTGCGGCCAACAGCGTCTATAATTCCCAAAAAAAAAACGGTAGGTAAAAACACAGTGACAGGACAGATATTATTCTACTGCAATATTAAAGTTGTGTATAATCACTGGTGCGAGAGGCACTGTAGTTTACCAGCTACACAAGCATTTCACCGAATACCGCACTAATATCACAAATGTAACGCTGTCGTTTATAATGACGACCAGTATTTTTGATAGAAAAAAAATCTAAAACCGCGTATATCTGGTAAGATTACCACTGCCTTTTTTTTGTAGGAGTAGTTCTGTTGACCGCAGATCGCCATGACACCTTCACCGGACACGAGGGCGAGCGCTTAAAGTGCTCCAGCCAGAAGGGGGACTTTAACACTGCCATAAAAGCCGCTAGTAAGGCCCCTGATCGATCACGAATTCGCATAAAAACATTAATATGAAACATTTTTTTTTCTTTATTTGCAGAAATGGAACAATCTCATCTCAGCCTTACTGTCGATGACTCATCTACATCACGCCTACAACTTCCTACGGGACGATATTAACATTGACGAGTTTAGTGCACTGCTGGAAAGGTCCGAAATTAAACGGGCTCTACACGTGGGCGATATTAAGTTTAATCTCATCAACACCACAACCAATTTTAAACTGACTCCGGACTTCTTGAGCACTACGAAACCATTGATAGAGACACTTTTAGAGCACTATAAAGTGCTCGCTTATTGGTAAGATACTTTTAAATTCTCAATTTTTCTTCGATCCTATGCAGTGTTGCCAACTCCGGTTAATCCATGATATTTAGTGCAATACATATGCCATTAGCGCACGAAAAGAACACAAAATTCACCAAAATGGGTGAACTAGCAGTAAGTCCCGCGTCAGTAAAATTTTACGAACTTGACGTGTGTCTTTGAAAATCAAGTAAATTTAGAAAATGCACAAAGTATCTACTGCACAAAAGTAAATAGGAAGGGATATCATACCTTAACTACCTACTAATGTGAAAAAATATTTTAATTACATGGGTCACAATTTTTTGGCGTGCATTACTAGGGATATAACATATCTATAGATTATAATATCATTGTATTTAATCCGAGTCGCTAGGGTCAAAGTCCAAAATCGCTAAAATTGATTCTACTCGTAGTGGACTCACGATTTCTCGCTAGGTGGGAAGGTCTGGGTGACTCTAGTGGCTTCGAAGCATTTTACTGTCGCTAAGAAAATACACAAATTTAATAAACTGACAACAGCGATCTGATCCTATGTAATTTATAAATAACAGACGATTTTCTTTCGACATTGCTATTCCACAAGTAATTGGCAACCATAACTTTTTTACTGCAGCTTCGGTATGTCTTGGCAATATGTAATATCATTACCAGTGCTCTTCATAGAATTTGCTGAGCGTGTGACTGATAAACCATCGTTCACGTCTTTTTCTATCGGAACAAAAAGACTCATGATAGAACTAGCTTTTATGGAGTTGTCATGTCAGTAGGTATACATAATAGTTTATCCAACAAAATCTTTCTCACGATCTGAAAATTAATCCACCAAGTTATCTATTCATTTAGTGACGTCAGTTGATACTTATCTAGCTGAGACAAAAAACAAACAGTAAAAATGTTATAAAAGGCTTTTATGAGAAAAGTGTGATTTACATACAATAAAGCCGTTATTTGATTTTGCACTAATTAAATTTATTAATTATAAACGAAAATGCCCGTTATAAGCAGATAAACGTTGCCTTTAAAAACATTAATTATGAAAAGCAAGCCAGAAATAGAATAGGATAGAAGCAAGTGTGGTGATGATAAACCGAAACATTGTCGGATGAAGCAGACCGTCTAAACAGGGCAATTCACTCAGTAGATCCCTTATGGTCAATACACCCCAAGATGGCAGCGTCCGGCAGCGGCGCGGCACGTACTTTCAGTGTGAAAGAATTTTAAACTTTATCTACAAGACGTGAAAGACCAGTATCGCTCGAAAATATTAAAAAGATCTTGCGCGGCGCCGCGAGCAGCCGCGCAGTGACTCGCGTCTAGAGAATCCTTGTAGAATGTACGAACGAACTAAAGGCGCAAGGCGGCTCGCTTCCGGCCGCTGCCATCTTGGTGTGAATTGAGGCTTATGCAAGGGCCATCCAAGTTTGCCCCACTACAGTTAGCTACATTTAGTTAGTTACATTCTACCGTGAAGTAGCAATGTGTAAACATTGCTGTACTCCGATGTGATGAACACAATGGCTAGTGAAATTAGCGGGCTCAAGAGCCTGAATGATTAATGTTTCTTCACCCGTTCCGTAGCGCAATGCAGTTGTCTCTACAAGAAGGCATGCCCCTTATTATCAGGCATCACTAAGTTGAATAAAAACAATTGCCGGCTGTGAGAAGCGATCCCGAGCTGCATACGCTACCTGTATTAGTTGCCCAGGACACCACTGAATGTAGCTGTATTTTCTTTGGTTTCCGAAACCAAAAGCGGTTTTTGTAAAGGCTTATTAAAATTAAATTACATAAATTGCTACTAACAAGTCCCTACAGATTGTAATAATGATGTGCGATATACACTATAACCAGTGTTGTACTACTGTTTTTAAATAACATTATTAAATAATCAAAAATCCTCTTTTGCTAATAAGCGTCTTGCTGTATTTACATTAGTGCAAAATAAGTCGATATTTAGCGTTCGATGTAAGTTACACAAATATCATTGATATAACGTCTAAGTACGCTCGAGCGGAAGGAAATGATATTTTTTGAAATGAAAGTAATAAAATATCTTAGGGCAATACACACAGGGTAATCGTGTTAATTTATATGTATAACTTTTATATTGTATTTAATATGTATGTTAGTTTAAGGTATTTATCTATGGGCCTATGCAGCCTGAAATAAAAAGTTATTATTATTATAATCTGACCCCAAACTAGGCAGAACCAGTATGGTACCTAGACTAGACTATGGTACCCAGACAACTGTTACTACTAACTAATACGTTTTTTGTAAAAACATACTTTTATAAATAATACAAAAACTAGACACACCGTCGAATCCACGACGTATTGGGTAACAGCCAGGGTATCTAACCACTAGACCAGGGATTCCTAAACAATTTTGGGCAAGAGACCCCTTTTCCAAAATGAACTGATACGTCAGACCCCCATCGTGTTAAATTGCGTATATGCGTCAAATACAGTCTAAATCGAAACGTGCCTGAAAAATTTGTACACTTGAACACATACGAGTATATCGAACATGTCCACGCTTATTGACTTGTTGAGTTTTCTTTAAGTACAACAATGATATTTCCTTATAAAATATTAGTCATATAATAAGGCAGTACACGTAAAACAACTTATACAGTATCTTGAAAGTTTCTAATAAGAACTTGTGTTAGTAAATAGGGGTCGATTTTTAGACCTCGTCGACCCCCAAAATCAGTTTTCGTTTATGACCTCTGGGAAATCGAATTCAACCCCAAGGGGTCGATATCGGCCACTTTGGGAATACTAGACCAACAGGCCCGTCAAAGGAGTGGTTTCTGGATCGTACGCTTGGTGTGGTAGGTGGTCCCAAGCAGACCTTTAAATACAACAACAGAGTACAACAACAGTGATGGAGATATTCTTTTGTTGCAGCGGTCAACTGGATCTGATGCTGCCGTGCGTATTCGGCACAGAGCACTATCGCACGTGGCGTTGGAGCGGCTCACAAAAGTTTCTGCAAGCCTTAAGATACCCTTACATGTACAAAGACAGGCTCTATGGGTAAGACCGGAAGCCACGAGGTGTAGGAGGCGTGGGCCAATCGCAGCCTCAAATTAAAATCTCTTATCGAAGCTTGGCAATCATTAGGTACACCTAAATCAGAGAGAGAGAGAGAGAGTGAGAGAAACAGAGAGAGATGGAGAGAGTAGATGTAGAGATAGATTTTTACTTGCGAAACTGTCACTCGATGTGCTAGTTGCGGAATTGTTTTGTCAATCAGGACGCACGCCAACTATGCATCCTTAAGGTAGTAAGTAGCTCACTTACACAATACCCCTCCAACACCGCTCCCGTACAACATCGCCATAAATCGCCATAAACAACTATGAATGATTCCAGTCGAATTATTAGACTTTATAAATCATTCGAATAATTCGAAAATAGTTAAAGTTTTTAACCGACTTCAAAAAAGGAGGAGGTTCTCAATTCGTCTGTATATATATATTTTTTTTTTTTTTTTATGTATGTTCGCGCATAACTCTGTCAATTATAAACCGATTTGAAAAAATCTTTCTTCCATCCATTCTTCAATCCATTGATTGGGTCCCATAAAAAAATTATTGCGTAGTAATAAGTAGTTCCTGAAAAACAAGAATGGTGACTGCGCACTGAGAGCTGCAGGAAAGCCTATATAGATGACGTTTTAGTCGCTCAGACTCGCTCGGTCGGACAAAAATAGTCATAACTCTGGCAAATATTTACCAATTTCAATGATTCTTTTTTTATTCGAAAGAAGAACCACTGTATTGAATCTGTATGAATTTTATTACAACTGGATAAGAACTTCCTGGAGAACCATGAACGATGTGGAGGAATTTATCTGGTAAAAACCATAAAACTGATGTTCTCCATTACATTGCTCTGACAATTATGAACCGATTGCGATGATTCTTTTTTTATTCGAGAGAGTAAACTGCTATGATGATTCCATGCAAATTTCATTACGACCGGATATTTTTTTCTGAAGAAACATGAATTATGTAAAACTATGTAGACCATAATGTGATCATAACCTATCTAGATAATTTTACGGTTATCGATGGTTCAATCTTTATATATGAAAATATCACTAAAAAGTTTAAAATAAAATCTTTTTAAAAAAAAATTGAACCGACTTCAATATCACTGAAAAGTATAAAATAATTTAAATATTATTGAAGTTGGTGCCAAATATACACAGCCGGTAAGCTAACACCAACTTCAATAATATTTAAATTATTTTATACTTTTCAGTGATATTGAAGTCGGTTCAATTTTTTTTTAAAAAGATTTTTTAATGAGTTAGTTTGACGCCTATGTCCGGAAGTCTGTCTGTATGTACTATGTCTGTCAGTGGCATCGTAGCGGTCCAACCAGTGAACGGATTTGAATGCGTTTTTTTTTTTATTTGAAAGCTAGTTTAAGCGAGATGGTTCTTAGCTATGTTTCATGAAAATCTGTCCAGCTGTTTGTAGACCATCAGCTCTTTTCCGAGTCGAGATATTTTGTATACAATAGACATTTTTCATTACTTCTATTAGTCCGAAAGATCTGAAATTTAGAACATATGTTAATTCGATGATACTAAATAAAATGGTAACCTTCACCAGGGTCTGATGATGATCATCAAGAAGGTGGTAACAGGATCTCGGCCCCAATAAACGTAGACCCATCGAGTTTGGGTTCGTTGGATAGGTCTCAATGAGTAGTTACTAGAAAATTGGTGATCAGGGTCTGATGATGGAGCAGGAAGGTGGTCACGGGATCTCTGCACTAGTAAACGTAGACCCACCGAATTTGGAGTCGTTGGATAGGTTGCTGCGAGTAGTAGGTAGAAAAATATTGATCAGAGTCTGGTGATGGGAGCAAGCAGGAAGGTGGCAACAGGAACTCAGCCCCATTAAATGTAGGACCCACCGAATTATAAATCTATGGTTAAATCTTGACAAGTAGTTAAACAGATACTGATCAGGATCTGATAATAGCACAGGAAAGTCATTTTAAGAGTTCGTTTAAGTATGTCGGGGGATTTTTTAATCTTTTAAGTTTATACTTGTTGACAAAATTATTCATATTTATGGTCATCCTCTGCAGATATCATAAGTCCGGTGGTAATTTCACGGAAGTGGTGTTGCGTGGAGCCGGTCACATGGTGCCTTACGACGTGCCGGCGCCCTCGCAGAACATGATCACGCAGTGGACGCACGGGAATCCAATCAGCAAAGTGCGCCGGGCTATGCCATACATACTTGTGGAGGCGCTGATCAGAAATATTACAAGCGTGTAATTTGATTATTAAAATTATTTAAAATTTATATTTCTTTTCTGTGTGTGTGTGAGAAGGTGCAAGTTGAAAAAGTATACCAACTGGAAGAGGGTTGCCAAGCATCGCAGCAACTGGAGGAAGATTGTGGAGGAGGCCAAGACCCACAAAGGGTTGTAGCGCCATAGGAAGAAGAAGAAGTATGAGAAGGTGCATTCTAAATAATAACGTTACCACCACATTACTCATTATGTCATCTATGATCTACCCGTTTCACTTGACACGATTCCCAGGAATATGTCTTTAAATTGGTCTTTAAACACTGTTTTAAACAATGGTGCGAGAAAATCTGCTGTAGCCATCGATATACTATCTTATTATATATCGATGGCTGTAGCTGATACAATTTCACAAGCCACAAGTTTTGTTGTCGGATCGTAATTAAGTATTTACTAAAGAAGCTGCGATTGAAATTACATAACATAAAATCGTTAATCGTGAGGATGGATTTAAATTATCTAGTATGTGGAATCCGGTGTTACGTATAGTTAATAATAGTGCGCGGTCTTTCAAAGTTGACTCAGTAAAACAAAGTAATACTGTCAGTGTGTTTTGTCGTGATTTCCAATCGAGTTTGAGTTCCAGTAGAAGCCGTAGCAAAATACTGAGAAAGGGGGTAGACAGATTTGTCTGTTCCTAATTGGTTCCTAATTTATTCTTCACCAACCCGCATCTTACAGTTATGCTGTGATCATGGCGCTTGCAACAGCACCGAAATACCGGAAGGTGATAATTAATCGTCCCAGCAGTAAACCAAAATATTATATGTCATTAAGATATTAAGTAATATAGGGTAAGTCCGGGGGAGATGGCCGTACGGGAGAGATGGCCAGTCAATTATTTTCGAAACTAATGGCTAGATAGCCCAGGCTCACACTCAGTTTGGTCCTTTCAGTGGAGGTCACCAGCGGCACGCGCAAAGTGATAGTGAAATTAAATCAAAAGGTAAGTAAAAAACAGTTTATTTGTTTTCAAAAGTACAAATTTTTTTCAATGGAATCTTGTGCTTTTTATGTTTTATTATGTTTGAAATGATACTTGTGTTGTATTCTAACCTCAAAATTGCAACCAATTCCTACTCGTTCATATTTTTATTGATATGGCCATCTCTCCCGGTCAATTTAGGAGAGATGGCCACATGCAGTCCGGTGAAGATGGCCATATTATTATTTTTAATTCTAGATGTTTAATTTAACCTTTCAATATTTTGTTGCAGATGCCGAACGTCTACAAGAAAATAACAGTTCGGACAGCAGCGATTTAGACATTGAAAAAGAAAATGAAGAAGACAAGTGTGCTGGATGCTGGGAAAATTATTACACTACCCAAGTCATAGAGGACTGGTTGAAATGTGTGATTTGTTCATTATGGGTTCATGAAAACTGTACTGATTTTGACTATATGTACTCAAAGTATGGGCAGCGGAAGAAAAGAGAAGAAAAGCAGAAATAGGTATAGAAAAAGAGTCAAGTAAAGTATTGGCCATCATCCCCCTACACCTATGGCCATCTCACCCGAATATCTCGGGAGAGATGGCCAAACGAGAGTTTCAGTTATGTTTTTTTTATAAATTATTTAGAAGAGAATTTGTTGATTACTTTGTGTTTTTTTATGTTTCAATGATTAAAGACTGATTTAAAATAAAAAATTGAGAAAAAATACGCCTAGTTTGATTTTTATAGCGCCTCATAAAAACTAGGGCTATCTCCCCCGGACTTACCCTAATAATAGATTACTAGTTTAAAAAACTAAAAGTACACGCTTTTATAAGGACTACTGCACTAAAAAGCAATAAATAAATTATCGAAACCGTTCTTTCTTTCTTTCTACCCCGTGCTTGTAATTTATGGATTATATTTATGTGTAAAGGCGTGGGGTGCCTTTTCTCTGTAAATGATTACAAATGATTGTCATGTGAATACAAATACTTAGCGTTCTTGAAATTTTACAGAAATGTTAAGCTGTTATTCAGAAAAGGCGCCCCACGCTTTTACACATAAATATAATCCATAAATTACAAGCACGGGGTAGAAAGAAAGAAAGAACGGTTTCGATAATTTATTTATTGCTTTTTAGTGCAGTAGTCCTTATAAAAGCGTGTACTTTTAGTTTTTTAAACTAGTAATTTATTTTATACTTTTTAGTCTTAGCAATATTCGCCTAAACTACGGATAAAATTAGTCCAAGTATTGATTTGTTCGTAGCTTGAATCGTAGGCAGGTTGTGGCAAAACATATTTTTACTAAACTAGGTATTACGCGTAGGTATCTGATTGAGTTTAAGAAAGCACTACGTATTTACCCTTTAAACAGTCGAAAGTACGCTAAAAGTCAATAGCTTCACAAGTAGTATTCAAAGGTTCCGTTACCAACCTTCCGAGTCCATCAACAGGTCCACGTTATTAGGCAAAGTGAATATAACTCCTTTATACAAATCAAATGAGTCCAAGCTCGATGGGTTTACTAGTAATCATTCCAGGGATCCGTCAACCACCTTCCTGTTCCATCATCAGGTTCTGATTATTGGGCAAAGTGAAAAGAACTCTTTAAATCAAATCAAATGAGCCCACATTCGATGTGTTTACTAGTAGCCAATCCAGGGTTCCGTCACCCACCTTCCTGTTCCATCATCAGGTCCTGAATAATGATTAATGTGAAAATAACTCTTTGAAACAAATCAAATGAACCCAAACTCGATGTGTTTACTAGTAGCCATTCCAGGGTTCCGTTACCCACCTTTCTGTTCCATCATCAGGTCCTCATTAATGGTGAAAGTGAAAAGAACTCTTTAAAACAAATCAAATGAACACAAACTGGATTAGTTTACTAGTAGCCATCCAAGGGTTCTCTTATCCACCTTCGAGCCCCAGCATCTAATCAGCTCGATGATACCATATTATTGTATTGTCACCGGTCCTTGATACATGTGCAAAATTTCAAATATTTTGGACGTGTAGAAGTGGGTCAAAATGGCATCGCAAGATTCCATTACCATCATACATACATAGTTACATACATACATACATACAGGTCAAGCTAATAAAAGCGTGTTAAAAATAATGTTTTCTGATTGATACGACCACAGCAGCCAATCTTTGACAAATATTGTGCACAAGTGTTTGCGCTATGCTTTAGGTACTCTCACAATCCGATGCGACATAAGTCCGACAGGCCGCGGGGCGCGGGGTTATGTTAGGCATCCTACGTCCCTTCGGAGTCGCTGGAGTCCATTGAGTACGGCGGTGACTCCCAGGAGGACGGCGGCGGGGATGCGACCCCCGTCCCCACGAGTACCGTGCCAAGTTCCCGGGGGGCTACAATGCGCAAGGCACTGAGGGGTGCAGATCCCACCGGAGAGCCCTGGGGTCCCCCCTCTCATATGCCGATGCGACAGCCGCTGGGGTTTTAGTGGGTAAGAATCCCACATACTCCGGTCGAGCCCCACAGCTCCCGGGGATCTTTGGAAGATTTCCCCCGCGAAAAAAAAGGCGCAGGCATCAGCGACTTTTTAGATGCCCATCCTACGTAAAGATCAGTGCCAGTGCGAGTTATAACGGACTGCTACTGACCAAAACCCCACGTGTCCTCGTTTGTCTTTAAGTGGGGGGAAAACGTACCATCACGTACTATCATTATCATACTCTTCCGGGTCAGACTGCATTATCCTAGACAGTATGGAACAACTACGGGTACGAACGGGTAAGAGTTGGGAGTGTAAGAGGCGACTAAGGGAAGACAAGAAGACCTATATTATAGCGCGATCCCCGAGGGCCGGCGCACATATTATAGCGAAGCATAACGCAGCGCATGCCCGCGAAGTTTTCTAAACGCACGACATATTAGGCTAATAGAAATTTGCCTAGTTTCGGGTAGAAACCAGAATCTTAGAAATCAGAATCTGCAAGTTGAAGTGGCAATGGGCAGGCCACATCGCTCGAAGAACCAATAACCGCTGGAGAAGAAAGGTTCTCGAGTGGCGACCACGAACCGGAAGACGCAGCGTTGGCAGGCCTCCCAATAGGTGGACAGACGACATTGTGCGCGTCGCAGGTAACCGATGGATGCAAATAGCCAATTGTCGTTCATTGTGACGTTCTAAAGGGGAGGCCTATGTTCAGCAGTGGACGTCTTCCGGCTGATGATGATGATGATGGGTAGAAACCCGAAATGTGCGAGAACCCGCGAGACTGCGCGCGTATGCGCGAGTCTCACTTGACCAGTTTTTTTACCGTTTATGTATGGAACCCTGAATAAGTACGTCCGTTGAATTAAATTTCTTTCACTTTGCCTTAACTATAAGGTTCTAAGCATAACGATATTTGGATGATTTATTAAAAGCAAACAAACTGGTTTATTCAAGTTTGTAAGTATGACAAGTTTAGGTACACAGACACCGAGCGTCGGTGCGCGGTTGAAGACTTCATCGCTGAGATGAATCTCTCAATACATAATACTCCCGATGCACCACCAACTTTTTGCAGCCCCACGGGCGAATCTTCTATTGACGTCACACTATCAAGTGCCGACGTCCGTTTGGATAGGTGGCGCGTTCTGCCCGACGCGTCATGTAGTGATAACCGCTTGATTGTGTACGAGTTGACCTTGAGGCTGACACAGGGTCCGCCTGTTTGCTCTGAAGTCACCGTCCACCCCCTGCTCGGCCACCCGGGGGTGGCCAGTGGGAACTTTTTTTAAAAGTTGTGGCACTGTCCACCCCGGGTGGCCGAGCAGGGGGTGGACGGTGGGAATAAACCGTTAATACTACTCTAAGCAGAGACCTGCACGAAAAAAAAAAAAAATGTAAATCGAACCGGGCACGACGAGCAGAACCTAGTGTTCTTGTATTTTCTTTTACTTTTTTTATAACTGGGGTCGAAATTGGTCATTAAAATTTCAAAGTGATACTACGACCTATATCTTAGTGGGGTATCATATGAAAGGGCTTCATTTGCACATCTCAAAACAGATTTTTATTTTGGCTTATGTCATGTAGATTTTTGGCTGATAATTGAAAATGTCAAACAATACCGTTCCCCCTTATCTCCGAACTTTGTGGAGGAAAATATCTGAAATAAGTATGGATCTATATTTTACAGGAAAAATAAAATGATTTTTTGTAATCCTAAAAAAACCTCGACAAACTTAGTTTTGCGGTTTGGTTTTTGCTATCTGTGGTGTTAGACGAATATAAAATTAACTTTAATACGTCCAAGGATGATATGGAACCCTCGCGCTCGGTGGGCGAGTCCGACTCGAATTTGCCCGGTAATTTTTTTTTCTTTTAGGTATGGAACCCTCTAAACGTCCATTGAATTAGATGTCTTATTATAAACTTTGAGTTAACTATAAGGTTCTGAGTACAACCATAAATGAATGATTGAGTAACAGCAAATAAACTTGTATGCCTTGTTCGAGTTTTTGTAGTACAGAAGCAGAGGGTTTTACAAGTCAAATCTGCATATAATCTGCATATCTATACTTAATAATAAAACTGTAACAGGTCCAATTCTGTACATTGAAGATATTTTGAAAATTATATTTGGAGGGCATTCTATAACCGATACTGAGGCCGAAAATGATTTTTTTTTAATTTTTGTTCTGTCTGTCTGTCTGTCTGTATCACGGCTGCGCATCACGCCGATACTACTGAATGGAGTCAAATGAAACTTGGCATGATTTGAGATCTTACTACGAGGTAGGACATAGGATACTTTTTATCCCGTAATCTAGCACGGTTCTTTTGAGAGAGGGGATTAAAGTCAAAATGGGTAATTGGTTATACGCTTGGTCCGATTTTATAAATTTTTCTTCATAATTATAATAAATATTAGTAAGGGAACACTCATAGAGAGTTGTTATCAAGGTTTTGTAATCGATCGGGTTAAGCAACGTTTGGTAAGGTCATTAAATAGATGGGTGACCGTTTAACGCCATTTGAACTAAACGGGTCCGTGCTTCGGAGAGCAAGTAAAAAGTGGGTCCCAGTTTTTAACCGACTATAAAAAAGGAGGTTATGTATTCGATGCGAATTTCTGTTATTAAAAGTTTAGTTAACGTAAAAATAGCGCAGGCGGAGCTGCGTGGGTCAGCTAGTAGTCAATATAAGTCCATGATACAAACCATGCAGTAAAGTCAAAACTTCAGGTGATACTGTAATTATTATTTCAATTATTTATGCAACAACATAAAAACTACTTACTATAACATTGACATTTACACAAATACTAAGGTTTAAAAAACTGATTTTGACTGGCCCGTTGGTCTAGTGGTTAGACACCCTGGCTGCTACCCGATGGGTCGTGGGTTCGATTCCCACCAAGTGTCTGGGTGTTTTATCTATATATGTATGTATTTACAAAAAAAAAAGTATATATGTATTAGTATCAGTCATCTGGTTTCCATAGTACAGGCTCTGCCTAGTTTGGGATCAGATGACCGTGTGTGAATTGTCCCAGGATATTATATATTATTATCTATTCTATACATATAATAAAATCGTAGAAAATTAAAAACTGTACATTGAATATTTGTTGAAAATTTTAATTGTTACGTGTTCTAGGAACGATACTGATTCCGAATATTATATGATTTTTAGAATTTTTGTCTGTCTGTGACTTTGTGCCGACTTGGCGTCAAAACCGCTGAACAGATTTAGTTGTTATTTGGCAAAAATATTTATTGATAACCTAGAAAAATTATAGGATATAAGTTATCTCGCTATTTGTTACGGGGAATGAGCAGTGTCGAAATATGTACTTTTTCTACTACAATTTGCCACGAAATTATTCTGTGTTGAAGATTTGTGCCAATACTGTTCAACAGATTTAGTTGATATTTAACGGACATGTTTATTATAGACCTGGTCAGACTTTAATATAAGTAATATCAAGCTATTTGTAACAGGGAATGAGCAATATTGTAATAAGCACTTCTTCTTCTTAATTTTTCCGCGAAATTGTAAAAGAAACTAGAGTAATGTTACAATATAACCGACTAATTGTGGATTTAAACTCCAAAATTAAAATCATTACGCTTTACTAACCTAAGGAGCTAAGCAGTAAGTATCTATAATGCTACATAAGCAAGGGAATTTTGAGATGTAGCCTAACAGCTGATACAGCATAGCGGTTGAACGGTCTTCCGGGATTTTTGTGTTTCAGGGTTCGATCCCGGATGAACTGTTTTTTTTGTCAATTTTTTTTTGCTTTTCGCAGTACTATTACGAGATACCGGTACATTACGAGGTACTTCTACAACTTAAATTGATAGGTATTGCTTTCAATTTTTAATAAAATAAATTAAAATGTTCATTTTTTGAATAGCTCCAGTGTCAATTAGATTATAAAATATGAGTTCCCACTGCTGCATCTCGATTTAAAGAAAGTAAGTAACCAAGTAAGGAAATTGTAAGTTATATGCGATTGGGAACGCTACAGTGAAGCTTGCGCCTGTAACATATCCTCAAAAGGACGAGCACCTTCTGTTTTGCTAAGCGGTACACACTGTGTACCTACCGCTTAGCTACCTACTTATCGGTTTCTTGGAAACAGCGGCGAGTGTGAAGCTTAACTCAGTTATGATCGGTAGCGCCACGGGCAGTTTCATGTCTTAGTGAAAGGAATGGTCAATCACCAAAATATTTAAGACTGTTGGCCAGGCTTTTTCCGCGTACTTCAGTTCATAGTACTCCCTGTCAACGTGAGCACCATCGTGCCACAGCACAGCATTCTTATCGCCATACGCGTGTCAGTCGACGCTACTGGGGTTCTGTCTGTTACAAGAACATGACAATGACGTGTCAAGTACAAATGATCTAAGGCCCTCTGCGTTATACTCAGTCTATACAGAATACGTTGCAGATTATACCTACTGCCTATGTCTATAGTATAGACATAAGCAGTACTATGCGTTTCAAGTAAGATGGTGGCCGCCATCTTGCCATTTCAAATATATAATTACTAAAAATGATGTTTTAACAAAAATAGATAGCAAAATAAGACATTACAATTAATAATCAAAACCGGAGCGAATTTTTCATTTTGTGTTTACTCTGCTGCCGGTACAAAAATCGTAAAAAACTAGTGAAGTTCCGCAGTCGCGATCATCATGGCGGCCACATTCTTAGTTGAAACGCATAGTAGTCATCTGATGTGCACAGTATAGACTCTTTACCGTGGACCTTTAGTGCAAAACCTCATTTAGTCTGCGTACACAACCTTAGATCTTTATTAAGGTTGTTCGCAAGTTAATAATTTGTATCGTTCCGTAACTGTTTTCAATCAAAATAGTTTTGAACGACGTTACGTGCCCGCACGTATTTTGGGTCGGCTTGTGCAAGCGATTGTCACCCTAAGGGTGATACACCGTTTGTGACCGAGCACATAGGTGCTTAGCGATGATAATTTAACATAATTTACCAATTTGCAAACAATTTATGAAACGTGATGGAGTTCAAAAAGTCAAGCCGATAATGAAATGTGACATCGTAACAGACCTCAGTACTTATCTAGCGATGCTCACAATCGCGTAGTCTATACTGTTCTCTAAAGAACACCTACAAGGCTTTTAAAATATAATCAAATTAGATGTAAATATTAAATCTGTGATAATGAATAAACTGTTTATTTGTTTCCTATTTTTGTTGGTGTCGAGGTAAGTTTTTTTTTAAATCTAATAGAATCGAACTAGAACAGCATTCACGGGAGTACTGAGGTAGTAAATGTCCATTTATCGTAGTTATCTCAGGATGTCTTCAGGTCTTCTACAGTACTCACATCGGATCTTTGTGTGTCCGAAGTTGGGTTTGGAGAACCATTGCGTGACTACAGTCGTGAGTGGTCAATACAAAAGTACAAAAATGGCTACTGCGCAGCGTCTATCAGCCAACTTCACACACCCAAAGATCCGTTGTGACTACTGATGACTGTAGGTAATTTTTGTTGGTAGTACGAACAACGCAGAACGATTTAACAGTATTTTGATTCGCAATTAATAAGTAAAATTAGTTTTAATTAAATGTGTAGTATTAACGTAAATATCAGAAATCAAAGGACCAAAATAGCTTTTTGTAAGCGTGTTTTTGATATTCGCGTAAGTAAAAGACAACATTAGCATGTTTGAATTCTTTAATGATGTAATATCTACTGAAAAAAACTGTGATAAGTTATCACAAAACAAGCTTGTACATTGTAATAGACCTCACTGAGTTTTCTATTCCTATACAAATTGATTTCAGTGTATTTGGCAGAGTGGCCGTCGATCAAAAAAGCGATGAGCTAAACAGTGTACTTACAGATTCTACGCCTGTAAAGGTAAAAACTCGTAAGAGTCTTTGTACAAATGTTATTATTGAAAATTCAAACGGTATTGAACTTTGCAAAAATATAAATAAAGTTGATAATGGTACTGCGTTAATAATGACACAGTATATTAAAGAAGGGAGATTGAAAGAAGCCAGAGTCGCCAGCAAAGTCAACTCAGCTCACTTCTTAGGATTCAAGAGTTACTCTGGTTTTTTGACTGTGAATGAAACGTACAACTCGAACCTATTCTTCTGGTACTTCCCTGTGTTGAATAAAACAGTGAACGAGAGTCCTTGGATTATATGGATGCAAGGTGGACCTGGAGTATCAAGCCTTGTTGGCTTGTTTAACGAATTCGGACCTTTCAGTTATATCAGTGGAGAATTGAGAGGTAAGAATTACATTAATTTAATTATAATAAAATCAGACCAAAATTATAAGTCCAGGGTGCCTTGAACTCTTATGACAGGGCAGTTTAACACGAAAAGTGTGCTTTACAACTTCATGATAAGGCCCCTATAGTCTTTTTTCACTAATTGAAACTTTTTTCTGTAGGCAAAGTATTAGATATTGTTCTATTGTCCGGGCTCTGACATACTCATTGAAAGATATTACCAAGTAATATAATCATGAATACCTTGTATTTTTTGGTTCAGTTGATACCTAGAATTCTTCTGATATTATTAATTAATTATTAATTAAATGCACCAAGTTCATTTCAGAAAATAAATATACCTGGCTGCAGAATCACTCGCTACTATTTATCGATAACCCAGTTGGTGCTGGGTACAGTTTTACGGAAAACGCTGACGGATATGCTACTGACATGGCAACAGTAAGAAAATGTTTACCTTCAGATCAAAAGCGCATTTTGTCATTACTTATTACATTAGTTATTCTACGAGTAGTTTTAATTTAAGATATTTGGCAATTTTTGTGTTATATCTATTATAAATTCTCTTTTCATTTCATTTCTTTCAATTCATTTTCATTTTTATTAATTCTGTTTGATAATTTAATGTTTAATGATTGGTAACAACTATTTTATTATCCAGGTTGTTATCGCACTTGTATTTGCGCATGTCGTGGTCACCTATAATTATTACAACATTTAATTAACTCATGTTCTGTGCTCATGTTCTTCATTTTTGATAATGTATGTAATGTTGGCGATCCTTAAAAATTAAATTAAAATTACTTGGTCATAAGTATCACATAGTACCTATAAATTACAAAATCTTCCCAATAATTATTGTCATTTTAGGTTTAGGCACTCTTGATGAAACCAACAAATTTATTGGTCAAGGGGCTTCATTTACCCAATAACATTTACGTTTTCTGATAAAGAATTACAATACTCGACTCAACTCAACTCGTTTAATATATTAAAGACGGATAGATTAGCGATTTAGCGTCTTTATAAAACTCCTCCATTTTGGGGTTTAAAATTTACCAACCAGATGTTTCTGTTTATTAAACAATATCCGTAGGAGCAGGATTGATCTAGGATATTACAACTTTCTTAAATTGATCCCATTAGCACTTATCTTTACTATTAATTTTTCTTGTAGATGGTATGGTATTATACATCCTCCCCGTCCTCTACGTTTTGATACAAAAATTTAGCGAATTAGTGCAGTTCATACAAATTGTAACAAAAAACACTGGTGTTTGCCACACCTTGTTTGTAATGAGTTTTATGGCGTAAATTATATCTTCTTTCAGACAAATCAATTTGGCAAACGATGCACCAAACACCCTATATATTAAAAGTCTATAATTACAGTATTCAAGTCATCTTTATACGGCGTTGAAGCAATTTCTGCAGATCTTCCCTGAGCTAAAAACTGCACCCCTGTACTTAGCAGGGGAGTCGTACGCTGGCAAGTACGTGCCCGCCATGGCTATGGAGATCCACAAGCGAAGAGATAAATCGACATCTGTTGCTAATCTTCAGGTAACCAAGTACTGCGATCAATAATTAAATGATCAAAATTTTGATTTTTTATCTTTCGGATTTGGGCACAAAGCCTATTTTTACTCGAATGTCCCAAAAGGCAGGCTATATTTTTCCAGAGTATATAAGTATGTTTATTTTTTTGGCACGGTCTACAGCTTAAAAGGTTGGATAGATTTTGATTTATGATATATCGTTAGATTCGTCTTGGTTGTGGGAGTGACATAGGCTAAATGAATTTCAGAAAAGTAATGTTCTATTATAAACCTCACACAGGGCATAATTCTGGGCAACGCGTTGATAGATCCTGAGATCGTCTTCCGAATGCCCTGGTCATTCTATTATTTTGGCTTGCTGAGTAAAGAGGATCTTCAGCTACTCAAACCGTTAATCGATGGCTTCCAACAAGATATCACGTCAAATAACAGCCTTGCAGCTAAAAACGTAAGACTTGCCTATTTTACTGTTAAAACCTTTCATGCTCCTCCCAACCAAAGGAGTTGTTGCAAAATGGGCTAGGAATATGTACACCACCTCAAAAAATCGAGAAAAGTCCATAGAATCCGGGAAAAATATAAATATTTCGTTTAAATTACTATTAATGTTGTAATTTTAATTATAATTATCATTTATTTTATATCTATATTCAACATGGCGATGGCGTCTCACTGATGTCGATTTGAACTGTCAGCCAGCCAGCTGTCAATAGCTACTGCTGCTGTCATACTTGTCACAGTTGGTTGTGTGCGTGTATTGTATGTAGTGAATTGATTAGGTATCGTTGATATTTTAATTATTAAAATGATAAAATAAACAGAAACAAAAATACAAAGAGTACTGTAATAAAAATACTTATAACGCCATTGATAATAAAAATGAGACATGACAGTGACACTTTTCCGCCATGCCAGTTTTATGTTATGTGTTGCAATTTAAAGTAAAAAATCTTAAAGTTTTACAAGAAAATAAAGCTAAATTAAAGTAAATGGATAGTTAAAGACTGTTTTATGTGTGTTTCCCTATTTTAGAGTATAGTGTACAAAGTCCTAGCCCAGGCTCCATACATTTTGGAACATCTCTTTTCCTTTAAACATTGCATGTCCATCGAGTCGAGTCGATCAATTCAATCAAACTAATATGCGAGAGGAAAAAATATATGGAAATCTATACGTAATGAGCGGGGAAAAAAATTAAAATTGATTGCATAATTGCAGGCCACTTATAATGACAAAAGAAAGAAAGCTTTTTGTCCTATTTCTGATACTGGACAGTTGTTTTTTTTGGGACACTCTTCGAGTGAAGTCAGCTTCAGAAGCAGAAGCAAAAATGGGTAGTATCTTTCAAATCAAATCAAAATTCTTTATTTTCAAATAATCTTAACGCTAGCACTTTTGAATTGTCAATTTTTTTTAAAGTTTCCACTGGATCACAACGCGGCCTCAACTGAGAAGATCCGGCAAGAAACTCAGCGGGCTTGTAATTTTTTCACTTTTTTTTTAAACATTGTTTTGTTACAATTGAATTGACATTAGCGATAGTGTGTCCTTTACCATATGTCATTGCTTCCCAGAATTTGATCACTGACACTATGGGATGGTGATTACACCATCCCATAGTGTCAGTGATCAAATTCTGCCTGTATTAACAGGCAGTGTTTTTTTCTTTCATAATCATCAGCTTCGATTCCTGGCTAGGAATATTTAATTTTTCAAAAATCCACTTACACAAAAATCATTTTTTACATGCTACCACCGGCCAAATCGTAGCTCGGTTGCTACTGTGAAGATCCGGCAAGAAACTCAGCGGGCTTGTCTTTCTTTGTCATATATTTTTTTACATTGTTCGGATATCCGGTGTCAGTTTGTTATAGAAGCCTATACTTTGGCCCATAAACTATTTGTTTGTACTGTGGAGATCCGTAGAATGTAAAACAATATCGTGTTTGTTCCCGGTATTAACACCATGAATATCACTACAGTTTTTAAAAGACACAGCAAGGAAAGGTAATATTTTTTCATCGGTTCGGTTTCCTGTAATGATTTGCCGTGTCAGCAACAAAGCGTTCGATCGTCACTACCAGACACAACAACTCGATTTCTTGTGATGGTGTGCTGAGTCGGTAGCAAAAAGTGTCTATGTGTGCGCAGCGCCTAAGCCATATGCAAATTCTTTGGTATTACCTGTAATAATCCAGTGATTATTACAGCTAATACCAAAGACTCAGTAGTAATCACTACTTTTAATATCAACTTCAATTTACGTAAGGTTTTTTTTATAGTTTCCTCTCAGCCTCTGTATAAAGCTCTATGTATCACTTCCAACTCGGGTGCATTAAGACCCTCATCAGACCCGCACTCCTCGGGCTTCATACTATACTTTCGTTGGCCGTCGGTCAGTTTCTTCCACAGTGAACAATGTACTATCTTTTTTTGCAGAAATGGAATAATCTCATCCCATTATTACTGTCAATGACTCATCTACATCACGCCTACAACTTTCTACGGGACGATATTACCGTTGACGAGTTTAGCGCACTGCTGGAAAGGTCCGAAATAAAACGGGCTCTACACGTTGGTGATATAAACTTTAACTACATCAACATCACAACCAACTACAAACTGGCTCCGGACTTCTTGAGCACTACGAAACCATTGATAGAGACTCTTTTGGAGCACTATAAAGTGCTCGCTTATTGGTAAGATAATTTTGAATCATCATTCTTTGATCCTATGCAATGTTGCAGACTCTTGTAAACCCGAATCGCTAGGCACAATATAACAAGACGCTAAATCTGATTCTACTAGGAGCAGACTGATTTATTTCTGGGCAGGGGCAGAAGACTTTGATGGTGGTCTGTAAGGGGACTTTGGCAAAAGTCGTAGTTTTTAAAAACAAAGTCACAAAATTAGCAGCACTATCCTATGTACTACAACTTTTTTGCTGCGGCTTCGGTCAGCCTTGGCAGTGAGTATCGTTACCAGTGCTCGTTTAAAAGTCTTACTATCGTGTAACAATAATACTCCTTATACATAGTCGATTTTGGTCGGACCACTATCATCACTTACTATCACTAGCTAATATGGAGCAAAAAATACTAATTGGTGGTGCCAGTTGTGTCCAAATAATAAATAATAATATCCTAAGACAATCCACACATGCCCATCAGATCCTGAAATAGACTGAGCCAATCCTTTTTTTTACTCTCGCAGAGGAAACCTTCCCTTGTAGGATCAACCGGTAAGTGGGATTCTTGCTCACTAAAACCTCGCAGTTCCTTATTTAATAATACCTTTTTTTCGCGGGGGAAGCGGTTGTCGGCACATGACAAGGGACCCCCGGCTCTCCGGTGGAATCTGCACCAGGAGGCCCTAAGTCCCTTGCTTTTGAGCCCGCCGCCGGAGGTCGGTTATAGCCTCCCGGGAACCAGACACAGTGCTTACGGGGGTCACAACCCCGCCGCCTTCCACCTCGGAGTCGCCGCCGTACTCAATGGCTAATAATAAAAATAATATCTATGGCAAGGCTGCATTTGAACCGTTCACAAATTAAAAAGGGTAAACAATTGTATGTTTTTATGTCACTATAACAGGTGGCTGTGAGTTCTTAAATATACAGTAATTCAGCAAAATCTCACTATTTGAAAAATAATCCACATTGTTGTTGATTTATTTAGTAACGTCAGTTGATATTCATCTAGATTGAACTGAAAAAAAAGCAACAATAAAAATGTATTTCACCATTGTGCTATAATGAGACAAGTGTGGTTTAACAGACAACAAAGCCGCTGTACTCTTTTGCACTAATTAAATTTGGTAATAAAAAGTTACTTAAATAAACGCTTGTTATAAGCAGATATTTTTCTAGTGAAAAAGATTATAAAAAGCTAGGCTGGAAATAACTGTGCACGGAGCAAATGTGGCGATGAAAGCGAACTAGAAACATCGTCGGATGCAGCAAACCATCTAGATTGGGCAGTTCACGTAGTAGGTCTCTTGTGCAGGCCCTACGACGTCCATTGAGTATGGCGGTGACTCCGAAGAGGACGGCGACGGGGTTGCGACCCGGTCCCCGTAAACACTGTCCCTAGTTTCAGGGGGGCTATATAATGCGCCCTTCGGCGGCGGACTCAAGGGCAAGGCACTGAGGGACTCGCGGTGCAGATCCCACTGGAGAGCCCGGGTGTCCCCTCTCACATACTCCGTGTTAAGTTATTATCTTTGTAAGGCGTATCTATGATATACTCTATGCCGTGCCGCGTCGTCGCCTGCCTATAAATAGGTAGGAGGAGGCCTTTTCTCGAACGGCTGCGTCCGTGCTCACATCTACCAGACAAATATATTCTTGCTGTTACAGGAACCTTCTTTTACTAAACAACCTGGTTGAGCCCCTGTGGAGCTGTGACTCCCAGGGACCGTTTCCCCCGCGAAAAAAAGTCTGCACTGCAGAGAATCTGCCACCAGGCTTTAAACACTGTAGCTGGTGAAATTAGTGAGCTCAAGATTCTGAATTATTTGCTCCGTCTCCTCTAGCTGTCTTTATAGGCTGGCGTCTCAATTATCATCAGATCTTCCTGTCATGTCACTAAACTGAATATAAAACTTGGGTCCATGAGAGGATTGAGAGGCGAGGCCGAACTGCACATGCCGCCCGTATTAGTATCTCGGGACGCTACTGAACTGTATTTACTTATGGCTAATAGTGATGGTAAGAGTGGTGTCTAGATCGCGCACACGTTATCTGGTAGCCGACCTTTAAAGCAGCGAAATAAAACAACAGACGGATGACAACAGTGATATTCTTTTGTTGCAGCGGTCAATTGGATCTGATGCTGCCATGTGTATTCAGCTCAGAGCACTATCGCACGTGGCGGTGGAGCGGCTCACAAAAGTTTCTGCAAGCTATTAGATACCCTTACATGTACAAACACAGGCTCTATGGGTAAGACTGAAAGCCACGCAAGGTGTAGGAGGCTTGGGCCACTTACAACCTCAAATTAAAGTTTATCTTCATTTAGTGTTATCGGAGGTTGGCAATAATTAGGTAGACTCTTCATCAGGGGCGTAGCTACCGCCGTATCAGCCGTATCAATGATACGGGGCCCCCTGGCTACAAGGGCCCCAAACACGTGTAAGCAACAAATTGTAAAATCCATGTTCTCACATAATAAAGGTACAGCCTAAGAGTAGGCTGTACCATCATTTGGGCCCCCAACAAATTTTGATACGGGGCCCATCTAAGGCAAGCTACGCCACTGCTCTTCATGTAGAAATAGATTACTTGACATAGTTCCGGAATTGTTTTGTCAATCTGGATGCACAAGGAGTACGCGCCTTCGCGTTGTGAATATTTAATCAGCGATTTGCTTCGCGAATCATTTATTAAACGTAGAGCTAAGGACTGGAATACTTTACCTGCGTCAGTTTATCCTTATAATGTAGGTTTTTTCAGGGCTAGATAGAGTAAATAGGCATTTAATAAGCTAGTTTTCAAAAGTAGAGTAAATTGGCATGTAATAAGCTACTAGTGTGTAGAGGATAGTGCTCAAGGGCTTGCGCAGCCACAGGTTTCTCTCCTTTTATTCTGACATTCCTATCGGATGAAAGACCGACACGATCATGGTAGAGGTCAGGCTCAGGAACAACTTTTTACATGCCCATACGACGTATGGATGTATCTTACTTCAAATGATCAGGTGATTAGCCTTATTGTCCTAACACAAAATTGTTGCTTCTCGCAGGATCTGATCCGGCGACCTCTGGTTTACAAAGAAAACAGCTTCTCAATTGCGCTATAGAGGCTACTATTAAGCATGATACTCGTACCTAGGACGAAAATATTCCAACTTTCTTCTCTTATTTACCTCTCCCCTTATTTCTCTCCCTCTCTTTTCTTCTCTTATTTCTTCTATTATTATTATTCACTTTTCTTTTTCTCTTATTTATCAGTGGACTTCCCCAATGTTTTCAATACGATAACGTCTCATAAAAGTTAGTGCACCTATCTTTTTGGCAAAATTATTCATGTTTTATGGTCACCCTCTGCAGATATCATAAGTCCGGTGGTAATTTCACGGAGGTGGTGTTGCGTGGAGCCGGTCACATGGTGCCTTACGACGTGCCGGCGCCCGCGCAGAACATGATCGCGCAGTGGACGCACGGGAATCCAATCAGCAAAGAGCGCGGGGCTATTCGGTACATGTTGGTGAAGGCGCTGGTCAATAAAAATGTTACAATAGTGTAATTTGGTTTAATAAAATCCTTTAAAATTCATATTTTTTTATTGTGTTTAAGTGTGCGTGTGTTTGTGTGCGCGTATGTGTGTGGGTGTGTGTACGGGGTGGATTTTAAACGGGGACAACGTTGCCAAATCGCTCGCAGTGTTATCTATGATCTACCCGTTCCAGTTGACATGGTTGTCGGGAATTGAGATATATAAAAATAACGATACAACCAGAGCGGCGAACCCAACACATGATCAGCCGGATATATTATAGTGCACAAGGTGTTTGCGTAGTCCTTTACTCTCTCAATCCGATGCGACGGTGAAGAGACACTATCTGGGCGAGGTCAGGGGTTAAACCGACTTTTTACATACCGACGCGCAGATCATCTTGTTTTTCAATCAGGCCTGTACAATCACTTCTAATAGCATTACTATTTTCACCTTACTTTCTGAATAGAAAGTGGCAGGGCAATAATAATAATGCCCTCCTGGCCGATACGACCACAGCGGCCAATCTTTCACAAGATCAACCATGTACGCAGGAGATATTTTAGTGCACAAGCGATTGCGTAGACACAAGTGCACACTCTCTTCCTTTATACCTCTCATAATCCGATGAGACGGAAGACCGACACGACCGGGGAGAGATTAGGTGCAGGACCGACTTTTTACATGCCCTTCCGACGCATGGATCATCTTACTTTACAGACAATGAGGTGATCGGCCTGCATTGTCCTGGTCAGTAAGGAACAACTACACAAATTTGTTGCCTCTCACAGGATGCGAACCCGTGACCTCCGGTTTACAAAGCAAGCAGTTTCCCACTGCGCCACGGAGGCTACCAGCTGGCAGGGCTTTACACTAAGTATATTGATGTCTCTACTCTACCTCATGTCAAGTATGATCATAATAATACTGCTAATAGAGGTAGTGGTAGGGCCCCTGGTCAGGTGATCAGCCTGCATTGTCCTAGCCAGTAACAAACGACTACACAAAGCTGTTCCTCTCCGCGGGATTTGAACCTGCGACCTACGATCTACAAAGCATGCCAATTTTTTTCAAAAAAAATTGAAGTACAAGTACGTAGAGAAGTTATTATCATAATATGTATAATAACCTACTAGTAAGCACTAATTATTCGCCTCGACAATTAATCCGTACCTAATATATTTATCCGCGGGTTCATTTCATTTGCGACACACTATAACATAATAATTGTACCACTCTAGTGGTATTTTTAATAATTGATGCAGTGTTCATTACTGTATCCGACGTATAACATTATGATTTGGTTCCTGCAATTTGTGATTATTGGGTAAGTATTTTAATTACTTTTTAAAGTTTTTACTGTAGGTATCTAATATTACGTCCATATTACCCGTGGGCTGTCCAGTTAAGAATAGCACCCTGCCATCTCCTCCCGTTGTATGTCCGAGAGGCGACTAAGGGAATACAAGGAGACGGGCAGGGGCGTCTCTCTTTTAGATTACCTACCAACCTATACTATAAAGGTTGCCTGAAAGAGATCGCTTTTAGCGCTAAGGCCGCCCATTGTTGCATGTCTTATTAATTTGTATCTTATTCTTCTAGCATCTGTTTGTTTCTGCACAATAAAGAATTGTCTATCTATCTATCTATACTGCGATCCCCAAGACCTCTGCCAAGCGTGGTTATTATGGTAACTCCTCCCTTCTAAGGGGCTTCTGATGATTACAGAAGAAATTATTCTGTGATCCATACGATCGTATGTATAGAGCTCAAGGGCTTCCGCTGCAGCGCAATCACCACAAATGCACTCTCTTCGTCTACTTTCACAATACGTTGTGATCGAACACCGCTGACATGAATTACAATCAGGATGAGCCCACAACCGTAGATAATCTCACTTTTTAGACAACCATGTCCTAACCTGGAAGGAACACAAAGTTTTTTCTGCCTTTGGATTCAAACCCGCTACCTCTTTGTTTTTACAAAGAGGTAGCGGGTTTGAATGTTTGTTTGTTTTCAAACGGCTTGTCTCTGCCATGGAAGCTACAACCGTTAGTAGAAAAAAAAACTCAGGTCCTCGACGTCAATATGATTATAATTATCACGAGGCTTTATTACATACAAATAGCTATTGTTCACTTCAAAGTTAGTAGTGTCTTATTTATATTAGATTTTTTTTAAATAATTACTATTACAATTTAAACTCTCTTCTTTCAGAACTTATCTTACGTTTGCATCGAACGTGGCAGACCAAATGGAACACAAGTCTACTAACCCACACGATTACAATATTTTTTCCCGCAAAGAAATGACAATTCCACCGTTTACAATAATAGATATAATTGATAAGGAAAATCCCACGGATGTAGATGACATAAGAATGATGAATGGTCTTAACAAGATCTCAACTGAGCAGAATGTTCTAAGCGACTTGCCGGTTGAAAATAATAATCATAAAATACAAATAGTTCAAAAGAAGAATCTGCTACAGTCTTTCAGGGAACGTTTTCCTGACGATACAGAAATAAATCGAAATTTATTCGGTTTAAGAAAAATTTTGCCCACAGATTTTCTCTGCAATATGATCGGAACAGAATGCTAATTTAAAATTAATATATTATCTACTAGCTGACCCGCGCAGCTCCGCCCGCGCTTTATTACATATTGCTCCCCTTTTCTCCCTCCTCCCTTGATTTTTATTTCTCTCTCCATCTCGCTCTTATAAGAAAAATCGAATTCTATGCTCTCTCTCTCTCTCTTTCCCCCTCCCGCTTCGGTCCCCGTCACGTTCCCCCTTGTCACCTCTCCTAACCCCCTCCCCCTCTCTCTTCTCCCACTTTGCTCCCCCTCACTCCCCCCTTGCTCCATCTTAATCTTCCTATCCCTCACCCCATCACCCCCTCTTCGAATCCCCTCTCCGTCTCTTGCACCCTCCTCTCATTCTATATATCCTCGTCAACTCGTCAATCATGGTATCTGGAATTCTTACCCACTTAAACCCTGTCGTATCGCTACTTAAGAGGGGAGACCTGGGCCCTCCAGTAGGGTCTGCACCAAATACCCCCTCAGTGCGCATTATAGCCTCCTTAACCCTGTCACCATGATCACTGGGACGGGGCTTGCAATCCCGTCACACCGTCCTCCTCGGAGTCGTCGCCGTCACCCATGTATGTAATGACCTTGCCTAACGTTTCTTAACCTAGCGGCATGAAATATACTTTACGACCTATTCTCATGCTTACCTATCGATGTACACAAAATTTATGTAATCACCTTGCCTTATGTTGCTTAACCTTAACCTAGCGGTATGAACAACGTTCACAGCTATTTTTTCATTGGTGTAAATATTATGAAGTTTATGTTATATTGAAGAAGGGACAACTTCATGCTATATAACAACAATTTATTAATAGTTAATAGTTATTCTCATAAAAAGTAAAGGATAAAAAATATTTATTGTGGTTTATCCCCACATCTATTCCGTGGTTATCCCTAAGAGATAAACATATACCATCACAGACTTTTTTGTAGACCTTGTTAAGGTAGACATTATTTTCATCTTTCTCGTAGGGTTCAGCCAGCGTTTCCAATTTAAGCGCAAAATAAATGTGTTTATTTACGACATCACATTAGAAACCTCTAAAATACCAGTGTTCCTCTACTATATTATGTATAAAAACCTTCCTCTTGAATCACTCTATCTATTAAGAGAAACCGCATCAAAATCCGTTGCGTAGTTTTAAAGATCTAAGCATACATAGGGACAGACAGACAGCGGGGGTGACTGTTTTATAATATGTATAGATTTTATTAATACATTTATACAATAAGAAAGAATGTCGCCCTCATTCCTAATGTCCAACAAAACGTAATCTAAATACTTCTCACATACCTAGAATAAGTAATAGGTATTTGATTCCAGCAGGTGGTACTATTATTTATTCTATAGTTATCTGTATGTAATAGTAGATATTAAATACGATTAATTAAAAATTACACCAACAATCAATTGCTAATCTATAAGATTGTTCAGAAATGGGACATTGTGTTTATAAGCATTATAATATCACTACTCGATTAACGATAGGTTTAAAATGTTTTAGGAGCTCTAGAATACTTTGATTCTTAAAGTAGGCAATAGGTAAGATTAATATAAGAGCCTGGGTGCAAATAAGGAAACATAAGTTTTAGTTTTTTATCCTATTATATATTTTTTGTCTAAGCTTAGGCCATTTTTTTTGCGATGTAAAAGTAATAGAAATAAGTTCTTTAATTCAGGCATCTAATGGCCCATACAACAAATACCTTATAGACTAACATACATATTATATTATAAAACTTATAATTAAACACGCAAAACAGTAGACGTGTCGCGCGCGGTGTTCGGTATCCGTCCACGGAATCGACGAAATAAGACACCCCTCGGCCAAAACTCTTCTTTAGCGAAGGTCGACAGTTGTTCGGTCGGCACTTTCACCACAAAGGAATTAAAATCCTCATGGATACCCACCTTACGCGAGTGATGTCGGGCTCTTACCGACTAAAACTCCATTGGGCCTTCCAGTCTTTCCACTATAACGGCGGGACCCAGGAATGGGCCATCGTACTCGTCTGGTTCTCGCCAGCGGCTGTTTGACGTGAACCGAACCCTCCAACGGCTCTACCAAAGTGACCGAGCCTTATCCTCCCTTGCGCCAAGCTGCTGCCTCACACGCCCATACATCGTCGGAGCAGCTATCACAGCGCCCCCGCTCTAAGGCCTTTGAGCCTGACACCCCCTACACCACTGCCGCGCTTAACCGATATCCCGTGATTTCAAGAACTGCGGTAGTTCAAGCTTAGACTTAGGTTAACGACTGCTTTCTAGATGACAATAACCGGACCGAATTTTTACGTACTAACACGGAGACGCCCAGTTCAAATGCCACTAAATGTCACCCATCTAAGGACTGACCTTGCCTGACGTTATTTAACAAACTGATGGTTGATCAAACGGTGATTAAAACATGTCTACCTATGAATTTTTCGACCAAGGTGTGCAAGTACTCTCGCGGTCACAAGCGGTGCACCATTTTTAGGACGATAATCGATAAAAAATACGTGCGGACGGAGTAAGCGCACGTAACTCCGTTCGAACGATTTTGATTGAAAACTGGTACACCGTTCGTGTCCGCATTAGTACTTATCATACAGCTGTACCTAATATAATGGTAATGAATGTAGTTCTTTAGTACCGCATTAAAAGTCACATTGCAAGCTAATGTTGAGGTCAGACTGTATCGGATATCAATGTGTAAATCCCTAATTGAATAAGAATGAAATTGTTTATATGGAATTATGTTTGTCTATCTGGGTCTCTGTGAGCAGAGAGACATCTGAGTCAGCTGTTTGTCAGTCGGCGACCGGCGTGAGTGAGGGAAGGGAACCTATCAGTGTAATCTAAGACGGAGCTTACGATAGACGTGCGCGAATCGCGGTGTTTACCTACTTCAAAAGTAATGAATTAAAAAGTGAACAATGAATTTGTTAAGTGGATTATTTGTCTTGATAAGGTGAGTATACTTCCTCAAAGTTCATTCATACGTGACTACAGTAACCATATGTTCATCTGAAGAAACCCGGACAAAAAGCCCGATTTCTATGATAAATCTGGTTAAATCCAAGACTGGCCGCGAGTGCGCGTGACTTAGTAACACGTTTGTATTTATTACATTTGTAGTTATAAAACCAAGAAGAAAAAAGTCACTTAATCAAAAAATTGTATTAATTTCATTTGTAAAGACCATGCCAGGACAAATAGCTGCTAACAAAACATAGCATATACCTACTCCATCCAGCAAGGGGAAACCTCTGCGTAATTCTGTACATCTCCCTTCCACGTAAAATGCATTAAAGTACGGAGATATTTTACATTATGAACTAAGTATTATATCAAATAGTTCATTGACTCTACCTAACCTTAACTTTTTTTTAAAAGAGTCTACTTGATGCTGATTTATTACGAGATATGAAATATTTTGAAACTTGCTTAAAGTTGGATGAACAACTTCTGGAAAGTAAAGATGTCTTGTAAAAAACATCTTAAAACGACCAGTTGGACTCTCCAGTACCCGGAAATGCAATGTCCTTGTAACAGGAACGACCACAGCGGCCAACTATTGACTAAATCAGCCTCGATACTTCGCAGGAAATTTTATAATGCTAGCGCCAATGCTATTGCTCTTTCTCTTCATATAACTCTCACAAATGGATGAAAGGCTGACACGAGCGAGGAGATATTAGGTGCAGAACTAAACTCATGGATCATCTTATACTTCAGACGATTAGGCGACCTAATCGTCTGAAGTATAAGATGATCCATGAGTTTAGTTCTGATTAGGGCAATACAGTCTGTATTGCCCTAATCAATAAGAACTGCAGTTGTATGTAACTCTCGAGAAGAATCAATTTCGTCACCACGGATGCTGCAATGTAGAACTTACTATTACCCCAATGGACAGGCATGTTAGTGGTTTGACACCCTGGCCGCTAACCAATAAGTCGTGGGTTCGATTCCCACCAAGTGTCTGGGTGTTTTATCTAGTTAAGTAAGTATTAACAAAAAAAAAAGGATATAAGTATCAGCGGTTTAGTGTCCATAGTGCAGGCCCTACTTAGTTTGGGATTGGATCGTGTGGCGGGTGACCCCCTTCCCTCCAGTATGGTTGAGGGGAGTGATGGCTGCTGTTCGAGTCAACTCGGGCGCGGGTGCTGCTTGGGGGGACTGGTCCGACTAATATCCCTTTGGCATTTTAGTTGTTGTATTTTCGTTGTATTTTTATTTTATTTGATATTTTGGACGGCAGGACACACTGTCGCTGGTGCTCTAATTGTAAAAAGACAAACTTTGTTTAAAAAAAAAGTGAAAAATTGACAAGCCCGCTGAGTTTCTTGCCGGATCTTCTCAGTCGAGGCCGCGTTGTGATCCGGTGGTAGCTTTTAAAAAATTGACCGTTCAAAAGTGCTAGCGTTAAGCGTATTTGAAATAAAAAAAATGAATTATGAATTTTGATGACCGTATGCAGATAAAAAAAAAAGAGTATTTTTGTACGTAAAGGGCCATGGTCAATTTGGGCTAATTTCTCAACACTGATGATACCTTTGCCATATGATTGATGTTAGGATATGTTTTATTTAAGACTATAGCAGTTATGTCGAAATCGAGCGCGTATACATTGAGATTTTGACACTAAAAAATTCAAGAATTCATAACTTCATTATATTTTTGAGTGCTCCAAAACACCTTTTTGCACTAGAACGCGAGCTACATCAAAGTATGAATTAAATAAAATGCCAAAAGCTTTCAAATGGCATTGGTTTTAATTACTGTATGAGCCCAGATTCGTTACTAGTTTTCCCATGCTCCTTGGTTTTCCTTTTTACCGGCTCTTACAATACCCATACCGATTGCCTATTTTTAATGTCCATTTTATTAAGGGATAAATTCTTAAAATGAATCATTATTTTATTATCAACGACTACAAACACAATTTATGATGATAATGGAGTCATTTGTACGAGCTACATTCAACGATAGGAAAGCAAGCTGTTGTAAACAAATTCATGTGGCCATGTCACCGTGCCGGTGTGTATAAATCAAATCAATTAATATATATAATAAAAAGATATCAATCAATTAAAAACATTTATATATACACATATTTTAACAAACATTACAAGAGAGTGTTAAGTATGTGATATTAAAACTTATTTAAAACCTCGTTTGTTTTTAATTTATACGTTCCCGATATTTCGAACACTTTCTAATAGAGAAGGATAATATATCACCACCTACTTAGAATCTTGTGATAAAGAAGAACCAAGCGGCCTTGCGGAAGTATTACTACAATATCTCATGTTAGCACATGCTCTTTCTACAAATTACAGGGTACGCATTTCCTCCATGGGACCGGCCACGTCAATGATAGTTTCTATTTTGTTTAAAATATCATTGGGCTACGCAGATACCATTGTGAATTACAGTTGTTAAAGGCTGAACAATTCTGATCAGTTCACCGACCCAGACTCCACCAGACGGGACTATACTTGGCGAGTAACCGTAACCGACTTAATTAAAATTAAAGTAATCAACAAAACCTCGCTAAATTTATACTGCCAGTTATTGTACGTCAATGACAATATCAAAAAAATAAGTAAGTAGGTATGATAAGTATATCAAAAATGCGCTGTAATTAACAGAGGTGACGCAACTATTTTTTTGTCTTTCTACTCTTGTCCCAGAGTCCTTGTCTGTCTTAGAGTAAATGAATCATTATCACGAAAACTAAGTGTATGTACATTTTCATACAAAATACATAAGAACAAGAACAATAATCAACTGAAATGACAACAATTACAAAAGATGTGGTGCTAATAATTTGTATTACTTTTTGCAAAATTTACAGGAATCTAGAAATACTTATTTGAAGTATAAGATTATGGGCTGACTGCTTCAATAACAATAATATCCTGGGACAATCCAACCATGGTCACCTGATCCGAAACTAGACAATGCCTGTACTTTGGTAACCTGACAACTGATACTAATACTTATACCTACATAACAGGGTGAAAACGTTAAGTGTTAACAGACGATATTTTCGTTAATTGAAATTATATTACAATAGAATATAAAAAAAACGACTTCAAATAAAATTATCTAAAAAGCATTAAATAACGAAAATATATTGAAGTCGGTGACAGCTGGTGCTAGTGCTAGTTAACTTGATGTGCTAGCACCGACTTCAATATATTTTTGTTATTTAATGCTTTTTAGATAATTTTATTTGAAGTCGGTTTTTTTTTATATTCTATTGTAATATCATTTCAATTAACGAAAATATCGTCTGTTAACACTTAACGTTTTCACCCTGCTATGTACATAGGTATATAAAAATATTTTATTTAGGTAACACTTTTTAGTGACCTTTATTTTATGAATATAGTTATCAGCCAATGATATTTTATACAATAGATATGACATTAGCGCACGAAAAGTGAATCATTGAAATTCACCCGAATTGGGTGAACTAGCAGTAAGTCACGCGTCGGTAAAATGTTACGAACGTGACGTGTGCCTTTGACAATCAAGTAAAATGCCTACATGCGTATTTAGCAAATGCACTAAGTACTTTAAGTACTAAAGTAAATAATAAGGAAATGATATCATACCATAACTAAGTATATTTGAAAAAGTATTTTAATTACATGAGTCACAATTTTTGGCGCGCATTAGTAGCGATATAACATATTTAGGTTTTAACAATAGAGCGTATTTATTGAAACAAAATATTTACAGTTTATTTACAAATATGTACACTTAAACTAGGTAAAAAACTTCCTCGAAGTTGTCGCCGCACTGGGAGGGAAGGGTACCTGAAAGACTGGCGGCATTACCCCTTTGTATGGCCAAGCTTATACGTTGGCAGAAAAAGCTACCAGCCCGGCGGTCTCCTGAGACTTCGATAAGTTTGGATGAAATTTCTTTTACCAAAGCGTGCGTCTCATGAGACCAAGGCCCCATGGTCTCCACCGCAAAGGGCGCAAATATATAGCTCGAACCTAGAGCTGCATACTTGCGTCGCTTTGCATCACTAGCGGTCGCCGCAGCCCCTACAGCCGCCCTGCAAGTTGCCGGGGTGTGGGACGCAGCAAGTGTGTCGACACATGTCGCATCGCACACCAGCGGCTTACCATGTTGCCATGGTATTAAAGTGACACCATCAGGCCTCTTGCCGTCATCTCGTGTAATGCCGACTGGTTCCAGTACGGCAGGGACACCGGCAGTGACAAGCCCCCTGCGAATAATATCATTAAGGGCGGCATGGCGTGACATACGGCCAGCGCTACGCGAGCAAGACAGCCCGTGGTGACCATATTTATCTACGTACTCCCCACATCTAGGTTTTTATAATATCACTGGTATATCAGAACTATCACGCAACTCGAACGACTACGTTATAGACTTACTGAAAACATCAAAAGTGTATGTATATCTCTTAAACTATTAAATTTCATCAAAATCGGTAAGTATACCGATTTTTATGAAATTTATACTCTTCCCTAAGTTGAAAAATACTCAGACTATTGCAAAAAGTTATCGCAATCCGATTTGTAATTTCTGAGAAATCCGTGGACAAAACTACATACAAACACTCATGAAAGTTGATACATTTGTTTAGAAGCCTACGTAGAGTTACATTGAATATTACACATTTTTATCAATATTAGGTAAGTACATACATACGCCTCAAATACAGAACCTCCTTTTTGTAGCCGGTTAAAAACTGAAACAGATATAGAAACTAGATAGGTAATTACCCTAATAAATAATATGACATAATTATCTTGTTAATCTATCTATCGATATTATAAAGAGGTAGGCCTTTTTTGCATGACTGACTCAACACCGCAGAGCCGAAACTACCAAAGCTAGGATTACGAAATTTGGAGAGAAGGTTCATTTTATGGTTTTGGCAATCAATAAGAAAGGATTTTTGGAAATTCGAACTCTACGGATGTGAAATAGGGGTTGAGAGTTGCTATGGGATGGGTGCAAAAACAATGTCTTTTGACTTGAAATTTTGTATTTAGACTCTTTATCATAATTAATAAGACATGTGTATCAGCGTTTTTCCGAATTCGTCAGTTAAGGTTGTAAAATAGAGGATGAAAGGTTGTATGGGATGGGTGTAAAAACATTGTCTTTTGACGTTAAATTTTGTAATTAGTCTCTATAATAAAAATAATAAGATACGTGTATCAGCGTTTTTCAGAATTCGTCAGTTGAGGGTGTAAAATAGGGAATGAAAGTTTGTGTGTTAAAAACATTTTGTATCTGTCTATTGACCTGCAATTCAGCACGCATTCTATTTAATAAGAATAATAAGACACGTACGTACGTACGTTGTAGCTGTAACAGCTCAGTGGGCGAGCGCTTGCCTTGGAAACAAGGTGCGCAGGTTCGAACCCCGGCTCACACCTCTGATTTAGTTAATTAATCATGTGTAATCATTAATCATCTCTGGGCGATTGTTACTAGCTTTTGGTGAAGGAAAACATCGTGAGGAAACTTGCATGCAGTAATTTTATTTTAGTGATTTTATTCCTTCTTCATGTACAAAAACTAAGTCTAAGTCAACCCCGGATCTACGATTTTTTCGAACCTGGGCAGAAACTTCATAGTGGCGCCACTCTCTAGCGCTTCAGATAAATTACTTAAAAAAGTTCACAAATACTTACTTATAGGTAATATAATGGTTGGGATTTTTCCTGAATGGTACATTAAGAACCCTTGAATGAATTTGTACTCTTTATTAACTATTACGATTCTGGTGCCCCATGAAACTGCCGCCCGGGGCGCCCCCCCCCCCTCCACTTAGATCCGGGCCTGGACTAAGTTACTTTAATTCAAGGTTTGAACTAGGATTACCTATAGGATAACTTTATGACAGTAAGTAATAGGTTTCTGAAACAGCAACAGCTCAGTGGGCGAGCGCTTGCCTTGGAAACAAGGTGTTCAGGTTCAAACCCCGGCTCAAACCTCTGATTTCTTTAATTAATCATTAGCGGATTGTGCGATTGTTACCAGCTTTTGGTGAAGGAATACATCGTGGGGAAACCTGCATGTCTGAAAAGCCTATCTTTCGAATGACGTGTGACGTCATCCAACCCGCACTTGGCCAGAGTGGTGGACTATGGCCTAAGCCTCTACATTTTTAGGGGAGGCCCTGTGCAACAGTGGGACAAAAACAAGGGCAGGTAAAATAAATAGGTTTCTATGAAGTAACCTAAAGTTTCTTGAACGTTCTATAGTTTGTGTATGCCACCCGCCGCCAGGTTGTATATAATTTTTTTGGATTGTTTCTCCTTATGAGGTAAAATAGAGAAGGAACGTTTGCAATTTGTCTAATTTACGTGAAACTAAACTTGGTTAATACTCAACAAATTTTTTACAACGGGTTATTCAAAATTCAATTTTTATGGGTGTTAAAGAATCTAAAAATGTTGTAGTTATGGTAAAATTGTTTGGGGAAATCTGATTCTAAAAAATCTACTGTAGGTATGGTAAGGTATTATTATATTATTCTTTATACATATTATAATTTAAACATAACATTTCGCCAGCCGTGCGAAGCCGGGGCGGGCCGCTAGTATTTTATATAAACATAATACTGTGTAGATCTGTGAAATCTGAGTGAGCATACATTGAAGTCGATTTTTTAAATAGTCTTTTTTGCTTGTAATTACTACTTGTACTTTTAATAACCGAGTACGTTTATTCACGGCTGCATTAGTACCTATCATTACGTCAAGTATCAGCTTATTATGACTGTATAAGTAGGTATATAAGAATAATCGAGATGTATAAGAATTTATAGCAATTTTTAAATATCCCGTTTTGTATGACTAAGTTTTTGTCCTGGAAGTATTTTAATTTTAATACTTAAAGGGTGTAAGGGACCACGTACTGAAATATTTTTTATAAGTTGTGAAATAATGTCAGTTACAACATTACAGAAACCATTTATATGGAAAATGACTAACTTATTAACTATAGAACTTGTAATGAATATATGCGGAATAATTATTTCTCAAATTATAGTGCTTATTTTCTAAAATAATAATAATTAATTGCCTATGTACAGTTTTAGTGCATAAAGAATAAATAATTAAATAAATTTTCCGCAAATACGTAATTTATTGTTTTTAAACTAAAATTATGCTTAATCATGATACCAATAATGATATTATACTAATTTTATTTAAAAATAGTGTTTTTTTTTTTGGAAATTCATGAAAAAGCCGATGAAAATTTTTAACACTAGAGTGTTCAGAATCATGTACTGGATATCCCTGGTATCGGTTTTCGGTACGATGTCCCCCTTACACCCCGTATAATATTGTCTAGATGTGTAATCCCAATCACCGTCTAACTGACTTCATTACATAATACCAGATAGCCACAAGACAAACAAATATGTTCATGCTGACAAATATTTGTCTTGCATATACATATACATAAGGTAAGAAGCAACCTGATCCAACCAGCCCTTAGATAAGAACACCGCATTAAAAGCCATTCGTCCAAGAGCTGCGTTTCCATAGAGAGACAGACATAGGCGCCATACTTATAACTCGCCTGCTTGTGTCGGGATTAAAACATCTTCTACACATTTCATATGTTTATTTGTTTTTTTTCATAATGTTGTCACAAAAAAAAAACTTCAAACTTTTTTTTTTCAGTTTATATACAACAACTTCAACATCACCAGCGTTAATACTGACCGATTATATAAATAACAATCAAATAGATGAAGCGAGAAAATTGTCAGAAGTCGATAAGTCTCGGTTTCTGAACGTGACGAGCCACTCTGGCTTTTTCACGGTGGATGAGAAGTACAACTCCAATATCTTCTTCTGGTATTTTCCTATCACCAATAAACCAGTCAACGAGACCCCATGGATCATCTGGCTGCAAGGAGGACCTGGTGCAAGCAGTATAGCGGGATTATTCGACGAAATTGGACCGTTTGAATATGATTTTGGATTGAAATGTGAGTATGTGAAATAAAATTAGGTAAGATAGATAATTTAAATTATAAAAAATACCGGTCAAGTGCGAGTCGGTCTTGCGCACCGACCAAACCGCTAAACTAAGTTTGTTTGTAGAGGTTTTTTTTAGGATTACTAAATAACTATTTTTCATATAATACCCCACTCTATACAGGGTGTAAGGGACATCGTACCGAAAAAAAATTTATAAGACGTCAAATAATGTCCATTACAATATTACAGTAACCATTTATATGGTAAATGACAAATGACTAACTTATTAATTTTCGAGCATGTAATGAAAATATGCAAAAATAATGTTTATTTTTCAAATTACTTTGCTAATTTTCTAAAATAATAATAGTTCATTGCCTATTAATTAATTGCCTATGCACTGTTTTTGTGAATAAAGAATAAATAAGTAAATAAAAATAAAATGAAAACACAAATAATTATAATTAACTCTTTTTAAATTAAAATTAGGCTTTATTATTATACCAATAATGATGTTATACTCATTTTATTTAAAAAAAGTGTATTTTTTTTTGGAAATTCATGAAAAAGCCGATGAAAAATTTCAACACTAGGATGTTCAGAAAATATCCATTAAGGAATAGTTTTATTTTAAGGAATAGTTTTGGAATAGTTTTAGATCTTACTTAGATCTAAAACTATTCCAAGTTTCAAATCGATAGCGTCAATGGTTTCTGAAATATTTAGTTGTGACAGACAGACATACAGACGAAGTCTCGCCATAAGGTATAAGGGTTCCTTTTTTACCTTTTAGGTATGAAGCCCTAAAAACGTATTACTTTAGTCTTTCTACTTAATTAAGTGATGATAAAATCTAATTAATAAAGTAGGTGTCATTTTATATGGGAGAGATAATGAGATCTTCATCTAATTTAACAAAATTTTGTGACGGCACAAGTAAGTAGCTCAAGGGCCCTACCAAATATCTGTATGTTCTCGTATACTATTATGATTTGATTGAGTTGATGCATAATAATTAGGCATATTCAACGCGTTGGTTTCGGCTTTCACCATCCATTGTAGGATTTCTTCCGTAAGTTTTATATACAGGATGTAAGGGACTACGTACCGAAAACTTTTATATAAGATTTCTCATATTGTCCGTTACAACATTACAGAAACCATTTATATGCAAAATGACAAATTACTAACTTCTTAATTTTTGAGCATGTAATGAATACGTGCGGAATAATATTTATTTTACAAATTACATTGCTAATTTCAATCAAGCCGCCTGCCTTTGTTCAGCAGTGGACTTTTTGGCTGCTGATGATTGCTAATTTTGCACAAATATGTAATTTATTGTTTTTAAATTGAAATTAGGCTTTATTATTATACCAATAATGGTGTTATCCTAGTTTTATTAAAAAAGCGGCATTTTTTTGTTGGAAATTCAAGAATGCGACGAAAATTTCAACACTAGAATCACATCCTATAAACCAATAGTGGTCGACGCCTTTGATGATTGAGTAAAAGCCGACACCGCATGGCGTACTCCGTAGCACGTAGGGTTGTCACAGTTTGTTTTTATAATTTACTTAAAATATTATATTATTACTTATTTGGTCATAGTAAAATACTAAGTAAAGTATATTTCTATTAGCGCACGGGATGGTAATGATTTCTTTGTTTATATTTACTTTATTTATTGAAGTTCTTCATAGTAAGAAATACAAAAAGGAATTTCGTGGAGACAAATTCAAATAGTTTTACAATGTTAAGTAATATATTGTAATTAATTAATAAATTTCCAAATCGGTTATTATAAATGGCCAACTGAAAAATATTTTCGGTTTGTATATTTACTGGATTTGAAATTTCTGTTAATGAAATGTATAAAATATGTCAGTCATTTTCGATTTGAAAATGGATATCATTTTCGTAATTACCACCCCGAGGAAACTCGAAAATGACACCAAAAAACTTTTTTTGAAAAAAAAGATAATATCCGGCATTTTGGATTTGAAAATGGATGCCATTTTCGTAATCAGCACCCCGAGAAACCTCGAAAATTACACCAATAATATTTTTTTTTTAAAGAAAATATTCGCCATTTTGGATTTGAAAATGGATGCCATTTTCGTAATCAGCACCCTGAGAAACCTCGAAAATGACACCACTAACATTTTTTTGAAAAAGGAAAGAATCCGCCATTTTGGATTTGAAAATGGATGCCATTTTCGTAATCAGCACCTCGAGAAACCTCGAAAATGACACCAATAACATTTTTTGAAAAAAGAAAATATCCGGCATTTTGGATTTGAAAATGGATGCCATTTTCGTAATCAGCACCCCGAGAAACCTCGAAAATTACACCAACAATATTTTTTTTTAAAGAAAATATTCGACATTTTGGATTTGAAAATGGATGCCATTTTCGTAATCAGCACCCCGAGAAACCTCGAAAATGACACCAATAACATTTTTTTGAAAAAGGAAAGAATCCGCCATTTTGGATTTGAAAATGGATGCCATTTTCGTAATCAGCACCTCGAGAAACCTCGAAAAAAGACCCCATTATTTAAAAAAAAAAAAGGAATTATCCGCCGATGTGTAAAATAATATATCTCTCACACAGCACAGGTAGTATAAACCATTATAACTACTAACAAAAAAAACGACGTATTGAGAACCTCCTCCTTTTTTGAAGTTGGTCAATGAAAACAAATACGCGTCAGGCCTGAAAGTTATGTCCCGAGCTACTAACTAATCCGGGCGGCAGTACCATACGCAGCTCGGGCGCGCCTACCCGCGTCTCACCTCTCACACCCCGCACGATTGCCCTGTCTAGACGGCTTCGTTGGACGACTGTATTGGTTTAAAGACTGTGGTCATAGCGTACAGTATACATGTGCAGAGTTGCCAACTCTAATAGCTGCTTTACCATCATTACTCTACTCCCGCCTCCCACTCACACTCACGATCGCTAAACGAAGGTTAAATGTATTTTAATGTGAAAATGTATTTTGAAGCCTCAAGTATTTGAAATACTAATTACAAAATACTTCGGCGTCGGGTATTTTAAATACGAATTACAAATTACATTTTAAGGAAGTAATTAAAATACAAATACCAAATACGTATTTGTATTTCAATTACGTATTTTAATTACAAGTAATTCAAATACTGCCCAACCCTGCGTATAAGACATAATAAGTAAATGTCATGTAAAAACTTATGGTATCCTATGTGGATGTGGAGTCGCGCTGACTAGCTAGTGAATAATTAAACTATTAATTTTATCTGTTTTTATGTCGTAATAATATACTAATGAATTGCATAAGGGAAAAAATCTTATTTCAGTTCTAAGAATGAAGCTAACTGTGTAAATTATATATAATTTGCATAAATTATAACGCAAGTTTACGTAAAATCTTATCTTGAATTAATTGTATGTAAACTAATAATATTTTATGTTGTATACATACAACAATTATTTTGTGTGAATCAAAGACATGTAACTACTTAGGACTAGACCTGCCATAACGAGCAAAAATCATCTAAAACTTGTTACACGTGTAATAAGTGAGTAGAAACGTATCATAGCGGTACGACAAATAATATTATTGACGAAAGTATGCCTAATTTCTATGACATAATCACTGATACAGTTTATTTTCATAATAATATGTATTTTGTGTATTTACTGAAGAAGCTAATATAATAAAAATCTTGTGTCACGGTGTCCGAAACGGATTGACCGATTTATATGATTTTTTTATGTATATTTGGTGGATTTGAGAATAGATCGTAAAATATACCTATTTCATACCGATAGGTGACATAAAAAAGCGCGGGACAAAAAAAGTTTAATCGGTTGCGTGGTTTAGGATAAGTTATCGGATATCTTCGGAGTCGCTGGACGTTCGGGGTGTGGGCCCTTAAAACGTCCATTGAGTACGGCGCCGGCGACTCCGAGGAGGACGGCGGCGGGGTTGCGACCCCCGTCCCCATGAGCACCGGGCCAGGTTCCCAGGGACGCCGGGGGCTACAATGCACCCCCCGGCGGCGGGCTCAAAGGGGCCCCTGGTGCAGATCCCACCGGAGAGAACTGGGTCGTCTCATGTACCGATGCCACAGCCGCGGGGGGTGTGGTGGGTAAGAATCCCACATACCCCGGTCGAGCTCCACAGCACCCGGGGATCTTTTGAAGATTTCCCACGCGTGAAAAAAAAGTAATCGGATAAACAGACAAACGCGGAAAGCGACTTCATTTTATACAGTGTATACGTATAATTTATTATCTATCGGTAAATCTACATTTTCCACAGACATGTTCAAGCAAACATTTAAATTTTGTGCATGAACATGGGACAAGATAAGTGGGTAATTCCCCAGCTAGGCTACTTCAATTTTAAGTACGCTATCATAAATTCCAATTAAATATAGCGTTTCATTTATGAAGACACGCCCGCTGTTCTTCTGAATCTTATGTGTGCTAGTCATTCACATTTGGTAATTCAATTGCAAACCAGTTTTATGAAACCAGTAAACCACAAAACACGTTTTGTAAGAATCATAAAATAGTAATACATAATATTGACCTCTAAGACTCGTTCATATAGGTAGGGAAAATGTAGAAATACAATTATCTTGCGTACTTTTAATTAAATCATTTAACTAATTTATTTACCAGGGGTAGGTACTTACATTAAAAAATTAAAATCACAGATATTAAAATCCCAATCCCCTCGGAGTAACTAGAACTTCTAATTACTCTGAGCCAAGGAGGTTAGGATTCTTGCTCTGGGGGGCGATTCTCGCTTGCTTCGAATCGACTTCGATTTCGAATCTGCAATTCGAAGCCTATCTCTACTAAGAAATCTCGAAACTCGAAGTGATTTTCTCGAATCTTGTATTCTGGGCAACAATCGAAGTAAACTTCGAAATAATCTCTATTCGAATGAGGAAAATGTTGCCATTATGAACGATAAATGTCCCGCGAGTCATTCTGTTCAAGTAGTTGATACGGTTTTTTTACCGGATGGGATGTTTTTAGTAGAAAAGCATATCTTTAAAGTGGTTCACGTCTATAAAATGGTAGAACGACATTTTGTACCATTTTTCACATAATTTATCACAACTGAATGAGTAATAAATACACAAAGCTGAGTGTTCTTACCATAGATTTTTATAAATCTATGGTTCTTACTTAGTAGTCTGTGGCTGTATGATCCTAGTACCTTTGCCTGTCTTTCGGCGAAGTAAAATTAAAACAAAAATACCATATGTTTATGTATTTATGTTTACGATTTTGTTTTAGTATGCCCGAAAGGTTATTTATAAAAAGATAAGTTTTATTATTGTTGTCCGTATTCTTAAAGGCGTTTATGTGATGTTTAGGTGTATATACCTATATAATTGGCTGTCGATCGCAGTATCTCTTAATTAATAGTCTGTGTTGTTGATTGTTTGTTTGGTAATGAATTAAGTTTTAATCAAGTGCGAGGACTTCGTAAAGTGTAGTTATACTTTAATAAACTATCCAATAATGTTATTTTGAATAAAATAATCTAGGAATACGGTACTCATCTTAAAATTATAATCATATTATACGGTAAGGTTTGACATTTGTTGTGATTCGAACTCGAGATGACGATTCGAATGGTCTTGATCAGTCGAAGCAGTTCGAGCGGCTAGCGTTCGAAATAGGTTGGGGTCGACATGTCGAGAATACAATTACGTGATTTTTAGTCGCCAATAGTTCGAATTCGAATATTTTTTCGAATTCGCGATTGATTCGAAGGTGCGAGAATCGCCTCCCTGAGCCTAATCCCGGTTCGAGTGAAGAGGTTTTTTAGAATACTTTTTTTTTGTAATAGGATGATTTGCTTTAGTGGGATATCTCAGTAGAAAGTAACTAGTAAAAGAAATTTATAACAAATAGTTTTCCTATTTGAAATGCATATTAAGTAACGAAAAGGACTCTGGTAGCTAAAAAAAAGAACTTAAATCAAAGGTAAGTACAGAAAAATAAAATAGACATTATGCAATAATTAAAAAACTGTTTCGCGGTGCCAGCACCACCCAAAAACAGTAATATAAGTTACAATATAACAACAACTTATAATATAAACATTTGGTTTTATCTTTGTGGATAAAGGTCATGTATTTAAAAATAAAAGTTTAATTGTCACCTTCAGTCTATTCCTAATAATCTTATATAAGAATATGCTTTTCCTGCTTATCAGAATGCAACTACTTAAATCAGTTGTGCTTTCAAGGTCGACCGCTCAAAAGGCTATTTATACGCGACAGTTATAAAAAGTTAACACAATGCAAAGATCTAGCCTTACACTAAAAGCTAGATAGGTTTCTCGAAATGGGTTATAGAGGTACGCGTCCATTGGCACGCGCCGGACGCACCGCACGCACGGCACGCAACGGATTTTAGTTTGCTTTCTATGATTTTACATAGCGCTGCAGCGCTGCGTCCATTAGCCGCGCCGTCATTTTCCGATGCGGGCCGTCAAAATCATAGAAAGCAAACTAAAATCCGTTGCGTGCTGTGCGTGCGGTGCGTCCGGCGCGGGCCAATGGACGCGTACCTTTAAAATACATAATGCATAACGTAGGTATATAATCATCATTATAAGTTTATACTTAGTTGCTCTGCTGTGCATATATAATAATGTTGTAAAAAGTTTTTTATGAAAATAATTCCAAAAGCCGTTATCATCATCAGCCGGAAGACTGCTGAAAATAGGCCTCCCCCTTAAGTAGGAGGGGGGTTGTCATGAGCCCCACCCTTAGCAGGCGTCTCGGAGATCGCAGTGTATGCAGAGCTTGATATTATATAGAAGCCCGTCTTCTGGTTTTTCCTTAGTCGCCTCCTACGACACGCAAAAGGATGGGATGGGAGGGAGGATTCTTGCCCGGACACCCCACGGATCACCGGGTAGCGGGGAGGCCTCAATTATCATCATCATCAGCCGAAATACGTCTGCTGCTGAAAAAGGCCTCCCCTTAGAAGGGAGGGGTACCCATAATCCCCACGTTTGGCAGGCGTCTTGGGGATCGGAGTATAGGTGGTGGTAGGTAATCCAATAGAGACACTGCTGCCCGTCTCCTGTGGCCGCTCTATGTACTATTGGGAATAACCCGTCTATGGTCTATACAGAATGTTACATAACCCCTGTACGATTTATATGGGATATATTCGCACTGGTAATACAAATTAGAACAAAATATTTATGAGATATTCAACAAACACATTTTTGGAGGTAAAAAAAATACAAAATGGTGACTAAAGGCCACCATATCTTTTTTTAGATAAATATATAGCCTATGTCACTACCACAACTAAGACGAATCCAACGACATATCACAACTCGCAGTCCATCAAGTACATACATACGTGCCAAATTGACATACATACATACTTACATACTCTTGAAAACCATAAACCTCTTCCTGGGGCATTCGGGCAAAAATAGTTATATACATAGTATGGTTGTATTGCAACACCGAATAATACCCTTAGCCATCGGACAGGGTTATAATAACACTCTGTAATGTAATCTAGGTTATGACTAGACTAATATTATGTTCCCAGTGCGCCGTTGGTCTTGGACTAGACACTATTCCATGCTGTTCATCGACAACCCAGTGGGAGCCGGGTTCAGTTACACAGAATCCGATGATGGCTTCGTGAAGGATATGGAGACGGTACGACAAATTTACCATGTATAATAATAATAATATCTTGGGACAATTCCACACACGGTCAACCGATCCCAAACTAGGCAAAGCCTGTACTATGGAAACCAGACAACTGATACTAATACTTTTATACTTTTTTTTGTAAATACATACTTACATAGATAAATAACACCCAGACACTTGGTGGGAATCGAATCCACACTAAAGCTAATCAACTTAGATGACGGGTCCGTTGGTCTAGTGGACGGGCACTGGCCGCTACCGAATTGCTCTTGGGTTCGATTTCTACCCAGGACAAACATTTGTGTACATGAACTGCTCAACGGTGATGATAGACTTGAGCATTCGCTTGTAACCATAGAGTTTATATATTAAGAATAGAGTACGCGTTTGTTTATGGTCCCCTTAAACAAAGCGTAGGCAGATTTTCCTTGAGGCAGGTGAATTGAACTATTTAAAGTTTTAATATAGGAGTTATATTGATTATGTAAGTGATAAGTCGTGATTGGTTAAATCTGTCACAAGCGCAAATGTAGATAAATACAGCTGACGGTATAGTAAATATCGTCGTGAACCTGATATTTATGTATTTTGATGTTCTTACTCATGGCTACATGTTCTACATTCTAGCGAATGCTCTAGTTAAAGCTCGTCAAAAAATATTGTCCACGAAGATGTCAGACTTGACGGCGGAACAATGATATGATGGCTCAATTCGGCAAAAAGCTCAAAGTAAATTTACCGTACTTTTACTAGAATGCTATGTATAAAGCTCGCTAGAATGCTTGCTGGAACTCTCTATAAAACGCTCTCGATTATTTTTCTATAGCATTCGCTAGTATGCTCATTACGTGTGAATACTCAAGTCTATCAGTACCTCAATAGAGAATATTAAATTTCTCGGGTGACAAGCTGCAGTGAAGTACATACTTCTGTCTGTGAGCAGGCGTATAGCTTACCACCAGGTGAACTTTATCGCTGTAATCGTTCCAACAGTCAAAGCTTGGTTCATTGTCATATTTGTTTCTTTCCGATCCAGTGCGCCACCCATCTCTACAAAACTGTCAAGCAATTCCTGGTACTCTTCCCGGAGCTCCGCAAGGCTCCTCTGTACCTAGCTGGAGAATCATACGCTGGCCGGTACCTACCCGCCCTCGGCATGAAGATACTGGAACAGGACTCAAACATAGGACCACTGGATGTTAACTTACAGGTATGAGCGTTTCACTGCGTAAGTAATGCCATATCACCCATCTTTATGCTTCCACTATGTCTCTTCTAAAAGTCAGTCCCGGATAGTCCCGATTGTTCCCATCTAGACAGCAGTCGTTAAGGTAAGACAGGGATCTAATGACAACTAAAACCAAGTTAGTCACTATAACCATAATGACAATAAAATATATCATTTCGGATACGTATGATAGAAACCACTTTTTTGGTACCCCAAGGTCCCTTCACTTGCGTAAATGGCGCATGAAGCAATAAAAAAAGAAATTTCGTGACCGTAACTAATGTACGCGTTATGTTTCAAAGAGTTAGTCACCTAAATCGGTTTATCATACATGTTATATTCATAAGTTAATTTTTTTGAGATTGTGTATTCTCTCTAGCCGATTTACTATAATTATAGGTAGGTATAGTCAAACGTAAGGAATAATTAATCGCTATGAGTACACACAGGTGGTAGAACCCTTGAGAAAGTAACTATCCGGGTACCTACCCGGATAGTAGATATACGTATCATCATCAGCTAGAATTTGACCACTATTGAGCAAAGGCCCTTCCCCTTAGAAGGTCACAATGCAGGACAATTAGACAATCGGATTCATCGGTTGCTCGCAACTTTTACAATGTTTTGGGCCCACCTAGTGGGAGGCTTGCATACGCTCCATCTTCCGATTGGTGGTCGCCACTCGAGAACCATTCTTCCTGTGTTCTTCCTATACAATGAAGGTACAGAACTCTGGAAAATCTCGATATCTACGCATCTGCTTACTGCTCGTATATAAAGGGACCGAGAAATGATAAATCATTATCATTAATACATATTTCTAACAAGTATTAATTAAACATTTCTAAAACCTCTGACACCGAAAGGTGAAGATTTTTATCAACTTAGGATCATCCCAAATTAACCACCTTTCAAAGGAATAAAAACCTACAGCTCGTAAAAAAAGGGATCGGGAAATGATTAATCATTATCATTAATACATATTTCTAACAAGTACTAATTGAACATATCTAAAACCTCTGACACAAAAGGGTGAAGATTTTTATCTAATATTAGTTATATTAAAATAAGCTTAGGATCATCCCAAATACCACCAAATACACCACACCCACTTTTCAAACGAATAAAAATCACATTCAAACCTAGACAAACTAGAGGCACAAACTTATATCTCCCTCCACTCCTTTCAACGTCATGTATTAGAAGTACCTACATGTCGGCATCTAATTAAGAAAGAATAGAACATTATATTGATCACAGAGTACATTATTATATACATATTGATGGACGCGGATGTAGCAGCATCCGTGTAATTATCATCAACACAGTTAGGTATTAAAACAAAAAATACCAGACAAGGAGACAAGGTCGCGCGTTATTACAATCATCGATTTTGTTTTACATACCGTGAAATCGCTCTTGATCATAGTGACCCCGATGCACGTGAGAAGGAAAAAAGGCACTTGATAGCTAAAGGATATCACAAGAATCGTTAAAATAAGCGACGTCCTACGCATAAGACACGTTAAAAAGGGGGGTACGCTATTTTTTTTTTACATTTTTTATCATAAGCCAAAATCTACGTGAAACTTTAAAACCATATTTTGGCACCCAATTAAAGAGAAAATATTTATTTTCAATTTACATGACATAAACTTTAACACCCGATTTCGGCAAACCATTAAAAAGAAAATAAATATATTTTTCACTTGCTATGAGGTTTGGTAAGTCAAGAGAACTTATCCAAGTTTCAAATCGATAGCATCAGTGGTCCCTAAAATATATATATAGGTGTGACAGACAGACGAAGTCACACCATAAGGGTACCTTTTTGACCTTTTAGGTATGAAACCCTAATTATCAGGCAAAATTTGGTACAATAGTCACAACGGATCTTTGTGTGTCTGAAGTTGGCTGCAAGACGCTGCGCAGTAGCTATTTTTGTGTTTTTGTATTGAAAACTCACGACTATAGTTGCGCAATGGTTCGCCAGACCCAACTTCAGACACACAAAGATCCGATGTGAGTACTGTTCCAATGTTGTTGAAATAACATTTCAATGTAATCCAATCATCAACAGAAATGTCAATTTGGATTCAATCACGATTTTTTATTATAATTCCGGAACACAATCGTGACACGATTTGTTTAGGAGAATAGGTTCCGGACTTGAAAAAATTTATTAATTACTAAAATTTTAATTATCAAATACCTTGATCTATAGTCAGATCATTAGATCTATCACGAGGGAAAAGAATTATAAGAACTCCTAAATGTTATTTCGATCAACATAAATATTCGTATCTGAATCGGAAAATCAACGTAGCTTGTTTGTGAAATTATGGTGGATATTTTCGTATACTCACCAATTTTACACCTATAAGGCTCCATTAGTACTTTTTATTAATAAACAACAATTTCTCCAGGAATGCGGCTGCAATATTAAATTGCAGAAGTATAATTATTTAGCCTTTATTATTTCCTTTATTGCACAGCAATTTCTTAATTTCACTTTCGCGATCATATTAGACTGATAGTTTGAGAATCAATTAGAAATCGTTCAGATATGTAGTTTTGATGACGATGTCTTCATTTGCCGTTAGCAAAGTAAAATTAACTTTTGTGTGCAAGCCATTCCCATTCCTCCCATTGGGTGTTGGGTAAGAGGCGACTAAGGGAAATAAGAAGATGGAAAGCAGTATCTTTCTATTGAATTACGTACCACCTATACTGAGGTTCCCAAAACCCCTGCCAAGCGTGGGGATTATGGCAATCCCTCCCTTCTAACTTTGAAAACCTTTGTCCAGCAGTGGACGTCTTTAGACTATTGCTGCTGTGCTGGCCAGCCAAGCATTCATTACGAATTAAGTACATTCATTTACATTTACATTGTGCTGTAACAGCTCAGTGGGCGAGCGCATGCCTTGGAAACAAGGTGCGCAGGTTCGAACCCCGGCTCGCACCTCTGATTTCTTTAATTAATCATGTGCGAATCGTCTTTGCGCGATTGTTACTAGCTTTCGGTGAAGGAAAACATCGTGAGGAAACCTGCATGTCTGAGAAAACCTTACTAGCTTTCGAATGACGTGTGAAGTCCGCCAACCCGCACTTGGCCAGCGTGGTGGACTATGGCCTAAGCCCAATCTTGAAGGGAGGCCCGTGCCCAGCAGTGGGATATAAACAAGGGCTGGTATTATTATTATTATTTACATTAGGAAGTGACCACAAACAAGCTTCAAATAGGTTTTCTCACTATCAAGGTTGTCTCCATATCAATATTGACAACAGCAGCCCGAGGCGATATGTCCAATAAATCATATTGAACTATTGTGACATAATAACAAGATGACCTCTTCAATCATTTTTATCACGGCTTTCGTAGACTTGCGCTGGTTTACCTTCATTCTATTCTGATTAATTAAAAAAATGTCTGCAATTTTTAAATTTGTATTGTATTTAATTTGCATATACTCACGTATTATACAGCAAGAGTAATTTTTATGCTTATTGGATATATATAACGGGCCCGTTTGAAATTCATCATCATTAATTGAGAATTACGTACGTATTTTGTTATGATAGAAGCGTTCAAAAAGTGGGAGGAATGTCTCTAATCAAAATTTCATTGTGCATTCTGCATAAAAAATCAAAACTGATTAATTATAATTCGTGGTTCACAGTGGGTAAGTGTTTACTGTTTAGGTATTTTATACCACTATTTTATATACCTACTTTTACAAACATTTGACTATTTTAAGCGTACCTACTTATTTTTAGGGTTCCATACCTAAAAGGTAAAAAAGGAACCCTCATGGTCTGACTTCGTCTGTCTGTCTGTCACACACCTATATATTTCAGGAACTACTGATGCTATCGATTTAAAACTAGGAATAGTTTTAGATCTTACTTACCCAACCTCATCGCAAATGAAAAAAATAAAATTTTTATAATGATGATAATTAAAAATATCGTTCCCCCCTTATCTCCGAAGTTGGTGAATGGTGGAACTTATTCAATAAATAAATAAAGTTTGTGGAGGGAAAAATCTGAAATAATTATGGGTAATACATGTCTGTCTATATTTTACAGGAAAAATGTCAATCACACAGGAAAAAGGACAATATTATTGTCACGCAAATTAGTTCGCTCATGGTACAAATTATTATTTGAAAGACAGGTCACTTTTCGTTTTAAACTGTCCTGCTATAAGAGTACATGGTAAGGCCCCAGTTCAACAACGAAAATCGATATTTAAGTAGTTTGTTTGTACAATAAGTCTGCACAGTACTTATTTTCTTCTTGTCTCAGAATCAAAATAAAATACTGTCAAAAGGAGGAGGAAGGCTGATCAATAGGCAATATAATGACGTGTCCCAATGTTTTAATTCCAGGGTATAATGATGGGCAATCCGGTACTGAACCGGGATACAATAGCGGACTACAGCACCATTTACTACCAATGGGGACTGATCGACAGCCAAGGAAAACTCGCCGTCAAAAATATACAAGATGCTTACACTAAAGCGATTAAAGATAGAGACGCCGAGCAAGCGGTGCGAGTGAGTATTTTTATTAAATAAATATAATCTGAAATGTTACTCTGGATACCATTGTAAATTTAAATCCAATCCAATTTAAATTTCATAAGTCGAGTTGCACTGCCGTATATGCTGACAGTAATAACGCTCTATTTTCTCGTGTAGCTCTACCAAGGTGTCAGCAATACGTAGGTTGTATTAAATCAACTGTGATGTGGACTGATGTGAAATCAACAAATGACAAATAAAAATGCGAATCACTAATATTTATCATCAAAAATTTCTAATATGCTCGCGAAATTAATATCACGCGACTCAAACGGCTAGCTAGGGTATCTATAAAACATTTAATAAACAGTCCATATATTATTTATATGATGATGATGACTTGAGAACCTCCTTTTTTGTAGAATGTCTCATCATCATTACCATCATCGGCCGAAAAACGTCCACTACTAAACAAAGAATCCTTGAGGGATGGTGGTTGCCATAACGTCTAATAATCTTTAATTATTCCTCTCTCTTCAGCTTCGCGAAGAGCTTCTTGACAAGTTAGATGACATGTCGATGCAACAGCAAACCTTCAACATCCTCGTCGATGACATCTCCCAGAAGCTTCGCTCGTTCACTTCATTCATCGAGACGCCAGAAACAAGAGAAGCGCTCCACGTGGGAGCAATAGAATTCACGTTTTCCAACGGTACAGTGCATAAGAAACTGGTTGGGGACTTTATGAGCGAAGTCAGAGGAAAAGTGGAGACACTGCTGGATCATTACAAGATACTTATTTATTGGTGAGTATTTTGTCGAGAAAGTAGTAGTTCGTGAGTGTTTAGTTTGCCACATCTCTTGAAGAATCGATAATCGATGGGGAAGAAAGGTTCTCGAGTGGTGACCACGAACCGGAAGACGCAGCGTAGGCAGGCCTTCCACTAGGTGGACTGACGACATTGTGCACGACGCAGGCAACTGGTGGATGCAAATGGCTAGCTGTCGTTCATTGTGGCAGTCTAAGGCCTTTGTTTAGCAGTGTACGTCTTCCGGCTGATGATGATGATTTTGTCCAGACGCCAGCCAAGCGTGAGGATTATGGCAGCCCTAAGGCAGAGGCCTTTGTTCAGCAGTGGAAATTTTTTTGCTGATGTTGATGAGGAGTTTTGTCGAGATTTTATTCTATAGCTAGTTGCAAATATTGTGCAGTAAACTATCAATTGGTTAAGCAACGTTAGACAAGGTCACTCCAGAGTTGGGTGACCGTTTAATGGCATTAGAACTGAACGTTTTCATACATCAAAGGGTGCCTACAAAATTGGTCCAGTTGGTTGTCACCACTGTTGTCTAGGCAGTGGTAAGCCAAGGCCTAAGGTCAGCTTGAACAACTCTGACCAGTTTGACCACCTATAATACTGTAGTGAGAAAAATTATCCAGAGGAAGTAAAGCTATATATCATGTTCCTCATTGACTGATAAACAGCTGAGCTTCCTGACCAGATATGATGTTGGAATAAACTGATCACGTAGCATCACAGTAAGTCTGTGGGCGCCCTCACTAAATGCGATCCAGAGGCGGGTGACTACGCGGTGTAGTCTCTGCGTTTTTTTTAAGATTGTGTATCTAAATTTTTTATCTGTTGCTCGTAGTGGTCAGTTGGATCTGACCGCACCGTGCGTGCCCAGCGCCCAGGCTCGGCGGAAGTACTGGCAGTGGAGCTATCGAGACGACTTCCTTAAGGCCTCGAGAACTCCCTGGTGGTATAACAACAGTGTTGCCGGGTAAGTACTTTGACCAATAGTATGGTAGTTGCCTACTGAAGTATTATTACGTTATAATTACACTGTAGTACTTTAACCAGCGAATTTGTTTAAAATAATGTACGGACAGAACAAGCAAGTGGTCAGCAGCACCTTCGGAGTCGCTGGACGCTCGGGGTGTGGGCCCCTTGAGCGTCCATTGAGTACGGCGGCGACTCCGAGGAGGACGGCGGCGGGGTTGCGACCCCCGTCCCCGTGAGCACCGTGACAGGTTCCCGGGGGGCTACAATGCGCCCCCCGGCGGCGGGCTCAAAGGCAAGGCACTGAGGGGCCCCTGGTGCAGATCCCACCGGAGAGCCCTGGGGTCTCCCCTCTCATGTGCCGATGCGACAGCCGCGGGGGTTTTAGTGGGTAAAAATCCCACATACCCCGGTCGAGCCCCACAGCTCCCGGGGATCTTTCGAAGATTTCCCCCGCGTCAAAAAAAAAAAAAAAAAAAGTGGTCAGCAGCATAAAGTTTGCAATCGGACATAAAAATCTGTCTGCCTTTTGATATTATTATGTCGCTTGCACTCCATGCTTGCACTGATGCATTCGTTTTTAAACAGAAATCTGCTCATTGCCTCGGAGCCAAACTCGCAACACGTCTACAAGTTTCTTATTTCTTTCTCCATCCGGATATTTGTGCAGAATAATGACATATCCGGAATGAGGAGATTCGCCGAAGAACTAGTCACCGATAAAGCTCTCAGAATCTGCAAGTTGAAGTGGCAATGGGCAGGCCAAATCGCTCGAAGAACCGATAACCGTTGGGGACGAAAGGTTCTCGAGTGGCGACCACGAACCGGAAGACGCAGCGTAGGTAGGCCTTCCACTAGGTGGACAGACGACATTATGAGCGTCGCAAACCGGTGGATGCAAATAGCCAATTGTAGTTCCAAGGGGGAGGCCTATGTTCAGCTGTGGACGTCTTCCGGCTGCTGATGATGATGAGGATGAATGACATATTTTCTGACTCCTTTTCGAAAAAAGAAGGTGTAGTGTAAACGGTTTTTAAGTCCAAGTCCACAAAATGATACTGGCCACTTGCTTTATCTGTACATTGTGTATTCTTTTCAGATACGTCAAAAGTGGGGGGAAATTAACAGAAGTGCTAGTGCGTGGCGCGGGTCACCTCGTACCGATGGATAAGCCAGCACAGACTCTGCTGCTCGTCAACCACTTCATCCGAGGCCTAGCCATGCCCGTACCGGCAGACTACCACGTGCTGGCTGAAGACACGCCAGAATACAGAGCCAAAGAAGACCTCGATACGGAAATACCGAAAACTGAACTATTCCCACCGATATATGGTTCAAATTCCGGTGTTAGGACGACAATGATTATAAGCGTGCTGTTGAACGTGATACTAGTGCTGGGTATTGCTGGTGGAGTGTTTTATGCGATAAAGTGGAAGCGACGGACAGAGGCGTATCTTTATAATACTGTTGATGAGAGTTGTATTGTGTCGTCTACTATGTTTTAAATAGGCATGATGACTAATTTTGAAAAAATACTCTATAATGTACTTACGGGTCTACTATTGCCGAAAATAATCATATTTTTGTATTAAATTTACAATTAATAGCAATATTTTCAATTTTTAAAATAGAGTTTGAATTTCGTTCCAAAACGATGGCCGGTGCATGGCGCCATTTTGTGACGTCACTACGGCGGTGTAAATAAACATCTGTCTAGGTCTAAAAGTGAATCATAGTATGAAAGAAAATTTTGAGATGACAGTTTGACAGTTGTTTATTTACACAGGATTGACGTCATTCACTCTGATCAGCGTTTATTACAAAATGGCGATTAGCTGTATTTGAGTAATTTATTTGCTTAAATATCACGAAAATCTCTCTATTATTATGAAAATGAGATGCATTTTTGGAATCAGTGCAATCTGTTCTAATATTTAAAACTACAGATTTATTGGTATTTTGTTGCAGTCATCATGCCTATTGCGTGTGAAGTATTTTAAATGGCTGTGCGTTGCAAAAAATGATTTGTATTGTGGTTGCTTTTGTAAAGTGTGTGCTGTTTTGTGAGTTGCAATGTAAGAGGCATGTAATAGTGTCTATAAATATCCATTCATTCGTCGGTTTCCGGTGAACACTCTTTGATTCCATTCGTCAGAATACTATCGCAAGGATTGATTTTATTTAAGGAGTAAGATACGATTATTGCTACCTATGTTGTTCACTAATATAATGTGGCAGTTGGCGAAGGTGTGGCAAGCTGGGGTGGTAGGAGGCCACTCTAGTGAGATTACCTACTCTACATTTATTGAGATTCCTGACAGTTTATTAGAAATACAACAAAATACAAGTATAACGTACTTATTATATACATTGTTTTAAAAGATTCGGTTAACATGCTGTAGGTATAGAGTTTTAGGAACTTTTACCAAACCTCAACTACTTTTAAGAAACTATCCAAATTATTAAGTTCCTGTGTACTTATTTAAAAAAAAGATTTATTATTGCTTTTCCTTTATAGCTTAATATATACAAAGTCAAGACTGCATGCAGTTAGTGAAAGAATTTACATTATGTCTTAGCATATCGCTGGACTAGTCTGAGTTTGATAGGTCAAAAATATTTTAGTCTTTCTCGATATATTTCACCAGCGCAACGCCTCTAGAAGTGACTATCAAAAACTAATTAAATGTATGTACGAAAGACAAATGAATGTTTGATCGAACTATAAACTCTTACTACACACCTACTTAAGTAACTTCCTGACTCTTTATTATACGATATTTTTCTTTTCTAGTTAGAAGCTAGTTCTGTAGGTTTAAGATGATTGATGGAGAGATCGAATTAGTAGATTTTTTTATTGTACAGTTTATATTTCATTGATATAGTTATATAGTTTCATTGATACGGCCTCAACAAATTATGGTTTTCCAATCCAATAATTTTAATGTAAATAAGTACTGCACTCTAGTGATAAGAAATAATTATATACAATTTTACTAGTAATATATATAAATTGTATACTTTTAATAATGTTGTCTTTTACTTACGCGAATATTACACATTGAAATCAAACTAAGTACTTTTACGGATTTTATCGCGGTTTATTTATTGATTTTACTATCCCGACGTTTCGAATGCTTTGCAGCACCCATGGTCACGGGAGGACTGAGATGTTGAACGTCCTTATGTCACAATTATGCCGGTGTACCCTCAGGTCTTCTTAGTTATTATTGCTGGTCCGATCTACGCAGTAAGAGCTAACAGTATCTTGAGGCCGTGCAGTGTTGTATACTTTTCTTATTTGTCATGTCTCTTTATTCTTAACACAACGTTTCAATCAAAAGTATTTTTACATGACGGGCCCGTTGGTCTAGTGGTTAGTGACTCTGTCCGCTAACCGATGGGTCGTGGGTTCGATTCCCACCAAGTGTCTGGGTGTTATTTATCTATTTAAGTATGTATTTACAAAAAAAAATGTATATAAGTATTAGTATCAGTTGTCTGGTTTCCATAGTACATGCTCTGCCTAGTTTGGGATTAGATGACCGTGTGTGGATTGTCCCAAGATATTATTATTATTATAAAGGTTAGACACTGCATTTTTTTGTTATAAAAAACAGCATTCAAATCCGTCCACTGGTTTGGAGTGCTATGATGTCACAGACAGACAGACAGACGTAGGCGTCAAACTCATAACACGAGAGGTGTTTGGTCGAGGGGTTACAGAAGAAGACGACATACTGCGATTTAGTGGGTTATTATTAACAGACGATGACAATTTATTTAAAGTCTTCTATGAATCGGTCTAGGACGAACTTGGCGACCTCTGGTTGGTCCTTCGGCACCATATGTCCTGCTCGACGAATCACCACGTCCACGAAATTTCCACCGCTTTTTTTGTATCTGCAAATATTTTATTATTTCATTTAATGAAGAGACAACCAAGACGTTCGGCTGATGGTAAGCAAAACGCTTGCCATAGATAGCTGCTTACTGCCGCTCGTCACCCAAAATATAAGTTATGAATTCGCTTCTGACCGCTGCTCGTCTTGGTATAAAATAAATTAAGGCATAAGTAGTTGAAAAATGCCTATGTCTATGGACGGGAGCAAATGCAGTGGCTAGCTAATAAATAGGAATAAAAAAAAATTAAACGTTTGTTCAAAACCACAGATAAAATTACTAACTCTGTAAGCTACCCATTTGAAATCTAGCGATTAATTTAAACCATTTCCCGTGGGCTGGCCGGGTAAGAATAGCTCTACTATCTCCTCCCGTTGGATATCCGTAAGTAGCGACTAAGAGAAAACAAGAAGACTGGCAGTAGCGTCTTTCTATTGGATACCTACCACCTATACTGCAAACCCCAAGCCACCTGCCAAGCGTAGGGATTATGGGAACACCTCCCTTCTCTGCTGATTATGATGATGATGAATTAAAAACAAAAATAATATCTAAAAAAAAGTAGTAAAAAACAAAATGAGCTTACGCCACTACAGAGCCATTAGCAAATCTGCGCAGGCGCTTCCTCGACGCTTTCAAGTATTGGTCCCGTTGTGACCAATGCAAGTCCTCGTACATGTACTTGGTCAGACCGTACGGCAGAATCAGATCCAGCTGACCCCTGTCATCATAAATTAGTTATTATGTGGATACTAACAAAAAAAGTCGAATTTATAACCTTTTTTTATTCCTTTTAAGCTAGTGTTCGACTGCAGTCACACCTGATGGAAAGCTGCGACGTAATCAAGGATTGTAAGGCACACTAGCTTATTAAAAGCCTATTCACTCTAGTATTGACGACACCCACGTTATACTCGGGCGGGAAAACCCACGCAGGTAAACTGTTCCAGTCCTTAGCTGTCCTGTCCTTATTATGAATGAAGAAGCAAATCGTTTAGTCCGGACTGAAGGTACGTTCACCTCATAAGAGTGTGTACGTGCTGTGCGTCTCGTCGTCTGATGGTAGTAGGTGGATGGTGTAATCAAGTCATGCAATTCCTGCGCACTCTCCAAAATGCATCCTATAGAATTCCGAGAGGCTGGCTACTCTGCTATAGTAAAAAGATGATAAAAAAAAGGAAAAGCGTGTAAGTGTGTGTGTATGTCACTTATTTAATTATTTTACTTTATGCACATATGTACAGCGGTGGAATTAATACCTAAGGTATTTTCTACCAGTCTACCGTGGGTGATACAGAACATGATTTAAGCAAAATTGTGAGTACTATCATTCAAACAATATAATTAATATATTAGGTATTATTGCTTAAAAACTTACATATAACTCATAACACCATAATGCTCCAGCAGCTCTTCAACGAACGACTTCGTACTGTTTGCGAAGTCAGGCAGCATCTTATAATATACAAGTTGGTTGTTGTGATTGAAGGTGTTGTTGCCTGCGTGGATGGCCGCTCTGACGTCAGGCCGCGTGATGTAAGCTATGTATGCCGGAACTTCTGACGAAGGGTCCTCGTTGAAATTGTAGATATTCACTCCTGTGTATTTCTTTATGTATTCTATCGTTTCATTGAATTTCTGTAACATCAAATTGAATTTTACTATAACTTTATTGAAGTTTGACGTAAGATATATGCAATTTTCTTGAGTTGAAATGGTTCAAATCGTATGATATTTTATGCAATAGATATGCCATTAGCGCACTAAAAGTGAAACAACGAAATTCACCGGAATTGGGTGAACTAGCAGTAAGTCACGCGTCGGTTAAATGTAACGAACGTGACGTGTGCCTTTGAAAATCAATTAAAATGCCTTCATGCTTATTTAGAAAATGTAAAAAGTACTGTACAAAAGTAAATAATAAGGAAAGAATATCATACCTTAACTATAGTAGGGATATTACCTATCTATGGTTTATAATATTGTTGAAACCCGTTTGAATCAAATGACAGATCAGTTAAATAAAAAAAATGTTTCATGATAAACAGTTCGGTTCTACAGAGAATCGCTTAACTGACACAGAAGTCAAATTGTTAAAAATAATTGATATTTCCGATGTGGAATAGTAGAACAAAGCGATTGTTCATGGGCAATCGTGTCGCTTCCCATCAAGTGGGTTTCTTATTTGCACACTTAACTTAAGCGGACTCCATATCAAAAGGAGACATACCAAAGCAAAATGACTCAAACTATTTTGAAGCCCTATTTCATGCTTACTGCATAAAAAATATAAATATATATGGCCCGCCCGTAACCATGGGTGCTGCAAAGCATTCGAAACGTCGGGATAGTTAAACCTAAAATAAACCGCAATATATTCTCTAAGACCAGTTTTATTACAATGTGTAGTATTCGCGTAAATAAAAGACAAAAATTTAAGTAATATAGTTACTCAGAGACACTAAAGTTTTTAGTATTTTTATACTTACTTAAACCTATGTTCTATGATTCAGAAACTATTAAATATCATACCCTTGGCTTCAAGTAATTGTTATTTAATGTAGAGTCAGTCATAACTTTTAGTACCATCAGATACTTAAAGTTACAATGGCTGGTCTTTATAAATCGCCTACTACGCTTACTTACATTTGCAGCATCTACCATTCTTTTGTCGTCTAGAAAATCTATGAACTCATTTTCTAAGCTTTTTAAATGCACTATCTGAGGGCCTTCCAGCAGGCCTAGCGAGCCGCACAACTCACTATAATGCATCATGCTCTTAGGATCTATCAAGCCATTACCGATCGCTATGCCCTGCAAAATAGAACACAAATTAAAATTAAGGAGACAACTACTTACTACGAATTTGATATTTAACGAAAGCGAGAAAACTTTTAGTTTTCTCTATACAGACTGTTAAAAACCTTTGACCGATCCGTAAGGGTATTTTCAATGTAACAATACAATTATAGTATGTTTATTGAATATATTTTTTTTTCCAATTAGTACCCGATATCCAAGATCGGATTTTCGTACTGCTGGTAGAAATTAGGAATAAAATTAGATTAGATATTTAACAAATGAGTTACATACTTATGTACAAGTAATTGTTTTGATACACCGAATAATACCCGGACGGATCGGACAAAACTTTTTTAACACTCTGTATATTTCACACCAGCGCCGCTAACAGTAACTATAAGAATCGAGTACCATGTACAAATAAAAGAAGTAGGTAAGTTTGATCGTTTGCGTTACGTAATGCGTTTGGTTGGCTACAGGAAACTTAACAAAGTCAAAGTCCAAATATCTGTATAATGTAGTATTAAACGACTTGACCGTTATTAGAAGCTTATAATAATGAGATAGGTACTTCCGTTTCCCGTTGCGTGTTCCCTCTCTTTCTACCTTATGTTGCTATCTCTTTCGCGCCCCGCTACCGTCACCAGGCAGGAGTGGGGATGGCTTTATAAGAGCCAGCGCTGCGCTCCTTTAGTCATTGGCGTGAAATTTCCCGTCGTGTTCACTACTATTCTAAAAGTGTTCTTATTAATATAATTATTATATAAAATATAAATAATAATTGATGAAGTGAAAGCGAAATCTACACGTAAGTTTTATTTTAATTTAACGGTTTTACCGTTCATTATTATTTTATAATCTTTCTACCTTCAAATTTTATATTTTGTGTTAATTATTTTATTTTTGTTCCGTGTACATTTACAGCTATATTACAGGGAACAGAGTTTTATAATGGATAACGTTAAAAAAATCAATGATCTGGAGGCTGCTCTCGATGTTATTTCTGATGTAACGGCTACATCACATCATAAATCGCGTTTACATGTAAGGCGACGGTCGGCATCAACGGTAAGTAGAAGTTCTACAACCTCTGCTAATTCTTCAGCAGGTTCAAAGAAAAATAAGCGTAAACGCCATTACAAAAAGAAACGTGACAGTGATCGTATTAGAAAATTGACAAAAAACGTGAGTGCTTTACAGAAAGTTGTGACTAATTACGAAAGAAACTGTCAAAGTGGTAATGATTCTAGCATATCTGATGCTAGTAATGAAATTTACAATGATTTTCACGCCTCGCAGGCGTTTCAGACTCCGAATATTGGTGAAAACCACAATTTGATACCAGATTTATCGTTTAATATGAAAACGACACTGAAGGTACCCGCAGTACCTCAAACCTCACAGGAGTTTCTTAAAATACTGGACGAGATTCAACAGTTTGGTAAGTCTATGTGGTCTGATGTTAGATATGCTGAAACACAAAAAATATATAATTGTACACCAGGATTTACAGAATTGGAAACAAACGAAGAGGTGAAGGCATATGACAATATACGTCATCTAGCATACTCTGATAAATCTTATCCCCTGGGAGGCCGATGTGAGCGCGCGTTTGTTTCGATTGCATGCGCCGTGTAAGCGCCTATTTTTTCGCTGCCCGTTTATGCGTCGGGATTTACCACTTACGAGCGTTATATAATCTGAACCACTTATCCGAATCGCATTCTGTAAACTGAGTTCTAATGAGAAAAGTATTAGCTATGAAGTATATCCTTTTTTTGAGTTATAAATATTGACTTTTTAAAGAAAAAGTCGGAAGTGCACGGATTTTCGGCAAAGTTGATTTTACCTATTTTTGATCTCGATTTTGAGGGTAGAATATTGATCCAGGCACTAAGAAAGATCCATTCTTTGCATACAAACTCCTTTTCACACAAGTTTTAAACAAAAATCTACCAAAAAATCGAAAAATATGAAATTTTTTTTTCAACGGACTTTATGACGCGGTATGACGTCATAGCATGCAAAAATTCCGACAACTATATTGGATTTTATGACTTTATCTTCGAGTTATTATCATTATGATGTAATTACGATGTATTTACAACAGTTACATTACAAATAATATCGAAAATAAACCAAAAGTAAACAAACAAACAAATAATGACCCGGGTCAGATTTCATTTCGAAAATATCCAATATTTTGATAAAATACGAACTAACTAACGTCTACACTGCTTTATTATGATGTTATAACACTAAACACAACTAAATAATATCACTTCACCTGAAAATAATACAATATTTACATTAAAAATAAACATTCAGTGACCGCCAAAATAAACATTCAGTGACAGCTACCGCCCATTTTTGCTAACTGAAGTTGTCAATGAAAAAGCCAAAACGGTAACTGAATGACGATTTTAATAAAGAGCATATACACTATAGAAACCATAAAGCATAGGGTTCCCATACAAAAAATAAAAATTTACCACAAAAAACACGGCATGTATCGGGGCCTACCTCCATGGTGCAATATGCACCAACGGCCCCCGAGGGAGGCGCGTTTTTTCGTGTGTCATGGTGCATATTGCACCAACGGCCCTCAAGAGGTAAGCAGCTATTACTTTCTGTATATTAAAACAAAAAGAAGTACTCCTTAACGGTTTCCGTAATTTAATAGCATGGTCTAGAACAGTGAATGCTTCACTAGGTAACCTCAACGAAAAAATCGAGGAGCATATTCTAAAGAGTGACTTTCACAGAGTCTCGACGGACTTATTGCAGATGGTTTGTGGTCATAGAGCTGAGACCATAGAAATGAGAAGGGATGGTATCCTTAAATGCATTCGAGACCCAGTAGTGAGGGTAGCTGTGAATAAGATTCCCCTCTCAAACACTCACATGTTGGAGAAAGCAGGCCGTGTAAGAAAAACTTTCTGGCCAGTAAACCTACCTGACGGTGGGAATACTTCGCGAGCTAAACCCACAAGCTCTGCACGGCACCCCTCACAGGGGCAAGGCCATCATAATCATAATATGCCATCGCGTGGTTCTTCTGACTATTATGGTAATTCATATCCATCAACTTTTAAGCTTTGCCGTCATAATCAACCCTGGCAGGGTCACTACCAATCGCAGCATTACTTTGTAAGCGGTCCAAACCATATGGGGCAAGAACAGCGTACGTTCAACCAACAAAATAGAGGACCTTCCTTTCGATCTCGTGGATCAAAGTCATCTCAAAAAGGACAAAAACGGCACGGTTCGCCCTCAGGCTATAAGGGCAACAAGAGACAAAGATATTAACTCGAAAAAATTCCAAGCAGGTCAGTTAGGGCAATTTGTCAATCGTTGGAAGACAATGGGCACCCCAGACTTTCTTCTGCGTATAATAATAGGGTATCGCATACCGTTTCGGCAAAAGCCACCGCTAATAAATCCAGACCTAAAAAGCAATCTTCGTCGCACCTTAGAGTCGAACGAAATGTCCATAGTTATCCTTCAAATGAAACAGCAGGGTGTGTTGGAGGCAGCAGCCATCTGCGAGCTTTGTATCTTCCCTGTTTCTTGTAACGAAGAGCGACGGGTCATACCGCCCTATTCTCAATTTAAAACAATTAAATCAATATGTGCTAACAGACCGGTTTCGGTTGCTAAACATGTATCGTGTCCCGGAATTCCTTCAGCCACAGGATTGGGTGTGCAAGGTGGATCTATCACATGCTTACTTCAATCTACCCATAGCCCAGTCACACAGGCGATTTCTACGTCTTCTTTACAAAGGAGAATTACTGGAAATGACTTGTCTTCCACAAGGTCTAAGCACAGCACCAAAGGTTTTTGCGTGTCTAACGAGCTGGATAGCACAAATTCTCAGAGAAAAAGGTGTGAGAATAATTGTGTAGCTCGACGATTTTCTTCTGGCACACCAAAATCGGAGTGTTTTATCCCAGCACGTAAGACAGCTGTTGGACACGTTGGAATTCCTCGGTTTTCAAACAAAATACGAAAAGTCTGTTCTTGTAGCACAAAAGGAAATCGCCTATCTAGGAATTGTTTGGAATCCATGGGCAAATCAAAAACAGTTGCCAGCAGAAAAATCCGCTGCAATTGCCAAAAAAGCCTCGCAGGCTTTAGAGAGCGGCAAAATGTCTCTAAAAGAATTACAAAGTCTGATAGGACTACTGAGTTTTGCCAGCTTTGTTGTCCCTCAGGGCAGAATAAATCACCGATTTGCCCTTTCCTTTCTAAACACCTTGCCCAAGGACATAACGTCGACCAGATACGTTCTTCCCAGCAAGGTACTGGAAGAAATACGTTGGTGGCTGCAGAATTGTCATCATTTCACGATGATCCATATGCCACCACCAACGCACTTTCTGGTCACGGATGCCTCGGATACAGCGTGGGGGGCACAATTCAACAATCAGACAACATCAGGCAGTTGGAGTCTGGCGGAACAATACTTGCACAGCAATGTGAAAGAGTTGCTAGCCATCCTAAAAATCCTGCAGGAACATGTGACAAGCATGGCAAAGAGTTCAATTCTAATACAATCAGACAATCAATCCGCCGTAGCTTATCTTCGCAACGAGGGCGGGACCAGATCACTGACGCTAATGGCAATAACTCGAGAAATTTTTAATGTTCTGGACAACCATCAGATACAGTTCAGAATCCATCACATTCCTGGCAAATTCAACAGTCACGAGAATTGCTTATCGAGACACCGTCAAGCTCCAGAGTGGCATTTAGTTCCAACTTGCACGGAGATGATCTTTGCAAAGATGGGAATACCCGTAATCGACCTGTTTGCGTCAAAAACCGCTCGAGTAGTAGCAAACTATGCAACTTTAGATCTCAGCGTTCACGAAGCAATGTTTCACGTTGCGTTCAGCGCGTTATGGAACTTCCCTCTAGCATGGATCTTTCCGCCGCCCTTTCTGATACCTCGAGTACTAATGCACCTCAACCAAGCATCAAGAGTGTAGCTCGTAGTAGCCCCCCGCTGGGAGAAGGTTTTCTGGCGAGCGGATCTAAAAGCCCGGGCTATCGCAGCCCCGCTCGTCTTGCGGAATCTGAGCCGGTTCCTGGTCGACACGACGACGGGACTGCCACCGCCCAAAGCACAGGACATGATTCTAGAGATTTGGAAATGTGGGGGTGGACTAAAGAGTTAAGAACATGGAATCCAAACCAAATAGCTCTGCTCAAAGCGTCTTGGCGACCTTCAACATTGAGGACATATAAAGCTCCCTGGAATCGGTGGATTACTTGGGCGAAACAGAATAAGGTTGATCCCATGCAGCCCCAAGGGTCGGAGTTAGCTCAATTTCTGGCCGATCTACATTTAAATTTTAATTTCTCCTATAACACAATACTCCTTCACAAATCAGTAGTTTCCACGCTTTGTAATGTTGAGTTGTCTGGGAAGCTCAGTGAAGATGCGCTGGTAAGACATATTTTAAAGTCTATATCTTTAAAAAATCCGAAGCCACAGAAACCACCTGTCTGGGACATAAACGATCTCGCTACCTTTTTGAGCAATTACTCTGTAAACACTACAAATGTTTTTCAAACTGTAAGACATACAGCAGCGCTGTGGTGTCTTTGCTCAGGTCGTAGAATTCATGATTTGACGCTGTTAAACATAGACAATGAGCATTGTGTTATTGAAGAAGATTCTATAACTCTATGGCCTCAATTTGGATCAAAAACAGACTGCAGAGAGTATAGACAATCGGGATGGAAGCTCTTGATAAACAAGGAAAATCAAAATTTAAATCCAGTTTACTGGATTCATAATACTATAAACATTTTAAAAGAAAGACGTAATAGTTCTAGTTCAGCCACCTTGTTTACAACCTTACGAAGACCACCATTGCCTGCCTCTCGCACTATAATTGCTGGGTGGGTCAAATCTCTCATGAAGGAAGCTGGCATTATTGCAACACCAGGGAGCATACGTTCTGCTGTAGCTTCTAGAAACTGGATTGATAATTTCTCCCTCGATGATATTTTAGCTAGGGGAAATTGGAAAACGGTTAAAACTTTTCAAAAATTTTATAACCGTGTTATTAGATCGGATGTTAACACGTCCTCTATAACTTCATTTTTTCATCCGGTACAGTGATTGACATAATTACATTAATCGTTACTATCGACCAATTTAGTAACAAATATGTTTTTTATTTTATTATATACAATCATTTCAATTTTGAGAAGTTATTTTTGTTATATTAAACTTTTGTTAAATAAAATGCTTTCTTTTTTCGCGCAAATGTATTATCTTTCAAGTCCTTTCCTAAAAACATGATCACATTGGCGTATTGCTCACCAGGCGATAACAAACAAATCTCATTATTATAAGCTTCTAATAACGGTCAAGTCGTTTAATAGACGCGTTTTACCTGAAATAAAACGCTTATTATTACCTTATTAGAAGCTTAGTTTTTACACCTGCCTGGTTATATTTCGACACAATGACTAAAGGAGCGCAGCGCTGACTCTTATAAAGCCATCCCCACTCCTGCCTGGTGACGGTAGCAGGGCGCGAAAGAGATAGCAACATAAGGTAGAAAGAGAGGGAACACGCAACGGGAAACGGATGTGCCTATCTCATTATTATAAGCTTCTAATAAGGTAAGTGTTTAATAAGCGTTTTATTTCAGGTAAAACGCGTCTACTATTATGGACACGAACGCTGTACCAGTTTTCAATCAAAGTTATTTGAACGACGCCGACGTTACGGGCGCTTACCCGCCTGACGTATTTTGGGCTACCTCGTGCAAGCGATTATTATCCTAAGGGTGGGACACGTTCGTGACCGCGAGAGTACATATAGGCCCCACGGAAGAACTTATAAAAAAAAAACATTTTTACATACTAAAACGAATCGTAACGCGGCCGCTACTGAGAAGATCCGGCAAAAAAACTCAGCGGGCTTTGTCTTCTTTGTCAATTTTTTTAAATTCCCTGTTTGTACAGTGTTAACATTCAGGGCGGCATTACCTTTAGAGCAGGGTGTGTGGCACACCCAGGCGTAGTGCCTTAAGGGGCGCAGCTCCCCGGATAAGACCATTTTTCATTTAGACCGCGTACCTATACTAGCCAAGGAATTGATACACACAGGCGCAACATGAGCTAAAGCCGGTGCTATTATAATTCTAAGCTTGCAGTTAAAGCCCACGCAGCTTTATCACATCACACATTCAATATCACAACACATTCTATAATTTAACCTTATTATCTACTAGCTGACCCACGCAGCTCCGCCTGCGCTATTTTTACGTTAACTAAACTTTTAATAACAGACATTCGCATTGAATACATAACCTCCATTTTTATAGTCGGTTAAAAACTGGGACCCACTTTGTACTTGCTCTCCGAAGCACGGACCCGTTTAGTTCAAATGGCGTTAAGCGGTCACCCATCTATTTATTGACCTTACCTAACGTTGCTTAACCCGATCGATTACAAAACCTTGATAACAACTCTCTATGAGTGTTCCCTTACTAATATTTATTATATTATAAAGAAAAATTGATAAAATCGGACCAAGCGTATAACCAAGTACCCATTTTGACTTTAATCCCCTCTCCCAAAAGAACCGTGCTAGATTACGGGATAAAAAGTATCCTATGTCCTACCTCGTAGTAAGATCTCAAATCATGCCAAGTTTCATTTGAATCCATTCAGTAGTTTCGGCGTGATGCTCAGCCGTGATACAGACAGACAGACAGACAGACAGACAGACAGACAGACAGACAGACAGACAGACAGACAGACAGATAGACAGACAGACAGACAAAAATTAAAAAAAAATACATTTTCGGCCTCAGTATCTAGAATAGAATAGAATAGGATTGGACCTGTTATAGTTTTATTATAAGCATAGATCGTCATCCAAATAGTCCTGTCAAATAACTATAGCTGGTTGGTTTAGAAGTCTTGATAACCAATGTCCCGAGTGACGAGAGGGAGTGCAGTGTAGCCTTCTATAGGCAGGCGCAGCTGCAACCCTTATTTCCCTAATTTATGTTTATAGAATCAAACGATGCCAGAACTAACTATTTAAATTTATCATCCTCATCATCAGCAACCGAAAGACATCCATTTCTGAACAAAGACACCCCCCCCCCTTTGAAGGGAGGGGTTGTCTTCGCCGCACACGGGCCACCGACCACATCCACAATCGCCGCCACTTGAAGCTAGAAGCGGCTACAAAAGAAGCTGACGCACGCGACAGCCACTTGTGGTCCATGTTGGACACTTGTGGTCGGTAGCAGCTACTTTTTTTAACTCGTGCTTGCAGTGAAATGAAGGGAGAGAGGGGTGGGGAATCGCGCGAGTGGCTTGTGTCGGCGTTTTGTGACCAGCGTTTACAGTGTGCGGCAAGTCCATGCAAAATGTATGAAAACAACAGGAAATAGGTCGGTGGCTGCGTTTTGTGGTTGTGGCCGGTGGCCCGTATGCGGTGACACTAAGTCGCCTCTATTCTCTATTTCATTTATTGGGCATTTTATTCTCACCTTTAAATTGATGGGGCGTGACGGGTCTTTTCTTCTATGTATCTGTAAAGCAATGGCAGGCACATACTTGCCCGCGTACGACTCTCCTGTCACGAAGAGAGGAACGCTTCTTAATTCCGGGAACATCTCCAAAAACTGCTGGAGTAACTCCAACAGTTGTTCACCGATCTACAGATACATTATATTACAAAATTATAAATAGGTGTATAAGGAAAATATATGCGCTTACCTATATTTGACCTTTTTTCTCAGAAAATAATTTTAGGATATTGCCTACATCTAACGTAGGTATTTTACAATCTTTGGTATTCTGGTCTATAAAGGTACGCGTCCACTGGCACGCGCCGGACGCACCGCACGCACGGCACGCAACGGGCTTTAGTTTGCTTTGTATGATTTGACGGCGTCCGCATCGAATTTGACGGCGCGGATTATGGACGCAGCGCTATGTAAAATCATACAAAGCAAACTAAAATCCATTGCGTGCCGTGCGTGCGGTGCGTCCGGCGCGGGTCAACGGACGCGTACCTTAAAACTGCTTGATCTATAGGAATGTACGTATACTTCATAATTATTAGCAGCAACCTAATTCGTCACGTCCACTGCTAAAGAAACGCCTTTATATGTGAGGGTATATCATAATCCCCACGTTTGGCAGGCGTCTTGGGGATCGCAGTGTAGGTCGATTAGGTGGTAGGCAATCCAATAGAAAGACACTGCTGCCCGTTTTCTTGTTTTCCCTTAGTGGCCTCTTACGGACAACCAACGGGAGGAGATGGGAGGGTGCTAATCTTACGAGGGAATAAACTTTATTTATTTATTTATTATTCTTATATTATATTATTTATATATTATTTATTCTTTTTTATCGCGGGGGAAACCTTCAAAAGGTCCCCAGGAGCTGTGTAGCCCAACTGGGGTATAATCCTCGGCACGTAAGTTGGCAAGTGCACTTAGTTGCAACAAAACATGGTCAATATAATACACACATCAAAAGTGTCTAGGGATCAAGCATTTTTAAGCGGATTTCTTGAGATTGAGATGTGGCTTTGTAATAAATTTATGATTTTATAAATTTATATGGATCCTTTTTGGTGCATTTCATAATTTGAATCAGGAACTGTGAATCAAATTCGAGTAAAAGATGAAAATCAGCTGTCAATATTTTCCCTATAAAAACATACAACGCATTGAAGACATTATTAGTGCTACTGTTTCCCTACTACTGATTAAAACCAACGTTATTATGGAGCGGCGACGTCATTTAAGCAGGGAAGAAATGCTCAGAGCCGTGGGAATGATAGAAGCTGGTTCCCGGCAACGTACTGTGGCTTTAGCTCTGAATACAAGTCAGAGTGTTATCAGTCGACTTTGGACACGTTACCGAAGCACTGGTACCGTGGCTGAGCGCCATGGAGGACGGTATCGCTGCACCACACGGAGACAAGACCGATATATTCAAATCTTAACTCGAAGAGCTCCAACAATAACTGCCATGATGTTAGCCGTGAGGCTTCATCACTCTTCAGGGAACTTAATTAGCGACCAAACAGTCAGAAACCGCTTGCATGAAGTGAACCTTCATTCCCGAAGACCGCTACGGGTACCACCTATAGCAATGCACAATCGTAGGATTCGATATCAATGGGCTCTTGAACACAGAAATTGGGCAGAAGAACAATGGCGTTTCGTGTGCTTTTCTGATGAGTCTCGTTTTGGTATGAGACCGGATACAAGACGTATACGACACTGGAGAACCCCTGGACGCCAACAGCGATTAAAATCCTGCCAGGAAGTCCATCCTTATAGTGGTGGAACCATCATGGTATGGGCGGGTATTTGGATCGGCGGAAGAACTGAGTTGATTTGGATCAGAGGTAACCTCAACGCTCAAATTTATGCTGAGACGATTGTATCAGACGTCATCGTTCCTCTACAAGTGCAAATCGGTCCCTTATTTCAGTTAATGCATGATAATGCACGACCGCACACCGCAAGAGTTGTAAGACAGACTCTCGCCGCAGCTAACATCAATGTCCTGCCCTGGCCTGCTCAGTCGCCAGACTTGAACCCGATTGAGCATGCATGGGATATGCTACAGAGAAGAGCTCTGCCGAATATGGAGGGTATCCAGTCGCAAGAAGACCTTTTTTTGTTGTTGCAACGAATTTGGGCGGCCATTCCACAGCGTGATTTGGATGAACTCATTTTGAGTATGCCAAACCGATGTTCTTGTGTTGTTAGTGTTCGCGGTAGAAACACGGATTATTAATTGTTTAAGTTACCCAATAAAATTTTAAAGAAAACTGTTATTTCAGTCTTTTTTTCGAACTTTTGTGTTAGTGGTTCAAATGTCAAAAATCCCTTTATTAGGAAAATGGCAAATTTCTTTATTAATGCAAAGGTGACTTGGTTTATCGTTACTGTGACAAACGAAAACACTTTATTTGATGAATCCTTAAAGAAAATTTTAATTAATATCAATCAGGAGAAAAGTTATTGCAAAAATATATGTTGATCCCTAGACACTTTTGATGTGTGTATATTGCAATTTTATTGCCATATTTTTAGTCATGTCAAAGAAATAAGAAAAACAGAGGAATTATTGAAATAATGAGATGTAATAAATGAAATTCATAAAGTTAAACTTACTTAAGAAATGTATTTAAATTAACTGATTTAATGCTTGGCGGCTGGCAGGTTGCAGGATGAAAAGTAGGAATCTACTTAGAGTGATAAATTAACATTTTCAAAAACTTGTAACAAATACTTAACAAAAACAAACTGAACTATTTTAGTGCACGCAAGTTTACTCGGGAGCGAACGGGACGTAGACGAGTTGCGGGGAGCAAGGCCCGACCGGCTAACTAATAGCGCGCCCGGAACGACGTTACCTTGTTCCCCGCGTTCCGCTTGATAACCAAAGAGACCTAAAAAATGACTTCTGCGCATCTAACGAATCTTGCCAAGTTACGTGTCGATGGCTATACGTGGGATTCTTATCCACTAAAACCCCCGCGGCTGTCGCATCGGCACATGAGAGGGGGTCTAAGGGCTCTGCGGTGAGATCTGCACCAGGGGCCTTGCCTTTGAGCCTGCCGCCGGGGGACGCATTGTAGCCCCCCACGGGGACGGGGGTCGCCACCCCGCCGCCGTCCTCCTCGGAGCCGCCGTATTCAATGGACGTCGTGGGGCCTACACCCCGAACGACTCCGAAGACGGGGAATAACTACACTTACTCGTAATAAACCCTGATCTGTGTCATAACAGGGATGTCGTGACGTGACAAAAGTGGGGGGATCAACAAAGCATTTTTGTGAAAATAATTAATTATATGTTATGTTCCTAGATATTTGCAAGAAAGTATGTGTATTATTTTGCCTGCGCTTCGCCAAGCCGCCTTATGTATGGCCATCAGTGGCGGTCCTAAGGCGGTGCGAGCGGTGCGACCGCACCGGGCGCCATCATAGGGGGGGCGCCAAAATCATCCGACGCGCGACGACACGACGATCGGTCGTGAGCGGCGAATCGTGTCTCAAAACTCACGAAACATCCCCAGATCATCGTGCTATGAACAGTTGGATAGAAGCGTCGATGAGGTTGAAGAATTTCAGCGGAAGACAAACATATACAAAAACAGATTGAAGATGAGAAATCGAGATGGGTCGCTATTCTCGAACGAAAGATGTCCATAGTGTTCTTCTTGGCAAGCAATAATTTGGCGTTTAGAGGGAGCTCTGGATCTGAAATGTTATACACTCCTAATAATGGCAACGTTGGTCTTGTGCAACTACTAGGAAAATTTGATACTGTGACGACCTTCGCCATATTGTAAAGAAAGAGACTAATATGTGCTAATATCCATTATTTCAGCAAACGCATTCAAAACGAATTAATTGATAGATACATTGAGAATAAGTACATTGGTTACCCGTATTCAACAATTGTCAAAGTTCAATGATACATGATACGACATAAAAATTATTCCAGAAATATCCATGTTGGAAAAAGGCTGTGCTGATTTGCAAATAATTTTAATCGATGGCGAAAAATGTGATAATATATCTGAACATGAATTGGAAGAACTTGTGAGCCTGAATCCATTATTAAAAGATCTTCCATCAGCAGTTCTTTAACTTATAAGAAGAAATGATTGACAAGATATTTTCCCTAATATTTGGACAGCGCTTCGTATCTTGCTTACTGTACTTACCTGTTAGTTACTGTGGCCAAAGGAGAACGAAGTTTCAGTAAATTAAAATCTTTTTAAAAAAAAAATGAACCGACTTCAATATCACTGAAAAGTATAAAATAATTTAAATATTATTGAAGTTGGTGTTAGTTTACATGCTGTGTATATTTGGCACCAACTTCAATAATATTTAAATTATTTTATACTTTTCAGTGATATTGAAGTCGGTTCATTTTTTTTTTTAAGTTTTTATTTTAAACATCTTAGTGATATTTTCATACATAAAGTTTGACCTCGGCACACCCGGACGATGAAGTAGAGGCTATGTATGAGGAGATAGCAGAAGCCATACATACCTCCAAAACATACTTCACCGTTGTTATGGGGGACTTTAACGCAAAGGTGGGCAGTCGGAATAGCGATGAGTTGAGAGTGGGGTCGTATGGGTATGGGCAGCGAAACCAAAGGGGCCCGCGGCTGGTCGACTTCATGGAGAAGGAGGGTCTCTATGCGATGAACTCCTTCTTCAAGAAGCTACGATCCAGGAAGTGGACGTGGATAAGCCCCGATGGTTCAACCAAAAATGAGATCGACTTCATCATGACTACCAAGAAGCATATATTCGATGATGTCTCCGTAATCGGCAGGGTGAAAACCGGGAGTGATCACCGTATTGTTAGAGGCACATTGAATATCAATGTTAAGCTCGAAAGGTCTCGTCTGATGAACGTGGACGTGATGAGGGTGGACTTCAGTCCACGCTCCGTCCAGGATCCGCCCAATTCCAGAACCCCGAAGACTTTCAACTCGAACTGCATAATCGCTTCCAGTGCCTCGCCGAATGCGAAACTGCGGACGAGATAAACAATGGGATGGTGCAAACTGTCCACGCAGTGGGTAAAAAAACCTCAAAAGCTCTCCAATACAACCATTAAGCTAATGGAAAACCGGACTGAGATGAGACTGCAATCTTCAGCTGATATGTCGGAATATGCTGAACTCAATAAACGAATCTCGAAATCCATGCGATACGACTTGCGTTCCTATAATACAGCGTATATTAAGGACGCAATTGAGCGGAACCAAGGCTCTAAAGTGTTCGCAAATAATTCGTCTATTGGGCGTAGCCGTATGAAAAAGCTGAAGATCGATGGCGGCAGTGTCATCTCATCGAAACCGGAGATATTGAGAGAGCTCGAGAGATTTTACGGACAGTTATACACCTCAACACAGGAGCCCGTAGATAGAACAGCTCAGGACACCAGAGCCAAACTAACCCGACACTACACTGAGGACATCCCAGACATCAGCCTGTATGAGATTAGAATGGCTCTCAAACAGCTCAAGAATAACGCCGGGTGAAGACGGAATCACATCAGAACTTCTGAGAGCGGGTGGAGAACCGGTACTTTTAGTCCTCCAGAAGTTATTTAATTCCGTCTTACTCGAGGGTACAACGCCAGAAGCATGGCACAGGAGTGTGGTGGTTCTTTTCTTCAAAAAAGGGGATAACACTTTATTGAAGAATTATAGACCTATCTCACTCCTGAGCCATGTATACAAGCTGTTTTCGAGAGTCATTACGAACCGTCTCGAACGCAGGTTTGATGACTTCCAGGCTCCCGAACAAGCAGGGTTCCGAAAAGGCTTTAGCACCGTAGACCACATACATACGCTCCGCCAGATTATACAGAAGACCAAGGAGTATAATCGGCCATTATGTCTAGAGTTTGTGGACTACGAGAAAGCCTTTGATTCAATCGAGACCTGCGCAGTATTGCAGTCTCTCCAGCGGCAGCGGTGCCATATTACATCGAAGTGTTGAAGTGTTTGTACAGCAACGCCACCATGTTGATCCGACTACAGGACGAGAGCACGAAACCAATCCCATTGCAGCGAGGTGTGAGACATGGAGACGTTATTTCTCTGAAACTGTTCACAAACGCATTGGAGGACGTTTTCAAGCTCTTGGACTGGAACGGATTCGGCATCAATATCAATGGCGAATACATCACTCACCTTCGTTTTGCCGATGATATAGTTATTATGGCAGAGTCGCTGGAGGACCTCAATACGATGCTCAGCGACCTCAGTAGCGTTTCCCAACAGGTGGGTCTTAAAATGAACATGGACAAGACGAAGATCATGTCTAATGTCCATGTTGCACGGGTACCGGTAGTTGTTGGGTACAATACACTCGAAGTTGTTGACCAGTACGTATACCTAGGACAAACTATCCAGGTAGGTCGGTCTAACTTCGATAAAGAGGTCGCCCGAAGAATCCAACTCGGATGCGCAGCGTTCGGGAAACTACGCGAAATCTTCTCGTCCAAAATACCGCAGTGCCTGAAGACCAAGGTTTTTAACCAGTGTGTTTTGCCAGTGATGACATATGGTACTGAGACTTGGTCCCTAACTGTTGGCCTTTTAGATAAGCTCAGAGTCACACAACGAGCTATGGAGAGAGCTATGCTCGGAGTTTCTTTGCGCGGCAGAATCCGGAATGAGGAGATCCGCCGAAGAACCAAGGTCACCGACATAGCTCTTAAAATCTGCAAGTTGAAGTGGCAATGGGCAGGCCACATCGCTCGGCGAACCGATAACCACTGGAGAAGAAAGGTTCTCGAGTGGCGACCACGAACCGGAAGACGCAGCGTAGGTAGGCCTCCCACTAGGTGGACAGAACACATTGTGCGCGTCGCAGGTAACCGGTGGATGCAAATAGCCAATTGTCGGTCATTGTGGCGTTCGAAGGGGGGAGGCCTATGTTCAGCGTCGGACGTCTTCCGGCTGGTGATGATTATAAATGAAATTTGCATAGAATCATCACAGTAGTTTACTCTTACTCTCTCGAATAAAAAAAGAATCATCGAAATCGGTTCATATTTGTCAGAGTAATGTAATGGAGAACATCAGTTTTATGGTTTTTACTGGTAAAAACCATAAAACTGATGTTCTGGAATTTATCTGGATAAATTCCACCACATCATTCATGGTCCTCCAGGAAGTTCTTATCCCGTTGTGATAAAATTCATACAGATTCATCACAGTGATTTCTTCTTTCGAATAAAAAAAGAATCATTGAAATTGGTAAATATTTGCCAGAGTTATGACCATTTTTGTCCTTAAAAAGCGACATAAAGTCATCTTATAGGCATTCCTGCAGCTTTCCTGCGCAGTCGCCATTCTTGTGTTTTCAGGAACTACTTATTCGTAAGCGATAATTTTTTTATGGGACCCAATCAATGGTTTGAAGAATGAATGGAAGAAAGATTTTTTCAAATCGGTTCATAATTGCCAGAGTTGTGGGCGAACATACATAAAATATATATATATATATATATATATATATATATATATATATATATATATATATATATATATATATATATATATATATATACAGACAAATTGAGAACCTCCTCCTTTTTTGAAGTCGGTTAAAAACTAATAAAAACTTACCTGCGGTCTACTATGTATCAACAAAGACTGTCAAGGGTGGACTGTGGGGTCAAATTATTGAACCTTAACAGATCACAAATAAAGCACCTAATAGGTGCACTCACGGGACATTTCGGTACCAATCAGCACCTTCACAGAATGAGGCTAAGTACTATTGATACTTGCAGATTTTGTAAAGGTGAAAAAGAGTCGATGCGACACATATTGTGTGGCTGCGTCGCTTTTGCGAGACGTAGGTTGGGTCATCTGGGTCTATCCTACACCAGATGATTACGCACAGCTCCAAGCTGGAGCAATCGTTGCATAACTAAGGCAACTCTTCGACACGTCAGCAACAAAGTAAGGGCTAGGGCATGCACAATGGATCCAACTGGGTCAATGAGCGTTCCGGTGGTTACCGGGCCCGATTTTTAGCCACCAACAATAGAATAGAACAAAATAAATAAAACTTGTTAATTAATCATAAATTGTTATTATTTTATACATCGATTGTATGGTTAAGGCGACTAAAACCGTGTGTGATAAATGTCAAATCGAGTACAGTTTTATATTTGAAGGGGCGCCACTTTTAGATCTCGCACCGCTTAAAAATATTGATAGGTCCGCCACTGATGGCCATTTTACAGTAGACACACCTCAGATCAAATTATATTTGTCAGATGGACGTGCACGAATCACTAATCGATTTCCCGATATCTACATGAAGGTAACTGTTTGCTGCAATGATATTAGAAATAAAATATCAGTGTAACAAAAACAAATGCTAAAAAATGTTTTTATTGAGCAAAAAAGTGTGTTTTACAAATAAACATACACTAGACCCCACACTAGGATACCCTGTGTTGTGGGATCTAATCTCTTTCGTCGTTAGGGAACAGAATAATTAATTAAATAAGTGATTTGCAGCGTATTGTTCATTGTATTGCACCTCTACATTCAGCGTAATATCCCCCAGATTACCATCAGCAACTTGGGCCTAACTTGTTTATTTACATTAATTCTAATAGATCCGTGTATTTAAGCGGGGCAGTGTTCATTAGCATATGAGAAAAAAACTAGAATCTACAACATAAAAATTTACCGTTCCTAAGAATAAGGCAGCTAGTATGCAAATATTTTATGTCACGAAGTGAATTGTCTCGCATTAACTTTGAGAGTAAACTCATATCTATTTTCTTAAGTGTAATCATTTATTTTAAGCGGATTTTAAACGGATTTTAAATTTATATTGTCATGGAACCTGCAACTTAGTAAACCCAAAACAAATTTAATTGGAAAAATACAAATAGGAGAACTTAGAAATGCTTTGCAAAGCGGGAGACAAGTTAAAATCATACGGGTCGATAAAAGCTCAAATTTAAAGATTCTTACAGGTACCTAACTAACTTCCTGAGGTACGCTATGTCATGATGGAGCCAACTGTACTGACTATCTGGTGTAGGATAGGCTATTCCCAGACGATTTGACCTACGTCTTACAAGATGGTCGCACCCGCAATATTATGTAACATTGACTCTTTTTCACTTTCTCAGAATCTGCAAGTATCTGCTGTACTTAATCCCATACTGAGTAGGTTCTCGTTTGCACCAAAAAGTCCTAGGAATGCACTGAGTAATTGTGTCATTTGTGATCAGTTTACATTAACCCCTCAATACAATAACCCCTACAACCCTGTTTACAATAACCCCTCAGGGGTTAAATTACTTCCTTCCTTGGAGTGGTTTTGAACTTGTGGCGACTCGACACAAGATGACGCCACATGTGGTACAGCGACGCGAGGAAGAAGCGAATAGTACTACATACAACAAGACAGATGGCGCCACCGATTTCTGAATCGTGCAAGCGAAGTTTCTCCAACTCGGAGAATATATACAACATCCCGACAACATCTGTTGGGGGCTTCGGCCCTGGCCGAGCATCACACCTCGCTCGGTCGGAGGATCCTCCCTTTAGCACAGCCGCCGACCCATCGCTAAAACTGGTGACCCCGTGCAGAACATCGACGCAGCCTTCAGATACGGACAACCACGCAGCTTCGCCACCACTCTCTCCCCACAGCAGCAACTCTCCAGCAACAACCAGCGAGTCACAAGCCGGCCAGTATCCCGGCCTCATGGGACGACCACCGCATTGCAGCTGCAGATGCAAGCCTGGTCTATCTTCGGCCTCAACGTGGTACAGCACCCCTGCACTACGGCCGGTCCATGTAAGAAGAGCACATCCCTCTCACCGGCACGTCTAGCAGCCGCCAGCCATTCACTGCACACCTCGACTCACAGAGGACGACGCAGTAGCAGCCCCGACTCACTGGGACTGCATCCACTGGCACACTGGCATAGCGACTGGAGCGCAAGGACAAGCTGGCACGAGAAGACCGTTCATCGACTTCCAGTCTTCGGGGGGGAGTGATGTGGCGACTCGACACAAGATGACGCCACATGTGGTACAGCGACGCGAGGAAGAAGCGAATAGTACTACATACAACAATCTACAATTTACTATGTGGTAGGTCTCTTGAACAAGGGACTATCCAGGCAGATACCAGCGCAGTGACAGATATTCTGCCGCCAAGCAGCAGTGTGTTAACATCGATGTGTTCCCGTGTGAAGGGCACTGTAACTGGTGAAGTTACCGGACACAGAAGACACAATAACTAATGCCGTAGTGACGAGCGGCAGTGCAATGCAAGTCTATAGGTAGGATTATCGCTTACCATCCGGAAACGATTTGCTTGTCTCATCACAAGGGTGAATAAAAAAAATTGGACCAACAGGTACCTATCTATCGTTTGTAGAAATTGGGGCTAATAATCTGGTTCCTTCATGCTAAATATACTGGTGGAGATTAAAACCACTAAAATTGTGTCAGTGGTATTTCCAAAATTACTTGTGTAAAGTCTCCTCTTCACAATAAACCATGATAGCTCACCAAATGATCGTCCACCATCGCCACCATGATCGGGCAACTCTCCACACAATCGTTGTGTTATTACGTCTATCGGAGATGGATATCGAGGTGATAATATTTTTAATTTATATTATTTTGGATTCCAAATGCATGCCTCTTTTTGGTAGAGCTCTATGAACCTAAAAGTCTCTCTGTAGATCTACAGATATATGCCTACGCTGTACCCGAGACAACTACGTACTGAGTAATCGGCGATTGTGTGGACGTGCACGCAATCATGGGACATCATTCCTTTGGGGTCGTCCATTAATCACGTGAGGCTCGAAATGTTCCGAAAAAATCACGAAATATCACCAGTAGGGGGGAGGGGTATATTGAGACATCACGTGTATTTATTTTTCGTTGAGTGCACGATTTCTAAGCCAAACAGCGGCACGTGGCCCTGACTCACCGTTGCCGGCCACGACTTCCCCTTCAACATTTAATCAGTTAAGTACCTGTATTTAAAGATAATATTCCGAAAATTTCAATATAAACTATATTGAAATTTTGTACAAAAAAATAGACGTGATTTTGGATAGGGGGGGGGGGGGGGGGGTTAGTTTAAAACCTCACCACATATCATCAGGAGGAGGGGAGGGGTTAAAAAGTTGCTAAAAACATCACGTGATTAATGGACGACCCCTTTGATGTACCGACACAACGGCGATTGCGCACAATCATACCCGATGATGGCCGATCACAGAGATTTACGCCCTCTACACTAAAGTGAGTGTCTTTAGTCGCCCATCAGGGCCCATTGTGAACAGGACCCTTTATACTTACATCGTCTTCGTTATCGGGGTAGCCTCGGTCGTCATCAGTGAAGCTATACCCTGCACCGACAGGATTGTCTATGAACAGCATTGAGTAATCGCTGGCCCATGTCACGTTTCTACGGATCACTGGAACACGAAGATATTTGCATTATACTATAGGTTAGGGCTTAAACAAGGGACTCTTCTCGGGGAAACCTTTATTAGATCCCCAGTGGGTGAGCCTCACTGGAGTATGTAGGATTCTTAATACTACTAAAACCTCCGCGGTTTTCGCATCAGCACATGAGATCGTCCACCAGGCCTAGCACGACTTGCAAGTCTTGACTAATGTGAGTATGTGTTTAGTAAACCAGAGTTCGCGGACCCAAATCCTCTGAAGAGCAAGGAGTTTGTGTTCCTGACTGTTTAAGATAATGCCGGCTGAAAAGTAAGATGATTCATGCGTCGGATGGGCAAATAAAGCCATCCCTGCACCTGACCTCTACCCGGTCATTTCGGTCTTCCATCTCGTCGGATTATGAGGGAAGAAAGTATACTCTTGTGTCTACTTAACAAGTTGCGTATCGTATTTTTTTTTTAATTTTAAAAATATATAGTCAACTAGCTGACCCACGCAGCTCCGCCCGCGCTGTGTTTACGTTAACTAAACTTTCAATAATATACATTCGCATAGAATACAAAACGTCCTTTTTTAAAGTCGGTTAAAAACTTGGACCCACTTTGTACTTGCCCTCCGAAGCACGGAGACGTTTAGTTGAAATGGCGTTAAATGGTCACCCATCTATTTAATGACCTTACCTAACGTTGCTTAACCTGATCGTTTTCCAAACATTGTTAACAACTGTCTATGAGTGTTCCCTAACAAATATTTATTATAATTATAATGAAAAATTGTTAAAATCGGAGCAAGCGTATAACCAAGTACACATTTTGACTTTAGTCCCCTCTCCCAAGGGAACCGTGCCGAATGTCGGGATAAAAAGTATCCTATGTCCTACCTTGGAGTATTAACTCAAATCATGCCAAGTTTCGTTTCAATCCATTCAGTAGTTTCGGCGTGATGCTCAGCCGAGATACAGACAGACAGACAAAAATAAAATTAAAATTTTTTTTAGCTTATATATCGGTTATAGAATGCCCTCCAAACATAATTTTCAAAATATCTTCAATGTACAGAATTGGACCTGTTACAGTTTTATTATAAGTAATAGATAATAGATAACCTTAAATATTAAACAGTGAAACACTGCACTGTATAAGTACAAAGTTAAGCCAAGATAGGAGCGATAATTTGTACTACGAATAAATCGATTATCGATAATTATTCACACTCGCTATCGTCGATTAGCTGTGGTAGTGACATAAAAAAGTAAAGAAATGGAGTTGGTAATTCGATAAGCAAATCAATTTCATTTTCTAAACGGCAGTCAAATATCAGCCGTTTAATAAGAAATTAGAATCCCAAGACGCCTGCTAAGCGTGAGGTTGGCCTTTGTTCAGCAGTGGGCTTCCGGTCTTCCGGCTAATGATGAAGGAATAAGAAAAAAATGTGAATTATCTTCGTAGTCTTTACAAAAAAAAAAATTACCTTTGTCACCATCAATTTGTAAAGGTCCATTCAAGTCAAAAAGCGCCATCATAGAGGAAAACCCTGGACCACCTCCCAGCCATATTAGCCACGGAGTTTCCTCCATCGGCTCTGATATAGCAGGGAAGAACCAGAAGAACAAATTCGAGTTATACTCCTTTTTCACCGTGATGAAACCAGAATAACTCATGATGCCATGGAAATGGTCTGGCTTGACTTCTGATAGGTTTCTGGCCAGTGATGCATTGCCGTTTTTTATGTATGGCGTCAGGATTAGACATTTGCTGCAGCTTTGATGAGTTGCATTGATTATTCTTCCACTGTAGGCAATTAATATACAAGTAGGTACATATATTAGTATATATTAGTGTATAAGTATGTATTAGTATATAAGTATATATTAGTATAACAAATTAACACAAAACCTAAAATTCTTTTGCTAAGTATCGGGAGCAAAGTTAATTATACATTGCTTTTTTAACGTAGATTAATTTCTATTTATTTCGTCATGCCAAATCTAAAAGCTGCAGGGCGGTCTATTCAATACGAAGATGGTAAGAGGTTATTAACCTCCAGCGACACGTATGTTGTCATGAGTGTAGAAGTATGAATAATACAGAATAGGTATTACAAAGACATCTATATAATATATGTCTTAGGCCCTCTTCTTTTTTTTGATATATATTAATGACATACCAAAATCAATAGTTCATAAATGTATCTTATTTGCAGACGACATATCAGTACTAATACCTGACAGCTATACTAATCCTAATTATGAAAATATAATAAACATAACAGTAGAAAATATTACAAATTGGTTTGACACAAACAATCTGACAGCAAACATATCAAAAACGAAAGTTATACAATTTAGAAATTATAAACGCGTTGTGCAAAGTTTAAAAATCAGTTATCAAGGCCAAGGTATTGAAGAAGCTAATGAAACAAAATTCTTAGGGATTATGCTGGACAAAAATTGCAATTGGAAAGCACATGTTAAAAATGTATGCACACGTGTAAATAGGTTTGTTTATGCACTAAAAAAATTAAGACAAATGACTAGTCAAAGTACAGCTCTCTTGGCATATCATGGCTATGTGGGATCAGTTCTAAGATATGGAGTGCTATTATGGGGAAATTCCACTGATATTACCAAAGTACTTATATCCCAAAAAAAATGTATCAGAGCAATTTGTGGTGTAGGGCCTCTTGAATCTTGCAGACCCCTTTTTAGAAACCTGAAAGTTCTAACTGTAACGTCTTTATATATACTTGAAGTTGGAATTTTCGTAAAGAAATATCCGGAATTATTTAAGACAGTCAGTCAAAATAACAACTTAAGACCCAGAGACCTGACTAAGCTACAAACACATAAATTTAAGAGTGACATATTCAAACGAAACTGTAATTTTATGATAATTAATATTTACAATAACATAATACCAGGACACATAAGAAAACTGCAGTTTGCAAAGTTTAAAAACACACTAAAAAATGGCTAATTGAACACTGTTTTTATACACCTAAGGAATTTTTTGATTTTAAGTAGTAAGTAATATCAATGGTATTTTGACGAATTTAACTGATTATCTTAATATTATTTACTTAATGTCTTTAATTATCTTTGACATTATAACAACATTAATTTAATATAATTATAAAGCCAATATCTGTTTGACATTCACATGCCTTAATACCAAGGCAAAATAGATGTAAGCACTTTTTAAATACCTATAACAACTATTGTACTCTATTTTATAGTGAATAAATGATTATGATTATGATGATGATTATGACGATAACTGATTTACATAAATTATTTTGTGCTAAATTGGTAAAAATTTAGTTGAGGTGTCTGAGGTTTTCAGTTATTTTTTTAAAACGTTGTTACAGACTTTTGTAATGATCGAATAGATAAACGTCAATTAGTATTAAATATCACTAATCCCGTACTTGGAATCGGACTATTGAACACTCAAAACGAATAAATACTCTGTTAGTAAGTAGAGATATTGATTAGCTCGCACTCAATAACGGAACGAAGGCATAAGTCTCTAACGCCGGACGATAATTAACGCTAATGGTATGTGCGAGCGGCATTTAGACGTGCAAATTAAATTTCAGACCTTAAGCGCATGCAGGATCACCACTTGCATGTGATGATCACCTAGCTGCTAAAGAACGTGCTAGGCTCACGCCAGCCCGCCAGTTCCAAAGGTTACATTGTGGGAATCATCATCAAAATACTAATCTGAAATTTCACCATTCGTTATGGGAAAATAAATTAATTTAAGTAAACATTGTAAGGAATAGAATAGAATAAAATAGAATACTCTTTATTTGCACACCAAAGTAAAACATACAGAAACCTTAGAAAATAACTAAGGAAACCCAGACATATCCTATAATAATTTATTCGAAAGTTGAAAGGCATAGTTGTCTTATCAAACACACCAATATGTACTTGCCTAGCGTGTAGCGTGTTGCATTATGGCCTAAACACTATCTATCAGCTCTTCTTATGACATAGGAGAGGAGACCAACCAGCTATTTAAAAAATACTTTCTATAGGTCATGGGGTTCCCTAGGCGGACGATGACGCGTTGTAGGCCTTGCGACAGCGCAAGCACTGCGAGGATGCCGGGGGGAACGTGTATTTCTGCTCCCCCCGGGACGTGGAGAGACTTTGGCGAGGTCCAAATGGTATGCCCAGAGACCCATAGGGTTGATGAAGGCCACCAGGGCAGTTTTTCGTGGTGAAAATCCCACATAATCCCGACCTCTGCCCCTACGGAAACCGTGTACCTTTTGAATTTTGGGTGATTTTTAATTCCTTTGTGGTGAAAATACCGACCGCCCATCTACTGGTATTGCAGTCCCTCCAGCGGTGCCACATTGACTATAGGTACATCGAAGTGTTGAAGTGTTTGTACAGCAACGCCACGACCGTATCGACCTTCGCGAAGGAGGAATTTTGGCCGAACGGTGTCGTGTTTCGCCGCTACAGAAGTCGGCTACATGACACCGTGCGCGACATAACTACTCTCCGTGTCACTAATTAGTAATAATATTATATGTATATTAGTCTGGTATTTATTTATATGGGCCATATAGTTGCCTGCAATAAAGATTTATTATTAGGTATTATTTATTATTTTGACGGTTCGGGGACTTATGAAATTCCATAAATTACGCGTGATCTATGCATGCACCTTTAAGAATCTTATTGTTATACACCTTTCTTTAAATGAATTTAAAGCAATATTTTTAATGGAATTTCTCAACTTGAATATTTAATCAAGTATCCCGTTTTAAGACTTTAATAGAAAAGGTTTACAGTAGTATACTGTTGCTTTTAGTGGTTTTACACTGTCGCAGAATCTTACAGTTTTTTTTTTCTTTATCCATCTGCGATTAGCCACATAGCTTTTATCAGATTTGATATGTCTCTTTCGCGTTTTGAGGCATCATATCCTATGACATGACGTCTCACGTGTTTTTAGATTGAGGCTAGATATTGGTGTTCTTTTAAGCCGGAATACATAGTCTTTAGTATCCAGGAGTGAGGTGGCCAGCTGGTTTTTATGACGCTCCAGACGTTGTTTATGGCTCCCACAGAATTTCTCTATCTCTTCCTTTATCGTAGGGATATCTAAATGCTGGTGTATTTCGGTATTCTTGATAAACCATGGTGCATTAGTTAATGTTTTTAGGGATTTATTTTGGAATCGTTGTAATATCTCAATGTTGGAGTGGCTTGTTGATCGCCATAGCTCAATACAGTATGGGATTTTATGATGCACTTAAATATATCAGGAGTTTATTCTCTAGACTCCGTGTAGACTGTCTTCCAAAAAGCCAATACATTTCTCTTACTTTCCTATTTGCCTGTTCTCTTTGGGTTTTTATGTCCCTCCAGGTCACCCTTCTGTCTAAATGCATGCCAAGATATTTTACAGTAGCCTTTTGTGATAAGGTGGTACCATCTAGAATTACCGGTGGACATTCACCACGTTTCAGTGTGAACGTAATATGTGTAGATTTTTCCGCGCTGGCTTTTATTCCCCATTTTTTTAACCACATTTCAATATTATCTAGGTGTCCTTGGAGTTAACATTATAATTATTATAATAAATTATTAAAAAGAAAGAAAGTAAATTTTATTGTGATGATATATGTAGGTACATACGAATAAAAATATAATAACAAAAAGAAACACGAATAAGTACTACAATGTATACCACAAAAGAGGCTTTATGATGTAACCCCCCCGACGGTTGTCAGACGGTGGTTGTCAGTACGCCCTTTATTAGAAATATTATTACCTATACATTTTCAATATTATACATACTCTACGCGTCAGCTGGATAACCTCCTTATTGAATCGGTATAAAAAGAGAGAATATAAGTACATTAAAAATACGTACTTACCTTAAGGCAATAATCACTAACAGTATAACGACCGGACAAAATGCAGGACACTTCATGACTGAAAACGAACGCTTTCTGAATCAGTACAACGATACATAACAGTCAAGTAAGATTGATGTGTCGATCTATGATGTCAAATTAAATGCCAATATGGAAAACAGTTATTGTCTAATTGTATTTACAAACAGTCATGAAGGTAGCGATAACAATCTGTATCTAAAGTAACTCATGTTTTGATTGTTCTAAAAATACACAGTCGAATTGAGAACCTCCTCCTTTTTTGTAAGTCAGTAAAAAATATATTACGTTTTCTATGTATGTAATATTTAAAACAATTAGCGAATATGTGTACCAAGATATATATCAAGTGCAGTATATCAAGATATATAGGTTCACCTATATATCTTGATGTATTTATTACTTAACTAGCTGTCCCGAGCAGCTCCGCGTAATTTTCAATTTGTCTGCGCAACTTTCTTGTTCTTTTCCTTAAGAACCTTCTTCTGACAAAAAAAAAAACACAACAAAAATAATTAGCGTCATTGGTCCAGCCATTCACGCGTATTGTTCGTGACCAAGGGAAATAGGGATTCATTTATATATATACTTACACACACACACAAAGAACTCGCTTTGAAGTTTTATTATAAAAATACTGCTAGCGGCAAGAAGTTAACTACGGTATTTACGTACCATGACAATGTCAGATATTATGCCGCAAAGCCCCGGTTTTCAAACATTTCTGTATTGCGACGGAGCACTGCTTTAGTATTTTTTATTCTCTTTTTATCATATTTTTTATGTTTATTCTGCACATAATTACTCAATTCTTTAACTATACTTACTTAATATTACACTTATTTCATTATTAATTATTATTATTTCATTACCCTTTTTATGATGTATTTGTTCTTCCGTGACTTCACCTAACTGGTCCTGTCTGAAAATCAGCGCTGTAGCACCTTACTGTTGCTGCAGCAATTCGCTGAGATAGGAACCATTTTTGGCATCGCACAGCTTGGTAATTTAATTTTACGGTTATGTCCTTCATGTCAGTTTAACTCTTTCCGTTTAGCAATATTTTATGTATCAATTTTTTACCTTCTGTGTTCATTACCATGTCCTGTGTATGTCAAAATAAATGTTTTTCTTCTTCTTCTTCTTCTTCTACCCGTGATAAGTAAGGGTGGTGAGAATAGCACCCTCCCATCTCCACTCGTTGGGTATCCGTAAGCGGCGGGTAAGGGAAAATAAGAAGATGGGCAGCAGCATACCTACCTATACTGCGATCCCCAAGACGTCTGCCAATTGGATTATGGCAACGGTTTATGGTTTATCATCAGATGAGGTTTATATAGGCAAATCCGAATGATCTAGCTACTATATCCACTACGATGTTATTAAAGGCTAGTAAATGCGTGGTAATTACTGATAAGTGATTTCTGCTGGTTGTAAATGGCAAGAGATTAATCGGAATTATTGTTTCTTACAAGTTGAAATTTGATTTTAATGTAATTGATGTATACCATATACATCTATCTCTCTGGGTGGATTTGTTTCTTCCTCTTCCTCAGGTCCCTCATTGCTGAGGATCGAGATTCCAGCGAACCGCCGTCTCAAATCTTCCACTGCTGTCGAACTTTGTCAGTGTGGATCTCAATACCCGATCCAGATTTTCGGACACTTGTGCTGTCCATCGCACAATCTTTTTCCCTATATTTTCTTTCACTAGCAACTTCTTAAGCTACCTTCAGTTGATGTGCTCGAAATACTGGGGGATTTACTTAGTGTATATTGTGTTGATTTCTTTAGTTGGTACTAATTTTTTTTTTGGTAAACTCCGTAGCGCAGAGGGTAGCTTGCTTTGCAAACCGGAGGTTGCGGGTTAGAATCCCGCGGGGAGCAACAACTTTGTGTATTTGTTTGAAACTGGACAGTTCATTGCAGGCCGATGACCTGATCGTCTGTAAAGTATGATGATCAATGCGTCGGATGGGCATGTAAAAAGTCGGTCCTACGACTGACCTCTCCCTTGTGTGACCCTCTGACCTCGGTCGTGTCAGCCTTCCATCCCATCGGATTGGTGTGTGATAAAGGAAGAGAAAGTGCACTTGTTTCTACGCAAAGACTTATGCACTATAAAATTTCCCGCGTATATGGTTGACGTACTATATATAATCAAAGGGTTGATTTTATGAAAGAATGGCCATAGGAGGACATTTTTTTTTACTATTTATTGAATTAATATATTACCAGTTACGTATGTAGGTATTTATGTATTAAAAAAAGTATATAAGTATTAGTATCAGTTGTCTGGTTTCCTTAATACAGGTTCTGCCCTTAGGCTCTGCCTAGTTTGGAATCAGATGACCGTGTGTGGATGGTCCCAGAATATTATTATTAACTTTGGTTTTATTATATACTAGCTGACCCACGCAGCTCCGCCCGCGCTGAGTTTACGTTAACTAAACTTTCAATAATATACATTCGCATAGAATACAAAACCTTTTTTAAAGTCGGTTAAAAACTTGGACCCACTTTGTATTATCCTGTACATTGAAGATATTTTGAAAATTATGTTTGGAGGGCATTCTATAACCGATACTAAAGCCAAAATAGTTTTTATTTTTATTTTTGTCTGTCTGTCTGTCTGTATCTCGGCTGAGCATCACGCCGAAACTACTGGATGGATTGAAACGAAACTTGGCATGATTTGAGTTAATACTCCCAGGTAGGACATAGGATACTTTTTATCCCGACATTCGGCACGGTTCCCTTGGGAGAGGGGACTAAAGTCAAAATGTGTACTTGGTTATACGCTTGGTCCGATTTTATCAATTTTTCTTTATAATATAATAAATATCAGTAAGGTAACACTCATAGAGAGTTGTTATCAAGGTTTTGTAATCGATCGGGTTAAGCAACGTTAGGTAAGGTCATTAAATAGATGGGTGACCGTTTAAAGCCATTTGAACTAAACGGGTCCGTGCTTCGGAGAGCAAGTAAAAAGTGGGTCCCAGTTTTTAACTGACTATAAAAAAGGAGGTTATGTATTCGATGCGAATGTCTGTTATTAAAAGTTTAGTTAACGTAAAAATAGCGCAGGTGGAGCTGCGTGGGTCAGCTAGTTATAAGTATGTATGTGGAAAGATTGCTAGTTTTTTTTTAACCGACTTCAAAAAAGGAGGAGGTTCTCAATTCGTCTGTATATATATATAAATTTTCTATGTATGTTCGCGCATAACTGGCAATTATGAACCGATTTGAAAAAATCTTTCTTCCATCCATTCTTTAATCCGTTGATTGGGTCCCATAAAAAAATTATTGCTTACGAGTAAGTAGTTCCTGAAAAAACAAGAATGATGACTGCGCAGGACACCAAGAACTGCAAGAATGCCTATTTAGATGACTTTATGTCGCTTTTTCAGGACAAAAATGGCCATAACTCTGGCAAATATTTACCAATTTCAATGATTCTTTTTTTGTTCGAAAGAAGAAACCACTGTTATGAATCGGTATGCATTTTATCACAACCGGATAAGAACTTTCTGGAGGACCATGAACGATGTGGAGGAATTCATCTGGTAAAAACTTAGACTATTTTCTTTTATATGATCTAAGGGTAAAAACCATAAAACTGATGTTCTCCATTACATTACTCTGACAAATATGAACCGATTTCGATGATTCTTTTTTTATTCGAGAGAGTAAACTACTATGATGATTCCATGCAAATTTCATTACTACCGGATATTTTTTTCTAAAGAAACATGAATTATGTAAAACTATGTAGACGATAATGTGATCATAATCTACCTAGATCATTTTACCGTCTTCGATGGTTCAATCTTTATGTATTAAAATATCACTAAATAGTTTAAAATAAAATCTTTTTAAAAAAAGATTGAACGGACTTCAATATCACTGAAAAGTATAAAATAATTTAAATATTATTGAAGTTGGTGCACAGCAGGTACGCTAAAACCAACTTCAATAATATTTAAATTATTTTATACTTTTCAGTGATATTGAAGTCGGTAAAATTTTTTTTTAAAAGATTTTATTGAGTAGCATTTGGTGGACTGAACATTGGGCTATTGCAAAAGGCCGGGGTCACTTGCCATAATTAGTGTACTAATTATATTTTGACAAGCGGTGACTTACCACCCACTAGATGGGCTCTCCATATAGCCGTCAGAAGACGACGGAGTACAACACCGGTGGCAATGACTTAGGGGTGTCGAGAGGTGTGCTGCACTGTCTCCGTAGTTACTCGCGGCGTTATGCCCTTTAAAACTTCCACCCCTGGATCATATAGCTCTAAGAACTCCTCGCTAGACGGCCAATTAAGGTAAGTCAGAGCTGAGAGTCGTGCGGGCCCCCTTCGGTTTCTACTCGGCCGACGAAGACACGGCGAGGCGGAGGCCCTGACCGACTCTCTGGAGCACTCGGGTCCGTGGTGTCGTTACGCATCAACAACTCGCCAGCTGCCCTGCGGGCTTATTATTAATTGCAATTTTTTTGGAAACTTCATTACGTGCGCATAAATTATTAAAAAATGAGATTAAATTTAATTGACTGAAATTACTGAGATTATTTGTTACCCTAGCCTATCTAGTGCGCGCACCCTCTGCTCTTTTTAACTTCTTTATTTTCCTCTCCATCCAAAGGTTGCCTGGAAGAGATCGCTTTTAGCAATAAGGCCGCCCAATGTTGCATGTTTTATTAATTTGTGTCTTATTCTTCTAGTATCTGTTTGTTTGTGCGCAATAAAGAATTGTCTATCTATTAAATATTGTTTTAGTCTATACATCGCTTATTTTTCTCTTTGACACTAACTAAACATAATATGTATAATAAAACCATCTTCCCCCTTGTGTTTCGTTAAGAGGTGACTTAGGGAAAGCAAGGAAATGGACAGCAGCGTCTTCTATCTATATCTATACTTATAATAAAACTGTAACAGGTCCAATTCTGTACATTGAAGATATTTTGAAAATTATATTTGGAGGGCATTCTATAACCGATACTGAGGCCGAAAATGTAATTTTTTTAATTTTTGTCTGTCTGTCTGTCTGTCTGTCTGTCTGTCTGTCTGTCTGTCTGTCTGTATCACGGCTGAGCATCACGCCGAAACTACTGAATGGATTCAAATGAAACTTGGCATGATTTGAGATCTTACTACGAGGTAGGACATAGGATACTTTTTATCCCGTAATCTAGCACGGTTCTTTTGGGAGAGGGGATTAAAGTCAAAACGGGTACTTGGTTATACGCTTGGTCCGATTTTATCATTTTTTTTTAAATAATATAATAAATATTAGTAAGGGAACACTCATAGAGAGTTGTTATCAAGGTTTTGTAATCGATCTGGTTAAGCAACGTTAGGTAAGGTAATTAAATAGATGGGTGACCGCTTAACGCCATTTGAACTAAACGGGTCCGTGCTTCGGAGGGCAAGTAAAAAGTGGGTCCCAGTTTTTAACCGACTATAAAAAATGAGGTTATGTATTCGATGCGAATGTCTGTTATTCAAAGTTTAGTTAACGTAAAAATAGCGCAGGCGGAGCTGCGTGGGTCAGCTAGTACTTATAATAAAACTGTAACAGGTCCAATTCTGTACATTGAAGATATTTTAAAAATTATATTTGGAGGGCATTCTATAACCGATACTGAGGCCGAAAATGTATTTTTTTTAATTTTTGTCTGTCTGTCTGTCTGTCTGTCTGTATCACGGCCGAGCATCACGCCGAAACTACTGAATGGATTCAAATGAAACTTGGCATGATTTGAGATCTTACTACGAGGTAGGACATAGGATACTTTTTATCCCATAATCTAGCACGGCTCTTTTGGGAGAGGGGATTAAAGTCAAAATGGGTACTTGGTTATACGCTTGGTCCGATTTTATCAATTTTTCTTTATAATATAATAAATATTAGTAAGGGAACACTCATAGAGAGTTGTTATCAAGGTTTTGTAATCGATCGGGTTAAGCAACCTTAGGTAAGGTCAATAAATAGATGGGTGACCGTTTAACGCCATTTGAACTAAACGGGTCCGTGCTTCGGAGAGCAAGTAAAAAGTGGGTCCCAGTTTTTAACCGACTATAAAAAAGGAGGTTATGTATTCGATGCGAATGTCTGTTATTAAAAGTTTAGTTAACGTAAAAATAGCGCAGGCGGAGCTGCGTGGGTCAGCTAGTTAATAAATAAACTATCATCTAAGGCGATACTACTGTAGTCAGTACACTACACCCTGGCCTTTGTTCAGCAATGGCCGTCTTCCAGTTGATGATGATGACACTTTAAGGACAAAAGTTATTACCAATTTGACTACAAACAGAATCTGTTCTCTCATCGTCAGTGTTCGTACACAAAAAAAAGAACCCAGGGAAGATGCGCTCTCCGTGTACTGATCCACAATTTTGAAGCGATTCAAGTCCGTTTTCCACCCTCGTGAGGTATCCGGGTAATAAGGCGACTAGGGGAAAACAAGAAATCGGGCAGCAGCGTCTTTTTATTGGATACTGCGATCCGCCAAGCCGCCTGCCAAGCGTGGGGATTATGGCAACTCCTCCCTTCTAAGTGGGAGGCCTTTGTTTAGCAGTGGACGTTTCGGCTGCTGATGATGATGATGAAGTCCGTTTTACAAACCGTTGATTATAGAGGGTTTATTTGTTTTTTTTTGTATTTTATAGTAGGTATGATTATTAAACCTATGAGTGCTGGAGGGAGAACTTAAAGGTTGATTAAAACAATTGATAAACTATTTTTGAAAAAATAAAAACCGACTTCAAAGTAAATTATCTAAAAAGCATAAAATAACGAAAATATATTGAAGTCGGTGCTAGCGCATCATGTTAACTAAGGCTAGCACGAGCTGACACCGACTTCAATATATTTTCGTTATTTTATGCTTTTAGATAATTTACTTTGAAGTCGGTTTTTATTTTTTCAAAAATAGTTTATTTAACACTTTTTAGTGACTTTTATTTTAGCAAAAAAATAGGTTGGTATCAGCACTATCACGCAACTTGAACGTCTACGTTATAGTAACTTACTGAAAACATAAAAAGTTTATATCTCATAAACTACTGCACCGATTTTGATGAAATTTGTACTCTACCCTAAGTCGAAAAATACTCTAACTATTGCAAAAAGAATTTTCGAAATCGGACCTGTAGTTTCTAGAGAAATCCGCGGACAAACCTACATACATACATATATACATACATACATACATACACTCATAAAATTTGGTAAATTTGTTTAGAAGCCCACATAGACTAACATATATTAATATTACGCATTTTTATTAATATTACATACATACGCGTCGAATATAGAACCTTCTTTTTGAAGCCGGTTAAAAAGGGAATTACTAAGTAAAACAAAACAAATTTAATTAAAACAGATTAGTTAACGAATAACAAATAAACTGGCGCAATATTATTTTACTAGGTGGTAAGTTCCATGTGCAAGGAACCGTCCAGGTAGGTACCACCGCAGTGTCAGATATTCTGGCGCCAAGCAGCAGTCTGTAAGCATTGCTGTGTTCCGGCGTGAAGGGAACTGTAGCTAGTGAAATTACCGGACACAAATGTCTTAAGGGTCAACAACGCGCTAGTGATTCTTCTGGTGTTGCTAGCGTGTATATGCTGCGGTGACTGCTTACCATTACATATAAAAAAATCCAATCCTATGGATGTTCCACTGTAACAATTCCACGTTAATATCTACGGAGAACACGATCGATGACTCACATAACAGGTTGAAGTAGTTATAAACATTCAAATACATTACCGTAGGCTTAATAAAGTTAATGTCTGTTTTTTTATAAGAAGCGGCGCTCGGAAATTAATAGTTTGGAAAAAAACCCACGAAGCAGCGGCCCGGTTCATGAGCGTGGGAAAATCAGTTTATCGTCACAATTTGTGTCACGGACTAGATGGTGCCCGCGGCTTTGCTTGCGAGAACTCATTGGACTTACAAGTCCAATTCATACATAGGTCATACATGACCTCTTCCAAATTATCTGATTGGGGACAATATTTGATGGGCAAGCGGTTAGACGTCCTGGCTGCTACTCAGTAGGTCGTGGGTGTTTTATCTATTTTAAATATGTATTTACAAAAAAAGAGTATATAATTATTATTTTTGATTAGTGTATTTTTATTTCTCATCTAAGAGAAAATATTCTTAAAAATTCTATGTGTACCTATTTATTTACTGCAAGTGTGCGTGTGCGTTCATGTGTGTGTGTATGAGTATGTGCAGGTGTGTGTGTGTGTGTGTGTGAGTGTGTGAGAGAGAGAGATAGTGTTCGCGCGTTCGTATCTTATTTCAATGGGTGCAATAATTGTTTAGTTGCGTCATAGTCTAGCGTTTTCAATCAAGTCGTTATTCTATTTCGTCAGTTAATTTTAAGTAAGGGGTAAATGGAGAGAAGGGTCCTTATTGTAAAGATAACCACCCAGATAGCAATAAAATTTAGATGCATACAAATACAGTTTTTTTTTTTTTCTGATTCAGATGTCTGATTTCTATAGTACAGGCTCTGCCTAGTTTTGGATCGGATGACCGTGTGTAGATTGTCCTAGAATACTTCACACTGTCTGTCCAAATATTTTCATTGGGTTATGTTATTTTTATACTATCAAGGTAGCAAGCAAGGATGCGGCCCGTCTGATGGTGAGCAGTCTCCGCAGCCCATAGACGCTAGGAAAACCAGAATAATTACTATTAAGTACTCAAAACATTTGTTTGTTTTGTTTTTTGTATCCGGTAATTTCACCAGCTACAGCATAGATGATACTTAATATACTGAGCTACAGTGCCCTTCACACCGGAACACAGCAATATTTATACACTGCCGCAGCCCATAGACGCTAGGAAAACCAGAATAATTACTATTAAGTACTCAAGACATTTGTTTGTTTTGTTTTTTGTATCCGGTAATTTCACCAGCTACAGCATAGATGATACTTAATATACTGAGCTACAGTGCCCTTCACTCCGGAGCACAGCAATATTTATACACTGCCGCAGCCCATAGACGCTAGGAAAACCAGAATAATTACTATTAAGTACTCAAGACATTTGTTTGTTTTGTTTTTTGTATCCGGTAATTTCACCAGCTACAGCATAGATGATACTTAATATACTGAGCTACAGTGCCCTTCACTCCGGAGCACAGCAATATTTATACACTGCCGCAGCCCATAGACGCTAGGAAAACCAGAATAATTACTATTAAGTACTCAAGACATTTGTTTGTTTTGTTTTTTGTATCCGGTAATTTCACCAGCTACAGCATAGATGATACTTAATATACTGAGCTACAGTGCCCTTCACACCGGAACACAGCAATATTTATACACTGCCGCAGCCCATAGACGCTAGGAAAACCAGAATAATTACTATTAAGTACTCAAGACATTTGTTTGTTTTGTTTTTTGTATCCGGTAATTTCACCAGCTACAGCATAGATGATACTTAATATACTGAGCTACAGTGCCCTTCACACCGGAACACAGCAATATTTATACACTGCCGCAGTCCATAGACGCTAGGAAAACCAGAATAATTACTATTAAGTACTCAAGACATTTGTTTGTTTTGTTTTTTGTATCCGGTAATTTCACCAGCTACAGCATAGATGATACTTAATATACTGAGCTACAGTGCCCTTCACACCGGAACACAGCAATATTTATACACTGCCGCAGTCCATAGACGCTAGGAAAACCAGAATAATTACTATTAAGTACTCAAGACATTTGTTTGTTTTGTTTTTTGTATCCGGTAATTTCACCAGCTACAGCATAGATGATACTTAATATACTGAGCTACAGTGCCCTTCACACCGGAACACAGCAATATTTATACACTGCCGCAGTCCATAGACGCTAGGAAAACCAGAATAATTACTATTAAGTACTCAAGACATTTGTTTGTTTTGTTTTTTGTATCCGGTAATTTCACCAGCTACAGCATAGATGATACTTAATATACTGAGCTACAGTGCCCTTCACACCGGAACACAGCAATATTTATACACTGCCGCAGTCCATAGACGCTAGGAAAACCAGAATAATTACTATTAAGTACTCAAGACATTTGTTTGTTTTGTTTTTTGTATCCGGTAATTTCACCAGCTACAGCATAGATGATACTTAATATACTGAGCTACAGTGCCCTTCACACCGGAACACAGCAATATTTATACACTGCCGCAGTCCATAGACGCTAGGAAAACCAGAATAATTACTATTAAGTACTCAAGACATTTGTTTGTTTTGTTTTTTGTATCCGGTAATTTCACCAGCTACAGCATAGATGATACTTAATATACTGAGCTACAGTGCCCTTCACACCGGAACACAGCAATATTTATACACTGCTGCTTGGCGGCAGAATATATGACACTGCGGTGGTACCTACCTACCTGGACGGTTCCTTGCACAACCTACCATCTAAAGTATGTGACCCTAAATGTATTAAGTAGACCTACGTATTCCATCATGCAGTAAAAAAAAATTCATAGTTCATGCATTCCCCTCTATATCGATATTGGATTGAATGGAAGGAACGCTACTTACTGCGCAATTAGGTTTAGTTTCCCTTGTTCATCTGGTACGGTAATTTGGCATCTACTTCCTGAGTAAATATTTCACTAATTCGGAATTCATATTTTTGTCACGAGAACAAGAAATTAATCCGAGGTTATCTATGTTATTTTATCAGTATTATGTACATAAGTATATCAAATTGACATGAAACACCCTTTTTTACCTGTGGGTTTATGTTTCTGTATATCCAATGAAATTACTTACTTAGCCTGCAATGCAAGATCCTACCGAATATTCAACCAGCCAATAGCTGGCTATGACTGGGCTGGTCCTGGTCCGAAAAAAAATTGTAGGTAAGTATAATTGTATACTTATTCGAAAATCGTTTTTACTTGTTACTACACTTGTTAGACATTAGATATCAAGACTTGTGTTAATTTTACCAGATACAGTGCCTTTCACACTGGAATAAGGCAAAGTTTACACACTACTGCTTGGCGGCAGAATACCTGACACAACGATGCGGACCGTGGACAGTTCAGGTTCATCCAGGTGCGATGCAGTCTGGACAATCTAGCTAGAAGATCTAGTTGATTGAGCAGTATTCTCACCAGGACACGAATAACTTACCCTGGTAAGTCATAAGGAATGCAATATGTCGACACAAAAAGAAGAAGAAGGGGAGGAAATAGCATTTTCAGACGGGTGATGTTAAATCTCAAATAAAGGTATTTTTTTTTTATACTACCAAGGTGGCAAGCAAGCGTACGGCCCGCCTGATGGTAAGCAGCCACCGCAGCCTATAGACGCTAGCAACACCAGAAGAATCACTAGGGCGTTGCTGACCCTTAAGACATTAGATGTTAAGTCTTTGTGTCCAGTAATTTCACCAGCTACAGTGCCCTTCACGCCGGAACACAGCAATGCTTACACACTGCTGCTTGGCGGCAGAATATCTGACACTGCGGTGGTATCTACCTTTACGGTTCCTTGCACAAGGAACCTACCATCTAGTAATATTAAGCTAAGTATAATTCTTAATAATCTTATAAAGACAAAAATGTATTTGTTAATATGTTGTCTTTCTTTGTAGCAACAACAAAGAAAGTGATCGACGTAATTTATGGGATACTGATAGTTTATAAGATGGAGAGTCTCAACAATCCGTTTCAATTTACGGAAACATAAGTAAATTAAATTACATAAAAGCAAAACTAATTAAAAAATAAAGCAGTCAAATGTATTCAGCGTCCCATATGCACAATTTTTTTTTATTTACTTAATCGAACATGACTAATGATGCCCATACCTATATAAGATTTTTGGTGCCATCCTTAACCAAATCATCAAACCCTTTCCTAAATCGCTGACCTAAACGCAACCCTAAAATATACAAACGCCGTCTCACCTCGACTTATTTGAAGACAAATGATATAATGAGCAATCAGGTATTACGAACACGTATTTAAATGTATCGCATCGATGTTTGTTTTACTACGAACATCCTAAATATAGAGCAAACCACATTTGTGAGCGTGCAAGAATCTATCGCAAATGTCCGGACCGTGGGAGCGTCTTTATGCTAAACAGGTCATTGGTACCCCGCGCCGGTACGCCGCGGACCTACAGGGTGCTTCCGATATCAAAATTGGGGCCCAATAAAGACTGATATATATGATGTCATTTTCTTGTACATAATAATAATAAAAAGCTTTTATTTTCCTTGCACATAGGTAATTAACAGATATTGTTTATTTGTTAGTGTGTTAGTAAAAGAAACAAAATATTGAATTAACTTACCATCTATGTTAATGTTGTTAGTGTCGTGCAAGGACCGCCTGTAGCGGTGAAAGCCTCCTCCATTAATTTCCACTCGTCTCTCTGTCTTGCCTTTCTTTGCCACAAGTTACCAGCCACGCCGACAATATCGTCACTCCACCTTTTTATTGGACGGCCGCGCTTCCGCTTTTTGTCGCGAGGGTACCAATTTGTTACTGTTTGCGTCCATCTTTCGTCCTTTAGTCTCTGGATATGTCCTGCCCATTTCCATTTCAAACCGAGAACGTGCCTGAGTACGTCTTTGGCTTTTGTTCTTTTTCTTATACCATCATTTCTTACTCTATCTTTTAATTTAATATTTAACAAACTTCGCTCCATTCCTCTTTGGCAGTTTCTTACTTTTTCCAAAGTCCTCTTTGTAAGCGGCCAGGTTTGACACGCGTATGTTAAGCAAGGTGTTAGGCAGATGTTCATGGCTTTTGTCTTTAGGTCTATTGGTATGGGTCCTTTAAATACTTCCTTCATAGCCCAATATTTATTCCAAGTACTCCTTATTCTTCTATTTACTTCCTTTTCTGTGCACGCTTTGAAAGAAATTAGGTGTCCAAGGTAAACATATTCTTCAGTGTACTCTATTAACGTAGAGTCCAACTTAATTGGTATTCTGTCTGTATTAGTCATAATCTTTGTCTTTTCCATGTTCATTTGTAAACCAACAAGTTTGCTATACTGTTGTAGAGACTCTAGCATACACTGGAACTCTTCGGGGTCCTCTGAGAGAATTACTATATCATCTGCAAACCTCAAGTGTGATAAATATTTACCGTTAATTTTAATATCCTTTTTATCCCATTGAAGATGAATAAAGATACTTTCCAGTACTGCGTTAAATAACTTTCCTGCCAAAGGGTCTCCTTGTTTCACTCCCCTTTGTATCTGAAATTCTGGTCCTGGTGCGTGTACTCTTACTCTAGCAGTACTGTATTTGTATATCACTTTTATCAGGTCAATATACTCCAAACTCTTGTACATAGTACAATAAGCTACTAAAGCTAAGTTAAAGCTAAGCTAAGCTACTAATACAATAATAGAAATAATTGAATGCAATAAATGAAGCGCAATAATTGACCTTCAAGAATTGTAAGTAACTGTTTACACACGGAAACTAGTTAAAAATTTGAATGTGTCATTATTGAATGCAAATGTTGCCCAGTAGAGCAAGAATGTGACATGTTGTTCAGACGATACAAGGCATTTATTGCCTCAATATTCTTGTATGCAACAGGCAAGAAACTTGCTTCGTGTAAATGGGCCATAAAGGTCTTTGCCGCGTACTAATAAGTGCCCACGAGCTGGAGTGATATTTTCTTACAATCAGTCGCTTGGAGTCGCTATTTCGCTCTTTGTAATTTTCAGTCAACTGGGATCCGAATAATCGCAACGGAAGCTGGAAGCACACTGTTTAATATATAATGGAATATAATGATGTCTTTTATTTACGCGAAAAGCAAAGCATTCGAAAGGTCGGGAAAGTAAAAGCAAAAATAAACCGAGATATATTCCGTAAGAGATTGATGATGATTACAATATAATGGAATAATATATTTTTAAATATAAAGATGTAAAGTGATGGCAATACGAGTATATTTAAAAGGCAATAGAAACATCAAAAGTACCTACTCAATATTATTTATTTTGTTTTTTTTTTTAATAATATTTCTCTACAATAATATTATGCACAATGCTAGCAGTAAAGATATCAAAATCTAAATTCTCTAACCAAAATCTAAAACAGAAATCAAAATCAATATTTGTTTATCGATTGATATCGAGCATCCTGTATAAAAGATCGAGATAAATCCAAGTTCAAGGCGCAAGTGCACGCTGAGAACTGGCTGACTATACAAGGTTCCCGTCGCTAGGACCCCGGCTCCATTCCGTTGAGGACCATCAGAGCAGCACCCCGCAGCAGCCGAGCCGAACATGATCGTCATTTGGACCTGTTTATTTTTATCGTGAGTGGTACCTATATCGAATATTTCAATCGAATATTTCCTTGTGATTATGATAAATGATAAAACATAATGACAACTTTTTTACCAGTGTTGCTTAAACAATCGATCTTAAATAATCTTTGCAATTTTATATTGAACTAATTTTATTATCGGGTATCACATTTTTTTTTTTTTTTGTTAGATTGCGTTAACCAATAATAACGCTTATATATTCCGTTACTTTTGGTTTCAATCAAATTAATTTCAAACTTATACTTATCTAGCGGCCCGGTAGGTACGTGCTTCGCTACGTATAAAGTGAAATATTAAAAAAAGATTGGAACATCAAATTCAGTACAAAAAATATAAACACAAAGCAATAATTATCGCTGACTATTTGCTTTAATCGAAGCATGTCCAAAATGAAATGACCGCATGAATGACATAACAACATGCTTTTACTGTCAACACTGAAAAAAGTTTTAATTCTGAAAAAAGGTTCAATTTGACAGCAAAATCCCCATTTACAAAATGATCCGCCATTTATTGAAATCATTTGTTACAAAAAATGTGATAAATAAAGAACCGCTCTACCGATTTTGTGCAAACTTCACATATAAACCATCTACTAAATAGTCCTAACAAAGCCTAAACATTTGGTTTGGATAGGTGAGCCCGTTCTTGAGTTATAAAATTACAACGAAAAGTGGCATTGATTTTATAGATATAGATAATTTATAATTATGGTATAAAATTGAATAATGATGAATACCTGACTATTGACTTGAAAAGACAATATCTTAGAGATTTTTTTACCTTTTTGAAATGTACGGATGGACCGAAGCGTATGCACATATTTAAATTAGAATCAGTGTCAATTACTCATGTGTTTTTAAACTGCACCGATCCACCGATTAGATATTGTTTTCTTCAAATTTCAACTTTCTTTCTTAGAGATTTATTCAGATAAAACTTATCAATGATCGCTTTTTCAGATGCATGCAACAAGCATTAAGCTCGGAGCGGTCATCGCTCCCCGATCTCCCGCCAGGGGAGGCTCCCGAGCCGATTCTGACCTTCATGGAACAAACATATAAGATTGGTCGAGCTAGGGCTGCCTTCGACGCTGGCGAGCCACTTCTCCTCACTCCGTTCATAGAAGAGAAGAAACTTAAAGAAGGAAGGGAAGCGGCGGCTGTGGATCCAGACTATCTGCTTCCGAATATGGAGAGTTATGCTGGTTATTTAACTGTGAGTATATTGAAATAGGTCGGTCCATCGTCATTGTTTAGATGAAGAAGTAAACGTAAATAGTCGTAGGTACGTCGTTACACACTCGCTAGAGTACGTTCCGGGAGGAGCAGAAATGCACGCTTCCCCCGGCACCCTAGCAGTGCTCGTGCACGCAGGGCCTACATTGCGTCGCGACGCGTCGTCGTCGTCGCCCGCTCGCCGCATTTACTAGGTACGCACAGTCTATGCGTCCACGACCCAAGACTAACTGGTACCTTTTTTTTTACGCGGTGGAAATCTTCCAAAGATCCCCGGGAGCTGTGGGGCTCGACCGGGGTATGTGGGATTCTTACCCACTAAAAACCCCGCGGCTGTCGCATCGGCACATGAGAGGGGGGACCCCAGGGCTCACCGGTGGGATCTGCACCAGGGGCCCCTCAGTGCCTTACCTTTGAGCCCGCCGCGGGGGGGCGCATTGCAGCCCCCCGGGAACCTGTCACGGTACTCAACCCCGCCGCCATCCTCCTCGGAGTCGCCGCCGTACTCAATGGACGTTCAAAGGGCCCACACCCCGAACGTCTAGCGACTCCGAAGGAAGACTAACTGGTACCTAATGTAACATAACTTAAATTCTAAAATTCACTGTTAGTTTTTAATTTCGTAAAGAACTTGCTGCCTGATCATTTTTTCTTGTTGCCTGATATTTCTTTTATTATAAGTACAACTAAGTATTTTGTTCATCATATTTTTTTTAATTGTTTAGCTAATATAAATTGGAGGACGCCAAGTCATTTCAGGACTGTGTGTGTATAGCTTTGCATTCAGCGCGGTGTCCTGCATTTCGGTAGGTACAAGAAGTCTCTAGTTTATAATCTAAGAGCAAGACGTCATGCACGTCTATGTAGGAAAGTCTGCCCCTGTGCCAGTGGTTCAGCGATCTCGTTTACACTCTTTTGATGTCGGAGTAGCGATATCTGTTTAATTACGTTCCCTTGTAACTAATATGTAAGTGCACTTTAGTATCTGCGATTATATAACTGAATACCATTAAGTGCTAATCGGTATCAAATATTTACATGAAAGAAGATGACAAAATAAAAAAAATTGCGTTATGGTACGCTACGATAAGAAAATGACAATTTTCATTTACTTACACCTATATTACTTATTTAAGTTTATAAAAAAAAAACAAGTTAGGGGAATCCTGTTTAAAATTAACCGATTTAAAATTTATCGATTCTAAATTTGTCTTTGCACCGTAAATATTTTGAAATCGAGGACCGTTGCCGCGTTGCCCAAATTCTTAACAGGTCGTTTACTTGTGTTGGTTTTAATTTCAAACTCAATAACAATTCGGGTTGAATACACTGGTGACACATTTCAACAGGAAAAACGGGTATTCTTGAAAGGATTTCAAATTGATAGGATTTTTTTTCTCATAAAGTAGGGGATTGCTCGTAATTAGAAATTACGATTTGCTATCATCTGCTATACTAAATATTTTTCGAGTAAATAGGTAGTAGCACTCTTTATAACAGGAGAATCCGTTTTGAATGTTTTTATTATTTAGGTAACTAGCTGAACCGCGCAGAACTTCACCCGCGCTTTTTCCTACACTTAGGTACAACAATTATCGTTATATTTCAACCAATTTACACAAAACCTGAAAAAAAACCCTTGAAAAATTACTAATATACTTATCTAAATCTTCCTCTTGAATTACTCTATCTATTGTTGAAACTGCATTAAAATCGTAGTTTAAAAGATCTAAGGATACAAACAGCGAGAGCGACTGTTTTATACTATGTAATAAAGATTATGATCTCCGTGTGTCCGCAGATATGCTCAAACATGTAAATATAGTCACAGTCGAATAGTCCAGTTAGGTATTTTAATTTTATACAAACCGTTAGCTTGTAAAATAATAAAACGTTTCTAAAAATCTTATCTATCAGCCTTTGATTAAGTATATATCTTAATATAATAATATAATCAAAGCAATTATAAAAAGCAAGCGATGGGTATGTAAGACATTTGATTTATATGTATTTTCTTACGGATATCATTTGATAAAGACGTAACAAACATACGCAAATTCCTCGGAGACGTAGCAAGATTAAAATAAGAAATTAATAATACCAGCCCTTGTTTATGTCCCACTCTGGGCACGGGTCTCCCCTCAAGATTAAGGGGCTTAGTCCACCACGCTGGCGAAGTACAGGTTGGCGGACTTCGGCAGGCTTTCTTAGACATGCAGGTTTCCTCACGATGTTTTCCTTCGCCGAAAGCTAGTAAAAATCCCACAACGACGATTCGGACATGATTATTTAAATAAATAGGTACGAGCCGGGGTTTGAACGTCCGGACGTTGTTCTCCCAACGTCCACTGTTACAAATAGATACTTATATTAAATTACCATATTTATATTTCCAGGTTAACAAAGAATACAACGCTAACTTATGGTTCTGGTACTTCCCTGTGTCTGGGAAGCCGGTGGAGGAAACCCCATGGATTATATGGCTTCAGGGCGGGCCCGGTGCCTCCTCCCTATACGGGCTCTTCACAGAGATTGGACCTTTCTTTGTTGGCGACGATAATGAACTAAAAGGTAAGGAGTTATATCATCCATCATTATTTTCGAAATGCTAAGGTGTCCTGTTAAGGTGTCGCTGTTGACGGATACGTAGAGGAAGAATCATTAGTTATAAACACACATAATATTATGAAGATTTAGTTAATTGTGAAAAAAAATCTCTAAATAGTATCTCTTCTTTGCACTATTTACAAATTCTATGTTGCACACATTTTATAAAACAATATCCTACATAAAAAGTTATAAATTGATTTGAGCAAATGCGGTCTTAACGCTTAAAGCGAGCTTTTCCAGACAACTAACAAACAATTACAACAAGTATAAATAGACATTAAATGTTAACATCCATCCATCTGATATGGCTCTAGATAGAGCATGGTACAGAAGTTTAGTAGACACTAGCAATTTCCTGCGACTTCGCCCGCAATTTTTTTACAAAGTTTACCAACCCCTAACGCAAAGGGTGTTTTTGAAAATTCGCGAAACACGTATCGATTTATTTTATTTAGAGAATCTTTTCAAGTCAATCGAACCATAAAATAAAAAATTTCATACAAAAGAAAACACCCCATTTAACCCCTTTGGAGTCGAATTTTCAAAAACCCTTTCTTAGTGGATGCTTACGTCATAAGAAGAACCTACTGTCCAAATTTCAGCTTTCTAGGTCCAGCGGTTTGGCCAGTGCGTTGATTTATCAGTCAGTCAGTCAGGACAAGTAATTTTATATGTATAGATAGATAATAGATACTACATACCACCATTTGTAAAATATTACTCTCGCTCCGAAGCCGTCAGATATCAAAAGCATAAACAGTGTGTTTCAGTTTATGTTCATTTACTTCCTAACTGCACTACAATAGTATCAATTTTGCATTGATGCGGTTTTCATGCATTCCTTTTAGATTTCTACTACCTTCTATTTCTCTCTTCTTCTTCAGCCTGTTGCCACCCAATGCTGAGTGAAAGCCTCCTCCAGTGCACGCCACCCTTATCGGTCTTCCGTTCCAGCTTCGTTCGGCTAACATAGTTAGGCCATCAGACCATTTGGCTAGTGGTCTGCCAGCGCTTCAGCAACTCGTGCGCAGTCTCTACTCCAATACCTTGTTTGCCCATCTCTCATCCTATCTACGGCATAAATATGACCCACTCATTTCCATTTTCTCCACTCCACATAGCCACTGTTTTGGCTATGTCAGTCAGTTTAGTCTTTCTTTGGATCTGGATAATCTTTCTTTGGAGTGTAAGGAACTCTGTCTCGAAGAGAGAGACTACCTTCTACTTCATCATCATCATCATCATCATCATCACCAGCCGGAAGACGTCCACTGCTGAACAAAGGCCTCCCCCTTAGACCGCCACAATGAACGACAATTTGCTATTTGCATCCACCGGTTTCCTGCGACGCGAACAATGTCGTCGGTCCACCTAGTGGGAGGCCTGCCTACGCTGCGTCTTCCGGTTCGTGGTCGCCACTCGAGAACCTTTCTTCCCCAACGGTTATCGGTTCTTCGAGCGATGTGGCCGGCCCACTGCCACTTCAACTTGCATATTCTACGAGCTATGTCGGTGACTTTGGTTCTTCGGCGAATCTCCTCATTCCGGATTCTGTCGCGCAAAGAAACTCCGAGCATAGCTCTCTCCATAGCTCGTTGTGTGACTCTGAGCTTCTCCAAAAGGCTTCTACTTACGTATTACAAATTCCCTAATGCTTTTAAATTGCACCGATTTAAAAATGGAGAAGCGTTACGTTGGAATTAGGTCTAATGACTATATCTTTCCAGAAATACAATACTCGTGGGGCAAGAACCACTCCTTGCTGTTCATCGACAATCCAGTTGGAACCGGTTTCAGCTTCACCGACGACGACCGGGGCTACGCCACTAATCAAACGACGGTATGAATTTACTATGTGAAGAGTAGATACCTAATCTAATTGTGGCCAAGATACTTTACTACATGTTTTATTTCAGTATGCTTTCAGTAGTAACTAGAAAGTGTACAAATTTTTTATATGAAACTAGCAGTACCCGCGGCTTTGCCCGCAGCCAGTATTTTTGATGAGCTCAAGCAATGTTAACGTCATTGCCAAGCAAGTCAGTGGTACACCGGAAGGCGCTCGTTTAAACCTCACCCTGGGGTGAGCCAAGGCCTTGACTTGATTCAACTTAAGCCATTCCTTTTTTTAACGTGGAGTAATCCCTAAAGTTGCCCATACCATCACGGGAGTGACAGTGTGGGTTCAGTATGACTCCTACTGACTCAAACCTTTCGTGTCCAAATTCCGCTATGTTGATGGGCACCGGAAACTTATCTATCTGTATACAATTTCGAGTCCCACCAGCGGCCGACCAGCCCATCATCTTCCGTGGGTGTAAGTAAAGCCCACGGACCTGCCTGTCGCTATAAAAGGTCCGCAGAATCTCATCAGGTGGCATGCCGGAATACTTTAGCACGCCATATTAGCGAGAGTAAAATATAGTGGTGCACAGGCAGCAGTTCCCTCGTTCCTGCTCTCTGCACATTCTCGATACGGGGGCATAAGGTTGGCGTTGGTCCGCCTTCTGCCCTTCAGAGTCCCGGGACGTTCGGGGTGTGGGCCCCAGGACGTCCATTGAGTACGGCGGCGACTCCGAGGCGGAAGGCGGCGGGATTGCGTCCCTCGTCCTCGTGAGCACCGTGACAGGTTCCCGGGGCTACAATGCGACAGAAAAATTGTCATGTTCGTAGCCAGTTATTATCACTGTTCGCAAACGATCAGTTATATACATAACATTAAAATAAATGATACACATACTACAGGTATAGAGGAAACCACGGTAGCGCTACTCGATACGCTCATCCCTGACGATGACACAGAAAGCGACAACGATTATCATCGCCAAATAAGAGCGTGGGCTACAGAGCCACCTCTCTCGCCGTCATCCGACTTACCATCGATTATTGAATTCCAGAACGTCGTACGAGCTTTGCCTTTAAATAAAGCCTCCGGTGAAGATAAAATATCCAATAAAATGATTAAAGAAGCGTGTAGGTCTGCAGGCGACTCAATGTTAACCGTTTTTAATCGATGTATAGCGGAAGGCGTTTTTCCGCGGGTATGGAGACGCGGGTTTATTCGGATTATACCCAAAAAAGGGGACAAACCCCCCGACGACCCGAAATCATATCGCCCGATTACGTTACTGCCAGCGCTTGGAAAGCTCTTAGAACGCCTTATAGTCCCACGCTTGTTGCCGGGTGGTCCTACGTTTAACCAGAGGCAATTCGGTTTTACACCCGGAAAATCGACTATCGACGCGGCCATTTCGGTTAGAGCAACTGTAAGTAATTCCGAATTTAAGTACGTGCTTGGGATATTTCTTGATATATCCGGTGCTTTTGACAACGCATGGTGGCCGATGTTACTTCTCAAACTCAAATCTCGCGGATGTTATGCAAACATTTTTTTAATTATTTGCTCGTATTTTTCTCAGGGAACGACTAAACTTAAACTTGGTCACCATTCCGTAACTAAACCGCTAACGATAGGCTGCCCACAAGGGTCTGTCTTGAGCCCGTATCTGTGGAATCTTGGTTTCGATGATTTCTTAGAAATACCCCTCCCACCTGGGTGCTCCTTAACAGGATACGCGGATGATGGTCTTCTTTTAATACAATCGAACACTAGATCAGGTCTTGAAGACTCGGCGGAAACTTGCCTAAATTTAATATCCGAATGGGGTAAACGTAACCGGCTTAGTTTTGCACCGGAAAAAACGTATCATCTTTTATTAAAAGGTAGTCTGGTAGGCCCACCGCGGATAAAGTTCAACGGCACGACTGTTAAAAAGAAAAACTCAGTATGTTACCTTGGTTTAGTATTGGAACGTAACTTCTCGTTTATTGAGCATATAAGAACCGTTGGAGAAAAAGCCAAACGTAACTTCTATGCCCTCACAAGAATATCGACATCGACTTGGGGACTTTCGTTCAACACGTTGAAAATTATATACGTAGCCACTTATCTGGGCTGTATGTGCTACGGTGCCCCTGTGTGGGCTGACAAGGCTACGATAGGGGCGGCACGCCGTAAATTGCTTCAAAGTCAACGTCTGGCGTTGATATTTTTGTGTAAGGCATACCGAACAGTCAGTACTGAAGCGTTACCAGTACTCGCGGGCGTACTTCCGGTTGACTTAGAGGTACAGAGACGTGCGGCTATGTATTATTCCACTCGTGATAATATAAATACTGAATTCCTTCCAACACGTGACCGCGCAAAGATCTCGCGTTTGTTTAATTCTCAATTGGTGGTTAATGAAGACCTTCTAACTGAATGGCAAATCAGATGGGATTCGACTTCGAAGGGACGTCATTTGTACTTATTTTTCCCGAATGTGCGTGAACGCCTTGCTAGAGCGTGGATAGAGGTGGACCACTGTGTCGCACAATTCTTGACGGGGCATGGCAACTTTAAGAGTAAACTATTTTCCTTCAATCTAGTGCCTTCGCCTCTCTGTCAGTGTTCTACGATAAATAATGAGTACGAACAAACTGCCCATCATATACTTTGGGAGTGCAGTCTCTGGCAACATGAGCGTAGCCTTATGCTAGACAGTTTGGTTGTGACATCTGGAGTCGTATATTACATGGACCTTGTGGCGACTAAGGAGAACTTCCGTGCGTTCAAACGTTTTTGCCATACCTATTATTGGAAACAAGTATGAAAAATCAAATAGGCCCCCATAAAATATTAGCAGAATCCGTGGCGCCTTACGAGTGGACTAGCCTTCGTTGGTCCGCCTGTAAGAGTCTTCTTTTTAAGGTTGTATCGACCGCTTATTAATTATTTGCTTGTCTCCCGCTTTGCAAAGGAGGGAAGTGGAATATATGTTTTTCCAACTCCTCCTATTTACCTTTTTAATTAAATTTGTTGCGGGTTCCAAGACAATTTAGCGTTCCCCTGGGACTCGCCGAGGGTCAAACCTCGGTGTCTTCAGTGGTGACCACTGTAGATCCTGGCTTACAGGAGTAACAGTGGTGGGAATGAGTGGTGGGATTAGTCCCAAAAAAAAAAACGATCAGTTGGTTAAGAAACGTCATTCCTTAGATGAGTGAGTTAGATGAGTGGTTAAGGTATCATTTGAACTGAGCATTGAAATCAAACTACTATTACGGATTTTATCGCGGTTTATTTTTTGATTTTACTATCCCGACGTTTCGAATGCTTTACAACGAGATGTTGAACGTCCTTATGTCACAATTATGCCGGTGTACCCTCAGGTCTTCTTAGTTATTATTGTTGGTCCGATCTACGCAGTAAGAGCTTACAGTATCTTGAGGCCGTGCAGTATTTTGATTGCTATTGGATTTAATTATATTTATGACAGGATCCCAAGCCGGTGGTAACACCCAACCATCTTCTCTATTGAAATTAGGATGTTTTTTTGATTTCAATAGCCTCACGAATTATTCTAGGTAGGAATCGGTGTTCTTTTGCGAGGATTTGAGGTTTATCAAATCTAATATAATGGTGGGTGCGATCCTGAATATGTTCACATACTGCAGACTTCGTACAGGGTCGGTGTTTCACATCAGCTATGTGTTCTTTAACGCGAGTTTTTATTGCACGCTTTGTTTGCCCAATGTAGGAGAGCCCACAGTCACAGTCGAGTTTATAAACTCCTGCATCTTGTAGAGGTATATGGCACCTGACAGGTGGTAAAAACTGACTAATCTTCCTTGGTGGCTTAAAATAAGTTTTGATCGAAACTCGCTTTAAGATGTAGCCAATCTTGTCTGTAACCCCTCTAATATATGGTAGAACAGCAGGCTGACGCTCGACAGTGGCTGGTTTGACACGTTCTCTATGACGGCGGCGCGGGACTCGGAGCTTGTTGTCATGCAGTACTTGCTTGACATGTTGCAGCTCAGCGCTCAGATGGTCATCATCACAGATTCCGCGTGCTCTCTGAGGCTATTGAAATCAAAAAACATCCTAATTTCAATAGAGAAGATGGTTCGGTATTACCACAGGCTTGGGATCCTGTGATAAATATCATTAAATCCAATAGCAATCAAAATACTGCACGGCCTCAAGATACTGTTAGCTCTTACTGTGTAGATCGAACCAACAATAATAACTAAGAAGACCTGAGGGTACACCGGCATAATTGTGACATAAGGACGTTCAACATCTCAGTCCTCCCGTGACCATGGGTGCTGTAAAGCATTCGAAACGTCGGGATAGTAAAATCACAAAATAAACCGCGATAAAATCCGTAAAAGTAGTTTGATTTCAATGTGTAATATTCGCGTAAGTAAAAGACAATACTATGTGAACTGAGCATTTTCGTAGTTCGGCGGGTATGTAAATAGTCAGTCCAAGTCGTCAGCTAGATAGCAGTTGATAAGCCAGGTCAGATGCCTAACGGTAGCTTGAACTTTTAATTAAACTTTGAGCTTGACTCGTGTGTGTTATTTGAAAGGTGAATTAATAAATTGGGATGCTGACGTCATAAAACACTACAGACTTTTGAAATTTCCTAATGTTCTTGTACACGTTAGCGATACGTATAACTCATGCTTTTGGGCTCCCCATTGGGCTTTTCATGCTCAGTGAAGTTAATAAGTAACGTACCTATGTATGTAGATAAAAACCCACTCCTAACTTTCTCGACCACTTCTCTTCTTCAACTTTGACTAAGGTTAGCCATCCGAACGACGATGCTTGGATTCATCATATAACTTGTCCACGGTAAAGAGTCTAATACTGTGGACATCAGATGACTACTGCCTATGTCTATACTACAGACATTGGCAGTAGGTATATCATCTGCAACGTATTCTGTTTAGACTGAGTATAACGCAGAGGGCCTTAGACCATTTGAACTTGACACGACATTGTCACGTTCTTGTAACAGACAGAACCCCAGTAGCGTCTACTGACACGCGTATGGCGATAATAATGCTGTGCTGCGGCACGATGGTGCTCACGTTGACAGGGAGTACTATGAACTGAAGTGCGCGGAAAGAGGCTCTTCAAATGGCAAAATAATATATACAGTTCAACGGGCGCAGCCTGGCCAACAATCTAAAATATTTTGGTAATTGACCATTCCTTTCACTAAGATATGCAATTGATCGTGGTGCTTTCGATCATAACTGAGTTAAGCTTCACACTCACCACTGTTACCAAGGAACCGACAAGTAGGTACACAGTGTGTACAGGATATGATACAGGCGCAAGTTTCACTGTAGCGTTCCTAATCGCTTATAACTTACAATTTCCTTACTTGGTTAACTACTTTCTTTAAATCGAGATGTAGCAGTGGGAACTTATATGTTCTAATCTAACTGAGACTGGAGCTATTCAAAAAATGAACATTTTAATTTATTTTATTAAAAATTGAAAGCAATACCTATCGATTTAAGTTGTAGAATTACCTCGTACTGTACCGGTATGTCGTAATAGTACTATAAAAAAAAAATGAAAAAAAAAACTGAGTTCATCCGGGATCGAACCCGGAAACACAAAAATACCGGAAAACCGTTCAACCGCTACGCTGTATCAGTCGTTAGGATACATCTCTAAATTCCCTTCCTTATGTAGCATTATAGAAAGTTACTGCTTAGCTCCTTATGTTAATATTGCGTAATGATTTTAATTTTGGAGTTTAAATCCACAATTATTCTGTTATATTGTAACATTACTCTAGTTTTTTTACAATTTCGCGGAAAAATTAAGAAGAAGTAAGTGCTTATTACAATATTGCTCATTCCCTGTAACAAATAGCTTGATATTACTTATATTAAAGTCTGACCATGTCTATAGTAAACATGTCCGTTAAATATCAACTAAATCTGTGAAACAGTATGTGCACAAATCTTCAACACAAAATAATTTCGCGGCAAATTGTAGTAGAAAAAGTACATATTTCGACACTGCTTATTCCCCGTAACAATTAGCGAGATAATTTATATCCTATAATTTTTCTAGGTTATCAATAAATATTTTTGCCAAATAGCAACTAAATCTGTTCAGCGGTTTTGACGTCAAGTCTACACGAAGTCACAGACATACAGACAGACAAAAATTCTAAAAATCATATATTCGGAATCAGTATCGTTCCTAGAACACGTAGCAATTAAAATTTTCAAAAAATATTCAATGTACAGTTTTTACTTTTCTACGATTTTATTATATGTATAGATTAGTTTTATAGGTATAATTTCAAAATCCCCCAGATAATAACTTTCTAAACTACTGACTAGAGTATCTTATTAGAATTAATATAAATATTGCTCAGTCAACGACACAAAAGCTGCGGGGAGCTGGCATTCGTCAAAAATATTCACTTTCACATTTTTTTTGTACATAAAGTGCTTCCCCACCTAAATGGGAATTTATCGTAGATGATAAAGCATGCGACCACTAGAACGGATGTATGCCATGCAATCATTGTTAAAGTCATTTGCTATGTAATAAAATGTTATATCATTTTCTAGATTGGAGAAAACCTATACACAGCTCTGCAGCAGTTTTTGACGCTCTTCCCGGAACTGCGCAAGGCGCCGTTGACGATCGCTGGCGAATCGTACGCTGGGAAGCATATTCCTTCCCTTGGAGTACAGATTCATTGGAACAGGCACGAGCATGAACCGATTAATCTTCAGGTACGCTACAGAACCTACCTATAACCTATGCGATGGACCGACCAAATTAAATCTGCACTGGGCGGTCCCTTGCATGAGGGCACCAGGATGACCACAAACAGGGAAAGATGGCGACAAGTCGTGAGGCGCGTAACATCTGCCCCTAGTAACACTACATAACGGCCACGACCGCTCTGTCAAGAGCGTTACGACAGAGAAGAAGAAGACGCTACAGAAACTACATACATGTTAATTTTTTTTTGCGTGGTTGGCCTTACCGCCACCTCTTGAGCAGTATTATTTTCAACTTACTTTCTCGACAGAAAGTGGCAGAGCTATAAACTACTTATATTGACGTCTCTACCTTGTGCCAAATAACATGATAATAATACAATAATACTGCTATTAAAGGTGGTGGTGGCAGAGAAACCGGTCTTAACCGAATATGACGACAAATCGCTGAACAGTTGCGAATTCATTAATATATCATTATTTCATTCCTTCCTACCGATTTTTTGCTGTTCGACTGGGTTCCGTAAGTTCTTACATTTGTATGATCAAAATAGTAAGAAGTTCTCTCCTTTCAGGGTTTGGCAATAGGCAACGGTTTCATCGACCCCCTAAGTCTTCAGAGGTACAGTTACTTCGTGCGCGAGGTTGGACTGGTGGATGATAGCGTGGCTGATTCTCTGAACCATCTTGAAACTGCGGTCACGCAGTTCATCATTAATGGAGAGATGGTGAAGGCGTACGCAGTAAGTATATTTTTAAGTCGCTTTTATTTAACTTTACCTGGATACATATAAGAATGAATCTTTTAATGTAATTTTGGTGCTTTATTACTGCGTTGAAGGCCAACGAACTGATTTCCTTGGTTCTACCTGGACGTTTCAGCGAAAGCCAACAATCGTTATTTAGGCTTTGCTACATACAGACCAGTCAAAAGAACCCAACGAATGGGTTTCGTTAGCTTTCGTTCTAGCGATGGATGCTACTCTCCAACGGTTTGGCAAAAGCCAATGATCGTTCGTTGGCGTTCGTTGATCCAGTCTGTATGAAGCTTATTACAAATTATTACCGCTAGGTTGGCCATTATTCATCATCATCATCAGCAGCCGAAACACCTCCACTACTGAACAAAAGTCCTTCCCCTTAGTAGGGAGGGGTTGCCATAATCGCCACGCTTGGCAGGCGACTTGGGGATCGCAGTATAGGTGGAAGATAAATCCAAAAGAAAGACGCTGCTGCCCGTCTTCCCGTTCTCGCTTAGTCGCCTCTTACGACACCTAACGAGAGGAGATAGGGGGATGCAATTCTAACCCAGTACTTACCCAACTAAAACAAGTAACTATTTTTGACCCTTTTTCTTACATTTCAGTACTACAACTACTTGCTCCAACGGTTCATATCACGGTCCCACTTGTCAAACTTGTACAATTACCTTCGAGACGACATCAATTTGGACGGCGCGTACTTGGACTACATTCAACGGTCCGAAGTTAGGAAGGCGCTGCACGTTGGCAACACCAACTTCACGTCGATAGGCGTCGTGTACAGGAAACTGGTGCCCGATTTCATGGGCAGCGCCAAGATGTGGCTCGAAGAGTTGCTTGAGAACTACAAAGTTATGCTTTACAAGTAAGCTGAATTACACTAACATGTGCGACTTCGGAGTCGCTGGAGATTCGGGATGTGGGCCCTAGTACGTCGATTGAGTACAGCGGCGACTCCGAGGAGGACGGCGGTGGGGTTGCGACCCCCGTCCCCGTGAGCATCGTGCCTGGTTCCCGGGGGGCTTTAATACACACTGTCGGGTTCCTGGTTCAGATCTTTTTTTTTTATTGATTTTTGTATACGATTTATATTTGGTTTGCGCAAATATGATCATGTTTCTCAATTTTGTTCTAAGCTCAAGTGGCTTCCTATTCGTCTTCGTCGGAATACGCACATCCTGTCTCTTCTTTATAATATACTATTTAATTCTTTTTCTCCGCGTTACCTAAAGGAACGTTTTGTTTTTCTCGGCAATGATTCCCACTGTTTGAGGTCATCAGAAAATCTCACTCTTATGTTCCCTTCTCATAATAGTTCGTTTTACGATAAGTCATTCACAGTAGAAGCTGTTCGTCTGTGGAATGCCTTACCGGTCACTGTTAGACATGCACCATCTCTGCCTATCTTTAAAGATCGTTTGAAAGCATTTTATTTGTCCCTATGAATTTTATATTGATATTAGCCGGCTGCATTTATTTATTTATTATTGTTGGTTATTTAGGTATATTTGATTCTATCAAATATAATATTTATATATTATACTAATATTTATATATATATTATTTTGCTGTTACGTATTTTATTGTTTATAGTTATGTATTTTTTTTTCTCTTTTATAATTGGTTTGTATAAACAACCCCGCCTTGCAGTTCATAGTTCCTCTCCATCCAAAGGTTGCCTGGTAGAGATCACTTTTAGTGATAAGGCCGCCCATTGTTTCATTCTATTTTACAGTTTTTTTTTTCTTGTATTTTTGTGTTTTTTATTAATGGTGGAACAATAAAGTATTATCTATCTATCTATCTTACCGGAGAAACCAGGCATCCCTCGCATATGCAAATGTGGTAGCCGCGCGGGGTTTTTAGTGGATAAGATACCCGCATACCCCGGTTGACCCCACAGGTCCCGGGGACATTTAGAAGGTACCCCCGCGAAATAAAAAGTAGCACCGCAGTGTCAGATATTTGGTCGCCAAGCAGCAGTGTGCAAACATTGCTATGTTGTAGTGTGAAGGGCGTAATATTTTTGCTACCTCGCGCTTCGGAGACCATGCGGATATTAATTATGACTGTGTAAATTCGGAATAAGAAAACCCTAACGTGTGCGCTAGGATTCCGCATACGAAAAAAAAATTTGAAAAATGGACATAGTTTATGTGGCCAGCCTATATTATAAGATCAGTGATATAATTGAAATCAAATTGAAATCAAACTACTTTTACGGATTTTATCGCGGTTTATTTTTTGATTTTACTATCCCGACGTTTCGAATGCTTTACAGCACCCATGGTCACGGGAGGACTGAGATGTTGAACGTCCTTATGTCACAATTATGCCGGTGTACCCTCAGGTCTTCTTAGTTATTATTGTTGGTCCGATCTACGCAGTAAGAGCTTACAGTATCTTGAGGCCGTGCAGTATTATGATTGCTATTGGATTTAATTATATTTATCACAGGATCCCAAGCCGGTGGTAACACCCAACCATCTTCTCTATTAAAATTAGGATGTTTTTTGATTTCAATAGCCTCACGAATCATCCTAGGTAGGAATCGGTGTTCTTTTGCGAGGATTTGAGGTTTATCAAATCTAATATAATGGTGGGTGCGATCCTGAACATGTTCACATACTGCAGTGTTCAGTGATATAATGCTTAGACCTCTCCTTTTTTAGCGGACACTTGGATGTCATTGTGGCGTATCATCCGTCCGTCAACACATACAACACTCTGGCGTTCTCTGGATCACCTGACTTTAAGACGGCAACCCGAGAGCCCTGGTACCATGATGGACAACTAGCTGGGTAAGCTCTTACTTTATTCTGGTGCCGTACTACTATTAACTCTTTATTGTACACCGTAACAAATAAATATAATATATTCTACAGATACAGCAGTAGGTACAAAGTGCAATGGGCGGTCTTATCACACAAGGAATCTCTTCCAGACAACCTTTAGATTTTACTCTAATCCAGTCCGGACTAGAGTAAAATTGCTAGGAGCACTTCCAGTATTATCTATAACTAGATAAAAAGAAGTATAGATACTTATTTTACTGTAAAGAGGCCGTTTTTAACGGACAACGGTTGTGGTTTTCACTAGTCTGGCTAGCACTAGATAACAATAAAATGAAAATAACACGGATTAGCAGGCTGAAGTAGCTGCTAAGTAGAAGTAGAGCTGGTGATTTTTCCACCAGATAATTTCGGAACCGATGATCTTTGGGGTAAACTAATTCTGGAGAAGAGACTACTAACCATAACTACGACACATCGTAGGCCACTGCGTAGGCAGGCAGAGCCCTTAGTTCGATGATAAACGCAAAATCGTAAGCAGTTGCTGGAAGAACAGAGCCGAAGACCAAGGGGTGTAGTATGGGTTATGATAGTTAACGAATAGCGGTAACTAATAGAAACTAGTAAAATGTGCGGGAGAACATTGACAGAATGATCGAGCTCGTAAACTATCAAAACTTGTACTAGATCAGGCATATTTTGGTGCATAATAATTTGGTACACCGCAACTCCAGCGAAAAACCCAGTCCGTTCTCCTCACGCGCTTTTACTGAAATAATAAAACCTCAAAGCGCACCAACTATAATGCCTTTCACGTGCTAAATGTCCTATATTTCCTGATTCCAGGTACTACAAAGTGGCTGCAAATCTAACTGAGGTGATGATCCGAGGTGCCGGCCACATGGTACCAGCTGACAAGCCCGCGGCATCCCTCGGCCTCATCTCGGCGTTCGCCCGCGGCATTACCTTGGAGGAAGACACCGCAAGCTTAGTAGAGTCAGAAAAAAACTCACTGCGGCGTCGTCCTTTGCCCCGCGAGTAGTGGACGCAGTATCCCTTTACCATTGGGCAATGATCGGAATGTTTGTTAATACGTACTTTGTATCATAATAAATAATTAAAAGTTGTGTTGCTTTTTGTTAATACACATGCGGTCGCACTCACAAACGTCAATTAACGTAAATTGTAATTAAGCTATTTTCTTGATTTTGATTATTTCCACTCTCGGAGCTGTTAATGCAAGTAGGTATGTTCCATTACTGACTACGAGATAATCCTTAGTTAATCTATCGATTAAAGATATCTGCCTCTACTCTCTTGCTCTACTCACTATCAGAGTATAGAGTATTAATTATCTTCCATTGTCGAAGATTTCAAAAACTGGATTCATCATCATCATCATCAGCCGGAAGACGTCCACTGCTGAACAAAGGCCTCCCCCTTATACAACCACAATGAACGACAATTTGCCATTTGCATCCACTGGTTGCCTGCGACGCAAACAATGTCGTCGGTCCACCTAGTGGGAGGCCTGCCAACGCTGCGTCTTCCGGTTCGTGGTCGCCACTCGAGAACCTTTCTTCCCCAACGGTTATCGGTTCTTCGAGCGATGTGGCCTGCCCACTGCCACATCAACTTGCATATTTTTCGAGCTATGTCGGTGACCTTGGTTCTTCGGCGAATCTCCTCATTCCGGATTCTGTCGCGCAAAGAAACTCCGAGCATAGCTCTCTCCATAGCTCGTTGCGTGACTCTGAGCTTCTCCAAAAGGCCAGCTGTTAAGGACCACGTCTCAGTACCATGTGTCATCACTGGCAACACACACTGGTTAAAAACCTTTGTCTTCAGGCACTGCGGAATTTCAGATGAGAAGATGTCACGTAGTGTCCCGAACGCTGCCCATCCGAGTTGGATTCTTCGGGCGACCTCATTGTCGAAGTCCTAACTGGATATTTTGTCCTAGGTATACGTAGTGGTCAAAAACTTCGATTGTATCGTTCCCAACAACTACCGGTACGGGTGCAATATGGACATTAGACATGATCTTCGTCTTGTCCATGTTCATTTTAAGACCCACCTGTTGGGAAACGCTACTGAGGTCGCTGAGCATCGTATTGAGGTCCTCCAGCGACTGTGCCATAATGACTATATCATCGGCAAAACGAAGGTGAGTGATGTATTCGCCATTGATGTTGATGCCGAATCCGTACCAGTCCAAGAGCTTGAAAACGTCCTCCAATGCGTTTGTGAACAGTTTCGGAGAAATAACGTTTCCCTGTCTCACACTCACCTAGCTGCAATGGGATTGGTTTTGGTGCTCTCGTCCTGTAGTCGGATTGACATGGTGGCGTTGCTGTACAAACACTTCAACACTTCAATGTACATAGAGTCAATGTGGCACCGCTGGAGGGACTGCAATACCGCCCAAGTCTCGATTGAATCGAAGGCTTTTTCGTAGTCCACAAACGCTAGACATAATGGCCGATTATACTCCTCGGTCTTCTGCGGCGACAAGAGCTATCAAAGATAATACTCACCCAGCGATGCTAGCTTGGCGGTCAGGACTCACGTCAAGAGACCAACAAGCGATAGTTTCTACCGCCCAGAACGAGTGGTGCGGGTAATCGCCCGTCGCACTCGCACACTCGCTAGCCCAGTGATAAAAGTATCGAAATTACTCACTCGCTTCTCGCCAACTCGCTTCTACTTTCTAGCTCTATTTGCTTCTCGCTGATCGTTGGCGGTGGGACAAGTGCCTATGGGCAGCTCAAAAACTCTGAGAACAGGTTGGCCACTAACCATACGACAAGAAAAAACTACATTGCAAATATAGTGAATGAAGCCGGTTAAAAAACTATGTTTGCAGTTTGCAACATTGTGCAACCAAGCTATAAACTACTTATACAAAGTTGGGTGACACTTACGTCCTCTTTGGTGTTTGGGCTGTTTGGGTGATTTAGTAATACAATTTATAAAAAAATATAAACTGTAATGAAAACAACTGAAAGGCTTAAAGGGCTCGTACCCAGAGCCGTAAAAGAAATCATTTAAAAAAAGTGACAGGCTGACAGCTGACAGGGTTGACTGACAGGTGGTGACGTTTCCGACTCGGAAATTCCGAGTTTTCCGAATTCCGACTGAGTGCGCAGAAAAGGGAATCACAGTAATTTTTAGTGAAGTTATCTAAAATTCTTAGAATTATTGTTTGTATCCCTTCAAACATGAATACATAGTTTTCATTCCAACTCGTTTTTAATCTGGTATTTTTCGTATACCAACCAGTTTAGAGCGGAAGTCGAGCTGCGAAGTAACAACACATCATGTCGTCGGTTTTGTATGTGGCTTGTGCTTTACTGATTTTAACACCGATTCGTGCATTTTATTTACCCGGCCTGGCTCCCGTGAACTATTGCATCGCCAGCGAAGACAACAGGCAGTCGTGCAAGGTCAGTTAATACAAATCACAAAACTCTTGTTTATATTTATCGATATATCGCGCCGACATTGCCATGCTCTGACGAGGCTGAGACATACATTCCGAGCATACTTATTTCCCAATAATATCGTATTTCGGATGCTGATTACGATATAGCCCATAACGATACCTAGCACGAATAGTAAAAACCGATAACGAAACTGAAGGACTACATAAAAAATAATTTTGTATTTCAGACTGAGATCCCATTGTATGTGAACAGATTAAATACAGAGGAGTCAGTTATTCCGTTTGAATATCACCACTTCGATTTTTGTACCATTGATGAGAGCCAGTCGCCAGTTGAAAATCTGGGCCAGGTCGTTTTCGGTGAACGAATACGACCAAGTCCGTATAAACTTGAATTCCTCAAAAATGTGGAATGCAAAGCGGTTTGTACGAGGGATTACATTGGAGCGAACCCTGAGTCTACTAAACGGTTGAATCTGCTGAAGATGGGCATGGCTCTCTCTTACCAACACCACTGGATCTTGGACAACATGCCAGTGACCTGGTGCTACCTTGTCAATGATGGCAAGACTTACTGCAGCACAGGTTTCCCAATGGGCTGTCAAGTGCGGAAAGATTTGGTGAGCATGCAGTTTTATGATTTTATTTACCTCTCATGTGAAACAGTCTTTGTATCGGATTAACCTTTCATATTAATTCCCAATGGATGGATCTATGAAAAGAGTCTGCCTGAATGCATTTGTGTGCATTTCTAATATTTAATAACATGTGTGTTAATTAATGTTTCACATTGTGCGAATATATGGTGGAGCACTAGGTGGTAGATTCCTTGTGCAAGGAACCATCCGTACAATAAGTAGTGTGCAAAACATTGCTGTGTTCCGGCTTGAAGGGCACTGTAGCTGGTGAAATTACCAGACACAAAGACTTTTTTATTTTATTTATTAGAAACCAACAGCGTTATAACAAAAATATAAATTAAGCTATATCTTACTAATAAGTACGGCCAATAACAGGTTTCCCTAAATTTACCATAAGTTAATGAGCGTTGGTACATATGACAAAGAATATAATTTGGAAAAAATCGCTGATAATACAATACTAAAGAACAACAATTGTATTATTACAGTTCAGTTTAGTTTGGTTTACTTAATAATTAATGTCTTTAGGGTCGGCAACACACTAGTGATTCTTCTGGTTTGTTAGCGTCTATAGGCTACACATGTTTACATGTCACCTTGGAAGTATGAAAAAAAAAATGTTTATATTCTCTTTTGAAAAAGCAATAACTTTCTATTATCAGCAAATATTAGAACTGAATTCTTATCTATGTATGGGCATTAACGTATAAGGTGGCATAAAATATAAATGTATTTGATGTTGAAATAACTACTAACACTTTAGATTTGGATAGATTCATTGTTTATGTTCAATTTGGAGTTCTTTATCACAATAGTTATAAATAATTTAGTATGTTTGGTAGGCAATTGTCCTACCAAATTCGTGACCACTAGAGTACATGGTAAGAAATGCACCCATCAATTCCATTAAAAATTAGGTGTATACTGATAGCAATTTGGTCATCCATATTCAATTATTTTCAGTCATGGTTAATTATTAATCGGCATTGCTATCTCTAACACCATTAACATCTTTAGATATTATTTCAATGGTATTTCATGACTATCTACCAAATTCTATATCCAATTATTTTGTATTGATTACTTTTTCAACTTCATAATGGATTTTCATTCTGGAAATTATAAGAATATAGATTTACTGCTGCACTGACTAAGATCAATTAATGTAAGTTATTACTGATCCAGTTCAAGAATTATTTCATTACCAGAAGCCAATTAGTACTTTATTATCTATTAGTGAGTAGATAGCAGTTAGGGTAGTAGTAGTGAGTTATTGTTTGTGCCATTTTTAGTACTATTGACGCCAAATTCTCTCTGCCTACCCAAAAGGCTTTGGAGTGAAGTTACTTGGTAATGAGTTTCTTATCAATTAATCAAAATGTGATAACAGCATCATAACATAAAAAACTAACTTGTTTTCGTTGGTAAAATTACTAAGGCCATACTAATTACTACATTCAAAACTTTATCTATAACACAATTTGTACATTAGTCAACACCTTATTTATCAATGCTGCTGGTTAATTCTTGGATTCTAATTATCTTCCTACATATTATATGTAAACTCCACTGACTGACTGTCTCCATTATAGTAAACTAGCTGACCAGCGCATCTCCACCTGCGCCATTTACTAAATGATCCGCCATTTATTGAATTAATTTGTTACAAAAATGAAGAACCGCTCTATCGATTTTGTGCAAAATTCACATAAACCATCTACTAAATAGTCCGAACAAAGCCTAAATTTGGTTTGGATAGGTGAGCCCGTTCTTGAGACGAAAAGTGGCATTGATCTTTATAGATATAAAGGTCTAGGTTTTAAATCCAACCAAGACCTATCAGTGGCCCCAACTCTTTATTAGGGTCGAGCATGAGACTTTTTCAGTGCCGCCTCTGGACTTATCAATAAATGGATCTTGATCAATAAACAAACTGAATTTCTTATACCTTATAGCTGCTTTAGAAAAAAAAACTGTTCATTTATTGATTTGAGAACAGCATTTATTGATGTGGAGGTCCAGCTGTGACTCCATCATGACTTTGACATTATGTATCTCTCATGATGTGGCTCAGCTTCGATAAAGTACAGAAAATTTGACCCTTGATGCTTAGACTTCAAGAGCTGTTGTTCATTTAAAATTTAAATTATCTGCTCAAACGTTCTAACATTTACACATTTACGTTGCCATGTCGCGATATTTTAGCTGATAAGGGAAATGTTCTCTGTGCTAGTTGTATAAATGAAATTATACTTGAATACTATGCTTATCATGCCCAATTAAACCGCTATATTTTATAAGTGAAGTACAGTACGTAATACAATACAATATTTACAAGCTTCACTCCTGTACGTTATTTGGATGTATAAAAGTTAGTTTGTTATACTTAATATATTATCAGGTAGCAAAAAACCGAAAGGCATAACTATGTTTGCGAATGTTATAATATAATTTTTAAACAAATTACAGTTCAGACAATCATTTTAATTTTTTCCTGTAATATGTAGTTTTAATGTGCAGTTGAAATCAAACTACTTTTACGGATTTTACGCGGTTTATTTTTTAATTTTACTATCCCGACGTTTTGAATGTTTGTTTGGCTTGGGATCCTGTGATAAATATAATTAAATCCAATATCAATCAAAACACTGCACTGCCTCAAGATACTGTAAGCTCTTACTGCATAGATCGGACCAACAATAATAACTAAGAAGACCTGAGGGTACACCGCACAGTGTAGAATTTTACCTTAGAAGAGGCCATCCTCATTTTATGCTACAATTCAATGGATTTAGTTATTATGAAGCATACTAAAAAACACCGGATTAGATATTTCACTTAATTTAGAAGATACAGAGTGTTTTTTAAGAAGTCATTGACCTCCATGAAATCTGTTTTTGTATTTCTCGTAATAAAGGAAGCCCAATCTTATCAAAAATACACATTGATTGTTGATATTTAGTATATCAGATAGGAAAAATTCAAGTCCCTAACAGCACTAACAATGGAGAAAAAAAATATTTTATAAATTTCAATAGTTAATTAATATTAAATTATCCTTATAACGGTCGCATTTTTTTCTACCACTGAAATACACTAACGTAATGTACCTTCAAATTGACAAAATACCAAACATCTATATAGCGAGATCTGTGAGATAATGTGTTTCTAATTTTTTTTCATATTTCTATGGAAACAGGGTTGTCATAAATGGTAGTACTAGTTAATTATTTATATGAATACCAACAATAAGGCCTTTGTCAATTTATCAATGTTATAAGCGCTCTATGTTAATATTACAACCGTAATAAAAGTATGTACATAGATTATACTATTGTATAACAATCGAAATACACATTATTTTTATAGATAAATACTCAGGGAGTGGCAACTGATGATCATGGCTTGAATATGGAACCGAACATGCTCACGATACGAGAATTAAATTATAGTAGACTAATTAATATTTAGGGCGAAAGCTATACAGTTTTGGTAGAAAAGGTTTGGGACCTACATGGATTAGATAGATATTGAAATTTTTGATCATATATTTTAATTATCTAAGATAGGTCATAATATAATTGTCAGAGTTATATAGTAAACAACACCGATTTTATCGCTATTACCAGATAAATTCGTCTACATCACTCAAGTTCCTCGAAGAAGTTCTTATTCGGTCTTGATAAAATTTATAAAGAATTTTTATGGTTCCTGCTCTCTAGTAAAAATAATCTTATAAATAAATTGAAGAGTTTTAATCGTTTTTTGTTGCTGAGAATATCATCTTTACCGACTTTAGCAGGTAATTTCAACATGTCATTCATGTTCTTTTAGGAACTACTGGTTCATTGGCAGTGATATTTCTATGGGACTATTTTAATGCAGCGTACTTTAGATACAAGAAAGAATCAATCCAAATCGGTGCTTATTTGGGCGGAATGATAAGAGAGCATACATTATGAAAAATACATACGCGATGAATTGATAACCACCTCTTTTTTAAAGTCGGTTAGAAATTTATGATTTTCGCAACCTGGTTATATTATTACATAAAAGACTCCTTTAGTCACGATCAAACATGTTTACATCTGTAATATTGCATTGCAAACATAACTTACCCACTGACTACATTATTTGACAACCCTAACTTTAAATTTTGAAACGAAATATCTCTAAAGTCCTGGGCTTGTGGCATCAGATTTTTTTTTGTGGTAATACTTATTAGTATGCTTAACACATACGATTTGAAAAAAAATGCGACCGTGCAGAGATAAAGTAGAAAAAAATATTTGGAAATCCTAGAAAAATCGACTTTGTTGCCTGAAAGAGCATAATTTATTACCTTTTTTTGAACATAATGGTACTTTTAAAAGATATCTATCATACAGTCAATCATTTATTGAAAAATCAATATCAGAAAAAGAGATAATTGGTTTCTATGGACTTTTCTCGATTATCTCAATATCTTTAAAACTATTACACATAGAGCCGGCGGAGTTTTATTAGTAGTTTAGTTTGATGGTTATCTTTCCAAAGAAAACATAAAAAGAGATGGCCGCAACTAAGGCCAAATTCCACACTGTGCACAATAATTGTGACATAAGGATGTTTAACATCTCAGTCCTCCCGTGACGATGGGTGCTGCAAAGCATTCGAAACGTCGGGATAGTAAAATTAAAAAATAAACCGCGATAAAATCGGTAAAAGTAGTTTGATTTCAATGTGTAATATTCGCGTAAGTAAAAGACGACATTAATGTGCAGTTATTAACTATAATTATTTCGAATGGTTTATTTTTTATTAGATTGTTTTCCTTACCAATCTTTGGAGATAAGAGGAAATAGTAATTTTAAATGGTAAGTATGTAGGTATCAAGACAAATGTTTAAACGTAAAACCATTTTTTTTTACATTTAGAAATGTAGAACAAGTAGGATTGTCAATTTGAAAAAAAAAACTCAATTGCTATGAGGTTTTATAGGCAATATTTAAAACTATTATTCAAATTGATAGCATAATTACAGATAACAGACAGACATGAGCTTTTTTTTTGATACAGGATCCTAAAACTTTGTAGCGGGTGTGCGGACGAGGTAACGAATGAGGATGCATGTGCGCTACAACGGACTAACACTTTCTACACGATCAGCTTACCAGCGTCTAACCAAGGTCACCTCAGTGGGATGGTCGCTGACCACCGACAGACAAACAAATTTGGTGGCACACCATTACCTACACTGTTGGAAGCCGGAATGTTCACTTTGATCCGGGTTCTTGTGAGCTTACCGTGTAAGGCGTTTAAGATTTCATTCCAATGCAGTGGTGCAGCTTGCCTTAGACGGGCCCTGTATAAAAGGGTTGTTGTGTTGGGGGCCCAAATGTAGGGTAAAACTCTGTAGCCTGGGGGCCCCTTATATTTGATATGGCTGATACGGTGGTGGAAAATTAAATCATAAAATTGGTATCTTATCAACGTTTTTGTCGTTTTAACCCATCTTGTCAAATTATTGAATGTACTGGCTAAAAGAAAATGTCAGATACAGATACAATATTTTACCACAGTGGAACACGATATTGCTGGTAAACTTAGGTCAAGAATTTCAGTTTGGTTAGTTTACTATTGTACCAACGACGTAATGGCTCGCAATACTACGCCCACATTAGAATCTGCTATAAGTTTTAGGCGAAGTTTTTGCCGACGTCATGGTAATTTATTACCAATTTTTTTTAGGATACGTGCACCCCGATAGTCGATACGCACGCCAGTCCAATTGGCACTTACTATCTATTCAACCACGTTGACTTGGAGATCACGTATCACAGCGGTGGCAACGAGGACTGGGCTGTCACGTTCGGTGAAAATGGTGGACGCATCGTTTCTGCTAAGGTATTTAAAATATTATATAAATAACTCTACGTAAGGTCCACTGGGCAAGGGAAGGGAAACCATTGATGTGTTCCGGCGTGAAGGCCACTGTATTGCTGGTGAAATTACCATCGCTACTGTCTCTTGAGTCTTCATAACTCATTTCTCGGGTGGTGAACGACAATAGCCCGTACAATGTCCGGATAAGAATAGCAACACCTCCCAAAAAGATCCGTTGTGACTACTGTACCAAACTTTTACAAGTTCAATAGAAGAAATACATTACAGGATAAACCAATTACTGCATGAGAACTTTGAGAACTTAAACAGGTTTTAAATCTACTTACAGGGGCTTGCCTGAAATATGCGAGTCTCAAAAATATGTACCTTACCACTGAATAGCCCAGATCTTAGACATAGCAAATTAAGGTATACTGTTTTCTGTTAAGAATTGAGAAAATACTGTTTTATTTTCAGGTAGTGTAACATTGGCAGAGTTCTGTTCACTTTTCCAAGTGATCAAATCGCCAATCTATATATGTATTGTATATTACAGATTAAACCAGCCAGCATCAGGCATTCAGGCTCAGAGTTAGACTGCCACGACCGCCGCTACCCTCTTGAAATACCCACAAAACTAGACCCCAACAAGAAATTCAACGTTACATACACCTATTCAGTGAAATTTATCAAGAACAACACTATAAAATGGTCGTCAAGATGGGATTACATATTGGAGTCTATGCCACAGACCAACATCCAGTGGTTCTCTATCCTGAACTCTCTGGTCATAGTTCTATTTTTGAGTGGCATGGTTGCTATGATACTACTTAGAACTCTGTACAAGGACATTGCCAGATACAATCAGATGGAGTGTGGAGAAGATGCTCAAGTAAGAAAACAGTATTTTTTATATAATTTAAAACATATCTTTGATTGCTTTTCATCTTTGTGATCCAGTGGTTAAGCAGTACCTCTCTAAGCGAATGGCCCAAGCCAAGGTCGTACCTACCTAAAACGGTGTACAGAAGCTCATGTAGCACTAGGGTTATCAACTCTGGCTACACCGTAACAGGAAGAACGGAAATAAAAACCGATAATAACTGAAATAATTCAACCTTTGCAAAAACAACATCACAAGCGGATATTTTTTTATTTTTTTTGGGAATGATAGATGCTGTTGGCCGCTGATGGCCATTACAGCTTCACCGGAACAATAGGAGGCGAGCGCTTATCACAAGCGGATGGCACTCGCGCTAGCATTATTCCCAGAGATATCGTGTCCTTGAGCGATGTCTATGTGTGCGTTGTGTGTACCTTGATTTCTGTACACTGAATATTTTGTGGTAGAGCTCTTCTCTCTGCTGCTTTTTAGCCTGAAGTTATTTATCGAAGTACTCACTACACACACACACTACTTATGTATGCAAGGTTTTTCTGATGATCTTTTATTCATTCTATTATGTAACCAGATATTAAGTTGACCAAAGTTGGTAGCTTTGTGCATGCCTAATTAATTTTGTATTGAAAACTATTGCTGTGCAACAAAGATACCTACTGTTCAAATTATTAGTTAGGCACTATAGGTCGATCAGATCACCACCGTCGACATCTTTTCGCCATCAGAACGAAAATTGTTTTACAGGAGGAATTCGGCTGGAAGTTGGTGCACGGTGATGTCTTCAGACCGCCACGTCGTGGCATGCTCCTTGCTGTGTTCCTTGGTTCTGGATCTCAGGTAATAAAAAGAACTGATTATATCAGCAAAGAAATTTGATTGCATGTCATGTAGGTATGCGATTATAATCGAAGTCAAACTACTTTTCTAGGTGGTCTGCCCCCCTATTACGTATCTCGTTTGACAACTAAAGTGGTGATCACTATAGCAAGTGACCATCAAATAACTGTCAAATGATTCATTCGTTATTGCCTAACTTGAGTGACCTATAAATATCAATACTACAACACTTTCAGTTGACATCAAAGTTGATCAGTGGTCAACTGAAGCTTGATAGTCACCTGGGAGGCTAGAGATACACAATAGTCCAGCTGGTAGGCATGAAGCTATAGGGGCAAACGTGAACGTGAAAACCACAACCGCAGTCTCAGATATTCTGTAATCATTGTTCTGTTGCGATGTGAAAGCCTACACAGTATGCTGGTGTAATGACTGGACTGAAATGATTTGGATAACTAATTTCTCGCTTGACGGGTGGCAGCGCGGTGCACTTGCCCCTCTAGACAATGTAACATTCTACAAGCGTTAACGAGAATAGAAAGTATAAAAATGTATGAGGATGACATAAGTCATCGAAAAATCACGTGACAAATTATAGGGAATTGACACCGTTAGGGAATGAAGTAATAGATTTGCTATGAAGCGATTGCGTCTTGTCTAGGCCCTCTGTTTATAGGCAGATATGTCGCTTAAGATCAGGCTTTTCTTGTCTGACTTTTTGTTCTCACGGGGAAGGTCAAGGTCCCCACGACCTTGTGAAGAAAGTGCCGGGGTACATGAAATTCTTACGCACTAAACTCCCGCGCTCGGATAGCCGATAACCGAATGGGGTAGAAAGGTGCTCAAGACAAACCACGAACCGGAAAATGCCAAAGCCTGTGTTCAACACTGGTCTTCTGACTGATGATGATGATGATGAAATTCCCCGCGGCTATCGTATCAGGACATGAAAGAGACTGGGTAAAATCTGCACAAAGGTGCACCTCAGTTCGACCGAAACTTATCACAGTGGTCATGCCGCCGTCGTCCTCTAAGTTGCCGTTTAACCCGATGGACGTCATAATGCTCCACGAACAGCCAAGGTGGTACATGGCTGGGTATGTGCGTAGGTCTTCGGCATGACACTCGTGACGTTGGTGTTCGCGTGCCTGGGCTTCTTGTCGCCGGCCAACCGCGGCGCGTTGATGACGTGCGCGCTCGTAGCCTGGGTACTGCTAGGCGCCGCCGCCGGCTACGTTAGCGCCAGGATCTACAAGAGCTTCGGCGGCCGCCGCTGGAAGAGCAACATCTTACTCACGTCGATGGTGTGCCCTGGGTGAGTCCGTGTACTGATTATTTCGACTCTTGGAGCCGTTTATCCTTGAAATGAAATCGTTTATTCCAAATAGGCCAAAATTAGCACTTTCGAATGGTCATATTTTATAGAAAAAAAAACTACCACCGGATCACAACGTGGCCTCAACTGAGAAGATCCGGCAATAAACTCAGTGGGCTTGTCATTTTTTAATCTGTTTCATGTATTTTTTTCTTCTCAACATAGCATGTAGATTGGTTCACACAAACATAATTTTATCAGTGCCAATGTGTTGCTATCGGAATTTCAAAAAGTAATAAAAAACAAATCAAAAGAGAATAAATTAAAAAAATATTATATATTTCGTTTTCGCTTATATTTCTTTACTGAGTTCGAGATATGTATCTTTACTCATAAATGAGTGTATGAAGTATTAATTGACTTCGACTGTCGGTCGACATAGTCTGATTTCGAGAATTAAATTATGTAATAATAACTAAAACTAACCGACGTTTGTGATTGCGACAGCAGGTCTCGCTTAACGGCCGATGATTCCGATCTGCATCATGTTAACACGCGAACCGCATACCGACCGCCGACGGATTAAATTAAATTTATTTAAACTTTATGTACACAAGGCGGACTTAATACCTCTAAATACATTTCAGAAAGGAGTTTTTGTTTTTTTCTTTAATATTCTCTTGTTTTTAGTACAGATTGTAACTGTGCCCTATCTTTATATTGCAGTGTCGTGTTCTCACTTTTCTTCATAATGAACCTGGTGTTGTGGGGCAAGGGATCGTCTGCTTCGGTGCCGTTCTCAACTCTCGTCGCTCTACTGGCTCTGTGGTTCGGAGTGTCCGTGCCTCTGACTTTCATTGGAGCTTACTTCGGATTTAGGAAGAGGGTAAGACAAGCGTATTCTTATAGATTTAATGAAAATAATAGGAATTTGCTCGAATTTATTTTTAGGTTTACTCATGGGGTGTCCTCTCGTTGGGTGTCCGTAAGGGAAAACAAGACGGGCAGCAGCGTCTTTCTATTAAATTACCTACCACCTATACTGCGATCCCAAGGACGACTGCCAAGCGTGATGATTATGGCAACCCCTCCCTTGTAAGGGGGAGGCCTTTGTACAACAGTAGACGTCTTTTGGCTGGTGATGATGATGAACTTTGGCTGGTAAAATGACTTGTAGTTGGTGGTAGTTCTCCATATAATTTTTTACTTCATTTTGAGGTGGCGCTTACGTATCTATGAAGACTTGCACAGTCAAGGCAGAGCCCCCTGGGCAACATTTTAAGACCACTTTACACGATACTATATTAACCGCGGGCGTTTCAGTGGCTAAAATAATGTTTTTATTCACCAGATCTTGGACCATCCGGTGCGCACGAATCAAATCCCGAGGCAGATCCCCGAGCAGTCACTGTACACGCAACCAATCCCCGCAATCGTTATGGGAGGTGTGCTGCCCTTCGGATGTATCTTCATACAGCTCTTCTTCATACTCAATTCGCTGTGGTCTAGCCAGGTTTGTTGAAGATTTTAATTCAAAGACTTCATTTGTTGGACTATATTGGAGATGAGCATGTTATTGTACCTCACTATATTGGGGATTACAATGTTATTGTACCTCATTATATTAGGGAAGATCAATGTTATTGTACCCCACTATATTGGACGTGAAAATGTTATTGTACCTCACTATATTGGGGATTACAATGTTATTGTACCTCATTATATTAGGGAAGATCAATGTTATTGTACCCCACTATATTGGACGTGACAATGTTATTGTACCTCACTATATTGGGGATTACAATGTTATTGTACCTCACTATATTGGGGATTACAATGTTATTGTACCTCACTATATTGGGGATTACAATGTTATTGTACCTCATTATATTAGGGAAAATCAATGTTATTGTGCCCCACTATATTGGACGTGACAATGTTATTGTACTTCACTATATTGGGGATTACAATGTTATTGTACCTCACTATATTGGGGATGACAATGTTATTGTACCTCATATTGGGGAAGATCAATGTTATTGTACCCCACTATATTGGACGTAGCAATGTTATTGTACCTCACTATATTAGGGATTACAATGTTATTGTACCTCATTATATTAGGGAAGATCAATGTTATTGTACCCCACTATATTGGACGTGACAATGTTATTGTACCTCACTATATTGGGGATTACAATGTTATTGTACCTCACTATATTGGGGATTACAATGTTATTGTACCTCACTATATTGGGGATGACAATGTTATCGTACCCCGCTATATTGGAGGTGACAATGTTATTGTACCTCATATTGGGGAAGATCAATGTTATTGTACCTCATAATGGGGAAGATCAATGTTATTGTACCCCACTATATTGGACGTAGCAATGTTATTGTACCTCACTATATTAGGGATTACAATGTTATTGTACCTCATTATATTAGGGAAGATCAATGTTATTGTACCCCACTATATTGGACGTGACAATGTTATTGTACCTCACTATATTGGGGATTACAATGTTATTGTACCTCACTATATTGGGGATTACAATGTTATTGTACCTCACTATATTGGGGATGACAATGTTACCGTACCCCGCTATATTGGAGGTGACAATGTTATTGTACCTCATATTGGGGAAGATCAATGTTATCGTACCCCGCTATATTGGAGGTGACAATGTTATTGTACCTCATATTGGGGAAGATCAATGTTATTGTACCCCACTATATTGGACGTAGCAATGTTATTGTACCTCACTATATTAGGGATTACAATGTTATTGTACCTCATTATATTAGGGAAGATCAATGTTATTGTACCCCACTATATTGGACGTGACAATGTTATTGTACCTCACTATATTGGGGATTACAATGTTATTGTACCTCACTATATTGGGGATTACAATGTTATTGTACCTCACTATATTGGGGATTACAATGTTATTGTACCTCACTATATTGGGGATTACAATGTTATTGTACCACATATTGGGGAAGATCAATGTTATTGTACCCCGCTATATTGGAGGTGACATGTACCTCACTATATTGTGTATGACGAAGTAATTGTGCCTCATTATATTGAGGAAGATCAATGTTATTGTACCTCACTATATTGGGGATGACAATGTTATTGTACCTCACTATATTGGGGATGACAATGTTATTGTACCTCATATTGGGGAAGATCAATGTTATTGTACCCCACTATATTGGACGTAGCAATGTTATTGTACCTCACTATATTAGGGATTACAATGTTATTGTACCTCATATTGGGGAAGATCAATGTTATTGTACCCCACTATATTGGACGTAGCAATGTTATTGTACCTCACTATATTAGGGATTACAATGTTATTGTACCTCATTATATTAGGGAAGATCAATGTTATTGTACCCCACTATATTGGACGTGACAATGTTATTGTACCTCACTATATTGGGGATTACAATGTTATTGTACCTCACTATATTGGGGATTACAATGTTATTGTACCTCACTATATTGGGGATTACAATGTTATTGTACCTCACTATATTGGGGATTACAATGTTATTGTACCTCACTATATTGGGGATGACAATGTTATCGTACCCCGCTATATTGGAATTGTACCTCATATTGGGGAAGATCAATGTTATCGTACCCTGCTATATTGGAGGTGACAATGTTATTGTACCTCATATTGGGGAAGATCAATGTTATTGTACCTCATATTGGGGAAGATCAATGTTATTGTACCCCTCTATATTGGACGTGGCAATGTTATTGTACCTCACTATATTGGGGATTACAATGTTATTGTACCTCACTATATTGGGGATTACAATGTTATTGTACCTCACTATATTGGTGATGACAATGTTATCGTACCTTACTCTATTAGAGATGACAAAGCTATGTCCAATTTCCATCGATATACTATCTAAACAAGATTAGCTGTCACGGCCCGAAAAGTGGTCACGAAAATAGAGCTACGGAGACGGTTGTGTTGCTATTTCAAATTAGTAAGAGCCGACAACAGCTAGCGTAAAGATGTGTCGAAATGCCTCATTTGCGTCTAAAAACTGCCTTAATACACGTCGCAACAGCACATTTTCATACGGAACATATATTTCCCATTAGTAGTAGTTAATAGTATTAGTATGATAGATATCAGTAAGATATCACTAAAACACGAAATAATAAATGTTTATTTAAATATCTCTGCTACTTGTCCGCCAACCGCCAAGCTACCGGCCGACCAAATTAAGTTTGCCGCTACTGTCTAAACAAAACACTCAAACTACACGTAGTTCTCATATGATTATAGTTCATTTCTAGTTGTGCCACCAGCAAAGATAAGTTGGTCGCCCCCCGTGTCTCCGATTATCCCGTTCTCCCTTTTGCGCGTTGTCCACCACTATCCCTGTCTCGTTCGTGGCGTGGCTTGAACGGTACTACGGGTATAATGCGCTACGGTAGGAACATCGCAGAAGTAGTTTTAACGCTATACATCGTTGTTTTTGTAGCGTAAATATTGATACAGCATTGTACAAAAAAATTAATATACAATGACCATTGCGCCTATAAAAACCGTTTACATCCTGCACAATCCTGGACGGGGTCACTCGGGCTCTTACGTTCATACGGAATATTTAAGCTATCACTGCCATATTTTGGATGAAATTTAGTAGGTGACTGCTTATCTGGGTACTTATTATATATCGATGCCAATTTCAGATGTACTACATGTTCGGTTTCCTGTTCCTCGTGTTTGTGATCCTCGTGATCACATGCTCCGAGACGACCATCCTGCTCTGCTACTTCCATCTTTGCGCGGAAGACTACCACTGGTGGTGGCGAGCCTTCCTCAGCTCGGGGTCAACGGCCGGATACCTCTTCATCTACTGCTGCCACTACTTCGCCACTAAGCTGAACATCGAAGACGCCGCGTCCACCTTCCTGTACTTCGGGTACACATTAATAATGGTATTCCTGTTCTTCCTGCTGACCGGTACTATGGGCTTCATGGCGTGCTTCTGGTTCGTGAGGAAAATCTACAGTGTCGTTAAGGTAGACTAATTTAGGTTAAGTATTGAGTGTTGGTACAGAGTTGCGGAGTGACGTGATAGGTCGCTCATAGCATCGCTTACCCTATTTAACTATGTTGGGTTGTCGGTAGCTAACATCGCACCGCGACCAATTAGGCGTCTGTTTCTTAATACAATACTAGCACGGTAAGTCCGTATGCGGCCTTTATTCTGCTAATAACATAACAGATTATTATCTTTAAGAGCATAATTCTGCAGGAGAGTGCTGCCCGATCGGTAACATTTGACACTTTCCATTTGATGCGTGCAGACTTAAAGTGCTACCAATCTATGGATAAATCTATCATGTGAATGGAACAGTGCTCATTTGTGTTTAACTTATTACATGACAACTTATGATAGTTGCATGTTTGTGGATGTTAATAGATGACAATTTTAACCTTAATTATTAAAGCGGTATGGACGCCAAAATGTACAAAAATAACTGTCTAAGCTCGCCACTTACTTCGTCTTAATATGTTTATTGATTTAATTTGATTAATCATTTATCTAAGAATTTTATTGTTATAGATCTTATCAAAAGTGTTCTATTTCGTTAGTCAAAAACAAATCTTACATGGATGTGTGTAGAGCTGATAATCAATAAAGCTGGTTTCAGACTACGCTATAATATAATAGTATATAGCTCATAGCACAACAATATCGCGCACCATACATTGTTATGGACACGTTCACACTGTACTATATGAGACCAATAATATACTATACCACTGCGTTTTACAATAATTTTGCGCAAAAAAAAAAAGTAAAAAAATAATGCCACATCCCCCTTGTTTATGTTAACTAAGTTATTTAAGCCCACTGTTCGTTTCACAACGCAACGACACCCGATAGAATTCAGGCGTAGTCCGAAGTAAACAATAAAACTTACTTCCGCTCACGTGACCTCCCCACTCCAAAACCCACTACATCACCCCCGTCTTAAAATGTGCTCGAATCGATGTTATATTACAATGTTCAATAAAAGACACCAAATGTCAATCGGTTCGAACAAACCCTGTTTCATATGTTACGCTAGTAACATTGTGTTGTGCAACACAGTGCCGCACACTACAATGTCGACCTTTATCGTCTATACTTCACGATGTATTACTGTTAACGTAGATGTTTATGACCGATACATCGATGTTTGCTAGCGGCAGGGCAACACTGCGACATTTTTTTGTGTGGCACTTTTGGTCAGTATTTTTAAAGCTACCACCAGATCACAACGCAGCCATAACTGAGAAGATCCGGCAATCTTGGCGGGCTTGTCATTTAATCCCGTTTTTTAAACTTAAGCTCTCAACGGCCGGGGTTTCCGATCTGCACCATGTTTAACACGCGAACCGCATAATCGCAATCACGCGTCGACCGTAAAATAAAGATAGGATTTTTTAGTACCGGCGTATACCGAAACGGTAAACGGAGATTGTGACAAATTACAGTACGAAAGTGGAAATGTGAGGTAATATCAATCCTTGCACAAATCTCTATCTTACACTGTTTCTTAAAAAACCTTTCACCATTACACCCGCTGCCAGTGCTGCGTGGAGCGAGGCTAGGAAAGGGAAGCAAGAAAAGATTAGTGGTATAAGAATTGTGTCACTACAATAAGGGAGGTCACTAATTCTGTCTTTTTGTAATTTTAAAGATGGAAGAAAGTGATATAACACAGCAATCAATTTAGATAAATGGTATGTGAATTTGGCTCATTCCTTTTACGTCGATTCCCATGATGTCGCTGTGATTTTATAAAAAATTGTAACTAAAATTAATAGTCTCATGCGCGTCGTTTATACGTCTCTTTATTTTATAGATATTAATTTTATTATAAGGTCGCGTACACATTCAAAACAAAGAATTAATTGACTAAAATACATAAAGCATCAGTATCTTGAAATGTGTGCGCATCTTTAGTCGCTAGTTGTGTAAGTTATGATGAGAACTTTTTTGTTTTCTTATAATTATTTATCATATTTGCACTATAAATCTACTGTTCGTAAAGTACACTTAATAATATGAAACTTTTTGCCGATTCAAAGGTATTCGTATACATAATTCAATAGTATGGATGTCCCAAGAGTAGTATAACTCTTACATTGTTGTAAATTACCGAGTAATGAGATGTTTTAAACTGACTTGATGTATAACATTTTACAATTAAATGTAATTTGGAATCTGAATTTAAAATTATTGGATGTTGGACGTTCTAACGTTTTTCGATCTCATCTGTGAATTCCTTGTCATTAGTTAATACCAGAATTGTAGTATCTGTAACTTCACTCGCTTCGGAAAAAACTATTTTCTTGTGTTGTAATATTAACTTGGATCATTATTTTCTTTATCTCATTAATTATTTTACACATCTTGTTTTATTACAAAAACATTAACTAATTTTATGTATTGTGTGGTTATTACGGAAGTCTAGTTATAACTTTATTTCACTGTCGTATTTTTAAAATATGCTTAGTTACAGTTGAATGTAAATAATAAATATAACTATTTTAAAAAAACGTATTTTATTTTAAAATTAATAAGTACCTAATTAAGTCAATCGCTGTCACTTTCTGAAAGATCAGCATTTTTCTTTGGTTGTAGAACTTTCTTTTTAACAGTTTTCCTCTTTTTATCAATATTCGTCTTTCTGAAAACTTCAATCGCTTTTAACTTATTCTCCAATAAACTCTTTTTATCTTTTTCTCTCTGTGGTATAATCTCCTGGAATCTATCAGACTTTGGTATTCTAATCTCAAAGTCTGTCTTACCCTCTGTTATTTGTGATACAATTTTAACCCTGTGATCATCTAATACGCTGGTTTCGTTCTCCTTTCTTAGTTTATCTGACGGCCCTGCCACATTTTTACTCAATTCACTTTTGGCATTTGCAGCTTTTCGCTTCCTAGCAGGTTTATCTTCTTCAATTTCCGTATAATCATCTGGATTCCCTGGGCCCATTCTCTGAACGGCCGCTTTAACCCTTTTACTCATTTGTTCCTCCAATGATTGAAACTCTACTTTCCTTTTGAAATAATCTTGGACTGACCTTTGCGTCTTTCGGTCGAGCATTCTTTTTAATACTGGTTTTATGATTTCATCTAATTTATTCTGTGACCAACCAAATTTAGATCGCGTATAATCTCGTAATATAGTGATGTCTAATTCGCCCCACGTGAATTTCTCATCACTCTTTTCTACGTTTGGTTCTAAATATGCTTGGACAACCTAAAAATTAATTCATATTTCTTTATCAAGTATTAGAGACAGAGATAACTACTATGTATAACTATGGTTGGCCATAGGTAGTGGAATTACTTAATGAATAGCCGATTAACTTTTCGGTAGACGGAGTATTCGGCCTACTGATTAGACTCTACCTTTTTATTAACCGGCTTCAAAAAGAAGGTTCTCTATTCGACGCGTATGTATGTAATATTGATAAAAATGCGTAATATTAATATATGTTAGTCTATGTGGGCTTCTAAACAAATATACCAAATTTTATGAGTGTATGTATGTAGGTTTGTCCACGGATTTCTCAGAAACTACAAGTCCGATTTTGAAAATTCTTTTTGCAATAGTCAGAGTATTTTTCAACTTAGGGTAGAGTACAAGTTTCATCAAAATCGGTTCTGTAGTTTAAGAGATATAAACTTTTTATGTTTTCAGTAAGTTATTGTATCGTAGACGTTCGAGTTGCGTGATAGTGCTGATACCTATTTTGGTAAAATAAGTCACTAAAAAGTGTTAAATAAACTATTTTAAAAAAAATAAAAACCGACTTCAAAGTAAATTATCTAAAAACTATTTAAAAAAAATAAAAACCGACTTCAAAGTAAATTATCTAAAAAGCATAAAATAACGAAAATATTATTGAAGTTGGTGCAGAATATACACAGCAGGTACGCTAACACCAACTTCAATAATATTTTCGTTATTTTATGCTTTTTAGATAATTTACTTTGAAGTCGGTTTTTATTTTTTTAAAATAGTTTATTTAACACTTTTTAGTGACTTATTTTACCAAGATAGGTATCAGCACTATCACGCAACTCGAACGTCTACATTACAGTAACTTACTGAAAACATAAAAAGTTTATATCTCTTAAACTACTGGACCGATTTTGATGAAATTTGTACTCTACCCTAAGTTGAAAGATACTCTAACTATTGCAAAAAGAATTTTCGAAATCGGACTTGTAGTTTCTGAGAAATCCGTGGACAAACCTACATACATACATACATACACTCGTGAAATTTGGTAAATTCGTTTAGAAGCCTACATAGACTAACATATATGAATATTACGCATTTTTATTAATATTACATACATACGCGTCGAATACAGAACCTCCTTTTTTGAAGTTGGTTAAAAAGCATAAAATAACGAAAATATATTGAAGTCGGTGTCAGCTGGTGCTAGTGTTAGTTAACATGATGTGCTAGCACCGACTTCAATATATTTTCGTTATTTTATGCTTTTTAGATAATTTACTTTGAAGTCGGTTTTTATTTTTTTTAAAATAGTTTTTCCGTATTATATTTGGTACCTAATGAAAAAGTTATACAAAATCATACAATATTATAATACAGTCAAATACCATATTAAATGCGTAAGTGTATATGCAACATCTACCACTTTTTAATAGCAATTTATTTGTAGCAAATAACTTACCCGTATACTAGGAAAGTCCTCTGTTAGGGCAACATTTTTTAATTTCTTCTTTAGACTAGAGTTGTCAGTCCTCTTGCCAGCTCGGACCCACTGTTTGAATTCCTGTAGACCTTTCACTACTTCTGTATATCTAGCTTGCTTTGAAGTTACTTCTAATTGTCTTTTATTGAAGGGAAATGAAGCTAATATCTCTAATGCGGTAACGGGACCAACTCCAGTCACCCCAGTAGTGTAGTCACTGCCAACTAGCAAAGCTAATAATACTAGCTGCTCTCTGCTCAAATCTAGAAGAAAATTAATATCAATTATTTGAATAGGTGTTACAATTCTTAGTGTAACAACACAACTTGGCTAAGGGGGCAAAAGAAATAATTAATGAGAATAAGAATTACTTGCAGATAACATATTATTATTATATTGAAGTTTGGATACGTGGTAACACGCAGTTTCGCGCTGGGTACTCTACAACATGATAGCTAAGTTTGAAGTAGGCTCATCTTAACGATCATTACAGGTGTTGGATGGTGAATCTTGATATCAGTATGTTCCAGGAATCCTAGTCGGGATTTCATTTGATCCGACATCGCCATGTTCCATGGTCTCATGGTTATTATAATTGCCGATGCCCAAAGATGCATTGCCCTTATTTCTTAAGCTTTAGAACACTAGTCTTTTTACGTCAACATCTAATATGAGTTTTCCTACCGTCTAAAATATGAATTATACTCACTAAAAGATTTTTCAATTCTGTCGGCTAAAAACTGCAAAACATGTTTCTTTTGATTGAAGAAATTTTTATACACAGTTCTGCCACCAAATAGCCAAATGTCACTATCATCAGTAATAGTGCCATCAGTTAAATTCGCATTTTCGAGAAAAGCACACTGCGCCTCCGCCTCCATTGGTGCAACAATGTAAGGAATACCAAATATTTGAAGCAATTCTTGAGCTTCTTTTGTCATTTGTTCGGTAATATTTCTGCCTACACGATCCAATCGACCTTTCTCTTGCATTAAGTCTCGCTCCTCGTTTTGCATTTCTTCAACTAATGAAGTAAGTTGTTCTGTCGTTATAACTTCTCTAGGTGGACCATTTATCTGATCTTTTTTAGGTGTGTTTGGGGCTTCAGACTGTTCATTTAAATTATGTTTATTGTCCTTATTTTTTTCAGTAGGCAAGTTATTTTTAATAACTATTGTACTACAACTTTTCTCACGAGTGTCGGTGACTATTTCTTGTTTGTCTGAGTTTTTTTTAATAGCTTTGGTATTCATTTCATCAACTTTACTGTGTGCATCAACACTGTCTGTTATACTAGCATATACTTGCGCTTTGGATTGTTCAATTTTAGATTCGGAACCTATTTGCGAAATAAGATTTACTGCATCACAACTTTTACCACTTGGACTAACGGTTTCATTATTTATTTCAAAAATATCTGCAAATATATCATCATCAGGGGCATCTCCCATATTTAGTGTTAGTTCAACAACTGGTTTACTTTGTTTGTTTTCTATTTCGGGCACATCTTCAAAGTCACTATCGCTAGAATCTGATTCATTTTTATTAGAATTTGTATTACTCAGGTCTGGAGTCGTAATGTTTAAATTAGGCAAAATCAGTTCATTACATTCACCTTTCATTGTAGATACTACAAATTCTTGATCACTCAAAAATGACTTTTGTTTATTATTTATTATAAGAGGTTCTCTTGTTATTTCGTTAATTTCTTCTGTGCTAGTGTCAAGCGAAATAATTTCTTGTGTGGGATTTTCTACACAAACTACTGAAGATTGAGTTGCATCTAATATATTATGAACTGGTGATTGAAACTCTTCAGAACTGCAATGAGGATCATCTTGAATGCATTCGTCGTCACTAGACGATAAGTTCACATTGTCAACAATTATAGACTTCTCTTTATTAATTTCTTCCAATATCTGATCGACTTTGGGGACTTTGCATTTATTTTTGTCATTTAGTTTTTTATCTATTACAAGTTTATCAATGGCTTTATGTGTAAAATCACTATATTGCATAATGTAAGCTTTGGCTGAAGAAAAATTTTCAGGTTGTTGAAACCCATCCTCTTCTTCGGAATCATAGGAATATTCATCATCTGAATCTGTCATGTATGATGTCCAAGACTCATCAGTTTTAGATGTATTCACACTTGTATTTTGATCATCTACACATTCTAAAGACATTTTTATTGCTTTTTGAAGATCATCTTCTAATTCATTTAATACACCTGTTGATGGTACATTATTAGAAGAAACATTTTCTTCATCTTTATTTATGCTAGGTTTACTTTCTTCTTCTTTTCGCTTTTTAGCTTCTGCAAGGGCTTGTTTGACGTCTTTAATCAGTAAAAATCTCGTAGTATTATTGGATGCGATACGTCTAGTGGGTACAGTGTCTATTTTTGTGTCAATCCCTTCATCATTAAGTAATGATTCTAACTCATTTAAAGACATTCCACCATCACCCATTTCTTTTTCAGTCTCTTGTAGACATTCATGTACCTTCCTTCTTTTTAAAAGTCTTTGCATCTGTAATAATAATAATATAGCCATATTATTATATAATATCTACATTCACCAGATTTCTTATAAATTATTAATGCCATGCTTACTTGAAAATCCGAAAAGTTATCACTTTTCTTTGGCAGCTCATGAAGTTTCCCCCATGAATTCATTTTCCTTGTCTCTTTTAACTCTATTAGCAAATCATACTTCTCTTTTATAGGCATGCTTTTAAATTTCTCTGACTCGATATCAACAGAGTGTAGATCGACAATGGATCCACTTGAAGTTTCTTCTTCTGAACTGAAATTGTTCATATTATGGTAAACTAGCTGCTGCTCGCATTCAAATTGCAATATTAGTGTTTAATCTAGGATTTCGTTCAATTGCACTGGTGTTCAATTTTGTCATTTTTTCTGGCATTATACAATTTCCTAATATACAATTTCCCATGGAAAAAGGATATGTTCCTGCTTTAATTCGTTGACCATAATTTAAAACTAAAGTATCGCAAAATGAACAGAGATAATTTTGTATTATCTACCATGGCCATTTTATCGCGATAAAAAGTAGCCTATGTTAATACTACAACCATCACCGGCCACAATCTACAAATCTTAGGAGTTTCAAGGCAAGCACATTATTTTAATTTTGGTACTTATTTACGTTAAATAATTCTGGACAGACAAAACTGTTTTGACTTTAGATTGTTAACATTCCAATTTACTAAGGAGAAAAAGTGTTAAAACCAAATTACAAATATGTCGTTTTAATAAATCACAAACAGAGACTTCATTTTTATTTATTTGAATTGATATTGATACCATTAACAATACCTTTAGTACAAATTATCAGTGTATGTAGATCTCGGACTATGGTCTTTAATTTGATTCCCAATTAAGATAAACAGTTTTGTTTCATGCAGTACCTACTTGAGTCTTGAAATATATATTACATAACTACATGTATCAGGTGGAGGACCTGAATACGATGCTCAGCGACCTCAGTAGCGTTTCCCAGCAGGTGGGTCTTAAAATGAACATGGACAAGATGAAGATCATGTCTAATGTCCATGTTGCACCCGTACCGGTAGTTGTTGGGAACGATACACTCGAAGTTGTTGACCACTACATATACCTTGGACAAACTATCCAGGTAGGTCGGTCCAACTTCGACAATGAGGTCGCCCAAAGAATCCAACTCGGATGGGCAGCGTTCGGGAAACTACGCGATATCTTCACGTCCAAAATACTGCAGTGCCTGAAGACGAAGGTTTTTAACCAGTGTTTGTTGCCAGTGATGACATATGGTACTGAGACATAGTCTCTAACGGCTGGCCTTTAGTTTCAAAAGTTCAGTCACACAACGAGCCATGGAGAGAGCTATGCTCGGAGTTTCTTTGCGCGACAGAATCCGAAATTTGGAGATCCGCCGAAGAACTAAGGTCACCGACATAGCTCGTTGAAGTGGCAATGGGCAGGCCACATTGCTGGAAGAAACGATAACCGTTGGGGAAGAAAGGTTCTCGAGTGGCGACCACGAACCGGAAGACGCAGCGTTGGCAGGCCTCCCACTAGGTGGACAGACGACATTGTGCGCGTCGCAGGTAACCGGTGGATGAAAATAGCCAATTGTCGTTCATTGTGGCGTTCTAAGGGGGAGGCCTATGTTCAGCAGTGGACGTCTTCCGGCTGATGATGATGATGATGTCTAAATTGCCAGTATCACTCTATTTGGGCTGATAGCTGCTTGAAAATTGACAAAAAAATATTAATACCTACTAGCTGATCCACGCAGCTCCGCCCGCGATTTTATTACATTTTGCTCCCCCATTCTCCCTTGATTTATTTCTCTCTCCATCTCTCTCTCTCTCATACAATCTAATTCTATGTTCTCTCTCTCTCCTCTCTCTTCCCCCTCCCGCCGCGATCCCCGTCACTCTCCCCCTCACCCCTCTCCCTTTCCACCTTGCTCCCACCTCTCTCCTACTGGCACTTACTCAGATTCACTATCTTCTTCCTTCTGTGGTAATGCAGGTAATTTGAATATGTCATCATTATTGCTAATATTACTTGTACTTTGCTTAGGTGATATTTGTTTTCCTAAAAGACTATTCAAAGCGGTCTTTTTGCTCAACAACAGCGCAAGTTCTCTCTTTATTCTTTCAGACTCTGAATTATATTTCGCTTTATGATCTTGTCTTTTGGCCTGAAATAAATATTAATTATGTCTAAAACTTACATTTCAAATTCAAATCATTTATTGTGAATATGGGTTATTGAGACAAATAAGGGAACATATATTAGTACAGCCATACTCTGCCTAATGTCATGCATCATTCATTTAATCCTACTAATGATAATGTAATTAAATTCAAGTATTAATGTAATTATGTTCAAAGTAAAACTCTTATTGTAACATTGATGAGCTCCACTGTACATAAAATATAGTGAAAAGTCTAGCATTAGGTATGTTTACTATTATTATGAAGTTGTTCTTCAGGTTTAGTTATCTCAAACGGATAGGATGAGATAAAGGTAAACCTAAAAATTTGTTCAGCTGCAACCGCTATTGTTGCCAAAAATATCCTATGTAGGATAAGTTAATTGTGTATGTTTTTAACTTTATATAGGTAGCTGTTCTACAAACTATATCAATAAGTGTAAAAGTAAATATAAACCTTGATGTAGCTGAATGCAACTAATTTGTCAGGCTAGATGTTGGAATTAAATTACCAATGCAATTTCAAAAAATTTCTGTAAGTAGGTATTGATGAAACAACTTACAATTGTTTCCTTTTTTAGATCAGGGAAACCACCATCAAATACAAAAACTGGTTTTATCCTAAAATAGAGCAGTTTGCAAAGGCGTTGAAATAGGCCCATAAGGTGTGCGTTTGGAAGCGGGGCCCCTTTCGCGTCCTGATAGCCTTTCACCATCTGGTGCAACCATATTGATATGTCTGTACAAATTAACATTTGATTATGTTTTGTGTGTGAAACATAACACAACAACTATCACATAAGAAGTCTATTGTATCTTACCGACTGCTAAAACTTTGTTTTCCAAAGTTTCCACCGGCACTGGCTTTCCGGCTGGCTCTATCAATCGCCACAGTCCAGTGACTCCCATCGCGTGCGATTAAATTCCAAAATGGATTTTTTGTTTACAGTTTAAACTAATGTATATATCAGTGTACATAACAAAGGTCGTTTCCCACGAGATGTCCGGTCAATAGTCGGTCTCTTCCTCACACATCGTAACACACAACCCATCACAACCTTTTCGCTCTGCGAGCTCAATGTACCCGGCGCGCACACATCTACAATAAAACGAACGCGACTGGCGCAGTTCGTAAATATGTGTTTGATTCACTACAACATATCAAATGTTTTACTACACCGCGAACGCCCACTCTTTCCCACACTTTATTTTCTCACGCCCTATGCGTAACCCCACATCCTATGACCGACAGTCGGTCGCAGTCGTCGCGTCGGTCGTCGTCGCAGGTCGGGCGATCCTTCAATCGAGTTGACTCGATTTCATTCTGTCGAATCGCGCGCGCGTAGTAGACAACACGCCCGCATACCGCTCCGCTCCGCCGTGTCTATGGTCGATCTTTGACAGCTCGCGCATCTGGCGTTGTCGACTGTGTATTTACACGCGAATAAACAGAAGTTTCATTCAGCAAACACCAAATATAAAGAAATCGCAGACGACCACGGGACAGGCGTCGAGGACGAGACCAGCGCGGCTGCCGGGGGAAGACCGGGGGGCGCCGCTCGGGCCGTCCGAAAAGTTCCCCGTCGAACAGGTGCCCCGAACGAAATGTGTGCCAGTTCCCAGCGCAATTAGCCGACGAGGGTGTGAATAATAAAAGAGTGTATCGATCGAGGAGATAATCGGGGGCTGGGCAGAGGGTCGCGGCGCGCGCGATGGGGGCGCGCTAGGCGCCGTGGCGAGCATGCCGCACCAGTTCGGGGCGGGCGCGGGCGCGTCGCCGCCGGCGCCGCACGGCGCGCTGTTCCCGCGCTACGGCGCCGCGGCCGCCGGTCCCGGCGCCGGCGCCTACCGCCCCGACGAGCGCCGCCTCACGCGTGAGGCCATGGAGCGCTACCTACGCGACCGCTCCGACATGGTGGTCGTCATCCTGCACGCGAAGGTGGCGCAGAAGTCGTACGGCAACGAGAAGCGGTTCTTCTGCCCGCCGCCGTGCATCTACCTGTTCGGCGACGGCTGGCGGCTGCGGCGCGAGCGCATGCTGCGCGAGGGGGAGACGGAGCAGGCGGCGCAGCTGTGCGCCTTTATCGGCATTGGCAACTCTGACCAGGACATGCAGCAGCTAGACCTCAACAACGGCAAGCAGTACTGTGCCGCCAAGACTTTGTACATATCCGATTCCGACAAGAGGAAACATTTCATGCTGTCTGTGAAAATGTTCTATGGCAACGGCCATGATATTGGTATATTTAATAGTAAGAGAATAAAAGTGATATCTAAGCCATCCAAAAAGAAGCAATCTCTAAAGAATGCAGATCTGTGCATCGCTAGTGGTACTAAAGTGGCTCTGTTTAATAGACTTAGATCGCAGACTGTATCTACGAGGTATCTTCATGTGGAGAATGGCAATTTTCACGCATCATCCACACAATGGGGAGCGTTCACCATCCACCTGCTGGATGACAACGAGAGTGAGTCCGAGGAGTTTGCAGTGAGAGATGGATATGTCCATTATGGTTCAACTGTGAAACTTGTTTGTTCAGTAACTGGCATGGCATTGCCAAGACTTATAATAAGAAAGGTAAGCTAAGTAACTTATTTGTTAGTTTAAACTGATGAATAGACAACATCCTAAGGAAATAAATGGTATTAAAACATATACTCTACAGTAGGCACAGCGGATCTTTACATCACTGAAGTTGGCTGCAACGTGGTGTACAGTACAAAACTCAAAACGATATTTGCAAAATGGTTCGCCAAGCGTAACTTCAAAGACACAAAGATCCACTGTGTCTACTGTACATTGAAATGAAGCATATTTATTATGTTTTGACATTTTTGTTTTCATTTCAATGTGTAGTATTCGTGTAAATAAAATACAACATTATATACTCTACTTGCTAAACTCTTATTTCAAGTTAATATAAACAAATAGATTTTTCAAGGATTGTCTTGTTTTATATTCTTTTGAAACAAAAATTTAACATTAAACAAAAAATATTTTTCTTCTAAAAAAGAATATTCATCAGATTAATTAATAGTAATAAAGTTAAGAAAATTCAACATTCAAAAATAGGCAATTATGAAAACCATTAAAATCCGTGGGAGCAAAAATTAAAATTATGTGCATAATATACCTATACTTTATAATAATAAAATAATTATACTTCATAATAACTCTATATCTCTTTTTTTTCTTAAATAGGTAGAAAATAAATAAACACATGGAATTTATCATTTTATATTTAAAAAATAATTCAAATTAGTATGAATGGTATTATAGAAGTTATTCATTAACTAGATAAAAATCACTTAAAAATAATTTCATTGGTTTCTGTAATTATTTCTGATTATATTAATTATAATTTAAAAGACATTAGGTATTAATAAATACCATATTAGACATTAGTTATTTTTGTGGTAGCATTTATTAATGCTACCACAAAAATTGGTCAGAATAGGGACAATTCCATAGCAATTCTGCCAACAAAATTGACTCAAATTTCATTACAATAACAAATTATAAGTTTCAAAATATAAAACAATCTATAGCCTTTATTTAACAATTATTCGAAACAATAATTTTAATTTATGACATAATTCAATAAATTTTTTATATAATTTAATCTTATTTTTTATTAGTACATTATTAAAACTCTTTACTATATATTAACTATTTAAATTCATTCCATAATTCAATACAATATATCATTTTTTATATAATTAAATCTTGATTTTCTAATAGTAATTAAAATTTCTAATATTTGCTGTTTTTATTTAATTGGTTTGCTTTTCGGCATAGGGCTGTGCTAGTGCCTTCCAGTCTTGTCTATCCCTTGCATGCCTCCTCCAATTTGTTCCACCTACTTTCTTTATTCCATCAAAGGTGGGACTCTGTGATATTGTCTGCCTCTTTTCCTCTTTCCTCTACTTGGATATCATATTGTTACCTCTTGTGACCATTTGTTTACCTTACCCCCTAGAAGTATCAAAATAGGCAGTACTTAAATTGTTTTCAAAATAAATAAACATGCCAACTGGTGGCTGCTTATTATTTTTTAATATCCCACAACAGAGCGAATCAGACAACACATGTTTAGATCCATCAAGTAATTTAGAATACCTATGCCATGCAAAAGATATTAAAGAAATATACCTACTATTATGTACTTATGCTTAAAAACATAACTGTCTTGTAAATAATGAAAAACTTATTTTATTTCATGGTGTCTTAACATAATTGTGTTTGTAGGTGGACAAACAGATGGCTCTCCTAGAGGCTGATGACCCGGTCTCGCAACTGCACAAATGCGCGTTCTACATGAAAGACACAGAGCGTATGTACCTGTGCTTATCGCAGGAGCGCATCATTCAGTTCCAAGCAACCCCTTGCCCCAAAGAGCCCAACAAAGAGATGATAAATGACGGCGCATGCTGGACTATCATATCCACTGATAAAGCGGAGTATCAGTTTTATGAGGGAATGGGACCTGTCAGGTAATTTTTTGTTTAATATTTAATGAGCAATATCAGTCCTTGTCAATGTTCACTACTCTAGCTATATGTCAGACATCTTAAAAATCAAAAATTAAAAAAAAATCCCTTAACGTTTTTAATAACCACATCCGATTAAAACCATTTAAGGAGGCAATACAGGGCCTAAGCCACACAATCTGTTAAACCAATATTGTTGCAATTGTCTTTCTTGCAAATGCTTTAAACTGTTTATGTGTGCGTCTCTTTCTCGCTTCAAAGCAAGATTATGATAATAATACAGGTAAAGAATGAGGACTGTACCAATGCATGTAGAGTTTTACTTTATTACTTTGACTATACTACTTCCACTAAGGCTATTTTACCTACCACCTATACTGCTATCCCCAAGCCGCCTGCCAAGCGTGGGGAGAAGCCTTTTTTAACCAGTGGACGGATTTCGGCTGCCTATAATGACTTACATACATACATATAATTGTGCTAGGGAACATCGCAGTGCAGTATTCTGCCGCCGAGCTGTGTTCCGGTGTGTAGGGCACTGTAACTAGTCAAATTATCAGATTCAAGCGACTTACCTACATATATCTCAGGTGTCGAGCGGCAGTGCAATGTAGCTGTCTATAGGAAAGCGTGTCGCTTACCAGACGAAGGTCTTGCTTGTCTCCTCACCAGGTTGAATAAAATAAACTGTTTTAAAAAAGAAAACCGACTTCAAAAACACCGAACGGACTTCAAAAATCTTTAGTCGTTTTTTTTTTAATAGATTATTTGTCACCTATTACTTATTTTACTAAAATAGCACTCACTATCACGCAATTCGAACGTCTACGTTACAGTAACTTACTGAAAACATTAACACGTCTATATCTTTTAAACTACGTGACCGATTTTGATGAAACTTATAGTCTTCCCTAATATGAAAAATACTCTTACTATTGCAAAAAGAATTTTTGAAATCTGACTGAATATTAGTTTCTGAGAAATCCGTGGACAAAACTACATACATACATACATTCTTAAAATTACGTAAATTTGTTTAGAAGCTTACATAGACTAACAAATATTCCATACATACGCGTCAAATACAGAACTTTCTTTTTGAATCCGGTTAAAAGACGGAAATACCCTTCATCCAATAGGTCCCCAGTAACGCCGGTGCCCCTAGTCCACTCGCTGAACCTCAACGGCGGCGGTGACGTCGCCATGCTAGAGCTGGCGGGGGACAACTTCACCCCCTCCCTGCAGGTGTGGTTCGGGGATGTGGAAGCGGAGACTATGTACCGGTGCGCAGAGTCCATGCTGTGTGTAGTCCCAGACATATCGCAGTTCAGGGGACAGTGGCTCTGGGTTCGGCAGCCGACGCAGGTAAATATTTTACTATTTTTGATACTATTTTACTGGGTGGTAAGTTCCTTGTGCAAGGAACCACCGCAGTGTCAGCTGTGTTCCGGTGGGAAGGGCACTGTAGCTGGTGAAATTACCGGACACAAAAGGCTTAATATCTGATGTCTTAAAGGTCGGCAATACGCTAGTGATTCTTCTGGTGTTGCTAGCGTCTATAGGCTAGCGGTGAATGCTTATCATCAGGCAGGCCGCATGCTTGCTTGCCACTTTGGTAGTATAAAAAAAAACAAATTTTTGGTGACAGCACTCTTGATAACGTAATTTAAAAACGCACACATAAATATCTATGGTCCGCCTTCTATTACGTAAGCAAGCCATTTGATTGGCTACCGAATATTACGACGACGAATGGAATTTAGTTTATTAATTTAACAATTCTAAACATCCTTTTTGGTATTGGTATTGGTATAGCGGGCTGGTTTCCGCAACTCCACGACAAAGCGCGTATTTTGCGTGTGGGTGGGAATGGGTTTATTCAATCCACCCTAACTCCTCGAGAAAGGCCAGCAAGCGCTTGATGCCACTGACCATCTCTTGGAGAATACTCGGGTTTCCGAAGTACTTAGCCCTGTATGCAGCGACCTCCGGGCATCTTAGTAGCACGTGGGCCGCCGTTTCCTCCTCCTCCATACATGCACTGCACAGAGGACTGTCTGTAACTCCTAGTGAAAAGGTGTTTATTAAATGAACCATGTCCGGTAATGGCTGCCGTGACTATGCGTAACCGTTGTTTTGGTAGTCGAAGCAGCTGCTTGGTGAGGCGACAATCTATGACTGGAAGCGCCTCTTTGGCCTGTCTGATCTTCTATCCTTATCTTAGGGACAGTTTTTTTGTTCAACTTTATAACTAGAAAAGTTTTCGTGATAGTACGTCAAGTACGTCACATAGAAGAATAGCACCCACCCATATCCTCCCGTTGTGTGTCCGTAAGAGGCGACTGAGGGAAAACAAGAAGACTGGCAGCAGCGTCTTTCTATTGGATACCTACCACCTATACTGCGATCCCTAAGACACCTGCCGAGCGTGGGGAATATGGGAACACCTCCCTTCTAATGGGGAGGCCTTGTTCAGAAGTAGACGATTATTTATTTTCTTTCTTTCTTTCTTTTCAACTTAGTAAGCGACACGCTTGCCTATAGATGTACTGCAGTTGTCATCCAAGTTATTAGCTATTAAGTCTCTTGGGCTTGGTAACTTCACCAGCTACACCAGCTGCCCTTCGAACCGGAACGCAGCAATGTCACACTGCGTCTTGGCGGCAAAATCTCTGACCACTGCGGTGATAGAATATCTGACCAAGCTTTGAGAGCAATATGATCACATTTGGTAGATGTAGGTAGGTATACCACCGTACTATTATATACGTCATAGCAGTGGTGTAGCTTGCCTTAGATGGGCCCCGTATCAAAATTTGTTGGGGGGCCCAAATGATGGTACGACCTAAGAGATTATGTGAGAACATGGACTTTACGAATTGTTGCTTACACATGTTCGGGGCCCCAGTATCCCGGCGGCCCCGTATCATTGATACGGCTGTTACGGCGGTAGCTACGCCTCTGCGTCATAGTAAGTCGTTGCTACTCTATAATTTCATAGCATGATTATAGACGACATCAAGTGCTTAGTATGCAATAATTCGCGACTCAATTTATGATTACTTGCCTACTTGTGTTTGAAGTATAAGCCGACGTGGTACTATCTATCGTGGGGGGATACCGTTTCATGCTTTATTAATAAAGTGTCTATTTCCACTTATGATAATAGAACGATGTTTATGTCTACCGATGGAACGCGTTCGAATAATTTCAATCTCATTTCACTCTGTACATTAACTATCAAAATTAAACTATGGTAGGACACTTACACAGCCTCCAGGTAGGTCCCACCACTGTAGTAGACAGCTGGCTAAATTACCAGACTCACGATCATATCAGAGCAGACATGCCGCTTCATCAGCCGCAGCCAAAAGCGGCCATGACGCAGTGTGACATTGCTGAGTTCCGGTTCGAAGGGCAGCTGGTGTAGCTGGTGAAGTTACCGGGCCCAACAGACTTAATAGCTAATAACTTAGGTGACGAACTGCAGTGCATCTATAGGCAAGCGAGTCGCTTACTAACATCGATATAATAAATAAACTAAATTTGGTGTCACGTTTCAAAAAGTGGTAGCGAGAAATAGCGCCCTTGTGTCGCTATTTCTTTACAAGCCACATCCTGACAAATTTAGTTTTGCCGATAGGAGTGTCGCTACTGTCTATATGAAACCGTCAAACTACAAGTCATTATCATTATAAAATCGTTAGTTCACGTTTCCGCCATCAGCACAGATAAGTTTGCAACCTCCGCGACCACATTTTAGATATCATTTTGTTCGTGAATGTTTATCTAGTTTATATATTATATCGATGCTTACTAAGTTTAAAAGAAAGAAAGAAAGAAAATAAGTAACTATAAGTTTAAAAAAAAAAAATATACCAGTACCTTTTGTTTGGTATCCAGACAAACCCGATTTAGGGTTTTTGAGATACTTTTTGTAATAAACTGATATGTACCCTTTTTAATATAAATAAAGAAAACAAAAGATAATCATCATCAGCAGCTGAAGGACGTCTACTGCTGAACAAGGCCTCCCCATTAGAAGGGGGGGGGGGGGGTTCCTATAATCCCCACGCTCGGCAGGTGTCTCAGGTATCGCAGTATAGGTGGTAGCTAATCCAGTAGAAAGACGCTGCTGCCCGTCTTCTATTACTCCCTTAGTCGCCTCTTACGGACACCCAACGGGAGGAGATGGGAGGGTGCTATTGTATTAGTGTCAACTGTCAAGATGACATTGACACACATTATTACACATACACACACACACATTACACATTATTATATTATCCTACCGACTGCGCCATGTGTTGGAGATAAAGTTATAAATTCAAAGTTCACTTAAAGTGAACTTTTGCGTAACATGACGCAGTTACGTTCTATTGGTGCTGTCAAAAAGAAAATAAACGGTTGGACGCTCTATAGAACATAAAATATTGCATTGTATTAAACTAAGATTTAGAAGAATAAAACTACCAAGGAACTTACAAAATACTTTTATTTATAACTTTATCTCCAACACATGGCGCAGTCGGTAGGATAATATAATAATGTGTAATGTGTGTGTGTGTATGTGCAATAATGTGTGTCAATGTCATCTTGACAGTTGACACTAATACAATAGCACCCTCCCATCTCCATCATCATCATCTTTATTGTCATTCAAAGTTACGCAAAAGTTCACTTAAAGTGAACTTTTGCGTAACATGACGCAGTTACGTTCTATTGGTGCTGTCAAAAAGAAAATAAACGGTTGGACGCTCTATAGCTAGTAAAATATTTCAAGAGAGTGTCTATCGAAACTGTCAATAATGTGTGTCAATGTCATCTTGACAGTTGACACTAATATAGCTATTCTTACCCGGACACCTACGGGCTTGCGGCAATGATTTAGTTAACTCTTTACTCAGCACTTAACAAGGACTCTTGTTCATTTGGTATATCTTTGACGGGGCCACTAGCGTGACCCCAGATTCAATACATATCTCCCCCACTTCAGGTCCCAGTCTCGCTGGTCAGGAACGACGGTATAATTTACGCTACCGGGCTCACGTTCACATACACGCCCGAGCCGGGGCCTAGGCCTGTGTGTCCCCCCGTCGATGACGTCATGCGGCCCGACCAGACGCCCGGTTGGCACCACGACGGACACAGCAGATTGTCTGAGAACTCGCTCCAATAGCCAATGGACTGCAGGCTGGACGATGACAGCCTGCAGTGCACCGAATGAACTGTACCTACTCCAAAGAACGAACGCACTCGACTCTAGAACGTTCGGTGAGTGATTTAATATAATAACTATAGTGCCTCATAACATGATCTGTGGCGGACTTTAATTTTGTAAGTGTGCGGTGCAATTTTGGGTGATTTTATTTTATAAATAAGCGGTATGGAGTGGTATTATATTGTGTGGAAATATACGTACGTCACAGAGGCAGTGTTTACACAAACGGTGGATTCAAACATTCTTATTGGGATGTCTAACGAATGCAGCATAGTGAAATCATGTTTATTGGATACATTTATTTGTAAAGCTTCATGTATATATATAGGAATACATGCAGTGGTATATACAGCGTGTTAACGAATCAACGCAAAACCTGAAACGAGTTAGTTAAATATCGAGAGCAGAGGCAGAATTGATATACTTATTTATCATGCCGAGTCTAAAAGTATAGGCGGTCTCCGGTCTACTCAAAACGGAGGCGGTAAGATATATACCGCCAGCTACCGCATTCGACACGTACGAGTATAGAGTTATAAAGAAATGGGATAGATTTAGTACCTAAATCTACGATGATAATTTACGTGAACAAACTATGCTTCATTTTTTTTTAATAAAATTAACCGGGGGTGTCTATGGTTTTGCGTTGTTTCATTACAAGTTGTATAGGCGTTTGTCATCGTGTCTTTTCTTTGCATATAATAATGTTAATTACGCGCGATATCTTGCTGTGATTACGCGCCTCAAGTTACTTAGAACGTTCTATTTTCTTCTTTACTAATAACTAAATAAACCAATGATATTTTACTAAAGATATGTTATATCCCTACTAACGCACGATAAAAGTTGTGTCACTTGTAGTTAGCTATACCTAGCTATACATTTTCCTACCTATAGTCTGACAAGGACAGATGCATAACGAGAAAAGTAAGAGAATACGAGATGGCTATATTTTGTGCGTTCCGTTGTCAGCGTTGGTTAAACGCTTGTCAGTGTCATCTTGTCAACTGACACATTCAATTTTACAATTATTTCTTACAATATTATTATGAAAATTGAAATACTTTACAAAATCAAATTATTTTTTCAAAGTTACATGTGCTATATTATCCCTGACTTTTTATTTACTTTTGCCTGGTAATTTGTGCACATATTAAATACGCAGGACGGCATTTTAGATTTTTAATGATAGACGTCACGATGTTGCATTGACTACGCGGGACGGCGTGTGACTAATTGCTACAAAACCCAGTTGGGGGAAACTCGCTGAACGTCTGGCGAGCGCTTATGGCATATCTATTGTATATAATATCATTGAAATAAACACATTCATTTACAACAAAAACTTCGCTTGTGCAAACACTGTCTAACATTATAAGTCAACGAATAATGTAGCGCCTTATAATTTCACAGATAACACGTTTTGTGATCATGTTGCGGTTCATAGATTATAAACGCTTTATATATAGAAAAGTGCCACTTCGCGAGTCGATAGCTTTGCTCGGCCGCTAGAACTATGTGAACACGAGCGACGTGTGCCTAAATATATTATACATAATTATGTTTGTTCTACGAGATTATTACACCAAAACTATGATTAAGATAACAATTCCAGCAATAACGTGTTGTGACAGAAAGGAGAGAGAACGATATAAAATCCTGCAAGAAAATTTATACTCATAAGTAGGTACTACTGAGATTTCTTTATTATAAACACAATAATTAATTTCTTAAATAACTTTTGGTGTTTCGTATTTAAGAATAAAACCTCGGAAACAGTAATGACCTCGGCGTCTGAAAAACCAACATTTATGTATACCTAATAAAAGTTTTATTAATTCATTGTTATTTCCAAACCTGCACAACTGGTTACACGAATCCATGTTTCTGTAAAATAAATATTTTCGACTTTTAAAATAATCTTTTATTAGCTATCTAAACACAAATTTTGAATTTGGATTTGGATTTCGTAGGGCCTTTGTTGATCCAAGTTTTATCGCTGATGATAGTCAAAAGCGTGGAATTTCCGTATAGAGCCATAGGAATCACAATACCTTGGTGAACCCATAGAAAAGACGATACTATTGACATTGTCGCCATCAATCGCTGGTTAGTTCTAAACGCCGCCGTTTACATAACCAACGATTACTAAAATAAGTGATTTTGATGGCACATTCACCCGCAGAGAGCCAAAATTCGACGTATAAATACTAGGGTGTCCCAGAAAGGGTATATCAAGCCGAAGGGTATGTCTTACATAGTACATAGTATTGATACTAAAGACTCGGGTAAAAATTACAAATACCGCAAAAAGTGATATTTTGAATTACATAAAAAAAAACTATATGGCCTTAAAACTGTACCTAAGCAACCCTTCTTTGGAGCCACTGTTTTTTATTGCATGCGTGCTTGCCCTGTTTTAATAAGAAATTCATTCATTTTTGGTTAAATAATGAACAAAATTTTAAGGTCACTGCACTAAAACTGTTGACTCTTTTCATCATTTTCTTTCACAAATTGATTGCTTGTGGGTTACACAATACGTCATTACCAGCTTGATAACTCATTTCTGAGACACCCTGTATATGCAGCCCCAAATCGCAAATTTCTAACTGCCTCTTAAAAACTTCAATTAGAGTCATCATTAATCCAGTTCTTGAAATGAGATTATTTCGATATTCGCAGCCAGCTAATACTTTATACTCTGATAGTGAGTGAGTAGAGGTATTGATATCACTCAATGATAGATTTCTATACATAAACCTTCCGAAAAACAATCAATATACATTGTGCAGTCTAGAAAACGGAAGCGAAACAAGTAATAAGTTTTAAAAACTAAAACCCGACTACGGATAAAATCGCAGTCTAATAATGTGATATTATATAGCCTGTAACCAGCGGACAATCAAGCAAGACGCTTCTAACGACACCCTACTTGTCAAATTATGTTAAGTAGATTAGAAGATGTGCGGGAACAGATGAACATACATACATACATCCTTGTTAAAATCATAATCTCCCTCCGTTCCGTAGTCGGGTAACAAGAGACAACCACAGATAGCGACTGTTTTTTACATGCTCTGAGATAAAAATTGTGGAATGTCGATGCGCGGGGCGATCGCGGCGCCAGTGTATAAACGGTGCCTTAGGGATTTGTTGAACAAAAAATTATAAAGATTATAGAAGGAAGGTAGTTCCTACTTCGGCATTTATCTTGAACACGTACACTAATTTTTTTAAATATATCTCTGCACTTAGACTCGTTTATTTGGGGCCAAATAGTTGTAAATCCATGACAAGTCATTGCGTTTATATTATAATGCTACTCTTAATTTTAAGTTAAATACGTTCGGGTAAAGGAAATTGAACTCTACGAGATTGTTTAACGAGTGATTTTTGTGTAATTGATTTGTATAAAAATAAGTACCTATACTAGAAAATTTAGTTTACTATTAAAAAGCCAAATAAGTCCTTTTATCTCAAGGCATACTTAAAAAAGTATTTGTTTTTATATACTATGTATTAATATTTATGATATGTCTATTTCATTATGTCAAAGGAACTTGCAGGTCGACCGATTTCAATGTTTGCACAATATATCTAATCACGGTAGTTAGAGACAATTATGATCAAAGACAATTGAAATGTAAAACAGCAGTCCGCTGTATGTATGTAAATGCTTAACCAAGGATGGGGTGCAGCAGATAAAATTAAGACTTATTACAGCTGTTGCAAAAACCTGACCCAAAATAACAGTCTGTTACATTGAACATGTAATTGGCATGAACCAGCTGTTCCATGGGACCAAAGGGCCGCATGAACCAGCTGTTCCATGGGACCAGGGGCCCACCACCTCTAACAACAGTATTATTGTCAAACTTACCTTCTCAAAAGAAAATGACAGAGCTATGAATTAACTATGTTGATGTCTCTACCTCGTGTCATAGTAAGATAATAATAATAATACTGCTTTAAGTTGGTGTTAGGGCCCCAGAGAGCAGTCTGTTTCACTAAATGTGTATGTTTCATAACAGATGCTATCTCTTTCAATTGCTATATATTAGAGGAGTAACGAGCGTGTTCGCTACTCTTTTAATTTGAAGAAATTGAAAGAGACAGCACGTGTTACAGGTCCGAAAGTTACGACTGTCTGTTTTGGTCCGTTGTGAAACAACAAATTAAAATTGTTTTCGGTTTGGATTAAAATATCTGAAATACCGGTATGACGTGACATAGGTACCTATTACTCCTAGTATTTACAGAGACAGATTAATTTGGTTGTGCACAAACTACGATTAACTGACATATGATAATATGTTGCTGTCCTTTTCATACGTTAAACGTTTGATAATGATAGCAGTATATTGTTGTTTCGCTTCGTTGTTAAGTCTATTACCACTAGAATGGAAAATTTTACGAACAATACCTACCTACAATATGTAGTTTAGTACCTAGCTTTAGACCTTAGTACATTGTAATAATTATTTGTTTAATAAAAAACAAAACAAAAATTTTATTTATTTTTTGCGAATCTAATTTTAAAATTACTATGTATTTGGAAAACTGATTTGATGTGTATTTAAAAAATGTGTGATTTCGTACATTCCATGTGGAAAGTGTTGTAAGAAGTACAAAAGATATCAATATTTTTGTAGCAAAACATTGAACTATGATAAATAAATAAATAATATTATGGAATTGGTATAGATACAGTATTACAAGGAAGTTAGTATTAAATCTCGTAATAGACAGTAATGAAGTCAATTTTTGTAAAACTATAAGCAAATGATTTGTCATTTAAAAAAAAACTGTTTACTCCTTTTTATCATTTTACATTTGGTATTTTCTATATTTGGAATTGGTCATGTTACGAATGAATGCTCAGAAATTGTGTACAGCCGTATTCAATAATTCGGAGCAGTGATTCGGAGATATGCATAAATTATTTTTTAATAAAACCCAATTTATAAATATAATAGTTTCTTTCATTATTCATCCGTTATACATTCCTAAGAACGGCGGGCATCAGTATTTTAAAAGGTAAATCCCACAGATTTGCGTAAAACAGATCTCGCTGCCAGATTCTCATTACTTTAATTATAAACGGGGTTCAAGTGTAATTATCTGCTTATGAATCAGTGTTAATCAAGGAATCAGTGGCTCTGTGGGAACGTCTTCAAAAACTCTTCACATGATAATAACAAGTGTCTTCCCCCACATACCGTTCCGCAACGCTGGCTCTGACCTCAGATAATTATCAAGTTTATATTATACCCATTGTTCGCTGCCGAGATTTAGTTACTAACAGGGTTGAAATTTATGAAATACCTACTTGAGGTAGCATTGAGCTTCGAGTTTAATTGAATCATCATCATCATCACCAGCCGGAAGACGTCCACTGCTGAACATAGGCCTCCCCCTTGGAACGCCACAATGAACGACAATTGGCGATTTGCATCCACCGGTTACCTGCGACGCGCACAATGCCGTCTGTCCACCTAGTGGGAGGCCTACCTACGCTCGTCTTCCGCTTGACCGCCCCATTTTAACATTTAAATACTCATAAATTACACTCGAAAGCAACACGGCAGCACCTCCTCTATTTGATTTTCGTCACTGCGTGGAAGCTGTACATCTTTATTATTGAATGAAAATATTGTTACAGCATAGTATTCGGAGGTTCCAAAACAATAAGTGAGATTACTAGACCTGGAAACAGACGCAACATTCCGGGACAATCGCGGCCATCTGGCAACCCGTTGTAGCGTTGGTGTTCCTTCTCATTAAGCAATTCATCTAAAGCAAGTCAGAGTGCACCTGTGCAAATGCTTATGCAGTGGCTATATCTGCTTCAGTCTTTTCGAAAATTCGTTGCTGTCTCCTTAGAAATATCAGCTTTCATTAATAATTTCCTAGTATAATCCACACTCGGACATCCGATCATAAACTAAGCACGTTAAGAGGCTAATTGGTTAGTGGAAGCCATTCTAAAGGGCCTAGCTAGATTTCCTAGCCTCTCGGTATTCTACAGGATGCATTTGGGAGAGTGGGCGCAGGAATTGCATGACTTTTCCCCCATCCCCTTTCTTGACAGAGCAACGACTTCTTCTTGGACGAGGAGATGCAAAGCGCGTAGGTACCTTTATGTGGTGAACGTGCCTTCAGTTCGGACTAAACGATTTGCTTCTTCGTTTATAATAAGGACAGCTAAGGACTGGAACAGTTTGCCTGGGTAGATTACAGTTTCCCGCCCGATTATAGTAATATTTATCAAATCAAATCATATTTTATTGAAACTAAAACAGATGTTAACATTTACATAAATACGATAATAGCTACATTAGTTTAAAACTGTGTCGCAGCCATTATTAAAGCCCACCTCAAATGTTATGTGATCTTCAAAACTAGAGAGGATAGGCTTTTAATAAGCTAGTGTGCTTTACCATCCTCGATAGCGTCGCCGCTTTCCACCAGGTGGGACTGCAGTCAAGTAAACACTAGCTTGTGTTGAGTAAAAGATAATAGGCAGCCAGAACTTACCAATAGGTAACCTATACTATGGTAACCAGTAGCAGTTGTCTGGACAACTGATACAAATTACCCACGCTTTTTTGTAAAACATTTACTTACTTATTAACATCTAGCCAAAAGACATAATAATTTATTATTCATGTATGTTCAATGTATGTTGATGATAATAAATTATTTGTATTTGTATTGTATTCATGCACTAAGTATCTAACCAATAGTCCAACGGGCCCGTCAATCTTTGATGATACCGACTGTAAGCTGGGAACATTCGATATGCAGTATAAATTGATTGATAATTGAGTCAATTGATCCCCAATGCAGGGGGCAGGATCTGGCTAGAGGAGTGACTGATGTTATAGAATGGTAACGGATAATAGGTAGGTACACCAGAAACCAGATGGTTAATGAAAAAAGACCAAGACCATAGGAGACTTATATACTTTCCAGACAATCAGGTCATTGGCCTGCATTGTCCTAGCCCATTACACACGCAAAATAAAATAAATAATATAATAATTAAATATGTTGCCCCTCGCGGAATTTGAACTTCCAGCTCGGAAAGCAAGCGGTTACTCGCTGCGCCACGGAGGCTTCACACTACTTACGGAGTAATTAAACAGCAGATATTAAAGATCAGGGGATATTGCACAAACCCGGATGCGTTCTCCAAGGTAGACCATTAGTCTGTCTCATACGACTATTTCTGTGGGACGAACCGACAGAATCGTTGTAAGCAACTACATGCGCATCCGAAACGTAAACGACAATACAATGAGTATAAAGCGCAGATATTTCCTTTCCTACAGTCAGATGATCAGCTTGCATGGCTGTAATCCGAGAAACAACAACAGGGTTCAGTCTATCACGGAAAACTGACGTATTATGACGTTATTCTAATCTTGATTTCATCGCGTGAATAGATGTACTAAATTATGTTTCAAATCAGTGGCGTAGCTTGCCCTAGATGGGCCCCGTATCAAAATTTGTTGGGGGCCCAAATGATGGTACGGCCTAAGAGATTTTGTGAGAACATGGATTTTACGAATTGTTGCTTACACATGTTCGGGCCCCTGTAGCCCGGGGGTCCCTTATCATTGATATGGCTGATACGGCGGTAGCTACGCCCCTGTTTCAAATATCCCTATATTATGATAGCAACATTGTATATTATACCATTTATTAAGTATATAAACAGTTTAAATAACGATTGGTTTTACCCGCATCCCGTCGTCTCGTTTCCGCGTGCATAATCAGTCTATGTCCGCTTAGTTAACTATCATTGTCTACTGTAATCAACTGAAATTACAATGTAAATTGTAATTTTAAAATATCACATTATTAGCGAGCCTTGACGACAAGCAATACGAGAGTGAAATAAAATATGAAATCTATGTACTTAATACCTACCTAAATAGGAATTAGTAGTGGGTAACCACAGAAAAATATTAAATTGTACAATGCGATGCAAACTAAAAGGCGGCCGTGAAGTTAGGCTGAAGTCTCTGTGCAGTAAGCAATTTAAGGTATCAGCGCCAGCGGGGTAATGCCGATGGTTGTCCATTGTCAACTTGACTGTAAATGCGCGAAGACGCAATGCACGAACTTCACAGAGCCGCCTTGAAGTTTGAATCGAACTATACTGTGGTTTTATCTCATTATCATCACCATCATCAGCCGAAAGACGTCTACGGCTGATGAACAAAGGCCTCCCCTTAGAAGGACAAAAGGGAGGTGTTGCCATAATAACCACGCTTGGTAGGCATTTAGAGGATCGCAGTATACTTAGTCGGTTGGTAATCTAATAGAAATACGCTTTTGCCCGTCTTCTTGATTTCCCTTAGACGCCTCTTACGCACACCCAACGGGAAGAGCTGGGAGGGTGCTACTCTTACCCGGACACGCCACGGGTTACGGGATATTATCTAAATATTAGTAATTTTTCAGTCCCTTGAGTCTAGGTTTTGAGTTCTAAGTTTTCCGTACCTTACCTACTGCTAGTTTAGGTGATTGGGAGCGTAGAGTCTGGAATTCCTCGAAACAACGCTGATCATCGTAAATATACCATACCTTCAAAACAAAATTAAAGTAAGTACCTACTTATCTTTCAAATATTTCAGTATTTCTTCATGTAACATGTTTAAAGTAGCCACATGTTTTTCTCATTTAAGCGGTACTGATAAATTAATAATGATTCTCACACTGAAGTAGCCAGTAATCCTAGTACGTACTTCTGCGTGAGAATTACAAAAGCTCATAGTTTTCGTCACGGATGGAAAAACAATATCTCCTTACCTTACATACAACACATTTTCTTTACTATGCTAACATCAAATCGCGTGACTGCACACATTATTTCTCAATCGGTGACGTGCACAAGAAATTATGACGTTACAGTAATACTTATGCACGTAGGTACCCATTCATTTGTGCCGCGGAAAAAACAGCTCTTTAGCTAACAACATAAAAACGTATCCTGCTTGAGTTACGCAAAAAAAATAGGTTTTTCCTAAGTTTCCTAAATTTCCTTTTTGGAGAACATCGGAGGATTGGTCATTTACCTGCACCAATTATTAATCTCGTGACGATTACATCTAAGTAGTGACTGTGAGAAAGCAGTGCACACACAATTGAATCATTGTCTGCTTTTTTAACGTTCTACCAGGTCGATCTATGGTGCCAAGATATGCAGAGTGTGGGAATGCCGGCGGCACCGCTGTTCGTTTTCCAACATGTCATCTCCGAGCGTGGGAACCGACGCCAGGAGCCGTCCAAATCCGCATTAGTAATTAAAATATTAAGTAGTTATTTTTATGTTCAATTGTTAGAACCCAAGTGTGTTTTTTGAAAAACAACTCATTTAACACTTTCGCTGCTGAAAACTATAGCGGTGAGTCGAAGAAAATATCACGCGTGTGCGCAATTACTCACCTGTCTAGTCCAACGAAATGTCGGAACACGAGTGCGCATCGACTATCGCCGTGAGTCCGTGAAATTGTAACGGCTGTGCGCGCCGACTTGCCTGTATAGTTCGGCGCTAAAGCAATACGCCAGTGCGCTCAACTAACGCGGTGCGTCCGCCAAGTTTAACGGCTGTGCGCAATAACTAGACAAGTGAGTTTCGCCGTGGCAAGACGGATATGCGGCTGATAGTGACCAGATGAGTCGAACGCGTGGCAAAACGGGTGTGCGAATTAACTATAGAGGTGCGTCCGTCGAACTAAAACAGCAGTGCGCATTGACTCACATGGCTAGTTTATAGGTACAATAGTGTTTTCAGAAGGTTCTAGTTTCAGAATAAAGTAAATATTTACTCATTAAAGTTTAATTTATTGAATAAATGGACGAGACAAGCAATTCGTTCATCTGGTGGTAAGCGACACACCTGCCTATGTCTGGTAATTTCGAAAGTAAACTACTGTGCCCTTCATACCGGAACGCAGCAATGTTTACACACTGCTACTTGGTGTCAGAATGTGTCACACTACCTACCTGGATGGTTTCTTGCAAAAGATATCTCATTCATTAGTCATTAACAGCCCAAAGGCATCCACTGCTTCCCACAGGCCTCCCCCTTAAAAGTGAAGGGTTGCCATAATTAATCCCCACGCTTGGCAGGCAACTAGCTGACCAGCGCAGCTGCGCCTGCGCTTATGTTATAAGTACCGCGATAAAAAATTTGATACATGATACATTATTATGAAATACTTTAAGCGAGACCATAATCTGTATTCTCAGTATATTAAATCTACTAAGTAATCATTGAGCCGAATCTATATTAAACGAAACCATATCGCGATTTAGAAATGGTATAGCGCCATCTAGTGGGATAAATGGTTTAGTGTGGCTAAGAATAGTTAGAAAGCCTTTTACTATATAAATTTACGGATCCAGAAGGATGTAAGTAGGTACCGTGATAAGATTTTTGTAATTTATACGAAATACATTAAGCGGAACCATATCGTACATGCCACCTACTGAGTGAAATGGTAGGCACTGACTAAAGTCGTTGTTAGCTCCAGCTTGATTGCAAAACTGAAGACGACATAAATAACCTTACATAAAGTTTGTACATATTGTGTAGAGAATGGAGTGGACGGAATATAGTTTTGCTATCCTGGCAACACTCCGCACCCATTCCGTTCTTTGCTTTGTTCTGTACATAAGTTTTTGCTCTCTAATAAATTAATTAAATACTCTGAGTGGTTTAAAAATAATATTCATCCCTCATCACAAACTATACATGGAGTATGTTACATTTTATATTTATAAGTGGTCAATTAGTTCTTATACATTTTTGTATACTTAGTTTACCTACCTATCTTTTGAATTTTAAGATTTACTTCAATAATTTTGATATATTAAATAATGATAATATATCACATCAACATAGTAGGTACAGAAGTTTCAGATTTAATGGAACCATTATATTTTTTACACTATGGCGCCATCAATAAATTGAAACCACCACAAAAACAACTATTTAAAAATATAAAAGAGTCGGATTCGAACCTGGGACCTACTGCGCTGGTAAGATGCTTCAGTAACCACTTGGCCACAATTCGCATGCGATATATTGCGAAATACCTTATGTTATGAAAACTAAATGTCTGCTTATTCCCTATTGTATATAGCGTAATAATACATATCTTAATAATAAAATGATCAGTTTTATAAATTATAAAGTGACCTATTCAAATACAAAAGAAATTACGTGGTAATATGTGCAAGTAATGTTTCACTGCTTAGCCCCTATGATACATAGCGTGATATAGACTTCTACTCAACACATCAGTGAAAGTCCTATTAAAATCCACCCACGGGTTTTCAAATGATACCTGGATACCCAAACAGAGAGACCGACAGACAGACAATAAATGCAAAAAAACTCTATGTTGATAGTATAGTGTCAAGTATAGTGTAATATAGTATAGTGTGTACAGACAAAGTGCTTTTTGAGTTTTGTTATAGTAGGTATATAGATAGAAGATAGATTACACTCTTATATAGGTAAATCTTATCTAGGTGTTACTAGACATACTTAATAAGACAAACAGACACAAATGTCTGTCCTGGGTGGGACGAACATTAGTGTATGTGTTTTTCGAACCCACGACCTATAGGATAGGATAACCACGAGGGTGTCTACTTGACTAACAGGCCAGCCAAATGTTGCCTGGTCACCATGGTTTAGGCTCTGTCTTGTTCGGGATCAAATAACCGTGTGTGTAAGTTTCATGTTGGTTGCACATACAATAAAGAATGAACTATCTACTTACTATGTTGTTTGCTACCGATGGTACCTAAATAAACTAGGTCAGTAACATATTGATATGATGATCCGGTACTCTTAAATAACATATTTAGATTTTTTTATTACCATAAAACCAACAATAAGACTATAATTAGGTAGGTAGCTATTTGAGTGTTGTTCAAACATTTTTAAATATTTCACAAGTTTTGTTTCAATTAATAATTGGAATCCTTCTAATGTATGCAGGTATTGTTAACTGTTTTTTCTATGACCAACAAACAACTATACTATTGCATGAATATATAAACACAAAAGACCAAGTTATTTAAGTACTTATAAGTACCTTTTTTTTTGTAATTTTGCAAGTTAACCAATGTTGTAGTTTTGGAAGTTACGACGTATAAATAGCTATGCTCTATTGTTCGATGTGAACACAATTATTGCCGGCACTTTCACCCTAATTCGTTAGTAAAAAATACCGCCATTTGTTTATGGTGCTCATTAGTGCTTCTGTTTTGTTATTTAAACAGTGGCGTTTTATTACTACTACTGGAGGCTATACATACTGGTACTAAAATGTACATACTTACGCGAGAAAACATTTTCTTTTAACAATCAAATAGAATAGAAGTAAACTATTGTTTACAAAAGTCGTAACGGGGTTTGCAAATATTTTATTAGTTATCAACAGGTTTATGGCTCAAGAGAAGTGGTATTATTTTCCTATTCGAGTTTGGAAACGCTCGGGAATACAGCCATAAACAAAAATGTTCCTAACGAATCAAATTCAAAACCCATGATTCATTTACTAGCACCAACAAGAAACTCAGTGGGGCAACGAGAACATGTCGAGTTTGCATGCCTTAGCCCTACATCATGCGGATGAACCTTCTGCCAAACCCGCTGGACTAGTGTATAGTATTGGTCGTTATATTCAATAACATTTAATTTATGCATTATTCTTAATATTAATATTCATTATTTTATTATTAAATAATTATCATTATTGAAAATAACAGACATATCGATCTGCCAATAGTAGTCACCGACATTACAATAACCCAATCAAAAAATCAAGTTTATTGTCAAATTGACCTTAATGTCTTAAGGCTACAATAACGTATACACGTACGATTATATAATATATATAATGTTTAATAAAATTGAAGGGAAAAGGGAAAGAGGAAGGCCCAGACGAAGATTTATGAAGCAGGTAGCAGAAAAAGTGGGTGGAATGTCGTATCAGGAGGTCAAAATGAAGGTATATAATAGAGCAGAGTGGAAATTGCTTCACCGACAAGAACCCAGCTCTTAAGTTGGAGAGAGATAATGTTTACGTGTACATACGTACGATTATGGTCAATCAAAATAAGCAATACAGTTTTTTTTTCAAATTCAATTTTACAACTTCGTTTAAGCGTTATCGTTAAATTATAGCTCCTTTACTTCACAGTGTACTCATATAATTATGATATTTTACTACATGGACATAAAATTCCGTTTCGTTTAGAAACTCAAACACAAAAATAGTTTATTTCAAATAGGCTTAACGCTAGCACTTTTGATAGGTCATGTTTTTTTAAAAAAAAAATAGCTTCCACCGGTTCACAACGCGGCCTCAACTGAGAAGATCCGAGAAGAAAACGAACATAACATCCAGGGCATTTGTTATAATTTAGCTCTGATGAGACTAGCTACTTGCTCTGCGTTGCATACGACTGTAATAAAGTTTTCAACACACTTGCTCGTAAAGTGAGTTTTATTACATCGTTTTTAGGGTCATAAACATAGCTATAAGACACGCGTGCGTAATGACATTACCGCACTAGTGTATAATAGAATTATTCCTACAAAGTTAAATTAGTACATTACCGCACTAATGTATAATAGAATTATCTTGTCCAAACACCAAAAAATTGGCATTTGCCTAGCATTGGCAATTAATATAGTCGTTTATTTTTAATTTTTGAACAATAAAATAGATCCATTTGCGTCGAATACATAACCTCCTTTTTTGTAGTCGGTTAAATACTAAAACCCACTTTTGCATGTCCTCCTAAGTACGGAGACGCTTAATTCAAATGGAATTAAACGGTCACCCATCTTTGTAATGACCTTGCCTACCGTTGCTTAACCTGCGATTGCCAAAATTTGATAACAAAACGTCCTCACGCGCGGAGAGCCACGCAGCGACTGAGTTGAAATTCAGTGACTAAATGCGATTACACCTTCCTAAATGCGTTTCTAATTAGGATTCTAAGTGATTTAGTCAGTTAGAAACCATCCTTGCCTCTGAATTTAGAATCCTAACTTCCTAAATGCGATTACACTTCATTGAATTCAGTGACTAACTCATTTAGCTACCTAAATAACGGACGGTGTAATAAGCCTTTAATATATTCGTTAGTAACATCGACGCGTCGTGGCAGGCGGCTGTGGTGGTCGTACAATATCTATGTAATTTAAATAACGGATAAAAAATGACGCTTGCCTAAGATAATAAATAATAAGCGATTTGATTATTTATAAATAATAGATTATTTTTTCAGTTATCTAATATAACGAACATTCCTAATCGTAATATTCAAATTATGAACTCAAAACTAGTAGTCTAATGACACACTTTATTCACATGCCACTATATTTTTTTTAAGTGCAGGTCTCCCGAATTTAAAATTTTCGACAAAATGCTTTAAGTCTGAGCTTTCAGTAATTAGGAAACGCTCCTGAGAGAGAGGTCGTGGTGGCTGTCATGTCGCCATATCTCGCTGTTTGCTGAATCGGTACACTCATTCAAGGGACCACCCACCGCTGTTGATTTGGTCGGTCCATTGCATAAAGTGTGAATATATGTAGAGGTTACATAGATTTTATATATAAATTACAACTATAAGTAATTCAAGTGAATCAGACAAGTTCAGATGCAGGCCGATGAAAAGATTATTCCCTTGAACCACTTGACCAGACTTCTATACAACCGTCACCTTCTGATTGATATAAATAAATATGATAAGTATAATTATTTAACGTAGTTTACAATAACAATTCGAAAACTGAATATAAAGTACATTGATGCTTAAATATTTACTTTATTTTGAAAACTAGCACCTACCGAAAGCACTATTGTTTACGACTAGCCAGGTGAGGCAATGCGCACTGCTGTTTTAGTTCGACGGACGCACCTCTATAGTTAATTCGCACATCCGTTATGCTACGCGTTCGACTTCCCTGGTCACTACCAGTCGCATAGCCGTCGTGTCTCGGCGGAACTCGCTTGTCTAGTCGAAGCCGCATACACGTAATGCCACCGGCCGACTAGCCTAGTGAGTCGATGCGCATAGCCGTCGCGGCACGCCCGTCTCGACCGTGTTAGTCGGTTAGCACACGCGTTGATTGAACAAACGGCTGTGCGCAAGACTCACCTTGCCTATATTGAGCCGTATACGTCGTGCGCATACGATATTTGCTTAGCAGCGAAAGTGTTACATTCGACTAAAACAAGACAGTATAGATCCATTCTATACTTTGTGATCTAATTGGGCATAAACTAGTTTAGTCTTTTCGTTTACGATAACCGATCGGTGGATCAACGAATTTTATTTACAAATTGAATTAAGTATATCGTGTCTTTTTTCAAGTCTACATATGTAAATCATCATCACCATTCATCATCTTCATCATCATCATCATTCACATCTTCGTCACCATTCATCATCTTTAACACTATTCATCATCATCACAATACACATCTTTAACACCATCATCAAAATTCATCATCATCATCAGTCACATCTTCATCACCATCATCACACATCATCACCATCCATCATCATCATTTTTGACATCTTCATCACCATCATAACACATCGTCACCATTCATCATCATCATCATTCACATCTTCATCACCATTCATCATCATTTACATCTTCGTCACCATTAATCATCTTTAACACTATTCATCATCATCACCATACACATCTTTAACGCCATCATCAAAATTCATCATCATCATCCACATCTTCAACACCATCATCATCACACATCACCTTTCATCATGATCGTCATCATTCACACCTTCATCACCATCATCACACATCATCACTATCCATCATCATCATCTTTCACATCTTCATCATAACACATCAGCACCATTCATCATCATCATCTTTCACATCTTTCATTTTTTTGGCGGGCCTGTTGGTCTAGTGGATAGATACCCTGGCCTCTGACCAATAGGTCGTGGGTTCGATTCCCACCAAGTGTCTGGGTGTTTTATCTATATATGTATGTATTTATAAAAAAAAAAGTATATAAGTATTAGTATCAGTTGTCTGGTTTCCATAGTACAGGCTCTGCCTAGTTTGGGATCAGATGACCAGAATTGAATTCTGATTGTCCCAGAATATTTTTTGTTTTTTTTTCACATCTTCATCACCATCATCATTTGAAATTCGAAATAACCCCCCACACATTTCCTTTATACGGGGTGTAAGGGACATCGTACCGAAAACCGATACCAGGGATCCAGTACATGATTCTGAACATTCTAGTGTTGAAATTTTTCATCGGCTTTTTCATAAATTTTTATTATATATTTTAATATTTTTTTAAATAAAATTAGTCTATTATCATTATTGGTAATAATAATAGAGCATAATTTTAATTTAAAATTTTTCAGTAGAGTCCGCGTTGTCATCCTGTGATATTTCAAAAAAACTTGACAATAATGTATAAGTGCCATGGATATATAGTATATCGATTAGTGCTCTCGTAAGGGCTATGCGAAATGATAAAGTAATTTTGAATTTGAATTAAAACTGAATAGGTACACAAATACATTGATTCGTAAATATTCGAACTGAAAGCACTAAACTATAAACTAGCCACGTGAGGCAATGCGCACTGCTGTTTTAGTTGGACAGACTCCCCTCGATAGTTAATTCGCACACCCGTTGTGCTACGCGTTCGACTTCCCTGGCTACTACCAGTCGCATAGCCGTCGTGTCTCGGCGGAACTCGCTTGTCTAGTCGAAGCCGCATACACGTAATGCCACCGGCCGACTAGACTAGTGAGTCGATGCGCATAGCCATCGCGACACGCCCGACTCGAACGTGTTAGACGGTTAGCACACGCGTTGATTGAGCAAACGGCTGTGCGCAAAACTCACTTTGTCTATATTGAACCGCATACGCCGAGCGCCCGATTTTTGCTTAGCAGCGGAAGTGTTAAGTGTATGAAGACAAAAAAATTGTTTCTCGCGTCCGAAAATAATTTCACAATTAATTACATTTAAGACGTACTTATACCACCTAAGTATATACGTAGATAGGTAAGTATATAACTTTTATATTCTTATTCAAATTAATTAATTTAACTAACGATGTTATTTCGTATTTTCTAACTCAACTAACAATGTCGTTTTGTTACAGAATAGGTATATGTCCATTGAACCACTCGAATCATCATTTTATGATTTTTATTCTTTTATTCTATTATTCTCCATCTTATGATTCTACTATCAATCGTTGTTTGACACTATGTAAAGTACGTCGTACCTAGTACTATATACAAATAGTGACTTTAACCTACCCTAAAATCGCTTCATAGTGATGTGGTTTTTGCAAGACAAGATAAGAGTGAGGGATGAGTCTCTAAAGGCAATTACAATAAGGCTCTGAAGGAAATTCAGACACCTAGGCTTCAAGTTTATCAGATTTCCTGGCTGCTAAATTTTGAGTTTATGAGTGAATCATAAAAATGCCTCACTTACAACACAAAATATTGAGACAAAAACTGTTTGCATTTAAGTTTGGGCCTAACCCCAAGGCTAAAATTAAGGGCGGCACATTCTTAAAATGCTATTGAATTTTAAAGGGGTGATATGCCAGTCCGAAACAAGAACAACAGGGTATATCTTCATATGTCAATAGAAAATATACCTAACTAGAGCGCAATGTTATCTAAATCCGTGTTGCAATCAAAATTAAGCACTATACATTTTATATTTAATAATAATAATATCTTGGGATAATCCACACACGATCATCCGATCCCAAACTAGGCAGAGCCTGTACTTGGAAACCGGACAACTTATACTAATATTTACATATCCTTTTTTTTTTGTAAATACATACTAAACAGATAAATAACACCCACACACTTTGGTGGGAATCGAACCCACGACCCATCGGGTAGCAGCTAGGGTGTCTAACTACTAGACCAACGGGCCCGTCAATATTTGTTATGTATTATAAGAAAAATTACCGACTGCGTACAAAGAATAGTCTCATATTATGATAAATGGTATAAAACGTACATATGGATACTTACTACCTATAGCTCTTCTTATATTTGAACTTTTCTCATAGAGACCTTTTCTTCAGTATTAAGAGGGCTGGTTGGATCTACCGCCGGATCGCAATGAAAAGATCCGGCAAGGAAGTCAGTGGGTGATGCTTGTTGTTGAGGGTGCATGCGTACGACCCATCGGCCACGCCGGCGAGACCAATGTGGTTCACTTGTCGCTGGAGAAATATTGTGGTCCAATAAGACCATCATTGGGACTGGAGGATCTAACGAAGTACTTTGGATACCGTCGGGCGCGGTGCCGATTAAGCGATTTACCTTTACATTTATTTATGGTGCTGTGGAAGCGCTTTAAAGTCAATAATCGATCAAGTAAGCTCGGAATATACTTAACCCTTTCTAAGGCTTTTGTGTAAAATCTAACTTACTTAATTATAATAAAACTAACAGGTCCATTTCTGTACTATTGAAGATATTTTGAAAATTATATTTGGAGGGCATGCTACCTGATAAAAGCCAAAACTGTATTTTTTTTTCATTTTTGTCTGTCTGTCTCTCTGTCTGTATCATGGCCGCGCATCACGCCGAAACTGCTGAATGGATTTAAACGAAACTTGGCATGATTTGATTTAATACTATGAGGAAGGACATATGACACTTTTTATCCCGTAGTTCAGCACGGTTTCCTTGGGAGAAGAGATTAAAGTCATAATGGTACTTGGATATACGCGTGGTCCGTTTTTATCCATTTTTCATTATGTATAATTATAATAAATAAATAATAATAAGGAGACAGTTACTGTTGTTATTAATGTTTGGCAATCCATCAGGTTAAGCAACGTTAGGCAAGGTCATTACATAGGTGGGTGGCCGTTTAATGCCATTTGAATGAAGCGTCTCCGTGCTTCGGAGGGCAAGCAAAAAGTGGGCCCTAGTTTTAACCGACTTTAAACAATAATTATGTATTCAACGCAAATAGATACTATTAATAATTTAGCGAAGTAGAAACAGCGCGAGCGGAGCTACGCGGGTCGGCTATTTCTTTATTAAGAGCCAAAATAAGACTATGAAGTCAAAAATAATGATGTAGTTTTCTGTCTAAGCGATTACACAGTAGCAGTAGTAGTAGTAATAATGATGTAGTTTTCTGTCTAAGCGATTACACAGTAGCAGTAGTAGTAGTAATAATGATGTAGTTTTCTGTCTAAGCGATTACACAGTAGCTTCAAATAAATTTTATTTACCCAAAGTCTCATAAAGTAGTGTAGGACGCCCTGTGACTAGGTGGAGCGACGATATCCGCAGAGCGGTTGGCAGCCACTGGATGAGGACTCAGTGGCGTGCCTTGGGGGAGGCCTCTGTCCAGCAGTGGTCTGATGTGGGCTGATGATGATGATGAAAGTCCCATAGTGGACCAATATGATACCATTATAAATCTTCAGACAAAATTGTGTAGAGTGAAAGACTCCTTCACGAATGACGTAATGATTTAATATACTTTCAGTATATACACAGTATATAGTTTCAGTATATATACTTTCAGTCCGGGTAAGAATAGCACCCACCCATCTCCTCCCGTCGAGTGTCCGTAAGAGGTGACTAAAGGAAAACAATAAGACGGGCAGCAGCGTCTTTCTATTGGATTACCTATCACCTATACTGCGATCCCCAAGCCGCCTGCCAAGCGTGGGGATTATGGCAACCCCTCCCTTCTAAGGGGGAGGCCTTTGTTCAGCAGTGGACGTCTTTTGGCTGCTGATGTGTGATGTAAATATACTTACATAGATATGAGTACAGAGTATTCATGTCGGCACGAAAAGATGACAGTGCGTTATATCTAAAATAATGTTTAAGTGGTATTATTTCCTGATGAAGATGGATGGATGGCGACTGCGCGGTTTTGCCGTCAACAGATTAACATCCTAGCTCTATTTAAGCCGTTTCCTCAACTTGAATGAGGCATAATTATGTGTTTTGTGTGATGCAAGCGTGATGCACAAGCACGCGGAAGTAACTCTTCATTAAGTTGAATGATGCATCTTTATATGAACTTTTATTAGGTAGGTACAATGATAGTAAAATATCATTGGGTAGGTAATACTATACAACTCTGTCTACCGGCCTTGCATCTGCTACCTAACATAAAGTGCTGAAGATACAATCAAAATGGTAGATAGGTATGAATAGTGCAATTACTTTTTATAGAAAGCCTAGAAATGGTTTTAAATGGAGTTATTAGCTTATTCTGAGAAATATTTTTAATGCTGCATGTCCAAAATAAAAAAAAATCGGTAGAGAATTCTATACATCGACTTGACGTCCACTGCTGAACAAAGACCTCCCCCTTAGAAGGGAGGGGTTGCCATAAACCCCACGCTTGGAAGCCTTCTTGGGGATCGCAGTATACGTGGTAGGTAACCCAATAAAAAAACACTACTGCCAGTCTTCTTGTTGTCCCTTAGTCGCCGCTTACGGGCACCCAACGAGAGGACTTGAGGGTGCTAATCTTACCCGGACACCCCCTGGGACAATCATTTTCTTAGTCATAAGGAATGATTGCCGTATTATGTAGCAGGTATGTGTGTTAGCACATAATTATTGTAATTTTCTTTAAAATCTGTTTTAGTGTAGGAATACCTATTCTGTGTAACGTGTGCAACATGACGCAAAGTTTTGATTCATTATTGCTACTTAATTACGGTTGCTTCAACTGTTTTTACATGTTTCTCCATTCAGCCATACTCTAACCGAAATAAGAACCGTTTTCCACTAAGAAGTTGAAGTAAATGCCAAATCTTCTCTTTAAACATACATTTTATTCAGTTTTGGGGTATTCACGAGGTTACAAGGGTGGTTTAAAGTTTGTCTGGATATTTTTCTAAAGATGTAGAGCACAGAACACCTGGGGGCCTACCTACCGCCAGCTCTTGTGGCATTGTTAATCATTTTCAGCACTCTTACGTAGGAAAGAGACGTAGATATAGGCAGTTTATAGCTCCGTCCTTTTTCTCATGAGAATCTGCTCGTACAAATTCTGGTAAACCTTTATTCAAAACTGAACTGAAACACGAATAGAGCACATCCACTGGTTGCATCGATATCGATAATATCGACACCTTTCCCTTAAACCATATTTACGCTAGTACCTAAGAAAAGGGTGCATTCGCCGCAACACATCGTGACGCGGCAGCTATAGAGCGTCCAACCTTTTATTATCTTTTTGACAGCACCAATAGAACGTAACTGCGTCATGTTACGCAAAAGTTCACTTTAAGTGAGCTTTTAAAAGTGAACTTCACTTTAAGTGAACTTTTCTTTAAGTGAACTTTTAAAAGTGAACTTTTGCGTAACATGACGCAGTTACGTTCTATTGGTGCTGTCAAAAAGAAAATAAACGGTTGGACGCTCTATAGTCGTCGTGAAGTAGGTATGCGTCGGACCTGGGGCCCTACTACCACCTCTATTAGCAGTATCCCCGCAGTATAGATTCCCCGTGGGGTATCCGGGTAAGAATAGCACCCTCCCAGGCGACTAAAGGAAAACTAGAAGACGGGCTGCTGCCCGTAAGTTAAGCGCTATCCAATAAAAGAAGCTGCTGCTTCTTTTTATGGGATAACTTACCACCTATACTGCGATCCCCAAGACGCCTGCCAAGCGTGGGGATTATGTCAACCCCTCCCTTACAAGGGAGAGGCCTTTGATCAGCAATGGATGTCTTTTGGCTGCTGATGATTATATTTATTATCATCTTACTTGAAATGAGATAAAGACGTCAATATATGTATTTTATAGCTTTGTCACTTTCTATCGAGAAAGTAAGGTGAAAATAATATTGCTATTAGAGGTGATGGTACAGGCCTGGTCATCGTATAGAGCGACGGGGCTAACAGTCCTGTCGCACTTACAAAGATCGCCAACCTCCGCTTTTCAGCTTACCTTTTCGCCTTTCCCTTTCTTTATTAATATGGCCTGAAGTAAAACCATATAGAAGATGTTCCTTCTTTTCGTAAATTCTATTATTTTTCAGTCAGCTTTTTTTTTACCCGTGGGGTGTAAGACTAGCAACCACCCATCTCCTGCCGTTGGGTGTCGTAATAGGCGACTGAGGGAAAACAAGAAGACCGGCATCAGCGTCTTTCAACCTACCGACTATACAGCGTTTCCAAAGCCGCTTGCCATCATCATCATCATCATCAGCCGGAAGACGTCCACTGCTGAACATAGGCCTCCCCCTTAGAACGCCACAATGAACGACAATTGGCTATTTGCATCCACCGGTTACCTGCGACGCGCACAATGTCGTCTGTCCACCTAGTGGGAGGCCTGCCAACGCTGCGTCTTCCGGTTCGTGGTCGCCACTCGAGAACCTTTCTTCCCCAACGGTTATCGGTTCTTCGAGCGATGTGGCCTGCCCATTGCCACTTCAACTTGCAGATTCTGAGAGCTATGTCGGTGACCTTAGTTCTTCGGCGAATCTCCACATTTCGGATTCTGTCGCGCAAAGAAACTCCGAGCATAGCTCTCTCCATGGCTCGTTGTGTGACTCTGAACTTTTCTAAAAGGCCAGCCGTTAGAGACCACGTCTCAGTACCATATGTCATCACTGGCAACACACACTGGTTAAAAACCTTCGTCTTCAGGCACTGCGGTATTTTGGACGAGAAGATATCGCGTAGTTTCCCGAACGCTGCCCATCCGAGTTGGATTCTTCGGGCGACCTCTTTGTCAAAGTTGGACCGACCTAACTGGACAGTTTGTCCTAGGTATACGTAGTGGTCAACAACTTCGAGTGTATCGTTCCCAACAACTACCGGTACGGGTGCAACATGGACATTAGACATGATCTTCGTCTTGTCCATGTTCATTTTAAGACCCACCTGTTGGGAAACGCTACTGAGGTCGCTGAGCATAGTATTGAGGTCCTCCAGCGACTCTGCCATAATAACTATATCGTCGGCAAAACGAAGGTGAGTGATGTATTCGCCATTGATGTTGATGCCGAATCCGTACCAGTCCAAGAGCTTGAAAACGTCCTCCAATGCGTTTGAGAACAGTTTCGGAGAAATAACGTCTCCCTGTCTCACACCTCGCTGCAATGGGATTGGTTTCGTGCTCTCTTCCTGTAGTCGGATCGACATGGTGGCGTTGCTGTACAAACACTTCAACACTTCGATGTACCTATAGTCAATGTGGCACCGCTGGAGGGACTGCAATACCGCCCAGGTCTCGATTGAATCGAAGGCTTTTTCGTAGTCCACAAACGCTAGACATAATGGCCGATTATACTCCTCGGTCTTCTGTATAATCTGGCGGAGCGTATGTATGTGGTCTACGGTGCTAAAGCCTTTTCGGAACCCGGCTTGTTCGGGAGGCTGGAAGTCATCAAACCTGCGTTCGAGACGGTTCGTAATGACTCTCGAAAACAGCTTGTATACATGGCTCAGGAGTGAGATGGGTCTATAATTCTTCAATAAAGTGTTATCACCTTTTTTGAAGAAGAGAACCACCACACTCCTGTGCCATGCTTCTGGCGTAGTACCCTCGAGTAAGACGGAATTAAATAACTTCTGGAGGACTAAAAGTACCGGTTTTCCACCCGCTCTCAGAAGTTCTGTTGTGATTCCGTCTTCACCCGGCGCCTTGTTGTTCTTAAGCTGTTTGAGAGCCATTCTAATCTCGTACAAGCTGATGTCTGGGATGTCCTCAGTGTAGTGTCGGGTTAGTTGGGCTCTGGTGTCCTGAGCTGTTCGGGCAATGGGTTTTCGTGTCGAGGTGTACAACTGTCCGTAGAACCTCTCGAGCTCTCTCAATATCTCCGACTTTGATGAGATGACACTGCCGTCGTCGATCTTCAGCTTGGTCACTTGGCTTTGCCCAATAGACGAATTCTTTGCAAACACTTTAGAGCCTTGGTTCCGCTCAATTGCGTCCTTAATACATGCTGTATTATAGGAACGCAAGTCGTGTCGCATGGATTTCGAGATTCGTCTATTGAGTTCAGCATATTCCGACATATCAGCTGAAGATTGCAGTCTCATCTCAGTTCGGGTTTCCATTACCTTAATGGTTTGATTGGAGAGCTTCTGAGGCTTATTAGCCGCTTGCCAAGCTTAGGGATAATGGCAACCCTTATAAGGAGGCTTTTGTATGGCAGTCGTAGTGGACGTCTTTCTGAGATGATGATTATTTTTCAAGGAATCCTTTAATTAACATTTTTGCTATAATTTACGTGAATACTGTCAGTTGATAATTATTTTGACTTAAGTATAATGATCTTTTATCAAATTAATACAATTTTTTTTAATTCTTCACTTTTGTTATTTTTTTGTTTTATGTTAGTTTAGTTTTCTTTTACATAATCATTTTTCATTTTTTTTAAGTACTTATTAGGTTTGTGTGTTAAATTTTTTGCGGACTTTTTATTGGATGCAGAGCTTTTTTATGCACCTAATGAGGTATTGCTATTTGCAACCATTTTATAGAGTACTCGTACCTACTTACTTACTTTTTGTAGAAAATAGTATAAGTTCTACTGTGTGCAAGGAACATTCTAGATTCTTGGGACACATACCTAAGTATAATTAGAGTGCGCTGACACACCGCCGTTATTTGACATTTAACGTTGCTTCGTACCTACTCTGCGTCACCCAAAATTGCACACTTTAGTATGAGAAATCAGACACGAAATTGCTCTAAACACTCATATTCTTGATGTTAGATAAATGACTTCCTGCTGGTGCCACAATGGAGGCATCATTATTCCGCGGGCCCCGTGAATAGGCCCCGCTGCCGTGGGAGTCTCTCACGACTTTATTACGGATATATATTTTTTTGTGTGTTCTAATTAACAGTTCTTCTAATAGCCCGCTTTTACTTTAATTGTTCTTGCGCATTCAGAGCCGTGTTACAGCAATTTTAGGTAAAAATATATTTCTAAATACATAAATCCGTCGTCAGTACATTGATCTCCAAGTAATTGGCTTGAATTTCCGTAGTTATTATTATGTTTTTTTGGTTCATAAGTACCAGGTACGGTAGGTGCAATGTACCCCGGCCAAATGCGAGATGATTGCGCACCTTGTCACTTCATGCTAAAAATTATGGAATATACTGACTAAATATTAATACCAGCCCTTGTTTATGTTATGTAGACACGGGCCTCCCCTCAAGATGAGGGGGGCTTAGGCCATAGTCCACCACGTTGGCCAAGTGCGGGTTAGCAGACTTCACACGTCATTTGAGTGCTTAGGCTTCAGGTTAACCCACAATGTTTCCCTTCACCGAAAGCTAGTAACAATCCTACAAACCTCGTATCCTCGCCTACATAAATTAAGTCAGGTATTTTATAGTTAAATGATAGTCATTTTATTTTATTGACAGTGATTTATGAGGAGATACTGTGCTAGCGGCTGAGTGGCTATTATTTCCCCTCATTCTGCCGTACTCTCTAACTCGTAATTGTGATTAGCTCAGTTCTTGAAAACGGATTATTTCAGACACTTGAAGAAAATTAACATTTAATTCTCTGTTATTGAGTAGAGCTATCGATTATCTTGTACTTAGTTATAATAATAATAATAATATCCTGGGACAATTCACACACAGTCATCTGATCCCAAACTAGGCAGAGCCTGTACTATGGAAACCAGATTACTGATACTAATACATATATACTTTTTTTTGTTGTAAATACATACTTATATAGATAAAACACCCAGACACTTGGTGGGAATCGAACCCACGACCTGTTGAGTAGCAGACAGGGTCACTAACCACTAGACCAACAGGCCCGTCGAAACATAAGCATAAACAACTAACACATCATGTTAACTAAGACTAGCACGAGCTGACACCGACTTCAATATATTTTCGTTATTTTATGCTTTTTAGATAATTTACTTTGAAGTCGGTTTTTTTTTTTAAATAGTTTATTTAACACTTTTTAGTGACTTTTATTTTAGCAAAATAGGTATCAGCACTATCACGCAACTCGAACGTCTACGTTACAGTAACTTACTGAAAACATAAAAAGTTTATATCTCTTAAACTACTGGACCGATTATGATGAAACTTGTACTCTACCCTAAGTTGAAAAATATTCTAACTATTGCAAAAAGAATTTTCAAAATCGGACCTGTAGTTACTGAGAAATTCGTGGACAAACCTACATACATACATACATTCATACATACATACATACATACACTCATAAAATTTGGTAATTTTGTTTAGAAGCCCACATCGACTAACATATACTAATATTACACATTTTTATTAATATTACATACATACGCGTCGAATAGAGAACCTTCTTTTTGAAGCCGGTTAAAAATAGATAATCGATTCTTTGCTGAAATAAACGGACGTTTTTTTGTCGGTGCACTTGGGCCTTAGTGTGTTTACTAAATCCAAGTTCAATAAATACAGATTGACGAAATATTTTATATAAATAAAACACAAAATTCATTGTGACTCATGTTACAACCACTCACAAATGCAACGTATTTTTATCTTCAAAGCGAAATTAATAAAACAATCATAATGTTTAAGTTGTCACCGAACTCATGGCATAACATTGAATAATACATTTTACACACACTTATTATACATGCGCCTTTACCTATTAAAATAAATACAACATATCGTTTACATAGACATTAATAAGCTATCGGTTTATTTTTAAATAATATAAACAAACTTTAATAAAATAACCATACGATTTTCTCGACTTTCTATATTAGGTATGTTGATTTCCCGTGAATTAAAAATGGCCGATATTCTTAAAGTATTGAAAAAAAAACATTTAACGTAAAATATTTCGCTTGTAAGACTAATATCGAGAAAACTTCCGAATTATCTAATACCTAGCTAACTTTGTAAACTCAAAGCATTTTATTATTTTATGGTATTATAATAAGTAGGTATACATACATTATATTGCTGTCAAGTAGTAAGTACTATGTAAGGACATTGCTCCGTAGGTAGGTAGATACATCTCCGCAGGATGCTCCTGCGCAGATATACAGAGTGTTATTATAACCCTGTCCAATTTCTGAAGGTAATAATCGGTATCACAATACAATCATACATATGTAACTCATTTGTTGAACCATCATCATCATCAGAAGCAGCAGCCGAGAGACGTCCACAGCTAAACAAAGGCAAAGGAAGGGAGGGTTTGTTGAATATCTCATAAATATTTTTCCTGATTTGCACCAGCAATGCGAATATTCCCCATACAAATCGGACAGGAGTTTTTTAACATTCTGTATACACAAAGAGATGAATGCCCTACGCTACTTTCTCCCCATCAAGGGGCAAAAAGCGCGCAGTCAACTTGCCGTTCATGGTTCAAGGTGTACGTGAAAATTCGAAATCTTCATGGTTCATGGTGTATGTATATACAACCTCAATGGTGACAAATGTCTTCTTAACGTCTCAATGCATCTCAATCTTACAGCTTTTGGCTTCGGAATAAACGGTGCAAACCATGCTATTCCATTGCCAGCCTCAGCCTGGCATGAAATTCCCATGCAATCCTTATAGGCGAATGGAATGGTAAGCTATTTATTTAAAGTTTGAGCGCTATAATAGCGGAATTCTACAAATTATTATTATTGCTCGGGGTTTCTTTGCAGGACTGAATCCAAGATGAGGAGATTCACCGGAGAACTAAGGTCACCGACTTAAAATGGTAATGGACAGGCCACATCGCTCGAAGAACCAATGGGGAAGAAAGGTTCTCGAGAAGGGACCACGAACCAGAAGACGCAGGCGTAAGCAAGTCTCCCCCTAGGTAGACTGACGACATTGTGCGCGTCGCAGATTACCAGTGAATGCAAATAGCCAAGTGGCGTTCCAAGGGGGAGGCCTGTGTTCAGAAGTGGACATATTTCGGACGATTATGATGATGGAATTATTTTTCATTCAGTGAGACCGGTGGCAGAGCAACGAACGATGACCATGCTACCTAAGAATCAGTCAATATGAGCACTTGAACTATTTGAATTTGATTGATGAAAATAGCATTACTAGGCACTTCATAAGGCAATATTTAGCAAATATACAAAATATGCATTTTATTTAAACCAAGCCTAAATTTACAAAAACCTATGAAAACAGATCTATTCGACATTTAAGTACCCATATATATTATACTATAATAATATACTTACTATGTATATTCCATAATATTATAATATTTATTATCTAAGCTATTAGATTTTTTCTACAAAAGTAAATTATTACCTACTACAAAACAATAGGTAGGTAGGTAAGTGAATACAATGGTATAATATTTTTTGTGTATAATTTATTAATATCTTTTAAAAATTTTGAAATATTTTAATATATTTTATATATTAACTCTTAATTGGCCGAACATATAGGCCCAATTACTTGGACAGTAAATTAGAATTATATTGAGTTGAAATGTATGCCTAGCCCAGGCTAGCACCCACCTCATGCAAGTCTTGAAACTTCGATGTGGCATATTAAATAGTGTTCAACATAGAAACGTCATTTTTCTTGCAAAAATGACGTAATATACTGAAAAAAATCTGTTTAAAAATCGTTCATCGAGCTAAGCCTTCTGACCTAACGCTTAGGTATTGATTTATTATTATTGTCATAATTAACTAGCATGATTTGAATAGCAATATTACATTTATTAATTTTGTGCATTTCATTTTTACAGCGCACATATTTGTGATGCACTTACATACATAAATATAACAATAATCTACTAGTACCTACCTATATAAATAAGCATTCACTATGATCAGCATGCAGCCAAACTTATATCTCTAATACAAATTCCAATCTCAACGATCAGCCGTTAAATTTGCTCTAAAAATAGATCTTTCAGTGAATCGGATACTTGAATTAATGTGAAAAAGATTGCAATAGGCCATTACGGATTGTTTTTGGTGACTCTACAATTGAAATGATCGATTTAAAATCAACATTTCTATACAATATATCGCAATATTACAACTTACTATAACTCGATTACCTAATTACTTGACGCGCACCGAACGCTGTTTGTTCATGTTTGTGAGCATTAGTGAGATATATGACGTCAGCAGGTCGTCCATCTTGTAACCGAGCGAGGTCTCGCACAGCAATTTGGAACCCCGTACTAGGTTGCCGATCGTCATGTGGAAATACGTGTTCCCGGATGACCAGTTCGATATTCTCGTGAACGGATGCGTGACCAGAATATCCTGAAAATGACGCAAATTCTAGAACAGGATCTTTAGAAGTATGGCACAGCGGGAACAGAGGCTCATAAAATTGGAGAAGATTGCAACCAAATAGCACATTTTTGAGGTTTGTTCCTATGGTAAGACTGCTAATGCTTAATAAGTTTCGCTGTAAATAGCTATAACGTCACTTCTGTTTCTTGTGCTTTGATGTCTCAGACACAAGTACTTTGTGTTATTAAATGATACAGGGTCCGTGTGGATAATAAACTTTACCATCTAAGACTGCATCGTAACTTACCATCAAGGAGGAATTAGGTCCATTGCCCATGTACATTAAACAAATGTGTGGCCTGTATTATACAGCAGGGCAATAAGTTGACACTAAATCAATTATAAGCAGGTGATGTTTAGGAAGGTCAAATTAATTCGTCATCATAAAACCAAACATCATGTCTTTATAGGTACACTACTCTATTGCTGTTTGAATGGCATGGCTGTGGAGAGATTTTCCAGCCAAATATAAGCATTTTCCGTTACAATCTTACGGACATTGTGGTAGCAGAACTGGTTACTGCCACAGTTAATCTCATAATGGCATTTGGAAAAATGTATCATTTGAATCTAGAGCAGATAATAGCAATATTTCAAAATGATCTAACCTTTGACTGCGGATGTATCAAACTGACTCCGTGCTTATTAATGGCAATCAACAGCAGCTCCGGGTAGTTGGGCTCCGTGGTCTGCTTGACCTCGAAGAAGGCTGAGCCGAAAGTAGGCCACCGGTAGATGACCTTTAGGAAGGTAATCTTAGCGTCTTCTGGTGTCATGCCGGCGTCTTGATTGTACGAGGCGACTATAGCTCGCTTCCAATCAGCTGAGCTCTGCAGCTTTATGAGATCAGCTGGTATGAGCTCACGAAGCATTTGTCTGGAATTATTATTAAAAAATCATTTCTAGTACTTACGTGTTTTTTTGACTGACTATAGAAGATATTTTTCAGCTATGTCGCCCGGTTTTTGTTTTGGCACCGAAGGCGCGCGTTGGCTATTTGCACCTGGCAACGCGGGTTGCCGCTGACGGGCCTATGCTTATGAAATTTAGTGCAAGATATTTGCTCAGCGTTCCAGCGACGGAAAGCTGTATTGCACTACACTCGTCATCTGAGACATTATTCTAAGTCTCTTGAGCCGACTAATTTATCTACCTAACATGCCCTTCTCATTACTACTTTGCCACATAATAACTGACACTGCATTGAAGAGAAATTACTACCATGAGGCAAACATCTTGCTCGACTAGTCACTTAAAGTCGCTATATTTAAAAAATAAAAAACGAGTGTGCTTTAGACCACACGGCTGAAGTAAAACTTCTTAGATATACGAAACGTAACTGGCTATGAGGGAAAGAGAGAAAGAAAAAAGAGTGTGCTCGCACCTCTCTCTTGCCCAGTAATATACGAATCGTATCTCTCTTTTTCCATCTTCACTAACTTATATCTCCCTCTCAACTTCCGTTCGCCTCGCCCGATCATACTTTTCGTAACACTCTCGTCAAACATTCACTACTTACTCCCCAAGTCAAGCGTCCGTAAAGAAGGTTTAATTCAAAACCAATATGTTATCTTACGGTATCGTCTGTAGTTCTTGCTTGTTATCTCCAAATCTGGCGCGGTAGGCGAGCGCGGCGAGGCGGGCGGCCTCCTCGCGGCCGCAGCGGTGGTACCCGCGCAGCAACTTTGGCAGCTCCTGGTGGAAGTGGAAGATCACATCCGCAGCGCGGTCCTTGCCGGGCACCGTATTGGTCCACAACTTTTTCATGAAGAACACCTGCAAAGAGAAGTCACACGTGTGTTTTGGATCCAATGTATGTTTAATTATATCTTTATATATTTAAATTAAAAAAGATCGTAACCTAGATTTACAATATTGTTTTTTTGTGCACTAGGAGTAGTTCTCTGCTTCTAAACTAAGGTAAGCATGTATATTGCTTGGGAGACTCTTTCGTCAGTATTTGCGCATAACCAGTGCCGGATTAAGCCAGCGCGGGGCCCGTAGCAAAAATGAACGCCCTACGCCCGGGGCCCTTGACTTGCATAGGTTTTGTTGTTGTATAGCAAATTTTTGTCACGCTACACTACACTACCTACTTTTTACTGAATATAAGAGGTAGTGCTTGCTTGACCGCAATCCCACCTGATGGCCTGATGGCTATGATAGTAAAGCACTCTAGCTTATAAAAACCCTATTTAATCTAGCCTTGAAATCACATAGGTACGTTATTTTATTGCCTGGGCAACGCAATTTCAGTCCTTATTAGTAGGTACATATTGTAAATGACAAAATAGATCGCTTTGTACGTTCAGACAGGACGTTAACGACGTAAGAGTGCGTAGCTTCGCCGTGTAATCGTCCCACCAGTGGGTATTCGCCTATGAGCCACCAGGAAGGTGAGCGTGCCGTATTTCCGATGCACCCAGTCTTTTATACCCTTGTGTGGTCGCACCACGGTGGTGCGCCCTTGTGCTAAACTTCACCAGGAGGTGCTCCACTCCGGCTCCACGTTTCTGTGTTCTGCCAGTAAACTGCGGTCAACACCAGCACCTCAAAGTCCTAGGGTATGGCCCCCGACGGCGCGCATGAGGCCTTGCACGAAATTGTGCGGTATCCACGTATCACCCACCACGGATGACCCTCTGTGGTCGTTGCAGTGAGGTCGGTTTGGGCAGTCAGGATGACGGCCCACACTGGCGCGCCATAAAGGGACTTCGATCGTACTACCCCGGTATATAGGCGACGGCAACACTCACTTGGGCCACTCAGATTCAGCAGGAGCTGCGACAGATCCCTTCAGTCTTTGTGCCACAATCCCCTCCCACGTATCACCACTTGTGCTACATGATTTAAAGTGACATTTTAGGACGCTTTTGTAGCGCATGTACTGCCCTCCGGGTTTATGCTTACCTGAGCCAATCTCAGCACTGGAGCTAATCATATGTAACCTAGATGGGCCCATACGAACTAAGTGCCCACACCAACGCAGTTGGCTTTTTATTAACAAGCCCTCCGAACCCTATAGGTACATCGAAGTAACTCCGTGTTAGCTACATGATCTTGCCATCTCAGCCTTAAAATAGCGCGGAGTCATTTTTATTGGAAGATTTTAATGGGAGATGGAAGATACGAGGCGTTTAAAATCTTTCCTGTACAGACAGCAGGTTTCCGAGGCGTAAAACAGTATAGAAAGCACAAAATAGCTTGTGTTCACTTCAGTTTTGGTCTCGATTTTCAGATCTTGCACTTTCCAAACACGTTGTCTTAATTTCCCAAAGGTGCAGCTTTCGCGATTCTGGCAGGTATCAAAGAAACAAAAGGGGGAGAGCTTATAGCGCTCCAGCCGGAAGGGTTGGGGTAGCGACTAGCACAAGGGCACCTCAGGGAGGCACGGCCTTGGCTTGGGCTGCCGCTTAGAGAAAGTGAGTTTACCACCGGTTCACAATGCGCCCCCACTGAGAAGAATCGGCAAGAAACTCAGCGAGGGGATGCATGTCTACGTCGCATACGCACGAACCTTCGGCCGCGCCGGACAGACCGGTTCAGAATCAAGACGATTGTCATTGCGCACTAGACTTCCAAGATACCGAAAGGCTACAACGTCATCCAGTGGGTTTTCAGCAGATTGACCTTTTGCAGGTTGTTTCTAAATCTGAGTTTTTGAGGTACTGATAACGAAATCAAATTTTTGACAGGATTCGTATAAACTGTCTAGATAGCCTTGCAAGCGCTGCAAACTGTCAGCCATGCGGCAGATATCATCGGCATAAACAGTTTCCAGGACGGGTACCTGTTGGATCTTACTTTTAGCTTTAAAGCGAGCGAGGTTTAATGCGCCCTTGTCCATTCGAACATTCAATGGTGATCTGGTCTTCCTACTACATATAAGAAAGTAGTCAATAGTCTATCAACTGAAACTATTGTAAATGGTTCGGTTATACGAACAGCTTGAAGCGTAACGACAATACAAAAACTTACTTGGAAAATACAGGCTTGAAGACTTGGGCATCTAGAAGAATATCTAGATGCCTATAAGTATAGTCTTCAAGCCTGTATTTTCCAAGGAAGTTTTTGTATTGTCGTGTTGGCAACTTGCAAAATCATAATATGATGAGGCCAATGTTCTCTTTTAGGATAACTAAAAAAGAAAAGAAAGATAATTTTATTTCACTGATATACTACCTATTCCAAATTGACGGTGGATGGTATAAAAAACGTTATCTTATTTACTTCTTTTTTTTCTTTGCTATATGCGCGGGGCCCTCCAGGGCGCGGGGCCCGTAGCATTTGCTGACCCCTGCTATATGGCTAATCCGGCACTGCGCATAACACTATAGTAATAAGATTTATTTTCGTGATATACCTATCTGTATCTATGGGTGAATGTAAATACGATAGTATGAATATGGTTTATGAGCGTGCGTGTGTTTGTATGTGAGTGTGTGGATTATTTTACAAGAAGATAATTATACTAAAAATTCTTACTTGGTAGGTGAACTGTGGTGTGATGCCGTCCCGTGTGGGCCTCGCCTTTTTAATCCAGTCTGTCAGGTGCCGCACGAAGTCGAAAAAGAAGTCGCCTTCCGGCACTGATATTACCTTATCGGCTATTTTAACGAACAAACTAAAACCTTCACTAGATCTGAGATTCAATCTCTGAGCGATGTTCTGACAGAAGTCCTTAGCTCTAGTCGACGAGTCCACTTCGAACGCTTCGTCGGTGTCATCGGGGAAGTATACTTTATGGAATATCTGCGTAGTCTTATGCTGAATAGCTTCCACTTCGACCTGGTGGGGTGGATACTTCCGTTGCCCATTTCTTAGTGTCTTTTGAAGTCTTTGCAGCGAGTCTTGGGCTATCGGATATCTTCTAGTCCTAAGGAACAGCGTTAATTCTCTAAGCAGCCCTTGACTACATGCGAATAAGCCTGTAGCTAGCCACATTAACTCCCAACCTCTCTCCTCAGACATCCTATTCCGATTGTCGGTGAGCTGTTTCATTATTTGGCAATAAATCTCGTCGCGCAGTATTTCATGTTTTAACGGCCCATCGAAGATATGGTCTGTGTATTCATTACCTAGCCGAGGGCGTTTTGATGGTAGATCACCCATGTACTTCAAAATCGCAGTGAATGCGAAACAAGCTTCTTCAGCCAATTCTTCCTTAGCCTGAAGTTTTTTCAACAGTGGCAGTTTTATAGGCTCCCTAGAATGACGCCATAATTCCTCAGCGCCTCCTCTTTTGGCAGTTGATAAAGTTAGAGCTTTAGACACTGTCCGTTTTGGTGGTAGTCTGAAATGATCTATTGCATACTCTATTAAAGTGTGTGGTTTTTCTTTTATTTCTGTTCCATTGTACGTAGCCGTTGGTGCACGACGCCCATGCTGCGCGCCTTCCTGGCAGAAGAGTAATAAAATATCTGGTGGAGGCTTTGTCAAAGCGGGTAGCACATAGACTGTCTCTGCTGGAAAGTCACCTCTCTCCATCGTTCTCTCACAACGGCCAATACACCACCCGTTATTTAATACAGATTCTCCTGTGCTGTCTTCTTCTAAAATAATCAGATCTCCTTTTTGGAAAGTCAAAAAGCTGGATCCCTCTCCAGGGGCCTTGTAATCTTGTAAAGCTATAACAAACTTGGACCTTTTTTTCAAACCTTCCAAGAAGTACACTACGAGATCTCGTATATCCTCCGCATTTGGACTCTGAAAGGTGAATTCTTCTCCTCGAACAGTTGATAAGCTAAATGTTTGTGTGAATACTTTATTGGTTTTTTGGCTAGAAACAGTAGTGATTTCTGGAAAAGACAATTCTAGTAACACCTGCTCTTGATCGTCCACGACATACACGCCAGTCCAATTCACTGCTATGATAACGTCATTTTTAGGTAGATTGGGCCCAGAATTTCTATAGGCTTCATAGAATCTAGAGAACAATAGAGGCCACTTGAATTTTGCGTAACTCACAACGTCTTCTTTCACTCTATACGCTGGAATTTTTTCTTTTACATAATAACTTTTCTTGTATGCTTGCACTACGAGAGCACCCCATCGATCGACTGCTTTTTCAACCCCAGTAAGACAGTAGTCTGGTATATAGTTCGGTAGCAATGTGTATAGTCTTTCTGTGTTCATGTCTTGACTATATTCTATGTAATACTGCTGAGCGGCTATCATAGCTAAATCTTCTTCTTTATCACATCTGTATTCACCAAATTTTACACCTCTTACGACTTGTTGGTAAATAAGATTAGTAGCTACCTGATCTTCAGTGGGATCATGCCACGGGGCAAATATTTCTTTTCTGAAGAACAATCTCCATGGCGCATTTCTTTCCTGCGCTCCTTGTTCTTTTGCATATTGCTCACATTGTGATATCGCGTCCATGACGTGATCTCCTCCACTCCCAAGTGAGCTGACTTTATCAAATAAAGCAATGTACAAAGAGAACCCAAACTGATCTCGCAAACCAATTTTGTCAGATAGCTGGTTGCATAATTCTCTAGCAGTCGTAGCCGAGTCGGCTAATAAAGTTTTTGTATTGCCGTCCATAAATGTTATTGGTAACATTATGGGCTTTTTAGACTTCGTTGCTTGGAGCTCTAACCAAGAAGGAGGCTGGTTCCTTGTGCCATTATTAAATGTTCGTTTTAAACGGTCCTCACAATATGGTGCGTACCCAGGTGGCCCTTCTCTAATAAACGCTCGCAAGTAATTGACAAACTTTTCACTTGGAGCGAAGCACCCCACACACAGCGACAATAGAATCCAACCTCTAGCATGCGACGATTTTGAAGGATTATTGGATAATTGCTTGCATATTTGGCAATATATTTCATCCCTTAATTCAGCCCGGAGAATGCCATGTCCAATTATAAAGTGCAGTTTCTCTAAATTGGACGTCGGACGTGATTCTAACCACGACTGATAACTGTCTGCGGTGTACTCTTCATCCTAAAACAAGAAATGAAATAACTGATCTGTTCTACTTGTTACTGTAAATTAAATATGTAATTAATATAACAAACCTGTAATTTCCTCCGAACATCTTCTCCGAGCTTATTCTTTCTCTTTAAAGTAAGAGAAACAAGTTTGTGCCTAATAGATCTCGGTTTTTGTTTGTTCAAATATGCTTCAGGATCAACGCCCATCATCTGCGCTTCCTGGAATTCTTTGGATCTGATGAAGTTTCTGCCCAGTGTTGCTGTAACCTTTGACATCACAGATGTGTTGTCCCGGTCCATTGTGTGGTACCGTGGTTCAGGCAGATCCCCAGTGAAACGAAGTATAGTGATCCATAATGCTTGAGCAGCCTGCAATGAATTTTCAATAATAAAAGACCGTGAACACTTACATACTTGAGTCGATCAGATAATTGATTCGTGATTAAATCAATAATAGCTATTGAAAGTGAATATGTTTAAATGTTTAACCGGATTTGATCTAATACTTGTAATTTCAAAGAAAATGTATCGTTAAATATTGCAAGGGCCTTTAGAAGATACATGAGATCAATTAGGATATTAGGGTCAATAATTATGTACAGGTTCTTTGAACTGAATTATATGCATGGCCTCACCAATTGGTCTCCTTGCGTATGCAATGGCAGTAATGGATGCTTCAATGGTTTCCGTGAATACTGATGAGTGACGTTCCCTTGGAAGTATGTGGCTGCGAATTTTTGGAACTTGAACTCGGACAGATCTTCTTCATCTTCCGATGTTGTTTGCATCGGTGTTACGACCTATAAAATAAATAATACACAGTTTTTAAAGCAAACAGTCTTCGACACGCCAGAAACAGAGTAAGGGCATGCACAATGGATCCGACTGGGTTGAAGTGCGTTCCGGTGGTTACCGGGCCCAATTTATAGCCACCAATAGAATAGAATAGAAGCAAAAACTATTAAAATTAATTCCTCATTTCACTTTTACAATTACTTTAAATAAACTATTCAGAAATATTCCAAACGTGTTATATAATATAATAATAATAATACCAGCCCTTGTTTATGTCCCACTGCTGGGCACGGGCCTCCGCTCAAGATGAGGGGGCTTAGGCCATAGTCCACCACGCTGGCCAAGTGCGGGTTGGCGGACTTCACACGTCATTCGAAAGCTAGTAAAGGCTTTCTCAGACATGCAGGTTTCCTCACGATGTTTTCCTTCACCGAAAGCTAGTAACAATCGCACAAAGACGATTCGCACATGATTCATTAAATAAATCAGAGGTGGGAGCCGGGGTTCGAACCTGCGCACCTTGTTTCCAAGGCAAGCGCTCGCCCACTGAGCTGTTACCGCTTGTGTTATACTTATAATTAAATCAAATAAATATTATCATCATCATACTATATCAGCAACGATCATCGATAATTAAACTTTATTTCTATGACGTATCCAACAATTCAGAGGACTATTGGTGGATGGATACTACATTCAAAGATTATCTGTTGATAATATGCAAATTACTGTTGAAGATCAAACTGTTGGAACAAACATTTATGTAAACTCATCATAGATTATTCAAGAACATATTTTCTGTGTATTTCAAACAATTTTAACGTTGCAATGTAATTTTGAACCGAAGTTGAACATGCCTTTAGACAAAAAAAAATTATAAAAACATTAAAGAGTTAAATAAAAATATAGATACTGAGTACGCCCGCTGAAAATTTTGGAAAGAAAGTAACTCTCTCTAATAGAATTCCGAATTCAAGTAAGTAGGTAACGCCACCATCGAGTGCAATTGTATTGTTCTAATTTTCCACAAGATTGATCTTTGTTAAAAAGCTAGTGTGCTTTAATATCCAGGTCAAATGTTGGGCAAGTGCTTTTACAATAAAAATAAATCCTTCTCCAGATTATCTTGATCCGTTAATCCTTCAGCCAATTTACAGATAAAAGTACCGACTCCTAAACTACGTCTTTATGAGTTACAGCATAAGTTCTTACCTCTTGTTGGTCAGCTCTAAGCTGAGGAAGGTCGCTGAATACAGAAGTGTCCTTCGGTGCCGGAGCCTCGCTACTCGAGTCTGGTAAGAAGTCAAACATAGCTTCTACGAGTTTGCTATCATCGACAGGCTCGTCTTGTTTACGAGCGGCTTCTTGGAGTAGAGTTCTTTTAGCTTCGAGCTGTTTCTTCTCTTCAAGCGCCAGCTCTGCCTCACGCCGCTCCAATTCGTACATGCGCTCCTGTTAAACAAAATTGTAAATGTTATTTTTGCTTTCTTGGAGAATGACATGGATTTCTTTGTTCGTCTGTTGCATTTGTATTTTGTTACATTACGTTATAAGTTAAATTATAAATGTATATTTAGCGCCGTTTGGATTAAATATCCATCAATGTATGTCTAATATAACAATACCATGACCTAGTCCTTCGTACTAATCAATTAGCAACTTTTTGGTTTTAGCACAACCTCTACATTCGGCTCTGAAAATAATATTAGATACGCCATTGAACCAGAAAACCGAAAACATATAAATCAAGATATTGCATTAAGCCATAACACTACTAACTAAAGGCATATCGACGGAACGCCGGTCCAATGCGACGATATCAGAAAACTTATCAAACCACAAATTCATCATTACGCACACGCCACTCGTTCAGATTGAACGTCTATTTGGTTCAAAGTATGGCTCTACATTACACTACTTTACGTGTGGTAAGTTACGTCGGCTAAAGCAGACGGTTATCGAAGCACGACTGGATTGCAATATGTTAGGCTATTGTGTAACATACATGCTCCATTGAACGGTACGGAATTACGCAAAATCGTTAATACGAATTATCATATTGTAATGTATCATAATAATGCCGAAATTACCGTAACAATGATTGTTTTAGATGGAGCATTAGCATAATATTGACGTCGCAATCCGGCTACGAAACCATATGAAATGATTAGTACCACCTGTATATTGATGCTTTAAGGACGGAGCGTTTAAGGAGCTCTAGTTTTTCTTGCTACATAGGCATAGGTAACTGTTACATTATAATCGATATGACCTAAAATATACCAGTGAAGAAGACATCTCAAATGAACGTTGATTAGGGGAATTGTTGATTTATTTATAGACATGGGAGTTGAGGCGAATGTTTTTTTTTTAATTCTTAGTGCTGTGCTTCAATTTCTGTTCGCGCGGGTTGATGATATATTCGATTATAAACTTGGCATCCTATTGCATAGAAAAAACGGAACCCAAAAAGAAAAATATGGGTGGACATTTTTCTTAAAGGAGTTGTTCCAGAAATGTATGGAGCCTGGGCCAGCACCATGTACACTATATTAATATATAACTATGCAATATAGTAACAATTTTGTAAAGTTCTCTTTTTTTAATATTGCTTCGTTTTCTTGTACATTTAAGATATCTTGGTCAAGGAGAGCAACACAAAAATGATAAAATACTACGGTAGAAACACCACAAAATAATATGATGAACCGGAAATACGTAACTTAAATGTAGTTTTGACAACAACTGACTGAGTGAACATACCTGCAATTGAACTTGTTGTGAAATAGCACTCATACGACGGATTCCAATCCAAATCACATCCGATAATCAATACAGTAACGCCCCGGACCAATAAAGAAGCAATCAATTAATGTTCGTAATCACTAAAAACACCTAAAAATAATATGTACTCGCATAAACAATCTATTACGAAACGTCATACCTATAGCATAAACTGTCAAGTAGTAAACTAATGTCAAACGCAACTTTCATGGCTGCCCTAAAAACAGGGTGGACATACTAAATAACTCCATAAGTAATCATTTATGTACAATTGTACTCTGCTTCAAATTAATTTACAAGTATTTTTATGAAACTCTCCTATGTTTTTCCTATTTTTCCATGTAGTGTACATAGAGGTGGCCCAAAATGGAACATCTCCTTTTGTTTAGAGTTTACAATAGACTGATTTCAATGGACCTAATGTAGGGCCAATTTGATGGATCACATTTGATATCTGTCAGTTTCTTTGTTCTGTCTGAATTAAAAAAGTTAAGCAATTGTGCAGTTCTAACTTCGAAAAAAAAAATATTTTATGCCCGCCGTTACAAGGTTACGTTGTTAAATTTTGATGAAGTGTCAAATGTGAACTATTAAATAGGCCCTACTTTAATTACCATTTCCCAACCCAACCAACCCGGATATCGATACGTGGTTTAACCCGGATGTCGACACTTGGTTCAACCCGGATTTCGATACGTGGTTCAACCCGGATGTCGATACGTAGTCATAATAATTATGTTTTCAAAGATCCGTAGAGTCCTCTATTTATATCTAAAAAACTAAAAAACGTAGAAATACTCGTAAGATATCAATTTCTATGACAAAGATACTTACTTGGCTGTGTAAAATAACTATAACAGTGTCGAAGTACACCTAGGGTCGTCACTAAATGGTTCAAAAACTTCATTATTTTCCATAATTTATTGTATTAATAATAATAATAAATTCTTTATTTCAGGCATTTAATGGCCCATACAACAAATACCACAAACACACATTGAACACTGTACTAACTTATTGGGCTTTACTAAAAATGAAAACATTTTAGCCACCCATCGTAAAAAGTTTTGATACAGCAATGGGCACCTTCAGCATTCAACCTGTAGCACTATGCGTTCGACCGTACCCGTGCCACAAAATTATCTAAACAATTAATAAAAATATATTTTTGCAAATTCTCGATTATCTCACTGATAATGCAACGGCGGCTTTTTAATTTATCCTTTAAAGACGATACTATTTGACAATCGTCCCAATCATTGCCGATAATGTATGAAGTAATGCTTATCAGACGAGGTAACGCAATTATATACAAGTAGGTGTTTTATAGAAACTTATTTTTTTTTGCGGTAGTTGTGGTATAGTATACGGGTATGCGACCCCGGCTTCCCTAGCTATTACTGTCCCATCCCTTGCCCTCCTGGGCGGTAATATCCTACTTTTCCTATTTCCCACTCTAACTTCCTTTTCACAACACCTATCCTTCCCTTTCCCTTCTTATTTCGCGAGAACGCAATGGTCAATATATAAATTAACCAAAATGGCGGCGATGTGGTTCGCCACCCATCACGTCTCGTATTTCACGGAGGCGAAAAGCGGCCCTTGGGCTCTGCCTACCCCTACGGGAAAAAGGCGTGATTTTATGTATGTATGTATTATTTTAAAAGTCAGAAACATTATTTAAAATTGTACATAGTAAGTACTTATACTAATTAATTATCGATTCAAACAAAACCATTAACTTAAGTATGATCATATTGCGGTTCAGTCACAGGTTTAATAGTCTGATCAAAATTAAATTACTTACCTAATTTAATTTAGTTTTACCAAATGAAAAAAATCATGAAGAGAAATGATGAAAGTAAAGAATTAATTGTATTTACAATGTTCTTTTTTTACTCCCTATAAGCCAGTGCTTGACTTCTGTCCCACCTGATGGAAAGCGGCGACGCTACGATGGTAAAGCACACTGGCTTATTAAAAGCCTGTTCACTCTAGCATTGAAGACACCCACAGGTAGGTACAGCTGGCAGGTTTGTAGTGGTATTTTGAGGAGATTATTGGACTCAAGAGACTTAATAACTTCGTGCAACGGTCCTCTAATAGGCGTCTCGCGCTATCACGCTACTCAACTAATTTGTAATGTTACTATGAGTAATAAAAAAAAATAGTTTTGTCGCAATATTTTCAGTAATAGGTAACTCAATTAACAAATTCAGTCCGATCCAGCAATGTCAACATATTCAATGTTGAAATTAAATGTTTTAGTAACACACTATAGATAATCAACTACGTTATTGGAAATTCTAAGAAATAGCTTACATACACAAATAACCAATTGGCACATACCTATATAGATTCTATTTTGACATTTGCATCGTATCTATGTGACGTAGGACAAAAGCTGAGTATCCATTACGCGCGACAAACCCTAGAAGCAACAATCTGTTGCCGCGGCTGCATCTGAACATGCAAAGGGTCGAGCCAAGACCTGTAGGATCCTTCGAAATCGCTGGGCATTTAGGGTGGGTTATCGAGTACGGTGGCGATTCCGGTGGCGGGGTTGCGACCCTCGTCTCCGTGAACACCATGTAAGGTTCCCGGAGGGCTATAATGCGCCCCCCGGACTTTAAGGCAATAAGGAATACATGGTGTAGATCCCATCGGACCCAGGTCCCTTTCATTTGTCGATGCGACAGTTAAGTAAGAATTCCACATACAGGGAGTATGTGGAATTAATCCCATAAGATCTCGGGATCTTTTTGAAGGCTCATGACAACAAAAAAAAACATCGGTAGGATGCGGCAATAAAAGTTGAGAAGGTTGTGCAATTGGCTCACGCCACGCCACGCTCTGTCATCACGCCACGTTGCTAGTGAGCAACGTGGCGTGATGACAGAACGCTGTGAAATTTCATATTGTATTGGATTGAAATTTACATTGGTTTCCAGAGAAACCCTTCTGGCAGCACAAAACGCCACGCGCGGCTGACAGGTTGTGATGAAGGTTTCTGGTACAGACTTTTTGGACCGAGAATACCTGGGAAATCTGAGCTATAATCGTGACGGCCAAAAAGTGCCAAGAAATCGTATTTTGACTGTGCTTTTGATTAGTAACAGTATATTTTTAACAGGGGCGTAGCTACCGCCGTATCAGCCGTATCAATGATACGGGACCGCCGGCCTACAGGGGCCCCGAATATGTGTAAGTAACAATGAATAAAATCCATGTTTTCACATAATCTCTTAGGCCGTACCATCATTTGGGCCTCTAAACAAATTTTGATACGGGGCCCATCTAAGGCAAGCTACGCCACTGATTTTTAAGCATTGTAAATTACAAAGAGAGAGTAATAATAAGACCTGGCCAAGATTGGCGCGAAGCGACATGGCTTGCGCAGCTGTCACGCGTAATGGATACGCAGCCTAACGTTAACTAAATCGATCTTGATTGTCTACAATCCAAATAATTAATTAATTAATGCTTTATCGACGATATAAGTACTATTTGATTGATTGATATAACAAAAGATGTTGCTTTACTTGCCTATTATAAGAAACATTTTGTCATTTATGTGATTTGTCTAGTAGGTACAAAAGTCTATGTGATGATAACCAATTAATAAGTACTTATAAAAAATAAATTAATTTGGATACATTACACAAAATTTCTAGGATCATCTATAACCTGTGCGACATAACTAAGTATACCTATACCTGGCGTAGTGACGTGCGTCGCATTCAAGTGAGGTGCATAGTTACCTAAGTCGGGCGGGTTATAGAATATTGACAATATTATTGACCGTGCGCGACTAGCATATGGTTCAGATATTGGGTTGATGAAGTTACTTCGCGATGGATGCATAATTAGGCGGTGATCCTATCATTATTGTGAGTGAGTCGCTCTTAAGTTAACGGTACAAAAACAGTACTTAGTTCATAGTATTTTTTTTTGTAACTATATTATTTTTCACTAACTATTACTACGTAAGTACCTATTTAGTTTTGAAAACTTGTAAAGTTTGTGCAATCATGTTTGTGTAATCATTCATAATGTTGTTTAGTATAATACCGGCTTCGCGCGGGTTTAAGTTATTTAGAAGACTGTTGAAAAATAAATATTGTTTCTTCCAATTTACATAAAAAACTTAATTGCACTTTATGTATCTACAACGAAAGATATCGAAATGAAGGTGAAAACATGCATGATTTAGCGAATAATATAGACGGACAGGCGCGAAAAACCACTTTGTTATAAACTGTGTATTTGTAAAGATTTAAGGCCACGGGCACACCTAATGCGTAGACGTAAACACGACGTGCTTGTGCACGTACTATGACGTTGTAATAGACATTACAACGTCATACTGCCGCACTCACAGACATCAATTAACTTTTTAACGTTTAGTATTAATTACGAGATTATTGATATATCTACACACTATCCGCGTATTCGAAAGTCGAAATCATCCATTTACAAAATATGACTTAATCATAATTAACTATAATTGACGTTTGTAGGTGCGGCAGATAGTACGTAGAAGTTTATAAGAAATGGCATACGTATACGCGCACGTAGACATGACGTATACAGGTACGGTCGCAGCCAACAATTTTGCGGGGGGGGGGGGGGGGGGGTCATATTTGACAGCCCGTTGGTCTTCTTGTACCTAGATACTCTTAACCGATACCCAATTTAGTCTGCGAATGTGGATTTTGGGGGGGTCATGACCCATACGACCTGGACGTATACCTAGCCCAGTGTGTCAAGGGGGAACGGCGTCACCACAGACGTATTAGGGATGCTACGTCACTACGACGTGACACGCACATGCATACGGTAAGATACGCATTCGGTTAAGATATTTTATAGATACGCTATTAGCGCACGAACAGAGAAACAACGAAATTCACTCAAATTGTGCCTTTGAAAATCAAGTAAAATGCTTTCATGCTTCTTTAGAAACTGCAGTAGTGTACAAAAGTAAATAATAAGGAAGGGATTTCATACCTTGGTTAGTATATGAGAAAATATTTTGATGAGTCACAATTTTTGGCGCGCATTAGTAGGGATGTAACATCATCTATGGTTTATAATATCATTGGCCGTGGCCTCTAAATATTCGAACTCTCCAGTAGGTACCGGAAACAATCCAACATTTATTTCGCAAAGGCCAAATTTTATTAGATACGCCGATAAATAATCTAAAAAGATAATCAAAAATAATTAACACTTTTATGTATCATGGAAATTTATCGACTAATATTATTGTTATAGAATGACAATGTCAATGAACGTCTGCAACGAGTATAACCTGTAACTTTTGGCCATTGACTCTTACTACGATATGTTACTTTTGGCTCATAAGTTTGTATGTAAGTATTTACTTTCATACTTAGGTATTTACCTAGGGTAGCAGATCGAAATAATCTAATCGTGCGCAATTCGGTGCATCGATTAACTTTATTAAATATTTGTGGGCTGGCAGTAATATTTATATTCCGGAGATAATACTTAAATTATCTTTATGACTTTATGTCAGGGATAACAACTCAGATAAAAAAAAAACAATTGATAATGCTGCAGGGCTTTGAAAGTGCTACTACAATTTTCACCATTCAAATCAAATCAAATCAAATCATATTTATTGGAACTAAAACAGATGTTAACATTTACATAAGTACGATAATAGCTACATTAGTTAAAACTGTGTCGCAGCTATTAACGCCCACCTCAAAAGGACCTGAGGCGTCAGCGTTCCAACCATAACATAGTAACATGGATCACAATATTATAGATTAAAAATAAGAATAGGTAAATTCGTTCTATATAAGCACGCGTGTGTGAGTCTGTGTGTGTGTGTGTGTGCGTGTGTGTGTGTGTGTGTGTGTGTGTGTGTGCGTATGTGTGCACCCGTACAAAAAAAAATAAAAAAAAAAATTAAGAAAAATACTGAGTTAAACTTGTAGAAGGTTTTCAAGCTCATTGTAAGTGAGGGACTTCAGCCATTTATGTAAAGTTTTCCTACAATTATGTAATGTAAGTGGGTAAATATTAAGAATTTTATTTACTTTGTTATACAGTATAGAACTTAGGAAGTAATACTGTTTCCGTACTGTTACTAATCGAGAAGGTTCTGTCACGCAGACCCGACCAGCTCGACGTCTTTGTTCACCTAGTTCAGGATCAAATAAGAGCTCAGAATGTTTACGACATATAATTTTCAGTAGAAATGCTTGCCTAACAGTATGTACATCACAAAGAGCATATAATTCACTGGTAGGGAAAATAATGGGTTTCCGTAACATAACTTTTAACACTGCCCTCTGAGCTCTCTCTAGCCGAAGAAAAATACACTTACCAGCGCCTCCCCAAGCTGAGATACAGTAGGTCAGGGTAGAGTGAGCTAAAGAGCAGTATACCGTCTTTAATGTAGGTAGATCAGCAGACGATCTCAGGTTTTTAAAAACAAAAATTAATTTTCTTATCCTAGATACTAGTGATTCGATTTGGTCATTCCAGGACATCAAACTATCGATTATAACACCTAAATATTTGACACTGTTTGCACGTACAATTCCGGTACAGCTACTGTTAGAACAAGTTGATGATGAGCAAACATGCATAGTCAAGTTATAGGTGCTGGTTGGTTGAGATGCAACATTGGGTGCAAATGTTATAAATTTTGTTTTATCTAAATTGAGGGAGAGCATATTAACTGATAGCCATATCATGACAGTTTGAAGGGCAATTTCTGCATAGGCTTGAGCCTGAGACCAATCTGAACCATGTACAAGAATAACGGTGTCATCAGCATAGGTAATGATTTTGGTATTAGTCAGGAGTAACTCGCTAAGGCCATTTATGTAGACTAAGAACAGAGTAGGCCCGAGTACGCTGCCCTGAGGCACACCATAACTGAGAGTTTCCTCCTTACTTACGTAATTACCAATTTTTACCATTTGAGTGCGGTTATGAAGGTAACTCTTTAAAATTTCATGCATCAGACCTCTAACACCTAACCTCTCAAGTTTGTTAAGAAGAATAGGTACGGAGACCGTGTCAAACGCCTTCGAAATATCTAGGAAAATACCAATAGTTTTAAGTTTATTCTTTAGGTTTTTAGCCACAATACTCGTTAATTCTAGCACCGCGTCTTCAGTACTTCTTCCTGCTCTAAAACCATATTGGTTTTCAGATATTACATTATTTGCATTTAAATAGCTTAATAGTCTGTGGTTTAATATTTTTTCCAATAATTTTGATAAGATTGTTAAAACAGAGATCGGTCTAGAGCGATCGGCATTATCGTTATGTGGTTTAAAATTTAAGTTTTAAGTATACTATTTAAGTAAAAATCGATATATTTTATGTACTTAATTATTTCGCCCGTTCGCCCGTGTATAGGTAATAGGCTACCTGTTACTCATTAATTCATGAGAATGTGATAATGATAAAACGGCGCATATCATATTGATATCCCCCTATGTCAGAAAAACATATTTTTTTATTCTACCAAGGTGGCAAACTAGCGTGTGGCCCGCCTGGTGGTAAGCAGTCACCGGAGCCTATAGACGCTAACAACACCAGAAGAATCACTAGCGCGTTGCCGACCCTTTAGACATTAGATTTTAAGACTTTGTGTCCGGTAATTTCACCAGCTACAGTGAGCAGAATATCTGACACAGCGGTGGTACCTACCTAGACGGTTCCTTGCACAATAACCTACCACCTAGTAATTTATTTTATCATCACCACCGTCTCTAGAAAGTTCAAATTTCATATGATTTAACGCGTCGCATCAATAGACGCTTTCATTTCGTTCCGTTTATTCCACTGGTGTAGTTATTAGATACCATGCGGCCGTGGTTTCGGCGCGACATATGTCCAGCAGTGGACGCCTAAGCGGACGATTGTGCAGTATAAGTGCAGTCTGTACTAGGTGTGGGCGTGTAACGAACGAACATACCTACTGTTTATAGGGCTGTTGTTTGTCGACGCTGCATTATCCAGCTAAGGACGCAGGCAAACTGTTACAGTTTGCCTGCGTCAATTTTTCCGTCCGATTATAATGTAGGTGTCTTTAAAGCTAGAGTGAATAGAATTTTAATAAGCCAGTGCGTTTCCATCCCAAATTGCGTTGCCGCTTTCCATCAGGTGCAACTGCAGTCAAACTCTGGCTTATAGTAAGTAATAAGTAGCTACCTAACTAGACCAGAGTCCACTGATAAGTGGACTCTATACAATTCGTTCAACGTCGTCTAGCAAACTTTTGTCAACGGTATAAACTTTAGACTGATTAATAAACCGGTTTATCATTAACGATAAACGGTCTCGTTTCGTCGACGACCCATTACTAGTATGTACTCACCCGGTAGTTCCGCTCGGCGATCTCCTTGGCGCGCGCGTTGCCCTGGTGGTGCAGCCGCTGCTCCTCGGCGCGGCGCATGCGCAGCGCGTCGCTGTGCGCGCGCGCATCGTGCCGCAGCCGCCGCACGCGCCGCTGCGCTATCAGCCGTCGCACGTGGCTCTGGATCTTCAAGATCGCCCACATCTTGTGCCCGTACGAGCGCCGCACCAGGTACCCGCGGGCTGCCGCCTGACACGAACCATACGGAATGAATAACCTTAAATATTATACGAAGCTTTATTGTCACTCGAAGAACCGACAACATATCTATTTAGGAACAAACATTGCTACATTTTTGCACCACGTAATTGGAATATTAAGTGGCAAATATGTATTTCCACAACCAGGTTTCGCTGCAGATATGACGTCCCATGAATTAACTTTGAGAAGTATACCAGATGCTCTAATGATTATTGAAAAATAATACGATCCAGTCGTCGATTTTCATAAAATTTTATCTAAGTACCAATAATATAGTATAGTAGGTATAGTTGAACTAAGTATAATAGTAAAATTTGTAAGGTTCATAAGTGTATCGACTAAGTTCTATACCGACGAAGTAGTATTGCAACTTCTCCCAATTCATTAAAAAAAAACACACACTACTCCAAATGTACGTCTGTGTTGTAAATCGGAAGAGTCTCAACATCACTTACCTGTAAAGACACAATGTGCCCACGAAGGTGTCTGAATCGATGAGCAAGAACTCTCGCACGAATCAACGCCTGTAGTCTTGCGTATCCCACTTTCATCTTATTATATCGGATCCTTTGCAACTTTCCTCGCCAGTGCCTCTGAATAAGAATAGCAGCGGCCCTCATCTTCAAAAATCTCCTGCGATACACCCAGCCTCTTATTGACCTTTGAAGAATCAATATCTTCCTAGTTAGCACTCTGTCTCTTTCTTGCTCAAGGAACAAATCATGAGCATCTTTCAAGAATACTTTGGTATGACCCAACTGGTAATCCGATTTACCAAGAACCTGCGCGCAAATTTTGGCAGTAGCTGCACGGCATTCAGTCTTGTGAGCGGGCGGAACGCCTGAGATCAAGAATCTGTACCTTTCCACAAATTCTTTGAAGCTATGCCGGATTGGATACCCGGCTCTCCTAATTCGAATAGTCTCCATCATTCCTGAATACCTTAGTTGCCTGCAGCACAAGCCCCGATCAAACATCATCGGTTTCTTGAATTCGTTGGGCTTAATACATCTTATGAAGAATGGCTGACACGATCCTAAAGTTCTCATCAACAAGTCCAGAGACTTTTTAAACTGCGTCGATAATGTCGGTGTCCGCTTTCGTGTCTCCGAACCCATAGTAATGTCATCCTGGAATATGTGTTGCAGGAATTTATTAGTTGAAATATGAATCAGTTGTAACAAATCTGCACTGAACGTGTCGCGATTTTTCTCCAAGAAACCGCGTGTATCATAGAAAACTATACCAGCGAAATGGTTTAGACCAAAACTAGTGTTTATATCTGACTTTGGCTTGAGGTAATTTCTGTGAAGACCATGGGTCTTGTGCAATTTGGCTAGCATAGTCTGATCCGTGCCTTTGGGAAACTTCGATTCCTCGTCAATTAAAGCCATGATATTCAACTGCTTCAATGCTATTAAATCTAAAGCATCCTGGTTGTCAACAAACTCGATATGTTGCCAGTTTATACCTTCGTGATTGTACTCCTCCTGCTCCAGTTTGAAGATGTGTCTTACGAAAAACTGCTGCAAATTTTCATTCGCGAAATTAATACAGAACTGTTCGAAACTGTTTTGATCAAAGTTTTCAAATCCAAATATGTCTAGCACGCCTATTGCCGTTCGCATGGTGGACTTTGGTCTATAGATGGCTGCGTTAATTTTTTTAACTATCGTTACGAATAACCGACCATAGATACCTTTGACGAAGGCATCTCTTATATCAACAGATTGGTCTCGGCTCAGTGTAGAAATGACTGTCTCTCCGTGTGCGAACAATGTTTTTCTTGTTAGCGCGCCTATAAGTGACTGCATTGGAACTCCTAACAGAGTCGCTACTCTTCTCACGTTGGCCTGTTCTATGATTTCCGTGGCGTCGAGATTATCAACAACTGTCGCTTCATACTTGATATTGCCGCAGTGCAACACAGCCGCCAACAATTTCAATATTTCCCATATCTCCGCTTCCGTGAATAGCAACACTTTCATCGCTGATCGTATATCAGCAAATTCAGCAGCGTCATCCCTGCCTTCGCACGAAAAACTGCCGCCCTGAAATAATATAATGTCTATCTCAAAATACAGACAAATTTGTATGTGCAGCTGATAGTATCATCCTCCATCTATTAAAAAGTAAAATACTTAGGTGATTTGAATCTTAATCTGCAAAAAACATTACCTATTCACTATGATTTTTAGCAGATTTAAAGGAAACTAGCAAAGATAATTCTTAAAGACATAATAAACGACTAGTTGCATATTCGTCATTGACATTACAATAAAGCTGATAGCAGGTATATATTTCTGAACTTTAGAATTTAGACTATATTATTATGTAAGGAAAGAAGACCGCACATTGGAAATCTTACCGCAGATAAATATCTATACTCTGAAGCGTCAGTCAGTTCTAATTTCTTCTTTTCTTCTTTGGACAATCCTGCTAGCAAGCAGTAGAATACATGGTAGTTCCTCTCCTCGGGCCCTTGAGATACTATTCTCGACTTTTCCAATAAATACTGTTCTATTTTTGCGCCTTCTATCACGCCACCATTGTTAAAATGAATGTCGATGTATTTCCCGAAACGGGATGAATTATCGTTCCTGACTGTCTTCGCGTTGCCAAAAGCTTCGAGAATAGGGTTGGCTTCTAAAATCTGAAACAATATTTGATAGATTTACTGATATGAAAGATTTTATAATGGTGCGATTGTTACCATAAAATGAAAAGAACTAAGTACTAAGGCTTCCGTCTATTAGTGCATTTATGACGATGACTATATTCATAGAAACCGATAAAAAGGAGAGATAATATATAGAATGATGAAAATCTTTGGGGTAGTAGAATGTTATTATTCTGTTAAGTAAGATTTCGATTATTAAAAAAAAAAACATTTTATTAAGTACATAGATATGCATTTGTAAAATTAAGTAACAACATCGTGTGCAATATAACAACACAGGATTTTATTAATTATAATCCTAAATGTAGCATATCATTGTTTTACTAAACATTACCAATAAGTCAAAGCTTCTCAGTGTGGATATAAAAACATCTTAACTATCATATCATTTTTATCATTATTTTGGAATCGTTCACCAGAATAAACATATTGATTACTACAGATAGTTAAATCCAATTCTCACCCTATTCAGATAAAATGGGTACGAGACACATTTTAAAAGAATATCTAATCTTAATAAGTTACAACTAAAATCGTGTAATGATTGATGATGCTTATCATTGTTGTAAAACATGAAAATAAATGTACAGTACTCTAGTATAGATCTTTTAGGTACAGGCAACATGATAGTCGATAAAGTAATACCTAGTGTTCAAAATCTACACAGTCATAAACTGTTTGATGATGTAGTCACTTATTATAATTATTAAGCACATCCCACTCACTTAATGCTGCCGTAAAATAATGATCTGTATTTAGTTTGATATATTTTTTTAATACTGCAACAGCTTTTTCTTTTTGAGGGGTTCCGTAACAAAAAGGTAAAAAAGGAACTCTTAATACTCCGTATAGTGCGACTTCATCCAACTTACACTTGGCTGGATATAATATTTATTTTTTAAACTTTTAAGACCTCTTTATTTAAGTGGTTACTATTGTAATTAAGTTAATTAAGTACTTGAGTACTCTTTAAAATACTAATAAACTGGAACTGAGACTTGACACAGAGAGAAATATAACGACTGAAAGAGACATATTACACACACAACTACATAGGTGTTACGGGACTTGTTAACGACAGCCAATCCGTGTCAACTACTACACCAATAACAGCTAGATTCTCATATAAGAGAGGTAAGAACGTAATAAAGATTACCAACTGACCTGTTGTTCAATCCATGAGTGCTTCCCGCTAATAGCAGCAAGGTACTGTAGGATCAGCTTCGTGGACTCTGTCTTCCCGGCTCCGGACTCTCCGCTGATGACGATGCACTGGTCCTGCTTGTACCTGCGCATGTGCGCGTACGCATTGTCGCCGATGGCAAATATGTGCGGGGGCAGTTCACCGATCTTCCTCTCTTTGTACAATTTGATCTGATCCGCGGTGTATATCGGTAGTATTTGGTAAGGATTCACTGCTACTAATATTGAGCCGGTGTATGTCTGTAATGATTAACAACAGAAATGGATATCGAATAAACAAACATGCCGTTATTTTCTCTACCAATGATACAGCATGCCAAAAGTGGAAATAAAATTATGTAATAGTGGGTTCACACGAGACTATTCAATTTGATCAACAATCAAAAGCGTATTTGAATTTGAAACATCGCGTTCTGTTAGTTCAATTAAAATTGATTCAATGTTCAACAAAACCGCCGCAACCTCACAACAAGATTCTGCAACGCTTCCTTCCATTTTAAGAGTCTATGATAAGATCGTAAATGTTTAATGATTTAACTACGAGAAGGTGATAATAACTATGATAAGATAAATCGCTTGTATTAAATAGTGTCATTGATCTCTGCCTAAAAAACGTATGCATATACCATCAAAAACAATCCACACTTAGATGTGGAACAAAGTGGCTAGTGTGTAGTAGTGTGGATAATATGTTTTCTTCTTCTTCTAGTGGAAGTCACTAGGGAGAGGACCTATATTTTCATAGTTATATATTTGGTCCTATATTATTAAGATAGCACATACGAGGGGTGATCCAAAAGTAATGATAATCGGATATTTGTAGAGTACATAAAATTATGAAAAATATATCCACTAGTTCAGCATAAAAAATAGAGTCAGAGAAACAGTCAGAGAGTTGACATTAAAATTGAGAAAAACGAAATCAGAGCGGTCATGAACTACCTCTGTTTGAAAAAAATGTCTACCAAAGACATACACAGCGACCTAGTGGAAACATTAGGGGACTCTGCTCTCCATATTCCACAGTTGCGTGTTGGGCAAAAGAGTTCAAGCTGGGTAGAACATCCACAGAAGATGATCATCGCGAGAGACGCCCATCTTCGTCCCTCACTGCAGAAAACGTAAAAAAAGTCGAAGATGTCCTATTGGCAGATCGAAAGTGACCATACGGCATGTAGCTGAGGTCACAGGGATCTCATATGGCAGTGTTCAAAGAATCTTTGCAAACGGACTGCATATGAAAAAGGTGTCTGCGCGTTGGGTGCCGAGAATGTTATCCGACGAGCAAAAAAAAAACGAGTTGACATTTCGAGGGCAAATCTCGACAAGTTCCAGACGGATGAAGAAATTATTTTGTCTCGTTTCGTGACCATGGACGAGACCTGGATCCACCATTTTCATCCGGAAACGAACCAACAATCGATTACTTGAAACGAGCCTCTCCCCGACGCCAAAGAAATTCAAGGTGCCAAGTTCGGCAGGAAAGGTTATGGCGTCCGTTTTTTGGAACGCTGAAGGAATCATAATGGTGGAATACTTTGAAAAAGGAGCCACTATACGGAATCTTACTACGCAGACCTAATAAGGAGATTGCGGGAGGCCATCAAGGAAAAAAGACGAGGCAAACTCCGAGCTGAAGTGTTGTTTCACCAAGACAACGCACCGGCTCACAAAGCCGCCGTTGCGATGGCTGCCATTCAAGAAACGGGATTCGAATTGCTCGAACACCCACCCTATTCACCAAACCTGGCTCCCAGCGACTTTTACCTCTTTCCTCTGCTCAAGGAACAACTCCGAGGCAAAAAAAAAATGACGACGATAGCGAGGTGATGACTACTGTGGAGGTTTTTTTAGAGGGTCAAGGAAATGTTTTTTTTTAAAGGGAATTAAAGGTTTAGAAAAAAGATGGACTAAATGTTTTGACTTGCTAGGAGACTATGTAGAGAAATATATTTTTTTCTTTTGGTCTATATATCCTTATTTCATATTGATTATCATTTTTGAATCACCCCTCGTATAAATATTTATGGATGTTCATTACACGTTTCTTGAGCTCGACCTCCAAGTAGGTATAGGTACTAATAATAATACTTACGTATATGAGATTCTCGTTATATCGTATTAGAAGATTCCTAAGTATGCCGGCCTCGTGCAGGTCACCGAGCGAGATCATATCCTCGACGCCGTGCACGGAGGTGGCGTGCATGGCCTTGATGCGGCGCTCCGGCGGCAGCCACTGCTCCTGGCCGTCGTCGTCGCGCACGCGGATGCGCCGCCCCTCCGCGGCCAACACGCGCGCCCCGATCGCGACATCGAACTCTCGACCCGAAACCGGCTCGATCCATATGTAATCGCCCTGGAAAATTAAAACAAAAATGTTTAAAAAAAAACAAAGCTGTATGGTCCAAGTACCTTTGCCTGTCTTTTGGCTAAGTAAAATAACAACAGAAAACAAATTTCATGAACCCAGGGGAATAGATATGTAAAATGCTTTTCCTCAATATACCGAAGCTAGAGAATAACCCCAAACCCTGGGTCAAGCAAGAAAGTCTTAACGGTTGGAGTCCCGCCACAGGTTGAATTTTAATTGCTTTGTGGTGATGGTGCCGACCGAACAAATGTCGACCTTCGCTAAAGAAAATTTTTGGCCAAGGGGCGTCGTATTTCGTTGATTCAGAGGGCGGATACCAAACACCGCGCACGACACATCTCTGTTGTTTTACGTGTTTAATTATAAATTTTATATTCGTTAAGTATGTTAGTTTATGGGCCTATGCAGCTTGAGAATAAAGAAATAATAATAAATTAACGAGGTCCCTGAGCCGATAATACCTTGTAGAGCACACCTCATAGACCACTAATACACTAGGTACCGGCACAGGAACACAACGCCATTCGAGAATTCGAGGATTTTGTTCTTGGCTGTTGTTTTCTATAAGGTGGAGGTAGATACTTCCCCGCGATAATATTAAAATTATGATGGTAATAAATTACGTGGAAATATTATTATACTCCGATGGTATAGTTTCGTTTTATTCAAGCAGAGCTCAACATACGTAATAACAAGATAGTTAATTTATTTACAAATAACGCAGTAAAAAAATTCCTCGAAGACGTCATCACCGCAATGGGAGGGAAGCATTTCTGTTTTCTAAAGCCAAGCTCAGAAAAGCCACCAGCTCGACGCACGACGCGGACGGTCTCAGAGATGGTTTCATAACAGCAATTTTTTTACAGCACCTTTGTGACGTCTTACTTTTAACTAAAGTTACGTTAAAATAATACCAGCCCTTGTCTTGTCTCACTGTTGGGCAAGGGCTTCCCCTCAAGATGAAGGGGCTTAAGCCATAGTCTACCACGCTGGTCAAGTGTGGGTTGACGAACTTCATACGTCATTCGAAAGCTAGTTAGGCTTTCTCAGACATGCAGGTTTCCTCACTATGTTTTCCTTCACCGAAAGCTAGTAACAATCGCACAAAGACGATTGGCACATGATTAATTAAAGTTACATTAATGAAATAAAATTTATAATATTTTTTTTACAACGGCATTCTACTATATGCCGATAACGTATGAAACGTGAACGTTAGCCATTAGTCTATAGTAAAGTTTTGTATATCGTACAGTCGAGTTATGTAACAACTACTATCAAGTTATTATTATTTTATTACTTCATATAATCATATTTAGCCAGAAAACTAGGTATTTCACAATCAAACACAGAAATATCTGCACACGTACTACCATTAAACGCCGGAGAAACGACGATTAATAACAATGATTAGCAATTATTTCACTCGTAACAACTTGAGTTGGCGTAACTTTAAAATATCGAATCTGAACATGCTACCGCATTGCGCAATGAACCGGTACCAATTTAAAACAATAGCATTACATTCCATATTTAATTTTTGAAAGTACGTCCCTATTTTGGCAGCACGTCCATCGGATACGTCAGAGATCATCTTAAGGAGGGTCTTTCAAAATTATTTCTTTTTTCTTTTACTACGTTACTTTTACCCACATTTTATATAGGAGAACTAAAAATCGTAGAAATTCGTTATTGTTTAAATCCAATAGAGTTACTCCGTATCCAACGAAGTTTTTTAACCGATTCATTTTTAAATTCCACCAATAGAGTTGGCGGCATTGTAGTGCCCTTTGATTAGATGATTTAACATGACTTAACTTTGTATTGATTTCCAGGGTAACCTTTCAATTATTTCTACACTGTCCTTAATATCAGAACATACTATAAACTGCAATTAACCGATACGGAAAACTGAACCGTAGGTATATTGTAGAAAGGATCAACACCCTATTAATATTATATCGATATATTAAAACTTTTTATACCTTACTTTTTATACCCTATTAATATTATATCGATATATTAAAACTTTTTATACCTAAGTAATTCAATTTCTCCGAATATTTACCCGTGGGGTGACCGGGTAAGAATAGCACCTACCTATTTCCTCCCGTTGGGTGTACGTAAGAGGCGACTAAGGGAAAACAAGAAGAGCACGTCTTCTAGTTTTAGCAGCGTCTTTCTATTGGATTACCTACCACCTATACTGTGATCTCCAAGACGCCTGCCAAGCGTGGGGATCATGGCAACCCCTCTCTTCTAAGGGGAAGGTGTTTATTAAGCAGTGGATACTTTCGACTGCTGTTGATGATTACGAATATTGATTTAATTCTGTGTACTTATAAACAATTTATTTGATATCACTTCGCCTTAATTTGTGTAAGTGAAAGTGGGCGCCAATTTAAAATACAAGTTTTAAAAAGTTCAATGCTCACAGTTTAATGTTATTTATTTGTTATCTATGTGTCCACTCATGTGGAAATTGTTAATTAATGACACACTTTTAAGCTTTAATTGTAAATACATTTATACCAAAACATTCCATTAGTATTTTTTTACAAGCAAACCGGCCCATTTTCTCTTTAAACTTACATAATAATATTATGTAAGTTGGGTTAATTAATATTATACATAATATTAATTATAATAATTAATCGGCTAAATCGATATATGTATATTCTAACTACGGATTATATCGCGGTTTTGAACACTATAAAGCATCCATGGTCACGGGCGATAAGTAAGTTAGTTTCATTTCAATGAGTAATATTCGCGGAAATATCAGCAATCATTATTGTTTATAGTCATTTTTAGCGATTTAGGCCCAATTTTAAAGTAAGTAGTAGCTTTGTGGTAGCCATTGCCTTGCAAACGCTCACTGTCCTAGTTAATGTTAGTTTAGTTAGTAGAGCTTTGTGTAAGGCAAAATACAAGTATATTATAATTATCGAAGTATAATTAACTAAAAATATTGAAATTACAAAACATCCTACCTTCTTTATGAAGACGTTTACAGACGAAATATAAATGACAAGTAATAGACGTATTAATTTGTAACAATGACGAAATTTGTTTTGTGTGAATCATATTAAATATTTTTGTCGTAAATAAGTTCATATTCAATGACTAGTTTGTAACAAAATGGCAGTAACAACACATTACCTCAAAAAATATAGTTTCCATAGTAACACATCACATAATAAGTACACAAAATAAATAAATACTGGCGAAATAGTATACAGATACCAAAACGCACAGTTGATTGTAGAGTCGGAGTCAAGTGTTGATAAGTTTATCAGTGACACTGACCGCGGTATTCTGAGTTTGGATTGATGTCTTGGTAACTACATATCGATATTCATTTATTTATATATAAGGCACATTTAACCGTCCATGTCTCTAAACATGTATACCGTTATTTACAATAATGTGCATTTCATATATTTTTGTTCATAAATAAAAAAAATCTGCTATTTCGTTTATTTTTGTAGAGACTTAAATTATAAAAGTTTTTTTAAAGCGTATATCAAGAACTGCATATTTTCTCAGCTTGCGTCACTAGCGGTCGCCGCAGCCCCTCCAGTCGCCCTACAAGTTGCCGGGGTAGTATGGGACGCAGCAAGTGTATCGACACATGTCACACCCCACACCAACGGCTTTCCAAAAACTCTGACGACCTGATAGTAAGCACCGTTGCAGTCATGAATGGTAATTGTCTCGCCCACCCATAGACATCTACATTGCACAACCTACCGCTCGTTCCCTAAAGTATTAGACATTAACACCCGTATTCACAAGAAACACTGAACGGACCCTTTACTGTGCGAATGCTTACCATGAACGGCGGAAGTAAAATTAGCCAATCACAGCGCCGCATTCAATGCGAATACTTAATTCGCACAGCAGAGTCCTCGAGAGCACTAATCTTTTTAGCTTGCTAAAACAAAAGCTACACGAATGTTTAAAAACTGCTGCCGAGTCATCAGGATAATTGACACTGCAATAGTATTAACCTAGACGGGCTCTTGCACAAGAGAACTACTAAATAAACACCTTATTTCTTTTTTTTTCACAGCGGAATCCTTCAAAATTTCCCCGGGGCTCGACCGGAGTATGTGGGATTCTTAACCGCTAAAACCCCCGCGGCTGTTGCATCGGCACATGAGAGGGGTCCCCCGGGTCCTCCGGTAGGATCTGCACCAGGAGACTCTCAGTGCCTTGCCTTTGAACTCACCGCTGAGGGCGCATTATAGCCCCCCGGGAACAAGACATGGTGTTCACGGAGACGGGGGTCGCAACCTCGCCGCTGTCCTCCTCGGAGTCGCCGCCACCGTACTCAATGGAAGTCCTAGGGCCTACACCCCGAACGTCCAGCGACTCCGTAGGTACCTAAACACCTATAAAACTAGTTTACATAAGAAAGGGTAATAAGAGCGGGTTCAATTGTAGGTATTTTAATGGGTAATATTATTTTACTTTATTTTTATAAAATAATGACCTACACTAAGAATAGAAATTTTAATAAACTAGGTAACAAAGAGATTGCTATTAAAGGTTGCAACAAAAACACCATTCTAGATCATTCATTTTTCATTAAAATCATATAACTGCACTTAGATATCAGTAAATAACAATTGATACGCTAGTCTGTACTTGACAATGGACACAAAAGACGAAAAATATAAGCAAAAAGTACCAAATGTTCTTTAGGTAAATATGTTTCAAGAAAACGTAAACACAAGTAGGTAAGTTAACCGGTCCATCGAGTATGGCGACTACGGTGGCGACTTCGAGGAGGACAGCGGCAAGATTGCGGCCCCTGTGTTCGTGAGTACAGTTACTGTCTGATACCCGGGGGGCTATAATGCGCCCCCCGGCGGCGGGTTCAAAGACACTGAGGAACACCTGGTGCAGAGCCCAGGTTACGCCTTTCATGTGCCAATGCGACAGCCACGGGGGTTTTAGTAGGTAAGAATCCCACGTACCCTGGTGGAGGAGCCCAGGCACCCCGGTCCTCAGGAGGACATATTGAAGAATTCCCCCGCGAGAAAAAAAATTTCGTCGTGTTAATGCAATGAGTAAGATTTGCCAATTCTCTATCGGGAGTCACTGTGCTGACGACAAAGGGACTATCGGATAAGGGATTGGAACCCGCGTCCCCCGGATTGCAAAACAAGCGGTCAAGTACAAATAATATTTGTATCTCTGACTGTACTGATTTATTTATGGGAATTAGGACAGCATATTAGCACCATTTAATATTAGGACATTTTGCGAATAGGACTGCTTGCGTGTACGTGATTTTGCTAATAGGACTTTTTGCTTGCAGGTCTTTCTGCTTTCGGCCGATTTGATTATAGGTCATTTTGTCCTTTTGATATGAGAACATACCTTACTGGTGGCAATTTACCTGTTACATAATATCGTCCCCGTAGAGCGAAACGTCACCAAGTCCCAAAATGGCCAAAATGAGTTTTAAATGTCATCATCAAACTCACCGTATTTTTCTCTATCCACCTGTCTAACAATATTTTCAAAAAGTCAAATAGTTTTGGTTTTAGCAAGTGAAAAAATTCACCATGTTAGCATGTTGGATCTTCAAAGTTAACGGAACAAATACCTAAGTAGACTTAATAACTTTAATCCTTTTTCTTTAAACATTTTTATCTAAGTTTTCTTTGTTGTCAAACTCACTAACACGATATATTTAATTTTAAGATAAGTGTTTTGCGGTGTTTTGTAACCAAATGTGAAAGCGAAAACTAATTAAAGTATACTTGGTGATTTTTCAATTGACGCATGAAGACAGTATGCATTATTTTGCAAACGCAAAAAATAATTAAGTCTTATTAATTACTTTTTATAAGTCGAAAACTCACTAACTGAGTTTAAACTGTAGAGTAAAAAATAATTAACTTATTTCTCTTTAAAACAAATGACTTTAATTCGATATTTAGAATTCTCAAATATGCTAAAACCAAATATCAAAAAGATAAGACTATAAATTAAACAATAACTAATGTCAAATGAAAGTTATGATTTTTTTTCTTTTTTCCATCTTTGAGAGCTCATAATTATCTCAAAGCAGTGTTTTTCAACTTAGTGACTTTTCGCTCTACGGGGACGATATGTCTTCTTAATTTGCAATTTAACCAAGTTTTTTATAACTTTAGTACCGGTTTAACATTATTGCTTTCTAAATATCATTTAGTTTGTGCGAAGAAAGTATTTTGAATTATAATGTGTCGTTCATCACGTTTAGGTAAAATTATGAATATTTATTATGATTTGTGTAATAAAATTGGATTATGACACTTGTTTATGGTGTTTGCGTAACATCAAATGAAACATAAATAAATAGAAGATTTACTTTCAATTTAAACTATTCAACAAATCCTATAAGCTTCTTGAATATTCGCAATTGGTTGACTTTAACTGCCGCACGCACAAACGTCAATTAGTGTTAATTATCATTTAGTCTAATTTTTATTAAAGTTTAATTTATTCGTCTCTTCGGTGGAGCTGTTTATGTTCATGTTCCGTTATTAAGTCTTCTTCTTCTTCTTCGTCAGCCCTACTTGATCCATTTCTGAACATAGGCCTCTCCACGTAGAGTCCACAAAATCCGGTCTCATCCAGGCTCCAAGTGTACTATTATGTATTCTGTGCCCGAGTCCTCTCAAGTCATCTAGCCATCGTTTAGGTGGGCGACCCCATCGTCTTTATTCTCCCATGGTCTCCATACGAGGACTCGCCTTGTCAACCGTTCTGTGTCTATACGGGCAACTTGTCCGGCCCAACTCCACTCTCGCTCTGCAATTTCCTCTTGTAGGAGTTAATAGATATCTTCAAGAACTGGATTCGTGATAATTAACGTTATTTGACATATATGTATATTTATAAAAAAAACAGGTCTATATTATATGATGCCTAGATTAGGCATCATAATTATTGAGAGATTAAAATAGTCAGATAGTGTATTCAAAAGAATGAGCTATAATCAATTAACATAAAATTATCGACACCATGCTTACTTCAGATGCCATTAACTTTCAAGTTAATGAGAAGTAATAAAAATAATCTAGAATGAATAAATTATTATTTACAAACGAACCAAAATAATTCTCTAACAGCCACTTTATACTATATCTATCTATACATACAAAATTACTTGTCCTGACTGACTGACTGATTCATCAACGCACAGGCCAAACCGCTGTACCTAAAAATCAGAAATTTAGACTGTAGGTTCTTCTATGTAGGCATCCACTAAGAAAGAGTTTTTGAAAAATCCACTCCTGAAATGGGGTGTTTTAATTTGTATTGAGAAAAAACTATAGCGGGCGTAGCCGCAGGGAATTGCTAGTAATTATATAAATTAGTGCATTAGTGTCACAGATCATGAACATGTAAGGATTGTCCAAAAAATGAATTGATTTGCCACACCATTTTGTTGATTATCTGAGCAAGGGATTTTGTGTGTTTACATAAGCAAAACTCATTTTTATACGAGTGTTGTGTTATGACCGATAATATCCTCCTGGCCGACTCGGCCACAGCGGCCTATCTTTTACTAGATCAGCCATCTGCGTGGGAGATATTAAAGTGCATAAATGCTTGCTGAGACACAAGTGCACCGCCTCTTACTTTACTCTGACAATCCGATGAGATGGAATAACAGAGTAAGACCGACTCAGCTGGGGACAGTTCAGGCATAAGACCGACTTTTTAATAACCTTCCTTCTTTCCAGTCAAATATGTCAAGTCAAAGTCAAAGTCAAAAATAGTTTATTTCAAATAGGCTTAACGCTAGCACTTTTGAAAGGTCATGTGTTTTTTTTTTTTTTTTTTAAAAAGCTACCACCGGATCACAACGCGGCCTCAACTGAGAAGATCCGGCAAGAAACTTAGCGGGCTTGTCATTTTATCACTTTTTTTTTTAAACAGTGTGTCATGTTACAGTTAGATCAGAGCGACAGTGTGTCTTGCCGTTCAAAAGATCAAATAATACAGGGGAAAAAAATAATAAAATACGACGAAAGTAGGTACAACAAACTAAAAAGTTTGATTTGAAAGCCAAAGGGATAGTAGTCGGACCAGTCCCCGCAAGCAGCACCCGCGCACGAGTTGACTCGAGCAGCAGCCATGCGAACAGCATGTATTGTTTTAACATGTAAAGACCTCTACATAAAGTTGTTGTTCCCTCAGCATACACACCCCGCCCTCTGGTTTGCCAAGCATCCTGATTTCTAACTGCGCCACGGAGGCTGCTCATTTGAAATGGTATAATAACATACTTAAAATAGGTGAAACAAGCCCAATACATTTTTTTGCCTACCCTATGTGCACGCCACTTACATATTATGAGTACAAATATATGCATAATGTAGAGCAAGCACACGCATAGGCAACGCGGCTTATCATTTTCTACTGTTTAATACTTCATAGTATTGACATAGTATCGATTAATTTGCACAACACTTCAATACCAGCATGTACACAATCTCTTATCGCTATTCCATTGCGCTCCCCATAATAAATACGATTTATTAGAACAATAACTTTGTATCGGTAATAAGCCGGTTTATTTTGCAAGTCTCCTGGTTTCTGTTCCACCCACACAATCGCATTAACGACTGCACGCGCGCAGCACTCTCGCTCTCGTTTTGGTAGTAGACAAATATGTATCGCCATGTAGCCAAATTGATACCTTTGAAATATTTTAAATAAGTATTTTATCCAAATGTCTTATATGACTACTACGTATTTAACAATATTATTAATATCCCTTTAAGCTTTATGACTTTCGATCTGTGCGTGATATTTCAGACTATACATATGTGGGGCGGCGCCGGCTGGTCATACCCTTCCCTCCAATATGATTGACTGATGGCTGCTGCTCGAGTCACACTCGTGCGCGCGTGCTGTTGGGGTCTGGTCCGACTACTAACATTTCGATCTTTTTGTTTATTTTATTACGAGGTGGATAACTTTTTTGTTTTATCTTCTATCAGCAACACACACTGATGCTTATTATATCATTGCAAGAGAAAAAAGAATAGATACTAAAAAAGTTATAAAAGAAGTTTTTTTTTGCTGTCTCTTCTCAGTTAAGTCCACGTTGTGATGCGGTGGTAGCTTTGAAAACACCATTCAAAAGTATAACCTTTAAAAGTTAACTATAATTATATTATTTAAGTTAATAAATTCATTGCATTTCATATAAAAATAAACTGATTGTGCTCGGCCACAATAACGACAAACAGGTGTATTGAGTGTTTGATGGGCCCGTTGGTTTAGTGGTCACCATGGCGTGTCGTGGGTTTGATTCCCACCGTGCGTCTGGGTATTATTGTACGTAAATATGTATGTATATATAAAAAAGTATGTAATTACAAAAAAGTATAACTTAAAAGTATATTTGTATCAGTTGTCTGGTCACCATAGTACAGGCTCTGTCTCTATCTGGGATCAGAGAGTCTATTCACAACAAGATATCACGAGAGTATATTCACAACAAGATATCACCCGAGAGTCTATTCAAACAAGATATCACCCGAGAGTCTATTCACAACAAGATATCACCCGAGAGTCTATTCACAAGATATCATCCGAAACATTTTCATCGGACTCGGATTAAATTCTGACAGTTTTGTATAGCCATACAGATGACTGTATGTATCATTTGAATTATATATTCACTAGTAATGTATTGAACTATTTAGATTGGAACTCTCTTCGATCTTACTTTTCTTTATTTCTTTCTAATTTAAACTTGCTTGTTTGAACTCTATCAAGGGTATATGGACTGAAAATACCCGGGCATTCGTCAGTACAATACAGCGTAATCGAGTATTTTAAGTTCTCTTGTTCTGCATAAAGAACAAACTTGCATGCAAGACCTTTACCTCTTTTCACAATGACCAGGTTAATTTTTAATGCCACCTCAATCACATCTGTGTGTGTGAATGTGTGTAAATATTATGCATGTATTGGTCAGCCGGGGTGAATGTCCTCAATGCTGGATTCTGTGGCAGGCTGACGGAATGTGTTGCCAAACGCACTGATCGGAACTCGCAGAGAATGTACCGCTCTGGGAATAAGTAGGTAGCCCGCTGCGCCACCGGCACGGCTAAGCAGTCGCCAATATTTTTTTAACTTTTCAAAAAATTGGAATGCTCTTTTGGGTTTGCTTTGGTTTTTACAATGATCAAGTTCATTATAATCTATACTTATAATAAAACTGTAACAGGTCTAATTCTGTACATTAAAGATATTTTGAAAATTATGTTTGGAGGGCATTCTATAACCGATACTAAAGCCAAAAATGTAATTTTTTTTTTGTCTGTCTGTCTGTATCTCGGCTGAGCATCACGCCGAAACTACTGGATGGATTCAAACGAAACTTGGCAAGATTTGATTTAATACTCCGAGGTAGGACATAGGATACTTTTTATCCCGACATTCGGTACGGTTCCCTTGGGAGAGGGGACTAAAGTCAAAATGTGTACTTGGTTATACGCTTGCTCCGATTTTAACAATTTTTCATTATAATTATAGAAAATATTTGTAAGGGGACACTCATAGACAGTTTTTAACAATGTTTGGAAATCGATCAGGTTAAGCAACGTTAGGTAAGGTCATTAAATAGATGGGTGACCGTTTAACGCCATTTGAACTAAACGTCTCCGTGCAAGGGCAAGTACAAAGTGGGTCCAAGTTTTTAACCGACTTTAAAAAAGGAGGTTTTGTATTCTATGCGAATGTATATTATTGAAAGTTTAGTTAACGTAAACACAGCGCGGGCGGAGCTGCGTGGGTCAGCTAGTAATAATAATAAAAGTGCCATCTTACAATCGTATTTGAATTTGGAAATAATTTTATTTTTAACAGACTTCAAAAAGGAGGCGGTTACTCTATTCGTCGTGTATCTATGTATATATTTTTTAAAGTATTATAATGAGACGAAGCAAATATTTTACCATTTTTTGGTAACACTTACTAATTTCTAACATCGCTTACCATTGTTGTTACCAAATATGTAGCTGTTAAACGAGAAGTTTAGTGGTTACTATTACCTTAATTTATGCTTGTATTATAAAATGAACACAAAACCATTGAGCTAATATTATTACCTCAATGCTAACTAAACTGCACTGCATTACCTTAATGGCATTATTGGATATTTTCTTTTTTATTACATGCACGTTGACGTCATCATTTGTTTACCATTAATTAAATAATTTTACCATTTTTAAAAACATCATAATAACTTATCCTAAATTTTTATTTTTGAATGTCAAACGAAAACATTACCTACCTACCTATCTATATCTTTTATTTGGTAGTAACCTATTGAAATTAGTTTAGCTAACATTGTGCAATAACACAGCACAATAGTAACCGCTACACTAGATATGCCATTAGTGCATGAAAAGTGAAAACACGAAATTCACCCAATTGGGGGGAGTGCCAGTAATTCCCGCGTAGGTAAAATTTAACGAACGTGACGTGTGGCTACTTTGAAAATCAAGTTAAATGCCGCCATCAATGCCGTCGTCGCACAAAAGTAAAATAAGGAGGGGGTTAAATCTTACCTTATAGAAGGTATAGTAAGTATTTATATGAAAAAATAATTTAATTACATATGAAAAAATATTTTAAACACAAATTTCCCCCTTGAACACACTGAACGACAGTAGTGGGAGGCCTACCGACGCTGCGTCTTCCGGTTCGTGGTCGCCACTAGAGAACCTTTCCTCGCCGACGGTTATCGGTTCTTTGAGCGATGTGGCCTGCCCATTGCCACTTCAACTTGCAGATTCTGAGAGCTATGTCGGTGAGGTTGGTTCTTCGGCGAATCTCCTCATTGCGGATTATGTCGCGCAAAGAAAGTCCGAGCATAGCTCTCTCCATAGCTCGTTGTGTGACTCTGAGCTAATCCAAAAGGCCAACAGAATTTTAATTTTACTCATATATAATTTGTAACACTGTTTAAACAAATGATTAAACAGTGTTACAAATTATAAAAGCCATCTGAGTTTCTTGCCGGATTCTCAGTAGCAGCCGAGTTACGATCCGGTGGTAGTTTTAATAATGATTTATGTGTACCTAAGTGCCTCGATGGGGTCATAATAAACGTATTTTAACATATGGGCACGGAAATATATTAACTCTACAAAACTACATCAATCATAGTAAACCTAATTTAAAGAGAGAAGAAAAAATATTTCGTCGTTCTAAGGATATTTGTTAAAAATTCAACCGCAAATGGAAGCTGAAGAAATATTTCATTTCGAAATAAGCTTTTATAAAATAGAATTCAAGTTCCAATTATTTATTACAAATAAGCTTAACGATCATTTTTTTTGATAACAACCACCGGATCGCAACGCGGCCTCAACGGGTATGTAATATTTGATATAATTACAAAATCTCTACTATTTAGAAGATATAACAACTGAATCTATAATTTTATTTGATATAATGGTCAGTTAATATAATAAACGATTGATATAATTTTAAAATAACTAATTTTGTTAAGCATAACATTCATTGAATATAAAATCGTTTGATATACCACTCAAAAGACATAAAACTTATTTAGTCTAACATGATAAAACAAAATAATAATAATATTATTCCTTGGTAATATTTATTATTGCTTATTTCTTCTATCACAGTTAGTAATCTATGGAGAAGATATACCTAGCTAGTAACTGATTACCACCTGCAAAGATAGCTTGGTGGGGCTCCTGTTTTTGGGTGGTTATAAAAAAATAACCACGAACCTATTCTAACCTAATTTATCCTAGTCGGATTGCTCTGAATCGGGATGTTAACGCTAATGATGGTACGATAACAATATATATTTTAAACGTTAGAAAAAAATATTTTCTATTAAATAAACGTTATATCAAATAACGTTATACGAAGTTAGTTTTAGAGTGTATAAATGTTATATGTAAAGGAATTATATCAACAGCTGTTTATATCTCACGTTTATTATATCTTGTGAACGTTATTGAAATGAAAATATACCAAATAACTTTATATGAAATGAGACGCACCCGGCCTCAACTGAGAAGATCCGGCACAAAACTCAGCGGTCTTGTAATTTTATTAAACAGTGTTTTGTGTGTGTGTATATGAATAATAGCATATTAAGATATTGAATAATCTCATTTTATTAGTAATTAATATTCAGAGGCCTTGAACTTGATGTATCGACAGTATAATGAATGCAGTGTCCGCATCTCACGAAGCGGCATCCGGTTTCTATGTATACCTACATAATATATTCATTTGTTGACTACTGAACTGAGTGCTATAATCAACGGGCTTTCTAAAGATTTCGACTTGTGAACACCGTATTTAGTAAGAGCGACTTACAGAATAAGCACGTTTGCTTTGGTAGAGAAAAAGTAAAGTAAACATTCTACCTACATCAATCTATACTTATAATAAAACTGTAACAGGTCCAATTCTGTACATTGAAGATATTTTGAAAATTATATTTGGAGGGCATTCTATAACCGATACTGAGGCCGAAAATGTAATTATTTTAATTTTTGTCTGTCTGTCTGTCTGTCTGTCTGTATCACGGCTGAGCATCACGCCGAAACTACTGAATGGATTCAAATGAAACTTGGCATGAGTTGAGATCATACTACGAGGTTGGACATAGGATACTTTTTATTCCGTAATCTAGCACGGTTCATTTGGGAGAGGGGATTAAAGTCGAAACGGGTACTTGGTTATACGCTTGGTCCGATTTTATCAATTTTTCTTTATAATATAATAAATATTAGTAAGGGAACACTCATAGAGAGTTGTTATTAAGGTTTTGTAATCGATCTGGTTAAGCAACGTTAGGTAAGGTCATTAAATAGATGGGTGACCGCTTAACGCCATTTGAACTAAACGGGTCCGTGCTTCGGAGAGCAAGTAAAAAGTGGGTCCCAGTTTTTAACCGACTATAAAAAATGAGGTTATGTATTCGATGGGAATGTCTGTTATTCAAAGTTTAGTTAACGTAAAAATAGCGCAGGCGGAGCTGCGTGGGTCAGCTAGTAACTACTATATATGTATTTCACTAGGCTACACTATACTATATTTTATTGCCCCGGCTTCACTTGGGTGGAATTTTTTTTCTAGAAGGTAATAAATATAGCTTAAGTAAAGCCTATGGTTACTCAGTGATAATGTAGCATTCTACTGGAATTTTAAGAAGAATTTATGAAATCGGTCCAGGAGTTTTTGAGTTTATTCTTTACAAACTTACAAAAATACTTTACCGTCTTTATAATTATATATATATGCTAGCTGACCCGCGCAGCTCCACTCGCGTTCTTTCACTTGTGAATCTAAACCATTCTAGAATCCCCTTGAACACACACAAACAATTTCATCAACATCGGTCCAGCCGTTTAGGTGGAGTTCAGTGACATACACACGTACAGTAGAATTACATATATATAAAGATATATTTTTTTATTTTACTCGTGTGACATTTAGGGAAAATGAAAAGAAATAGATCTAAGTGATATTCAAGGAAAATAAAAAGTTCCATCACTTTTATAAATTTATAGGAATTATAGCTCCCAAGTGAAAATCTTTAACTCGTTTATTTGTACGTTTGCGTGTACTTATCGGTTTTTCATAATTTTAAATTTAAAAATAAATACATTTCTACTCACCCTGGTAACGATCACCATGATGATGGCGGCATGTGGTCACCGGCCCGATCTGTAACAAATAAAATAAAACACTTTATTTTTCAATTCCTTTCTTCCTCAATTTAGATGATGAGATTCCGTAGCCAAGCAGCAGCAGCGTATAAACATTGTTGTGTTCTGGTGGTTTAGGTACTGTAGCAGAAGATGGTCTCTTAGGATTTTATAACTAATAGCTCAGGTGAAGATCGGCAGTGCATAGTAATTGTCCATGCACAGGAGTGCCGTACACCATCACTATGTTGCCAGAAACAAGAAAGAATATCACTTATTTTGGTACAATCTATTTCAAAATCAAAATCCAAAATCTATTTCAGTGTATAAAATAAAGTACCCACGCATTAGGTTCATGTGCAGATTCAAAATTATATTTGTTTAGCGATATAACTACGAATTTAATTCATAATCCACAACGATATCCCCAAACCTATGCGTCCGTGGAATAAAATACCTACTTTCTATTTATTAGGTAGGTATTTTTTATAGACCGCCATCCTACAAAGTACATTCGTACAATCTACAAAGTGAGCACACATGAATCTAATTTTTTTACAGCCAAGGAATCGATTGCGTGTTATGGTGTAGGTATGTGGTAAAACTATCTTGAACTTGCGGAAAAGAGTAAGATCATTTAATATTTGGGAAGATGATATAAAAAGATAGCAGGAGTCACTACTAGGAACAGCCATTTGTGGACGAATTCCGAGAAGGCCTTTGGCATGGCACGCCACTATATAGATAAAATTTTATTTAGTAAGTATATAAGTTTTATAAATCTATGGCATACCTATATGTAACATACTCGTGTACCTTATCTATATAAGAATAAAGACTCATTCAATTATAATATTATTATTCGATTGCGTCCACTGCCAACAAACTGGCAGGTTACAAAGAACTAAACTTCCGCAGCCAAATATTCATATTTCGAAATAAAACGCAGTGTGCGAAAATGCCCCATAGCCCAAAAACTATAATTCAAATGCATTGATAAAAGCTAGAAGAAAAAATAGTTATTTGGTGCGAAAACTACGATATGCTGCAAAATGCATTACCTGCAGCATTATTGCCGCGTTACGTCACTGTCCAAACTGGTATGTGCATCTTCAAGGAAAATAATTATTGTCATAGGTATTTTAAGACTGAATTCTAATACAATAGTATTAGACGTACTTTGTTTTTAAGTAACGCATTGATTCCAACAATCAGATGAAATTGAAGACGACTGAGGAGAGATCAGAGCCATCCTTTTATATGCCTTTTCAGCGCAAAGATCATTTTACTATTCAGTCAATCACGTGAACGGCTTATTTATTGTCTTAAGAGCGTTCTCAATTATTTCGCGTAGTAGCATTTAGGTATCTACGGACCGCCCTACACGTGCAGGACCGGCCGACGCGCGTTTGTACGCTCCACGCACACATACAAAGACTCTAGTGATATGAAAAACAGTCTTGATCCGTTGGGCAACTATTTGATTTCTGATTAATTGTATGTATTGTAAATTATGATATTTTGCCAACAGTTTCTTTATTACCGCAGTAGCATTCAATGTATATTCACAATTTTCTCAAAAACTACTTAACAGATTTGAATGGAGTTATTTAAATGTTTATGTTTCAACGCATATTTTATTATATAATTAGGATCTGATAAAATAGGGAACTCTTTAGTAACTAATAGCAAATGACGCATTTACTTCTTCTTTTCATTATATAACATGACGCCTGTGCAAATTAAGGGAAGATTAAACACTAAACAAATGGTCGAAAAATGGTTTGCCCATGTTAACGGACAACTTACATACTGTAGGTATACAAATAGTGCATGTTAAATAAAAGCTTGATATTTTTGTGTTTTTGTATTGACGACTCACGACTACTTGTGCAATGGTTTGCCAAACCCAACTTCAGACACACAGATCCGCTGTGAGTACTGATAATCAGACGTAGGTAAATAGAAAGTGGATTTATATAAAGATAATGATTTCATTACGTGTTTTACGCAAATTTCTGCTGAACTTAAATTTTTAATGAACTACACTGGGCCACAAAGAAAAATGGTCGGTTAGAAAATCATCCATATCTTCAAAAGTACTGGACCTAGCTTTATGAAATAAAGACTAAATTAAAGAATGTTTAATGCCGCATAAAATAATATAAAATTTTTTTTATTTATTTTTGATAATTGTATAAAAAAAAAAAACTAAAAATGTAAAACAATGGTCATTTTTTAATTTTGTACCAAAAAAAGTCAAATCAATTGTTTCGCCTTTGTTTTAGCTTTGCAATAAAGAAGTTATAAATATGGCGTCACTATCTTATAAATTTTATTATTCTGAAGTCATCATGTCGTTAACCCCTGAATAATGTACCAAGATCCTGACAATGCTTGAAGATGGGCACAGTCAGTGAAATACAGCGACAACTGTTGGTGTGACTCTTTCTACAGTTCAGCGAGTACTCCAGCACTTCCATGAAACTGGATCTTATCTTCAAAGACCAGAAACAGGCCGAACAAGGTGCACGACGGCGCGGGAGGATCGCTATATGGTGTCAATAATTTTATGAAATCGCTTTCTTACGGCTGTTGAAGTAAAGAATCATAATTCACGAGCTGGAGGAAACAATTTAAGTACGGATACAGTAAGGCGGCATCTGGCTGAAGCAAATTTAAAGCCATTAAGACCTGCAAATGGCCCAAAACTGGAAAGACACCACAGAAACTCAAGGTGGAGTTATGGTAGAGAATACGAGAATTGGACTCTGAATGACGGAGAAGAGTTATGTTTCCAAACGAGTCTAGATACTGTTTATACGAGCACGGCGGGAGGAAAAGAGTGTACAGACGACCGGGAGAGCGCTATAACAAAGCCTGTATAGCAGAAAAAGTACCATACGGCGGAGGCTCTGTTCACATGTGGGCTGGGATTTCATCCGAAAGCCGCACTGAGCTAGTGGTGATAGAAAATGGCACTTTAACTGCAGAAACATATGTCACTGAAATTCTGAATGACTACGTTGGTCCCTTTTTTAGTGGACATAGGCGAGAATGCCGTTTTTATGCAAGGCAATGCCCGCCCGCGGACAGCTCAGATAGTGTTTGTCTATTTTTAAGAAGTCGGTATCAGAAATTTGGCGTGGCCAGCACGCAACCCCGACTTTAACCCCATTGAGCATGCATGGGACGAACTGTGACGATGTGTACATCAGCGGAATCCTCTGCCAATTACGCTACGTGAAATGAAAGCAAAGAAAGAAGCTGTAATAGAGAAATGGCAGAATATTCCGCAGTATCAGCTCCAAAACCTAGCAGAAAGTATGCCAAATCGCATAACAGCAGTATTGCAAGCTCGTGGAGGCAACACAAAGTACTAAAATGCGTGAAAACGGCACATCTGTAACCAATTTACATTTATGAGAATACTGGAAAAACTATGCATTTTTATTTATTTTACATTTATTAAAAATAAATAGCTTGAATTTATTTATTTTTATTTTCACATTAAAATATTCTTTAATTTAGTCTTTATTTCCCGTTTTTTAAAGCTAGGTCAGGTACTTTTGAAGATATTGAAGATTTTCTAACAGACCCTTTTTCGTTGCGGTCCAGTGTATTAGATTCTGTTAAAACTGCTTTGAAAAAAAATGGGGGTTAAATTCTGCTAAATCTGGTTACACTGCAAACATTCTTACATACATACATACATACTTTTGCTTGTATCATATTGGTATGATATAATACCTACTAATAATTTAGTATAATGATAAATATAAGTTGTAATTAAAATCAAACAAATATTATATCATTAAAAATAAAATAATACTCGTAAAGTATTAAAATTACTTCGTCGTAGTTTGAAGCACAGCGTATGTACTGTTCGAATCGTGATTTACGAGAGGTTGAGTGGGAGCAAGAGCGACACAGGTCCTTTCTGTACGAGGCCACGGCCGCTACTGAGTTTTCTGCGTTGACGCATGTCGTTTTATACCAATACTAAAATAATTTATTTTGGAAAATTAGCCGTATAAAAAAATATATAAAAAATATATTGTATACAAAAATAGCTCTTCTTGTTAGTAAAAATTTTATTTTTTTATCATAAAAGATTTTGAAGGGCTAGAAAACATTATTTAAACCGAGCAATTTTCGCAAATTTTAGTTTCAGTCTGATGGTTATTTACATATGTAAACAATATAAATTAAACAATATCTTCTGCCAACTTTCTTAACCACTGGTTTTTGATGATGTTTGCATACTCATTTATTATTTTAACAGGGATGTAATCTTAGGAAATGGAATCTAAACTCACGTGTTTCGCACAGACAAAAAAATGGTCTTATAAAACATTGGTTTTGAGAAGTAAGTAAGAGGTTTTTGGAATTTTTAATCTGCTAACTTTCAAGATAAAAGTACAACACAGTTCACCGACCAAAAAAAACATATTAGAATTATTACAGTTTTTCATAATTTCGAATATAAAAGACCGCATTCTCAGTTTTTTGGCTGTCGCACTTGAAAGCCCTCTTAACCAATAAGGAACAAATACAAAAATACTAGGCGGTAGGTCCGTTGTGCATGTGTCAGTTATTCTGCCGCCAAGCAGCAGTGTATAAGCATTGCTGTGTTCCGGTGTGAAGGGCACTGTAGCTGGTGAAATTACAGGATACAATAGACTTCATATCTAATGTCTTTATGGTCAGCAAGGCTCTAGTGACTTCTTATTGCTAGCGTCCGTAGGCTGCGGTGACTGCTTACAATCTGCCACTAGGGCGCCTGCTCGCTTGCCACCTTGATAGTATATTATAATATTTAAAAAAAAAATTGAACCGACTTCGATAACACTAAAAAGTTGTGTATATTTGGCACCAACTTCAATAATATTTAAATTATTTTATACTTTTTAATGTTATTGAAGTCGGTTCAATTTTTTTTTAAATATTTTATTTTATACTTTTTAGTGATATTTTCATACATAAAGATTGGACCATCGAAGACGGTAAAATGATCTAGGTAGGTTATGACATCATTATGATTTCACATTATCGTCTACATACTTTTACATAATTCATGTTTCTTCAGAAACTCAGAAACAATGTATCCGATGGTAATGAAATTTGCATCGAATCATCATAGCAGTTCACTCTCTCGAATAAAAAAAGAATCATCGAAATCGGTTTATATTTGTCAGAAAAATGTAAAGGAGAACATCAGTTTTATGGTTTTTCCAGATAAATTCCTCCATATCATTCATGGATCATCATACAGATTCATTACAGTGGTTCAATCTTTCGAATAAAAAAAGAATCATTGAAATTGGTAAATATTTGCCAGAGTTATGACTATTTTTGTCCTTAAAAAGTGACATAAAGTCATCTATATAGGCTTTCCTGCAGCTTTCCTGCGCAGTCAACATTCTTGTTTTTTCAGGAACTACTTATTACTAAGCAATATTTTTTTTATGGGACCCAATTAACGGATTAAAGAATGGATGGAAGAAAGATTTTTTCAAATCAATTCATAATTGCCAGAATTATGCGCGAACATACATAGAAAAAAAAATATATATACATATACAGACGAATTGAGAACCTCCTCCTTTTTTGAAGTCGGTTAAAAATGTTTACGTTTCCCGCAGGATTTGGACCCACAACCTACCTACCTACCTTTCTGCTCCAAAGACATTATAATAATATTCCTGACCAATCCGCCCTACGTACAGTTGTGTCACCATTTACGATAATTAGGGGTGGTCGCAATCAAGCACGTTTTTATCAAATAAAAAACTATATTTATCTGTACGCAAAACATTTCAAGGCTGACTTCCCCTTAAATGGTCTGACTAATCGAATGTGAACCAAATTATAATGATATTTGTGACACATAAGCGCAACTGACGGAACTGGTGCTACTGAGTAATACGAAATAATAACCAATGGAATTACCTACCGTTGAAAAACAGGGCGAAATAATTTAAATCAATACTGAATGAATTTGCTATCTAGCAGCTAAAATGAAAGCTTTAGTTCTATCACACGATTTAAATCGAGATCTATTTTATTTTTAACCGGCTTCAAAAAGAAGGTTCTCTATTCGACGCGTATGTAATGTAATATTAATATATGATAGTCTATGTGGGCTTCTAAATAAATTTACCAAATTTTATGAGTGTATGTATGTATGTATGTATGTATGTATGTATGTATGTATGTATGTATGTATGTATGTATGTATGTATGTATGTATGTAGGTTTGTCCGCGGATTTCTCAGAAACTACAGATCCGATTTCAAAAATTCTTTTTGCAATAGTTAGAGTATTTTTCATCTTAGGGTAGAGTACAAGTTTCATCAAAATCGGTCCAGTAGTTTAAGAGATATAAACTTTTTATATTTTCAGTAAGTTACTGTAACGAAGACGTTCGAGTTGCGTGATAGTGCTGATACCTATTTTGCTAAAATAAAAGTCACTAAAAAGTGTTAAATAAACTATTTAAAAAAAAAATAACCGACTTCAAAGTAAATTATCTAAAAAGCATAAAATAACGAAAATATATTGAAGTCGGTGTCAGCTCGTAGCTCGTGCTAGTCTTAGTTAACATGATGTGCTAGCACCGACTTCAATATAATATTTTCGTTATTTTATGCTTTTTAGATAATTTACTTTGAAGTCGGTTATTATTTTTTTTTAAATAGTTTTTCATTTTAAAATGGAAAATAAAATATAAGAAAATGTTGTTTTCACGTTGCTTTTGACCGCATCCCATCTAAAGGTAAGTTTAGCCCTTGCAGTCGTACCTCTACGTCAGGCAGCCTTATGCCCAATTACCCTCTGTAAATGTAATTTTTGAAATACATACGTCGTATGCATTTTAATTGTTAACTTCAGTTCTCATTCGGTCCGCAAGAGATTATGTAATATTAAATTTAACTTTATCGATGAATAGCATTTACACATAGGCATTTACCTATAGATACAGTTTAACGGACTTTGAAATAAAAATGAAGTTAAAAAACTGAAACCAGACTGCAGATCATCTCAAAAGCAAAAAATAGCAAATCATTATGTAGGTATAGTAGGTATTATGCAGGTCAGACATAGTCGTAATCCCCTTCCTTCTCCATAGTCGGGTAAAAAGTGGATGTTCTTAATTCAACGGGTATTTTATTTTAACTTTTATTTTGTACTCCGAACGCTCCGAGATTTATGGGCCAATTGTAAGTAATTCTTGTTTATTTTAATCGCCAAACTGCTCCACCGAAATGGGCCCAAATACTATGTTCACACATCACAACTGGTTGGATAACTACTGAAAAAAACATTAATAATGGAAATTCACTTGGTAAAAGCACCAACGTACCACGAGGTTAACTCGCGTTGTGGCCCAAACTTTTTAAGCTCTCGTGCCCATTCACATGAGTGCATTATTTGCGTTTACTTTTTATATGCGACAGAACATTGAACATTACGTAGGTACTTAAGTATCACTGGCAGCGAAGACATGAGGAGCATTTTTCATGCATTTCAAAACGTTCGCCATTGTTCGCCATATGAAATGATCATATACATTGTTTTATATTCCACACATACGCGGAGCTATTGAGATGAAGGCTGCAGACAACCGGTCTAAAGTGGGCTAAATGTGAGGGCGGGTAATGGCTCAATTGGTTTACATTGTTTATTGTGGTTTTCAAGTAAGAACGGATAAGGTTGGTTACACATTTTGGCACAGAAGCCATATTTTGAGGATTACTTAGAATGTATTTTAACGAGCGCATGCAGGGGGTCTAGTAAGAGTTTAAGTTAAGTTAACGACTCGATCAAACTGTCCATTTTCTCCATAATTTTTTTCACTAGTGTTTGATATTTTCCACTAACGTCGCTCTAGTGTGAAATGTATGGAGAAAACTGACATTTTGTTTGATTTCGATAGCTATCAAAACTCGTACTATATCCCCTGATATTCGTACAGTTTTTATGAAATTTCACGTCATCACTATAGAGCAAATTTTGTAGTACACTATCGTAATAACAATAGATTGTAAGTATTAATATGTGTCTATTTATTTATCCCTGGTTCCCTGTGTAAAAAACTGTCCAACGGAAAAAAAATATTCCTGTGTTCCGGTAAGAAATGCATTTTCAATCAAAATCGTTTGAACCACGTTAGGGTTCGTCCATTAATCACGGGGAGGGGTTCCGAAAATATCACGAAATATCACCAGGAGGGGGGAGGGGTATAATGAGACATCACGTGTATTTATTTTTCGTTGAATGCACGATTTCGAAACCAAACAGCGGCACGTGGCCTTGACTCACCGTTGCCGGCAACGACTTCCCCTTCAACATTTAATCAGTTATGTACCTGTATTTAAAGATAATATTCCGAAAATTTCAATATTTATTTATTTATTTATTTATTTAGATAAGAGAAACAAACAGCATAAATAGTTATTTATTTATTTATTTACACTTAAGTACAAACACAAAATACAGAACACATAAAAAGGAAACAGAAACATTGTACATATAGGCGGCCTTATCGCTAATAAGCGATTTCTTCCAGGCAACCCAGTTCATAATATGGAACATAAAATTAAAACGTCTAGCCAACAAAGTTTCTACTAATGATTGAATTAATGGAGTGAACATATTTATAGTGCTAATAATCAAACAAACATTTGAGAAATTTAGAAAAAAAAAAATAGTATATAAGTTAAATGGTATTAATTGGGAATGTGTTATGTAACGAATTAAGAATTGAATTATATAATCTATATTGAAATTTTTTACAAAAAAATACACGTGATTTTGGATAGGGGGGGGGGGGGTAGTTTAAAAACCTCACCACATATCACCAGGAGGGGGGGAGGGGTTAAAAAGTTGCTAAAAAACATCACGTGATTAATGCACGACCCCTAAGTTACTGTAACGTAGACGTTCGAGTTGCGTGATAGTGCTGATACCTATTTTGCTAAAATAAAAGTCACTAAAAAGTGTTAAATAAACTATTTAAAAAAAAAAATACGACTTCAAAGAAAATTATCTAAAAAGCATAAAATAACGAAAATATATTGAAGTCGGTGACAGCTCGAGCTAGTCTTAGTTAACATGATGTGCTAGCACCGACTTCAATATATTTTCGTTATTTTATGCTTTTTAGATAATTTACTTTGAAGTCTTTTTTTTTTAATAGTTTATTAAGTTAGTACTTGACCGCTTTCCCACCAGATGAAAAACGCCTATTTCAATTATTAAATGATTATTGAATGCCTATTGCATTTAAAAATACAGCAAGAAAATCATAAGAACCAATAAAATCAACAAACAATAGTGTCCGGGTGGTCCGTTAAGAGCGTTCTCAATTATTTCGCGTAGTAGCATTTAGGTATCTACGGACCGCCCTACACGTGCAGGACCGGCCGACGCGCGTTTGTACGCTCCACGCACACATACAAAGACTCTAGTGATATGAAAAACAGTCTTGATCCGTTGGGCAACTATTTGATTTCTGATTAATTGTATGTATTGTAAATTATGATATTTTGCCAACAGTTTCTTTATTACCGCAGTAGCATTCAATGTATATTCACAATTTTCTCAAAAACTACTTAACAGATTTGAATGGAGTTATTTAAATGTTTATGTTTCAACGCATATTTTATTATATAATTAGGATCTGATAAAATAGGGAACTCTTTAGTAACTAATAGCAAATGACGCATTTACTTCTTCTTTTCATTATATAACATGACGCCTGTGCAAATTAAGGGAAGATTAAACACTAAACAAATGGTCGAAAAATGGTTTGCCCATGTTAACGGACAACTTACATACTGTAGGTATACAAATAGTGCATGTTAAATAAAAGCTTGATATTTTTGTGTTTTTGTATTGACGACTCACGACTACTTGTGCAATGGTTTGCCAAACCCAACTTCAGACACACAGATCCGCTGTGAGTACTGATAATCAGACGTAGGTAAATAGAAAGTGGATTTATATAAAGATAATGATTTCATTACGTGTTTTACGCAAATTTCTGCTGAACTTAAATTTTTAATGAACTACACTGGGCCACAAAGAAAAATGGTCGGTTAGAAAATCATCCATATCTTCAAAAGTACTGGACCTAGCTTTATGAAATAAAGACTAAATTAAAGAATGTTTAATGCCGCATAAAATAATATAAAATTTTTTTTATTTATTTTTGATAATTGTATAAAAAAAAAAAACTAAAAATGTAAAACAATGGTCATTTTTTAATTTTGTACCAAAAAAAGTCAAATCAATTGTTTCGCCTTTGTTTTAGCTTTGCAATAAAGAAGTTATAAATATGGCGTCACTATCTTATAAATTTTATTATTCTGAAGTCATCATGTCGTTAACCCCTGAATAATGTACCAAGATCCTGACAATGCTTGAAGATGGGCACAGTCAGTGAAATACAGCGACAACTGTTGGTGTGACTCTTTCTACAGTTCAGCGAGTACTCCAGCACTTCCATGAAACTGGATCTTATCTTCAAAGACCAGAAACAGGCCGAACAAGGTGCACGACGGCGCGGGAGGATCGCTATATGGTGTCAATAATTTTATGAAATCGCTTTCTTACGGCTGTTGAAGTAAAGAATCATAATTCACGAGCTGGAGGAAACAATTTAAGTACGGATACAGTAAGGCGGCATCTGGCTGAAGCAAATTTAAAGCCATTAAGACCTGCAAATGGCCCAAAACTGGAAAGACACCACAGAAACTCAAGGTGGAGTTATGGTAGAGAATACGAGAATTGGACTCTGAATGACGGAGAAGAGTTATGTTTCCAAACGAGTCTAGATACTGTTTATACGAGCACGGCGGGAGGAAAAGAGTGTACAGACGACCGGGAGAGCGCTATAACAAAGCCTGTATAGCAGAAAAAGTACCATACGGCGGAGGCTCTGTTCACATGTGGGCTGGGATTTCATCCGAAAGCCGCACTGAGCTAGTGGTGATAGAAAATGGCACTTTAACTGCAGAAACATATGTCACTGAAATTCTGAATGACTACGTTGGTCCCTTTTTTAGTGGACATAGGCGAGAATGCCGTTTTTATGCAAGGCAATGCCCGCCCGCGGACAGCTCAGATAGTGTTTGTCTATTTTTAAGAAGTCGGTATCAGAAATTTGGCGTGGCCAGCACGCAACCCCGACTTTAACCCCATTGAGCATGCATGGGACGAACTGTGACGATGTGTACATCAGCGGAATCCTCTGCCAATTACGCTACGTGAAATGAAAGCAAAGAAAGAAGCTGTAATAGAGAAATGGCAGAATATTCCGCAGTATCAGCTCCAAAACCTAGCAGAAAGTATGCCAAATCGCATAACAGCAGTATTGCAAGCTCGTGGAGGCAACACAAAGTACTAAAATGCGTGAAAACGGCACATCTGTAACCAATTTACATTTATGAGAATACTGGAAAAACTATGCATTTTTATTTATTTTACATTTATTAAAAATAAATAGCTTGAATTTATTTATTTTTATTTTCACATTAAAATATTCTTTAATTTAGTCTTTATTTCCCGTTTTTTAAAGCTAGGTCAGGTACTTTTGAAGATATTGAAGATTTTCTAACCGACCCTTTTTCGTTGCGGTCCAGTGTATTAGATTCTGTTAAAACTGCTTTGAAAAAAAATGGGGGTTAAATTCTGCTAAATCTGGTTACACTGCAAACATTCTTACATACATACATACATACTTTTGCTTGTATCATATTGGTATGATATAATACCTACTAATAATTTAGTATAATGATAAATATAAGTTGTAATTAAAATCAAACAAATATTATATCATTAAAAATAAAATAATACTCGTAAAGTATTAAAATTACTTCGTCGTAGTTTGAAGCACAGCGTATGTACTGTTCGAATCGTGATTTACGAGAGGTTGAGTGGGAGCAAGAGCGACACAGGTCCTTTCTGTACGAGGCCACGGCCGCTACTGAGTTTTCTGCGTTGACGCATGTCGTTTTATACCAATACTAAAATAATTTATTTTGGAAAATTAGCCGTATAAAAAAATAAAAAAAAAATATATTGTATACAAAAATAGCTCTTCTTGTTAGTAAAAATTTTATTTTTTTATCATAAAAGATTTTGAAGGGCTAGAAAACATTATTTAAACCGAGCAATTTTCGCAAATTTTAGTTTCAGTCTGATGGTTATTTACATATGTAAACAATATAAATTAAACAATATCTTCTGCCAACTTTCTTAACCACTGGTTTTTGATGATGTTTGCATACTCATTTATTATTTTAACAGGGATGTAATCTTAGGAAATGGAATCTAAACTCACGTGTTTCGCACAGACAAAAAAATGGTCTTATAAAACATTGGTTTTGAGAAGTAAGTAAGAGGTTTTTGGAATTTTTAATCTGCTAACTTTCAAGATAAAAGTACAACACAGTTCACCGACCAAAAAAAACATATTAGAATTATTACAGTTTTTCATAATTTCGAATATAAAAGACCGCATTCTCAGTTTTTTGGCTGTCGCACTTGAAAGCCCTCTTAAATCTTGTGCAGGCTTCTTTACCGCTCGCGATGCGTGCGCGCGCGCCCGTGCTCATTTCTCAGCGGCTGCGTGCGCACGTGTAAGTGAGCAGCGGAACTAATACCGCCGGATGTCCTTTATCTGCCGGCCGTTCATCTCGACACAATGGCAAGACATTAAGCTTTTACGCGTGCCGTAATCTCTGTGCTTGTAATGGATTACGTTTGCATAAGTTTGGTCTAAATAGATCGTATGCAAATCAAAGGACCGGTTACAGTTGCATTGCAAGTATTGTGTCGAGACGTATGATGTAATTTGTCAGAATCCCCACGCTTGGCAGGCGTCTTGGGGATCGCAGTTTGCAGTATAGGTAGTTGGTAATCTAATAGAAAGACGCTGCTGCCCGTCTTCTTGTTTTCGGTTACGGACGCCCAACGGGAATAAATATAGTATCATTGAGTAATGGTTTGTTTAATTACAGAAGTGGGTACAGTAACTACCTACTAGGGGGTAGGGGTTTCTCTACCATCGCTATAGTATCTAATTTCAATACAGTTTGTAGCATTATTTTACATTCTGTAATTAAGTGACGAGCCCGTTGATGTTGTATCTATATCTAGATAACCTGGCAACTACCCGAAAGTTCGTGGGATTTATAATTTATGGGCCTAAACCAAATTTTTAAAAAATATGACAAAAAATGACAAGCCCGCTGAGTTTCTTGCCGGATCTTCTCAGTAGCGGCCGCGTTACGATCCGGTGGTAGTTTGCAAAAATGATTTTTGTGTAAGTGCCTCCGTGGGGCCTATACATAATAAAGATATTTTGACTTTTGACTTTGACTTTTGATATCATGTTTGTTTGGCTGTATGAGTGTGTTACTTTATCTACCTATACAATAATGAATTAGGAAAAAAAAGATATACCTACCTACGTATTTACATATTTGTATCATCTGTTTGGTTACTAGTACTGGCTCTGCCTAGTTTGGGATCAGATGGCCATGTGTGCATCCCAGCAATATGCTGGTATATATATTGTTATAATCATCATCATCATCATCAGCCGGAAGACGTCCACTGCTGAACATAGGCCTCCCCCTTAGAACGCCACAATGAACGACAATTGGCTATTTGCATCCACCGGTTACCTGCGACGCGCACAATGTCGTCTGTCCACCTAGTGGGAGGCCTGCCTACGCTGCGTCTTCCGGTTCGTGGTCGCCACTCGAGAACCTTTCTTCCCCAACGGTTATCGGTTCTTCGAGCGATGTGGCCTGCCCATTGCCACTTCAACTTGCAGATTCTGAGAGCTATGTCGGTGACCTTGGTTCTTCGGCGAATCTCCACATTTCGGATTCTGTCGCGCAAAGAAACTCCGAGCATAGCTCTCTCCATGGCTCGTTGTGTGACTCTGAACTTCTCTAAAAGGCCAGCCGTTAGAGACCACGTCTCAGTACCATATGTCATCACTGGCAACACATACTGGTTAAAAACCTTCGTCTTCAGGCACTGCGGTATTTCGGACGAGAAGATATCGCGTAGTTTCCCGAACGCTGCCCATCCGAGTTGGATTCTTCGGGCGACCTCTTTGTCGAAGTTGGACCGACCTAACTGGATAGTTTGTCCTAGGTATACGTAGTGGTCAACAACTTCGAGTGTATTCCCAACAACTACCGGTACGGGTGCAACATGGACATTAGACATGATCTTCGTCTTGTCCATGTTCATTTTAAGACCCACCTGTTGGGAAACGCTACTGAGGTCGCTGAGCATCGTATTGAGGTCCTCCAGCGACTCTGCCATAATGACTATATCATCGGCAAAACGAAGGTGAGTGATGTGTTCGCCATTGATGTTGATGCCGAATCCGTACCAGTCCAAGTGCTTGAAAACGTCCTCCAATGCATTTGAGAACAGTTTCGGAGAAATAACGTCTCCCTGTCTCACACCTCGCTGCAATGGGATTGGTTTCGTGCTCTCGTCCTGTAGTCGGATCGACATGGTGGCGTTGCTTGTACAAACACTACAGCACTTCGATGTACCTATAGTCAATGTGGCACCGCTGGAGGGACTGCAATACTGCCCAGGTCTCGATTGAGTCGAAGGCTTTTTCGTAGTCCACAAACGCTAGACATAATGGCCGATTATACTCCTCGGTCTTCTTTATACTCTGGCGGAGCGTATGTATGTGGTCTACGGTGCTAAAGCCTTTTCGGAACCCGTCTTGTTCGGGAGGCTGGAAGTCATCAAACCTGCGTTCGAGACGGTTCGTAATGACTCTCGAAAACAGCTTGTATACATGGCTCAGGAGTGAGATGGGTCTATAATTCTTCAATAAAGTGTTATCACCTTTTTTGAAGAAAAGAACCACCACACTCCTGTGCCATGCTTCTGGCGTAGTACCCTCGAGTAAGACGGAATTAAATAACTTCTAGAGGACTAAAAGTACCGGTTTTCCACCCGCTCTCAGAAGTTCTGTTGTGATTCCGTCTTCACCCGGCGCCTTGTTGTTCTTAAGCTGTTTGAGAGCCATTCTAATCTCGTACAGGCTGATGTCTGGGATGTCTTCAGTGTAATGTCGGGTTAGTTTGGCTCTGGTGTCCTGAGCTGTTCTGGCAATGGGATCCCGTGTTGAGGTGTATAACTGTCCGTAAAATCTCTCAAGCTCTCTCAATATCTCCGGTTTCGATGAGATGACACTGCCGTCATCGATCTTCAGCTTTGTCATTTGGCTACGCCCAATAGACGAATTCTTTGCAAACACTTTAGAGCCTTGGTTCCGCTCAATTGCGCCCTTAATACATGCTGTATTATAGGACCGCAAGTCGTGTCGCACGGATTTCGAGATTCGTCTATTGAGTTTGGCATAACCCGACATATCAGCTGAAGATTGCAGTCTCATCTCAGTCCGGTTTTCCATTAGCTTAATGGTTGTATTGGAGAGCTTTTGAGGCTTTGTACGGCGTGGGGTCTTAAAGAACTTGGACCCCACTGCGTGGACAGTTTGCACCAACCCATTGTTTATCTCGTCCGCAGTTTCGCATTCGGCGAGGCACTGGAAGCGATTATGCAGTTCGAGTTGAAAGTCTTCGGGGTTTCGGATTTGGGCGGTTCCCGGACGGAGCGTGGACTTCATCAGACGGGACCTTTCAAGCTTGACGTTGATATTCAATGTGCCTCTAACAATGCGGTGATCGCTACCGGTTTTCACCCTGCCGATCACGGAGACATTGTTATAATGTAATGTATAATCTAAATACAAAATTGTATGGTAGTGGTATTGAAAATAACAATCCATCCACTTTCCGCCCATCGAACAAACACATCGAAATCTATCCAGTCGTTTTCGAGGTAAATGGCAGGATAATCAAATTAAATCTTTATACTTTCCACTCTGTCGTGAGCTAAAAACCAACATAGTCTATACTATAAACCTTTTCCTCCATACGTCCACAAGAAAATAACTTTTATTTACAGCGAATAATAAAACATGGTATTATGTACAATTTCAAACGTTCCATAGCTGCCTTAGCAAGTTAGTGTCCAGTTAACGCCACGATTTCCACGAACGTGCTGTAAAATACTCTCGCGACATGTCTGCGCCATATTCGTCACATTAACAAGATTACGTGACCCGCTAGGTAACGGAAATGGAGTTTACGAGTACCTTACAACAGTTACACTCGCGTGATACGTGCACTTTAGTGTTATGATTATAATGTCCTTGTGGCCGATGCGAGCACAGCGGCCGATCTTTCACATAATCAGCCTTCCACGTAGGAGATTGTTTACTTTATTCTATTGTAGGTGGCTATTTTGGGCCCGGCAACCACCGGAACGCACTTCTATATACCCAGTTGAATCCACTGTACATGCCCCAGCCCTTACTCTGTTGCTGACGTGTCGAAGAGTTCCCTTAGGTACGCAACGATTGCGCCAGCTTGGAGCTGTAATAATCATCTGGCGTAGGATAGGCTACTCCCGGATGACCTAACCTACGTTTCGCAAGAGCGTCGCAGTCTGTGTATAAGAAATCAGTTGCAGGGTATGGAATTTTAATATTTTTTTTAGATTACATTTTTTTTAAATACATACTTTATTTTTTTCTGTTAACAGTTATGACTTAGCCTATCACCCGGTTCTAGCTTGACGTCGATTTCGGGGACACCCTGTATATATAATAGAATTAATCAATGTTTAAACACCTCTCCTCAGAAATATATCTACTATAAACACTTTTTTTTTTCTTTTCTTTTTAAATTTATTTATTTGTTATTTATTTATTTAAAAAAAAGGTTTACCAACGTCATACATATAAAACATTTTCTTAAAATTTCACAATAAATGGTTCTTATACATATATATGCCACTTATAGGTATACCAACATTCACTAAAAATCAATGCAACTTATTACAGCGACTACAAAAAAAGAAACAAAAACTTCAATTAAAACTAAGGAAAAATAAAGTACCTATCCTTAAGTAGTAAAATAAAAACGCTTCTAAATTAAAAATAAATAACTAAAAATTAATAATTAAATACATAAATTAAATACATAAATATTATTTCCTAAATAAATCTTTAATTAGCTTCTTGAATGTAACCAAGGAGTTAGAGAACAGATCAATTTCAGGACTGAAAGTATTGACTCTATTATGATCGGAGCACATTCTGATGATAGGTGATTGTTTGCCCAGATTAGTCCTTGAAAATGGTAAATGCAAAATATTTTTTATGGGATGCCTAGGAAAGTTGTAAGGTACTGAAAGGGTAATCCGTTCTAATATATCTTCGCACAGAATAAAACCGTTTAAACATTTATGCAAAAATACCAAATCATGTAACCGGCGGCGTTCGCGCAAGGTATGTAACTCAAAGAATTTTAACCGTTGATCGTAAGGACATCTATGTGAAATGCCGTGGCAAGCAAATGCAATTCGCCGCGTAAATACTCTCTGAACATTTTCTAAGCGTTGCGAATGATCAGTGTACTGTGGATTCCATGCCACGCTGCAATACTCCAATTGGCTACGTACTAATGCGTTATAGAGCAATATTTTTGTGTTCACTTTAAAACTATTTGTGTTCCTATGAAGGAATCCTAACATTTGTGACGATTTAGTGACAGTTTTTTCAATGTGTGGGATAAATTTGAGTTTGTTATCAATGATTATACCCAAATCTCGAGTTTCCTTTACTTCTTGTAATTCATTACCATTAATATTGTAAGATGACGGAATAGGGATAGATTTTCTTGTGAAACTTAGTATTAATAATAACTTACATACACATAATAAGACATGGAAGAAATAGAACATTACTAATAGAAAGTTGTGTACAAATATACAGAACCCTTGATGTATAAATACAATTTATAAGCATATAACGTTTGAAACTGACACCTCAATTTCCTTACACTCTCGAACTATTTAAATAACTGAATAATTCCTAGCTCGCGGTTTGGCATTGTCGCGGCATAATTATATAAAAACACCGCATATTATGTCAGACATACGTTACGGTGTTTTCCGGTGAGTGGTCTTGTGACACAGTACACGTGTAACAACGATTACATAGTCCGTCCAAGCATTCTCTACATCTTATGTATTTACATACAAAAATTACTCCAGGACAGGATTATTCCTGTCGTTGAACGAACTGAGTGCAATTGGATATAAGCAGGTGCAAATAAAGACACTAGGTGATGTGATATGTTAAAACATAGGCTCCTTCCAGAACTCCGAATGTTTCGGTAGGCTTAGTGTTCTATCCGCTCAGTGGACGAGCGCTTGCCTTGAAAACAAGGTGCGCAGGTTCGAACCCCGGCTCGCACCTCTGATTTCTTTAATGAATCATGTGCGAATCGTCTTTGTGCGATTGTTACTAGCTTTCGGCGAAGGAAAACATCGTGAGGACACCTGCATGTCTGAGAAAGCCTAACTAGCTTTCGAATGACGTGTGAAGTCCGCCAACCCGCACCTGGCCAGCGTGGTGGACTATGGCCTAAGCCCCTTCATCTTGCGGGGAGGCCCGTGCCCAGCAGTGGGACATAAACAAGGGCTGGTATTATTATTATTATTTTATTTAACCCTACCAATTGTCTTTGGGTGGCCACTGCCCAGCCATCACGCCTGCGTTCATAGAATTGTTGTTTAATATTTGATCCTGTTAAGAAATACAGGGTATAAGTATACCCTGTTACATACATACATACATACTCTGGTAAAACATATCCCTCTTTCGGGCAAAAAATTGCTCATTCTCCCCGCCTTGAAAATCCCAGACTCGTATCTGGACATAGTTTACAACGGGTAAATAAAATATAGGTATATATTTAAATCAGAGATATTTGAGTCGTACACAAAATTTTGAGAAAGGTGTTTTATAAATAACTCTCAGAACGTATTTTTCTACTCAATATTAGCTCGTTCTTGACCGCAATCCAACTTGATTGCCATTCAAGTTGAGTGAGGTTTCTGGTAATGTCATTGTTAGCAATATTATAACTACAATGTTTTTGTCGTGTAACAAGTATAAATTATAAAAATCCGGACTGTGAACCAACAAAATGGTCCTAAATTACATTATACATATATAATACTTATACATATGTACATACATATGTACGCAAAAGTTCACTTAAAGTTCACTTTAAGTGAACTTTTAAAAGTGAACTTTTGCGTAACATGACGCAGTTGCGTTCTATTGGTGCTGTCAAAAAGAAAATAAACGGTTGGATCTATTATAATTAGTCGAAATTAGTCGTAAAATTTGAGAATTAGTCGGTCCGTGGTTTAAAAGTTATAGGGGTAGCCCGGTGGCCCTGCCAGGGAGGACTCATAGATGGGGTGCTTTGGTTGTCGAGATCTAGCGGTGGCCCTGCCAGAAAGAGTCCTCCCTGGCAGGGCCACCGGGGTACCCCTATAACTTTTAAACCACCGCACAGTGCGAAATTTTCTTAATCTAGCTGGACAAAAGTTAAATTTTACACTAGCCTACGCAGCTAAAATAGTTATTTATATTCAAAGAAGACAACCTATTATACTTGGTACTGAGGTTTATTTTCGGAGAACTTGCTCCACACAATAGAACAAGGGTCACAACTGATGGCTACCTAAGTTCCTTTAACCATCTCTTTCAGATGACTTTTTAAGAAGTTTGAAAGTGACTATTAGAAGTTTTTGTCAAAAAATTAAAGAAAAATGGTCGATGTCGGGAAGATATCGAGATCGTTTCCTAAACACAAATTCTGCATGGTTATAATCAATTTGCCTTTACCTGATAATACCACTGAAGTGCTCGAAGGTGTGACACTACCAGGAACGAGTTAGAGTTCGTTCGGAAGACCGCAAAAAAACTCCGATAGTTCGAGTAACAGAACAAAAAGACAGTGAATTCAATATCTTCTTGTAACAATGAGTCTGAAGGAGATATCGATGGCAACCGAGAGCTCCTGACACTGAACACGAAGGAATTCAGTCAGAACAGAATCAGAATCTGTTTTCCATAGCGAATTTGAAGAATCTCATTTTTCTGACTGAATTCCTTCAAGTTCAGTGTCAGGAATTAAAATTTGTATTATATTCTTTGGAATAATCTCCCTTATTAATAATTCTTTGATTTTATTAATTTTTGTTCGTTCAAATAATATTGTTTTTTTTTAAATGTCTTTAAATGTCAATCAACACATTGTACTTTGTAGTAAACTTGTAATGTTTGGGTGCAAGACTTTTGTCCACCTAGATTACGAAAATTACGCACTGTGCACCGGCTGACTAATTCTCAAATTTTACGACTAATTAGCAACTAAATCCCTGTTCAATCAGAATTAAGATCAGTTACGGTGGCCCTGCCAGAAAGTGCCACACCGCACAGGGCCAGATTAAGCCAGCACGGGACCCGTAGCAAATCATACGGCGATGCCCCCCGCCAACTCTTAACTTCAATCAATCAATCAATTATTATATAACTTGTAATAGGTATTGAAGTTTATAGGTTTATTGTAGGACTTGAGCAAATCCCTTGGGTATGAACCTACGTGCGGGGTCCCCCAAGGCGCGGGGCCCGTAGCATTTGCTGACTCCTGCTATATGGCTAATCCGGCACTGCTTCCACACTCAGCATACACACATATACACTTTGTCTTGCCTCTTTAATACTAGATAAACTTATTCCCATATGAATTTACATTTTTACTCACAGACGCATTCAAACAAACTCGCTACGAGAACGCACTGGTATTATACATGATGAAGTGTACCTTCCACAAGGTTGTTTACATATGAGCCACGTTCGCAGCTGGTCCGTGACCTGTAGGGCGAGTCACGGCTGAATGAATACCCCCGCCAGCTGTCAACAAACTTTGCAATACGTAGAGGACCCGGTATAGAGATAACCATTGATAAGTATTCTTTATTTATAGTCGGTTTCAATTTGATTTAGTATACACTAAAGTAGGGCCAATTTAATAGATCACATTTGACACATTATCAAAATTTAACAAAATAACCTTGTAACGGCGGGCATAAAATATTTTTTTTTTGAACTCAGAACTTCACAATTGTTTAACTTTTTTCAATTACGATTACATATTTATTGTAAAAACTGACAGATGTCAAATGTGATCTATTAAATTGGCCCTACATTAACATAGTGTGTACTCATTCAACGTACTCGTATAGCTATTACATTTTTATTTTTATATAGTCAATAGACTTTAGGTGGTGTAGTATGCAAATAAATATAGTTTTAAAAAATTATATACAAATGTAAATTATTTCAATCCGAGATATCGTACACATGCGAATTGTCTTAACACGCCAACAGGCGCTGGCATAATTATAATGCGGCTCAATCTACAGTAGAAGTCATATAAAACCCGTCCCGTCCACGCACTTCAAAAGCCATAAAAATTGGCTTTTTTGGTTGATTTATTGCAGAATTAATAAAAATATTTATGACAATCAAGATTACTCAGTTGTTCGCCTTGGATCAGATAATACTCAATAGAAAATCGGACTATTTTTATCAAAATTCATAACAATATGCAAAATTTCAATGGCATGGTTATTATTTGCATTTCGTGAAGGAAAATATTACATCGAACTAGAGATTTATTAAGTAGATTCATTTGTTAGCAAAGGTTTTTATATATATAAGCTAGATCTTGACCACGACCTGATGGTAAGGGGATGCACGCATAACTATCTTATTCGCAACATTACGAAAAGAAGGCAGGCAGCAAAATACTTAAACAACACAATACAATTTTTATGTTCCAGGTGTTATCTCATAAAAAAAAACAGAAATGTAACATTACATTTCAGAATATAAAATCTTTTTAAAAAAAAAATTAACTAACTTCAATATCACTGAAAAGTATAAAATAATTTAAATATTATAGAAGTTGGTTTTAGCGTACCTGCTGTGTATAATTGGCACCAACTTCAATAATATTAAAATTATTTTATACTTTTCAGTGATATTGAAGTCGGTTCAATTTTTTTTTTAAAAGATTTTATTTTATCCTTTTTAGTGATATTTTCATAAATAATGATTGAACCATCGTAGACAGTAAAATGATCTAGGTAGGTTATGATCACATTTCTGAAGAAACATGAACTATGTAAAACTATGTAGACGATAACGTCTACATAGTTTTACGTAGTTCAAGTTTCTTCAGAAAAAAAAATCCGGTCGTAATGAAATTTGCGTGGAATCATCATAGTGGATCAATCTTTCGAATAAAAAAAGAATCATTGAAATTGGTAAATATTTGCCAGAGTTATGACCATTTTGGTCCGTAAAAAGCGACATAAAGTCATCTATATAGGCATTCCTGCAGTTCTCCTGCGCAGTCACCATTCTTGTTTTTTCAGGAACTACTTATTCGTAAGCAATATTTTTTTTATGGGACCCAATTAACGGATTAAAGAATGGATGGAAGAAAGATTTTTTTCAAATCGGTTCATAATTGCCAGAGTTATGCGCGAACATACATAGAAAAAAAATATACAGACGAATTGAGAACCTCCTCCTTTTTTGAAGTCGGTTAAAAAATTGAAGCTATTTAAAATAAAAAATTGGGTAGGCATATACTTAGATTTGTACTGCGACACCGAATAAATACCCTCAGTAATCGGACAGGACTTTTTAACACTGTATTAATAAGAAGATAATAATAACAATAAAATAGTAAAATGCTTTAGGGCCGCTACACATTTAAGCAGGCCGCCACATTCGGGTCGGCCGCGCGGCTTTACTTGTTGAACGGCAAGGCCGGCCCGAAGCAATTACTATACATGTTATTGTATTTGGTAAGTTCCAATCGGGTAATCCGTTATGGCTACAAGCAGGTCGGCATTCGGTACGGCTTTTTGAATGTTAAGCGAGCTGACAGCGGAGCCGGGTGCCTTTTTTTGCCGAACGGCTGTGCCGATTAATGCCAGTCCGCAAACATGTAAGTAAGGCCACGCCGCGCCGCGCCGGACTAAAGCCGGTCTTGTTCTCGAGTGTTTGAGTTTGCCGTCCGGGTGTGCCGATTTATGCCGGCTCAACGAACTGTGTAGCGCCCCTTATTTGCGGATAGCCGTTGTTCGTGTAACAATGAATAAAAGTGATTTTATATTTTCGCCTACCGACTACACGTTGCAATATATTGCTTAAATGCCGGTAAATATCGGTACACCAATTACTGTTCACATTGTGTTAACGTTTCCGTACTTAGTTATTGCTAACGCTTACCTAAAAATCCAGTTGTTTTAGAAAGCTAGCAATGTTTAATGCACGACATGTCGCGAAAGTAGAGTCGATACGATATTTGTAAACGATTACAAATTTAGCCTCTGTAGCGCAATAGGAAGCTACCTACTTGCATTACAAACCAGAGTATTAAGTTCGAATCATATACAGGCCGATCGATTGTCTGAAAATAAAGTCGATTTTAAGTCAGATGTCTGCGTCCGGTCTCTCTTCCCGGTTGTGTCGGTCTTCCATCCACGCCACCTGATTGTGGGAGTAAAAGGAAGAGATAGTGTACCTTTGTCTACACAAATTACTGTGCAGTAAATCTTTGGCTGATTTGGCTAAACTAATTAGTGGCAGTGGCTGGATCGGTCTGAATTGATGATTATTGTAAATTCAATATTTTAAGTAAATTTGGACTATGCGTATGTCGACTAGACTGTAAAGTTTTATTGATACTAGGACTGCATAATACTGCAGGAATGTAAAATGTCCCCCAGCCAACTGTTGATCCTGTAAAGTGTGTTTGCTAGGGGTTTGGCCACACCGACGATGGTTTCCTGTCGTCGAGCGTTTAGGAAGTGTGTCCAGTGATGCATGCATGCAATCGCTTGGGGACAGCGGACCTACGCACTGTGTGACGCGCGTTTAATAATCCCCTTCGTAAGTTCCTAAAAGAAGTGTCGAAACGCTACTTTGAATCCGCGTCCCGTCACGTGAACAGTTTAATCCGCGCCGCCGCCGATTACGCCCCTAGTCCTTCTGACTGGCGCCGCAGACCACGGCACGTACTGCTCGACCCTCCTGACCCCATGACGGTCCTATTGGACCAGGATAATAATAATAATATATCGTTTATTTCTTCTCACAAAAAAATGCGCCGAACCCGCCCCGAGAACCGTATGCTACACTAGGTATCTGACACCGGTCTCGCCGGCGAGGCCGAAGGGTCGTATGCATGCGACCTCAACGACGTGCATCACCCCACTGAGTTTCTTGCCGGTTCTTCTCAGTGGGGGCGCGTTGTGAACCGGTGGTAAACTCAGCCCTCTCTTAAGCGACAGCCCAAGCCGAGGCCGTGCCTCCCTGAGGTGCCCTTGAGCTCGTCGCTACTTCTGCCATTAAGGCTAGAGTGCTATAAGCGCTCGCCTCCTATTGTCCGGTGAAGCTGTAATCTGCGGCCAACAGCGTCTATCAGTCCCAAAAAAAATTATTCAACAGTATCAATTTAGTAATATCGAAAAATTCGCTGAGTAGCTTAAATTGTTAGTCAATCCGTAAGTTTTCCTTTCTGCGGTTAAACCGGCTCAAAATGTATTGCCTCCCGCTTTGCCAAGGCGGGAAGTATTTACAACTCCTTCTGTTTACTTCGCTGATTAGATTCAATGAGGGTTCCTAAACAATTTAGCGTTTCCCCCGGACTTGCCGAGGGTCAAACCTCTAGTGACTACTGTAGATCCTGGCGTACAGGAGACATAGTGGTGGGAATTAGTGGTTGAATAAGTTCCAGTTTTTTTTTGAGTAGCGTATATTTATATACTTACCACACAAAGGAAGTTATTAAAGATTACTGGATTACAAACATAATTACAAAATGAATAATAAGATACATTTGTTATCTTTCCAATAACAATAAAATTTTACCACGCGTCTTCAGTTTCGTAGATCGTTAAAAACCGTTAGGTAGTCGATTTTAGAACGCAAATGCATCTGATGTTATTTTATGGTCGTCAATATCAATAATTATAATATTTTTCCAGTTCTAAAAGAACTGGAAAAAGAGAAAGAGAGTTTTAAATTTTAGCAAAGCAAATAACGGTTAATAACTGTTACTGTTAATGAATGCAAAAAAACTAAATCAATGTGTGTTCAATTCAGACCAACTTATTGTTTTAAGTTAGATAAAACGCAATGTTAATAAACTATTTGAGACCAATTTGAAGAGCTTATAAACTATTCTTCTTGAAGGTTTTTGTATGGATACCGATTACACAATCGCGATTCGTAAACATGCCCAGATACAATGATCAATTTCATTTCTTTCGTACAAAGAATTATTAAGTAAATCTTTACAGATTAACACGAAAACACATTAGACCAGTAGTAAGCCATTCGCGTGCGGCTTAATTCCCGCTAATTACCTAACATTGATTAGCTAACATTTAAAATAACGACTGCTAGTCATGTTTTCAATTATTGAAATCCAAATCTCAAACCGTTCCCGCCACATAATCATTTTGATGCTTTAACGGGTTTTTTATTGCCATTTTATTTCCTCAAACTGCTTCGTAACATAAAATAACGTTTTGCCTACAAAAAACTGCATAAAGCACGTCCGATTTCATGTAAATGAAGTTTTAGAAATCGAAAAAATATGAATCGATGAGTTTTTGTTGTAAAGAATAAAAACAGCTGACGAAACCCCCGACAGTTTTGGCGCAGCTGGAAATTAATCGTTTACGGCTATTGTTCAATTAAAGTTATATTATTATTGCGCTTGCCTTGAAAACAAAGTGCGCAGGTGCGAACCCCGGCTCGCACCTCTAAATTCCTTGATTAATCATGTGCAAATCGTCTTTGTGCGATTGTTACTAGCTTTCGGTGACGGAAAACGTCGTGAGGAAACTTGCATGTCTGAGAAAGCCTAACTTGCTTTCGAATGACGTGTGAAGTTTGCCAAACCGCACTTGGCCCGCGTGGTGGACTGTGCCCTTTCATCTTAAGGGATGACCTATTACAAAATAAGTAAGTATAGTTTTCTTCCAGCTTTTCAGCCTCAACGAGAAAATACCACCACTCTTTTAGATACAAGGATACGAAGATACTTTCCTCAAAACGCAACGACAACTTTGAGGAGCCTTTTTATTTAATTAATAGAAATATTATTCACTAAATAATATTTTATACAGGAACGAAACATTATTTAAGTACATATAAGACAAAAGAAAAGTAACCAATATTATTTTACATATTTTCTGAAGTTAACAACCTGTAGCTTCACATACATAATAATGTTACCTTAAGAGAATAATCAATAAAAAAAACCACCGAATTCACCTCTAGAAATCGCTACCCATACATTTTAATCGAGAGTATCGCGACACACGAATTCAGAACGCAGCCCGCATACAACTCACACACATCCATCGTCGCATGCCGGCGGATCTGATAAACGGAACGTTTTAGGCAGTGTAAAGAAGAGTGGTTGATATGCAGCCCATCGCCCGCACAGCGTACTGAGTACGCTGTTTCGTATTCACATATCACATGACCCAAATATTTACGTGACCGTGTTCAAAAGCCGCGAGATAACAATGTTATTTCTCAGGGAATACGCGTTTGATGGCCGGAAGTGTTGTACCTCTGTTTCGTAAGTGCACACAGCATTTGTTTACGAATCAGGTATTATTTAATCCTTGCTCTTTCATTTGTTTTACTTTCGTTTGAGCTTATTGTAATAATTTCATGCATATTTGACATTTTAAAGACTGCATAAAGTTTTAATGATTTTTTGAATTTACAAGGGTTATTGTCGACCGAATTTTAGCAAGTAGAGAAATTGATTACAGACTATACAGACTGTTTATAATATCATGTTACATAATGCACCATAGAAAACAGTGTATTTTTGATATTATAATTCAATTGTGTAAGATTATTAGGTACCCGATAAAACCCATAATGATATAAACATTTTATACACACGCTTTAAACAACTTGATGATCAGACTAGCAGGACTTTCATTTGATGGTAAGCAACAGCCGTGGATTTTAGCCGAGATGTTAGAGGAGGTATTATCCGCTCTTTCGTTCGTTTTATTTACCTAACGTTCATTCCTCGAAGCAGTGCCGGATTAACCATATAACTGGAGTCAGCAAATGCTACGAGCCCCGCGCCTTGGAGGGCCCCGTACCTAGGTGTATGCCCAAGGAATTTGCATAAGTCTTACATTAGACCTAAGTATAAATTTTAATACCTAATACACGTCATGAGACTTGCGGGGGGCCTCGCTATATGATTTGCTACGGGCCTCGCGATGGCTTGGCTCTGGCCCTGCCTCGAAGGTTAGATAAATAAACTCAACCAATTCTGATCTCTGGATTATTACCTACCTGGAACCCCCTACCATCCAGAATACAACAACAAAATCGAAGTCGATGCGTGAAAACATTTACTATAAATCAAATATGTAAGCATGCATTGCACGTCAATTGGTGTCATGAAAGGAACGCAATTTGCTGACAATAAACCGAGAGTTGCCAACATTATCCTCACTGCGTTGAACATTTCTTATCGCCTCGCGAAACGGAGAATACATTGTGTCAACAACTCACGTCGCTTCGTGACTGTTTACTCAAGCCACACCAACGCTTAACCATATTATTATGAGCTACTACGTCCTCCGCGTCGCTAACGCAGGTAAGTATCACAACAATATTACCAAGAAGGGTTAGGGATCTAGTTGTAATGGTCAATCATATCCAGACGAGACGAACTAATTATCACTTAAGAATGTCACCGTCTACCTGCTGCACGGTCCTGGTCCTTACATAAAACTGGGAATAGTTACGCTAATCAAATTAGCAGGTTTGTAAAAAAAACAACAGCAAAGGAGTGTGTTTATAAAAGGAAACCGACAACAAAGTCCGATGTTGATACGAAAGTTGTGTGCTTGGTAGTAATGTTAGTAATGTTGTAATGTCAAAGCCGTACAAAACGAGATATAAATACGAGTATATGTAGACCCTGTTGTATGATAGCAAATAGTAATGATTAATTTTCAGATATATACACACATCAAAAGTGTCTAGGGATCAACATATATTTTTGCAATAACTTTTCTCCTGATTGATATTAATTAAAATTTTCTTTAAGGATTCATCAAATAAAGTGTTTTCGTTTGTCACAGTAACGATAAACCAAGTCACCTTTGCATTAATAAAGAAATTTGCCATTTTCCTAATAAAGGGATTTTTGACATTTGAACCACTAACACAAAAGTTCGAAAAAAAGACTGAAATAACAGTTTTCTTTAAAATTTTATTGGGTAACTTAAACAATTAATAATCCGTGTTTCTACCGCGAACACTAACAACACAAGAACATCGGTTTGGCATACTCAAAATGAGTTCATCCAAATCACGCTGTGGAATGGCCGCCCATGTTCGTTGCAACAACAAAAAAAGGTCTTCTTGCGACTGGATACCCTCCATATTCGGCAGAGCTCTTCTCTGTAGCATATCCCATGCATGCTCAATCGGGTTCAAGTCTGGCGACTGAGCAGGCCAGGGCAGGACATTGATGTTAGCTGCGGCGAGAGTCTGTCTTACAACTCTTGCGGTGTGCGGTCGTGCATTATCATGCATTAACTGAAATAAGGGACCGATTTGCACTTGTAGAGGAACGATGACGTCTGATACAATCGTCTCAGCATAAATTTGAGCGTTGAGGTTGCCTCTGATCCAAATCAACTCAGTTCTTCCGCCGATCCAAATACCCGCCCATACCATGATGGTTCCACCACTATAAGGATGGACTTCCTGGCAGGATTTTAATCGCTGTTGGCGTCCAGGGGTTCTCCAGTGTCGTATACGTCTTGTATCCGGTCTCATACCAAAACGAGACTCATCAGAAAAGCACACGAAACGCCATTGTTCTTCTGCCCAATTTCTGTGTTCAAGTGCCCGTTGATATCGAATCCTACGATTGTGCATTGCTATAGGTGGTACCCGTAGCGGTCTTCGGGAATGAAGGTTCACTTCATGCAAGCGGTTTCTGACTGTTTGGTCGCTAATTAAGTTCCCTGAAGAGTGATGAAGCCTCACGGCTAACATCATGGCAGTTATTGTTGGAGCTCTTCGAGTTAAGATTTGAATATATCGGTCTTGTCTCCGTGTGGTGCAGCGATACCGTCCTCCATGGCGCTCAGCCACGGTACCAGTGCTTCGGTAACGTGTCCAAAGTCGACTGATAACACTCTGACTTGTATTCAGAGCTAAAGCCACAGTACGTTGCCGGGAACCAGCTTCTATCATTCCCACGGCTCTGAGCATTTCTTCCCTGCTTAAATGACGTCGCCGCTCCATAATAACGTTGGTTTTAATCAGTAGTAGGGAAACAGTAGCACTAATTATGTCTTCAATGCGTTGTATGTTTTTATAGGGAAAATATTGACAGCTGATTTTCATCTTTTACTCGAATTTGATTCACAGTTCCTGATTCAAATTATGAAATGCACCAAAAAGGATCCATATAAATTTATAAAATCATAAATTTATTACAAAGCCACATCTCAATCTCAAGAAATCCGCTTAAAAATGCTTGATCCCTAGACACTTTTGATGTGTGTAGTTTTAAAGTTTCATAACAAATTTATTTTGGCCCTCAACTTTTCAAGGACGAGACAAATCCTTACATACAATACCTAGTATAAAACAAGTCGCTTACCGCGTCTGTCTGTCTGTATATAACCCCTCCTAAACCACGCAACGGATTTTTAAGCGGTTTTCACCACCTGTTAGGTAATTTTACACTGAAGGTTTATAGGTAATATATAGAAAAGTATATACATATACGCCGAAGTGGATTGCTAGTGTCATATATACTTTAATCCAGTAGAACCCAATTCTGCTGAAAAAAACAAACATGGTGTAACACTACACTACAGATTGGCGTACGTAGTTTATCGATCATAGTATTAGATAGCCATTGAGCATCGCAGTCTTATGGTTTCCTTGTGAATGTAGTCATACTAAGAGTTCGCGCAAAACATAATTGTGTTAAAGTTTGTGTAACATAAATGATATAAGAATTACTATTAGTGATAAGGCAGTCCATTGCGTATTACACTTTTCTCTTGTTTGTTATGTTACCATGTTGATATAAAATAAATAATTATTTATCTACTATAATGGCTAGTCTTTAATCACGTGTTTACCTTCGCTATCTACACTTGACATATTTAACTTCTATGCATTTCTCTTGTTTTGTTGTATATTTTAGTTCGCTATAAATTTTTGATGAGTTATCTATCTGTCTATTCAATCATCACATGCTTACCACCGCTAACTACGTCTGAAACTTGTTGAAGTTCAGCGCGAGTTGTATTTATACATAATAAACATTTTCACCACGTCGACTTCCTGCGAAAATAAGTCCATTCAGTGGTACGCTGTCACTAATGTGGCATTAGTAAAGTAATACTATTCGTGATCATGTCGTTATCGCCGGTAGTTATGTTCATAGCCATAAAGACGAATTTTATTAACATATCAAAATGGATATTACCTACCTGGTATGCTTGCGACTTTTTGACGTGATGAGCGAAACTTTCGCTTAATGTAGGGACTTGTCTTCTATAAAGAGTTGTTTTGAACTGCCGCTCGACAAAGTTAGCGCCATTGTTTGTCCACATTATTAATATGTATTTATGAAATAAAATGGCTAGTATGTTTGAACAGGGAAAGTGCTCAACGCAGCGACTTTAAATTGATCAACCAGCTTATTACAAATTAAGATCTTATCGTACGTATTCAAGTCACGTCCTATCGATGCGACTCGAACAAAATCGAATCGAATTATCATCGAGACAGCGACTGCAGTGAAAGTCGATTCGTATTATAAACAAAAAGTATTTTATAATTCTGCTGGAGTGCGCGCTGTTTATAAATTAGGACATTTTCGGAGGACATTCCTTCAGGTAGGGCGCTGTTTCCTGTAGCGATTGTATTCCGATACCAAGAACTAGATGCCGCTAAGGTTATTTATCTATTCGTTATTGTATGTATATGGCTATATCTTTTTTTAAGTAAGTATATCATTCATTTATCTACAGATTGATCAGGCCAGAGCGAGCTATCGCTCTGAACATAAACCAACTGTGCATGTGATAATAGTTCAGTTGCTACTGCTACTGCTTTGCGCTGCCGCACGTGACCTCTATTTTCTTTTCACACATAATCCGATGGCATAAAATAGTGATATGACTATGGGGAGAAATCAGACACCGAAGACCGAAGATTAACATACCTTTACGTAGCATATAGATCATAATACCTGAAATTCTGGTAATCAGTCTGTATTTTCCTAATCGGACTTTCCCTACTGGGTGTAGGGAAAGTCCGATTCGAAGCTGCGTCATCAAGGCTAACTGAAATATATAGGAAGATATGTACGGAATTACATTATTTTGTAATAAACAAGATTGTTTATTACAAAATAATATAATACCGTACATAGCTTAGGCAGATGCCTAAGTTTCGCCAGCGTGTCTATTTCTAAACCATCTTCATAAAGTCATTCACCGTTGATCCTACCTGAATATAAAATAAATGTAACGTTAATTGTTTACTAGCATAGAGTTTATATACTAAGAATAGAGTACGCGTTAGTCTATGGTCCCTTTAAACAAAGCGTAGGCAGATTTTCCTCTACGAGGCAGGTAAATTGAACTATTTAAAGTTATATTATGAGAGTTATATTGATATGTAAGTTATAATTAGTGATGAGTTTGATCTGTCACAAGCGCGAATGTCGATAAATATAGCTGACGGTACGGTACCTACTGTCGTTTACCTGATATTAATGTATTTTGATGTTCTTACTCGTGCCTACGAGTTCTTACTTGAATTAAGCGTTCTATAGTACTTGTACTGATTTTTGTTCTGTGTTTACTAGTCTTAAACCCGGCCTATCAATCAACTCTTATCATAACATCTACCACCAATATCATGTCCCATTCAAACGTCAAAATACACATTCATGAGTATGTCTGGATGTTTATCGTTTATGAATATGAAACATTTCAAAATGTCAATTTCTATTTCTTATTGATTTATTTATTTACATAGATAATATTTGCATATTATTATTTTTGTTAGGAGAGCACGGTAGATAGTTATACCTCCTGTGCCACACAGGGTCATAACATTAAGACCATAGACTGCTGACATTGCGTCTACACCTGGGTGGCACCGGTACCGGTAAAACTGACTCCGCTGTCTGCGTTAGATAAGAGTCTTCGTTAAGACTGTTCAATGTATTTTAAAATTAATTATAGAGAGCATCTCACTCTGCTCACACGTCTTTGAATTTTTATTTTAGTTTTTAAAAACCTAAAAGTCGCATCCCTAAATTTGACTGGCGCTGCGGACAGGATCGCCGCCAAAATCGCGTTATAGTGTTCGCAATTAAATTGGTATAAATATCTACCGATTTTTCGCGTTTCCCGGCGCGTACGGCGATCCATCGAACAAATAAATTTGTCAAGTGGTTGGAGCGATGCTGATGGTGCTGGCTGGTCGGTGGGTAAGCTTTTTCACCTTCCTTACCTATTTTTCCTAATTTTATTAATTGAAGAGTCTTGTTATTTAGAGATTGGAATTTTCTCTTATAACGTTATCTGATTTTCGTATAAAATTTGTGGAATCGGAATTTTATTATAAATAATTTTATTCTTTATACTTATAAAGTAAGTGTTAAGTGATAATCATAATACGTAATTTTGTGTGATCGAAATACGTACCACCGTTATAGTGCGAATAGGTAATTATAGTGGTTTTTAGTTAATTAAGTTTAATAATATTTCATAAAGATGGCACAAGAAGGTTCATCTACGATTACTTTAATTCCCAACGAAATGCTCAAGCTTATACCACTTTACGGTGGGGATAAGCGACAGCTAAATTTGTTTATTAGACAGTGTGAATATGTCATTGATAAGTATGCCGGCAGTCAACTTCAGAACGTATACGTAATGCATACTATTATGAGTAGGCTGGTGGATAGAGCGGCGGCCCTTATCAGTGAGCGTGAAGATGTTGAGACTTGGGCTCAATTTAAAGAATTACTGACGCAACATTTTGGAGACCCGCGTAGCGAGGAATGCATCGCTATCGAACTGGAAAGCATAAAAATTAAACAGGGCGAATCTTACCTGGACTTCTGTAGTAGGATTCAATCTGTACGTTCAGCGTTATTATCAAAAGTAAATTCACTTACGGACGATAATTTAAAAAGGAGCAAAATCACTATATACGATAATACGGCCTTAAACGTTTTCCTGTATAATTTACAGGAAAATATGGTTAGGGTCGTTCGTCTAAAATCACCTAAGAACCTCGAGGAAGCGTTAAGTGTGGTAATGGAAGAGAATGAACTTCCAGGACCAATATACCGCACGAAATCGAGTATCGATTAAACCTAGTACCGTATCGCAACCCTCAGTTTTACCCCCAACGTTTAAATTTGGCATGCAATCTTTTAATTCACCTGGTCAATATTCGGCCCCGAAATTTAAATTTGGGACCACACCACATCAAGGACAAGTTCCGTATCGACCTGCGTTACCTATGGGTTATCGGCCACAATTTGGATACAAACCATCCTTTGGCGCTCAGCCCCAAACGGGTATGCGTCCACAGCAGTTCGGTATGAGCTCACAACAGTTCGGTATGCGCCCACAACAGTTCGGTATGCGCCCACAACAGTTCGGGATGCACCCGCAACAGTTCGGTATGCGCCCACAAAATTCGGGTAATGCCCAATTCGGATATAGGCCTTTTCAGTCGACCAATAATCAGGCAAATATTTCCACGGACGTATCGATGCGTACCGCGCCACCTCTAAAAACGCAACAAGGTTTTAGACTTAATGAGTTAGAGTTTTATGGCAATCAACAGGATGAGTGCTATGATAATTATAACCAGAATGAGTATAGTGAGGGTCCCTTTTGTGATTATTCTCCGGAAATAGATATACAGCAAGAGGAGGCTCAGATCTCGTTCCCTGATGACCATAACAGTGACGGACATAATGAGGCAACCCCAGTAATTTCCGAACAAGTCCAAAATTTTCACATGCGTCTTGCGGAAAATTCCCGGAAGTGATAGAGCTTAATTGCGATCCAAATCTCAAACTACCATATATATACGTCCCCGAAATCGACGCTAAATTCATGATAGATACTGGTAGTATGAGATCATTCATCAGTCCCCGAAAAGCTTATGCATACTTTCCACATGCGATTCGTCACGAACCGTTTCAGGTTATAAGTACACACGCATCCAGTTCACATTCAGAAGTTATAGATATACCTTTACTACCAACATTTAATAGTAGCGATCAACACAAGTTTTATTTATATGATGTAGACCCCCGTTATGATGGTGTAATAGGAGATGACTTACTGCGACAGATTGGCGCTTTGATCGATTTAAAACGTAACATTTTAAAAACCAATACTACCTCAATTCCTATTATACATAATCGAACCAGTTATGAAGTAAGGATAGCACCGCGTACGGAACAACGTGTTAAGCTACCCACGGACTTGCACACAGGAGAAGGAATTTTAGAGTATACCGAGTTTTGTAAGGGAGTTAGAATGCCGAGTGCTCTAGTTAGATGCGAAAATGGTTACGCGACCACGATTATACAGAATAGTTTAGAAGTTGAGGCAATAATGACAGTAACTAAACCATTCAAAATTAACGAGTATAAAAAGAGTGACTGTGAAATAAATAGTTTAAAAGATGTGAACGACATTCAGATAGATGCTTTATTAGAAGAAAACTTAACAAAATTACGTTTAGAACACATGAATGAGGAAGAAAAGAAGGCGATTTTTGGACTATGTAAAGAGTTTAAAGACATCTTTTATTGCGAACATCTGCCATTAACATTTACAAATAAAGTAAAGCACACAATTAGAACCAAAAATGAAGACCCTATTTATATCAAACCTTACCGCCAACCTCCCGCACAAGCAGCCGAGATTAGAGAGCAGGTACAAAAGCTATTAGCAGATAACGTGATACAGGAGTCTCACTCCCCTTGGAGTGCTCCCGTTCATCTTGTACCAAAGAAAATAGATGCTTCAGGCGTTGTAAAGCATAGAATGGTGATAGATTATAGGAGGTTAAACGAAATTACAGTGGACGATAAGTATCCTTTACCGAATATAATGGATCTTTTCGATAAGTTAGGGAAAAGCATTTATTTCTCAACAATAGATCTTGCCTCAGGCTACCACCAGATAGAAGTTAACGAAGAGGATAGGCAGAAAACTGCCTTTAGCACGGAATTTGGCCACTTTGAATTCCTTAGGATGCCGTTTGGCCTGAAAACGGCTCCTGCCACATTCCAGCGGGCAATGGATAATGTTTTAAGAGGCTTGCAAGGCATTCATTGCCTGGTGTACTTAGACGATATAATTATATTTTCAAGTAGCTTACAGGAACATTTACAAAAGTTGAGAACGGTTTTTGAACGACTTCGGGACACAAATTTAAAAATACAACTTGATAAATCTGAATTTTTGAGAAAAGAAGTTCTATATTTAGGGCATACGATCACCAAAGACGGACTCAGACCAAACAACGACAAAATTCAGACTGTACTTGACTATCCCCTGCCAAAGACTCCGACAGAGATTAAAAGCTTCTTAGGACTGATAGGGTACTACCGACGTTTCATCAAAGACTTTGCAAAGATAACACAACCTTTAACAAAATGTTTGAAGAAACGTAATAAAGTAGTCATTGACCAAGAATACATTGATGCATTTGAGAAATGTAAGGAGTTGCTGACAACTGTTCCCTTGCTACAATACCCAGACTATGACAAACCCTTCATATTGACAACTGATGCATCAACTGTGGCCTTAGGGGCAGTCTTGTCACAGGGCCCCATCGGCAGTGACAAACCAATAGCTTACGCAAGTAGGACTTTAAGTGACACTGAAAGTAGATATAGTACCATTGAACGTGAGCTATTGGCAATCATTTGGGCGGTTAAGCATTTTCGACCTTACCTTTATGGTCGAAAATTTACCATCTATACTGACCATAGACCATTAGCCTGGTTGTATTCTTTGAAGGAGCCAAATAGCAAGCTAACACGATGGCGACTACGTCTCCAAGAGTACGACTTTGACGTCATTTATAAAAATGGAAAGCAAAACACAAATGCGGACGCCCTTTCTCGAATAAAAGTCAACGCCTTAGACTCCGATGATGAGGCTGAATCTATGGCTGTGAATGTTGACGAAAATGAATCAAGACGTGACGATGACGTTACTAAAAAGACAACTAAACCATCGACTGACAAACGAAACCGTGACTCTTCTGAAACTATAACTATTTCCGATTCTGAGGCAACCATATCAATAGATTCAGTAGAACCAGATTATCCAGTTAGATCAGACAACAGTAGCACAACCACAGCTCATTCTGCAGCTGACCTAGAATCCTACGGAATTCCAATACTCCATGAAGCCATCGATACTAAACCGAACCAAATTTTAGTATTCGAATGGTTTAAAAATGATATCCAGGTTAAAAATTGGTCTCGCGAAAAGCAAAAGATTCTAGAAGTTTTTCTCCCCGTAGGAAATGAAAATCTTATAAAACAATTCTTGAAGGAATACATTAAACCGAAAATAAAATATTTCATATATTTCGAAAAGGAAGAACACAGACGAGAATTTTCTAATGTGATAATTAGTCTTTTCAAACGAGGAATGATAGATTTTTATGAATGTACGAAGCGTGTGGTCTATATTGAGGATGAACAAGAACAGAAAGCAGTAATTTTAAAGTATCACGATGGAAAAACCTGTCATAGAGGAATTAAGGAGACTATGTTAAGAATTAAGAGAAACTTCTATTGGAATAATATGCAAGAGACGATTGCAGCGGTTTTGAATGGATGTGAGGCTTGTCAGAAAATGAAGTATGATAGGAAACCAATTAAACCAAACCTTCAATTAACACAGACTCAGAGTGCACCGTTTCAGGAAGTTTTTATGGACCTTTTTAGTATAGAAAATAGATATTACCTAACGATCGTGGATGCTTTTAGCAAACTCGGTCAAGCTTTAGAAATCAGTAATAGGTCAACGGGTGAAGTTGTTAGAGCTCTGATTAAATATTTTTCAATGTACGGGGTTCCCACAAAAATAAGTTGTGATCCCGGCTCAGAGTTCAATAATGAAATGATAAAAGAAATGTCAGCCATGTACAAAATCCAATTACACATTACTACCCCTAACAACCCGAACTCAACAGGTATTGTAGAGCGGTTTCACTCTACAATCATAGAAATTTATCGGCTTGCTAGGTATGAGCAAAAGTGTACTGACGCGGCATCTGTGATGACATACTCAGTAATGGCTTACAATAACGCTATTCATTCTGCCACAGGCCTTACGCCATTTGAGGTCGTTTTCGGCCACACCGATTCAAATCATATGTTTAGTCTGGATTTTGACAGAGCTTATACGCAACAGATATTAAAAGATCACGCAAAGAGGACTAAATATTTGTACCAATACTTATCTAATAAATTATTACGACAGAAAGAAAAGGTTAGGGAAAAGAAAGGTGGTGAAGATAGTGTTAGTTTTGAAGAAGGGCAAGTTATATTTGCTAAAGACGTTAACCCCAGAAAAAGTAAGGATAAACCTCGGTATCAGCGAGCCATTGTAAGCGGGGAGGCACAACGCAATGTAGTACCCATTAGGGTAGGGAATAGGCAAACTAAGGTACCCATTAAAAATATTAAACGCCCTCCGCAGATGCTGCCTGATCGCAATGATCCTGGTGGCCCAAAGCCAGGGCCTTCAAGTTCAAAAGATTGAGCAAAATCCGGGGGTGCTACCAATTAATATGGGACAGGCCTATAAACAAGAGGACAAATGGACTGTTCTAAAGGTATTAGATTTAAGTGGAATAGATTTAAATCTGGGGTTTAACTTAAGGAAATATTTAGAATTCTGTAATTTAGTTGATAAAAACAACCAATATTCAATAGATTTTTTAGGATTAAGAAAGCAAGTAGATTATTTAAAAAGTATAACCGTAGATAAACTAAGCCAGTTAATGCCTACAATTAGAGTAAAAAGAGGTATTATAAATCCCCTAGGATCAATAATTAAACTCATAACGGGCAATTTAGACCACGAAGATGCACACCACTATGATTCCCTTATTGCACAATTAAATGAAAGGCAGATGTTATCCAATAAGAAAATAACCATTATAACAGAGATGTTGGATTCTTTTGTAAATAGCACGGAAACGTTACACATAAATACCAAGATGTTAGACGAAAGACTAAGGGTCATAGAAGACCTAGTTAAGAGAATAATTACTAAAGAGGTAAACTCCATTTACTCCACACATATTCTTACGATGTTCGATATTTTTAGTGCTAACTTTCGGTCAATTTATATTACATTAAACGAAATCGAAACAGCATTGGCATTCAGTAAAGTTTCGGTGCTACATCAATCCATTGTGAACTCTACGGAATTATTATTAATTTTACAAAATATTGAAAAATCTGATAATCTTATGTATGAAGCTAACACAAATAATCTAGTTAAATTAGAAAGGACAATAGCGGTTAAGGCATTTATTAAAGGAAATCAGATAACATTTATACTTGAAATCCCTTTAACTGATGGTAACATTTATAACTATTATAAACTTTACTCATTACCTGTATTTGACTACGCGTTCAACAAGACTCTTACAATTATTCCCAAATTCCCATACCTTATGGTGAAAGGGCTGAAGCACCTACCGGTCGCACGTTCCTGTGAAGAAATTGGAGAAGACCAATATCTTTGCGATGATGATAATGTTAAACTATACCCAGGAGAAACTTGTGTGGAGCAATTAATGAAATTCCGAGCTAATGTGACCAACTGCGAGGCCATTTCTGTGAATATGGAAAATATTAAGATACAGCGCGTAAGAAACAATGACTGGCTGGTCTACACACGTAATGAGATCATTTTAAGAGAAACATGTGAAAACAAGGCCTCTTACAAATCTCTTCATGGTTCTTATATTTTACGCCTCAAAGAAAACTGTGCCGTTTTCTTAGGGGATTTCCAACTCCACCATCACCGAGAATATGGTAACAAGATTAACCAAAAATTAACACCACTCATCGATCTCCCCAAGCTGACACATTTGAAAACAGTTTCCAATAAAAGTTTGGACATGAAAGATATTAACTTTGATGATCTAAAACAATTATCGCAAATTTTGAAAGTGAAAAATTTGGAAAGTGAATTCAGTGCAAGTGGAAACTTAAGTGCAGTGAAAATCAATAGTGTAAGCCTTGCGACGATATTATTGTACGTAATTATACCCTTATGTATTTTAGCATATATCCTTTATAAATTTAGATCTAAATTGTTTATTTTTACGCGAAATCACCCGAATACTGTAAACCCCGATTCGGATAATTTCGCTCTTGGTGGGGGAGAAGTTATACCTCCTGTGCCACACAGGGTCATAACATTAAGACCATAGACTGCTGACATTGCGTCTACACCTGGGTGGCACCGGTACCGGTAAAACTGACTCCGCTGTCTGCGTTAGATAAGAGTCTTCGTTAAGACTGTGTAACGTTACGCGTGTGTACGCGCCTTAAAATATTAAACCGTTATAGTACTATATAGCTATAACCATACTATATGCGCCACGGCGAGCCATTTCGCCGCGAGCTCGCCAGTGCTTGTCTCACGATTGTGGAGTGCGCACGTATGTTACTATTTCAATAAGTAAAACCTTGTAAATTCAATTTGTGCTCTAAAACTACTTACGGGTGAGTGTGCTTGCTATCTGTCTTCTATCTATCTGTTCTCTTTCCTGTTTCTAGGCACTTTGTATTATCAACGGTCCTAAACCGTTGATAAAAGCATTTGGCGGTCAACGTACGCAAATTTGAATACTATAACGGAACCTGTAACCGACGCTATCCCTACTATTCTACAATATCATCTTTCTTGTATTTCTCTGTCCTTATTCTGCCTTATACTGTAATCTTACTGTTTCTTCTTTATCTGTCCGACCGATTAATGTAGCATAACCGTCTGCCAAGACCCTCGACTGGACTGAATAGGCTGAGGTGTCTTCTGTGGTCGGCGGACGGTTATGACACACGGGCTGGACCTGACGGTGTCTTTCCGTGGGTTCCAGGGTCCTACCTACGAGGTCCTACCTACGAGGTCCTACCTACGAGGTCCTATTTACGAGGTCCTACCTACGAGGTCCTACCTACGAGGTCCTACTTACGAGGTCCTACTTACGAGGTCCTACCTACGAGGTCCTACCGACGAGGTCCTACCTACGAGGTCCTATCTACGAGGTCCTATCTACGAGGTCCTACCTACGAGTTCCACTACGAACTTCCTTGCACGAGGCGTCGGACGCAAGCTGCTGTCGACCCCTACCGGTCGAGCTTGAGGACGGCTGCTGAGCCTGTCCATTGCCGGACCAGCTGCTAAGCTGGTCGACCTTGGAACTGCTGCGCCGTGCTGCGCCTGGTGCTGTCGCGCCGTGCCGTCACCGTGCTGCTTCTGCTACGACGACTCTGATAAGTTCACCTCACTTAGAAGGGGAACCTGACCGATTCTCAGTGCGCGTACCTCGGAAAAACCGTTAGCCTACTCACGACCCTTGCTCTCTAGCCTGTGCCTTCTTTGTAAATATAATTCTTTATTCTTAGTTCTTGTTTTCTTTATTTCGTAGGGCCACTATCCCCGCTACGCGACAGTGGCGCCTTAACGCGGTTATAACGGTTTTTCCTTCACATTTCTTTCTTTCCTTCTTTCTGTATTACTTCTGCTATCACTGAGTTCGCGGTCAGGTTTCGTCGCGGGTTTTTGGTGACGGTTCTTTTTGTACTTTCTTTTGTGTATTGTAACGGTCGCGGACAATTTTTTTCTTTTACACCTTGTACGGCTAGCACAACCACCCCGTAGTAGTTTCTTTTGTAGCAGTATCTCTATAATCTGGCTCCCCGTATGGTTCCCGGGTTAGAATAGGACCATCCCATCTCATCCAGTGGGTCCCGTAAGAGGCGGTTGATGGAAAGGTAGGTAGTACCACTATACCAACATATCATCTCGTGTGCTACACTTACTACACATACATTGTACACTTACTACTACTCATACTGTGTACCTGTAGTAAATCTTCTTATGTATAAACGCTAACTAGCGAAAATTTTTTTTTTCACTAAACTACCTCCAACTAAAATATTTCTTAATAACTTTTAAATAAACTTTAGCGTCCTAAATCTATATATCTTATTTAAGTATTTAACAATTGTAAACTATAAAAACTAACTAAGAGTGAACTATCTTATACTTATCTTGCATTTTAAACACTAAAATGGAATCTTTTCCAACAAAATACTTTCTACTAAACAAACGTAAACTATCGTTTGTAAATAACAGACGTAGAACCTACTTCTACAATCTTTAAACTACGAAATATCTATAAACTTTAATATTTTCTTTGATAACATGTAAATTCTGTACAACATGTAACTGAAATTTTTATTTTTTTAACTTGTTTTACCTAAAAGCCTTTACTGACACTTTCTTCTTGGGTACTATTCTTTTTATTCTTCTGGAGCGGGCGTTATGAACTCCAACTACAAAAATAAGCCTAACATAACACACTTTTCTTGAACAGCGGGTCACGACTGAGAAAGCCTACGTGGAAAACTTCTATTTCCTCTTTTTACATTCTTTGGGGTTATTTATTTTACTAACAGTGTGTTCGTACCACTTAAAAAGTACGGTAGCGGCGGTCACTACTCAAATAAGCCATTGGCCATTGGATTTATTATATACATTATGGGTTTTTCTCTGGGGTTATTACTATCATATACCAACGAAGAAGGTTTCACTAAATATTATATCAAAAAATAAAAATATATACATAGCTACTACACTAAATTCAATTTCTCATTTTCTAAAAATAATTAACTAACTTTTGTTCTTAATCAACATTGTAACCTTTAATTTACTTGACATTCAAACATAACCTAATATACTACAATTTAACTAAGCACTTAACACTAAAACTAAAATGCAAGATAATATCTAAGAAGTCTCCACTTGTGTATGAACTTGCGGATATGTCCGGAAATCCTTTAGGCGCTTGGCATATCAAAGACTTTAAACAAATAAACTACCAAACATAACCTTATATTTACTATATTATTTAACTAAACTTGGCACTATAATTAACTTATATACACGTAATCATCATAATCTTTCATCATTAGCAACCGATAGATGTTCGCTGCTGAGCGGAGGCCTCCCCCTTAGAAGGGAGGGGTTGCCATACATGTAATAAAACAACCTAAACGTTTTATTAATTTTATTCCACTACATAATTATACTACACTATATTAAGCTACTTAGCTACATAACTTTATACTTACCCTAGCTATATGATTTGAACCGTTGAGCCTAAGTCCAACGCGGGTTCGATTCCTATGCAATGCACACTTACATATTTTTCTTAATAATTTTCTTTTTTTATTTAAAAATATACTACATCATTACACTAATCTCTATTACATTATCTAACTATAACTACTATTTACATACAACACTAGTAATGACACCCTGCGTTGTCTATCATAAATTTAATTTATTTACAATCTTATTGCTCTTATAACACCTATAGCTAGTCTAGACTCCTACCCTATTCATGGACACTGATTCCATGATGGCGCCCATTTTTATCCCTTAATCCTACTCTAGCGTGTATCCTTGCTGCCCGGGAATGCTTCACATTCACCGGATGGACACAACGCTATCCTTAAGGTCCTACCGGACAGACGGTGCCCTACACACCGCTCTTCGGTAGTCACTTATCCTTTCCTTGTTAAGCTGTTGGCAGATGGTGCCCTACACACTATCCCAGCAGTCATTAATATATAGTTTGGCTGACGTCGCCTACTCGTCGTCTGGTCGAATTTCAGGCTAAACCAGAGTCCTTGATGTATGTCCTTGCTGCCCAGGAACGCTACTACGTGACTGGATGGGCATACATCCTTGTATTGTCCTGCAACGGTGTCTACCCACCGCTATGCCGGTCAATTTCCCTACATACCTAAACTAGACTAGACTATAACTACACAATATTACATTACATTACCCTGCTACCATAACCAACACCCCCCTCAGAGTATTGTAATCACTACATTACAATATTCCTTACTTCCTGTCTTGAGTCTACATTGCTCTAAATAAATGTACACTCTGTCTGTTAGGGTCTAAGGTCATGTAAGGACCGAAGACTGAATGAATGGTTGATGAACGATGAGTGAGTGAATGGGTTGGAATAAATGCTAAGTTAGTTAGTAGAGAGGTAGACGGATTTTGCTTCATCTAGGCAAAATCCTACACTATTTCCCGGGGTACTGTAACGTTACGCGTGTGTACGCGCCTTAAAATATTAAACCGTTATAGTACTATATAGCTATAACCATACTATATGCGCCACGGCGAGCCATTTCGCCGCGAGCTCGCCAGTGCTTGTCTCACGATTGTGGAGTGCGCACGTATGTTACTATTTCAATAAGTAAAACCTTGTAAATTCAATTTGTGCTCTAAAACTACTTACGGGTGAGTGTGCTTGCTATCTGTCTTCTATCTATCTGTTCTCTTTCCTGTTTCTAGGCACTTTGTATTATCAACGGTCCTAAACCGTTGATAAAAGCATTTGGCGGTCAACGTACGCAAATTTGAATACTATAACGGAACCTGTAACCGACGCTATCCCTACTATTCTACAATATCATCTTTCTTGTATTTCTCTGTCCTTATTCTGCCTTATACTGTAATCTTACTGTTTCTTCTTTATCTGTCCGACCGATTAATGTAGCATAACCGTCTGCCAAGACCCTCGACTGGACTGAATAGGCTGAGGTGTCTTCTGTGGTCGGCGGACGGTTATGACACACGGGCTGGACCTGACGGTGTCTTTCCGTGGGTTCCAGGGTCCTACCTACGAGGTCCTACCTACGAGGTCCTACCTACGAGGTCCTATTTACGAGGTCCTACCTACGAGGTCCTACCTACGAGGTCCTACTTACGAGGTCCTACTTACGAGGTCCTACCTACGAGGTCCTACCGACGAGGTCCTACCTACGAGGTCCTATCTACGAGGTCCTATCTACGAGGTCCTACCTACGAGTTCCACTACGAACTTCCTTGCACGAGGCGTCGGACGCAAGCTGCTGTCGACCCCTACCGGTCGAGCTTGAGGACGGCTGCTGAGCCTGTCCATTGCCGGACCAGCTGCTAAGCTGGTCGACCTTGGAACTGCTGCGCCGTGCTGCGCCTGGTGCTGTCGCGCCGTGCCGTCACCGTGCTGCTTCTGCTACGACGACTCTGATAAGTTCACCTCACTTAGAAAGGGAACCTGACCGATTCTCAGTGCGCGTACCTCGGAAAAACCGTTAGCCTACTCACGACCCTTGCTCTCTAGCCTGTGCCTTCTTTGTAAATATAATTCTTTATTCTTAGTTCTTGTTTTCTTTATTTCGTAGGGCCACTATCCCCGCTACGCGACAACTGTTCAATGTATTTTAAAATTAATTATAGAGAGCATCTCACTCTGCTCACACGTCTTTGAATTTTTATTTTAGTTTTTAAAAACCTAAAAGTCGCATCCCTAAATTTGACTAGATTCCGTTCTCTACATCTGATCTTCCTATGTATGTATTTGTAAACATACGACTATCTAATGTGTGTTATGTATCTATGTTACTATGTCAAGTTTAATGTATCATAAATACTTCCAATAAGTAGGAAATTTTAGATTCCACTGGACGTTTTCTGATGGTTTATAATTATTCAATCTCGAAATGGTCCCGTAGCATTGACACCTTCATACTTTTTTGGTACCTTCATTAGAACAAAATAAAAAATATTATCCAAGTTTTTAATGGGCATATATATGTGTTATAATTAGTATTCACTTCATTATTTTTTAATTAACTTAATAACAAAAATATGAGCTAATATTTCTAGATTTAACGGCCAAGTTCACGGCGGTCACGGTTCGTATTCTTCAACTGAAATGCGAAGTTCAACCTACTCAATTTAATATAACACGTAAGTAATAATTAAACTCGCGAGACGGGTGCAATTATAAACCTTATTATCCACATTAAACGGTTCATTATTGTAATAATCTGTACTATAAAAAAGAAAATAATCGTTCGTTGTCCAAAGGAGCGATCGTGATAGGTTTCATTATATTTTTCCAACTTTTTACTTTATCATGCTTTCGAATGGGCTTCGAAACAAACCTTGTTCAATTATGTGTAAAAAAAGTATAGTTAAAGTATCCATTAGTATTTTTAACATAATATAATTATGTAATTATATTATAATTAGGTAGGTACATAATTATATTTTTTCCCCTATATTTTTTTGTTGATGTTGCGCTTGAGTAGAGTTTAACGCGCTGTATGGGCTCGTAGACCAAATCGTATTAGTATCTCATTTTAATATATGTGATTTTAATTTAATATTTATATGCGATGGTAGCCTAGTGACTAATTTTAACTAAGGGCAGGTTCATCCCAGCATGCGCATAACAAAATATTGTAACCGGTTACATTACTAATTCTGAACAAAATATTTAGGATATACTCAAAATAAAGCGGTTTATTATACGTTATAATAGACAATTACGTTACATGCTCACGATATTTTCGCTCTGATAATTTATTGAAATAAATAATTGATGATGACGTTGAAGTCTTTTGTATGACAACTTAATGTGGCAATCAATTCACTAATTTCATATCTCAAATACTGTAGTAAAGCTTAAAACCAGCAAAATGATTACTAAAATATAGCACACAGAGCAGAAACTACGGTACATTAAGAGAAAACTTACCAGTGAATAAATGTTTCTAGCAACAGTTTTTTTCACCGACTACTGTCTAGACACGAACTTTACTTCTAGATTTATAAATAGAAAATGGACCATGCACTTGTTGCGTTTGTAAAATCGTTGATGCATGCAGTGCGAGGTACAAGTAACGAGACAAGTCAGCTTAAGCCTGAAGCAAAGCTACACCCATGTTACATAAATGGTCTATAAAGCCTTATTGCCAAAAGAATTAAAAAATAAACTTAAAAAAAATTACCGTCAATTATCATAATCTCTAAAGATGGTATTTGATCACGTAATAAAAACATGTTCGAGATGTTTTTTACAGATATACTTGCTAAATAAACATACATATGAATGTGTCTACATCTCTGCCTACACGATAGCCTTGGCTACGAATTACGAGTATATAGGTACTATACATTTTTTATGAATTGAACATACGTACAAAACACTACACGGATATTCGATTAACTTTAAATCGAAATCGAATAAAAAAAGTAGCCTCTCTACGATCGAAGATGTAAATGTTAATTGTGCAAGTAAACAACGAAATATACTTCATTGGTCAAGTAGGTTAGCGTTCTTCAACTGTTGGATTGCTCTGACTAGATTTTATAAAAACCACAGACTTTGAATTGGTCTAGTAGTATACTCAGTTATTTCCCTTCTTATATCGTCAGAAAGTTTTAACTCTTTGTATCTCAGTTCTTTACACTTTTTTACATATTGTTGACTCATTGCTAGAAAAATTTGCAATATAATAATAATACCACTTTTTATTTATGTCCACCGTTGGGCACGGGCCTCCCCTTATGATGGGAGGGCTTACGCCATAGTCCACCACGCTGGCCAAGTACGGGAGGCGGACTACACACGTTTCGTACATTCGAAAGCTAGTTAGGCTTTCTCAGAAAGCTAGTTAGGCTTTCTCAGAGATGCAGGTTTCCTCACGATGTTTTCCTTACTGTAACAATCGCAACAAGTAATAAGTTTTAAAAACTAAATCCCAACTACGGATAAAATCGCAGTCTAATAATGTGATGTTATATAGCCTATAACCAGTGGACAATCAAGACGCTTCTAACGACACCCTACTTGTCAAATTATGTTAAGTAGATTAGAAGATATGCGGGAACAGATGAACATACATACATACATACATTCTTGTTAAAATCATAACCCTCCCTCCGTTTCGTAGTCGGGTAAAAAGACGATTCACCCACTGCGGCCACTGCCACTATTATAAAGCTTAAAAAAAAGACAAGCCCACTGAATTTCCTGCCGGATCTTCTCAGCAGAAGTGACCGCGTTACGAACCAGTGGTAATTTAAAAAAAAATGTAAACTATCCTCCGTATGGTCTATAAACAATATAGTAAAGATATTTTGACTTTAATCTTTAATAATAGTTCCCTAAACTCAACTATCTTATCCAATATCTGATCGTGATCGTGTCATAATGTTTATTTTGATCACGTATTAAAATGTAAACACACAACGAAACTGACTTTCCTTTAAATTTTATTAATATTACTATATTTATTGGGAGAGCTCCAATAAAAGAACTGGTAATAAAATAGGTAGTACATAAAAATCTAAGAAGAAACCAGTACCTAATTAAAACAGCTGATGAACTCAATTCTGACATGGATAGATAAGAGATTTCGCAATCTTGACTGACTACGATTACATTATTTACTTAGCTCAGATCGTTTCTTATCTAGTTAACCAATTGTTATGTGTACCTATGTATCTATGTATGTACACATTTACGGTAAAAGGTATAAAAATAAAAATTACTAGGTGGCAGAGCAAGGGACCGTACAGGTAGGTACCGTGTAATGTGTAGACACTGTAGATGGTGAAACCACTGGTTTCAGAATAATTAAGGACTAATGTCTTGGGGCTCTGTAGATGATAAAATTATCGGGCCCAAAAACTTAATGACTAATGTCTCCGGTGACGGGCTGTGCACTACAATTGTCTATAAGCTGGCCACTTATCATTAAGCAAACGTCACTGACGCTTGTCTCATAGAGAATAAGAATTGTAAACTCCATTGCCTGTCTCGGTAGTTTTGTCGTGGCTGCTGTAATTTTGGAGGTCTCCGTTAGAGTCTTCTATAATTACATAATAACATGTAAGGCCACCACCACGAAATGAATAACTCCATTATGAATTAGTTTGGTACCTAGGTCGATTAAATTTAGTATTTCTTCAAAATCGAGTTTGTTTCAGTGACAGGGGTTTGGTTTTACGCCCGATAAACGCCTTGCATGTATCGCAAATGCATACAGAACGTGAGTCAAACCTCCGTCACTCGTTCTAACAGTATAAGAGACGATGTCATGTTTGTTTACTTACTACACACACGAGTGTCACAACTTTCAATTATAAAAAAGAGTAGTGAACTTCTCATACACAACGGTCGATACTATACGCGTCGCTATCGTACTAGGATTGTAGAGATCAATATTTACCACTTTCTATGGGAACATAGCACCATTGTTTACCCGAGAGCGTGAATCGATCGCTCGTTTATTCAAGTCATTTTGTGTAAGTTTCGTTTTCATGACAATGTACAAAATAATTCATGGTCGTTATTTCGTGCAGCAAAATATGCTACTAAAGTTTCTTTTTTAGTTTCCGGAAATGTTTGCCTGAATTGTTATATGCAGCTATAGCAAAATATTCTATTGGAGGACTTTAGTGTTAATCGATTTTTTAAATTATTACTGCCAAGCTTGCTCTTATTTTTTAATAATTGATAGATTCCAATTATAAACTTTTTAACCATTTTAATAAAAAAACTATACTTATAGGATCTTAAGTACTTGATGCATTCTAATCTATCGGTCGAGACGAGCACGACGTTTACCCTGTGCTGTGCCACACGCTTACCTATAGACAGCCGAACTTCTCATACTTTTCCCTATTTCTGACCTTAGATAGGTATGAAGGATAGAAACCAAAGACAAGTTATCAATTCAATCAACATCAAGTACCAAAAATTAAACATATAAGAGCAAATTCATGATGTACCTAGTTAAAAATTGCAATGCTGTATGAACATCGTTACGGATCACAAAAAACTGTTGTAACGTCGTTGACACTAAGCTAGAAGTACTTGATCGTGAATAGGTCAATGAAACATAAAACCTCTAAGAAGGTATTACTTTATTTTACCTCGGCAACCTACCCGTAGAGTTTGATTGAAGCAATAAAACTGTACCATATATTACTTCTATCAATGTTCTATAAATTACGGTATTTGAACTGGGTACCACTAAGTCTGGGTACACTTCAATAGATCCAAGAACTCATACAGCGACAATTACGATGGGCAATTAACGCTCATCAATTGTAATCCAATAAGAATCTCGTGCGATCTTAACGGCAGAAACGTTACCTATATATTTGCCGATCCTACTTTCTTTTAACGGTAATCACCAATTCCGTAGTCTTCAAAACTTACTACTTTCATCGAATATGAATCAACATTGAGCGATGCACAAAGTCGGTCTCACGAACGCATCCGATATACAGGTGTCATAATTCACGTATAAACACCAATGCGAGACGTGGAAGAAATCTGTCGAGTTCTCGTTATAAAATAAAACGATGCGCGTGCGCCGTCGTCATCTATAAAAATAACTTTTACGCATTCCAAATTAATAAATAATATGTTAAAGTTTTTATCAACTAAGTAAACAGTTGGGCGATATTGACCCATGATATTTACCGTTAAGATCCGCTGCTGCGATGCACGGTCAGAAGCAAGGGCTGGTCCTCATATCACATGCACAAACACTAGTTGAACTATCACTAGGATACGATCACTCCACACGATCACCGATGCTGGTCGAACATTTCGTCGGTCGCGGTTCGTGGTTGTCTGCGAGGGCGCGTCGTGAACATAGGACAAGCAAATGCGACGGACCGTGAATCTTAACCTACCTGTTGCGCTTGCGTGTCGGTCGCCTGACTACGGCTGCGAGCCGGCCGATCTGCTGCACCGACTGAGCCGGCCGCCATCATTGATACAGCCTCCCTTCGAAACGTTAAAATCGCTTCAACACTTTTTAATCCCGCTGGTATCTTAATAGATTTACTTTAAAAATATTGTTTTCAGTTATCACAATGACTTTGTTTAAGGAAGCGCTCTTGGTGCAAAACAAACTCCCCGTAAAAGCCTTAATCTGCTTTATACTGGTCCACTCGCGCCATCTGTGGAAAAATGATGAAACTTCCAAAATTATTAAACAGCCTTTACTGTATGGTTTAGATTATCTATCGATTATAAGTAGGTATATATACTTACAAGTCTTTATGGTAGACTCGTGATTACAAGGTGAATTAATGTTTTTCACGCTTCTTTTGTATTTACAAATCACAATCGAATTGAGATTAATTTAGTTTAGTGTTACTAGTACAGATGGAGCTACCAGTGCCCACAAAGCCTACTTTGAAGATGTGTGGTACACGTATAGCGGATCCGCATTTATCACAATAAGATGATAATTTTATTCGCTTCATTTTAATTAAGAACAGGTCATTTTATTAATTCATTCGTTTCTATCACTTGAAACCCAAAACTACTGTGAATTTCTCTCATCATAACCATAACATAGTATGGGTGTTTATCAAAAATTTGCAGTAAATATCTAAAGTAGATTCTAGTACTTAGTAGTTGGTTCTGTATAATTTATATAGATTTGGCGAGTAGGTCACAGATGGTAGAAACTGGAACGTGCAGAAGACTGTCTAGCCACTCTCAAATATACCTACTGCCCCAAAGCATCAATAATGTAAACCCTGTTTTTTTTCTTTAGACTATCAAAATTAGAACAATAAAATGTATGAACACAATATGAGTGATAGCTGACTGACCCGTGACCAGCCAAAGACAATTTGTAGGGTTCAATTTATCATATTCAATCCTACCAAGTATTTGGCTGGCCACCAGTCCGCCATCACTCCTCTGTTCATACCGCCGCCAAACAAACTGTTACGCAGTTTGGCGGGTCACAATAAAATGTATGCCTTTTTGTTTCAATAAAAGATTTATTTATATTTATTTATTTATGTATATTTATACATTTATAGTTTCGATACATTGCTGTGTTCAGGTGCAAAAGACACCGTGGATTGTGAAATTACCGGCCGGAGACTTAAAATATGCCCCCAATGACTTTTCTTCACAATAGATAGGAGAATCTCTTAAATGACATTCCTGATTCATTATCAAACCCGATCTCCATATTTCTACCAACTGCTGGTCGAGACCTATTTAAGGAGTCCATTCGGTGGGTCTACGTTTCAGATATCCTGTGCCCACCTTCCAGCTCCATCATCAGACCCTGGTTACCCATAGTCTTTAGTATTATCGGATTGACAGTCTTTCGGAAAAAGGAACCAATAAAAAATGTCTATTGTATACCTTAGGTATGAAATTTTATGAGGCTATTTGGAAAAGAACTGATGGTCTTTAAATGGCTGTACCAATTATCATAAGTCATAGCTTAGAGCCATCTCGCTTTTAAACCAATATTCATATAAAAAAGACTGGATTTAAATCCGTCCACCCCATAGAGAGCTACGATGCCACAGACATACATACAGACAGACGGACAGACATAAGCGTCAAACTTATAATAACACGCCTCTTTTCTTGTTACTGAAAAAAAGGGGGCCACATTTAAAAAAAAAGCAATATGTTTAGAGGGTTTCAAGTCCAAATAGGACCTTTAATTGAAATTCTCGAGTTTGGTGTCTTTTAAAAGGTTAATAAAAAGATTGTTTTTGATATAAAATACGGATATGGTATATTCGATTTATTGTGCGTTCCCAAACTAAAAGGAATTCCCAAGTTCAAAACATGGTTCAAACCAAGTTAAGGAAAAACATTACATTGTCTTTTTTATATTTTTAGTCAGGCTGCTGTCACAGTAGCCTTTGAACGGGAGTACAGCATATGGTCGCAAGGACCTGAATTCTATCTCCAAGTCGGACAAAGGTTATCGGGTAGAGTTTTCAGTCAGGACATTTAGTGGCAGGCGTATGTCGAATGTGTGGCTTGTGTTGTATGAATTTCTATATTTACTAACTACATAGATGCGAACTAAGTTACCTGGGGACTGATATTATCCAAAATATGTATTAAAAAGCAAATTACTGGCTGGCTGACTGACAGGCAACATACAGCCTAAACTCTTGCGACTTGAAAGCTCGAGGGCGTATCTTCACACTATCGCCTTTTGGTTTCTTTTTAAAATGTCCATGTAATAATTAGCACCATCCTATATTTTTAAAACCACCATACATTAGATCGCACCATGCCTACTTTTGTATTTTTGTCACAGTTACATCGCAATCCGCACATAATTATATACCTACCGGCTTGGGATCCTGTGATAAATATAATTAAATCCAATATCAATCAAAATACTGCACGGCCTCAAGATACTGTAAGCTCTTACTGCGTAGATCGGACCAACAATAATAACTAAGAAGACCTGAGGGTACACCGGCATAATTGTGACATAAGGACGTTCAACATCTCAGTCCTCCCGTGACCATGGGTGCAAAGCATTCGAAACGTCGGGATAGTAAAATCAAAAAATAAACCGCGATAAAATCCGTAAAAGTAGTTTGATTTCAATGTGTAATATTCGCGTAAGTAAAAGACAACATTATATACCTAGGTTTGTGGTTATCACTGATCAATCTTTAAAAAATTCTTAGATAATTTCAGCTTATGTATCAGCTACATATAGCTTACGTACTAAGGGCTTCTAATTTCTATCGTAGATGAAAACTTTTATACTTACCGTTTCCTCTCATACATTTTCGTACCCTTTATTTTTACTAGAGGCATAGGTGTGAATAAGTATGTATTATGCAGACATGTTAATTTTAGCAAAGAATCGATTATCTATTTTTCACCACCACCATAACCCCTGTTATGGACCCTTAACAGACCATTATCTTAACCCTGCTCGAGACCGGTCGACGTTAAGGGTTGTTAAGTAATTAAATAGATTATTTGCTATAATAAACGGACGTCTTTTTTTCGGTGTCATCATCATCATCATGTCAGCCACAAGACGTCCACTGCTGAACATATGCCTCCCCCACATACTTCCATTGCGACCGATGTTGTGCCGCCTGTATCCAACGGCTCCCTGCCACCTTGACGAGGTCGTCTGTCCATCTAGGGGGGCCGACCCACACTGCGCTTTCCAGTCCTTGGTCGCCACTCGAGAACCTTTCTTCCCCACCGGTTGTCAGTTCTCCAGACTATATGACCTGCCCATTACCACTTCAAATTACTAACTACTAGAGCTATGTCGGTTACTTTAGTTCTTCTACGGTTTTCTTCGTTCCGGATTTTATCACGTAGAGACACTCCGAGCATAGCCCTTTCCTTTCTTTCTTTTCTTTTATTTTTCGGTTGCTTGGGCCTAAATGTGTGAATATTTATGCTAACTATCTATCAAATACGGCTTCTGACCATAATTTTACGCGAACTTAGGTTATTAAACATTTTACTTATTAAATCAAACTTCAGAGTATTTCATTAATTTTATTCTGATTTATTTTGTGCGACTGTTGCTCTCTATACTACACGTTGCTCACATCTACCTGTCAGACTTTAGCAATATTTGTGTGAAAAAATAATCCCCCTTTAAATATTTAGAGCACCTATGCTAATTGATAGGAATCGGCCATGTGTTACGTGTCGCAGACTAACCAAATCGTATAATCGTATAACTAAAGCCACTATAAATGTGTCTGCGTTCCATTATTCAAATTAATAAGACAGGTAGGCAAAGGCTGCATAACTGTGTGAACTAGGTCATAATATGTTGAACATCAATTTAACCTACAAAATATTTTTAATCCATCGATTTTAATACAAACTTATTTTCACCGATTTAAAAAAAGTCCCTAATATGGGTTGCAAAAATTAAATGTACACCAAGCGTCAATGACAGAAATCAAATATATCTCTCGAATAAATTAAATTGGGATGTCGCTTAAAAAGGCTTTAACATCAAATCACAACGTGCTGCCTCTGATAATATCCGTGCACTCAGTTGAGTGAGGTGCAGTGTGACTGTGACCAGATTCAGTATTTTAATACTTTTTCAATATATTTCAACGTCGTTTTTGAAGATCAGGATTTTTATCGGTGTTTTACTGGAAGTCAGTATTTTTGAGTAAGTATATTTTGGATAAAAAAAAATATGGTAACACTATGAGCCGTTGCCTCGCAAATATCCATATTCAGTGCTCAATAAATTATAGACAATACATTACAGTCTGCTGCGTTGTATTGTTATCAATTTACACAATGCATAAACAAATAAATAGAGTCTAGACTTTTAAGTTTTTAGGTGTATGAATTGTTTGTTAGGTCCGTATGCAGGAACAAATTTTGTGTAAGTATAAAATAATCTTGGGACCACCAAAAGACACTGGATGGGCATTTTTTTAGTTTTTGTCCTAATATCTGAAATAATTAAAGGTGTGTGTATATTTTTATGTGTATACTAGCTGACCCACGCAGCTCCGCCCGCGCTGTGTTTACGTTTACGAATACAAAACCTTTCCTAATCCTTTTTTAGAGTCGGTTATAAACTTGGACCCACTTTGTACTTGCCCTCCAAAGCACGGAAACGTTTAGTTCAAATGGCGTTAAACTGTCACCCATCTATTTAATGACCTTAGCTAACGTTGCTTAACCTAATCGATTTCCAAAAATTGTTAACAACTGTCTATGAGTGTTCCCTTACAAATATTTATTATAATTATAAAGAAAAAATTATAAAATCGGACCAAGCGTATAACCAAGTACCCATTTTGACTTTAATCCTCTCTCCCAAAAGAACCGTGCTAGATTACGGGATAAAAAGTATCCTATGTTAGGACATAGACGACGAGGTAGGCCTCGTAGTAAGATCTCAAATCATGCCAAGTTTCGTTTCAATCCATCCAGTAGTTTCGGCGTGATGCTCAGCCGAGATACAGACAGACAGACAGACAGACAGACAAAAATTAAAAAAAATACATTTTCGGCCTCAGTATCGGTTATAGAATGCCCTCCAAATATAATTTTCAAAATATCTTCAATGTACAGAATTGGACCTGTTACAGTTTTATTAAAAGTATAGATTTTTTACGAAAAATAAAGCGATGTTTACAAGTAGCACAGTTTTTTTAAAATCATCATAAAGCATTGGCTCCAACTTTAAATGCTTTCAAGAATAGACTGGACAAAATACTTCAAGCAATATGATACACACGCATCAGCTTTATAAGCTGCTAGTGTGCTTACTAAATAATAAAATAAAATTGACAAACAACTTAGTTGTAGGGTTTGGTCTTTTTGCTATCTGTAGTGTTAGATGAATAGGAAACTAACCTCTGTATCTACCCATATTACTGCAATAATAAACGAATTGAATTGAATTAACTTTTTACGTCAAAGATGGAATGGAACCTCGATGCGCAAGTCCAGCTCGCAGCTTTTCGTATAAATGAATTATTATTTCTTCTTCTTCTTTTTGATCCGTTTTTCAGTATTTTTTCAAGGTGGCCTCCGTACATATCAGTATTTTTTCGAAGAGACCTCGGTTTTTTCGTAAAATTTAATCTGGTCACACTGGTGAGGTTAATTTAACCAGCTACAGTGCAATTTACACTGGAACACAGCAATATTGCGTGCCAGTTGCGTCATTGCAGAGCAAGGAGCAGACCGCCCGGCGGCCCATCCGCATCCAGTATAATTTGTAAAAACCTGCCTAAACCTGATACCGGAACCTACCAGAATGACGCAGAAAACGACATTAAAATATACATATATATGCTAATCTAATGTAATCTACATCTTATTAAAGGATGTGTCCGCGATACTTTTTGTTACGTCATAGTGCATTAACGTTTTATTAGAAGTATATTTTAAAAAACATATTTTTTAAAAATACTACCGAATTTTCATCTTACATTTTCTCGAGTATATTTAAATGGCCAAAGGTGGAAAGCGGGACGCGGGACCAAGAAAAGCAAGAGACAGGGATCTTCGGACAAAGTTAGAGGCGACTACTGAGTGAAACGATGAAATTATATATAACTAGCTGACCCACGCAGCTCCGCATGCGCTATTTTTAAGTTAACTAAACTTTTAATAACAGACATTCGCATCGAATACATAACCTCCTTTTTTATAATCGGTTAAAAACTGGGACCCACTTTTTACTTGCTCTCCGAAGCATGGACCCGTTTAGTTCAAATGGCGTTAAACGGTCACCCATATATTTAGTGACCTTACCTAACGTTGCTTAACCCGATCGATTACAAAACCTTGATAACAACTCTCTATGAGTGTTCCCTTACTAATATTTATTATATTATAAAGAAAAATTGATAAAATCGGACCAAGCGTATAACCAAGTACCCATTTTGACTTTAATCCCCTCTCCCAAAAGAACCGTGCTAGATTACGGGATTAAAAGTATCCTATGTCCTACCTCGTAGTAAGATCTCAAATCATGCCAAGTTTCATTTGAATCCATTCAGTAGTTTCGGCGTGATGCGTAGCCGTGATACAGACAGACAGACGGACAAAAATTAAAAAAATTACATTTTCGGCCTCAGTATCGGTTATAGAATGCCCTCCAAATATAATTATCAGAATATCTTCAATCTACAAAATTGGACCTGTTACAGTTTTATTATAAGTATAGATTAAAACTAAATCAATATTGTAAGAGTATAGTAAAAGTAGAAGGGTCTTTTATAATAATAATAATAACGTTTATATATCTTTTATTTATTTAAATGGCCAAAGCGAATTAATAATGTGTCTGGGACATAACGGATTTGATATTTAATAATGCCCCGGCAACCTGCCTCCTCAACGCCACACGGAAAAAAAAAATTAGCTGCAGCTACTAAATTTTAGGTGCTATTGCAAATTTTCTTACGAACTATAGGGACAGCGAAGTTTGTAGCAGTCGTTGCAAAGTGTTTTTAGCTACCAGAATTTAGCCAAGGTAGCGAATTATTTTAGTTAAAATTACTACATGTCATAGCTAAGATTAGCGGTAGCGGCGAATATTATTTGCTATATTTAGCTGTGGCTGCTAACAATATTAGCAATATTTAGCTGTGGCTACGAATTGTTTTTGTGACTCCACCAAAGGATTTTAGTTGCGATACCAAATAAATTTATGAGTGTCAGCTAATATAATTCGTAGTATTGTAGGTTTGTTTTAGCAGTATTAGCTAAGTTAATTTGATACTGTATCGTATCACCTTAGCTACAATTGCCAATATGTTAGCTGTGGCTACGAATTGTGTTTGTAACTCCACCCAAGGATTTTAGTTGCGACACCAAATACATTTATGAGTGTCAGCTAATATAATTAGTAGTATGATAGGTTTGTTTTAGCAGCATTAGCTAACTTAATTTGTTACTGTATCGTATCACCTTAGCTGCAATTGCCAGTATGTTAGCTGTGGCAACGAATTGTGTTTGTAACCCCACCGAAAGATTTTAGTTGCGACACCAAATACATTTAACAGTGTCAGCTAAAATAATTAGTAGTACGATAGGTTTGTTTTAGCAGCATTAGCTAACTTAATTTGTTACTGTATCGTATAACCTTAGCTGCAATTGACAATGTGTTAGCTGTGGCTACGAATTGTGTTTGTGACTCCACCAAAGGATATTAGTTGCGATACCAAATAAATTTATGAGTGTCAGCTAATATAATTCGTAGTATTGTAGGTTTGTTTTAGCAGTATTAGCTAAGTTAATTTGATACTGTATCGTATCACCTTAGCTGCAATTGCCAATATGTTAGCTGTGGCTACGAATTGTGTTTGTGACTCCACCCAAGGATTTTAGTTGCGACACCAAATATATTTATGAGTGTCAGCTAATATAATTAGTAGTATGATAGGTTTGTTTTAGCAGCATTAGCTAACTTAATTTGTTATTGTATCGTATCATCTTAGCTGTAATTGCCAATGTGTTAGCTGTGGCTACGAATTGTGTTTGTGACTCCACCAAAGGATTTTAGTTGCGACACCAAATAAATTTATGTGTGTCAGCTAATATAATTCGTAGTATGATAGGTTTGTTTTAGCAGTATTAGCGAAGTTAATTTGATACTGTATCGTATCACCTTAGCTGCAATTGACAATGTTTTAGCTGTGGCTACGAATTGTGTTTGTGACTACACATAATGATTTTAGTTGCGATATCTAATTAATTTATGAGAGGTAGCTAATATAATTCGTAGTAGCATGTAAAGTAATTTTAACTGTACAAGCAAAGTTAATTTGATACTGTATAGTATTAATGCAGCTACAATTCCTACGATGACATGAATATAATATGATAAAAAAATATATAACAAAATATGTATTAACACTATCTCATGTTGCTAGAAGTATGTTTGATACGATAGATTGTCCTTCTTAAACTTGATGGCAACAAAACAAATCTTCAGAAGACGAATAATGAGATCATTTACATATTTAATTAAAGCAATTCAACATCTTTAACTATTAAAAAGAATGTGTAAATGGTTACCGGTTACATAGCTTTAAATATGTTATGGTTATGTTATTCGTTTTCTAATAAATTGTTATGTTGTTGCCATCAAGTGCGTAAATACCTTTTTTTGTATTGAAATACTTATAGCAACTCAGGATTATTAGATATTTTGTGATACTTTATTTATCATATTCTATTCATGTCGTCATATCAATTGTAGCTACGATGATACGATACAGTATCATATTAACTTTGCCTCGACTGCTAAGATTATTTTCCATGCTACTACGGATTATATTAGCTACCTCTCATAAATTTATTAGATATTGCAACTATAATCCTTAGGTTTAGTCACAAACACAATTTGTAGCCATAGCTAAAATACTGTCAGTTCTAGCTAAGGTGAAACGATACAGAATCAAATTAACTTAGCTTTAACAGCTAAAATTACCTTCCATGTTACTGTACATTAGCTTTTTCAAATAAATGTAATACATAACTGAATCCTTAGGTGAGCAAACAAACACAACTAACATTTACACTTAAAACACTGTCAAGTGCAGCTACAGTGATACGATAGAGTAATAAATTACCTTAGTTACTAGGTACTGCTTAAACTACCTAACATGCTACGAATTATGATAAATTAATCACCATTCTCAATTGTTACATGAAGTCAATACAAAACAAAATTAAAGAAAGTATCTATTTATTGAAATCACAAAAAAGTTACTCCTAAAACAAACATTACTTTGGATAATTGAAAAGAAAAGTTATATACATAATATTTTTTACTAACAATTTTATGTAAAACTGGTATAAGACAGTAATTCCAACATATCAACTTTTATAAGTACAAGTGTTAACTAACTTGATCATAAAATCACTATCTGATAAAGTGACAATAAGGGCAAAGTCAAATTCAATTTTTTTCAATACTATACTATACTATATATAATCGGAACAACAAAGAAATACTATACTATAATCGGAACATTAAGCTTATACAGGGTTACAGGAAAAGTCGTGCTAGATCCGTTAAGGGCGTGGAGTACCCATCATTTCTGACTTATTTCACTATGAAACACCCCACCCTAAACTTAACCCTTTTCGAGATTTTCGACTTTATTTTTTTTTATTGAAAATTGCCGATTTTTAGGCTATTAAATTTTATTTTGTTTATTTTGTGTGTATTATTATTATTATTGCATTTTTACATGTGTAATAAGATGCTTTAGGACGTCAATCATTAAAATAGTGCACAAGTTAATTGAATAGGCCGTAGTAGACAAGTGAAAGTAAAGAAATTACAAAAATAATTAGCAGGTTTATTTTTCTCTAAGGAATATCTAAAAAAAAATATTATGGCAGTTGTTCGGCAGATGTGTTTTAAAATATCTACGTTTCATCAGCTTTCTAACGAGGTATAACTATCTAGGGTTCGTATTAAATTTCGTGGAAAAAAAACTTAGTTTCATAGGCGACAGTGGTGAAGAAAGTTAATACTTAGCCCTAAAAAGTAAAGTAAAACAAAAATAGGTAAGCATGAAATGTCATTTACTAAATCAGGTTTTCACACAACTTTTTCTTACTCTACATTCTCTACAGTTCATGTTCAACATGGCCACCTCTATTTCTAACACATTGTCGCATCCTTCTACGGAGACCAGTCTTCACTACTCCAGTGGTCAACGTTGTCCTCATTTGATTTGCTGCATCAACAATCCTTTCTCTTAATTCTTCCACAGACGAAACTGGATTTGGCTCGCTGTATACAAGACTTTTCATACATGAAAATCCATGGGGGTTAAGTCCGGACTTCTTGCTGGCTATGGCAAAAGCCCACCTCGTCCTATACATTTGTTTGGATAATTTGCGTCCAGCCAGTCTCTGACACTTCTCCTGAAATGGGCAGGGCAGCCATCATGTTGGAACCACATGTCCCTTATTAAGTTGAGTGGCCGATCATCCAGCAAGTCATTCAAGTCTCCTCTCAGAAAGTTTTCGTAGTTTTCCCCATTTAGATTGTCCGGGAGAAAGTAAGGTCCGATCAAATGATTGGAGATAATGCCCATCCACACATTCACGCTAAATCTTCGTTGTGACCCCGTCACTCTTTTCTTATTGGGATTACTTAGTTCTTTTGGGGCCCAGTAGTGAGCGTTGTGATAATTAGTTATGCCATCTTTATCAAATTTGGATTCATCTGTCCACAAGATATTTCTTAGAAAATCTGGGTCTTCTACGTCAGCATTTAGCATGAATCTGCAAAAGCCCAACCTTCTCGCGGAGTCTCCTTCTTCAATAACGTGTACCGGCGTGTAATGGTACGGGTATAGGCCAGCAGTATGCACTGTAAACTACACTCTCCATTGCGAAAGTCCCAGATCACGGGCAACAATATTAGTGGAAGTAGTTGGATCCGCTCGAAAGCGTTGCACTATCTCATTGTCCTGTTCTTCGTTGTCATCAATTTGTGGTCTTCCCATGTCTGTACTTCGTCTCAAAACAGAGCCAGTTTCTCGAAGTCTTCGATAAACTCTGTCAAAAACGGCCACATCCGGCACTTGACGACCGGGAAAGCGAGTTATGTATTCGTTGCGAGCTTGCACAGACACACAATCGCAGTATCCATAACAAATAAGCATATCAGCATATTCCTCAGGTGTGTAGGACGTCATCTTCAACACTTCCGTATCACAAGTACAAATCAGAGTCCGGTTAACAAGCACAGTAGTCACAAATCAGAAGAAATAGTCCAGAATCACAGAGAAAAAGAGCAAAACGATATCACATCTACTATGTACGAAGCACAAAATCAGACTGCCAACCAAAACAATATCCTGTGTTGTATTACCAGCCCTTATCAGTCTCTACACATTTTTTCTTTCATTCACACCTGCATAAATCGTCACTTGTCTCGCTCGCACGGTGTGTCCCAAATTGAAGGACAATAGATGCGGGACCGTTAGAACTGCTACCTGAAGCGTCCCAACTACTTTTTTTCCACGAAATGTAATACGAACCCTAGATAGTTATACCTCGTTAGAAAGCTGATGAAACGAAGATATTTTAAAACACATCTGTCGAACAACTGCCATAATATTTTTTTTAGATATCCCTTAGAGAAAAATAAACCTGCTAATTATTTTTGTAATTTCTTTACTTTCACTTGTCTACTACGGCCTATTCAATTAACTTGTGCACTATTTTAATGATTGACGTCCTAAAGCATCTTATTACACATGTCAAAATGCAATAACAATAATACACACAAAATAAACAAAATAAAATTTAATAGCCTAAACATCGGCAATTTTCAATAAAAAAATTAAAGTCGAAAATCTCGAAAAGGGTTAAGTTTAGGGTGGGGTGTTTCATAGTGAAATAAGTCAGAAATGATGGGTACTCCACGCCCTTAACGGATCTAGCACGACTTTTCCTGTAACCCTGTATATTAATTTAAAATATGCAATAAACCCTCTAACCTAATTAACCCTCTATTAGGGTAAATGCACATGATCTGCATTTAAACTGCAAGCTAGTTATACAATTGCAGTTTTGGTGCAGTTGAAATAACTACATCGAAACTGTTGACCGACTATCCCACTGTCCGTATAGTGAGATAAGTCAACTGCACTAATACCCCGACTAAACCACAATTCTGCAGCTAACTTGTAGCATATACAAATTGAGACTAACAATAATTTATAGCCTATACATTATACTTAATATAAATAACGATTACACATAAGGGTACAAAAACACTTATACACTACTACAGGGAGCATTGGAAAATGTTGGCAATATTTTAACCTTTGCTTCTACATAACATTAAAATGATAATAGGTACAACATTTAATGAATCACTACAGATAAATTCTCGTATTTCAGAATGATAGTCATCATATTTTATACGCAAGTCAAGTCCTCACAAAAATCCCTGACATTTATTTTAATTAAACTTTTTTATTCCTAAAATGATTGTACTATGGATGTAATTCACATGCAGAAGCATAGTCTTAAGTATTGCCGATGATTTCAAATCCATCTTGTATACAACATCGATACACTAGGCATACATGTAATATGTATTTACTAGAACCTTTACAGAATATGGTTATAATATAAATACTGAGTAAAATCATATAATATGGGATTCATAAATCAGTACCACTTACAAAATACATACACAATATTTGCTGGAGTCGTTTCCATGCAGTTGCATTTCAGCATCAGTAGAGAAATTTTTAAAATCGATTTCCAGCTGTGGACAAATAAAAAAAAAATGAATGATATAGATTGGGTAAGTATTATTTGATATAATTACAAAATTTCTAATATTTACAAGATATAATAACTGAATCTATAATTTTATTTCATATCAGTTGATATAATAAACGATTGATATAATTTTAAAATAACTATTTTTATTAAGCATAACATACATTGATTACAAAACCATTTGATATCATTTACAAGATATAAAACCTATTTAGCCTAATATAATAAAAATAAAATAATAATAATATCATGTTTTTTTTGTAATTTCGCGAGCCCTGCTTTGCGGGGCTCCTAATTCTGGGTGGTCATAAGACAATAACCACGAAGGTTAAGGCGGGAGCTCCGCTTCTAGCCTAACATATCCGAGTCGGATTGCTCTGAATCGAGGTGTTAACTATGTTGGTACCTATAAATATACATTTTAAACTATAGACCTAATGATTTTCGATTAGATAAACATTATATCCAATAACATTATACGAAATATGACGGGCCCGTTGGTCTAGTGGTCAGACACCCTGCCTGCTAACCGATGGGTCGTGGGTTCGATTCCCGCCAAGTGTCTGGGTGTTGTTTATCTATTTAAGTATGTATTTACAAAAAAAAAAGTATATAAGTATTAGTATCAGTGGTCTGGTTTCCATAGTACAGGCTCTGCCTAGTTTGGGATCGGATGACCGTGTGTGGATTGTCCCAAGATATTATTATATTATTATTATATTAATAAGTTTTAGAATATATAAATGTTATATGTAAAGAAATTATAGCAACCGTTGGTATATCTCACGTTTATTAGATCTTGTGAACGTTACGTGAAAATAGACCAAATAAATTTATATGAAATGGGACGCACCCATATAGATTGAGTTTCGTAGAAGTTAGTTAAAACGTTCGTAATAAATTGTTACCAATCTATCGTCCATGTATTTGTGGATTTCCATTAATCCTTTAGACATTGATAATCTTTTTGATGTCGTGCATTCCCAGTTCTCAAGGACAACATTTACCGTTTCTGTATTTTGAAGCCAGCTTCATAATAAATAATAGGCTTATTGTTTCTATGGGCCATAGTTGCCTGCAATAAAGGTTTTATTATTATTTTTCATTTTTGGTTACTCGGGCTTTTACACCCGGACTTTTAAAAAGCTTGCATGGGGACGAATCCAACACATAGGCCTGTTAGGACAAATTAATGAAATGGAACATACCTGCCAGAATCAACTGCTGGAAATAAGATATAAACAGCAGTTGACTCTGGCAGGTGTAGGGACTATTGAAGTACATGGAAAGATTTCTTGATTTCCTTAAGTGGGCATTTGGTGGACTGAACACTGGGCTATTGTAAAAGGCCGGGGTCATTTGCCATAATTAGTAGATACACTAATTATATTTTGTCAAGCGGTGACTTGCCACCAACTAGATGGGCTCTTCATATGGCCGTCAGAAGACGACGGAGTGCAACACCGGTGTGGGTGGCTCAGGTGTCGAGAGGTGTGCTGCCCTTTCTCCGAAGTTACTCGCGGCATTATACCCTTTAACACTTTCACCCCTGGAGCATATAGCTTTAACAGCTCCTCTCTGGACTAGCCAATTAAGGCTAGCCAGAGCTGAGAGTCCTGCGTGCCCCCTTCGGTTTCCACTCGGCCGACGAAGTCACGCCAAGGTGGGGGCCCTGACCGACTCTTTAGAGCACTCGGGTCCGTGGTGACCTTACGCACCAACAGCTCGCCACATGCTTATGTAAAATGGAAGATACCTTTTTTTTGACGTGGGGGAAATCTTCGAAAGATCCCCGGGAGCTGTGGGGCTCGATCGGGGTATGTGGGATTCTTACCCACTAAAACCCGCGCGCCGGATCTGCACCAGGGACCCTCAGTGCCTTGCCTTTGTGCCCGCCGACGGGGGGTGCATTATAGCCCCCCGGGAACCAGTCACGGTGCTCACGGGGACGGGGGTCGCAACCCCGCCGCTGTCCTCCTCGGAGTCGCCGCCGTACTCAATGAACGTTCTAAGGGTTCCACACCCCGGACGTCCAGCGACTCCGAAGAGCTTATGTAAAATGGAAGGTTTAGTATAAGTGGCCGAAAAATTCTTTATGAAATATTAGCACATTTTCATATAATAAGGCATATGTAGGACTGCTATTCTGTTCAATTAATTACAGGCAATTATAATTTATTATATTGTACTAACCTTTGAATGTATCAATGACTGGTTGGTCATAAACCCAGATTTCCAATAATTTTGTAACGTCCTCCCTTGCACAATAACTTCACCGTCTATCCTATCACCTCAGCAGCTGAGGTGATGAGCTGAGGCTCAGCTCATCACAGATCATGACTATGATCACGCGTCTGTCAGCATTCGAAAAACTAACTACCAAGCAATGTTGCCAGTGCTGTCAAAAAAATACAGATGAAACTTTTCTATTAAAAATGTAATTTCTATCAAATAATATATTTAACATTTTAACATTAAAATGTAAAAAATAAAGGTTAGTAATGTACATGCGGAAATCGACATCAAGCCAGGACCGGGTGATAGGCTAAGTCATAACTGTTAACAAAAATATATGAAAAAAATCTTTATTAAGAACTAGCTGTACCCGCGGCTTCACACGCAGCCAGTAGGTAGGTAATTTTCGCGTTATACTCATAAAATAAAACTCGATATAACACGATCCATCTCCATTGAACTTGATCACCTTCGGCCCGATTCGATCCGACCCTTTTATTTTTCGCGGGGAAACCTTCAAAAGGTCCTCGGGATCTGTGGAGGTCAACCAGGGTATGTGGGATTCTTACCCACTAAAGCCCACGAGGTTGTTGCATTGGCACATGAGTGGGGACACCAAAGTTCTCCGGTGGGATCTGCACCAGTGTGATCAGTGCCTTGCATTTGAGCGTTCTCGGTGTCACGGTGCTCACGTGGATGGGGGTCCAACCCCGCTGCCGTCCTCCTAATAGTCGCCACCGTACTGGATGGACATCCTAAGTAAGGGCCACACCCCGAACGTCCAGCGACTCTGAAGGAACTCAATCCGACTCCATCCAACCCAGTCTGACCACCCAATTCGACTCGATCGATTTACATAAATTATATCAAAATCATCCTATATATTTTGCACGTTACCCTTATATTTTGATGCCCCGTCCTGCAGGAACCCTTCAATTTTTCGGGATAAAGAGTCTCTTAGTTAAGCGGTCAGCGGAGCACCACTTACTTTGCAAACCGGAGGTCACGGGTTCCATTCCCGCAGGGAGCAACAATTGTTTCTTACTGGTTAGGACAATGACGGATCTTTTTGTCTAGAAAGTAAGATGATCCATACGTCGGATAGGTACTGAGGGGCTTGGATGACATTATTATTATTATGATGACAGCTACGATGGCGATTATGTGTAGGTATGCCACATACAAAATATTACTATTTTGACATTACCTAAATTCATTTTTCCATTTTACTACTAAGTACCCGTAAATCCGTAAATCTATTGTTCAAGTAACCCTGATCTTGTTTGTAAGCTGTCTACACGATAAGTGACAAGCTGCATATCGTGATCTACTTGCTTTTTGTTCTCGCGGGGGATACATGCAATAGGTCCCGGGACCTATGGGGTCAACCGGGGTATGTGGGATTCTTACCCACGGCTGTCGCACGGCACATGAGACGGGAGGCGTGGACGCTCCGGTGGGATCTGCACCAGAAAACTGAGGGTTTTCTGGTCTTGCCTTTAAGCCCGCCGCTGGAGACACTTTATACATCCACCAAGCAAGCTGCCGTACTTGTTAGACATCTAGGGCCACACACCTCAAACTTTCTGTAGGAGCTTTATTCTTATATATTGAAGAATGTTATTGTAAGTGGTCAATAACATCTTATATTTTTTTATTAAGTACTTCTACTATCTTATGTATTTCAAGATCAATGATTCAATGATTTCGATATCTATCACATCAACGTATTTTACAGAGGTTTAGTTTGAGATTTCATGGAACCATTATATTTTTTAACACTATGACTCAAAGTTGATAACTTTGTTGAGATTTCAAAAATAAAAAAGTAAATTCAAAAACTATAACCCAACTAGCGAAAAATCACCCTATGAAAAGTATAAAACCATATTTATTATAATTTTCAATATTTATCGCCTATTAAATAAACAACTAACACGTTATATTATAGCGTTTCATCGAGTCGTAAAGCGAGCTGCAAAGTCTTAGTGAATTGATGTGATTAAGTGAATCGTCACTCTGGCAACACCTGCAAGAACCGTTATTTCATTTGTCCGCGCAAAACGCGAATAAATTTGCTACCATCCCAAATTATTGTATGCTACTGCAGCGAATACTATATTTGCGACAGTCGTTAAAATATTCGGGCTCGTTTTAAAACGTTTCTTTTGTACCTATTAACTCGCTTTCTTGTCTTACGAAGAACATACCTACTTACTAATATTGGACCATAGGAACATTAGGAATGGTGACCATTGGAACTACTGAAATACCCAAAATAACCCCGTCGTGTTTAGGCTAGATGTATTTGTCTTGACAAGTACTAAGCCTGTATCTGCTGTCTGTGTGTTCGCCATAATATGAGCAGCTAGCTTAAACGCCTTTTAAACGCGCTTTTATTAGTTTCACCTGTAATAAGTACGTAGGTATATATGATGGTAATAGAATATTGCCACTCCATTTTCACCCACTTCTACACGTTCAAATCGTTTGGAATTTTGCACATGTGTCAAAGACCCGTGACAATATATTAATATAGTATTATCGAGCTGATCTCATGATAAAGCTCGAATTTGGATAAGGGGGAACCCTTAGATGGCTACTAGTAAACTCATCGAGTTTGGACTCATTTGTTTTGTTTTAAAGAATTCTATTTACTTTGACCACTAATGAGGATCTGATGATGGAACTGGAAGGTGGGTAAAGGAACTCTTGAGTGGGTACTAGTAATCACATCGTGTTTAGGCTCGCTTGATTCGGCTTTAAGAGTTCCATTGACTTTTCCCAATATGAGGATCTGATGATGGAGCTGGAAGGTAACCCTTGAATGCGCGAAAGTTTGGAGAGCCTAAAGCAATATCTCAATGGACTAAAGCCTAATGCATAATAATCCATCGGACGTACCTACTGTAAGCAGTTGCGCATTATTGAGGAAAGTCTGTCTAATAACCACAGATCTTGGATTCGTATATCAACTCTCAAAATTGATAACGATACATTCGAAACGATATACTTACGATATTATTCCGAATGTATCATACCTACTCTAATAAATATTCGAACTCCTCATCGTTTATCGTACCTATCTATAGAATTTTTGGTCCTCGGTACGATTCATTTGGTCCTTTTTTATTTTCTTCATTATTTACAATGAACTAAAGACCACGCGTACAAGTCGTGGGCACTGCTGATGTTATCCCGGTTTTACTCACTGTGGGACATATCAATGTTTAAAACCCATCTCAGAGACCGAGTGAATACAGTCAAATCCATTTGTTCACTATTTTGGCGGATTCCATAAACCAATCTGGTATATCTGGTAATACTTTTAAAGGCCCGTTATCTGAGTGAAACACTAATCTTGTTAGCTGTACTGGCAAATTATTCTATGGTATTGTTACAAATATAATATATGCAAAAGTCGCAAAAAAATTCGGGCTCGTTTTATAATTCAAACTAAAACGCAAGTATTTAATAGGTAGTAAGTAAATGCCTATTACTACATAAGATTGAGTAACCGTAAACAGTGTTTTATTATTATCTTAGGTATTATATCCATAATAATCGGCAACAAGTAGATATGTATACCTAAATATATAAAACCATCCACGAAATGTATGATCATCAGCAGCCTAAAGTAGTCCACTGCTGTTCAGCAGTGGCAAAGGCCCTTAGAAGGGAGGGGTTGCCATAATTCCCTCGCTTGGCAGGCGTCTTGGGGACCGCAGTATAGATGGTAGGTAATCCAATAGAAAGACGCTGCTGCCCGTCTTCTTATTTTCCCTTAGTCACCTCTTACAGAGTCCCAACGGGAGAAGATGGGAGGATGTTGTTCTTAGCCGGACACCCCACGGATTAGATGCATGTATGAAGTACATACGTGTAAAATCGAGATATTTATTTTAGTCAACAGAAGTCAAGAAAATTTGTCAAAAAGCATGCCTTGAACACAAGAGTCCCATGTTCAAACAACGCCTTGCACCTCGGAGATTTTCTTATTTTATGTCATCTTAATTTCAATATTGATTATCACTTGTCTTATGGTGCAGTGTACGATGTAAGTACACATCGTGTGGAAACCTGCACATCATTCAAAAATAGACGTGTGTAGTTTGCCAACCCGCACACGGCTAGCTGGTGGGCTATGCCCAGAACCCCCACCACATAGAGGGGTGTGTCGATATAATGGCTCACCCCTTACACTATGCCTTGATCGCTTGGGTTCGTAATGGAAACCGTCAGTGAAACCGTTAGTTTTGAAAATTTTGATATACATTTAACTTTACGAGACTGCATAAAGAACACTGGCCGTTGCGCGTTGTTGTAACTTGCTGTAAAAATATAGTTGTAAAATTTAGAACAATTAGATTTAGAAAACAAATTTAGTACTTGTTGCAAAATCATTTGCAGTGATTGCAAAGACCATTTAGCTATATGAAGACATTATAATTAGCAACCAGAGCTCAAAATATTACTTGTGGTGTTTAAAATAATTTGGAAGGGTTACTAAGATTTTGAACAATATTAACAAATGAAACTTAACAGATTCATCTGCAAAAACATTTAGTGCTTGTTGCAAAATTATTTGCAGGGATTGCAAAGAACATTTAGCTGTAGGAAGACATTAAAATTAGCCACCACAGCTAAAAATATTAGTCGTGTTGTCTAAAATAATTTGGAAGGGTTACTAAGACTTTGAACAATATTACTAAGATATTAACAAATGAAACTTAACAGATTTATCAGCAAACAAATTTAGTACTTGTTGCCAAATCATTTGCAGTGATTGCAAAGACCATTTAGCTATAGGAAGACATTATAATTAGCAACCACAGCTAAAAATATTAGTTGTGTTGTTTAAAATAATTTGGAAGGGTTACTAAGATTTTGAACAATATTAACAAATGAAACTTAACAGATTTATCAGCAAACAAATTTAGTACTTGTTGCAAAATCATTTGCAGTGATTGCAAAGACCATTTAGCTATAGGAAGACATTATAATTAGCAACCACAGCTAAAAATATTAGTTGTGTTGTTTAAAATTATTTGGAATAGTTACTAAGATTTTGAACAATATTAGCAAATGAAAGGAGATGTTCCATTTTGGGCCAACACTATGTACACTACATGGAAAAATAGGAAAAACATAGGAGAGTTTCATAAAAATACTTATAAATTAATTTGAAGCAGGGTACAATTGTACAAAAATGCTTACTTTTGCAGTTATTTAGTATGTCCACCCTGTTTTTAGGGCAGCCATGACAGTTGCGTTTGACGTTGGTTTACTACTTGACAGTTAATGCTATAGTTGACATTTCGTAATAGATTATTTACGCGTGGAGTACATAATGTATTTCGGAGTTTTTAGTGATTATTTATGTTTGCGGACATTCATTATTCAATACAATAAAGCCCCGGGTCAAGAAAGAAAAAAAAAAAAAAAAAAAAAGGCTCCATACATTTCTGGAACAACTCCTTTAACAGATTCATCTACAAAAAAAATTAGTACTTGTTGCAAAATTATTTGCAGTGATTGCAAATACCATTTAGCTATATGAAGACATTATAATTAGCAACCACAGCTCAAAATATTAGTTGTGGTGTTTAAAATAATTTGGAATAGTTACTAAGAGTTTGAACAGTATTAGCAAATTAAACTTCACAGATTCATCTGCAAACAAATTTAGTACTGGTTGCAAAATCATTTGCAGTGATTGCAAAGACTATTAGCAGGACCGATACAGACATGTCTTTGCTGCTTAAGGCATCTATCCTTTTGCAATAGTGACGAAGTATTTATCCATAAATGGTAATAATGATTTGTAGCCACAGCTAAGGGCAACCCCTAATGTTGTTTTGATGATATAGCGAAAAAAGTTTGCGATAGTTGTTAAACAATTTGTAACACCTGTTAATTTTTTGTCGTTCTTATAGCTAAATGTCGTTATCAATAATAGCTAAGTGGTCTTAGTTGTAATAAACAATGCTTTGCTGATGTACCTAAGATATTATACAGAGCAGCAAATGAATTGGCAGCAAAACCAATTTAGCGACCACAGCTAAACCATTTTTTTCCGTACGGAAAATGAATATTAGCCTAAAGATTGTTTTTTAATCGTTCTTGCAAGTATTCTCGGGGACGGGGATCGCAACCCCGTCGCCGTCCACATCGGAGTCGCCGCCATCCACACTCCAAACGTCCAGCGATCCCGAAGGACAGTGGGATTTCTAAACCTTTTCTTGGCGGGGGATACCTTCAAAAGGTCCACGGGACCAGTGGGGGTCTGAGGGATCTGGGGTTGCAATCTCGCCGTCGTCCCTCGGAGTCGCCGTCATACTCAATGGACGTACGCTCTGAAAGTCCAGCGACCCCGAGGAGGGATCTCCTTACGTAATCTAGTAAGTACATTGAAATAATTAGTTAGCACAAATAGAATAAGCAGACGAAGTCGTGGGCGTTTGCTGGTGTCACTTTAATAATTATTTGTTTATCAATAAGTTATTATAGAAGTATATGTATTGCACGAACCAATTATGTTTCAAGTGCACGATCAAGGGACTAGCATTCATTCATAATTGCAACTGACCGTAGGTACCTACTTTTAATGATTTGTTAAATCAATCTGTACTAATAAATATTCATGAACTCGTTCGTCCCTCGCCAATGTCACTGCTGTGAGGCGTAAACACAATAAGTACACAATAAAATGAAGAGTCATGTTCTTACTCACGCATTGTTTTTAACTTAGTTACTAGGTATAATAGTAATTGTAAAAAAATGACAATATCATCGATATAGTTATATCATCGGTAGTCGAAAGACGACCACTGCTGAAGGCCCCCTTAGAAGGTAGGGGTTGCCATAATCCCCACGCTTGGCGGGTGGCTTGGGGATCACAGTATAGGTGATAGGTAATCCAATAGAAAGACGCTGTCTTCTTTTTTCCTCGCCTTTTACGGACACCCAACGGTAGGAGATGGAAGGGTGCTATTCTTAACCCGACAGGGTTAGTTATATATCGATGGACAATATGTAAGAGCCCCTGGGCCGGTATAGATCTCACCTATGCATAATAAACAATCTTTAATGTGGACCGTCTGAGTAAGTACCACCGCAGTGTCTAATTTCACACGGGTTAATCCTGAAAAACAGCGCTGGACCGGAATATTTATTCCGGTGCAGCTATATGCCCGGAAATGGACGTATACATTTTATTATTTTTATGTGTTTCATTTAGCTTTTTTTCGAATAAATATTATTTTCTTTCTTTATACTCATCCCAACTTACCATGTACCGGTAGTTGTGGTATAGTCTACGGGTATGCAACCCCGGCTTCCCTAGCTATTACTGTCCCATCCCTTGCCCTCCTGGGTGGTAATATCCTACTTTTCCTATTTCCCACTCTAACTTGCCAATCTTCCTTTTCACAACACCTATTCTTCCCATTCCTTCCTTATTCGTGAGAACGCAATGGTCAATCTTATAAATAATTTAATTGAACAAAATGGCGGCGATGTGGTTCGCCACCCATCACGTTTCGTTTCTCACGGAGGCGAAAAGCGGCCTTTACGCTCTGCCTACCCCTACGGGAAAAAGGCGTGATTTTATGTATGTGTATGTATGTTTCTTGCTAATTTATTACGCCACCAAGCAGGAATATGTAAACATTGCTGTGTTCCGGTATACAGGGCGTTGTAACTGTTGGAATTACGGTGTTTATAAAGGCGTTGTAGCTGGTGGAATTACGGTGTTTATCTTCGGTATAAAGGGCGTTGTAGCTGGTGGAATTATGGTGTTTATCTTCGGTATACAGGGCGTTGTAACTGTTGGAATTACGGTGTTTATAAAGGCGTTGTAGCTGGTGGAATTACGGTGTTTATCTTCGGTATAAAGGGCGTTGTAGCTGGTGGAATTACGGTGTTTATCTTCGGTATATAGGGCGTTGTAGCTGGTGGAATTACGGTGTTTATCTTCGGTATAAAGGGCGTTGTAGCTGGTGGAATTACGGTGTTTATCTTCGGTATATAGGGCGTTGTAGCTGGTGGAATTACGGTGTTTATCTTCGGTATAAAGGGCGTTGTAGCTGATGGAATTACGGTGTTTATCTTCGGGCGGCGTGCCGCTTACCAGACAGACTAATGACGTCCACGTGTCGTCACTAAATTCATAAAAAAATATAGTGCATGTAGTAGTTAGCTAGTTATACCTAGTCTTTTTTTTAATTATTGCTCTCAAAATCTGATTCAAATCAACAGGACTCTGCTGCATTAAAAATAATAAGCGTCGTAATAAAACTAAATGTAAACACTGAATTCGATCATAAATTTGTTATTAATTGTTAATATGTGGACATTAGAAAAACCGGTATTATCTTTCAATCTATACATAAATTACCAGGGAAGTATACCTAGGTGCCAAAATTAAGCATCATTATTATTATTTCTCATATTGGTCCGTGTTTTGAGGTCATTTGAATTATTTTAATGCAAACGGAACCTTTGAGAACGTATATTTGAATATCGTTATTCGCGTACATCCTCATACTATTTATATACTTATACCTGGCTGATAATTAACAAGTTTTTTAGTACGATTCAGAATGTCAGTTAATATTTTTTTTAAATTATTATTCTAAGCTAATGCTTGACTGGTGCCGGGTTAGAATTGCGTCCCTCCATAGCCTCTAGTTGGGTATAGTAAGAAGACGCGACTAAGCGAGAACTGGAAGACGGGCGGCAGCGTCTTTCTTTTGGATTTATCTTCCAACTAAACTGCGATCCCCAAGCCGCCTGCCAAGAGTGGGGATTATGGCAACTCCTCCCTTCTAAGAGGGAAAGCCTTTTGTTCAGCAGTGGACATGTTTCGGCTGATGATGATGATGAATGCTTGACTGCAGTCCCACCTGATGGAAAGCAGCGACGAACAAACTTAGTTTTGAGATTTGTTTTTTTTGCCATCTGAGGTGTTAGACGAATAGTAAAACAACTTTGATAGGTCCAAAGAAGGTATAGAACCCCCTGGTGTTAGTGTTGTTCAATCAGCTCTTAGGCTCCCGACTTTGCTTAACCACCGCTGTCTATGACAATAATCGGGGCCGACTTCTTACGTGTCCTCTGAAGCACGGACAAGCTCAGTTAAAATGTCACAACACAAAAAGCTTCCATCTCGGGTAACAGGCGGTCGCATTGTCGTACAAACGAATGAACGGACTACAAAGTGAACCTATATGAGTTCCTTCTGATTTATGGAACTCTACATGTTCGAAAAAAAAAACAAACGCTAGCCGGACCAAGCACCCGAATTACCTTTTAAAAATACACAAATCTATTAGTCACCATCTTTATTAATTCTGATCAATTTAAAAATGATAAAATGTTAACAAAACCATTTATTCTTTCTGTCACAGTTGTAGCGCGATGTTAGGCTCAATTCACACCAAGATGGCAGCGGCCGGCAGCGCACTTTCAGTGTCATAGACTTTTAAACTTCATCTACAATACGTAAAAGACCAGTACCTATCGCTTGAAAAACACGGCGCGCGGGCGGCCTCGAGCGACCTCGAGCGGCATCGCGTTTTTCTACCGCCGCTGCCATCTTGGTATGAATTGAGCCTTAGTCAAGAAAAAAAAAGCATTATGCATATTTATGCAATAATCGTCGGAGAGTTTTATTGAACGGGATATGTGCTAAGCTGAGGTCACACAATAGTGTCAAGAGCAACATTGTGTGTTTATGACATAACTTTATATGCAACAGTGCACAATTGTGAAGCTTAAAATCTTGAGTCAATCGTGTGACGTAAGACACATATGATTCATACTGAAATTTTGTATAATTTTTTGATCTAAATACATATATTTACATGACACAAGAAAACTACTTACTAACTAGATGGTTTATGATAGAGACCGACTAAGTACACACGGCGACAACTCAACCTAGAGTGTTTGGACTTTGGACTTATAAGTTGAACGCTGCGAATCGTGCAAGAGGGTGCGATAGGTTGTTATTTCATCCTATTTGGTGCGTGCAGGCCGCCCGCCGGTCGCCGAATGTCCTCAGTCCTATCCCTTTCCAACAATTATCTGTGTTGTAGCGTAGTTACCGTTAAATGGTGTGTGTAACTTGATGTATACCCGTGAGTAGATAGGTTCCGCCACTGTTTCAGACTCTGAACATTATTGTATTCCGGTGAAATTCTTAGTAATTTCTAGGAAATTGCAGGTCTCTTACGACCTTATCGCCTTAGACGATGAGAGAAAGTGTAATTTACATGGGCTTGTCGCTAGCGATCACAAGAGCGTATACAATGTAGTACGAATTAAAAAAACTTAACATGCTACCTGTAACGCCTGACTACTCTTTACTTTATTAAGGTGCGTCATACATCAAAGAAGTTGATTGTGAAATGTTCTTGCGTCAAACTAATAATAAACGATAAAAATACAACATATAAACTAGGTACTAATTAGAATTTTTGTATTCTGATTATTAGATCAAATGTAGGTTCTTACTGTTTTTTTTTCTAATATGAGTATAGCTACTTATAATAGAAAAATACAGTAAGAACCTACATTTGACGAATAATAAATAAATTAATAAATGAATTACCGATACCTCAAAAGGTACCTACTATATCATTTATCCATATTGTCCATTTCACATAAAAAGTCATTGTTGCGCTAGCTACCATTTTGCTGCAAAAGCGGTAAATAAAGCTTATTGTGTTTCATAAACTTAGTGCAAGCTCATATCAGGGTTACAGATTGTTTTTCTTTTTATGTTTGCATAGTGGCCAATCTATTTTCAGAGGAGTTCAAGCTGCCCTTAGCCTCTGACTCTACTGAACGACTGCTGCAAATAGGTTGTAACCACGACTGCTGTCTAAATGAATAACCAAAGCCGACTTTATGCGTGCCCTCGGACGACGCACGGAGACGCTATGTTTACAACTAAATATAAAATCCGCAGTCATTGCAAATTTTTCAAACGACCTAATAAAGAACAAGAATCGAACATCGACTAACAATACAGGTGGCGCAATAGAACGTGCATATTACATCATCTTTTTCTGCAGGGTAGTCATCTAGGACCTAAGACAATATTGAGAGAGTTATGCAATCTGTACGAGAACGGAAATTATTTAAAGTTTTGACTACTTTCCGTTCGCGGCTAGAGGAGTGCCCTCGTAGAGAGGGTCATCGTTTAGGTGATGTTATATTTAAAAAAAAACAAACTTCAGTTATTACTTTACACTTTCTTAGTTTTATTTTAACTATACCTTTTGTATTTATTTTTTAATCCATTTTTTAAATATGCACTTTCTATTGCGCCATCCTGTATATTGATATTGTATCACCATGCTAGCACCTATGCGCCCATGCTTTAGTGGTTACCCATTCAACAGTAAGCAACAGCGAACTTCTAATTTGTGATGAATGATCACAATGTACTATCGCGGTCACAAGCGGTGTATCACCTTTAAGACGACAACCGCTAGCACGTGCCGCTAAGCGTACGTAACGTCGTCAGTCGTTCAAACGATTTTGTTTGAAAACTGGTACACCGTCCGTGTCCGCGATAGTACACTATTTAAATTCGGATTGCTCATGTGATATCATTACGCGGCGCGTTCCCGCCAGTAGTCGACCATGTTTATTTACTTTTTATTGGCACTGACGTCGGCACATCCGGCTCCACAAATGTACGGAAACGTGGTTTGTGAGTCAGTGTAATTAAAAACGACCGTATGCGTTATAAATACTTGATCAACATAATAATAAATCTATAGCATAGATGTTGTTGTTTTCCAATACAAGTACTAATATGGTTTACTTTACGTTATATCAATGACTCATGCGTGCAGGATTTACTAAGTTTTACATACGACTATGCTAACAGCTATAAAATGTTATGTAATAGTTATTGTACTATCATTCACTTCGCGACGATAATGATCGGTATTACTTGTATTTGTTATAGTTCATTCCAATATTAGGGAGATACGTAGAGACATTTGACTCTCAGAAGTCTGCTGGAAGAGATTTCATTTGAAATAAGCAGCACCTTTATACTTTCTCTTCTCTTGTATTCTTGTTTTCTGTTGTCTACATAAATTGTAAAATAAATAAATAGAGCAGCAGGACAGGATTAAATAAATTGATATAATAATAATGTTTTAGACTATTCACAAACTCAAGGCAGAGGGGAGTAATAGGCTTGTGTAGATACTTACGTTACCTCTCTTAAAACTATATATTACGAAAAAGTTTAAGCCTTCTCCGAATAACAGACAAACACGACTTGCGATTTATTTAGTATAGTATGTTAGAACAAGGATATAGATGAGAATATATTAAATAACTTTATTTTTAGTATGCGGTTATAAATTAGAATTACAACATTTAAGTCAACTTAAAGCTGACTTAATGTACACTTAATTTACTAAAATCTACAACATAGGACGGTAACAAGTTTTTTTTTCTCTCTTCCAAATACAATTTCACTGGTTTTCATAACTGACCATTAGTTATTTATAGGGAACATAAAACTATAGTCCACAACTGGTTGGTCTAATTTACATTTATGTCTCGTTATCATAACTTAAGCTGGATACAAATACTACTTATATTTCGTGATAAGTTGTAAAAAGGTGATATAATGTAGACACCCCATGGAGCCTATGCATAACGCTTTGATTTAAATATTTATCTTAAATCTAGACTATTAGACATTTTAGGTTATTATTCTGTGACTTATCTAAAGCGTTTGACTGCGTTGATCACATCACGCTTTTAAGGAACTTACACCACTATGGAGTAAGAAATAAGGCTCTTGACCTTTTGACTTGTTATTTAGACAATAGAATTCAAAAGGTAGATGTTACTGGGAAAATATCTCCCGGCGCTAAGGTCACAATGGGCGTTCCACAGGGCTCAATTCTGGGACCATTCCTGTTTCTTATCTATATTAAAGACTTGCCTTATTATGTAGGAAAGAATCACGAGATTGTGTTGTTCGCTGATGATACTTCTTTATTATTTAAAATCAAACGACAATTAATTAATTATGACGAGGTTAACAATGCATTATCTAAAGTGGTTCATTGGTTTAGCACTAATCTTTGCCTAAATGAATCAAAAACTAAATTGATTAAATTTTCCACCCCTAATGTAAGACAGGAGAGAACCAATGTGGAATTAAATGGATCTGGGATAGATCCTGTTGAGTCAACTGTATTTTTAGGAATCACCATAGATAAGAAGCTGCAATGGGGCCCACATATTAAAAAACTGTCCGGCAGGCTTAGTTCAGCGGCGTATGCAGTTATGAAAATTAGACTTTTAACTGACGTTGATACTGCTAGGATAGTTTACTTTAGTTACTTCCACAGTATTATGTCATATGGAATACTCCTGTGGGGTAATGCCGCAGATCTCAACGCTATTTTTGTGCTCCAAAAAAGAGCCGTAAGAGCTATCTACAATCTGGCTCCTAGAGATTCGCTTAGAGAAAAGTTTAAGGAGATAAATATTTTGACAGTGGTGTCACAGTATATTTTTGAAAATTTAATGTATGTAAAGAAAAATATTAATAACTTTAAAAAGAGAAGTGATATTCACTCGGTTAATACACGTGGTAAAGATGACCTTAGTTTACATGTTACTCGTCTCCACAGAGTAAGTAATTCTTTTGTGGGACAGTGTATACGCTTCTATAATAAGCTTCCCAAGGGTATCAGAGATCTGCCTATAAATAAATTCAAATGCACAGTTAAATCTAAACTTGCTAAAAAAGGCTACTACAAAATTTCCGATTACTTGGAAGACAAAACAGCCTGGGAATGAACTGCTCAAATAGTTTTAGAATACTAATTTTAAGACTGAATACAGCAAATGTCAAAGTGAAAAGTGTTCTGCTGGATGATGTCTTATGTATTTTTTATATATTTTATTTTTTATTTCAAGTTGCAAGGCTACTGGGATTTTGGTTCGGTCATGCTCGCCATCGAAAAGTCTCTGCTTGTGGCGGCTTTGTGTGGCGGGTCACCCCCTTCCCTCTAATATGGTTGAGGGGAGTGATGGCTGCTGCTCAAGTCAACTCGTGCGCGGGTGCTGCTTGGGGGGACTGGTCCGGCCGCTGTCCTTTTGTCCTTTTTTTATTTTATTATTTTCTTTTATAGTGTAGCAGCAAAATTGATTGTTGCCTTATTTACGTTCTGAAGGCAATTCACTTGAGCTTGTAAATTATTCTTGGTGTGTATCTAACTTAGACGACTTGTGATAAAATTTAATATGTTAAAGTGCTTTGTGTCTTGCCTGACGAGGCACTGCTTAACAGCAGAAGGTAAATGTTAAACGTGAGCCACTGTGATTTTGGATCGGTCATGCTCGCCATCGAAAAGTCTTTGCTTGTGGCGGCTTCGTGTGGCGGGTCTCCCCCTTCCCTCCAATATGGTTGAGGGGAGTGATGGCTGCTGCTCGAATCAACTCGTGCGCGGGTGCTGCTTGGGGGGACTGGTCCGACTACTATCCCTTTGGCATTTTAGTTTTTAGTTTGTTGTATTTTCGTCGTATTTTTTATTTTTATTTGATATTTTGAACGGCAGGACACACTGTCGCTGGTGCTGATTTAATTGTAAAAAGACAAACTTTGTTTAAAAAAAAAATGTGAAAAAATGACAAGCCCGCTGAGTTTCTTGCCGGATCTTCTCAGTTGAGGCCGCGAGGTGATCCGGTGGTAGCTTTTAAAAAATTGACCGTTCAAAAGTGCTAGCTTAAGCCTATTTGAAATAAAAATTTTGAATCTTGAATCTTAGTTTTTTTTATATTTAGTTAGTTTATTTCACCAAAAAGTGTACAACAAAGTAAAGCCAATAAATTAAGCAATTAAAATGTACAACAAAGTAATGTAGGTTGCAAAGTAAACCCTGCACTAAAAGCTAAATACTTAGATATAAAATTGGGAACATCTGCATCCGAACTAGGTCTCGGAATGCAGCCAACCCCTAGAGAAATGAACATTTTTAGCCATTATAGGTTTAAATATATATTGGTATTGCTTAAAGTTTATATAGCGGGTTTCTTTAGATTTTGACTTTCCCAAAAAGTAAATTAAATATATTACTACAGATATTTCTCTTATAGGAAATCTGTTGTCTGTTTACGTATGGTAAACACTCAATCACAATCACCTTACACTAATGCTGTCAAACATTAGTGTAATATTAGGTATACCTACTTATTATGTATTATGCAATGTTATCTACTAAATGGGTTTTATTGCACCAATGAACAGGATAAGTAGGTAACCAGATCACTAGACAAATGCCATGATGATATTTCACGGACCTTCGACTTCATAGATCATTCAAAAACCTTGAATGCTTTTACTCGTAAATTTAACCCGGATAAGAGCTGTTTACTACAGTAAACTTGGAATTGACTAGCGCGGAACATCTATAGGTAATTGTGCGTTAGGAATGCGAACAAAAACGCGATATCCGCGATAATTCGACCATCGCGGCGTTATTAAATATACCTCCAGCTGCGTTGGACTAATATTGTACAAATTGTTGAACTGGTTGACCAACTGGTTGAGTATTTTGGAATAGATAGATCGCTGCGTATTCACGTGTGACCACGTAACCAGCTCCAGGATGCTAAACACGTAATATGATAAGCGATTGCGAAGTATTGTCTTTCTCTAACCCTGAACTATTATTGGTATAATATTAAATTTAAACAAGACTATAAATGCTTGCATATACGCTCCCCATACAATAGAAGTGTCGATTGTGCGCCGCGCATAGTTGGTCATAGTTACGACTGCTTGCATAATGCCGGGGTGGCTTGCGCGTGTGCACAGATGGAGGTGGTAGGGGAGTACAAGTGCTTAGGCTTGATTATAGACTGTAGTTTTTCATGGAAAACTCATATAAATAATTTATGTAATAAACTTAGGTCAATACTTGTAAAATTTCACTATCTAAGGCGCGAACCACACACAAACGGCATAAGGCATAAGGCACAATGCCGCTTCAAAACTTCTGCATACAAAAAGTACTAAGAAGACGTATTGTGAATTACACTCATGCGGCGTCCGTGCCGTATCCATTCCACGCCTGCGCCGCGCCTTACGCCTTATGCCGTTTGTGTGTATTTCGCGCCTTAGACATGTTTTGGATAAGGCAACCTTATATACAGTATATTACGCACTGGTGGACTCGATGCTTTCTTACGGTTTGACCAGCTACGGTCGGACGTTTAATACCTATCTAGATAAATTAAAGGCGTTTCAGATTAGATTTATGAAGTTATTAGTCGATAAAACCACGAAAAAAAGATGTAAAAGTAGTAATTATCAGGAGTTGTTCTTGGAGTGTAAAATGCTGCCAGTCCATGAGAAGGTTAAGTTATTAACAGTAGTTGAACAGTATTGTAGTGATGAGTTTAAAACTTACAAGAAAAGTAACAGACCAATTAGAAGACAATGTAGTAAATTATTGAAAGTGCCCAACTATAAGAATTATTTTGGCCAGAGAGTCAGAAAATATCTAGTCCCTTCAATCTTAAATAGATATACCATTAGATATCAAAAGTAAATGTATAACAAAAAGATCATTCTCAAATGTATTGAAAAAGTTCTTACTATCTAAATATAAAGAGTTTGTTAATATTATGTAATCAGTAATCATAGTTAAACTACGTGTATGTGTCCATATAACAGGCATCCAGGTTTACATTATTTATTTAATTAATTGAGAGCTACGTCTGCCAACAAACTGCTATGCAGTTTGGCAGTTGTTAAAATGTTTGTAAAAGGTATTTTGTTTCCACTTAGTAAATGTTTTTTCATTATTATTTTTTTCATTTAAAAACGGAACCCCTTTGTTACATTGCATACGTAAATTAATGCAGCATTGTCAATAATAAGTAGCAATCAAAAAGTTCATAAACTTATGTAACGTAGACACACATAGATAGACAAAGTAAAAGTTTTTTGCATATAAAGAATAATTACTTCCTTTGAAATATGGACTTGCAAAAAATGCAAAAAAAATTAAAATAAAATGTCTTGTATAACTACGTATCTTTATTTCATATCAATGCATAACAGCCGGACTTTGACAATGTAGATACCCTTTTCGATAATTATTAACCGGCTTCAAAAAGAAGGTTCTCTATTCGACGCGTATGTATGTAATATTGATAAAAATGCGTAATATTAATATATGTTAGTCTATGTGGGCTTCTAAACAAATTTACCAAATTTTATGAGTGTATGTATGTATGTATGTATGTATGTAGGTATGTATGTATGTATGTATGTAGGTTTGTCCACGGATTTCTCAGAAACTACAAGTCCGATTTTAAACTTTTTATGTTTTCAGTAAGTTACTGTAACGTAGACGTTCGAGTTGCATGATAGTGCTGATACCTATTTTGGTAAAATAAGTCACTAAAAAGTGTTAAATAAACTATTTAAAAAAAATAAAAACCGACTTCAAAGTAAATTATCTAAAAAGCATAAAATAACGAAAATATATTGAAGTCGGTGTCAGCTGGTGCTATTGTTAGTTAACATGATGTGCTAGCACCGACTTCAATATATTTTCGTTATTTTATGCTTTTTAGATAATTTACTTTGAAGTCGGTTTTTATTTTTTTTTAAATAGTTTTTTCATAATCTGAGATCCAATCCTGATGATGAAACTTACACAACAAGACTTTGAAACACAGAATAAAATTATAGGAAGTACTTAGCATCTTATGAGATACTAGCTGACCCGCGCAGCTCCGCGCTCTTTCACTTTGCTGAATATCTTGACATGAAATAAGGACATACAGACAAACATTCAGTTTTGAATATATAGAATACTGGTTTTATCATATAAATCCGGACCCAAAGCAACCAAAAGACGTCCACTGTTGGACAAAGGCCCTTAGAAGGGAGGAATTGCCACGCTTAGCATGATTCTGGCATGCGTCTTGGGAGTCGCAGTATAAGTGGTTAGTAATCCAATAGAAAGACGCTGCTGCTGGTCTTCTTCCTTTCCCTTAGTCGCCACTTATGGACACCCACCGGGAGGAGATGGGAGGGTGCTATTCTAACCCGGACACCCCACGGGCCTAGTAATTATAATCGAATAAAAAAATCGTAAACATTTTTTTTACAATTTCCACGGGCCCCCTAAGATATAATCGAATAAAAAATCTTAATTTTTTTTTTTACAATTTCCAAGGGCCCAGTAAGGTATAATCGAATAAAAAAAATGTAAACATTTTTTTTACAATTTCCAAGGGCCCAGTAAGATATAAACGAATAAAAAAATCGTAAACATTTTTTTTACAATTTCCACGGGCCCCCTAAGATATAATCAAATAAAAAATCGTAATTTTTTTTTTACAATTTCCAAGGGCCCAGTAAGATATAAACGAATAAAAAAAATGTAAACATTTTTTTTACAATTTCCAAGGGCCCAGTAAGATATAAACGAATAAAAAAAATGTAAACATTTTTTTTACAATTTCCACGGGCCCCCTAAGATATAATCGAATAAAAAAATCGTAAACATTTTTTTTACAATTTCCAAGGGCCCAGTAAGATATAATCGAATAAAAAAATTGTTAACATTTTTTTACAATTTCCGACTCGAACTTGACCGGATTTAAAAAAAGACGTAGGTAAATAAATCAAGTCACGTTTATAAAATAAGTAGGTAGATGGGTAGCTATTCGTTTAAAATCAATAAAAATATTAGCTTTATGATTTAGATCTTTACGTGCGTTATGTTCGTAAATATTCATATTTGATTCCTATCTGTTTATTATCATTATGAAAACCTATTAATGTTTGACAATAATTATGATTAATTACCCATACCTACTCATAATTATCTACGACATAATAATACGGAAATGTGTAGTTAACAGTTACCAACACAGACTCTAACAATGGGCCAGTTAGATCATGGTATATCTATGACATCGATATACCTACTGTGAGCCACTGTGATTTTGGTTCGGTCATGCTCGCCCATCGATTTAATATATAAACTAGATAAACATTCACGAACAAAATGACATCTAAAATGTGGTCGCGGAGGTTGCAAACTTATCTGTGCTGGTGGCGGAAACGTGAACTAACGCTTTTGTTATGATAATGACGTGTAGTTGGACAGTTTCATATAGACAGTAGCGACACTCCTATCGGCAAAAATAATTTTGTCAAGCTATGGCTTGTAAAGAAATAGCGACACAAGGACGCTATTTCTCGCTGCCACTTTATGTACCGTGACACCAAATCTAGTTTAAATATTGTATCGATGTGCTCGCCATTGAAAAGTCTTTGCTTGTGGCGGCTTCGTATGGCGGGTCACCCCCTTCCCTCTATTATGGTTGAGGGGAGTGATGGCTGCTGCTCGAGTCAACTCGTGCGCGGGTGCTGCTTGGGGGGACTGGTCCGACTAGTATCCCTTTGGCCTTTTAGTTTGTTGTATTTTTTGTCGTAATTTATTGTTTTCTTCTTTTCTTCCTAGCTTCATGTTTCGAACGGCAGGACACACTATCGCTAATGTCGATTCAATTGTAAAAAACAAACAATGTTTAAAAAAAAGGGAAAAAATGACAAGCCCGCAAAGTCTTGCCGGATCTTCTCAGTTGAGGCCGCGATGTGATCCGGTGGCAGCTTTTAAAAAATTGACCAATAAAAAGTTCTAGCGTTAAGCCTATTTGAAATAAACATTTTTGACTTTGACTTTGTCTCAAAAATAATATGTTTTTACAGAAACATGACCCTTGTGATGTAGGCATGCAACAAATTCATGCGAATGCATATTAGCTAATTGCAGTGGCGGACTAAGCCTGTCGGGGGCCCGGGGCGGCAAAAGTTTATGAGGCCCCCGGTCAGAAAGTGACATATTTCTCCCTCCTTCTAAGGAGGGCTATGTTTTTCGAGAGTGTGTATGTATCTTTATTTCTTTGGCACGGCCTATAGCGTCTCATCGTCTCAATGGATTTTGGCTTATGATATGCCTTTAGATTCGCCTTAGTTGTGGCAGTGACTTAGACTATACAGAGTGGAAACGTTAAATGACAACATACGATATTTTCATAAATTATAGAGATAATCTTCTTCTTCGTCGTGAGATCATGACCGAGAGACCGTGACAAATGCGGACTTTTGCCACTACTTATCACTATGCCGCTCGATCTCGAGCTCAATGTATGCTTTTCTGTAGAGTCATTCTCGTAACCGCGATAGTGCATGCCTATCGAATTGGCATGCATCCTTTGCTTCTACTACCGTCCATTTGGCTTGTCACGATAAGCCTCTCTAGGCAATCCGGTTTTCTTCTGTCCGTGTGTTCGAAGAAGATGAGGATAAATGCAAATAGTGAATAGTCACTCTTTACCTCTTCGAGAATAGATGCATTAGTGCGACGTTAGGTCCACGATATGCCTAGCATTAAGCCGACACCACATTCCGAATGTATCTATTCTTCGAAGAATGCGGGTCTTGTCCAGGTTTCAGAGGCACATAGAGAGATCGAGAAGACTAGAGTATGCATTAATTTGGATACTGCGCGGTTAACACCTCGTCCTTCCATATCTTCTCGAGTCTTTTTACAGCTGTTTTTTCCATCTGGAACCTTCTTATTACCTCTTGACAGTCTCCATCATCGCTTATTTTTGAGCTTATATATATACATTTGTGCGCTAAATCTAGGTCGCACAGCTCGTTGGTTCGTTTCATGGGATCCCACTACGGTCGATAAACATAAACTTTATCTTACTCCTGATGATGAGGAGCCCACAGCTCTATGCTGATGCGCTCAATTTTTTCTAGAAGTTCGGCCAGCCGCGGATCCTATTATTGTGTTGTTATCTGCGAAGCGGAGATTATTCAATAGATTCCCACTGATCCGGATTCTACCTTCCAGTCCTCTAAAACTGTATGCATTATATGTTCACCAATTAGATAAAACAGCTATTTTGATAGTATCCAACCTTGACGCACACCTCGTTCTATCTAAAAAGATCCTGAGCCTGCAGCGCAAGATGGCTGACCGGGTCGCTAAAAGGGTAGTACCGCAATGTCCTGTATTAGGCGTAATAGTCCTAGCGCGTTTTTCGACCCTGATCATCCCGGAGGAAATGGACGCGAGGGTCAATGATCGAATTCACGTCCACTGCCTTTGCGGTGAAAGCGCACCCGCGCTCAAATAACTCCAAGAGGAAGAGAGACGAGACGCACTTGAACAATTTCGCTCATGGCCTCTAATGAGCATACACGAGCAATAGGAGTAGTCAGTGTTGTCCTGCCAGTTCGAAGTCTAGCTGCAGCAGAAAGGTGGGTATTTAGATAACTCTGCGTGGGATTTAGAGCGGTGGATCCTGGTCAGTCGGATTGGACACGACTACCCTGTACCAGCAGCACTACCTAGGTATCTACTATATTGGCAGAGGAATCGGATGTGAAGGGTCTTTATTTGAGACGGTTATGTCCCAGAAGGAGACAAAAACACGAAGACGACGTGTCGGGGCGGTGGGCAACTCGCATCGTCAGGGCCCCAATAGAAAAAAAGACAGGTTATCTGCCTTAAAGAGGCCTCGTGGTTTTACTGGATGGCGGCTTTGTGCGTCCCATCCTCAAAACCAACTAAATGCGACACCTTGGTTGGTGACGATGCGTTCGAGGTAGGAACTGCTATCCAGGATGCTCCTGGTTGTTCTGAATGATGCAACCACGAGCATCCTGGATGGAGCGGACATTCCTGCTCTCAGGCCCAGGACGTCTCGTATTTTTTTTTAAATTTTGTCTTTATATCGGTAAACCACGTTGTCGCTGATGGTAGGAAAAATCAGTCCAGCCCGCTGAGTTTCTTGCCGGATCTTCTCAGTTGAAGCCGCGTTGTGATCTGGTGGTAGCCTTAAAAAATACTGACTATTAAAAAGTGCTAGCGCCAAGTCTAATTTTTTTAGTCAATTATTTCATTCGGGTGCACTTGTGTACTTGGCATAGTGATTTCATAGTGATTTCATATCCAACAATCATATCCAGCCAGCTTTCTTGTATCTAGCAGACATCGGCTTTTTGGTTTTTAATCAAACATGGCTGCACTCTACGTTAATTTTGTTTGTCAATTTTGTATATATTACACTTCTTTTACAAATCACTAATTGTTTGATTCATTTTACAGTATACATTTTGTGTACATTGTAGGTAGGTACGTTTGTATTTTAGTTACGTGCATCATGGGCCCCCTAACTCCAAACTGCCTAATACTTACAACACGACACATTATGGCCGTCTTTGATTGAGGACATATAGGCTAGATTATTTCAAACAAGCTTTAGGAGTTCTGACGCACAAAATCAGTTCACATATCAATCTTTTGATCTGAATGTCACTTTGTCAGACTTTTATGCGCCGGAACTGTAAAATAATCTAGGTATGATATTATGTACTCTCTATTACGTAGTATAGGTACTTAGATACCTCAATAATTAAAAATAACTTTTGGAGATTGGAGGCCCCCTTAGATCCGAGGCCCGGGGCGGACCGCCCCCTCCGCCCCCCCGTTAGTCCGCTACTGGCTAATTGTCTTCATATATTTATATCTCCAAGGTTTGAAATTTTAAATAACAATGTGGCAATGAGAAGGTATTGTATTTGTATTTCACGCATTACGTACCGGGAGGTGAAAACTAAAACGGGAAAATAATATAAGTATTAGAATGGAACCTAATTGCTTCATGGACATAGTTTTTTTTTCATCATCATCATCAGTCTACAGTCGTCCACTGCTGGACATAGGCCTCTCCAATATCACGCCACTGACTACGATCCTCGGCTTTCCTCATCCAATTTCTGCCCGCCACTTTAACGTATAATTATCGTCACTCCATCTCGCTTACGCTGCGTTTGCCGACTCGCGGTCTCCACTCAAGAACTCGTTTGCTCCAACGATTATCGGTTCTACGGCAGAACCGATAATATAGATTAACCGATAGTTTTTTTGATAAAGACTAATAATAATTCTTGGCCGCAAAAGGGCAGAAGGGCAAGTAGAGTGGCCCAAGGGCACCTCAGGCAGCACCACATTTAGGCTGCCGCATTTAAAAAATAAGTACGTCGTATCCGAGGAGACCCGGATATTTAATTGGTCCATTAAAAGTTGTTCATAGGTGTGTTTACTCTCTTCGGATTCGCTGAACTGGACGTTCGTGGTGTGGGCCATAGGACATCCATTGAGTACGGCGGCGACTCCGAGCAGGACGACCCCGTCCCCGTGAGGGCTATAATGCGCCCCGCGGCGCCGGCGGCGGGCTCAAAGGCAAGGCACTGAGGGGCCCCTGGTGCAGATCCCACTGCAGAGCCCGGGGGTCCCTGCTCATGGGCCGTAAGAATTCTTGAAGTTTATAGGCAGGAATATTAAATAGACATAAGTTTACACCGTTTATAGTCTTTTTATTTGTAAAATTAAGCACCATTCGAATAAGTATATATATTATCTGACAGTCAACAAGAATTAGTTGCCCTGATAACCCCGTATCAAAGAGTAACAAGGAGTAACAAACTCTTTTCCCTAATGATACGCTATCAACCTTAACAAGAATACCGTATACGCCGGTTGACTCCCACAGAGCCCGGGGACCTTTTGTGATACATTTCCCCCGCGAAAACAAAAAAAAAAGTGCTCTACTAAATGTTGTAAACCTCGGCGGAAGAAGAGGGATTACAGTCGAACGTGGCACCGACTAAATAATGGGTAGGATAGTGTGACGCGTGATCACGATTTACTCATATCCTGGTGCGTTCACTACGGTCTTTTCCCGTGTGACTGCAGCGAACTTTGCTAACTACATTTACTATTAAAGCCTGCTTGTAAAAAAATGTTAAGACATATCCACCCACATACGCGTGCACCTACCTACGCGTTAGTGCATCGAAGGATACCACTGTCATCTACGAGTAATTTACATGTATAATTGTATATTAAACGTACGTTAGCTCAAACAGAAAAAGAAAATTATACGTTTCTTGGAATTAATAGGGATGATGAATGGGTAAAAAAAATAATTCTAAGTCTCTGTTAGTCCGTCAGTTTTTTTTTTATTTAACAATTCAATGAAAATTGGCAAAGATATAGAGCGTTAAAGTTCGGGAGTGGGGGCTTTTGACGTCACTCCTCAGTAAAAATTGTATACCGGTGTGATGTCATGCAGCATTTCAAAGCAGTATATCTTCGTCATTTTTTGTTTAATCGACAAAAGAAAAAATACGTGTCCAATATTTTTAGATAATCTAAATGACGGACTAAAAAAATTTTTAATCATGTAGCCTATTGCTTATAAACCCTGCGTAGGAGTACAAATTAGAAAAAAAAATATAATAAACAATTTAAAGAAAAAATAAAAACCGCCGTCAATAAAAATGAATAGTACTTATAGTAATAAAGAGTATTTAATAAGTAAAATAATATAAAAGTCGCTGGGTGTTTGGAAACGCTACTGCGGTCCTCCAGCGACTCTGTCATAATGACTATATCATCGGCAAAACGAAAGTGAGTGATGAATTCGCCATTGATGTAGATGTCAAATTCGTTACAGTTCAAGAGCTTGAAAACGTCCTCCAATGTGTTCGTGTACAGTTTCGGAGAAATAACGTCACCCTGTCTCATGCCTCCCTGCAATTGGATTTGTTTTGTGCTCTGTCCTGAGTGGTTATTCTGTAAGAGCATTTAACAAATTCGAAAGATAAATCTGCAGTAAGATATATTGAACGAATTTGTTATCTCACTGCGGATTCAGGTTTCGAGTTTGTTAAATTTTAATACTAATAATAATAAATAATAATAAAATAATAATATCTTGGGACAATCCACACACGGTCATCTGATCCCAAACTAGGCAGAGCCTGTACTATGGAAACCAGACAACTGATACTAATACTTATATACATTTTTTTTTGTAAATACATACTTAAATACTACTGTAGTCGGATCGACATGGTGGCGTTGCTGTACAAACACTTCAACACTTCGATATACTTAAATACTTATAGTACCTAATCAATCCTTTAATCAGGTGAACTCCCGACTATCGAAAATTTCCAGGTCCGAATTCGATGTCATTTTCTGTGATATCTCGTAAACCCTATTTACGAATTAATCATCAAAGTGTAATGTCATTTCTGTTTGGAATGATGATGAAGCGTTTACAAAATATCCCTAGAAACATTTCCATCGGATTCGGATACAGAAATTTCCAACAGTTTTGAGTAGCCTATAATTGAATCGATCCTTACGATTATCGATCGTTATCGTCCTTACGAAATAAATAATAATAATAATAAGCCCGCAGGGCAGCTTGTGGCGAGCTGTTGGTGCGTAACGACACCACGGACCCGAGTGCTCCAGAGAGTCGGTCAGGGCCCCCACCTCGGCGTGTCTTCGTCGGTCGAGTGGAAACCGAAGGGGGCCCGAAGGACTCTCAGCTCTGGCTTGCCTTAATTGGCCGTCCAGAGAGGAGCTGTTAGAGCTATATGCTCCAGGGGTGGAAGTGTTAAAGGGCATAACGCCGCGAGTAACTACGGAGAAAGCGCAGCACACCTCTCGACACCCCTGAGTCACTCACACCGGTGTTGCTCTCTGTCGTCATCGGACGATCATTTGGGGAGCCCATCTAGTGGGTGGCAAGCCACCAGTTGCCACAAAATAGTTATGAATGTAATTATGGCAAGTGACCCCGGCCTTTGCAATAGCCCAATCGCCAGTCCACCAAACGCTCAACCCCATAAACCTACACTTCTTTTCACATGCTTGCAATAGTCCCTACCACCTACCGAGGTCAACTGCTGTAAGGTCATCATTGTGGCAGTTGACCCCGGGAGGTGTTTTACACAGCATTTACTTCTTCTAAAACGGGCCTCTACGTGTTGGATCCGTCCCCACGCAAGCCTCTAAAAGACCGGGCTAAGCCCGTGAGTAAATAAAACATGAAAATAATAATAATAATAATATCTTGGGACAATCCACACACGGTCATCCGATCCCAAACTAGGCAGAGCCTGTACTATGGAAACCAGACAACTGATACTAATACTTATATACTTTTTATTTTGTAAATACATACTTAAATAGATAAACAACACCCAGACACTTGGCGGGAATCGAACCCACGACCCATTGGTTAGCAGGCAGGGTGTCTGACCACTAGACCAACGGGCCCGTCGTTATATATATATAGATAAACATGGTCGATGAATAGCAGGATTTGCAATCTTGATCACTATTTAAATACTGGGGAAACAACATCGTAAAATGAAATAAGTACTGCCGTCACTGCCGTACTTAGAATCGTCAATTAGCGTTCTCATTTAGCCATTTTATGTGGTGTATGGTCACACAATTTATTGGTTTATAACTACCTCCGTCGGCCTAAAGTCATTGAACTCTAGACTCACGCAACATTTTAAGGCGCTTCTTCAACTCCAATTAGGTAATAGAGTTTTGATTTGAGAGTTTTGTACTTAGGTTTTGAGTACATTCGCGGTAAGTAGGTAACTTGTGTTAATGTAACGCGAAAACTGGACAGCTTGTATATTATGTAGTTTGTTGACGCATACTTTTCGTCATTACAATACCAAATTTGATTAATCAGGTTCCAAACTCTATAAATAATAAAATAACAAGTAAAAATATAAAGTACATATTTAAAAAGTATTTTTTACAACAACACGTATAAATTCCTGGCCAGCTGACTGGTAGGCCATGCCAAAGAAATAGATATAGGTATGGTATGTTTATACATACTTACATACATAATACATTTATACATACATAATTGCATATATAATACATATATTCATACATACATACTACCAAATAACAATTAGACAGTCAGACAATAATTACACTTATTTTATGTACATTACTTATTACTACAAAAAAATTTAGCTTCAACCTGTTTTTAACCATTAAAAACTACCTGCATGGAACTCACTGTCGTGAAATGAATTTCCATGTATAATTTTTAACTAATTGTTTGTGACTACCTTCATTATAATAATTATATTGTTTATTCAACTCATCCTTAACTCATCAATATAATTATTACGATGATTGATGATTCCACTTCTATCTGTTTTCGTACTGTTTTATGAAAATATGTAAATTTTAAACATAGACTAACATAGATGACGGCGGATGTACGGATAAATTCTAATGAGTTTATGTTACATTCAGTATGCATAATATTGTACCATTATTATTAATAATAAATAAATAAAATAAAATAAATAAAATAAATGACGAGTAAAAGTTAAGTTTAAAGTTGTCTTAAAAAATCGGATTAAATTAAGTTTTTAATTAAATACAGTCCACTGATTTAGTAAACATGTCATCTCATTTCCTGCCTGTGTACATGTCATTTCTTTTCTATTTTTAATGTACACTTTGTTACTTTTTGTGTACAATCTATACTCATAATAAAACTGTACCTAACAGGTCCAATTCTGTACATTGAAGATATTTTGAAAATTATGTTTGGAGAGCATTCTATAACCGATACTATAAGGACGACCTTGCTCCGAGGAGAATAATAGAAGATATCATCACAGAATATAAATCACTTTTATTACAACACACTTTGTACACTGAATATACACGACTACAATAAATTAGATAAATCAAATTCACAATAAACAGTTACTTCCAACTCTTAACAGTCTCGTGGTTGACACTCGAATACCCTCACAATACTACCGACCATGCTTTTATCAGAAAAATCCCTACCCGAAAACTAAACCCCCAAACGACTCGCCACGACCAATCACAGCCCGCATCAGTTCTCTTTAATGCGGCTCCGTGATTGGCCGGCGGCGGCGCTACGAATCAATTGCAGAGTCTATGACTAACTTCCGCTTCTGTCAGTACTCGAAAAGAAGTTACCAGTATATTAAAATATTAAACAATTAAAATAAAGTATTAAATAAGTAGCGATAAATCTCTACAAAATTGCAAACCCTAACAATCGACCATCCTGACGACGTGTGCGTCCCCGCACACGACCCAGGTGGAACCCTAACAATCGGTGTCGAGTACATGGTCAGCAGCACGAAGGTCCATTCTAATACAATCAATTGAACATCAACAATTTGTACAAACTATAGTTTAGAACCTGTTTTATTTTTATCTTATTTACATCATGTTATGTACATGTATTTTACATTACAATAAACTTCGTTAGTTAATTAGATAATTCCATAATAATTCCATTCCTTTTATTTTATTAAAAACAAATGTATCATTTATCTAATTGCTGTTAGGAAAACTGTACACTTATATTGTAAACATCTAGTATTCCATTCTATTCTAATTTATTAGACAACGAATCGAAACCACATCAAAATATCAATATGTACATATATCAATAATTGCTGTTAGGAAACTGTACACTTTTATTTCTATTCTAATTTATTAGACAACGAATCGAAACCACATCGAAATATCAATATGTACATATATGGACTTACTCAGGTCCACGAAAGACTGGTGACTGGCACACCAGCGCAAGCCGATCGATTGCTTCACACGGCGCAGGTGAGACTATTTAATGGGATTGGGATCGAATCGAGTCCGTGCAGGACTGCCCAACTACCATTTCAAAATCATATAGACCCCAACTGGCGGATATACAAGACGATCGATTACTTGATACCGCACAGTGGGACAATGCATCGTGGTGGCTCACACAAGCCAATCGATTACTTGTGGAGACGCACCATCGTGGCACCGAACGTATCAAAATATGGCACGATCGATTCGATACCATACATGACCGCCCGACTACCAATTCGAAACACCAACTGGCGGCACAAGCCGATCGATTACTTGATACCGCACAGTGGGTCGATGCATTGTGGTGGCTCACACAAGCCGATCGATTACTTGTGGAGACGCACCGTCGTGGCACCGAACGTATCAAAACGTGGCACGATCGATTCGATACCATGCATGACCGCCCGACTACCAATTCGAAATCAGATTAACACCAACGGCGTGCACAAGCCGATCGATTACTTGAGACGGCGCAGTGGGCCGATGCGCACAAACCGATCGATTGCTTGTGATTTATCTGGAAAGATACAAAAGACCTTCTGTAGCAACATTACTCTTAATATCTCATATTATACACACAAAATTACGGATTCAAATTAATTACTATCATTACTATTCTACTACATTAGCTTTAGATTCATTTTCGTGAACTTCTATTTCACCTATGTAGTTCCAAGGCCTGCTAGTTTATAGTTCGTTTTGCATGCGTGCTAATCCACAAAACATTAATGACTACAGGGTTCTATAAACGTGGATATGTCCACGTTTATAGCGTTTTGCTTTGCCCATCACTGTTAAAGCAGGGTTTATATTTCTGTCCTCTTATCTATCCTATCTTGAACCCCATTTCGAATAACGGAAGCCGCTATTAAGGAGAGTTTGATAGACTATCACGTTAAGAATAGAGCTATCCCATTCATGCTGGCACCAAATAACACCTCTGAATCAGATACACCTATGTTTTTTTTTGCGTTTTTAAGTATCCAACAAACTCTCCCCAAAAGCCTAAATCAATCTTTCTCATCATTTTGTTTAGTTCGTTTAGCGATTCAAGGATAGTACGATTGAACCCTTCCAACTAACCGTCAACACCGACTAAACAGTGTTCAAATCTTATGAAAGCATGTGATGCAGAATAACTACAGCGATCGCTTGCCAAGCGATCCCCTGATCGACCCTAATTGTGTAATTTATAATCTTCAAAAACGAACACAGATTGTTTGTTTTCTTGACAGGTATAGTCAATCAGGTAAACACACCCATAACTACAAGTAGGTGAGTATAACCTCACTTAGATCTTACGAAGGGCCCAAGGTGGTCAACATGCAAATCATTAAACGGCACCACTACTTTTGTTTTTGTGACATTGCGGAGTAATTCGCTTTTAAGTTATGTTTTTTTTTGAATAAGAATTCTATGCAAACGTTTATACCTTTTTTTTTATTTGCCAATACATAAATCGCTTCTTATTTTATTAATACTTTAATCGTATATACCAACGATATTGTACCATAATTTTAATTTTATTTACATTTTTTTTGTGGCCCTACACGGTCCATAATTATACTTAGCTTTAAGCTACCAATTTAATAAATAACCACCCAATAACCACCTTGTAAATATTATGGAATGTAATAAACGATATGAATCTATTAATTTTAACAGTATTTTCTGACGAACCAGGATTGTCAGTTCTAAGGTCTTCTTTTGACACTGAAATATTCAATGTCGCCGTGGTTCATACCTGTTCATACGACACAGTTGCCACACCGCATCCCTCAGAACTACCCATCGAATACTGCTATTATTTACATAACATAATACTTGACAGTCTTTTAAAACGTAGTTATTTATGTAATTTAGGCACTTTTCATCACAATCGCTGTTAATACTTTTGATCCTACAGATTGGTCTCCCAGTTGGACAGTGCAACCAGTAGTCACTAAAGTTTGTTATTACACTCAGAAATTGGTCAGAAAAGGCTTCCACAAAGACGGCTACGGGATTTCGCGGTAGCTTATTTGGCGACATGGCTCACTTTAGAACCAGTCCTATGTTACAGAACAATCGACCTCTTGCAAAGTTTACACATATAGACACCTACTAAAGGTTCTCGGAATTAACCCCGGTACAGAAATGTGGAATGCAGCTCACTAACCGGTAATTATTAAAATACGGTACCTAGCAGATAACCCTAAACTTTCGCAGAAAGAAAATCACAGCTAAACTTTACAACTGAGTAGAGGTTCTTCGCTTCTGCTAAAGTCTATGATATAGTATAGTAAGCGACGATATGCTTGCTCTACTCAGAAATCGGAACCCAGCTATCAACCCAACTTATTGTAGCAGTGCATGCTAGACGTCGAGCCAGCACCGAATTAGACGTAGAACCTAACGCCGCAGGGATCCGTACTCACTATCGAATTTCTGCTCAACGTAGAGCTGACCGTTAAACTATTAGACCCTCGTGGCGGTAGTGTTGCTTAAGCAAATTTAGTGAACACGAAAACTTGACAAGCCACTGTCGTAGCATCGAGCTCGAGCCCTTGCTACTTAGAGAACAGCACTACGGGTAATACCGACGACAGGCCTGTGCAGCTAGTAGAGGCATTTAGTCTTCAATGACAGGAATAAGATAATTTAACAGCCGATAATCTATGCACATCCTAAATGACCCATCCCTTTTACGAACAAGCAAAGACTAGCTTGAGACGGGCCTTCGCGTTCGTGATGGGACAACCTGTTTGAGTGGTAACTATTCAACTCGTGATGTTTGCGCGTCCTAAATTATGGAGGGACGTCGACAATATTTAGAGTTTCAGTATGTCTAATAGACGTTGCTTATCTTCAGCTTGTGACTACATTTGACGGTGGTCCCGTTATGACCTTGTCAGAAAATTGCACTATCCCCACGACAAAATACAAAATTTATCAAGATCCGACATATGGCTGATGATTGCACTATCACAACATCAACACGTCCGCACTTAGCTTGATACGTCCTTTAGACATGTGTTACTGTTTCTACTCTCATGTGTACTATTCAGTTGCAATGCGTTTTTTTTTTCAAAACTGCTACTAAATGTTAGATCAATCAGCCAATACCGTGGCTGAGCCGTACAACCCAAAGACATCGACTGATCAAGCCGTAAGGGAACATTCACTCATTTGTCTAACTCAGGTTAAGGAGAATTTATTACCTACATCAAGAAATTGCAACTGAGTCAAGTTTTTATAAGCGATTAAGTATGTTCGTGCAATTCACCACCCCCTGATACAACTTGGGCAGTAACGTCTATGCATAGTTGAGGTGATAACATACCCAGACTTAACAAAGGACCATGCCCATAGTATGGAGCTGAAAGTCAGCAATGCAAATTGCACTATGTCACAAGATAACATATACATACTGCTAAAAAGTTATCTAGATTTAATGTTATGATATTGGACATTAAACATGATAATTTCCTACTGGTTTTTTTTTTTTACTTTATCGTTCACAGACAGCATTGCTATTAGTTTTTCACTAGGAACTTCATGATCACATAAGCTAAGCCAGATCAGTGTTCTTTTATATACTTATATGTATGTTATCAGACAAACATCTCAGATATGTGGAATTATCTAGTCTGTCCCTATTGTATAATGTCAATATGTATGTGAAAACAATTTGGTTAGATACACTGGTACTGTAATGTTAACAAGAACGTCTTATTATTATTATTTTTTATCTAGTGCTTCATACGATTTAAAATTAACAACATAATTCTAATTTTATTTATTAGAGCAATCTTGTAATATACTTTCTCTGGGCATTTCTGGGGCACAGATGGGCATTGTCCTTTGTAAAACCGATGAGAGATGATTAGACAAAGTCCTAATTTTTGCACAACATATCCATTCGTTAAAGTGGAGTCACTGCCAAAGGGTACAAAGACGCTGAAGAGTCCTATTTTCCGTACTTCATTCATAAGTTTGAGTAACGGCTCGGCTATTCCGACTTAATTAAACCTATACATGTCGCTTTTTGCAATGCATTTTAATAGATTTAGGACAGCACCAGTAATTCATATTGGGGAACTTACTGGGGAACAGTCAGCAACAGTCAGCAACAGGACTGATGATATTTAATGCCACAAAGATATTGCAAGAGCAGATCAGGATATGAGCATCGCGATGCCAGGGAACCAGACCTCAAAGTTCGATAGTTGTATCTGTGAATAATACACTACCGCACGTTTTCCCTACAATATCACGTTGATTGTGTGTCAATTCTTCGTAATAAACCTCGTACCTACTCCTTCGTCCTAAGACTCCTAAGTAGCCCCCCTTCAAGACATAAGACCCGGCTATGTTCTGCTCGAAAGGAAAAGCAAACAGTAATTTCTCTTGCCATTCCTACCAGGTCAATAGAGTCGAACTACCAGACCTCGGCCAGATCCTAGAACTTCAAAGTACCAAAATCAGTGATAGTTCTATCACCCTCCCGTATAGCGATGCACACTTGGTAAACAAATATCATTAATTTAACAAAGTATGCATGCGTTGAGTTCAAGGATCCAAAATCTAATATTATATAAGGTTTTTGCGTCCTGGGAAGATGCAACACCATCCCTAACGCATTTAAAAATATCGAAAACATTTTTTTTTTTGGAAAATGAAGGACTACGTGACCTGTTAGATTGTCCCGCGTCGACACGTGGCTCTGTGCTACCGGCAGTCAGCGGACCGATTGCGATGGCTCCTTCCACGACGGTCGTTGTCCCGCCGTGATTGTGAACGCTGATTCCGATCCACCTTAGTCATCCTCGTGGCCGTCATTCCGTAGCTCACGCTCGACTCGCAACAAAAAGGTTGTGTGAATATTATGTTACAGACTTACACGTGTATCGTATTATGACGGTAGCTTGTAAATATTAGAGAGCATTTTATATAGGCAAGCTAAAATTACTACCTATGTAGTTAAAAGAAAACAGATTGACGACTACCTAACACAATCACTGCCATACACTGTAGGAATATTTTGGTATCAGGTCACCCAATAATAACCGATGAGACCATAATACATTACTAATACTGCAATCTGACACTAATACTGCGCACTTCAGATATAATTCGATACAATACAGACACTGCTATCATCTTCCATATTATTCCATATCATGCAAGAAATAAATACAATCTCCCAATTATATTATTAGTTATAGACTATCCGAAACTGTTACATACCTATGTATTTTTTTATAAGAATACAATTGGTATGGATGTATCTGTCAATCATTGGACTACCTATTGAAATTTCTCCGTCTTACCGTCAGCTGTTTTTATTTGCAGAAAATAGCGGATTATACTTATACGGTTTAAGACATTTATTTTCGCAAAAGATTACAAGATAATCACTTACAGAGAAAATACAAACATAATATACGAACAGTTTGATTTGCTCAATTAGCGTTGTACATAAAAATAGAGGGTAGGTACTTTAAAAATATTTAAACATTTTTATTTTTCCAGGTATTGCGGGTACCTTCAAATTTCATTTAGAAATCACAATGCACGATGATAAATTTTAAGCAGCAAACCGATATAGAAAAACTACAACGCGTAGAGATAAATATCAATTCAAACTAATTCAAAAGACAAAGATTACTTAATTCAAAACACTTCTTGTCTAAAAATTGTAGATTTGGGCGTGTACTTACGTTTTGTTGAAGTTAGTTGCGATAGCCACTTCTGATCTATAAAGACGACCTTGCTCCGAGGAGAATAATAGAAGATATCATCACAGAATATAAATCACTTTTATTACAACACACTTTGTACACTGAATATACACGACTACAATAAATTAGATAAATCAAATTCACAATAAACAGTTACTTCCAACTCTTAACAGTCTCGTGGTTGACACTCGAATACCCTCACAATACTACCGACCATGCTTTTATCAGAAAAATCCCTACCCGAAAACTAAACCCCCAAACGACTCGCCACGACCAATCACAGCCCGCATCAGTTCTCTTTAATGCGGCTCCGTGATTGGCCGGCGGCGGCGCTACGAATCAATTGCAGAGTCTATGACTAACTTCCGCTTCTGTCAGTACTCGAAAAGAAGTTACCAGTATATTAAAATATTAAACAATTAAAATAAAGTATTAAATAAGTAGCGATAAATCTCTACAAAATTGCAAACCCTAACAATACTAAAGCCAAAAATGTATTTTTTTTTTTGTCTGTCTGTCTGTATCACGGCTACGCATCACGCCGAAACTACTGAATGGATTCAAATGAAACTTGGCATGATTTGAGTTCTTACTACGAGGTAGGACATAGGATACTTTTGATCCCGTAATCTAGCACGGTTCTTTTGGGAGAGGGGATTAAAGTCAAAATGGGTACTTGGTTATACGCTTGGTCCGATTTTGTAAATTTTTCTTCATAATTATAATAAATATTAGTAAGGGAACACTCATAAAGAGTTGTTATCAAGGTTTTGTAATCGATCGGGTTAAGCAACGTTAGGTAAGGTAATTAAATAGATTAACGCCATTTGAACTCAACGGGTCCGTGCTTCGGAGAGCAAGTAAAAAGTGGGTCCCAGTTTTTAACCGACTATAAAAAAGGAGGTTATTTATTCGATGCGAATGTCTGTTATTAAAAGTTTAGTTAACGTAAAAATTGCGCAGGCGGAGCTGCGTGGGTCAGCTAGTAAAGAATAAGAATAGTACCTATCCATGTCTATGACACAACTGGTATTCTTTGCAGAGTTTTAAAATTGGCATATCTATCATGCCGTTATGAGGAAAATCCATGAATACTATTATTAAATTAGATTAGTGCAGACTTGACAGTGTTCAATAAACAGGAAAATGAGGAAGGCTATCAACAGTTGTATCGCCATTAAATCATGATAATAGATTGCGCAAAAAATATTTTATAAATAGCTAAGCCATACTATAAAAGCATTGGTAACTTTCAATAATTTTTATATCTACCTAATTTATCATCATCAGTACCCGAAACGCGTCCACTGGTGAAGGCCTCCGCCTTAGAAGGGTGGCGTTGCCATAATACCCACGTTTGGCAGGGGTCTTGTGGATCGCAGTATAGGTGTTAGGTAATCCAATAGAAAGACGCTGCTGCCCTTCTTCTTGTCCCCTCGCCTTTAACGGAGACCCGATGGGAGGAGATGGGATGGGATGGGTGTACCCGGACACCCCACGAGTAAAAGAAAACGGAAAGGAAAACAGGGTACCGGTACATATATGTACATATTATATACTTACCTCTAATTGAATTGTTAACATTGTTGATCAAAATAATGACGAAACGGAACTTTATTCGAGGCTATACAATGTATCAAAGTCAAAAATATTTATTTCAAATAGGCTTAACGCTAGCACTTTTGAACGGTCATTTTTTTAATAACTACCACCGGATCACAACGCGTCCTCAACTGAGAAGATCCGGCAAGAAACTCAGCGCGAGCTTGTCATTTTATTCACTTTTTTTAAACATTTACGGTTATCTTGTTACAATTGGATCAACATCAGCGACAGTGTACCCTGCCTTTCGAAAGATAAAAAAAAGAGAGAAAAACGAGTTGACACTCCCCTCAACCATATTAGAGGGAAGGGGGTGACCCGCTACACGAAGCCGCCACAAGCAAAGACTTTTCGATGGCGAGCATGACCGAACCAAAATTACAGTGGCTCACATTTAACTTCTGCTGTTAAGCAGTACCTCGTCAGGCAAGACACAAAGCACAGTATAGTAGTACATACTGTGATAATTGAAGCAAGATTACGATCAAAATGTAATCTATTAACAGAGACCGATCACATGAGACTACGACATATTAATATTATTCGTATACCGGATCATGATTTGAATTTTACTGTCACTTGCATCACGGTAAGGCAAAAAATTATAAACCTGTTATTGAGGAAACCACCTGTGAGAGATCTTGATCAATTTGGATACAGAGTGGTTCCCTTTTTTCAGTTTTATAGCCGTTGAGGCGCGGCGGAAGGTCCACCTGTTTTACGAATCGGTAGTGGCAAGTTCCAATTCTGCACGGAGCAAGAGCGTTGTGTAAAAGTAGTTTTATTTCAATCTGTAATGTAGGGCCATCAATATAATACATAAACTAGATATCGTTCGTTACTCACTCTTCCTTGTATTTATATTTTTGAAATATGTGTACTTGTTAAAACGAATCCAGATCTATACACATGTAATAGAGATGTTTGTAAGTTTAACACACGATACCCTGATAAATTAGTTCATTCGGGCATGAGAACTGAAATAGGTGGTAGAAACGCTTATGCTAGCTATGTCGGTTCGAATATATAATCATCTCCCACAGGCTATTAAAGATCTTCATATAAATAAATTCAAAAAGCAGCTACAAATGCTACTTATTGACAAATGCTTTTATTCCGTTGTAGAGTATTTAAATTCTAAAGTGTAATTTGAATAAATAATAAAATTGTAAATGTAGCATAATTATCAGACATATTTCTGAATGTACTTATAATAATATGATTTATTTGACGACTGGTGATGTGACATTCTTAACTTATTCTTAATAACTTAATTTTCTATGTACTCTTATTCTAGAAAGGTCTTACTGATTATGATTATGAATCTATCTAATTTGTTGCATTGTATTCTAATTCATTATTTAATTCAAGTACTTAATTTTAAATTATGTTATACATATTTGCATGCCATTTATATGGTAAATGTGCTGCGTTCTTATTAAATACTGTAACATCTTATTGTACCCACATTTTAGCAAATAAATTGATTGATTGATTGATTGATAAACATTCACGAACAAAATGACATCTAAAATGTGGTCGCGGAGGTTGCAAACTTATCTGTGCTGGTGGCGGAAACGTGAACTAACGATTTTATAATGATAATGACTTGTAGTTTGACAGTTTCATATAGACAGTAGCGACACTCCTATCGGCAAAAATAAATTTGTCAGGATGTGGCTTGTAAAGAAATAGCGACACAAGGGCGCTATTTCTCACTACCACTTTTAGAAACGTGACACCAAATCTAGTTTATATATTATATCGATGTGTAGGGCCAATGTACGAGATCACATTTGACATCTGTCAGTTTCTTTGTTCTGTCATTATTATAACAAATATGTAATCGTAATTGAAAAAAGTTAAGCAACTGTGCAGTTCTAACTTCGAATAAATTAATAATATTTTATGCTTGCCGTGTCAAGGTTATGTTGTTATGTTAAATTGGCTCTACTTTAGTATTCGCGTAAATAAAAGACACCATTATATAATTATTTACTTTTAAAATTAAGTAAATACACGTTATTTGATTGTGGAGTCAATCTGGCTACTAGACCTATAGGTATTTTTGTAACCGGACTTTGAAAAGGCCGTACACGTATTGACACGATTCAACAGAGTGTTTAGATATAAAACTTCTCCATAGGTGTTCTAGAAAAATTAGCATTTTTTTATGATTAATATTTTTTTATTTATCGCCTATTTATGTTAACTCAGTTCGATTATCGGTCAGAACCATCACCAAACTGTTATTTTCTACACACTATTAAAAAATCGTGCAAGGTTTGAACCCAAGTGCGTGCTAAGAGGCTTATTGGTGACGCAGAGTTAGTAGCGGCCAATTTACAAAGCCTAGAGCACAGGTGCAGAGTAGCCAGCCTCTCGGTATTCTACAGGATGCATTTTGGAGAGTGTGCGCAGGAATTGCATGACTTTATTCCACCGTGCCCTTTCCATCATTGGACGACTATACAAAAACTAACTAAACGTTTGCCTGCGTCGGTTTTCCCGCCCGATTATAATGTGGGTGTCTTCAAGACTAGAGTGAATAGGCTTTTAATAAACTAGTGTGCTGTACCATCCTCGATTGCGTCGCCACTTTCCATCAGTAGCCCAGTCATATTAGGGCTTTCACCTCGGAATTAAAGATAATAAGCTGCAAATTGGTATGAACCTTTGTTTTGTCATTCTAAATGTTGTCTCAAAAGTCACAATCGTTATCGTGTCCGCGTCTCAAGATATTCAAGGTCAAAGGTCACAAAAATCGGTTTTTCGCGAATATCTGGCTTCCTATCGGTTAAATGAGATTTGCATTTATTATAAAAGTTGTAGGCTATAAAATTCCCTACAACTTTTGTTTAAACTTTTTTTTCATACGACTAACCGTTTTGAAGGTAGAGCGCGAAGAGTGCACATCGTACAGTCATATACGGCCTAATGCAAGGTCAAGCGTGAGTTATGGTTATCAGTACGTTATAAAGTCAATTATTTACTTGGAAATTATAATTATTAAACAATGCCTATTATTTATGTACTAACTATTAATTATTTATATTTAATTAAAGTAAGTAACTTGATTATTTATATATAATTATTCATATTTAACTATTTAAGTATAAAATATTATTAATTCTGGATTATATATTTTAGTTTTATTTTAAGTTAAAATGATAGTAAGAGTATATATTTTACACATATTTTTATTTATTATTAAATACGGCATAATATACATTTATCAAAATGTGAGTTCAAATATCAAAAGTATCTTTGTTGATTTTAATTGTAATGAAATTGGAAATGGAAGCTAATTATCTTCTTCTTCTTCGTCGTCTTCTTCTTCTTGTCGCTCAAAAATGTTCGATTCATTGTCATCATCCTCATTATCTGTCATGTTCATCTCCAAACCTTCCAGAATATCGGGATCATATGTATTTTCTTCATCGGGATTACTTGGATACAGTGAAGCGTTGAGGCAAGCTTGTCCGTTGCACTGGCCGCAAGCTAAAGAACATTGTAGCCCTGATTTTCTGCATCCACAGCGGGAACCACAACCATTTTTGCAATTGCAAAATATTACGTTTAGTAGTTCGGCAATGAATAGAAAAGGGCATAGGGTAGGGACAAGTATTTCCAGGTATATAAGTATTGAGAAATTTACGCGTTTTAAAGAAAAGATATATAATGTCGTGTTAACTTAAAATAAAACTAAAATATATAATCCAGAATTAATAATATTTTATACTTAAATAGTTAAATATGAATAATTATATATAAATAATCAAGTTACTTACTTTAATTAAATATAAATAATTAATAGTTAGTACATAAATAATAGGCATTGTTTAATAATTATAATTTCCAAGTAAATAATTGACTTTATAACGTACTGATAACCATAACTCACGCTTGACCTTGCATTAGGCCGTATATGACTGTACGATGTGCACTCTTCGCGCTCTACCTTCAAAACGGTTAGTCGTATGAAAAAAAAGTTTAAACAAAAGTTGTAGGGAATTTTATAGCCTACAACTTTTATAATAAATGCAAATCTCATTTAACCGATAGGAAGCCAGATATTCGCGAAAAACCGATTTTTGTGACCTTTGACCTTGAATATCTTGAGACGCGGACACGATAACGATTGTGACTTTTGAGACAACATTTAGAATGACAAAACAAAGGTTCATACCAATTTGCAGCTTATTATCTTTCATTCCGAGGTTGACCCCTTTTTTTACCTAATATGACTGGGCTACAGGTGGGACTGCAGTTAAGCACTAGCTTACTAGCTTCTAAGTAGTAAAAAAATGGATTTTCTTTTTAGATTTAGTAGGTCGTACGCGCCTCATGAAAGAATCCGTCAGTGTCAAATAGTCAGCCGCAAAACAGCAGAAATATACGGGGTGTAAGAGACATCGTACCGAAAACCGATACCAGGGATCCAGTACATGGTTCTGAACATGCTAGTGTTGAAATTTTAAACCGGGTTTTTCATGAATTTCCAAAAAAAAATGCCGCTTTTTTTAATAAAATTATAATAAGTACTTACGTCATTAATGGTATAATAATAAAGCCTAATTTCAGTTTAAAAACAATAAATTACTTATTTGTGCAAAATTAGCAATCATCAGCAGCCGAAAAGTCCACTGCTGAACAAAGGCATCTCCCTTAGAAGGCCCCTCCCTTGCCATAATCTCCACGCTTGGCAGGCGGCTTGAAAATAGCAATATAATTTGAAGAATAAATATTATTCCGCCATTTTCCATACTAGGTACTACGCCATTTTACATACTTTTACGGATTTTATCGCGGTTTATTTTTGATTTTACTATCCCGACGTTTACCACGACACCCACCATTATATTAGATTTGATAAACCTCAAATCCTCGCAAAAGAACACCGATTCCTAGGATGATTCGTGAGGCTATTGAAATCAAAAAACATCCTAATTTCAATAGAGAAGATGGTTGGGTGTTACCACCGGCTTGGGATCCTGTGATAAATATAATTAAATCCAATATCAAGCAAAATACTGCACGGCCTCAAGATACTGTAAGCTCTTAGGCCGCGCGCACTTTGGACACGTTTTCGTACGAATTTTACTCGTGCGGATACATACGAACACGTACGAACGATCCCGACATTCCAAGTACTATGGGAGCGCGCAGACTGGGTGCGAGTTAATCATGCGTATACGTACGTGTAGTTCAGACGTCCGAATACAATCCGAACTTGTTGGGATTTCAAACACGTTCGTACGTCAAAAATCAAAAGTGGATGGAGAAAAAATTATTAACTTGGTTTACGAACGTGAAACAGTATGTGGTCATTAAATATCTTTCATAATATGATGGTATTCACTGAATTCACGTCTTTTTAAATATATTTCATGCACCGATAGATATATTTTTCTACGACAGCGATGACGCTGCCGCATTCTGCGAGTTATAAGAGAATTACCAGATACAGGTTATTCATGGCGCTCCAAAGAGGACTTCACGAGTACGATATAACCGGAAAAAATTCAATTCAATTTATTTGCATAGGTAAATGTGGTACGTACGTACGTAAACGTATTCAATGTGCGCATCTAATTCGTACGGCCACGATCATACGTTTACGTACGATACAAATTCGTATCCAAAGTGCGCGCGGCCTTACTGTGTAGATCGGACTAACAATAATAACTAAGAAGACCCTCAGGTCTTCTTAATTCTGCCGGTGTACCCTCAGGTAATAAGCTTAATTGTGATATAAGGACGTTCAATATCTCAGTCCTCCCGTGACCATGGGTGCTCAAAGCATTCGAAACGTCGTAATAGTAAAATCAAAAATAAACCGCGATAAAATCCGTAAAAGTAGTATTTCAAAGTGTAATATTCGCGTAAGTAAAACACATTACAAGTATGAGAAATCTTATAAAAATGTTTTCGGTACGTAGTCCCTTACACCCATTGTATAATTATATGCCTGTGGCGCCAGGGGCGGCTTTACCTTTAGAGGAGGGTGTGCAGCGCAACAGGGCTCAGGATATTACTGCCTGTTGGAGCCGTTCACGATTATTTTCGATTGCTGAATACGAAATAATTTATATCTGCGTATTAAGTATTAAGTCACTTCTAGCGTCGAAATAATCGGATTTCAAAAAAAGGTTAATGACCATTAACTATAATTGACGTTAGTAGGTGCGGCAGTTTGTGACCCCCATTTTCCATTTCAACCGCGTGCCCATACTAGCGGGCGCCAGGAAATGATTGCACACGGGAGCTACATTACGCTAGAGCCGGTGTTGCCTGTGTACACTATAACCGGAATGAATTACTAGACTCGAAACTCTGAAGATTTAATTACTCTTTATCTATTTTTTCTTCTTTTCTCCCTTACTTTATGTTTCGAACGGCAGGACACACTATCGCTAATGTCGATTCATTTGTAACAAAACAATGTTTAAAAAAAGTGAAAAAATGACAAGCCCGCTGAGTTTCTTGCCGGATCTTCTCAGTTGAGCCCGCGTTGTGATCCGGTGGTAGCTTTAAAAAAATGACGATTCAAAAGTGCTAGCGTTAAGCCTATTTGAAATAAAGATGTTTGAGTTTGAGTTTGACTACTTAAATATCAGGTGATCATCGTCCTTACAATGTAACTATCCAAGGGCTTATGTTGCTTACCATGAGGGCGAACGTTCTGCTCGTCTCGTCACCGTGCCGTCTCGTAATATAATGAACTTGAGGAAAGAAAGGAACACGATGTAAGAACCTCCTCATTTTTATGGTTCCATACTTAAAAGGTAAAAAAGGAACCCAGGATGAGGGTAGGGTGAGACTTCGTCTGGATATTTTTTTCACGTGACACCTACAATATATTTTAGGAACCACTGACGCTATCGATTTGAAACTTGGAATAGTTTTAGATCTTACTTACTCTACTCAACTCAAATGAAAAAAAAACTTCTTTTTCTTTTAGATTTTTTTTATGGTGGTCGGAATGCGTCATCAAAATTTAAAAGTGAGACTACTAATATCGAGTGGGGGGGTATCATATGAAACATCATTTGCACATCTCAAAACAGATTTTCATTTCGGTTTATGTCTCGTAGTTTTTGGCTGAAAATCAAAAATGTAACGTATTGTTAAATTTACATGTAACTTTTGGTGTACAATAAAGTGTATTTATTAATTATTATTATTATTATTATGTCTAAAAAAATACCGTTCCCCTTATCTCCGAAGTTTGTGGAGGGAAAAATCTGAAATAATTATGGGTAATACATGTCTATCTATATTTAATTTACAGAATAAATAAAATGATATTTCTAAGTAGGTAGTACAGATTTTTATTAGTACCTAATCCTCGACAAAAAGAATGGGTCAGCAGTGGACGTCTTCCGACGAAAGAAAGAAAATACATTTTACACTCAAATTAACAAAGTAGGTAAAAATTAATAGTAAAAAAAAACCAAAGGTTGTGTGGGGTCCAAAAAGATGCTGCCTCAGCATGTTGCTGTGCCAAAATAAACTCTGACGTATCTGATTGATGATGGTGATTATGTTTTTTTTATTTCCAGTATTTTTTATTTCCAGTGGCGGCAATTGGAACTTAATTCTCAATTGTCGCCACTGGTAACAACTGGGAATTTAATGTTTCATTCGTCACCACTGGCGACAAATGGGATTTTTTTTCCCGTTTGTCACCAGTGGGGACGTTGCCAGTGGTGACGACTGGGAATAATCGTGGTTTTGCAGTTTTTTTTATCCGAGGTGTTAGACGAATAGTAAAATAACTTTAATAAGTAGGTCCAATGAAGTAATGGCAGCGCGGTGCGCGAGTCCGACTCGCACTTGACCGTTTTTTTTTTCAATTCGGTTAAGAATAGTTTGCTCTCTACCATTTGATACAGTTACCTGTTGATGACTCATGATCTAGTACATTTATGCAGTTCACTATTTCGGTATCAACTCACCGTTACGGAACTAGGGTTGGTCACGATTAGACTAACACGAGGGCAGTCACATAGTAACAATATATTATAAATAGCTTTTTAAAGTTCTTGAACATGTTGTGGCAATGGTCATTACATCACAATCCCCAATTAAATGGAAATGTTACAGGTATTTTCAGGGGTCTAAGACAGCATCCTGCCACGCTGTTTTACTCCAAGTTAGTTAGTTAAAGGAAGTTACTTAATAGTGAATAAACCCTATGCACCTGGTTCAAAGATGGTTACCGCACCACGCTGGTTCTTTGACTTTGACTGTCACAAAAAACTTAGATATAAATGGTGTTAAATGGAGCTACGAGTATAACGCCGCTCATTTCCCCACATTAAATCTTACAAACCAGGTTCTACAGTAAATATAAAACTTCCACTGTTTTGGAGTTTGTTAAGTCAAGTCCATAAGGCTGTTTGCCACATAACCTATAGGTACACAACTATAAATTTAAAAAAAAAAATACCCCCGGCATAGGGTAACCGAACTCTTAAAATGATTTTCCTGTGCTATTATCAAACCTTGATCAGTATCTGTCTAACTACTCGTCAAGATTAAACCATAGATTTATAATTCGGTGGGTCCTACGTTTAATGGAGCCGAGTTCCTGTTGTCACCTTCCTGCTTGCTCCCATCACCAGACTCTGATCAACATTTTACTACTCGCAGCAACCTATCCAACGAATCCAACTTCAGTGGGTCTACGTTTATTAGTACAGATATCCCGTGACCACTTTCCTGTTCCATTATAAGACCCTGGTCACGATTTTTCTAGCAACTACTTGTCGAGACCTACCCAACGAGCCCAAACTCGGTGGGTTTACTTTTATTAGTGCAGATATTCCGTGACCACCTTCCTGCTCCATTATAAGACCCTGGTCACCATTTTTCTAGCAACTACTCGTCGAGACCTACCTAACGAGCCCAAACTCGGTAGATCTACGTTTATTGGTCCAGAGATCCCTTGACCACCTTCCTGCTCCATCAACAGACCCTGTTCGTCATTTTTCTAACAACTACTCGTTGAGACCTATCCAACGAGCCCAAACTCGATGGGTCTACGGTTATTGGGACCGAGATCCTGTTACCACCTTCTTGCTGATTTTACATATGTTCTAAATTTCAGATCTTTCGGACTAATAGAAGTCATAAAAAATATCTATTGTATACAAAATACCCCTACCTCGACTCGGAAAAGAGCTGATGGTCTTCAAACGGCTGGACCGATTTTCGTGAAACATAGCTAAGAAGCACCTCGCTTAAACTAGCTTACAAATAAATAAAAAACGCATTCAAATCCGTTCACTGGTTAGACTGCTACGATGCCACAGATACATATAGACAGATTTCCGGACATAGGCGTCAACTTATAACTCCCCTAGTTTCTGGTCGGGGGTTGATAAAACTTAGAACGCCGCGCACCCGAGCTTCGCTAATAACAAAAAAAAACCTGGTATTATTTTAAACATAGAACATTCTATGTTTAAAATAACACCAGGCTTTTTTTAACACCCGGATGTTTTTGGTGTTATTTTAAACATGGAACAAACACATCGATATACCTACTATCTATCCGTGTTTATAATGCATCGTTAGATGCATTATAAACACGGATGCCCTATATATTTTATCTATCCGACCATTTATAATTGAATACTATGAAGGATGCCACTACCTGCTGCGGATGACACGTGTATTCTCACTCATTGTTCACATTCCGCACATATTTTACAGTTCCATTACTTTTAAAGTTAGAACTTTATATGACTGCAGTTTACGTTCGTAATTAAATCTGACAGATACACAACCAGGGAACCCTACCTACCATCATCTCTAATAGCAATATTGTTGTAATCTTCATTTCTCGGTAGAGTAGCCATAAACTACGTATATTGACGCCTCTACCTCTTGTCAAGTAAGGTGATAATAATACTGCTAATAGATTTGGTGGTTGGGCGAGGAAATAGGCTACCATAGGGTGTTTTCTCGTGGACCCACTATTTTGTCCCCCCAGTGGGTCCACGAGGGAGAACTATTTTTCGTGGACCCACTGCACTCAACGGTTATTAAATGTTCCTCCTGTATAATAAAGATGTATAGCACCTTTTCGCATTGTTAAAATTTATCTATCGTATAGTGAAGTGACAAGTGGCAGACAAAAAATATGCGCTTCCGCTGGTCGGTGTAAATCGTTTCATAGTTTTTTAGGCTTCCACACCCATTTTTCACTACAACTACATTCTTATAGGGCATTACTAAGTTATAAATTTCCCATTAAGAAGTTAACCATCATTCATGATGAGACCACCTTATGTCCTATGCTACCCTGGTACTTCTGGTATAAATATTGAAGCAAAGTAGTCACAGTTTGGTAAAACTAGATGTCTCACGAAAGGGGAAGGCCTCTTTGTGCCCTCTGTTGCCATAGTAATTCTGGGTTTCACGCGCTATTTCATGGATGCCCTTTGAAATTCCGTCTGGAGCTACCACATTCAGCCGGTGTAACTACTTGGAATATTTACTTACAAACTGTTCGATCGTAGAAGCCTTTTCGAAGAAAATTTTTCCATCTGTCTGATGATCGAACTACTAATCGGACTAATTGGAATGGATAATCCTATAGTAAGACGTTGCTTCTTGTTTTCCCTTAGTCTGTTGTCTTACCCGGACATCTCACGGGTATAATAAGCCATACCATTAAACAACTCATACCCAGAGCTTATTACTGGATGGCAAAATGCGCGAGGCCTCCTTGTATCTTATGCCGCCCTGGTACTTCTGGTGTAATATTATGTGGTGTTTATAATGACCGTTATTATAGATGTCATTTAATAAATTATAGTTAATATTCTTTTATTCATATGATAATTTCATACTATTATCCCAACCCTTGCTATAACTATATATAGGATGTTAATAAACAACAGTGGGTCCACGAGAAATAGTTCTCCCTCGTGGACCCACTGGTGGGACAAAATAGTGGGTCCACGAGAAAACACCGCTACCATAATGCATGTCGAATAATTATTGCCAGTAAAACATAACTTCGCTGGCGTTTGCCCTTTACGTAAACAAAGTGCCAGCAATGACAGGGTTTTTCTTTGTCTGAAGCAGTTAGAATTGATCACCAAAATACGAAGAACTAGAAGCAGCTGCCGCGTCCAAAAAGTCTCCAAAATTCAAGTAGGTAAATAATTGTAACAGTTATTCCTTTCCATATCGTACGCTTCCTTAAAACTTCGAGGAAAAAAATTGCCGCCTTTTGCGTGAAATCCGGGGAAAGGGCTTCATGGATTTATTCCACGCTTCGTGGACCTTTGACACCCAAGGGCAAAAGTTCTTCATCTAGAGTGGACACAACTGACGTGTTGTTTACCTGCGTACATCTCATTCGTATGCCTATGCGGATTCTCAGAGATTCCGATTCAGTACCTACTAAGTATTCATTATGTTTCGACACGATCTGTTTTTTTCTACACATTTTTTATTCACAGTTCCCACGGGTACAGCGGCTGAATAGCAATTGAGCGATTTAGGATATTAGTGGGAGACCAGACGAAACGATTGCGTCTCGTAGTGACCACTTTAGAAGAGGTCAAATTGTAGAGTCGCATCTACAAATATAGTGGACTGACATTTTGATTAGTGTAGGTGTTTTAGGTCAAAGCAAAAAGTCTATCGTAACATTACTCATGCCAAACAATAAACATTTCGGTCGTAAAGCTTCGGTTCTCCGCATCGACAAACAGTCTAGACGCATATCGTGACTCCCTCAGTTTGCGGTAATTCTTTTCATTCATAGAACATTTTTCATTATCGTTACATAAGAAGAAGACAAAGTTCACGGTCGACGAGCTTCATCGTCGGTCGTTTTCACTCGAGCATCGGGCGCTCGACAAACAAGGCGTGTCTAGAGATTCCGAACTCGGAGGCTGCATCCGGGCCACCGGAGGGATCAAGTTACGGCGGGGGCGTGCGAATGCCAAGGAACCCTAGTGCCTCGCGAGGGCCGCGCGCCGCGCGCCGCCAGTCTCAGCCAACATGTCTGCGCGAGCGCCCGCCTCCTACTGCGCGCTCGCCACACTCTGCGCGGCCGCTCTCGCGCACATCGTCCGTGAGTACTAGAACCCTACATTCGCAAACAAACACCGCTCGCGGATTTATGCGTTCAAAGTCACGTCCTTTGAAGTTTGTGCCAAATTTCGAGATTGACCGTTTGATTTGTGACTCTTTATTAAGAGGAATGGTAGTAGAACTGACGCTGTCACTCTCCTTTCAGGCGGCGACGGCTATCAGTGCCACAGGGACGGCCTCTACGCGGACTACGACCGGGAATGCAAGGAGTACGTGCGATGCGGCGGCGGCGTCGTCACCGGCCGGTACTTCTGCCCCGCCGAGCGAGTGTTCAGCGAGGCGGAGGGTGCATGCATACCCCGCGGTCGTCGCCCTTGCGTGCGGCGCGAGTGCGCCCCCACGGACACGCTCGCGTACGCTACACCCGGAACTGCATGCCGACATTACTACAGATGCGAAAACGGCACCGCGTTAGATCGCGCGTGTCCGGCCGGCGCCTGGTTCGACCTGGACCGGCAGGCTTGCGCGCGCGGAGCCGGCACCTGCTTCGAGCCGATCTGCGCCGGATTGCCGGACGGCGACTATCCGGACGCATCGCACGAGTGCCGCCGCGTCTTGCGATGCCGCGGTGGTGAGCTGCGCAGTGTGGCGCCGTGCCGGGGCGCATGCACATCTCCCTGCCCGCCACCGAGAGCCGCCTCTGCGCCGTTGCCGGCCGGCGATGCAGACTTCTGCTCCGACGAGGCTTGCTCGTCGCTTTGCCGGCACGCGGCCGACGGAGCCTACGCGGACCGAACCGCCGGCTGCCGGGAATACTTCGTCTGCGAGGCGCACAGGGTCATCCGACGCGGCGTATGTGAGCCGGGAATGCTATTCGAGAACGGATCGTGCGAGCCGGAAGCGCGGACCGTTTGCCCGCCGCCGGCGCTGGGCCCGTGCTTCAACCGCCGCGACGGATTGCACCGCGACTGGCGCGACTGCGGATCGTGGTTCGAGTGTCGACGAGAGCGCGTTATCGCGCGGGGCTCCTGCGCAGCCGGGCTAGCATTCGACGGTGGCGGGTGCGCTCCAAAGTCTCAATTCACGTGCGAGGGTCCGGTTCCGGCGGCCGAGTGCGAAGGCTTGCCGAGCGGCACGTACCAGGACCTCGATTGGAACTGCACGCGCTACTTCCACTGCGAGGGCCGACTGCGCATGACGCTCGCGTGTCCTCCGGGTGAAATGTTCGATGGAGTGAAGTGTGCGCTTGCAGGGCGTTATCTCTGCCCGAGCCTGGAGCGGGAGTCGTGCTACGGCCAAGCGGACGGCAGGTACCGCGCGTCGGACACTGGGTGCCGCGGGTACTACGAGTGCGTGCGTGGTGAGAAGGCGATTTACGCGTGCGCAGTGGGCAGAGTGTTCGATGGTGATGCATGCGTACCGGCGCGGCCCGGACTTTGTCTCAGAGAAGACTACTCCTGCGAGGGCCTCACCGATGGTTATCATGCCGAAATCGAAACTGGATGCCATAGGTAATTTTTAAACTTTTTGACGAATATTACCGCGATTTATTTAGATTGTCTTTATGCATCATAGTAACACGCCATCCAATAGACAGAATTTGTTTGCCCGGGTCATTACTGGACATTAGTGATAAGTCTCACAAGCCCGGTAATTTCACAACCTACAGTGCCCTTCACACAGGGGGGCCTAGTAGATACGGGTTTTGTTAGTTCGACCAACCAGTTAGTTTTCTTCATACACTTCACACCAGCGTCTCTACTGGTGTTAACCATCAAATATTTAAAGTTCATATCAAAAGTTCCCCGAGAGCTGTGGGGCTCAACCGGGGTATGCGGGATTCTCACCCACTCAAACCCTCGCGGCGGTCGCATCAGCACATGACGACACCCGGGCTCTCCAGTAGGATCTGCACCTGGGGCCCGTCTGTGCCATGCCTTCTTGCCCGTCGCCGTCGCCAAAGGGCGCATAGCCCTATGCAGGGTGTAAGGGACTGACTGCGTACCGAAAACTTTATTATAGTACTATCCTTTTGGCCTTTTAGTTTGTTGTACTTTCGTCGTATTTTTTTTCTGCCTTATTTAATCTTTTGAACGGCAAGGCACACTGTCTCTCTGATCTAATTGTAAAATGACGCACGGTTTAAAAAAAAAGTGAAAAAATGACAAGCCCGCTGAGTTTCTTGCCGGATCTTCTCAGTTGAAGCCGCGTTGTGATCCGGTGGTAGCTTTTTTTTAACCAAAAACATGACCTTTCAGAAGTGTTATCGTTAAGCCTATTTGAAATAAACTATTTTTGACTTTATAAGATTTCTTATATTGTCCGTTACAACATTACAGAAACTATTTATATGGAAAATGACAAATGACTAACTTGTTAATTTTTGAGCATGTTAATGAATACGTGCGGAATAATATTTATTTTTCAAATTCTATTACTTTTTTAATTCAAGCCGCCTAACAAACGTGGAGTTTATGGCAACCCCTCCCTTCTAAGGTAGAGACCTTTGTTCAGCAGTGGACTTTTCGGCTGCTGATGATTGCTAATTTTGCACAAATAAGTAAATTATTGTTTTTAAATTGAAATTAGAAATGATGTTATCCTAATTTTATGAAAAAAGCGGCATTTTTTTTTTGGAAATTCATGAAAAAGCCGGTGAAAAATTTCAACACTAGAATGTTCAAAATCATGTACTGGATCCCTGGTATCGGTTTTCGGTACCATGTCCCTTACACCCCGTATACATACAGCCCCCTAGACCAGACACGGTGCTCGATGCTCACGGGGACGGGGGTCACCACCCCACCGTCCTCCTCGGAGTCGCCACACTCAATGGACATCTTTGCACACTTAACCTACCACTTACCAATAATTCACAGATACTTCTACTGCGAGGGCGGTGACCGCATCGCAACACTATCGTGTCTCGGCGGGAAGATATTCGACGGGCGAACGTGCGTGAAGAGATCGAACCACGAGTGCGGCGCGCCACCCCGCGACTCCCTCGAGAACGGTACGAAGTGCGAACGCGACGGGTTCTACGTTCAACCGGGCACTGAATGCAAGAGGTACTACTTCTGCGTGACGGGCACCCGGACCTACCTCACCTGTCCGACGGACCAGATGTTCAATGGCCAGGTTTGCGTGCCCCGGGCACAGTATTCGTGTCCCGGGTGAGGCAGCCGAGAGTACACACGGACTCGGAACTGAAGCCCGCGGGCCACTGCTACCTACACGAAGAAGTTTGAGCCGCTGGAGAAAAACGACGTACCTGATTAATTTAAGGCTGTGATTTAAATTCGGAACACATCCGATAGTTATGCGTTTGCGCACATAGACGTGACGACACCATAGACTAAGAATAAAGCTCCTTGGTTAACTACCTCTCTGTTGCAATAATACACAATTAATATTCTTATATTTTATTGGCATAGAAACTTTTAAGCAGTCTATGTAGATCTAATAATAATTACACGTTGACTATATATTACAGTATTACTTTACAAACGAAATAGTAAGCTCAGTGAATAGAAAAATAAAAATCTCTTTTATCGCCATAAATGAATAGTTAATTTATTTATATTAATGCTATAGATAATAGTTTCTCAAATTTAAATTAACGTAGATGTTAAGTAATAAATTATTGAATGTTAGATTAATTCAATTATGAATTGAAATGAAAGATTTGAAATCATGATAGTATTTGCAATTGATAAAAACAATAATTAAATTTTAAAACAATATGACTACAGAATGTGTTTTGTTTGCAAGTACCTAGACCAATGCGATGTTACAAATTTTGCCAATATTCATAATGTACTAATAAAACAGAAAACAAATGACTACTATTACGTATTTAACAAACATTTTATGTAAGTACAACAATTTGTATGTAACAAATTGTTTCGTATATTATATTAAGCGCTAAAAAATGTTTATACATTTTTATACAACATTCAGTTACAGATTATTTGATCAAAACGACTAATGGGATATATTTATTTTATGCAGTCTATACATTGACAAATTTTAAGAACTTATGACTTTTTTTTAAAAGGCCACAGAACACTCTTTCCATGACATAACGAGAGGTCATTAATCCTCAAAGATGACCCAAAACAATGCTCAGACCGCAACTGTCACTATAAATTATCTATAGAATCCTAATTATACGAAGCGGATATGACATGACGACATTAAATGAAACCATAATCAATACTAGTGGTCACAATTATAATAATTCGGTCAAGTGCGAGTTGAACTTGCACACGGAGGATTCTATCCATACCGTTTTTGGACGTATTAAAGTTATTTTACTATTTGTCTAAGAATCTCAGATAGCAAAAAACCTAACCGCAAACTAATTTTGTTTGTCGGTTTTTTTTAGAAGTACTGAAAAACTGTACCTACTTACTATATAGGAAGGTCTTTTAATTCTTCATGTAAAATATAGATAAATATTTACTATCTGTAATTATTTCAATTATGCCCCAATAAGGTATTTTTTTATAATTTTTTATTATAAGCCAAAAACTAAGTGAAATAACCTAAAATAAAGATCTGTTTTGAATTGTGCAAATGAAGCGCTTTCATATGATAAAGTTATCGATATAGTAGTCTCACTTTGAAATTAAATAAAAGAAAAACACTTTATTTTTCATTTGCGGTGTAATTGGGCAAGTAAGATCTAAAAGTATTCCCAAGTTTTATATCGATAGCATCGGTGGTGACATAATAATATATAGGTGTGACAGATAGGCAGACGAAGTCGCACCATAAGGGTTCCTTTTTCAACTTTTAGGTATGAAACCCTAAAAACAAGTGAAAAAAATATTTATGACTTTTTTATCATGATTTCATTATTTATCTTGTTAATTTTAGTAAAAGTAATAATACCGTAGTATAAAATTTTTTGGTCGAGTACACGTTCAGCAACGGGCTGGGTATCTTCAAATTTAATTTTTAAGATCACATAAACCAAAAAGGTGTATTGTTTAGTGTAATCAATAATTCAGTAGAGTAAACTGACGTTTACTGTTACCAGTTATTGATGAAAAAAAATAGTGAAGTGAGAAAATGATTCTATTGATCACTTAGTCAGTACTTGTGAGCAAAAGAAACATTCGTCCACTCATACCAGAAGTTAGAAGCCACATGATAAATAAGATGACGGCGTGTGTAAAGCCAAGGTCAACTTATTCCCACCGACTTGGTGTACGTATGATGTTTTAAGATAAAATTATAGCCCATGCAGCCTTGTTGTTCGTCAAGTTCATTAGATTTATATAAAGTTATCATCTATTGACAACTAAATATAATTTCTATTTAAAATTATTGATATTATTAGATATGTTCTCATTAACTTTGAGTAAGTGATTGAATCACTGGGAACATCACTACTACTATTAATATGGCAATATTATTTTACAGAGTGACATTAGCAAATGTCAGTTTACTCTACTGAATTATTGATTTGACTTCAGCTAAATTGCTGCACATCGTAGACAGAATATGATAAGACATCTAGCTAGCATGCCGCCGATAAGGACAGAAAATTAGCATTCGTACACGAAACACACGTTATGGATATTTATTCAAATGCGGCTATTATGTACTCTTGACAATATTTCTTAGTGCAATTCAATTTAAAAACACCAAAGCTGGATCGTGGCCGAAAAAAACTTCAAAGTATACTGCACCGTCGCCGCGTCGGTGCGGTTTTTCTTCGAGTTCGCGACAGATGCTAAACACACGCTGAAGGACAAAAAATGATATGCTCTGTTTCTTTCTATCACATGTAACCTACATAAACGCATTCTTTTCTTGTGTGAATGAGAAAGAAAGTATCCAGCTCTCTAGGTATTCTTCCTCTAAGCTGCACATATTTTATTTATACATGGACGATGAACTTGGAATAGCATGTTGTATTTGGGGTTTGATTTAGTGCCGCATATGGTTATATCCACTTCGTATTTTTTATTACAAGTACAAGTGTTTCACATCCTCAGATCAAATCAAATCAGTTAATAGGGTATGGCCATGGTATGACTGAGAATAATAATATTGATTGGATCGAATGGTATTGAAATATCAATGTAGGTACCAAAGCATTGCATATCCTACATATTTTTGTGTATACACGACCTTATGCGGACGAGTTACAAGTGTACAACAGGTTATCTACTTTTATACAAGGATTTTAATTACATTAATTTTCAATTGGTCCACGCCGAAAATGTTAAATTTCACATCCGTTATAAATGTTAACAAAAAATATATATACATGTATGAACGGGCGCGGCCAATGATCGCGTTTGCTGTGCATAAGCAGAGGGATTCGTTGCAAAATAGACTATAAAATATAGTGTAGAAGGTCCAATATTAGATTCAGCACCGTTTAATAAGTGATGGATAATATTGGTATCAAATTTTGTAGGGACTCAAAACATACTAAAGACAATATAGTTTAAATAAAGTCTTAGAATAATAGATGTAAAAATTAGTTTTCTCAACTAAATAAATAGCATCTCAGTTTGGTGCTTGTATGGACATTATAATAAAAATATTTCACATAAAACACCTAACTCAATATCAAAACTAAATTTTAAGTTCCTACAAATGTCTGACCCAAAAAAAAATATCCTCACAATTTAGAATGAATCTCTCTTAATAATTAATTACATAAAAAGACAGTGCACATATTTAATCTGTGATTAAAAATCAGAATGTTTACATTATTATTGTCAAATTCAGTAATATAATTTATTTAAATAGAAACAAATGAGAATGAAATTGTAAATTTACATTCAATTTCCGTAAATTGTTAAATTACTTAACCTTTAGTCCAATAGATAGAGCAATGGAAAATGTATTTGATTTAGGATTATTTGTATTTCAATGTAAATGTAATAAATGACGCAATATCAAATTTTAGTTACAAATTTATTTTAATTTTTATTTTGTGTGGTGATACAAAATGCGGATAAATTTATAAAGAATTGTTAAAATTATAATAATAAATAATGCAATAAGCACTAAGTTAGATTAAAAGAATATTTTAATAATACATAACTAGAACAATAATGACATCAATTATATTGATTCAAAAACTATACAAAGACAAAAGGGACAATCTACTGCTGTTAGAGCGAGAACTCACTACTGTATGTAGAGCGATATCTCGCTCACACTGCTAAAGCAAACCTATCATTCTAAATATATTTTATATTTTTCGTTTAGTTTTTGTACCAAAATGCTAGACACTTTAATATACTTAAATCTAAATATAATAACATCAATGACTCGAACCTAAAAATATTATAACGAATAATAAGCTTTCACCAAAGTATAACAGTGCATTAGAGTGAATGTATTGTGTACATCCTAATAAAATAGAATCTTGTGGTTTTAAGTTGATATTTATGTATTAAGGTATAATCATTTAAATTTACCCAAGGCAAACTAATTAATAACTAATTCTAATTTTCAGGACAAACATTAAGTGATCATAATATCGAAAATTATTAGAATATATAATAAAATTACAGAGTTTGACCAATAGTCACGAAGCTTGGACTGAATTAAATCGCCATGGTATTACATATAATTTCGACTGTAGTATATTTAATTAGTTTTATTTTTCAACAAAGCAATGTTAATATAATGCCCCTGTTCACATTTGGAATTAATTTAAAAGAATATAGACTTAACAATAAAAAAATTTACACAAGTAATAATCGTTAATTCAAAAACGTACATTACGCGCAATAACTTAGTCTTCCTGAAAACAGGCTTTCCGAGCTGTGCGCAAGAAACAGCTCAAATCACGTAAAGTCATGTGTGCAAAAGAGATCGCTATACGACCTGACACTAAATTCACAGTGGTAAATTTACGATGCGCGTACTGTAATTATCAGAATGAGATCGCGATCCCAGGTTTTTTTTATTGTGATTTATAATGACACAAAATTGTCTACTGCTCTACAATGACACACCTATGTTTTCTGAAGGGAAAATTCTCAGTCTTAGTTTACGACAGCTGACATAACGTAATTCGTTGAACTATCAACAAGAAATATAAGTATATTATTATTAGTTTAAATAGATATAACCATTGTTTAACATTTAGTGAAGCCTGACAAAAAACATATAAGAAAGATTATAAACGGTGCGGTTATCATCGATATAATATATAAACTAGATAAACATTCACGAACAAAATGACATCTAAAATGTGGTCGCGGAGGTTGCAAACTTATCTGTGCTGGTGGCGGAAACGTGAACTAACGATTTTATAATGATAATGACTTGTAGTTTGACAGTTTCATATAGACAGTAGCGACACTCCTAACGGCAAAAATAAATTTGTCAGGATGTGGCTTGTAAAGAAATAGCGACACAAGGGCGCTATTTCTCGCTACCACTTTTTGAACCGTGACACCAAATCTAATTTATATATTATATCGATGGCGGTTATCAAGAAAATAATGATTAAATGAAGAAAGTGGTGGGGGAACATGCTCATAATCTTAAGATTTAGCTTGTTTTGTCCCGCGGTGAAGGGCAACAGTAGCTGGGGAAACTACTAGGCGCGAAAGACTTCTAATCTCTCAGGAAACACAATGCATTGCAACGATGTGTAAGCGTTTTGCTGATGAGAAGTTCGCTTGTAACTAACTAGCGAACAACCAGCTTGTCTTCGCTTAGGGCCAGTATTAATTACTAGTCTTAATACTGAATCTTCAGAATTCGGATCAATTCACTGACTTTTTTGAAGAATTTTCTATGAGAATGATATTTCAAATGACATGTAAATCTAAGAGTGTAGATCAAGATCATTTAATTTCGGAGTTTCTTCAGAACTAATTACGCTTCCAAATATTCCCAATTTACAGCATGTTGAACAACAAATCTGTAGAATAGACGCTTCCTATATATTTCTTGCCAGGCCTCAATGTCGGCTAAGCCGATTCATTAGACTCTCTCTAGTGATCCGCTAAAATTTATGAAGCTACCTACGGATTATTAACAGAGCCACAATTCCGAACCATTAATGTATTCAACAACATATGATTTTAAAAAGCGATCTATTACTTTAATAAGGTGCTGAATAGCTAAAATCCTGACGCTATATATACGACTTTGCTCAGAGTACCTACAATTTACGGCAAAAATCATCATCAGTCTGCAGAGCGAGCGGTCAGGAGGGAGAATTTACAAAAAGTAAATAAAGTTTATTTTCTATGGTCCAAAATTCTCTTCTAAATTTGGCACCTAATGCTATTTTATCCGGACTTGGGCTTAGCATACTTCTAGTATATTATCGCGCATTCCAGCCTCAATTCCTATAATACAAATTTGATTTAGATTTTAATGAATTAGGGCCAAAAATAATTAAAAAATAATCGCAATTTTAAAAACATTTATACAAAGCAAAGGTAATGCAAGGTTGATGTCTAGGGCTATAGAGAATCAAGGCTCAAAGAACTTGAAAAGGTATTCCCAATCTTCAAACGTCGGACGTAACAATGGTGGGCTGACATCCACGGTCGTAAAGATTTAGGGCTCAGAGAACTTAAAAAGTTGATTCCATATTAAATAAATTTATAGATAGCTTCATATGTCGGACGTACCGGCGGTAATGGTGGGTGCTGACGGTTACTGGTCGCTAGTATGCGGCGCGGGCGCGGGCGCCAATAGAACGGATACATCCCATAGTTTGATGACGCGGTCCTTGCCAGCAGTGCACATGCGAGCCGTCGCCTCGTCTACGTACAGCGATGACACTGCGTGCTTCATATCGTGGAATGACGCTAAGGATTCGCGGCTGGAAATTTCAAGTACGTTGAACAATTCAACCTTGTTGTATAGATTATACAGGGCTAAATTTTCGTTATAAAACCCTGATATTACGAGTTATCCCTTGCAATTTCAGATTTGAGCAGCATGAGCGAAACAATTGCGACACACAAAATAACATTATTTACCACACAATTTTACTAATTACACCGTGTGTATATATAAGCAAAACGTAAATATTTAAAGGAAAAGATCGATAACGTGGCTTAAGTTGTATAATTAACATGATAGTAGTTCAGTGTACTCACGGTTCGTGACGCAATGTATCGTAGCAGGCGCTACAAACGCGCTGCGGGAACTCGAAGCCCATGATGGGTAGCGGCAGCCGGTGAGCAGAGCACGTCGCGCAAACGGCCGCGCCGCACCAGCGACAGTGGTGCTGCCGCAGACCTGCCACCGTGAGAACCCACCATTACTTTACTATCAAACTACACGACGAGGCGACGAGTTATTCTTCGCCTTCATGATTTGAAAAATATGTGTATAAATGCTTGTAAGCGACCTGCAGCGAACTCGCCCGGTCATTTTTTTTAATAATATACTGGGACAAGCCACACACGGTTTTGTGATCCCAAGCTAGGCAGAGCCCAGACAACTGATACTAATACTTATATACATTACTTCCTTTTTTGTAAATACGTACTTAAATAGATAAAAAACACCCGGATACTTGGTGGGAATCGAACCCACGACCTGTTGGGTAGCAGCCAGGGTGTCTAGCCACTAGACTAGACCAACAGGCCCGTCAAAATTTAAAAGGATTAAACCTAAAAGGTCGTAAATCATAATAAAAAAATTTATACAGGGTATTAAATATATTATCCTGTCTGACCGTTGAGGGTATTATTCACAAAAGGATATAATATTACTAATTAATTGGATATCTTATAAATATTTTTCCCTATATTAATATTCTCCTTACAAGGTGAGCAGGGGGGGGGGGGGTATTTTAATACTGCCCGTGGGGTGTCCGGGTAAGAATAGCACCCTCCCATCCCCTCCCGTTGGGTGTCCGTAAGAGGCGACTAAGGGAAAACAAGAAGACTGGCAGCAGCGTCTTTCTATCGGATTAATTACCACCTATACTGCGATCCCCAAGACACCTGCCAAGCGTGGGGATTATGGCAACCCCTCCCTTCTAAGGGGGAGGCCTTTGTTCAGCAGTGGACGACTTTCAGCCGATAATAATAATATCTTAGGACAATCCACACACGGTCATCCGATCCCAAACTAGGCAGAGCCTGTACTATGGAAACCAGACAACTGATACTAATACTTATATACTTTTTTTTTTGTAAATACATACGTAAATAGATAAACAACACCCAGACACTTGGCGGGAATCGAACCCACGACCCATCGGTTAGCAGGCAGGGTGTCTGACCACTAGACCAACGGGCCCGTCATGATGATGATTTTAACACTCAGTGTGTATACCTGCTACCATAGTATATATCAAATCTATACTTATAATAAAACTGTAACAGGTCCAATTCTGTACATTGAAGATATTTTGAAAATTATATTTGGAGGGCATTCTATAACCGATACTGAGGCCGAAAATGTATTTTTTTTAATTTTTGTCTGTCTGTCTGTCTGTCTGTCTGTCTGTATCACGGCTGAGCATCACGCCGAAACTACTGAATGGATTCAAATGAAACTTGGCATGATTTGAGATCTTACTACGAGGTAGGACATAGGATACTTTTTATCCCGTAATCTAACACGGTTCTTTTGGGAGAGGGGATTAAAGTCAAAATGGGTACTTGGTTATACGCTTGGTCCGATTTTATCAATTTTTCTTTATAATATAATAAATATTAGTAAGGGAACACTCATACAGAGTTGTTATCAAGGTTTTGTAATCGATCGGGTTAAGCAACGTTAGGTAAGGTCAATAAATAGATGGGTGACCGTTTAACGCCATTTGAATTAAACAGGTCCGTGCTTCGGAGAGCAAGTAAAAAGTGGGTCCCAGTTTTTAACAGACTATAAAATAGGAGGTTATGTATCCAATGCGAATGTCTGTTATTAAAAGTTTAGTTAACGTAAAAATAGCGCAGGCGGAGCTGCGTGGGTCAGCTAGTCATCAATATAACTAGCTTTCAGCGAGGTTCCCGTTTCAATGACCGCTTTTACATGGCCATCCAACTGGATGAATCATCTTACTTACTTACTTTCCAGACACTGAGCGGATCTAATTGCCTAGCCTGTAAAAAACAACTTCACAAAATTGTTGCACAAAGTGATTTGAGCCGCTACCACCGGTTAGCAAAGCAAATAGTTTCTCGCTGCGCCACAGGTGTTACAAAATCGTTAGCTAAGATGCTACAGCTAGACACAGAATATAGAGTGTACAGAGAAGTCAAGCTTCATACAATGGGCGCTCGAGTAACGCACACGTAGACATCGCTCACCAACGCGACATCTCGGTATATCTCGGTTTATTACGAGCGCGAGAATTATTTTAGTTATTGGTTTTTATTTCCGTTCTTCCTGTTTTATTCTCAACTAGCTGACCCGCGCAGCTCCGCCCGCGCTTTTATTACAATTTGCTCCCCTTTTCTCCCCCCTCCCTTGATTTATTTCTCTCTCCATCTCTCTCTCACTTATAAGAAAAATCTAATTCAAATTCTCTCTTTTCTCTTTCCCCTTTCCCGCTTCGGTCCCCGTCACAGTCCCCCTCTTCCTCTCCCCGTTGTCCCCTCTCTGAACCCCGTCTCCCTCTCTCTTCTACCACCTTGCTCCCCCTCACTCTCCCCTTGTTCTACCTTAATCCCCCTATCACTCTCTCCTCGAATCCCCTCTCCCTCTCTTTCCTCTCTTGTACCCTCCTCTCGTTCTAAATATCCTCGTTAATCATGGTATCTGGTATCTGGGATTCTTACCCACTTAAACCCCAGCGGCTGTCGCATCGCCATATATGAGGGGAGACCTGGGCCCTCCAGTGGGATATGCACCAAATACCCCTCAGTGCGCATTATAGCCCCCGGGAACATGATCACAGGGACAGGGCTTGCAACCCCGTCACCGTCCTCCTCGGAGTCGCCGCCGCCCGTCACCTATCTATGTAATGACCTTGGCTAACGTTGCTAAACCTAGCGGCATGAAATATACTTTACGATTTTATTCTCAGACCTACCAAATATGTACACAAAATTTCATACAAATCGATTCACCCATCTATTTACCTACCACCTACCACCTACCTATCTATTTACCTATCTATTTTTTATTTATGTAGTACCTACCTATTAAATAGTATTTTTATTTCTTTTTTTTTTTTAATGTATAATTATTTGTCAGTTTTTTTTTTATTTTTAATATCGCTTGTTTGTTAAAATTGTGCTACATTGTTTTGCGGTGTTCAAATAAATTGTTATTCTATTCTATTCTATTCTATTCTATTTAATGACCTAGCCTTATGTTGCTTAACCTTAACCTAGCGGTATGAACAACATTCACAGCTTTTTTGTCATTGGTGTATATATTAGTGCAGTTTATGTTATATTGAAGAAGGAACAAATTAATGCTAACAACAATTTATTAATAGTTAATTATTTGTCATAAAAAGTAAAGGATAAAAAATGGTTATTGTGGGTTATCCCTAAGAGATAAACATATACCATCGCGAACTTTTTTGTAGACCTTGTTAATATGTACAATACTGTAGTACATTATTTTGATCTATCTCGTAGGGTTCAGCCAGCGTTTGCAATGTAAGCGCAAAAAAATGTGCTTATTTACGACATCACATTAGAAACCTCAAAAATTATCAGTGTTTCTCTACTATATTATGCATGTATTATACATATAAACCTTTCTTAAGAAACACTCTATCTATTAATAAAAACCGCATCAAAATCCGTTGCGTAGTTTAAAAGATTTAAGCATACATAGGGACAGACAGACAGCGAGAGCGACTTTGTTTTATAATATGTATAGATGATCACTCAAAAACTTAGATAAGCGTGCCACTATACCACGGCAGTTTTTGCATAAGCCAGAGTTGATAACCCTAGCGCGACCGCCGAGCGTAGGTATGAAAAGCGAGGTATATACATAAGCTTGCCTTCTGTACTCTCTATATTTTGTGCTACAGACTTACAACACCACTCTTTTCTTCATCTTTAACAACTCACCTAACTGTTTCTTCTCCATCATAGCCCTCACATTCCATATGAAGGGGGCGCGGCATATCTGGCACAGGTCGGACTCCTTCCACGCGGGCGTCTCCCGGCGCCGCACACCCATCTCCCACACGCCCAGCGCTCCGTCCTCACCCGCAGACATCAACCGCTCACAGCTCCCCACGTACCAGAGACCAGTCACCTTATTGCTACAACACAATAATAAATACATCCTAGGCAAGATATCTGGGCAGCGTTCGGGAAACTACGTGACACCTTCTCATCTGAAATTCCGCAGTGCCTGAAGACGAAGGTTTTTAACCAGTGGTGTTGCCAGTGATGACATATGGTACTGAGACGTAGTCTTTAACAGCTGGCTTTTTGGAGGCGCTCAGAGTCAAACAACGAGCTACGGCGAGAGCTATGCTCGGAGCTTTTTTGCGCGACAGAATCCGGAATGAGAACGAAGAACCAAGGTCACCGACATAGATCGTAGAATATGCAAGTTGAAGTGGTAGTGGACAGGCCACATCGCTCGAAGAACCGATAACCGTTGGGGAAGAATGGTTCTCGAGTGGCTACCACGAACCGGAAGACGCGGCGTAGGCAGGCCTCTCACTAGGTGGACTGACGACATTGTTCGCGTCGCAGGCAACCGGTGGATGCAAATGGCAAATTGTCGTTCATTGTGGCGGTCTAAGGGGGAGGCCTTTGTTCAGCAATGGACGTCTTCCGGCTGATGATGATGATGATTTTATTGTATGCTGATGCGTAATCAAGTAGATAACTCGACAGTTCTGGGTAGAATGGGCTACTATGTACCGGACAAGTATACCCGCGCGGGGCAGCGTCGCCGGCATCGCCTGCTGGCATCCTTCAGCGAGTTACGCACTCGACATGTCAATAATACGCCTACTACGGCGAGAGCCGTAATGGTAATAAATGATTTCCTAAATGAGGTCCAAGGTTCCTACATACATACTGACCCCATTGTGTGTATACATAAATGTGTCATACTGTATTTAAGTGTAACATTGTGAACGTTTTGGCTTAGCTGTAAGTTCGTAATTGAAATAAATAAAATAAATGATGAAACAAGAGCCCAGTCACTCCATAATAGCATTGATAAAGGCCACCGTGGAGGAAATCTCACATAACCTGACCTCCGCCCCCTTGGAGATCGGGTACATATTGAAGGTTTTCTCCTCGACAAAATATATATTCAACGACTTTTTAGCGTACTTATTTTATCGACGTTATGTATTTATTTATGGGCTAATTTTTCGGAAAAATCAAGCGGCTAGGAGACCAGGAACAAGCCTACCTGCAACCCATAAAGTATAAAATTTAAAAAAATTAAACACCCCCGACGGTTAAACGAACTCTTAAAATGACTTTCATGTGCTATTATATTATATCAGACCCCAATCTATCCGCCTAACTACTCGTCAATACTTAATCATAGATTTATAATTCGGTGGGTCCTACATTTAATGGAGCCGAGTTCCTGTTGCCACCTTTCTGCTTGCTCCGACCACCAGACTTTTATCAACATTTTTCTACCTACTACTCGCAGCAACCTATACAAAGAATGCAAATTCCGTGGGTCTACGTTTATGGGTGCAGAGATCCCGTGACAACCTTCCTGCTCCATCATCAGACCCTGATCACTATTTTTCTATCTACTACTCGTCGAGACCTACGCAACGAGCCCAAACTCGATGGGTCTACGTTTATTGGTGCAGAGATCCCGTGACAACCTTCCTGCTCCATCATCAGACCTTGGTCACCATTTTTCTAGCTACTACTTGTCGAGACCAATCCAACGAGCTCAAACTCGATGGGTCTACGTTTATTGGGGCCGAGATCCTGTTACCACCTTGCTCATCATCATCAGACCCTGGTGAAAGTTAACATTTTATTTAGTATCATGGGATATACATAATTATGTTCTTAATTTCAGATCTTTCGGACTAATAGAAGTAATGAAAATGTCTATTGTATACAAAATATCCCTACCTTGACTCGGAAAAGAGCTGATGGTCTTCAAACGGCTGGTCCGATTTTCATGAAACATAGCTAAGAACCATCTCGCTTAAACTAGCTTTCAAATAAAATAAAAAAAAGCATTCAAATCCGTTCACTGGTTGGACCGCTACGATGCCACAGACAGACATACAGACAGACAGACAGACTTTATTATAAATGAAGAAGCAAATGGCTTAATCCGGACTGAAGGCACGTTAGACCACATAAGGGTGTGTACGCGCTGTGCGTCTCGTCGTCCTATAATAGAATGGGTATGGTGGAATCAAGTCATGCACACATACATAGGCACATAGATACTTATAATGTTAAATTCATTACCCTTTTTTCTTCGGAGTCAGGTAAAAGGGAGATTCTGTCAACGACCCGTATATTTATCATGGTTTAAAAAACTTTTTAAAACTCAAACGTTTATTTGTTTATACGCAATAATCTTCCTAATTCTGATTCTTGGAATTACCTATGGCCTTGCAGTTCATATGCTGTGCCCTTTTGTCCGCCGATATCCCAGACTATTATCGACTGGTCAAAGGATCCACTGAACAGCAGCTGCGGTAATGGAGCCCAGGTCAACACCCTCACAGAACTGGAAATGAAAATACGTCGTACAATTAATTATGTAGCGGCAACATTCAATGTGTCGGCAGCCTAATGTACACATGATGTACTATCACGAACGCTATACCAGTTTTCAATCAAAATCGTTTGAACGACATTACGTGTGCTCACCCCACATGCACGGTTCGTACTTCGTGCTGGCTGGTGCAAGCGATTATCGTCCTAAAAGTGATCAAGCGTTCGTGACCGGGACCGTACATTGGAGTAAAAACAAACCTAAATAAATCCTCCCTTGATGTGGTTCTGTTATGACATACTCCCCTGTTACCCATCATCAACAGCCTAAACACTTCCACTCATGAAAAAAGGCCTCCCCCATAGAATGGAGGGGTTATATTAATCCTCACGCTTGGCAGGCGTCTTGAGCCTCTTACTAGTAATAAACATTACCCTTACTTACCCAGTATGTCCCTTCAATGTGGTGACGAGTGTGGCGCCATTATTATCCAACTTCAACATAGTTATCAGCCCGCTGTAATCGCCCACAAAGGCGTACTTGGACTGAGAGTCGAATCTAACGCGTTGTTCAGGAAGTAAACACATCAGATTATACTACATTATTATATTATCTAAAAACACGATTCAGCTTTTTGGTTTAGTATAGAGTTTGTTACGGGCGGCTGGCTCTGATAGGACGGCACAGGAAAATATTAACTCAAACAAAATAAATTTAATTTATTTTATTATTAAGCAATGTTTTATCTATCTTATTTTATTTGAAAGAATATTGTGAATTTGTCTGTTTGTCAGAAGAATAATGGCTACTTTTAATCTATATAATTAATTTTGGATTCAGTTTTCACAGCTATTTAGAGCATTTCTTTAGTAAAGTACACCCATATAAAAGAAATAATTTAGAACTAGTTTATGGGCGAAGTGACAGTTACAATAAATACATTTAGAACAGCATATAGAATGGGGATGATGACCGGGTAAAAATATAATTCTAATTAGTCCGTTCAGTTAGATCATAAAAAAATATTAGACACGTATTTCTTTACTTAAATGATCAATAAAAAATAAAAAAATAAAAAAAAACAATTTTTTTTTTATTTCAAATAGGCTTTTGAACAGTAATTTTTTTAAAAGCAACCAAAAAATTTCAAATATTATATAGAGCATCAAAGTTTGGGTGTGGGGGCTCGTGTCGTCACGCCTCAGTAAAATTGTTTACCGACGTGACGTCACGCGGGATTTGAACGCTGTATTCATATTTTATCTTTACTTTATAATGTTCTGTTTAATCCTTCAACCCCTTCTTATCTTAAACAACGTTTCGAGTTTATGAAACTCATTCGAGGTCCTTGAGGTCATCAGAAAATTTGATGTTGAAAATACCAACGCATTCAACGAAATTTTATGATTCATCATTTTCCGTTACAGCTGTACGATTGTGGACTGCGTTGCCTATTCCAATCAGACTTGCTCAATCCCTACCATCTTTTAAAAATATGGTCAGAGACCACTATTACAGTCATTTAGATTATTAGTTTATTAATATTTGCTTCTCTATAGGTGTGTATTTAATAATATTTAAGTAGGATATAAATATATATATATATATATTATACATTAATAGGTACACCACCATCTGCCCGTATTTAACATAGTTTCTTCCATTTGAATAAGGTTGTCTGGAAGAAATCGCTATTAGCGATAAGGCCGCCGTTTGTACTATTCTTAATTGTTTGTTCTATATTTTTGTTATTTGTTGTTTTTGTTTGTATTAAGTCGTACCATTTTATTGTTCATTTGTTTGGTGTACAATAAAGTATATTCTATTCTATTCTATATCTTCGTATTTTTTGTTTAACTGATAAAAGAAAAAATACATGTGAAATATTTTTTGATGATTCAAAAATATATTTCAAAAAATATTAAAAAAAAAAATTTTTTTTTTTATCGAAATAGTTTTTTTTACTCAGCTAGCCTATTACTTTAGCGCCAGGCAAACTGATACGTATACATATACAATACACCCTGCTACACAACAACACCTAAGTACTAAAGTTGCTTGAAGCTCATGTGTGTCGTGTGACTGTTGGTAAGACCAGGGTATACATAAAATCAGACATTAACATGAGGCCAGAAAATCCCAGAAAGTTTGAAATATAAAAAGGATACTGAAGGGATGTGCACCACGCTTCGAAGGAATACCCTCCGATTCTCCGGCCAGTCTCGCTGCAATGGTACGCGAAGAACTTATCCCGACTAACGGACAGCACCCACTCGCAGCTTAATGAGAATGTGACGGCAGCGACGCGCGCGGTGTGTGCCAGATATTCCCGAGTCTATCGACAAAGACAGTATTATATCTCTTAATTCCCGCAGAAACTACTACTACCAAATAAATAACAAAACACAAAACTCCTGACTGCGAACAAATAAAATGGTCTTAAATTACTTTTAAAAAATTATACTAAATACATATAAGCCAGTGCTTGACTGCGACAATGCAATCGAGGGTGGTAAACCACACTATAGAGCGAACTTTTAAAAGTGAACTTCACTTTAAGTGAACTTTGAAAAGTGAACTTTTGCGTAACATGACGCAGTTACGTTCTATTGGTGCTGTCAAAAAGAAAATTAACGGTTGGACGCTCTATAGTTTATTAAAAGCGTATTGCCTTGAGATAACCCACATTATATTCAGGTGGGAAAACCGACAGAAACAAACTGTTCCAGTCATTAGCTACACATACTATTAATGAAGAAGCTCACTTAATCCAGATGCTCACTATGTATGAAGTACGCCATTAAGACCTTTCATTTGACCCATATTGATATACTTACTTGGAAGTAAAAACAAACGCCAGATAGCGAAAAATATAGAGCCTATTTCACTCTCATGTTCAACTCCCACATCTGAGACAAATTTAACGACATTAACGACAAAATCGATTGAACCATTCAGGCTGTACGGGCAAAAACATGGCACATAATTATATTATTGCTTCACACATAGCATCTTTTTGCCTAACTTCATCAGAAGGAGAGATATTTTTTTTTCTAATACAACCAACAGCTGTATTAGGGCCAAATATATTAATATTGGATCTGTGAATTTGCGACCTTCATTGTTAATATTTAGCAAATTCCTTTGTAATATTGACCTTCTACGACACTGTGGTCGATTGGCGGCCGAGCAGTCGAAACGGACACACAGATGACACTAATCTGATACATTATTCATTCATATTTCTAACTTTTATCCATTCAAAAAGCCTTATTTTTTTTAGAAGTGACAAATCAAAAGGTCGTATTTCTGACTTGTCTGATCAATAGGTCGTATTTCTAAACTAATAAAAAGAAAGTTCTGGTGGTTTATTTTTTATTTTTTGAAACACATAATATATCGTAGTGTTAATCTTCACATTAACTTACATTTAAATATATGTTAGCATTTCCATAATAGGAACATAATTATAGTCTTTTTCTGTTTTTGTAAAGTTTGTTTATGATAGAGATACAACCTTTTGAACAGATGCTCCTCAAATGTTGGGCTCAAAAGCATCCATGACAGGTGACACATCACTAGATTATGAAAAATAATTTCAAAATAAGACTTACAGGGTTTATCCTATTGCAATCTGTTGCAAGTGTGAACTCTGACACGGTGCCATTCTCTTGGCCAATGAAGAGCTGTCTTGTTTCCGGCGTGTAAAACATTGAAGTGCAACCGGATGGCATGTACTGGCATATAGATGGCCAATACTGTCCCGAGTCACGTTTCAGCCACACTCTAACTGTCCTAAAAATAATTATCTTGAGATAATAACGTAAACCAATATAAGTGGCAGTGATCATTTACATTGTGCCCTACTCAAGGAAATATTATTGGGAACAAACTAATTGTACATAAATTGACGTATTTGTACTTTGTCATTTTAACATATTGTTCTTGCTTTGTTAGTTTGACAATGTATTAAAGTTTATACATATTATTACCCTTCATGGTACTAATATATTGATAATTATCCACTCAAATGAAACGAAATTTGTATTATAGGGGTGTAACCATGGGTGCTGCAAGGCATTTAAAACTTTGGGTGTGTAATATAAATAGTCACTATCAAAAATTTAGACATTAAGTACTGCCAGCTTGTACAAATACATGAGAAAATCAACAATTTACATATTATCTATTATTTAGAACCAGCACAGGTGAAATGATTTCTTGGTAAACATTCAACATATTGTTGTAGATACCACCATTTGTACCATCAAGGCTGCTACACTGTTAAATTCAAGTATAAGTATTCATTATGCTGCTGAAAATGTCACCCACCCAATTCAAGGCAAATTCTACCGCCAGTCCACACTGTGCAACTGCTATTCACACACCATTTACAGCTCAGGAGTGGGAGTCATGTTTAATACTTTGGCAGTTAAAGAGGGTAAGTACATAAAAGCAGATGACTTTATGATACTGTAGAAAATCCTTGTGAGTTATCAAAAACCATGATAGTAATGTGTCAGAGCTCTTACTTATCATCACAAACGCTAATTACACCGTCCTCGCCAGGTATCACAACCGCTGCGTTTACGTCGTCCGTGCAACCCTCTAGTTTGCTCAAAAGTGCTGGTTTCTTCGTTGTGGAAAACCTGTCGTTTGGAGTTCGCGGAGCGGGCTTGATTTCAGCAGCCATATTTCAATTGTCTAACTACAGTGAACTACAGCAATATTACCAAATAAACACGAATATTCGTCCGACTCTTTCACCGAAAAGAAAAACGTCATAATATTTTTGACGTTTTGTATTTGGGGTGCTATTCTCAAATCAATGTTCCAAAAAATATCGATCATCATTAAATCAGTATTTTGGGGGAGCATATTGGATAAAGTTTCTATACTGTATTTGGTATCTCAATTTCTGAGAAATCAATGAAAATAACTTAGAGAATCATAACTATGTGGATGTGGAGTGATTTTAGACAATTTATCTATCGATACGAATATTTTAGAATAATCCCCATTATTCATTTCATTCCATTCAACGCAAAATGTTCTTATCGTAAAATAGTATGTTATGCAGACAGACTCCGTTATTTATCTACTTGTAATGACGATTTTTAGGTTCATAAATTTAGTTTGTTCCCATTTCCTAACAAGCCCTGAGTGGGTCATTTCTCCTGAGTGAACAGTCTACCCGAGTTGTTGTTGACGGTTACTCATCCAAACCGATGACGTTACGACTAATGCCCGAGTACCTCAGGGGTCCGTTCTCTCCGCAACCCTCTTCTTGCTGCTTAACAATAATCTGTTGATGCCCGGTATCTATGGGTGCAGATGACTGCACTGTTGTGAAGTGAAACATGCCGCTTGCTATGTGCTCGGGCCAGTAAGGATGTGATCCAGTCTCAAAGAGTAACCATGATAGAGCGTGCGAATCACTTCGTGGTCTCCGAATTTGGTGATGCCAATCTTGTGAGATTCAACGCCGTCAAAACACAAGCATTTCTTTTCACCCTGGTCAGTCAGTTCGCCGCCAAACGGAGTCCGTTCACAACGGCTCCTAATTTTCAGAATGTATTCTTGGAATACACCGACCGCCTTCAGTTGTTGGGAGTTAAAACTTCCTCAAACCTTAACTTTGGGCGATTCATTGAGTAGAGAGAAGCTAGGTGTCCTTGCAAAGGTCCGGTGGTACCTACTTCACACCGGGACAGTTTTTGACTATATAAAGCACAAGATGCATTTTGGAGAGTGTGCGCAGGAATTACGTAACACAACCCCCTTAGTAAAATACTGCTGGATTAACGTAGGATCACTTTTCTCTATATGATGAAAATAGAAGGGGACGTTTGTCATAAAATTAAATCCTAATGTTAAGCGACATCATGTTCATCTTTTGTACCGAGTTGAGCAGTTGAGTTGAGTACTGCAGCTAAAAGCCATATTTTATGGACATGGACAGTCATAAAATATCTCTGCATAGTTTAGAACCTCTTAGACTATAAATAATTCTGGCAGCCGCGTACAATGATTGATATTTTTTTATTTATAAAATTTTGTCTCGCTAGCTCCTGGTCTATGACCTTCCGTGACATTGACGCGCACGCAAATAATGACGTTTTTGCGCAAAATGTTGCTAGGTTATAACATTTTCCCATAATTTCTGATAAACATGGAATTTATTCTTTACAGTCGTTATACTCTTTATTGTGTGATGGATGGTGGTCGTGTCACGCACGTTAGACAATTCAAGCCGATCTTCCCTCACTGCTGTCTTTTACTATTCCTCAATAGATCTATCTATTGTATATTTTTATACCCTACTGCTCCAGGCTTAACATAACGAGACGAGATGTAAATATTATTTCAGTGGCGTAGTTTGCTATAAACTGACCCTGTATCAAAATTTGTTTGGGCCTACATGAAGATATAGCTTAAGAGATTAAGTGAAACTGTTAACATGTTAAGATTTTTTGCATACACACGTACATTGATACGGGCCCCTAGACTAAAGGGGACCGTATCATTGATATGGCTGATATGGCAGTAGCTACGCCCCTGTATTATTTATACTTATTTTAAAATAAGTATACATACTAAATAATGTAAGTACATGTTTACATAATCTAATGCAGTTTAGGTCAATTTCATTGGCGGTCGTTTTAATTTGTATTTCTTATTTTTTTCTTGTTATCGCATACATGCATGTAGCCTCCAATATTCGAAATCAATGACAGGACCACATCAACGACAATACTAATTCTTTTAGTACCTACCTACTAATGTAGGTAGATAAGATGGGGGAGCGCGACGGAGTCTTTTTTAAAAAGAAACTCAATTATTGTAGAGACGTGTTTATTCGTCAATGATCGAACTAAGACTAACTTACTTACTAAAGCGAGTTCGCATACAAGCCCTGGTGGGCTCTTATCTATACGCTGACATTGCGTCTGGACACAGTGGCGCGACAGCTCTACGCGGGTGGCAATGCAATTCAGCATTCTCTACATAAGGTTGAGGATATAACGCCTCCCCCCTTAGACCGAAGTTATCGGAAACACAGAGTTTTTCCTATAACTTCGTTCACATAATTACGTAATTTTTAACGGTTCATTAACAATATTGGTGGTGAAATTTGATTTTCGCTTTGTCCCGTTTCTAGCCTTTTTACAATTACTTTTCTTATTTTTAAGTAAATTACATAACTAACACATAAAATTAAAACTATGTAAAGTAATATCGTCGCTACACTAACACTTTTGATTTCGACACTATATTGCCCATTTTCACTTTTAACACTTTTCTTCAAAATGTAGTTAAGATGCTGAATATCATCCAAGTTGACTCCTTTCAGGTCCACAGGCTCAGTGTTTTCAGAAGGGAGTCTCCGCTGCAGTTCGTGAACATCGGGTAAGTTTATAAGTGGCACAGGCTTATATTCCGCATCGAAGTGGTGCCTGTGTTTACCATGGATGATGACGTCGTTGATAGTAGCGTCACAAACTTCTGGTATTGTTAGTATATAAGTTCCCAGGATTGTTTCCCTAGTGACGTCATTACCACAGGTTTGTGTTAGCACGGTGTTCCTTTTAGAAAACAGTATCCAGCGTTCTGGTGATATCTTTTGAATTTTCAGGTCTTCTGGAATAATTAGACGGGGGAAACACATGGATGTGTTGTGTTGGTATTCCATGAGTTGTTCAATACAAGTCTTTGGAGCATATGGAACGAGGTCATCTTCAGCACATAAGTACTCGTCTGTTGTTATCTCACGACACTGGCGGGCGGTTGGACGATATGACGTGCCTTCTACTAATAGGAAGGGATATTCAGGGATTATGATGAACGTTTGAGAGTCACGGGTAACAGGTAAAGGATACAGCTTAAAAAGGTTATAAGTGCGTTTAATAACTAATGGAACATCAATAATGAATCTAATTTCGTTGGCTTTAAGGTAAGTTTTAACAGTAAGAGTTTCTTCGATATTCATTAAATTCGAGTCAGATACTGAATACATCAAATTATCGTATTTAGAAATTTCCATTAATAACAACACAAGTTCCCTGGAATCGATTACAGATTTATGTAATACGGATACCTTACTGAGTGCTAAAGCAGTCTCTATTTCATTAATTTTCATATAAATAGTTCTAAAGTTAGCCATAAACATATTCAAGACATTATTCAAATATGAGATGAAAATGTACATATTTTCTTTTGACACATCTGTTACAATGTTTTCAATTCGTTTCAGGCGTTCGTTCATAATTTTCATGTTATCATCGATAGACTGGGTAGTATTAAGGAAGTGGTCCATCATTTCGGATACTAAGGTTATTTTGTTTAAGATACCCTGTTCTCGAGTTTTGAGTCCAGCAATAAGATTATCATAACGGATTGCGTCATCGTGATCAAGATTGCCTGTTATGACCTTGACTAAGGATCCAAGAGGATCAAGGAGGCCACGTTTGAATCGTTTGGAGGGAATCAACTGTTGAACCTTATCTAATGTGTTGTCACGAAGGTACTCTACCTGATTCTTTAACTCTATTACTTCATTACTGACCGTTTGGTTCTGCTTAATGATCTCGCTTAATTCTACATACTTTTCTATATTATATTCTAAATCCTTAACAATACCTTCTAAATTAATGATTTTAATAATAGACCATTTATCGTGCTGTACAAATGCACGCCCTAGCTTTACTGGGAGTATACCCGGGTTTTTATCAATTTTTACCACTTGAATGCCCCGGTTGTGGTTCATTTGGCAGAGGCTCATCCCCGTCATGGTCGTCCACAGCAGGAGACTGCACCATCTGTGGAGGACGTTTTATGTTTTTAATCGGAACCCTTTTGTCCCTATCTTTTATTTTTACTTGAACTACATTGCGATCTATTTCGCCCATTACTATGGCTTTTTGATATCTAGGTTTATCTTTTGACTGTCGTTTATTTACCGGTTTTGCGTAAACAGTTTGTCCTATTTTTAATTGCGGTCCTATCTCTCCCCCACGTTTTTCGACAACCTTTTCCTTGCTTTTACTCATCTTTTGTGCTAAGTGCTTATACAGTTCGTGTGTTCTTTTTGTATGATCTTTAACTAACTGTTGTTTATAGGATTTGTCAAAATCAATATCAAATGTCGATTTTAGTTCTGTGTGGCCGAATACTACCTCAAACGGTGTGAGATCCGTAGCACTATGTATACTATTGTTGTATGCCATTATTGCGTAAGTCATGACGCTAGCTGCATCTGTATACTTTCGTTCGTACTTAGCTATACGATATATTTCAATCAAGGTCGAGTGAAACCGTTCGACCATCCCCATTGAATTTGGGTTATTTGGTGTTCCTATGTGCAACTTTATTTTATGTAAATCATTAATTTCCTTCAAAAGCTCATTATTGAACTCTGTTCCCGGATCGCAGCTAATTTTACGTGGAGTGCCATAAAAACTGAAATATTTCATTAAAGCTCTTACTATTTCGGGTGTGGCACGAGACTGAACTTCAATTGCTTGTCCCAGTTTGCTGAAGGCATCTACGATGGTAAGATAGTGTTTTGATTCAATAGAGAAGATGTCAATGAAAATTTCTTGAAACGGAGCGTTTTGTGTTTCCGTAAGTTGCAAAATTGGTTTTATTGGTTTTCGGTCATATTTAGCTGTTCTACATTTTTCGCAAGAGTTAATAGCTGCTGCAACTGTTTCATGAAGATTTGGCCAGTAGTAATTGCGTTTGATTCGTTTAACTGTTTCTGTGATACCGCGATGGCATGTTTTGCCTTCGTGTAATTTTTGAATTATCAATTTTTGCTCGTTTTCGTCATCGACTGATACAACGCGTTGCGTACATTCATAAAAATTTATTGTTCCCTCTTTAAAAAGTTTAACTATGATATTACTGAAATCTTTCCTATGTTGCTCCTCTTCGAAGTAAACGAAATATTTGATTTTTGGTTTAACATACTCTTTCAAAAATTGTATAATAATTTCGGGTTTACCAAATGGTAAAAAGACTTCTAAAATTTTTTGATGTTTTGTGGATAAATCTGTAACCTGTATGTCTTTACCAAATTTATGAAAAATTAATATTTGGTTTGGCTTTGTATCGACGGCTTCATCCAGAATTGGGATTCCTAGCGAATCTAAATCTTTACCAGAATGTATGGTTTCAGTAGCGGCTGAGCTTGTATCTGATCTTACTAACCAACCTGATTCTTTTCTGAGAAATTCCGAAGTAACTGATTCAGTGTCTGATATGGTTATGGGACTAGCTGTTGCAGTTCTGTCAGGGTCAGCCAAAGTTTGAGAGTCGTCAATAACTTGTCCTTTAGTTAGTTTAGGGTTTTTCTGTTTTGTGTTTTTTGAGTGTTTCTGTAATTTTTGGTCGTTGTCGTCTATATTAACTATCATAGAGATATCGTCGTCAGAGTCACCTGATCCTAGTGCATTTACTTTAAGCCTAGACAAGGCGTCGGCGTTTGCATTCAGTTTGCCATTTTTGTGTTTAATATCGAAATCAAACTCTTGAAGACGTAGTCGCCAACGGGTTAACTTACTACCGGGTTCTTTCAGTTGATAGAGCCAAAGTAGTGGTTTATGATCCGTTACAATATCGAACTTGTGACCGTACAGGTACGGCCTAAAATGTTTTGTGGCCCAAATTATCGCTAAAAGTTCCCTCTCTATTGCACTATATTTTCTTTCACAATCTGTCAGTGTGCGGCTGGCATAAGCCACTGGTCTATCGTTACCTATTGGTCCTTGAGAAAGGACGGCGCCGATTGCTACTTCCGACGCATCTGTGGTCAGGACGAATGGTTTGGTCATATCTGGGTATTGTAAAATGGGTGCGTTGACGAGGAGTTCTTTACATTTTTGAAATGATTCCGTATACTTATCTGTAATTTCTACCTTTTTACCTTTCTTTAAACAAGCTGTCAGTGGTTGAGTGATTTTTGAGAAGTCTTTGATAAATCTCCTGTAGTAACCGATAAAACCAAGGAATCTTTTAATTTCAGTCTGTGTCTGTGGAATCGGGTAGTCAAGTACGACCTTGATTTTATCATCATTCGGTTTAAGTCCGTCTTTTGTCAAAGTGTGTCCTAGATACTGCACTTCCTTACGTAAAAATTCTGACTTGTCTAACTGTATTTTAAGGTTTGTTTTTCGTAATCTGTCGAAAACAGATCGTAGTTTTTGTAGGTGTTGCAAAAGTCCATTTGAATATATAAGGATATCGTCCAGGTATACAAGGCAATGCAATCCTTGTAGCCCTCTTAGCACGTTATCCATCGTTCTTTGGAATGTCGCAGGTGCGGTTTTCAAGCCAAACGGCATTCGAAGGAATTCATAATGGCCGTTTTGGGTGGAAAACGCAGTTTTCTGCCTATCCTGCTCAGCAATTTCGATTTGATGGTATCCAGACGCCAAGTCTAACGTAGTAAAATAGTTGCTTTTGCCTAGTCTGTCAAAAAGGTCATGGATGTTAGGAAGTGGGTACCTGTCGTCAATCGTAATTTCATTGAGTCGGCGGTAGTCAATTACCATCCTGTACTTAACTTGTCCGGAAGCGTCCAATTTCTTGGGTACCAAGTGAACTGGAGCACTCCAAGGTGAGTGTGACTCCTGAACTACTCTATTTTTCAGCAATTTATCGACTTGCTCTTTAATTTCCTGCGTTTGTGCGGGTGGTTGCCTATACGGTTTTATGTAAATGGGGTCCTCGTTAACTGTTCGAATATGGTGTTTGACGTCATTAGTAAATGTAAGTGGTATGTCCTCACAGTAAAATATGTCCCTGTATTCGTCACACAATTCGTGAATAGCCTTACGCTCTTCATCATTTAGGTGGTCTAGTCTTAATTTAGTTAAGTTATTTTTGAGTAGGTCGTCAACTTCGACATCTGTCATATCCATATTAAAGTTTATGTCACAAATGTCACTGTCGCATTTAATCGGCGTAACTCCAAAAGGTTTTGTAATCGTCATAGTTATGTCGTTTTCAGAACTGTTTTGAATGACTGTCGTAGCGAAATAATTTTCGCATTTGACAATCGCCGATGGCATGCGAACGGTATCGGAAAACTCTTTAAAGTTTAAAATTGCGTCGCCCTCTTTGAAATTAACCGGTAATCTAACGCGGTGTTCACTACGAGGTTCCAAATTAATTACGTAATCGGGATCGTACTGGATAGGAATAGCTGTTTCGTGCGTTGTTAATATTTTATCTCCTAAATTCAAGTTCGCTTTTAATTTGGCCATAAGATCCCATCCTATCACACCATCATACTTTTTGTCGACGTCATAGATAAAGAATTTATGGTACCCGTCGTTACGAAAAATCGAGAAAAGCGGAATATTAGCTACCTCGTTGTGTGTGCTAGTAGCATGTGTACTGGTTACCGTGAATGGCTCATAACATTTTAAATGAGCGTAATATGCGTTCGCTTTAGTTGGGCTTATAAATGATCTAGTGCTACCAGAATCCAACATAAATTTTCCGTCGATATCCGGCACATAAATATAGGGTAACTTAAGGGTTGCATCATAATTTAATTCAATTACCTCGGGACTTTTGAAGACACATGCAGACGAAAATTTTCCGTCCCGATTGATTCCTTTTCGCGATCGAAGGTTTCAATGCAGTTTTCCTGGTTACCTCCCATTTCCTGGTACGTCGTGTCGTCATAATACTGAGATATGTCATAAGGCTGGGGTTCTTCATAAGTAGGGTGACTAGCGTCCTCATAGACGTAGGCATTCTCGGTGGTGTACTCACCTTCATTCATGTTGTACATCTCATTCGCGTTCACCTTTGGTGCATGTACTGGAGCAGTCCGCATTGTGACGTCATTAGAGAAGTGCGGAGTAGGTTTATAACCTTGAGGCTGCGGAGCTCTATACCCAAATTGTCCTGCTTGGGGGCGGAACCCAAACTGAGGAGGTCTGTAGCCAAACTGACCTTGTTGTGGTTTGAAACCAGCTTGTGCTGATTGCAGCTGAGGTCTGTATCCAAATTGACCAGCTTGAGGTTTAAAACCAAACTGACTTACCTGTTGTGGTCTAACGCCAAACGGGAGTCGCTGACCATACTGCTGAGCTGGGACAAAATGATTGAATGAGGGTCTGTATCCGAACTGCGGGGACACAGGTGCGCGCTGTGCGAAATTTTGGAAGTTCGATTGTGGTACTACCTGATTCGGAATTCCAAATTTATATTGACTTTGAATTGGGGGTATTTGTGGCTTAAAATTAACCTGTAATGGTTTATTTTGGAGCATCTTCGTGCGCATGTTATATTGTTCTTGGAAGTTGACTTCCTCCAACACGTGTTTTAATGCATCTTCTAAAGAATTGGGTTCTTTTAACCTAACTATTCGTACCATGTGTTCAGATAAATTATATAGAAACACATTAAGGGATGTGTTATTATAAATGATTCGTTTAGCTTCACGTAAAGTGGTTAAACTATTTTGGTTTACTTTTGCTATTAAAATAGCACGCACATCCTGAATACGACCGCAAAACTCTAAGTAGGACTCGTTAGGCTTAATTTTCAAGGTTTCCAGCTCTAAAGCGACACACTCTTCGCTCCTCGGATCTCCGAAGTGCTGGACCAACAAGGCCTCCAATTCATCATAAGTTTCAAAGTCGCCACGTTCACTGATTAATGCAGCTGCCTTACCAGTTAATTTGCTAGTAATGCATTGCATTAGAAATTCATTTCGTGAAATTGTTCCCTGATAACGCTTAATCACATATGTACATTTACGTAAAAATAAATTTAAAGTTTTTGTTTCGCCATTAAATTCAGGTATTAAATTTAAAACTTCCTTTGGAACATGCGTATCCACAGGTAACAATTGTTGCGGGGTCATATTAGGGCTGGGGATTGTTTGTCCTTGCGGTAAAGCCATTTTCAGCTTATTTATATAATACAATAACACTTAACTATTTTATATATAGCTCTATGCCTCTATCCTAATTTACCGACTCACAAACTATTTTCTTTTATATCACTATTTTATAATTCTGGCGATTTTAGCCCTTAATTAACACTATTACGCTATTGACAATAGTGTAAGTCGCGATTACGCAACAATTCTAAATTACACTTAATTAACTCTACCTCTCTATAGAAAATAGAGTTTGCCGTGATTTTAACGACACTTAAAATAATACACAATTTTTAGGTGGGCAGGGAAAGAAAGGATAGTAGAAGGATTTTACTTCAATATGTACTCACAGTCCAACCGCTGCCGTAGACATCACGTTCCCAAAATTATCAGATTTATTTGGTTCGAAGATTGCCGTGGAGAGCGCGTTACCGATTTTAGGTTATTACTAATTTTTAAGTAATTTACGCACTTTCACAGTTGTTACCACTCGCGTGTACTATTTCGATTTTTGTAAATTTCGGTACTATACGCGATGGCAACAGCCAGCAATCCTACCGGCTGCGCCAGATAAGATGGGGGAGCGCGACGGAGTCTTTTTTAAAAAGAAACTCAATTATTGTAGAGACGTGTTTATTCGTCAATGATCGAACTAAGACTAACTTACTTACTAAAGCGAGTTCGCATACAAGCCCTGGTGGGCTCTTATCTATACGCTGACATTGCGTCTGGACACAGTGGCGCGACAGCTCTACGCGGGTGGCAATGCAATTCAGCATTCTCTACATAAGGTTGAGGATATAACGAGGTATTTTTTTATTTCACCAAAAAATATTATTATTATTTATTATAATCAATTTTACGTATGGCTGTTGTTTTTCTATTCATGTATGTATTTACAACAAAAAAGTCTAAGTATTGGTAGTAGTTGTCTGGTTTCTATAGTACAGGCTATGCCTAGTTTGGGATTAGACGACCGTGTGTCGATTGTTCCAGAATATAATTACTATAAATGTTTATTCCACAGAATCTTGCCGACGTTCAAGGCATGTCTTGTATTTTTAGATCCCCAGAAACAATGACGGTCCTAATGGATCATGACATTGGCCCCAAGTCAACCTGCAACATAATCAAACGGATACTGGTCTCGCCAGCGAAGTTGAAGGATCGTATGTATGCGACCTAACTGATAAACATCACCCCACCGAGTTTCTTGCCAGATCTTCCCAGTGGGGGCGCGTTGAGATTTATCCGTCTCTCGCTTAAGCGACATCCCGAGCAGAAGCCGTACCTCCCTGAGGTGTCTTTGAGCTCGTTGCTCCCTTGCTCTTTAAAAGCTGGAGTTTCTCTTTTGTCCGGTGGAGCATGGGTGGTGCTGTCATGGCCATTGCCCTTTGCGGCCAACAGTTACCTTCATTACCAATAAAAATATGACTTTTAAAAAATCAAAAGAAGTAGAGTACTGTGTATAAAGGTAAAACACAATGAGCTCATTACTAATCGGAGAAGTTCTCATCTCATTTGAAAAGTTTTCTATAATACCTACCTACAAGAATAGTGGAATAGGGACTTTGGTTATTTTTTGTGGGTATCCCGATATCAAACATTTTTTTCGGTCAATGTCAGACTGTCAGTTGGCTGATAAGAAAAAAATATCTTCTGCCCTGTGCAGCTGTTACACAGAGCTGTAATATAAAATAAGTTTATTTATTATCCAAGTACCCTTAGCTAGTGTCGGACAGTATTCAAAATGGCTCAAGCCTTAAAAAAAATATCAGTTCAAGTGTTGAAAAACAATGTGGAAATTCTCACCAATACTGCGATCAGAGCAAACAGGTAACGTGCTGCCGGCTGGGTTTGGTTATTTACGTAATAATACGTTTAAGTGTAAATAAGGTTGAAATTCTAGTATATTACAAAAAAAAATAAGGCAAGGAAATACACGTCACATGGCCCTATCGTAAAATTATTAATTTGTGGAAATTAATTATTAAAGGAAACAATTTTACTATCAGAAAGAGACTCCAGCGCGCAGTAGGCGGTCAAAATAGTATGCACGTAAAGATCTATTTCGTAGGTACCTTCCATATTATATTAGTTATTCTATTATTAATATTTCACTAAAGTAAGATTCTTTTTGTCAAATTTTAACTGGTAAAAAATTAAGGTAGTGCAGTGCTGTGATCCTATGATTCTACAGACCTGAGGTGCCTACAGCTATAGTGCATCTAGATAATCGTTAGTAGGTAATAGGGCTCTTATGCAAGCAACCATCTAGGTAAATTGCACAGTAGGGTTAAATATTATACTGTGAAGCGACAGTCTGTAAAATAACTGTTACTATGTAAAGGGTTTCTATGTATTGCAGCTGGAGAAATTTGTAGGCTCAAGCTGCTAATTTCATGTATTGTAGCTTTATACATTTAGCTGTTTGTTTTAAATAGGTTTAACCTTTGAATGTCCTTTAAAAACATTCTTAGAAGCTCTCAACACAGAATTTGGTGTTGTATTGTGGTTATTTAGAGTAAGTGTGTGTGTGTATTTTGATCCACACTCGCCCAGGGGTGGCTTTACCTTCAGTGCAGGGGCTGCGGCATCCTGAGCACTAGGTCTTAAGGACACTAAGACCTCCATTTTTCATTTGGAGTGCATGCCTATAGAGGGTGCCAGGGAATTAATTGCTTAAGGGTGTTACATGGGCTCACCCAATGTATATGCATTTTGCTGTCATGGCACTGTGGCACACTGCCCTTTACAGTTTTTTGTGTTTAGACCTTCATAAGGAAAAACATTTTTGTTAGATACTTATTTAAAATATTTTTGGACCTGCCCCAACACAGCACCTATGAATTTGGGCGTGTTGGTAAAAACATTGTAAAACTTTTAGATATTATCAGTATGTTTATTTTGAGTCATGTCGAGTTGGCAGATTTCAATTAATTGTTGAGTAAACTTTGTTTATTGAAACAAAATATTTACAGTTTATTTACAAATATGTACACTTAAACTAGGTAAAAAACTTCCTCGAAGTTGTCGCCGCACTGGGAGGGAAGGGTACCTAAAAGACTGGCGGCATTACCCCTTTGTATGGCCAAGCTTATACGTTGGCAGAAAAAGCTACCAGCCCGGCGGTCTCCTGAGACTTCGATAAGTTTGGATGAAATTTCTTTTACCAAAGCGTGCGTCTCATGAGACCAAGGCCCCATGGTCTCCACCGCAAAGGGCGCAAATATATAGCTCGAACCTAGAGCTGCATACTTGCGTCGCTTTGCATCACTAGCGGTCGCCGCAGCCCCTCCAGCCGCCCTGCAAGTTGCCGGGGTGTGGGACGCAGCAAGTGTGTCGACACATGTCGCATCCCAGTAAACTGAATTCTTTATGTAGTTTTATGGAATTATTCTGGTTTACTGGGTGAAAAATATTCTTCATCAACATCTGAAATTGCTTCGGACCAGTTGTACCATTGAATTGTACCATTAATGGCGGGTCACCCCCTTCCCTCCAATATGGTTGAGGGGAGTGATGGCTGCTGCTTGAGTCAACTCATACGCAGGTGCTGCTTGGGGGGACTGGTCCGACTACTATCCCTTTGGCATTTTAGTTTTTAGTTTGTTGTATTTTCGTCGTATTTTTTATTTTTATTTGATATTTTGAACGGCAGGACACACTGTCATTTAATTGTAAAAATACAAACTGTGTTTAAGAAAAAATGTGAAAAAATGACAAGCCCGCTGAGTTTCTTGCCGGATCTTCTCAGTTGAGGCCGCGTGGTGATCCGGTGGTAGCTTTTAAAAAATTGACCGTTCAAAAGTGCTAGCGTTAAGCCTATTTGAAATAAAAATTTTGAATCTTTGAATCTAATGGTACAAATGGGACTAAGTTGTCCCATTTATACCTGTAATGGTATAGGTGGTACTAGTTAATACCAGTTGTACCATTAGACAATTATCAATGGAATAAATGGTATTTTCTTGTCCCATCTATACACCTAATAGATTGATACCACTTATACCATTGGAGTATACTCATACCTTTATTGCAATAAAACTACATTATAGGATTTTGTTCTCTCTATATTTTATTTTAAGATGAAAAGCCACCCATCACGTCTCGTTTCACACGGGGGCGAAAAGCGGCCCATGGGCTCTGCCTACCACTACGGGAAAAAGGCGTGATTTTATGTATGTATGCATGTTCTCGTAAAAGTATCGAAACAAAAGTATCGATACTTCAAGGTATCGAGTACTTTTCTTAGGATCGAGTATTTCACGTCATGACGTCGCAGTCGCGAGGATCTTACTAGCTATAGTTTTTCATCTCGAAGATTTAGTCTTAAGTTTTTGCTGCTTTTGTTGGTGCGGTGACTGGGTTACGATAGTCGTCTCAACCTTTTCTTTATAGGTTATATTCCCACCTTGTGTCTGGGTATAATTTATCTGTATATGTATGTATGTAGATACAAAAGGTAATACCTAAGTATTTGTATTAGTAACCTGGTTACTTTAATACATTTCTGCCTAGTTTAGGATCAGATGACCGAGTGTCAGGATATTATTAAGATAAGATAGTATAAAGTAAATATTACATTTTGTAAATAGTCATAGATATGCTTTTCATCCTAAAATAAAAAGAGAAAAAAAAACATCAAAAAATCATCTTAAAATAAATAAAGAGAACAAAATCCCATAAAGTAGTTTTATTGCAATAAAGGTACGAGTATATTCCAATGGTATACTTATCAATCTATGCCACGTATAACATTAGGTGTTTAGATGGGACAAGAAAATACCATTTATACCATTGATAATTGTCTAATGGTACAACTGGTATTAACTAGTATAGTACCATCTATACCATTACAGGTATAAATGGGACAACTTAGTCCCATTTGTACCATTAATGGAACAATTCAATGGTGCAACTGGTCCGAAGCCTGTCCACTGCTGTACAAATGCCTCCCCCTCAGAAGGGAGGGGTTGCCATAATCTCCACGCTTGGCAGGGGACTCGGGGATTGCAGTATAGGTGGAAGATAAATCCAAATGAAAGACGATGCTGCCAATCTTCCCGTTCTCGCTTAGTCGCCTCCTACGTCACTCAATAAGAGAAGATGGGGGAATGTAATTCTAACCCAGCACCCCACGGGTAACAGGTTTTTAATGCTCTGTAATTTACCACTCAAACAGACTTCAAAGGTTACTTCAAACTAAATCTTCGATTCATAAGCCTGACTCACCAGTTATTTTTAATATTAATTTTATTGTCAGCACTTGGTGGAGCAATGTGCAAATGGGCCCCCCAGACGTGATCCTCGGCATCACTGAGGCATACAAGAGAGACACAGATTCCAAGAAAGTGAACCTCGGCGTCGGCGCCTACAGAGATGATGAGGGCAAACCTTTTGTGTTGCCATCTGTGCGAAAGGTAAGAAGCTATAACTTGATTAACACCATGTATTTTTTAAAATTCTATTGTAGTAGTGTTTGTCTAGAAATACACATAGGCAATTAACATAGAATACACAGTATTAACTTCAGCAGCAAGCAAATTTGAATTTGCTACAAACTATATACTATCGCGGCCATGAACGGTGTACCAGTTTTGAATCAACGGCGTTACGTGCGCGCTTACCTCGGTCGCACAAATTTTGGATCGGCTCATTCAAGCGATTATCGTCTTAAAGGTGATACACCGTGCGTGACTGTGAGAGTACATATTATATTTATGTAAGTTTAGTTTGTGCACATTAGCAGCAGTGCAAACCGTTTAACTGGTGTAATGTATTTACTTGTAAAGATTAGAATTAGCACATACAACACTTTTAACGAGTTTAGTCCCATCACTCTGTAAAACAGATTTGAAAGTGGACATCTGACTCAGGGAAATGCTGAGTTGTCTTGGAACCTGAAAGTAATTAGGAGTGACTACTGACTGAGCATTTCCAAGCTTCTGAGGGCATGTAGAAAGTTAATCCTGGTTGTTGTCACCTAGACAGCAGTAGTTAAGACAAGTCAGAGCCTTAAGGGCAGTTTGAATAACTTTGACATCAGAATCGATTATTTGCAATGAATGTAGGTAACAAATAGAGGTGTTGTAGGCATTAGGTCATTAGGCATCAGGTTTGCCATTAACCATATAGCAAAATTAGGAGTTAGGAATTAGGACTCAGCATGATCTGCCGATCTTGCCTGGTGGTAATTATTCGAACTTTGAAACAGGCTGAGGCAATCATACACTCAAAGTGTTTGAATCACGAGTACGCGCCGATTGGAGGTGAGGGAAGCTACACTGACGCCGTCGCTAAGCTTGCCTTTGGCGAGGACAGCCCGGTACTCCAAGAGAAGTCCAACTGCACTGTACAGGTAAGCCAATCTTGCAGTCAACAAGGCACCTCACTGCTTAGGATCTAAGGAATCATTTCATTTGTACCGGCTCATTTGGCTATGTTCATTAGGCGTCAACAGTTAGAATTGTTTACATTGTATCAGTGCCCGTTTGCCCGTGGGGGGTCCGGGTAAGAATAGCACCCCCCCCCCCCCATCTCCTGTTGGGTGTCCGTAAGAGGCGGCTAAGGGAAAACAAGAAGATGGGCTGCAGCGTCTTTCTATTGGATTGCCTATACTCTGAACGCCAATTCGCCTACCAAGCGTGGGGATTATGGCAGCCTCTCTCGTCGGGGGGGGGGGGGGGGGGGGGGGCATGTTGAACACAACAGTGGACGTGTTTCGGCTGCTGACGATGATGGCTTTACCAGTATACTAGAGTCAGTAGTAAGCATTTTACTGTAAAACTCATCTACCATACATAATTCTTAGTTAGTGCCTGACTAATCAACACTACACTCCGCTTTAGGCTGCCTGTCCACTGGAGCGGAGCGAGGCAGCGGAGCGGAGAAACGGAGAATATTAACCAATAAGATTGCACAAAAACACCGCTCCAAAATCTTAGTGGACAGGCAGCATAAGATTGCACAAAAAAGTGGAGCGGAGATTTTGTGCAATCTTATTGGTTAATATTTCACCGTTTCACCGCTCCGCAGCCTCGCTCCGCTTCGGTGGACAGGCAGCCTAAATTACCTTTAAACGATTACAAATTCGTTTGCGCCTCAATATCTACATAACGCGTACATTATCTACGTGGCGTGGCTGCAAAATTAACTTTGTATTACCAAACCGTTTTGCTGTGCCGTTGTATTGTCATATTTACGAAGGGCGAGTTTTTCGTCCTCATAATAATGTTGTTCGTTTTCAATTTGAAATGGAGTATGAGGGTGAATGAATATGAGGGTTTTCAATAAATTAAGTCATGAGAGTAGGCGCGGTGTCGTGAGAAGCGACGTAAAGGGAATAAACCATAATATGCATAACTCGTCATATGTCAGTCGGTTCCTTGTGCCGGAACCGTCCAGGTAGGCACCGCAGTGTCACATAGTCTGCCGCCAAGCAGCAGTGTGTAAGCATTGCTGTGTTCCGGCGTGAAGGGCACTGTAGCTGGTGAAATTACCGGACACAAAGACTGAATATCTAATGACTTGAGGGTCGGCAACGAGCTAGTGATTCTTCTGCTTACAATCAGGCGGGCCGCACGCTTGCTTGCCACCTTGGTAGTATAAAAAAAAGTCAGGTGTGAATCCTAAATATTGCCCAAAGAGAAGCCTACTTCTCTTTGGGCAATATTTAGGATTCAGGTTTTCCTAAACCCTAGTTTAGGTAATATTCCTCATCAGTGAAATTTTCGTAGAATGAAAGTTCCGGATCTGTCAGACGCAGTAGTACAGTAGGTACGGTTACTACCTACTGGTCGGTCCGTTCGGTCACTCTTTCAATTTTTTTATAGACATTGTCCGGCACTGGAGCCCTGCGTCTCGGTCTGGAGTTCATCAATAAGCATTACGCTCAAAACAAGGAGGTCTGGATGCCCTCGCCCACTTGGGGCAACCACCCGCAGATCTGCAACGCCCTTGGCCTCTCGCACAAGAAGTACCGCTACTTCGACTCCAAGACCAACGGCTTTGACCTCCAGGGAGCCCTTGAAGATATATGTGTAAGTATACTTATGTTTTTTTAACGAAACCAGCTGGATGTACTGTGCTGGATGGTCAGAGACACATCCAGTGAATCGTCTTTAGAATGATAATCGCTTGCACAAGCCGGACCAAAATACGTGCGGGCGGCGTAAGTGTATGTAACGCTCAGAGTAATTAGAATGGAGCTATCGCGTCGATTCCCCGAACAAATTTTTCGTGGCACTTTTGCGGGGTGCGGGAGGGGAAGTAAACACACACAGATACAATTTCACGCATACCCACATTATAATAAACTCGCAACACATTCAAAAAGATACGCACACAAATAAATAATGACCTGAACATATGAACAAAAATTTGGCAGAGGAGTTATCTCCTCTAAGACGTAACGTCATTCCAGTGATTTTGTTAGAAGATCAAGCGTCCGTGACCGCGATAGTATGTCTGATGGTCGTTATAAGAAGGCCGTAAAACCGATACTTTAAGTAACAAGGTATGGACAATATTTACGCTTATAAGAGTGAGTCAAAATCACTTCTTGTTTAAGATTAAGACGAAAGACTTCTGGCAGTATAATCAATGACATACACAAGTATGAATGTACCACCAATGTAGTTAAAAAATGTCAATTTCAGTTAACGATACAAACCTACCTAAAATATGGAAAATATTTTTAGTTAGTTGCATAATATATTTAATACGAGAAGTGAGTTTATGCAGCACCATGTCCTTCGAATGACATAACTTTTCAGCGTTAGCCAGGTGACGGCATAGGTAATTAAGTACTAATTGGGATGACAATGATGAGTTACTGTGCGATGCAACAATGTGTACAATAGCTGTCTATTGGCCATGATATGGAAATATAATGATATGGATATGGAATAAGGTGGCAACCGGTTATAACTGAATCTTATCTGAAATTTACCTACATTGATGACGATTAAATGACTTGGCAGTACATAGCCACGTTAAGATAGTTGCACCGCATAAAAGAACCAAGCGAATCAAGTACTCCATGCAGCGTACAGCTTAGGTTCGTTTCAGAACTCCAAGATATAAATCCAAACCTTATTCACATTATTATAGCGGCTATATTGTTATTGTGGTATCACTTGTGTCATTTTAATCTGCGTTTTGTAAGTATTTATCAGATAAAAGGCTGCTTACCTAATATTTACAGATACAATTGAACTTGTGGGTATTGATAAAAACTCTCATATCATTCCAAGTTTACCATACGGATATTAAGATAGGTGGCTGCATGCTAAGCACGACTTGCAAGTGTTGACAGATTAGTGTGGATATGACGTGTAGTATTTCAAATTTTTGTATTATACAAAGAATGACGTCAGTGTGACCAGATTCAGTATTTTAATACTTTTTCAGTATTTTTTAACGTCGATTTTGAATATCAGTATTTTTATCGGTATTTTGCTGGAAGTCAGTATTTTTGAGTATTTTTTGGGGAAATAGAATAAAGTAACACTGTAAGCCGTTGTTCTAGCGAATATTGAAGTTCAGGGACTTTCCCAAACATATTTTATCCCAAACATATTACATTAAATAGCATTCGTAAAATTTAATCTGGTCACACTGAATGACGTTTCGTTGTTGATAACTACGTCATAGTCCAAACCGAACTGCCAAGACTTGGGAAGTATGATGATGACCCTCAGATAGGCTACGACGCGGTGTAGGCTCTGCGTCGGCACGGCCACCGCGAGGGTTCGTAGTGAGCGTGCATTTCTGCACGACCCGGTAAGTACTCTAGCGAGCGTCTGGCGCTGGAAAGACTGGCGTTATCTAGTTCCAAAGTCCCTCCATAGCGTTTACAAAAACCACGGGGATGATTTTAGTGAGTAAAAATCCTGCCACTGGCTCTACGGAGACTGGGTACCATTTGAAGGTTTTCGCCCCGACAGCAAAAAAAAAGTGATTGATGCAAAACTTGTTGATGTGCTCGACGCTATCTACGTCGAGGTCAACAGATGCGCTTTAAATTATAGTGACCTTCCGAAGGCCCTCGGACATGGGAGGAATATGGATCATTTCAATGACCGTTGCAGTCTTTCATAGCCAATAAATAGTCCCATTTTAGGTGACCCATATATTTTTAACGGGCGTTTGTATAGTTGTCGATGAAATTACAATATCCACGTTTAATTATTTAGGTTTTTAACATCTTGTCTTGTTGAAAAAAGAAACGTAAATAGTGATATTTGATGTAACGAACTAGAAATACTACAGACTTACATAATTAGATAATAACTACAAAACACGTTAGGTTTTGCTGATAAAGAAGATAAGATACTATTACCACCACGACTCTATATTGGTAACATGAAACGATCACGCAGGTACTTCGTGAATGTTTTTAAAACTCCACGCGTGTCATAATTTTAAAACCCCATCCTCCTCGACTTAGATTATAATTCACCATGCGAGCCAAGTGCGAATTTGTAGATCAGTAACGGTAAATCGTAAATATATAATATTACATACAATTATCCCAAGTATGCGCGAGTTTCTTACATATCTACGTATTTTTAGAAGAACACAGTTTCGAATGCACGCTCTATTTTTAACCACGTTTGAAGGATGCTTTCTCGGGCGTATCCATTTTTATTTATTTCATCTTTACATTCACTCAAGTAGGTGGAAATAATAGGGGTTAAAGTATAACATTGCCGTGGTATAATATATTTGGAATTGACATAAAACCTTCATGTGTGAGATTTTCCAGTGAAACTTTTTTCACAGATGGACCTATGAGGTTCTTTTGAAAAATGTACAACATTCGATTATCGACTTTCAATGTTTTTTTTTTTACTCACCGAAGGTCGGCAATATACTTCCGATTTTCTTATCCGATTGTCTGATCCGACTATCGGAAGGCGCTAGAGCCATTATTTTGTTTGAACCACCACACACGTCCGATCCGATAGTCGGATTTATAAGTATTTTTAAAAATATATTGCTAGCTCAAGGGTTAGAAATGAATCACTGTGTATTAAGTGACGTCACAGTAAAGAAAACGTTGAATAAAAAGTTTGAAGTTATCTTTAATGGCATGCCATTGAACTCCAACCGATCCAACAATATAATTTTGACATCTAATAATACAAATAAATGGAACGATGATAATTTGTAGATTAACATGTTCAATGTTAATTTTTACGTAATCAAATAAAACTGTGTCGACCGAGACCTCGAGCTCTAACTTATCTTGCGTTCGAAGAACATTGGGTTCAAATGTCAAAACAACAGTCCTGTTGCCCGGTTGCCTGATCGAGAGCAGGAAACACAACGAATATAGTATATAGTAAAGTACCAACAGTAATAGACAGAATTGAATTTAAATTTACCTATTACTACTACCGCCTTGGGGTGTTCGGGTTAGAATAGCACCCACCCATCTCAGCCCTGAGCCCGGGGCTATAAAAAACGGGCAACCTTCGGAGTCGCTGGACGCTCGGGGTGTGGGCCCTTTGAACGTCCATTGAGTACGGCGGCGACTCCGAGGAGGACGGCGGCGGGGTTGCGACCCCCGTCCCCATGAGCACCGTGACTGGTTCCCGGGTGGCTAAAATGCGTCCCCCGGCGGCGGGCTCAAAGGCAAGGCACTGAGGGGCCCCTGGTGCAGATCCCACCGGAGAGCCCTCTCATGTGCCGATGCGACAGCCGCGGGGGTTTTAGTGGGTAAGAATCCCACATACCCCGGTCGAGCCCCCCACAGCTCCCGGGGATCTTTCGAAGATTTCCCCCGCGTCAAAAAAAAGATAAATAAATAAATAAAAAATAAAAAAAGCACCCACCCATCTCCTCCCGTTAGGTGTCCGTAAGAGGCGACTAAGGGAAAACAAGTAGACGGGCAGCAGCGTCTTTATTGTGGATTACCCACCACGTATGCTGCGATCCCCAAGACGCCTGCCAAGCGTGGGGATTATGGCAACCCCTCCCTTTTAAGGAAGAGGCCTTTGTTCAGCAGTGGACGTCTTTTGGATGCTGATGATGATGATTACTATGGACCACCAATCACACGGTCATTTTAGGATCAGCTACTAGGTATATACTCGCTCTGTTGTCTACCAGCGCATATCGGCGCGCTTGAATTACAGACAACGATGAAATTGCATACGTCGAGTACTTGCAAGTCGCAAAAAATACCGGCCGCGCGGCCGCCCAATTTCTTGTAGCTAAGTTTTCTCATTGTTAATGCATATCTTTAATTACAGAAAATTCCCAAAGGCTCTATCATCCTACTGCACGCGTGCGCTCACAATCCGACCGGGGTCGACCCTAAGCCCAGCGACTGGGAACAACTTTCCAATGTAAGTTTTAATTGATTTTTTATCCGACTTACTGCCGCTCTCAATATCCTATCGATCCGTTACTGTAAGTTAAAATAGTTACCATCGTTAGCTTTAATGACATAATTCCGTTTCAATAATAACATATTAGCAGCTTACTGTTGGTTGTTCAAATGACAGTCTGTAAAGTTTTTAGTTATCGCTCCATTTCGAAGGTTTATCGCGGGATATCGATGACTTGTCCGATGGTTGTAACTTACAGTTAAGGATCGATAGGATATTGGGACCGGCAGTTAGTGACAAGACGGTGGTGGTAAGCCGTCGCCGGTAGTACCTTAGTTGGTTCTGGTTATCTTAGTACAGGATCTGCCTAGTTTGGATTTAAATGGCCGAGAAAGTTCTCAGGATCTTATTATAATTTCACCAGGCGATCAAAGAAAGGCAGTTATTCCCGTTCTTCGACATGGCGTACCAGGGCTTCGCCACCGGTAACGTTGACAACGACGCGTTCGCGGTGCGTCACTTCGTCAAGGAGGGCCACCAGGTCACCCTTGCTCAGAGTTTCGCCAAGAACATGGGTGAGTCGAGTTATTACTATAATCCTCTTACAGCTACGAAAATATCCACACCGCCCTTAAAAGCCCAAGTTTCTTCGAAATATTCGTACCCAATGAGGTTTATCTCGACTGCTGATCTTCAAGGGTATGATAATTGTTGGTAAATTAAATTCTTCTAAAAAATGGCGACCCTTCCTAATGTTTTAGAGACGGTCGCTTCCTCCGCCCCGATATTTAATCGAATGTAGCTGATATGGATCTCATCTTAATAGTAGTTCATGAAACTGTTGCAGAACAGGGGTTATTAAAACGCGAGTGTGTGTTTATAAACCGAACGAAGGCGAGGTTTCACTCATGTATTCCTCGCTGAGTTTCTTGCCGGTTCTTCTCAGTGGGGGCGCTTTGTGAACCGGTGGTAAACTCACTTTCTCTAAGCGGCAGCCCAAGCCGAGGCCGTGCCTCCCTGAGGTGCCCTTGTGCTAGTCACTACCCAAACCCTTCTGGCTGAAGCGCTTTAAGCGCTCGCCCTCTTGTCCGGTGAATCTGTCATGGCCATCTGCGGCCAACAGTCTACTAATCCTACAAAAAAAGGACTCATGTAATTCACATGAGTGTTTATTAACCATAATACCAATAAATTTTAATTGACATTGAAATTTACTGAATTTTAAACCAAATGCACGACACTCGACTGACTACCGAAATAAATTAAATTGCTTGCTATGATGAGAGACATGCAAGCCGACACTGGCTACTAGCAGAAGTCTTAACTAGATCGTCGACGAATTACTTCGACTATTTTGAAGACCTTTTCTCGTATTCTTGGGGGTTTAATAATAGAAAGAGGGTGTATCAGCAGTCATAAGAACAAAGGTCTTCCCCTAGAAGGGACGGGTTGCCATAATCCCCACGCTTGGCAGGCGTCTTGGGTATCGCAGTATAGGTGGTAGGTAAAGACGCTGCTGCCCTCGACCCTCCTGACCCCATGACGGTCCTATTGGACCGGGATGCGCCGACCCCTCCCCGATAACCGTATGCTACACTAGCTATCAGACACCGGTCTCGCCGGCGAAGCCGAAGGGTCGTACGTATGCGACCTCAACGACGTGCATCACCCCACTGAGCTTAGAGGAAGAAAACAATAGAGGGCTGGACACTTTCTTTCTCATTCACGCAAGAAAAGAATGCGTTTATGTAGGTTACGTGTGATAGAAAGAAACAGTGTATATGATTTTTTGTCCCTCAGCATGTGTTCGATTTTTCCGCGCCGTGGGTGCGAAACAAATTTGACGTTTGCTCCCACTTTGCTCCGTGACAATTTTATCGTGGTTTTAATATTGAATAAATAACTTAAAATTCAATAAAAAACTAACTGTGACATTACTGTGTGTTGTGGAAATCCTATAAGAATCGTGCAGTGCAGTATTATAGGCTGTAAAAGTGACAGTGAACGTAAAATTAGTGGAGTATCGTTTCACAGGTAAACGTGAATTATTATGGCCAATTTATAGATTACATTTAGAAACTAATACATGTAAACGACTTATTTAGATCTTATTGCTCTAAATTAGTTACTATTTTACTTGAAAGTTACGTGTAAGATCGATAAATTCTTGTTTTTCATCCATAACCTAAAATATTCAGTTTATTGATCGCCATTATCAGTGTTGCCAGTATATAAAAGAGAGACTACCATAAATAAGTGGTAAATTATTATTAAGAGCATCATACACGATCCCACATGCTAGGTGCATCGAAGAATTTCTCAGATTTCCCGAATTTATTATTATGATTTCCTGAAAATATGGATATTTGTATACTGTGGATAGCAGCAACAAAAAGAATTAATTAGGTTGCTAAAAGTTATTCCCGCATGCTTAAATATTCAGAAATAACGTAAGCGCTCAAGTAATTCGTCCAAGGCTGCGCAGGACGTATTCATTCGTTATTTATAGGCACAATGGTCATTGTACATTTAATCGTGCTTTTACTATATGCATGTTGTTTAAATATATGTATGTATGCTGTTGGTTACAATTTATTGGTAAATTTGTCTGAATTATAAATAAATAGTACCGACGTTGAATAGTTTGTTTCATTTGCCCCCCTATTATGTACCTATCTCGTTTGACAACTAAAGTGATGATCAATAAAGCAAAGTGACTATTAAATAACTATCAAATGATTCATTTGGCATTGCCTAACTTGAATCACCAATAAATACCAAACACTTTCAATAGACATCAAAGTTTGGTGGACAACTGAAGCTTGATAGTCACTTTGCTTTATTGATCATTACTTTTTGTTTTTAGGAATAGTACTGTTTCACCGGACAAGAGGACGAGCGCTTAAAGAGCTCCAGCCAGAAAGGTTTGGGTAGCGACTAGCACAAGGGCACCTCAGGGAGGCACGGCCTCGGCTTGGGCTGCCGCTTAGAGAAAATGAGTTTACCACCGGTTCACAACGCGCCCCCGCTGAGAAGAACCGGCAAGAAACTCAGCGAGGGGTTGCATGCGTACGGATCCCTTCGGCCTCGCCGGCGAGACCGGCGTCTGTGTGTTGATGTGTTTACGACTCTTGACATCGTTGTCGGTGTTGGTGTTGGTGTTGTGTCATGGTCCAGGAGGACGGACATCGGGTCGGGTGGGTCGAGCAGTACATGCCGCGGACGGCGGCGATGTACGGCTGTTCGACGATCTGAGGGACCTGGCCGCTGCCCAATAGGACATGGGTTCGATTCCGAAGGATTCCGAACAATTGTCTGGGTGTTATTTATCTATTTAAATATGTATTTATACAGTTTACAAGTATTTGTAATCATTTATCTGGTTACCTTACTAAAGGATCTGCGTAGATTGAGATCAGGTGGTCATTGGTCAAGCGTAGATTGTCCCAAGATACTAGTACTATAGATTTGTATATTGGAGAAATTTACTAAAACTTACCCGGTAAATGGCCATAGTATGTATTATATTAAGTTATAAGAAAGCCAATTTTTGCCTACCTCTCTGGGAAATAGCATATTATTATTTTTATCTCTTAACTTTTTTGTATGAGGCTAATAATTATCTACAGCTCTTAGCCACTTTAATCACCACGTGATATCACCCAGGTGAACAATGTGGAATAGACCTTAGCTACAGCATATATGATATTAAGTGTACATTCACTTTGTAGCCTCCGTCGTGGGTTCGAATCCTGCGAAGGGCAACAAATTTGAGTAGTTGTTCCTTACTGGCTAGGACAATGCAGGCCGATGACCTGATTGTCTGTAAAGTAAGATGATCCATGTGTCGGGATTTGCGATAGGACATACGTCCTATACATCCCATCCATGCGTCGGGCATACGTCCGACTCCTGTCCGTCAAATTAAAACGCCGAGCTTTGGTAATAAACACTTATAATCAAATTGAGAGAGAACCACTTATAATACAGTGGAGTAATCGTAATAATTAAAAAATGTCTCTGCCATAGATACTAGCGCGCTGTCATCTTTTTGACAGCCCCTTTGGCGTTCCGAAACCGTGATCCGAGATACGCCACACATGCGTCGGATGGGCATGTAAAAAGTCGGTCCTGCGCTTAACTTCTCCCCAGTCGTGTCGGTCTTCCGTCCCATCGGATTATGAGAGGTACCTATTATATAAAGGAAGAGAGAGTGCACTTGTGTCTACGCAAGCACTTGTGCACTATAATATCTCCTGCGTACATGGCTGATCTTGTGAAAGATTGGCCGCTGTGGTCGTTTCAGCTAGGAGGACATTATTATAACAATCACTTTCGTACTTTTTGCAGACTGTCATAGATTAAGACGATATAATGTAAGAAAAGTAAATGTTGTGTCAAAAAAGTGGTTTTTGTTTAGGAAAGAAAATATAATTTACAACAACCTCCGTATTTGCTTTACACAAAGGGTAAAATTTCCCTTACGTGGCAACTCTAAATTTAGTATGTACTTATTTTTCTGTCCTTATCGGCGGCACGCTTGGTATATGTCTGTATTATATTCTGTCTACGCCACTGAGTTTCTTGCCGGTTCTTCTCAGTGGGGGCGCGTTGTGAACCGGTGGTAAACTCAGCCCTCTCTTAAGCGACAGCCCAAGCCGAGGCCGTGCCTCCCTGAGGTGCCCTTGTGCTCGTCGCTACTTCTGCCGTAAAGGCTAGAGCGCTTCAAGCGCTCGCCTCCTATTGTCCGGTGAAGCTGTAATGGCCATCTGCGGCCAACAGCGTCTATCATTCTGCCGTCTTCTTGTTCTCCGTTAGCCTTCTCTCACGGACACCCAACGGAAGGAGATGGGTGGGTGCTATTCTTACCCGGATACCCCACGGGGAATATAATAAAATAGAATTACGAAAATAGGAATAGGTGGTGATATTACTGGACACAAGAGACTTAATAACTAATGTCTAGGGTCGAAAAAGCGCTAGTGATTCTTCTGGTGTGGCTAACGTTTGGACGCTATGGCTGCGGTGACTGCTTACCATCAGGCGGGCCGCATGCAATTAATGTCATAAAAAATCCTTGGGATTGGCGAAAAAGATAGCAGATTAGTACTATCGCGAACACGAACGGTGTACCAGTTTTCAATCAAAATCGTTTGAACGACGCTACGTGCGCTTACTCCGTCCGCGCGTTTTTTTGGGCCGGCTAGTGCAAGCGATTATCGTCCTAAAGATGTGACCGCGAGATTACCTATTAGTGTATCACCCTTTTTAGGGTAAAAACTACCATATCTTATAAACTAGTTGTGTTGTGCTACAGTGATACTGCAGTTCGTGTTACATCATATTATTTAAACTGCTGTGATATGCGTACTTCAGCAAAACAAAAAAAAATTGTACGATTTAAATCAGACATGTAGAATAGTGTGTAATATTAACTGTATTAGCGACACGAATTTTATCACATAAATAAAATATGTTTTTAAAAATTAGCAATATATACCAAATATTAAGTAATTCATAATGTTATGTCTTTTCGTTACTCGTTCACGTACGTAATTACGTGGCAATGATTGCTTTGACCTTAATATCATGTTTTTTTCTTCGTATGACGTGAATTGGGTCAATTACCGTATGAACAAAGTGTCGCTAAATAAACACATTATTATGACTGCAATCATTATCTTCCAGTCCGTAAGACAATATTATAGGTACCTACATAAGATATAACGTATTGTAAATTCGCACAGCTTGTTGTGTTCCTTTTGGACTAGTCGACTTGAAGCGTGATTTATCAAGGTCAATATGTAAAGTTCAGAATTTTAATGTTAAACGTTTTGACTAAAGCCGGATTCACTGTTACATAAAAAGATGCTCATCAGGATATTGAGGTACGACACGTTGAATTGAAACCCCACGATTTGGCGATTTTTGGAAGCTTGAGAAACTAGGCTCTAATTCTTTTAGCATTAACAATTTTTTTTACATATCTATTTTAAGACCTCACTTATACGCAGCGCGTACCCACCTCGTCTCTGGCTGGGTGTCATTTATCTTAAGAATGTATTTTTATTTATAAACCTATAATCTATATACTTATAATAAAACTGTAACAGGTCCAATTCTGTACATTGAAGATATTTTGAAAATTATGTTTGGTGGGCATTCTATAACCGATACTAAAGCTAAAAAAAAATATTTTATTTTTATTTTTGTCTGTCTGTATCTCGGCTGAGCATCACGCCGAAACTACTGGATGGATTGAAACGAAACTTGGCACGATTTGAGTTAATACTCCGAGGTAGGACATAGGATACTTTTTATCCCGACATTCGGCACGGTTCCCTTGGGAGAGGGGACTAAAGTCAAAATGTGTACTTGGTTATACGCTTGCTCCGATTATAACAATTTTTTATTATAATAAAAACCTAAAAGTGTTAAAACCTTACCTTACCTTATAAGGTAAGGTAAGGTTTTAACACTCATAGACAGTTGTTAACAATGTTTGGAAATCGATCAGGTTAAGCAACGTTAGGTAAGGTCATTAAATAGACGGGTGACCGTTTAACGCTTCAATTCAAGTTCAAATGTGAACTAAACGTGTCCGTGCCTTGGAGGGCAAGTACAAAGTGGGTTCAATTTTTAACCGACTTTAAAAAAGGAGGTTTTGTATTCTATGCGAATGTATATATTATTGAAAGTTTAGTTAACGTAAACACAGCGCGGGCGGAGCTGCGTGGGTCAGCTAGTTATAAATATTTGTATCAATTGTCTGGTTACCACGATACAGGCTCTGCCTACTTTGGGATCACATGGCTGTGTGGATTGTCTCAGAATATTATTAAGTATTATTAAGAGTAAACAACCTCCCGCTCCAAATTTCCTTGCATAGGCCATTGATAAAATATTTAAACTAAATTAGGTGTTACGGTCCTAAAAGTGGCACACAGAAATAGCGCCCTTGTGTCGCTATTTATTTTCAAACCACAGGCTAACAACATTATTTTTGCCGATAGGAGTCTCGCTACTGTCTATATGAAACTGACAAACTACACGTCATTATCATAATAAAACCGTTAGTTCACGTTTCCGCCACCAGCACAGATAAGTCCGCGACCCGCGTGACCACATCTTAGATGTCATTTTATTAGTGAACTAGCTGACCCGCGCAGCTCCGCCCGCGTTTTTATTACATTTTGCTCCCCTTTTCTCCCTCCTCCCTAGATTTATCTCTCTCTCTTGTAAAAAAAATCTAATTATATGCTCTTTCTCTCCTCTCTCTTTCCCCCTCCCGCTTCGGTTTCCGTCACACTCCCCCTCTTCCTCTCTCTGTTGTCCCTGAACCCTCTACCCCTCTCTCTTCTACGAACTTGCTCCTTCTTACTCCACCTAACTCCCCCGATCCCTCACCCCATCACCCCCTCCTCGAATCCCCTCTCCCTCTTTCTCCCCTCTTGCACCCTCCTCTCGTTCTATATATCCTCGTCGGTCATGGTATCTGCGGCATTAAATATACTGTATGACCTATTCTCAGACCTACCCGATATGCACACTTTCATACAAATCGGTTCACCCATCTATTTAATGACCTTACCTAACGTTTCTTAACCTTAACCTACCGGGATAAAATGTATCCTATGTCCGTTTCCTGGTTCTAAGCTACCTCCCCACCAATTTTCAGCCGAATCAGTTAGGCCGTTCTTGAGTTATAAATAGTGTAACTAACACGACTTTCTTTTATATATATATATATAGATTAAAGTTCTATAGTGATTGTATGTTCAATTTCCCTTCACGGTTCACCGATAGATGGCGCTGTTCATAATGTAAATCACGCTAACATCGTAAATTACTGTCTAATGATATTCGATAATGAAAGGTCTAAGCTTTTCGCATCTTTTATTGTTGCGACTGTAATACAATACCTATACACTACCCGGACTTGGGGAGTTTCATTAAAATTTCATGACCTAACCACTGGCTTTGAAATGAAATGCAATGGAATTTTCCCTTGCCTATTTCTTTCCTAATCTAGTTTGGACTCGCTCGGGATTTACAGATTTTAACTTTTCAAAGATATAATGTCATATTGCTATCAGCAAAGTACTTAAAACAATACAGAAATCTAATGAAAATGTCCTGGGTTTACCGGACCGGCTTACCCCTTACAAAAACAGACCCTTCGCCACTGCCATATCTTATGCAAACTAAATGTCTGCTCAGTCCCTATTGTATATAGCGTAATAATACATATCTTAATGATTAACTGATCAGTCTATAATTACCCTATTCACATACAAAGGAAATTACGTGGTAATATGTGCAAGTAATGTTTCACTGCTTAGCCCCTATGAAACACAGCGTGATGTTTTATATACCAATTTATACCTTGATTTCTACACAACACATCAGTGAAAGTCCTATCAAAATCCATCCACGGGTTTTAAAATGATACCTGGACGAACAGAACGACAGACAGACAGACAATAATTCCAAAAAAAATTGTTTTGGCCTCTATGTCGATAGTATAGTATCCCCACATAGAAATTTTGGAAAAATATTCAATGTACAGAAAAAGTGCTCTTTGAGTTTTATTATAGTATAGATGTTATGAAATGAAGGGCCTATACCGCCCTTAAAAGCAGTTGCGGGTTCGTAATATTTCACAATTTGCATATCTCAGGTTTGTACGGCGAGCGCGCCGGTGCCCTGACCTTCCTCTGCGGCGACAAGGAGTCCGCTGCGAAGGTGATGTCGCAAGTGAAGATAATGATCCGCACTATGTACTCGAACCCACCACTGCACGGCGCACGCATCGTCACAGAGATACTCACCACGCCGGAGCTCAAGCAGGAATGGTATGTCATAGACTCATTGTGATAACAAAAAAATAGTTACGCGACGTATAGAGAATCTTTTCCTTTGTGAAGAATCGGCATCAGTAAACTTTATATTTTTGTAAGTATAAAAAAGGGTTGAAAAAGCATAATAATCTCCCTTTCCAACTGTCCATTTCAATCATCATCATCATCACCAGCCGGAAGACGTCCACTGCTGAACATAGGCCTCCCCCTTTGAACGCCACAATGACCGACAATTGGCTATTTGCATCCACCGGTTACCTGCGACGCGCACAATGTCGTCTGTCCACCTAGTGGGAGGCCTACCTACGCTGCGTCTTCCGGTTCGTGGTAGCCACTCGAGAACCTTTCTTCCCCAGCGGTTATCGGTCACTGAGCCATTTCAATCACTGAGTCCATATAGCAGATAATCTATCCCATTTCCGATAAAAATAAAATTTTTACGAACAACTATTGAACAAAAGTTTCGATCGGTGGAAAGGACTTGTCGGCGATGAATCTCAATCCAGTGATCAGTATCCGACTGAAGTATGTGTTTGGCAGTCGCTGATTTGCTTATCTGGCGGTTCTTTATAGCGGTGGTTTAAATGGGAATGATCATGAGGGCAGAGCTTTACTGTTGTCATCATTTATAGTAGCTAAGAGGAATGTCGGTATGTCTGATTTCTTTTTTAAATATATCAATCTAGGTTTCGACATATCGAAGATAAAATATCGATATATCGGTAAAACGATGTAAGGATTTTGGAAGCTTGTTTTTTTTTGCCCATCTCTAAAGATTAAATTTTTGATACGATTTCGACAGGTACTTAATATTTTATATCGATTTTTCGAAATATTAAATATCGCCAAAACATATCGATATTTTGTGAACAAGCCTAGTAGTCACAGCGCATCTTTGTGTCTGAAGTCGGCTGCAAGACGCTGCGCAGTAGCTATTTTTGTGTTTTTGTATTCGCAACTCACGACTGTAGTTGCGCAATGGTTCGCCAAACCTAACTTCAGAGACACAAACATCCGCTGTGACTACTGTAGCTAAGCCGATGGTCGTCGTGTGTCGTAGGCTCCAAGACGTGAAGCTGATGGCGGATCGCATCATCACGATGCGCACGAAGCTTCGCTCCGGCATCGAGGGCGCCGGCAACCCGCACAAGTGGCAACACATCACCGACCAGATCGGCATGTTCTGCTACACCGGACTCAAGCCTCCACAGGTCGGTTGGAACATGCTATAAAATATACATAATAAACAACTTTTTTACAGTTTCGCGGGGTAAATCTCTGTGGTATTCTTACCAACTGGGTGTCCGGTAGGATCTGCACCAGGAATCCCTCGGTGCCTTGCTTTTGAGCCCGCTGGGGAGGGGGTGGGGTGTCATATCCCCCGAGAACCAGTCACGGGGGTCGCAATCCCGCCGCCGTCCCCTTATCAGATTCGCCGCCGTAGTCAATGGAGGTCCTAGGGCCCACAACCCTAAAGTCTGAATAAAATAGAAATTTCTGTTGCGACCTTCCATAATGGTCCTTCGAGCCGGATATTAAAAAATCATTTCACAATTTCTATATACACGAGCGTAGCAAAGAAAAAGGGAAGAGGCCACATTGCCAATACATAAAATAAAATATACCTACATTTGTTGGTGTTCCTAATGTGATATTTAGCGCTAGAAGCGTGAAATTTACCTATTGGGAAATTCTGATCGTTTGTGGTTCAGATTAAGTCCAATTTGTTAAACTCACAGCTTACTTTCTGTCAGAACTATTTCAATTTCGGAGCTGTTGCAAGGATGAAATAGAGAAATGTCGGGAGCAATTAATCGTAGCCACGAAACAATTTTGCTCTCCTTTCCTTTTTACTGCCACTACTGTGGTAAATAGCCCGCGAAGTGTCCGAATACCCCCTTCCCATATCCCTCGTTGGGTGTCGTTCAAGGCGATTAAAGGAAAACAAGAAGACTGGCAAGCGATCCCGAGACGCCTGCCAAGCATGGGGATTATGGCAAATTCCGCTCTTTAAGGTGCATGCCTTGGTTCAGCAGTGGACGTCCTTCGGCTAATGTTGACTGTACTGAATGATTTGTAACAACTATTTTATAGTAAACTAGCTGACCCGCGCAGCTCCGCCCGCGCTTTTATTACATTTTGCTCCCCTTTTCTCCCTCCTCCCTTGATTTATTTCTCTCTCCAGCCCTCTCTCTTATAAGGAAAATCTTATTCTATGCTCTTTCTCTCCTCTCTATCACCTTAATCCCCCTATCCCTCACCCCCTCCTCGAATCCCCTCTCCCTCTCTTTCTTCTCTTGCACCCTCCTTTCGTTCTATTTATCCTCGCCAATCATGGTATCTTGGATTCTTACTATAATTAGCCCTGCGGGTGTCTCATCGCCGCATAAGAGGGGGGACCTGGGCCCTCCAGTGGGATCTGCACCAAATACCCCTCAGTGCGCATTATAGCCCCCGGGAACCTGGCACCATGATCACAGGGACGGGGCCCGTCACCGCCTCGGAGTCCCCGCCGTCATCCATCTATGTAATGACCTTGCCTAACGTTACTTAAATTATGCATGTATTATACATATAAACCTTCCTCTCGAATCACTCTATCTATTAACAAAAACCGCATCAAAATCCGTTGCGTAGTTTTAAAGATCTAAGCATACATAGGGACAGACAGACGCGGCGGAGGACTTTATTTTTTAATATGTATAGATATAAAAACTGCATTCTCTTCCAGAAGGAAGACGTCAGATGTGAAAAAAATTAAAAATACCAGCCTTTGTTTAAGTCCCACTGTTGGGCACGGGGGTCCCCTCAAGATGAAGGGGCTTAGGCCATAGTCCACCACGCGGGCCAAGTGCGGGTTGGCGGACTTCACACGTCATTAGAAAGCTAGTTATGCTTTCTCAGACATGCTGGTTTCCTCACGATGTTTTCTTTCACCGAAAGCTACTAAAAATCGCACAAAGACGATTGACACATGATTAAGTAAAGAAATCAGAGGTTCGAACCTGCGCACCTTGTTTCCAAGGCAAACGCTCGCCCGCTGATCTCAGTAAAAAATAATAGGTAATAATAAATATACCTGTTTTCAGGTGGAGAGTCTGACAAAGGACTTCCACATCTACCTAACTAAGGACGGGCGCATCTCTGTCGCTGGCATCTCTTCAAAGAACGTAGACTACATAGCCGAAGCGATGCACAAGGTCACCACCAAGGAAATGGTCAAGTCCTAAACGCCGGTTTGAATATCGACCTTACTGCCATAGACGTTAGATATATTATGACATAAATGAGCTATCTATGTAAGTATCGAAAGAATACAGTATTTATTTTTTTATTAAGTGACAACTGAAGTCCCAATACTTTGCATTAATCTTCGAGATTGTTATTTTATTTTTTTATTTCGTTAATAATGATAATTCTGTATTTCTTTTAATTTATCATTAAAATGTAAGTTTACAGTAAAATGTCTTTAATTATTATCAGAAAGATAATTTTCAGGATGGAATTTAGAATGGTAGGAATAGAAAACAAAAAACATTTTTAGTGTTTAAATTTTATTCGTTAAAATAAGTAGATATAATTTAGCGAAAAAAAAAACCCACCAAATTATATCAACATTCTTGATTCTACCACGGCACTATTCCTACGCAAAATATTTACAGCTGACAAAACAAATAGACATATTACAGTATGGTTTAAAAAACCCGATGCAGGTCAATCGTTAAAATGGCATTAACTAATTAAACAAGAATTTATATCACACTATATCCTTTAAGGACTCCTTATGAATATGGGAACACATTTTATCCACAATCTTAAGCATATTCACCTGCATCCGAAACAACCGTCTTAAATCTATGAACATTCCACTAAATCATAGTAGGACGACGGTGACCAAAACGCTTATTCATACGTTAAAATTATTATGATACAAAATATAACTAATACAATCTATAAGTTGACATAGGTCAATGATATTTTCAATAAAAATAGTCATTATATTGTATGTACAATAACCTTAGAACGATCTAACCACTATCAATGGCACTATTTCTTCAGAACTTTGTAAAGTTCCGTTTAAAGCAAGAAATATGTACCACTTTAATGCACACGTCGACATTGCAAAACTTATTTCCAATATTGAGTAAGATTTCTCGTAAACGAATAATTTGCAAATAAAATGGATACAAACAAATTATTTTGAAGTTGGGATGAAAATTAAATTATACTATCGGTATATCGGTCCCATTGGGGAGTGGTCCTTACAATTGATAATTATTATCTCTAATTAATGTTAAAATAAACCAAGTTTTGTGATATTGAATAACTAGACATAATCGGGACCTATATTTTCATTGCGTCCTTTTAAAAGCACGTAATATGCGTTTCAACTAAGAATGTGGCCGCCATGATGATCGCGACTGCGGAACTTCACTCGTTTTTTACTATTTTTGTACCGGCAGCAGAGTAAACACAAAATGAATAAACTATATAAAAAAAAAAAAAACCGACTTCAAAGTAAACTGTCTAAAAAGCATAAAATAACGAAAATATTATTGAAGTTGGTGTTAGCGTACCTGCTGTGTATATTCTGCACCAACTTCAATAATATTTTCGTTATTTTATGCTTTTTAGACAGTTTACTTTGAAGTCGGTTTTTATTTTTTTTTAAATAGTTTATTTAACACTTTTTAGTGACTTTTATTTTAGCAAGATAGGTATCAGCACTATCACGCAACTCGAACGTCTACATTACAGTAACTTACTGAAAACATAAAAAGTCATATCTCATATCATATCAAGTTATATCTCATAAACTAATGGACCGATTTTGATGAAACTTGTACTCTACCCTAAGTTGAAAAATACTCTAACTATTGCAAAAAGAATTTTTGAAATCGGACTTATAGTTTCTGAGAAATCCGCGGACAAACCTACATACATACATACATACACTCGTGAAATTTGGTAAATTTGTTTAGAAGCCCACATAGACTAACATATATGAATATTACGCATTTCTATTAATATTACATACATACGCGTCGAATACAGAACCTCCTTTTTTGAAGTCGGTTAAAAATGTCGCCCCGGTTTTGATTATTTGTTGTAATGTCTTATTTTGCTATCTATTTTTGTTAAAACATCATTTTTAGTAATTATATATTTGAAATGGCAAGATGGCGGCCACGTTCTTAGTTGAAACGCATAGTAACTGTTTGTTTTCCGATGTTCTAAATAGGACAATGACAAAACTATTAACTTATAGCACCACCCTTTTAGACAACCAGTTATTACTATCTTAGCTTATACATCTACTCGACGTAGAATAAAAATTGTCCATTTAAACGGACTGCTTCTGTTCATGTCCTATATGTATTTACCTACTTTAAATAAATATAGTCAATGATTTGACTTTTTATTTATCCATTTTAGGACAATATTAAATGTCACACTGTCCGTTTTCTAACCAGATACATTATTAATTATGGTCTTATTGAACTCTCGTATGGATAAGGTTGAGGCAATAAAATAAATAAAGGAAATAAATGTAGTTTTATCTGAAAACTATCAGCTTAATTATGAATTTATATTACTATATATTAGCTACTATAAATAAACTCTTGCAATACTTATAACTTAAGATGTAATAGACGATAAGAACATAATACATGTGCCTGATATATAAATAACTAAATAACATTTACATCATAGCAGCTCAGTTCAGGGACAGGTCTCTTATCACTACGTAAAATGTGTATCGACAGCTCTTTATTATCGCGCAAAATGTGTTTCGACAGCTCTTTATCACTACACAAAATTTGTTTCAACTACTCTCGATCACTACGCAAAATGTCTTTCGACAGCTCTCTATTGTCGCGCAAAATGTGTTTCGACAGCTCTTTATTACTACGCAAAATTTGTTTCAACTACTCTCGATCACTACGCAAAATGTGTTTCGACAGCTCTCTATTATCGCGCAAAATGTGTTTCGGCAGCTCTTTATCACTACGCAAATTTTGTTTCGACTACTCTCGATCACTACGCAAAATGTGTTACGGAAGCTCTCTATCACTACGCAAAATGTGTATCATGTTTTACATGTTGATTGAACGCTGTCGTTTGGCTGGGCCACACCACGCGACTACAATGACACACGACGAGATACCCCGAGACGTCTGGTTTGTATGGAGTAAGCGACGCGATCCGACTCGTTAGAATGTTATAGTTATTATAATGCATATAAAGGCAAGGCTGTGATTATGGTATATGTAAAGATTTTGCGAAGTATCTGTTATGTCTACACATAACAGATACTTCGCTTCTTTACATATCCCATAATCACAGCCTTGCGTTCTTTGCGGTATTACTACTAATACCGCGTTCGTTTTTTGAAGTTCAGAATCGGTAGAGATATCCTGGCCAGAAATAGATTTAATTCCACTAAATAACGGCGCAAACGACGTTTGGACGGGGTAAGCGACGTGGATGAACAATTTTATTTTCTTACTTAAGGTGGTAAGGACAAAACGGCCTATAGGCCGATCATCAAAATGATCGAAGTTGTCGAATGGACATGTAAAAACTCGATCGTGCACCCGATTTCTCCTCCGTCGTATCAGCCTACCACCCCACCGGATTGTAAGAGTGAAGGAATATGAGTGAAGTTTTGTTTACGCAAACACTTGTGCACTAAAATCTCTCGAGCTGATCTAGTGAAATTGGCTGCTGTGACTATATCGGTCAGGAGGGCAGGTCTTGCATTATTCTACTTACTTTAATATTTATATCAGAATTTCACACCGGTGCGGTGTGTCAAAACCAGCCAACCTAAAATAAGAATCGTTTTCATTTAATAGCCTCACGAATCATCCTTGGTAGGAATCGGTATTCTTTTGAATTTATTTTTACTTTTTTATGATACATTAAATCGATTTATTGACGATATAAATTCTTAAGGCCCCGGTTTGCCCTCCAACAATACCCCCAGCTACGCCCCCCCCCCTAGATCCGGGGCTGGTAAGTTGTTTTATCGCTTCTTAGTAATATACGTAATTTAATTAAATTGTAATCTAATTGCAATTACTCTAAACTCCATAGACAATTTGTGCGTTCAAATTCCTGAGAATTCCCTTAACAACTTAAACAACTATAATGCTAATTATTCAAATATAACAAGTTCAAAGATAGGAGCTGCCTGCCTAACTCTTCAAAGAGGTTGCGCCTCAATCTCTCTTACTTAATAAAGTAATTATTAACCGTGTATCGGAATAGAAATTCTGGTACTACCGACTGATTTTATATACCTATTTAAACCAAACTTTAAAACTGCGAAAAAATCTATATGTTGCTATTAAACGAGATATAAAAAAAATGTGTTTTTTATTTTATCTACCCTCATATATTAATATTCAAAGGACACAAAACTAATTAGTAGGTACTAGGTATTGACAAACATTATTGACATGCCTCTTTAAAATAAAAAACAGTTAAGTGCGAGTCGGAATCGCGTACCGACGGTTCCATACCTTCTTTAGACCTATTAAAGTTATTTGACTATTCGTAAACCGCAAAAGTACGTTTGTTTGGTATTACTAAAAAACTGTACTATATAGAAACATAATTTCATTTTTTCCTGTAAAATTTAAATAGACACATATTTTATATCTGTAATTATTACAACATTTTACCTCCACAAACTTCGCGTATCCCTTATACGGTATTTTTTGACATATTTAATTATAAGCCAAAAACTAAGTTACATAAACCAAAATAAAAATCTGTTTTAAAATGTACAATTGAAGCCCTTTCATGATAAACCACATCCCCCACTCGATATAGTAGTCTGACACACAAATTTTTGACGCCCCATGTAGACCCTCATTGAAAAGAAAATAAACATATGTACATATTTTCATTTGGAATGAGTAAGATCTAAAAACTATTTAAAAAAAAAACAGACTTCAAAGTAAATTATCTAAAAAGCATAAAATGACGAAAATATAATATTGAAGTTGGTGTTACCGTACCTGCTGTATATTCTGCACCAACTTCAATAATATTTTCGTTATTTTATGCTTTTTAGATAATTTACTTTGAAGTCGGTTTTTTTTTTTAAATAGTTTATTTAACACTTTTTAGTGACTTATTTTACCAAGATAGGTATCAGCACTATCACGCAACTCGAACGTCTACATTACAGTAACTTACTGAAAACATAAAAAGTTTATATCTCTTAAACTACTGACCGATTTTGATGAAAATTGTACTCTACCCTAAGTTGAAAAATACTCTAAAAATTGCAAAAAGAATTTTCTAAATCGGACTTGTAGTTTCTGAGAAATCCGCGGACAAACCTACATACATACATACACTCGTGAAAATTTGTTTAGAAGCTCACATAGACTAACATACATGAATATTACGCATTTCTATTAATATTACATACATACGCGTCGAATACAGAACCTCCTTTTTTGAAGTCGGTTAAAAATATTCCAAGTTATAAATTGATAGCATCAGTTGTTCCTGAAATATTAACGTGTGACAGACAGGCACACGAAGTCGCATCATAAGTGTTCCTTAAGTGAATATTATTGGTACCGTAGGTAACAAAAAAAAAAATAGAATTACCGCACTGGTTAATTTCTTTTCTTGTATAACTAAATCAAAGATCAGTTTCGTTTTCACAAAATCGTTAAAACGAAGTTACGTGCGCTTACCCCAACCGCACGTATTTTGGACCGGCTCGTGTAATTATCGTGATCCACCGGAAATATCTCTCACAGTACGTATCTCGTATCACACTATCCTCTAACTAATTCGACAGTTATTTGTACCAATGGTGGCGTCGCTACTGTCTATACGAATATGTCAATATTGTTTTAGTTTGATGCAACTTGCTATTTTGACCACCGGCAAATATAAGTTTGTGCAGCTTTAGCGCTATTAGCATTGGTCTTCAAAAAACAAAACGCGATATTTTTTGGCAAGTTATTAACGATTTTTTGATCCTACCTGGGGGTCTAGTACGAGTTCCGATAGTTTACGAGCTCGTTCAAACTGTCAGTTTTCTCCATACATTTCACACCAGCACCCCTAGCGGTAACTATCAAGGACTAGTAAAATGTACGGGCAAAAACTGTCAGTTTGATCGAGCTCGTAAACTATCGGGACTCGTACTAGAACCCCTGGCCAAATAATATCCAAGAACACATATCTGCTGCTAAGCGCTCAGCGACTGCAAAGTTGCTTGTGTGGTTGTGAAATGAATGTATGTATACGTCATGAAATCAAACTCGACATAACACGATCCATCTCCATTCAACTTGATCAGATTCGGTCCGACTCGATCCGACCCTTTTATTTTTCGCGGGGAAACCTTCAAAATCCACCAATTAAAAATTGTCAGACTACTAATAGAATAGGCTCGACGTAATTTTTGCATCGATATAGTTTGTCAGACAGTAACTTTTAGTCTCAGGAAATGCACGAACAGGAAACGCGAGTAATAATTTAAAAAATAATAGACATTAAATTGTCTAACATATAAATAGGTCAAAATCATTTTTACATAAGTAGTAACATAACAGAGTAATATTAGATAATTTTAATAATATGTAACATAATATTTCAATTGATACCGCGTCTGCATTTCACATGAAAAATACACATTATAGTTTACCTTGATACCACTTTGTAATTAACAATGCAAATGAATTCGTGTCTTTAAATAATGTGAGTTAAATTATCATTTGTTATTGTTATAACTGACTGACTGCACTACAAAACATACTGAACTCTTGTGAATGGATATAAAAAATTCAATGTTTTCATCAAAGGTCAAATTACCAAGCATTAAAACCGTTAGCCTCTTTATTATCAAGGGATATATGTAATACACAGATAGCATACAAACATCTCTCAAAAAATTGTATATTTTAACAGAACAAACAAAACAGCACAATGATCCCGCATCGTTCGAGACCCACAATGTCACCACTTTACACTTCACATTATATGTCCGCGCTTATATACTAATTCATATTACAAATTATTATATCTTTCACCGGCAATTCGTTCATTAAACCTAGTTTATTGCTCAATTATTTATTTAAAGGCATACTTTCACTTACAGTTTGTGAATCAGTCGAATTGGCGGAGTCCTCGCCCAGTAGTCTGCTAAGTTGGTCGTCGAGAGTATCCGTCCGCCTCAACTCGCGCGCTTTCGCCTCCTCCGTCGCGAAAACGTCGTCTCCAGCCATCATACCCTCATCCAAATACGAGAACGGGTCCAAGTTAATATCGGAAGTGCTTATCGCTGTACTATATATGTCTATTCGCTTCTGCTGCGACTTCGCTTCGGCGACTTTCTTGGATAGTTTCTCTTTCGCTTTCGTCAGCGCTTCCGACTCCGTCTTGTCCAATTTTGTCTCGTTCTCTTTTAGCTTCTCGATTTTAGTTCTGAGAGCGAACGACGAGTCGTTGCTCGAGGAACCGTCGTCTTGCAGCTGGCTCAGCAGAGTCCGCGTCGCGAGTGACATCGCGCTAGAACTGCTGTACATAACGCTCGCCTCACCTGAACAAACATTTGGGTTCATGTAAGCTAACTGGATGAATTAACAGAAAATAAACAAAGGTCAAAATGATAGTTTACCACTAGGCGTCGCCCGCTGTATGCTCTGCTGCGGTGAATGTTTGCTTTTCGTTTTGTGGCTAGACGACATGTACTCGGTGTCGCTGTCGCTCGACATGCCGAGATCTAAATGCAAGGAATTTAACTTATCGTCATCCTTTCCCTTCCTTGAGACTGTGTCCAGTTCCATCTCCCAGTCGGTGACGCTCGATGAATCTTTGACTCCTTCCGAATCCTTACTGTAATTGGCTTTGCTTTCGTCTTTCTCTATCAACGACAGGCCGGATTCCTCCATAGGAACCATTTCGCCTATACTCTCCGCGGTGGAGTCTAAGCTGCTCGGATTGCAAGTTTCCTCTGTTATTTGACTATCGAATAGCACGGGTGTGTCGGCTGTGATATGTGTTAAGTTTTTGCTATCTCCTGTGCTCCGCGGCACGCTTGACACGCGACTATCTAATATTTCCGACATAGTCGTCGTGCGGCCCGTCTGTTCGTTATTCAATTCTAAAACTATAACATTCCCGGAACACTTAGCGACGTCTTGGTCCGATTTAGACGCTTGCAATAATTGATTAACATTTTTTCCCATAATTACTTTGGACATATCATTGCCGTTTTTGGCGAACGTTAAGGCTTTGCCTATCGGCGTACCCTTCTGTACAACAATGACGTTGCCTTTCGCTTTGTTTGTTGATCTCACGATAGGGTGGGTGATTCTGGGCGTCGTCACCGGCGTCAAGCCTTTAACAGGTACGATATCGGCTAAGTTGGCGGTTTTGATTGGTTCTAAGCCTACTATTTTCGCATTAGAGGGAAGCGAGCTGACTATGGTCGGTTTAGGGCTGACAATAGCCGGTTTTGACACGACTGTCACGGCTGTGGATTTAGTCACGGCCTGTGAACTGACAGGCAATAATTTCATCGCGGTAGGTATGCCCTTAAAATGTATTAGCGGCATTTGGCCTTCGTTGCCCGGTTTCGTCCGAGCCTTGGCGGGTAACACGACCATTTTTTGTCCCGATTTCGGATTTAAAACTACAGCTTTAGCTGATACTTTCAAATCTGTGGCGGGGATGCCTTTGGGTGTGAGTGTTTCAGTCAGTCTGTTTGATATGGTGTTTGTACTTATAAGAGTCGCGTCCTTCATAGATGTGCTGACGGAGGATGTGATAATCATTTTGGAATTAGGCATCAGTTTATTTTCAGACGATGGTTTTGACACAACTATTACTTTTTCGGGCATCATAGGCGTGTGCGGATTGCGTGTCTTCGGTAAAGACCCGATGACTTTCGTCGTCACCATCTTCGCTGGCGTTTTGAGAGCCTTCTGTGCCGAACTAGGCGCGACGACCACTTGCCTATTGGACAATAACTTAATGCCTTCACTCGGCTTGTGTACAATTTTCAGTTCGGACGTTTGTAATTTTTTATCGGAACTTATTTCGCTGCGGTTTTTAATAATCAGTTGACAAGGTTTGCCGGAAACCGTCTGTTTGTTGGCGGGTGTGCTCTGAGCTTGCAACGTGGAGGGGTCATCGGGATGCGCGTTCTCTGACACTTCGAGTTCGTGAGGCAGCGTCGCCGGCTGCGTGAGCAGTTGCATAGTCGGTGATTCCGTCACCATTCCCGGCGAGGACAACAGTTTAGGCTTTACGTCGTCCATATAGTCTGGCGTTGACTTGTTACCTAGTATTGATTGAGCATAGCTAGCCTGGAAAGTGTTCGGGGGGCCAGAATATTCCATTTGTAATGATACAGGATTGTACTGTTTATTGGGGGATGTGGGTATTTCTTGTGACTTTTTCCCTTGTGATTTGGGCACGGTCTGTGAAGCTTTGGCCTTGTTTCCGCGGCCCTTGTGCGGTCCGCGCGGAGCGTGCGATTGACTCGGTTTACTAGTTGACACTTTGCTTACTTGATTATACGAATGTTTCGATTGGCCTGATGGTTTACCTGTACAAAACGATGTATGGTGTTTTACAATAATGATAAAAACTTATATGTATTATATCGCCTGCTGTCCTTATAATTTATGTTGACATTTAAGCAATGCATTATCGTTGAATCAAGCATATCTTTACAGAGCAGCATTGTCAAATAAGTAAGGTAAGCAAAAAAAAAAATCAAAAGCGAGTGTGCATCAAAAGCACTTTAAAAAATACAGCACTTACTTGTCGCTGGCTGTGAAAACTTAGAATATATCTGTGACAAATTTAAATGTTTCTGATTTGAGTTAGGTGGTATGTTTCTCATATTTTTGACTGGCGTGATGGCATCATCTGGTATTGATCCGCCTTCCGGCATTTTCCTTTTTCGACTGATTAGTTCAGTCTCCCATAGCTAAAATTTACAAAAAATTATTAACTATACCAACTTAAAATAAAAATATATATTTTTTTAAATTTTTATTCCTCTGATGAATAATGTTGACAAGGCTTTATGAGAAGTACACTGTGCTGTCAGATGAGGGACATCCATTTTGTCCCTTTTGCTACCAGTGGGCTTTATCATCTGCACCCGTAATGCCACTTACCATCAGGTGAGATTGTGACACAACTCATTACTATTGAAAAAAATACATTATTTTTGGGTATGAATAACAGTTTGTAACGATAAATTCCTTTTAAATAACTGAAATAATTATACAGGGTGTTACAAAATACCCCGTAAAAAATATAAATAATTATCAAAGCCAAAAATTTTGTCAACCCTAGTAAGCTGTCATGTCATGTCAGGGAACCAGATTATTTAACAGAAAGGCTACGTACCTATTTTACCTAATAATTGTCTAATAGTTTTTCTACTTTTGTCATTATACTCAAGTAGGTACTGGCTTCAAAAAATGACAAGTTGGAAAAAAAATATGTTGTCAATTTTAAATCAGTTTTTTTTTTATTATCAAGTAAAAAGATATATACAAACAAAATGTTCACTTAGCACTGTTGACGTTTATTATGAAAAAGTAAGTGTTTGTTTCGTTAGGTTAGGTCTTTTAAATATTTTGTCGTTCCACGAATTAGGTAGAAATGTATTTACATTCTGCGTAGTTTACTCTTTAATTTTACTGTAATAGGGTTTGCACATCAGTGAAAATAATAATATTAATTAATTATATTTTTACGGGGTATTTTGTAACACGTTGTATATACATGACAACAAGAACCAACCCACACTTAAGCTAATATTGAGTGGACATACAGAAAGCTTTTGTCAACATAGTGAATATAAAAATTATCTACTTTGTATGATACACATAATAATCAATTTTCCCACACTTATTCAGTGCAGAAACTTGTTTTGTTCTCAAAACTATTACTGTTTGGTTGGTTCCTGTTTGCAAAACATCTTCTTAATTAATAAAAAAAATTAAAAATCTAACTTTTGTAATCTCATCTTCCATGGCCACAGGGGGATACACAGTTTCATCCATTGTCTCGTTTGAGATTAGGGCACTCTCCGCTGTCTGCCCTTCGGCATCAGGTATTTCTTCTTCACTGGATTTTGGTACAACAAGCTTCTCGGCGTCCAGCCTTTTCTGGATTTCTTTATTTTCTATGATAGCTGCTTCGGCTGCTTTATCCGCAATCTCTGTGTACATTGTTTGAGCAATTCCCCTTGGCATTAGCGGCACCAGTCTCCGACCTTCGCTGATCCATCCTAAACCTGTGTTTGGTCCTGCTAACCTATTTTTAATAGTATATATTTTTAATTACAACATAAGGAATATGTATAATTATTGAACAAACAAATAACTTACTCCAACAAATTATAATAGCATTGAGAATAGAAAAATAAAGTTTTTTTACTTTAAATTTCATTTTAAAGCAATAAATCAATTCAGACTACAATATTTTTAGCATTATAATCACTAAATCCCCAAACAAAATGTGTCTATTCATAGGTGCATACTTGTATTTGAAGTTATTAAAAATATATTTGACATTTCAAATATGCATAGGTTATCTGTCAAAAAATAATAATTTGTAAAATTGTTTCTAACATAATTAACTGCATTATTATCACAGAAAATAGTTTGCAGACACAATGCATAATCCACATTGTCAAGACAGACACATATCTTACAGGTTTAAATAAAAAATAGAACAAAAGATTTCATAACAAAAAGTTAAAAAATATTAACTTTTATAACATTCTTGTAAGAAAATAATATGCATGATGAATTCCATTGGCTCATAGAGTAGTCAAATATGCTGTTACCATTTATTTTCAATAGCTCTCAGCCATCTTTGACTTTGTGCAACAGTGTTTAAAAATAAATCAACAATCTACTCTACTGATAACATTGAATATCAACTTACTGTTCAGCAATTGTAGCTAATAGTTCGTCGTTAGACACGCGGCGTGCCTCAGCGCTGTGCCGATCATTGCTTATATGTAAAACGGCGCGTAGTTCCTCAAGTAGCTTTTTTCTGTTGTCTTCTAATGCTCCTTGTGCCCTAAACACACTAATCATATTCGAGTAGGCTTCCAGTTCTATAAACAAATGAATAAACGTTTTAGGCTTAATATATTTGTAACATTATTGTGAACCAATTAGCCTCGACGCTTGAGTATAATTTAGGAAAACCATAGGAGGGAAAATGAAAGCCACCTAAAATACTAAATATATACCGAGTCTACGGAGCGTAAGGCGACATTCGTCGCGTGTCATGTTAAGAAGCATAGGCCACATTTTAATAGATTTTATTTAACACTGAAAATGTGCTCTTGATTATACGATTTTAATCATATTTTATAAAATACTATTGGCAAATATCCATACTGTTTACTTCAAACGACAATTCGTTCATTTTGACACTTCAAATTGGAGAAGCGAAAATATAGGGTGACTTGTCTATGCTCATTAGGGATACCATACAACAGAAATATTTTTGCTTAAAATATATAAAAATTTAACAGGCGTATACCATTCTGTGGCTAGCTTATTTATTATTCCACGGGTTGATACAATTATTATTTAGAATAATTTAGAAACGTTACGAAATCAAGCAAAGATAATGAAATGAACGAGTTATTTTAATCGCGTTAAATACAAGTACAATGCTTTAATCTAAGTGATAATTTGTACACAATCCTTTATTTTTCCATATTAATTTTAAAGAGCATTTAGGTATAAAACAAATTCTTGAAAAATAAATTAGGTAATTAAACAGAAAGTAATGCATATAATAAATTATCAATAAAATATAATGGATTAATGTCAAAAATGCCATGGTATATTATGATAACAACTTGAATGTGTATTTATAAAAAACATCAAAAACATAACTCATCATGTACTGTCTTACTACCACACTTACAAACGTCAATTATCTTAAATTATAATTATGCTATTATTTTAAAAGTGATTATTTCGACTTTGGGAACAGTATGCTAATGTTCAATGCAATTGTCAAGTACGAGATAATTGATAGCTTCGTATATCAAAATAATCCTACTTTAATTAATGATAGTTAATACTAATTGACGTTTGTGTGTGCGACAGGACAGTCAGTATTATTGCACCGTTAAAAGGTATCTATTTGATAAAATAACCAACAAATGCGGGAAATTTAATTTAAGTGTCAATATTATTTTGCCGCGTGTCATAGACTATAGGATAGGTTGTTTTCGAAGACAGTTTTGTACATTATTATAAGTATTTGTACAAAATTAATTTCATTATACTGTGCTTAGTTTTTACGTATGGTATTTTACTAGTTTCTCTCAGGACTAAGTAAATTCTTTGATTACTCTCTCTTAGATGCTCGTCCACTGCTGTGTTGGACATACTGAAAATATGGCATTGGTGCCGATTCTGTTGTCACCACTACACTAAACAAGACTAAATTTTAGTTTAGTGGTGTCAAAGGATGTTAAGTGCTTAATTTGATTTCGACAGCTACTAAATTGAGTTGATAGTGAGGTTTTCATTGGTCAAATCATGTTAGTTGAAAACAATTCTCTTGTTCATCTGATTACACTAAACTAAACTAAATTAATTCTCCGGCTACGATACTTATATTAATTTTATTTTAATTTAATATATTTATACAGCGTGGAATTTTGTAATGCCACCTGAAGGGGACGTACTCTTAATACTGTCCAGGGTCTCCAGATTATATAAGTGAAATTTCCCCAAATCAGGTTTAATTTTTCCCCAAAAAGATACATTTTTGTACAATTTTCCCCAAAATTGATTTCGTATCTAATCCTCCCTTATTTACACCTACTAATTTTATAAGAGTGAAAGCGAGTTAGTTTCATATACTATTTGATACGCTTTAACGTATTTGGCTGAATTTTGGTCGTATAGAGATAGAAGGGAACTTTTAGGTAGAGGCTACTTTTTGTCATAAGAATTATTAGTATTTTTTTACTACTTATAAGCTAGTGCTTGGGGGTCGTGCATTAATCACGTGATGTTTTTTAGCAACTTTTTAACCCCCCCCCCCCCTCCTGGTGATATGTGGTGAGGTTTTTAAACTACCACCCCCTATCCAAAATCACGTTTATTTTTTTGTAAAAAAAATCAATATGGTTTATATTGAAATTTTCGGAATATTATCTTTAAATACAGGTACTTAACTGATTAAATGTTGAAGGGGAAGTCGTCGCCGGCAACGGTGAGTCAAGGCCACGTGCCGCTGTTTGGTTTAGAAATCGTGCATTCAACGAAAAATAAATACACGTGATGTCTCATTATACCCCTCCCCCCTCCTGGTGATATTTCGTGATTTTTCGGAACCCCTCCCCCCCTCCTTTCGAGCCTCACGTGATTAATGGACGACCCCTTGACTGCAGTCCCACCTGATGGAAAACGGCGACGCAATCGAGGATGGTAAAGCACACCAGCCTATTCACTCTAGTCTTGAGGACATCCACATTATAATCGGGCGGGAAAACTGACGCAGGCAAACTGTTCCAGTCCTCTGTTGTCCTTACTATAAATGAAGAAGTCCGGAGTCCGTTTGGGAATAATAGACGCTGTTGGCCGCAGATGGCCATTACAGCTTCACCGGACAATAGGAGGCGAGTGCTTAAAGCACTCTAGCCTGGAGTCCGGACTGAATGCACGCTCACCACATAAGGGTGTGTACGTGTCGTGCGTCTCGTCGTCCGATTAAGGAACAGGATGGAGAAATCAAGTCATGCAATTCCTGCGCATACTCTTCAAAATGTATCCTGTAGAATACCGAGAGGCTGGCTACTCTGCGCCTCTGCTCTAGGCTTTGTAAATTGGCTGGTACGAACCCTACATCATCAATAAGCCTCTTAGCACGCCTCTCCACTGAGTCGAAAGCAGCAAGATGTTTTTTTTTTTGCACCAGCCCAGATGTGACTACAGTACTCCACACACAACCGGACTTGTGCTGTATATAGCATCAAAAGCTGCCCCGGTGTGAAGTACCGGCGGACCTTTGCAAGGACTAGTAGCTTCCTTGCAGCTACCTTGAACTCAATGAACCGCCCAAAGTTGTGGTTTGAAGGAATTTCAAAACCCAACAACTGAAGGTGGTTTCCGTATTCCAAGGATTCATACTGAAATGTAGGAGCCAAGGTTAACTTATTCCTTTTCGCGGTGAACAGACACGCCTAATCTCACAAGATTGCCATCACCCCATTCGGGGGCTGCCTGAAGTGTGAGATTCGCGCGCTCCACCATGGCTACACTTTCAGACTGGATAACCTCCTTACTCTCACTCTCCACAATAGTGCTGCCATCTGCATACCCATAGATACCGGACATCAGCAGATCGTTGATATACAGCAGGAAGAGAGTTACGGAGAGAACAGACCTCTGAGAAACTGCGGCATTAGTCGTCAACGGTTCCGATGAGCAACCGTCAACAACCACCACTCGGAGTGACCGTTCACTCAGGAAGTCCTTTATCCAGCCAATCAAACCAGGGGATATGCCGTACGCTGGCAGCTTGTTTAAAAGGATAGCGTGCCAAACCCTATCGAACCCCTTCGAATCATCCAGAGAAACAAGGAGCGCTTTCCTATTTTTCTCGAGGGCCTCCCCCCATAAATGAGTGAGTGTGTTCCAGAGACACCCTCGCCCGCCATTTTGACCATTGACCGTGAGGGGGACAATAACTGAAAGAGTAATGTTAACAACATTGTATTGTTTTACGTGAGGCATTGTGAAATATTTTTGATTTTTAACCTTTCTGAATTAGACTTTTGTTTCTCCCCAAGCTTTCGCCAAGAAAAATTGTGTTCCCCAAAATTTTCCCCACAGTTTTTGTTTCCCCAAAAGTTCCCCAAAGATTTTATTTTTCCCCAAAATGGGGAAAAAAACCCCCAATCTGGAGACCCTGATACTGTCTTAGACGAGATACCACTGGAGAGAGCATGATGCGCTAACCCCCTCTGCCAAATTTTTGGTCATATGGTCAGGTCATTCTTTATTTGTGTGCGTGTATTTTTGAATGTGTTGCGAGTTTACTATAGTGTGGGTATGCGTGAAAGTGTATCTGTGTGTGTTTACTTCGCCTCCCGCACCCAGCAAAAGTGCCACGAAAAATTTGTTCGGGGAATCGACGCGATACTAACTCCTTTGGTACTTTCTCTGAGAATACTGTAGATAGAAAATTTTACTCCTTTATTTTTTTAAAGAAAAAAAACTGCATTCGAAGATTTTTTTAAATTCGCTTGCTGCACCCGGTAATCGAACCGACTAAAATCTCTAAAAATTGCACCCTGTACTTTTATTGCGTCGATCGTTAGGGTCAATTTTAAGGATGAAATCTCTCTAACAAACTTCATAAATTAAATAAAAGGAAAACAATGAAATCTTAAATTATTTTAATTATTTACAAAAAATGGTAAACTAATTAATTGCTCGAAATGAGCTCCATCTTCTTGGTTACACAAATTTATTCTTCTAACGAATTAATTTCTAGTAACCTTTAATAACGTGTTGTGGTGAATGTTATAAATCGTATTCTGAACTTCAACTCTCAACTCGTTTACATTCTCATAAGATTTCATGTAAATTTAATTTTTTACATATCCCACAAAAAAATATCTAAAGGGGTGAGATCTGGTGATCTCGCAGGCCATCTGATTGTGCTGTTTGTACCAATGATAATTATTAATTAATAACATAAGTAAACAGATGGATCTTTGAGTAAAAGTGCTTTAACTTGATCCATTGAATTAATTATTTAAGATTTCATTGTTTTCCTTTTATTTAATTTATGAAGTTTTATTAGAGAGATTTCATCCTTATAATTTACCCTAACGATCGATGCAATAAAAGTACAGGGTGCAACTTTTAGAGATTTTATTCGGTTCGATTACCGGGTGCGGCAAGCGAATTTTTAAAAATCTTCGAATTATAATAATTATAATAATATCTTGGGACAATCCACACACGGTCATCCGATCCCAAACTAGGCAGAGCCTGTACTATGGAAACCAGACAACTGATACTAATACTTATATACTTTTTTTTTGTAAATACATACTTAAATAGATAAACAACACCCAGACACTTGGCGGGAATCGAACCCACGACCCATCGGTTAGCCGGCAGGGTGTCTGACCACTAGACCAACGGGCCCGTCAAATTCGGTTTTCTTTCTTTAAAAAAATAGAGAGTTTTTCATAAAATAAAACTTACCTATTATCTTTTCATCAATATCCGGAATCCATCTTGAGTCAAGCACCTGTCTTTCAGCCAATAGTGTGCGTTTCCTATTCCCTCTCTGATGTAAGCGCCCTCTAGAGTCTTAGTTTGGAACTACTTACGAGGCGCGCGAGCACCGGGTGATGTTTCATCATTATGGCACTCATGATGCACCAGGTAGGGCTTACCTGGATTCCGGATATTGATGAAAAGATAATAGGTAAGTTTTATTTTATGAAAAACTCTCTATTATCTGTTTAGTATCAATATCCGGAATCCATCTTGAGTGATTTGTTTGGTATCACCTGGTGTGTAAGCTATGTAGCTTGCAATAGACGCTATAATGTGTAAGAATAGGTTATATTATTAAAAATCCTAAAATTTAAATCAGATATAACATGAATTATTATGTTCGATTAAATAATAGTAATTAAAAATCCATACTTCATTTTTATTTTAGGAAGTACGACTAGGCACTAAGTATGTACACTAATTAAGTTTGTAAATGCAAAATAATACTACCTACTGTGTGAAAAATAATGAATGGGATCAAAGTAAGGTAAATGGCAATAATAAAATATGATCTTCAGATAGTAATTTTGGAAGGTGTACAGTACAGTCTTCCAGTTTCCTGATATGAGGATTTTATCAATAACAATGTGTAGTATTTGCGCAAATAAAAGATATTAAAACTAAACTGTCACCCGTTTAGGGATGCTACAGCTGGGCCTACAGAGCCTGGTGAGGCTTTGATTCTAGCATATGCCATTAGAGAATTTATCCAGCCGCCAATAATGTTTCTGGATAGACAAATTATTAATTTCGGTATGTCGAGTCAAGGTTAACGTCAACAATTGTCTGATCCATAACACCGCATTTAAATTTCTATCAGACTGTCTCTCGCTATTGGTTTTCGAACCAAAAGCTGGCCATAAAATAACAATTATTAAACTATCGCTTTCAATACGCATTATGTACTCTAAAATCTGATGCTAATAGCAGTAACATGGCTACTTTTGATTAATTTCTAGTGAATATATTTTCATATAAAACATTATAATATAACAGCAATTTTAGATTCCCATTAGGAGGCTGAATAGGCTTTTCACGAGCAAATGTAAAAGCTTTAAACATATGCTAAAGAAATTTGAAAATATATTTTATAGAATTCAACTCGTACCATTTTGAACTTCGGCTTCCAGCTGGTTATTCAACTCCGCCAGCTTCACATTAAAAGTTTTTGTTCCTGATCTGTCCTTCCAGATAATGAGTATTGCTCCCAAAATCAGTCATACTTCAAATTGGAAGTCTTAACCTTTGGTGGATGTGTGCCTGTGACAGTGTATAGGCTAGATGCTCTGTGCTAGATATGAAATCAGATAATACGAATGTAAAATTCTGCGTTATGCATCTAGAAACCAAAATCCATTATTCCACTATCAGTAGATACAGTCCGCTGGCTCGATTCCGGTGGTTCAGCACCTACTGTTGAAATAGGGTTTAAAGGTGGGAATAACCTTGCAAGACTGTAATGCCATGGGTGGCAAAACGCATCATAAGACATGTTGATCCTGGACGTCTGCTGATGCATATTTTGGTGTGACACGTGCTGTTCTCGAGGCGAACAGATCTATTTTCAGTGTGCCACACATCTGGAATAGCTACTCTTTCTGTTGCTATTGATGTGAGATGTCACAGCACGGGAAGAGCTTTTCGGTAAGAGCGTATATTAAACATGCCTGGAAAATACTGAGCCTGAAGGCAAATGTTCAGTTTGTCTAAAAAAGAAGAAGTTGAGTTTGTTCGAGAAACATTTAATTTGGTCCCGATTTCCTTAGTTATATAAGACAACGGTCCGATTGTCTGTCTGGAGAAGTATATGAGCATTCACTAGTTGTTGCTGCCTCTGCACTGTGGTTGCCTATACGGCGAATATTTCCTTTTGGACTTTTGACATTTGGGTTTCTGTCCAGGTACCTACTATGTCTTTTTCGTCCAGGCGTGCTATCCAGCCGAATCGGTCGCATCTGTGTGTGTGTGTGTGTTAACAAGTGAGTTATTGCACTTGCGTATACTAGCAGAAGTTCTCCGATAGCATTTCTCAATCATATAATGGCTAAGGAATGCGAACTTGAGGGTAAGGTTGGTTCGCTAGCAACTGTCTACTGAAGTGTGCGACAGTGAAGCTGGCCTCTCGGTGTGACGAAAGTGGCAAAGTTGAGTCTTCCTGTCTATGATTGATATTGTTTGAGGGACTAATTACCTTTTTAAAACTGTTCGTAAACTGCTTTGCGTAGCTATTGGAACTTCGGTTCAGACAGGGACTGCGTTTCGTTTTGTGTCCCAGATCATACCGAGAAAATGAGGCATTTTGTCGGTACAAAAACAACGTGGCAAAGTTGAGTCTCCCCATTAGAGATTGATATTGTTTGAGGGATCACTTGCCTTTTTCGAGCTGTTCGTGAAGTGATTTGTGTAGCTATTGGCATTTTGGTACAGACAGGGACTGCGTTGCGTTTTGTGTCCCAGGTCATACCGCGAAAATGAGGCATTGTGTCGGTACAAAAACAATGTGGCAAAGTTGAGTCTCCCCATTAGAGATTGATATTGTTTGAGGGATCAACTACCTTTTTCGAGCTGTTCGTTAAGTGATTTGTGTAGCGATTGGCATTTCGGTACAGACAGGGACTGCGTTGCGTTTTGTGTCCCAGGTCATACCGCGAAAATGAGGCATTATGTCGGTACAAAAACAATGTGGCAAAGTTGGGTCTCCCCAATACTCCCCATTAGAGATTGATTGTTTGAGGGAACAACTGCCTTTTACGAGCTGTTCGTGAAGTGCTTTGCGTAGCGAATGGCACTGTGGTACCGACCGGGACTTTGCGTTGCGTTTTGCGTCCCAAGTTATGCCGAGAAACTCGAGGCATTATGTCGGTACCAAAACAGATTTCTCGTCTAACCCAGTATCCTACAGATTTTAATGGTAAAAGCTATGTCGTCCTAAAAGCTATACCACGCACCGGATACCATGATGACACCGAAACTTCGCTTCACCACCCAATCGGTTAATGAAGCGAAGGTACTTGGCGCTGAAGAAAGTTAGTGTTGGTTTTGACCGTGATGACATACGAGCCCGGAATCTACGATGATGAGCAATTGATACTTAAAACTAAGCTAGGCTCAGGTTTAGTTTCATTATCCAGTCCTAGTCCTGCAAAATGCTAGGACACGAATAAGATTTAATAGACGAAACGGTTTCGTTATATAGTCTTTCAATTGTTTAAAGATTTAAAATTAGGCGGTGGCTACCGTTTGACTTGGGTACCAGGAAGAATGTAGATTGAGCTGTGTGTACATTCTGTCTGTTGAAAGCAACCCAACTCCAAATTATGTAGTTGGATCTGCGCTGACGTATCGAGCGATGTTTTTGTTCGATAACTTTGCATGACTAAGGAATTTGAAAATAATAGTGGTTTACGAAAAAAGATTTAAAGTCGCGCCCCAATTGGCAGCTTGCAGATGTTCTTTGGTCACCCAGATTCCCCGAGTACTTGATACCGCTTCCATTCGCTTGTTTGCTTGTCGCCGGTTTTTGCTTATGTTTATAAAAGCATTTTGATTGTGATTGAGACACTGGCCGGGGTTCATTAAACTTTTTCCTTGCCCCCCCAAATTTTTTGAAGGTAATTTTGAACAGATTCGTCAATAAATAACACTGCAGAACTAGGGGGTATTTTCATAAAAACATCACGATGTAATTTTTCAGAAATTTGACGTAGTTTAATCAAATCCGCTCGCCATCCGCAAACCATTTAAAGTAAACCGTCCATTACGTTATTGTACGGTAAACCTTCAGAAAACAACGTCTCTATCTTGTTAAGTAATGCTTTAAACAGTTACTAAGTATCGTTAAAACAACATTCGATTCAACAAAACAGAGGGTAGTTATCTAAATTCTTTGGAACTCCCGTAAATTTAATAGTATACAATCTTCATGTGAAATAAAAATTATAAAAAATGATTTACAAAATGCAGGTATCTTGTAATTTTTTATATTAAATCTGCTTTGGTCGTACCTTATCAGGATCTTACAAAATTGTTTTTAGTCAAGATAAATGTTTAGTATTTGCTTAGTCTGCTGCAGGTCGGCCTAGATTTAAATCATTACAAACAGGGAGGGGCACGGCAATTAAGTTTAGTATTTGCTTAGTCTGCCGCAGGTTATTTAAATCATAATAAATAAAATAACATAATATATCCTAATAATCATAATAATAAACAGTCTGTATTATAATTATTATGGACGGCGGCTTTGGCGATATTAAATCCGTTAAAATGCCACTCGTCGGGATAATAGTTCAATGTACATAACTCACGATTTGATCTTCTTTTCCGGATCGGCGTGAATTCTGCGACACACTTTCACTACTCGTTGAATTTTTCATTAGAGAGGTACTATACTAAAATACTTAACTAGAATACACTGATTTGAATTTATTATAAGTATTGAAGTGCATTGCACGAAAGACGACGCTATAATGATGAAACATCACCCGGTGCTCGCGCGCCTCGTAAGTAGTTCCAAACTAAGACTCTAGAGGGCGCTTACATCAGAGAGGGAATAGGAAACGCACACTATTGGCTGAAAGACAGGTGCTTGACTCAAGATGGATTCCGGATATTGATACTAAACAGATAATAAAGGAATGTTTTCTTTGAGTAAAATTTTCTATCTACAGTATTAAGAGTACTTTCCCTTCAGGTGACATTACAAAATTCCACCCTGTATATTAATATTTAATAAAAAATATTTAATATTTTAATATTTGTTTAAATATTTATTTAAATATTTGTTTAAATATTTGTTTTAACAGTTGTTTAAATATTTATTTTATATTTTTTTAATATGTATTAATATTTATTAATGTTTATTTTTATATTTACTTTTAATATTTATTTTATTTTAATATTTATTTTATTATTTAATTTAATATTAATTTTAATATTAATTTCATTCTATTTTAGTCTATTCTATTTTATTTTAATCGACATCTTTTAGATGCTGACTATTTTGATCTAATTTTAGTTTGAAGTTTCTAATATTAGGCATAAATGACGTAAACTGTGCACAACAGAATAGCAAAATACGTTTAAAACTAAGTTGAGTAACTAAAACCATTATATTCTATCAAACTATACCTAATTTAGTTTAAGTCATGGCTCTCTGAATAGGAAAGACACGACTAAACTAAAATTTAGTCTAGTTTAGTCTAGTGTGTGACAACAGAATCGGCACCATTGTCTGCCATCTTAGAGGAGATTCTAATTACTCTGAGTCTGCCATACATACGCTTAGAATCCGGAACTGGGGTGTGAAGGAGGCGGTGGAAATGAAAATAGTTTATCCATTACAAAAGTGATGTAATTATATCTCTATATATTATGATCACATGTGTCGCCCTACGCGTACAGATTCAGTCTGCGGGCCCGGCTGCGGGCCCGCTATCCCAAGAATGCCACTCGAATAAAACTAACCGTTAAAATAATCAAAACATTTCGTTCCCATTTTGGCTATACCCTATACGGAATACCAAAAAATAAAAAAAATGTGCGTGCGGAAGAAGTGAAACTTCACTCTCGCTCTGTACTGTACAACACTGTACGATACTGTACGACACCGTACGACACAGTTTGACACCGTACGACACCGTACCACACTGTGCCACACCGTGCCACACCATGCCACACCGTGCCCCACCGTGCCACACCATGCCACACCGTGCCACACTGTACCACACCGAACGACACTGATTGACGGCGTCACGTGAGCGCATTCATAAACTTAACAAATTTAACGCTAAACATTTAACGCTTAACGTTTAACGCGTTAAGTGATAACATTTTTGGAAGTCGCATAAGAAGTTTCGCTTCAAAAATGTAAGCAAAGGATTCGCAGTTTTTTCGGCAATGCTTTATTTGAGTGGGTAAAATCCTAAGGCCACGTCCTTCTATAAGCTTGTAAACGTTAATCAGCGTCTCTTTGTTTATCGACTGCTGTACTTTTAACTGGTTCTGTTAATTACTGGTAAAAGGTCTTGAACGTTTAACCGGTTATTGAAGTGAACGTTGGTCCTGGTTTTTAACCAACTTAAAAAAAATAGGTTATGTTCTCGACGCGTCTAAAGCGGTAACTAGTAAAAAATTAAACGTAATTGATTCGGGAATTAGCGCGATTTACCTTATATTTATCGGAAGAATCTACTTGGACTGTTCCTTGCACATGGAACCTACCACCTATTAAACCCTACAGAAACTCCCGCGGATGCACATGAGGACAACTTGGTTTCTCCCGTGGGATTTGCACCCTCAGTGCCTTTGAGACTATTATAGCCCCCGGGAACCTGCACGGTGCTCACAGAGACGGAGTCGAAAACCCGCCGATGCACCGCGCCGTCTTAATCGGAATCGGTATCAACGCATACGTTAGTGCAGTATAATGCAGAAGTTATACATACTGTATACAAATAGTTATTTAAGGCCCCACGCCGTAAAAAGCCTCAAAAGCTCTCCAATACAACCATTAAGCTAATGGAAAACCGGACTGAGATGAGACTGCAATCTTCAGCTGATATGTCGGAATATGCTGAACTCAATAGACGAATCTCGAAATCCATGCGACACGACTTGCGTTCCTATAATACAGCATGTATTAAGGACGCAATTGAGCGGAACCAAGGTTCTAAAGTGTTTGCAAAGAATTCGTCTATTGGGCGAAGCCAAGTGACCAAGCTGAAGATCGACGACGGCAGTGTCATCTCATCGAAACCGGAGATATTGAGAGAGCTTGAGAGGTTTTATGGTCAGTTATACACCTCAACACAGGAACCCATTGCCAGAACAGCTCAGGACACCAGAGCCAAACTAACCCGACATTACACGGGACACGATGTCTGGGATGTCTTCACATCCCAGACATCAGCCTGTACGAGATTAGAATGGCTCTCAAACAGCTTAAGAACAACAAGGCGCCGGGTGAAGACGGCATCACAACAGAACTTCTGAGAGCGGGTGGGAAACCGGTACTTTTAGTCCTCCAGAAGTTATTTAATTCCGTCTTACTGGAGGGTACTACGCCAGAAGCATGACACAGGAGTGTGGTGGTTCTTTTCTTCAAAAAAGGTGATAACACTTTATTGAAGAATTATAGACCCATCTCATTGAATCGAAGGCTTTTTCCTAGTCCACAAACGCTAAACATAATGGCCGATTATACTCCTCGGTCTTCTGTATAATCTGGCGGAGCGTATGTATGTGGTCTACGGTGCTAAAGCCTTTTCGGAACTCGGCTTGTTCGGGAGGCTGGAAGTCATCAAACCTGCGTTCGACTGCGTTTTACTCAGTTCTTTATTTCCTAAGAATCTGAAAGATCTTTAGTTACGTCTAAATTGTTCTTCTTCCTAATTAGGGTCTCTGCTCTGGTTTCGGCAAACTTCCCTCCCTATAGGAACCCAGGTTGAACGACGTGACACGGTGCTGCTCTTGAAATTACCCTCGTTTTCTACCAATGGAACCCTCCATTCTCTCTGCACCAAGCTCCGATTGACCATCTCCAGCATGCACAACGTTTTCAGGCCGGCTTCAGCAGATGCCTCGTCTTCCTCGTCCTCCAAATCTCGCTGCAAACCTGCAAGAACTGGATAGTTCACAATGTCATCTTCATCACATATATTTTCGTCATCTTCTGATAAATAGCCATTATCTATACAATCCTGCATCTATCATAAGTCTTCTATGCATCTATCATACAGTCGTCTGTTATTCATGCTGAAAACATGAGATAAAACACCTTTACCCATCATGCAAAATAGGCCAATAATCAATTCTGAACAATATTCAAACGCATGCTGTTGCCAAACGGCAACATATAGTTTTTCCGTAAAATATCGAAATATAAAGAAATTTGATTGAAAATGTATGAATATATTCAAAACTTACCTTTCTAATTATCGAAATTCAATTTTTGTTTCCAAATATTACAAACTATTACTCCAAAACAAAAAAAATAAACTGCACCAAAAACTCCAAGTTACCCGCTTTCTTCTGTTCAACCAACATTTTTTTTTTAAAATCGCGCTCTTTTCGCTGTAACTATCATCGACTGACATTGACAAATATTTTTTTCGTTCAAAAACTAAAAAAGTTCGGATCCATATTCTAAAGTGTACAGATTATCATTAAAAAATCGGATCGTAGACTTTTGGTAACAAAATGCATTTAAGGGTTAAGATGAGTACCGTATTCCTAGATTATTTTATTGAAAGTAACATTATTGGATAGTTTATTAAAGTATAACTACACTTTACGAATTCCTCGCACTTCATTGTAACTTAGTTCATTACCAAACAAACAACAACACAGACTATTAATTGAGATACTACGATCGACAGCCAATTACGATAAAATCATTATGTCGACAAGATAGAGTATATACATATAAACATCACATAAACGTCTTCAAGAATACGGACAACAATTATAAAACTTCTCTTTTTATAAATAATCCTTCAGGCATATTAAAACAACATCGTAAACATAAACCCATAAACATATGGCATTTTTGTTTTAATTTCACTTCACCGAAAGACAGGCAGAGGTACTAGGATCATACAGCCACAAACTAAGTAAGAACCATAGATTTATAATAAAATCTTTTTAAAAAAAATTTAACCGACTTCAATATCACTGAAAAGTATAAAATAATTTAAATATTAAAGAAGTTGGTGTTAGCGTACCAGCTGTGTATATTTGGCACCAACTTCAATAATATTTAAATTATTTTATACTTTTCAGTGATATTGAAGTCGGTTCAATTTTTTTTTAAAAAGATTTTATTTTAAACTTTTTAGTGATATTTTCATATATAAAGATTGAACCATCGAAGACCGTAAAATGATCTAGGTAGGTTATGATCACATTATCGTCTACATAGTTTTACATAATTCATGTTTCTTCAGAAAAAAATATCCGGTCGTAATGAAATTTGCATAGAATCATCATAGTAGTTTACTCTCTCGAATAAAAAAAGAATCATCGAAATCGGTTCATAATTGTCAGAGCAATGTAATGGAGAACATCAGTTTTATGGTTTTTACCAGATAAATTGCTCCACATCGTTCATGGTCCTCCAGGAAGTTCTTATCCGGTAGTAATAAAATTCATACAGATTCAATACAGTGGTTTCTTCTTTCGAATAAAAAAAGAATCATTGAAATTGGTAAACATATGCCAGAGTTATGACCATTTTTGTCCTTAAAAGCGACTAAAACGTCATCTATATAGGCTTTCTTGCAGCTCTCAGTGCGCAGTCACCATTCTTGTTTTTTCAGGAACTACTTATTACTAAGCAATAATTTTTTTATGGGACCCAATTAACGGATTAAAGAATGGATGGAAGAAAGATTTTTTCAAATCGGTTCATAATTGCCAAAGTTATGCGCGAACATACATAGAAAAAAAAAAATATATATATACAGACGAATTGAGAACCTCTTCCTTTTTTGAAGTCGGTTAAAAAATTATGGTAAGAACTAACGTTCATACAGCTTTGTGTATTTAGTACTCATTAATTTGTATGTTAAAAATCGTACAATTTGTTGTTCTACCATTATAAAGACGTGAACAACTTTGTAGATATGTTTTTCTAATAAAAACATCCCATACGGTAAAAAAACCGTATCAACTTCTTGAACGGAATGACTCGGGCGACGTTTATCTTTCTTAATGACAACATTTTCCTCCTTCGATTAGAGATTATTTCGAAGTTTACTTCGATTGTTGCCCAGAATATAAGATTCGAGAAAATCACTTCGAGTTACGAGATTTCTTAGTTGAGATAGGCTTCGAATTGCAGATTCGAAATCGAATTCGATTCGAAGTAAGCGAGGCGATTCCCCCTGCTCTCTAGGGATTCTTTCTCTATGTTTATGGAGGACTAAAATATAAGTACCGGGTTTTCACCCGCTCTCTCAAGTTCTGTAATGTTGTGTTTCCGTCTTTACCCGGCGCCTCTATGGTAGGGATGTGAGATTAATGGAAAAGAATCGATTAAATAAAAATCGATTTTTCTATATTCAAAATTAATCGATTTGCCAAAAATCGATTTTAATAAAAATAAATAATCGATTTCTGCGAAAAAATCGATTTTTTTTTGTATTATTAAAAGGTACATGCAAAACGCAAAAAATCTGGATGTTATTCATCTATTTAAGCCTCAGAGTAATTAGAATGGAGCTAGTATCGCGTCGATTCGCCGTACAAATTTTTCGTGGCACTTTTGCGGGGTGCGGGAGGCGAAGTAAACACACACAGATACAATTTCACGCATACCCACACTATAATAAACTCGCAACACATTCAAAAAGATACGCACACAAATAAAGAATGACCTGACCATATGTACAAAATTTGGCAGAGGGGTTAGCGCATCATCCAGTGGTATCTCCTCTAAGATTTAAGCACATATCCATTTTCAAAAACAAGTTTATAAATATTAGTATCTGTTTTATTTATAAATTAGATAGGCATTAGCCCGTGATACTAAATCAGGTTTACTCGTAATCGTACTGGCTAAAGTTGAATGTAAAACAAGAAATTGAGGTAAGCGCAGGTTTAGATTAACACGAAGTTTAATAACATAAATAGAGATTGGATTTATATTTACTTACGTGTTTTGAGCAACTATTCAAGTAAAACCCTGTTAATTATTGTTTAACCCTTAAACCGCCGCCAGGCAACATACCAATAGAAAAATCCATTGCGTATCAGGTACTTGGCGTTCTATGTGTTAACTACCTTATTCTGTTAAATTTCTAAAAGATTTTTTCATCGGTCGCATAGATACGAGCTGTTTCTAAAAATCGATTTAAACACGTAATTTATATAATCGATTTACTTAAATCGATTAATATTATTATAAAAATCGACAATAAAAAATCGATTATTAGAAAATAATAATCGATTAAAATAAAAATCTATTATTTTTGAACATCCCTACTCTACGGTTCCATCATTAAAATAGGATCCGTCCAAATGGCATGGCATGCAAACAAAAGTCAAAACTTAATCAAAACAAAATCAAATATAACGGTCATTGAATTTGAAATCTTGCTTTTTTTATAAAAATAAAATCTGATAGATAAACAAACAAGACGACTTACTTTGTGGAACTTTGAATTAAAAGGGAAAAGGAAATTATTTACATACATCAGAGTATTACTATTAAAGTTTACAGTGAGATAGTGTGTGTGTGTAGGATGGCGGACGTTGACGAGATTATTTATTACATAAAATCTTTGAAGAGAGGTTTCGACAAGGATTTGTATAATAACAAGATCAGTGAATTGGCATACGCAGTCGACGCTACCGGTCTACATTACAATGATTTTCACACTCTAGTTAAAGTGTGGTTAAATTTATCTATACGTATGTTATCTTACACTTATTGTTTGTTACCAATTGTTACAATAGCTTTTGTTGATACAAGGCTCTATTTTTAACAGACTTCAAACAAGAGGTTCATACAATAATATAAATACAAATGCGTAATATTCACTTACACAGACTACATCTAATAATGTCCTCCTGGCCGATACGACCACAGCGGCCAATCTGTCACAAGATCAACCATGTACGCAGGAGATATTATAGTGCACAAGCGTTTGTGTAGAGACAAGTGCACTCTCTCTTCCTTTATACCTCTCTTAATCCGATGGGATGGAAGACCGACATGACCGGGGAGAGGTTAGGCGCAAGTCCGACTTTTACATGCATCCGACGCATGGATCATCTTACTTTACAGACAATCAGGTGATCGGCCTGCATTGTCCTAGCCAGTAAGGAACAACTACACAAATTGTTTGCCCCTGCAGGATTCGAACCCGCAACCTCCGGTTTACAAAGCAAGCGGTTTCCCACTGTGCCGCGGAGGTACAGACTACATCTAAACAATTATGTACTGAATTTCATGAGTTTGTTTGTAGGTTTGGCCAACGATTTCTTAGAAACTACAAGTCCAATTGCGATATTTCTTTGTGCAATAGTTTTAATATGTTTCCACTTAGGGCAGAGTAAAAGTTTCATTGAAATTGGTTCAGTTTGAAAGATATTAAAAATATATTGAAGTCACTGCTAAGCAGAGCATGTTAACTAACACTAGTACTGGCTGGCACCAACTTCAGTATATTTTCGTTATTTAATGCTTTTCAGAACATATTTGAAGTCAGTATATGCTTTTTCTAAAAATATTCTATTAGAACATCATGTCACTTTTTTTTCTAAAAATATTTTATGATTTTAGCTATAACAAAATGGGTGAACTTGGGAACCTGTTTAGTGCCTCAAGATTGTATAGAGGAGCGGACTGTGGATTATGCATTGTGTTGGATGCTTGATAATTACGACAAGCCCTCCACACTTTCAAAAGTAGGGTTTCTTCTTGACTGGTTAACAGGTATTTTTCTCCTTCAAATACTTTATGGTACACAGTATCGTTGTATATCATTTGCTACTAATTAACAAATTTTATTCCAGCGGCAATGGAATGTAATTGTATTGATATGACATTACTGGAGACAGGATATGATGTATTTTACACATGCTTAACATATGAATCCTTGGTATGTAAATTTCCTTACTACTTAATTTACTTTGACTAGTAACAGTAGAGAGACTCCTTCCCTGGACTGCAATTTTCTGGATTGCAAACTGTAAGAAAATTTTTGTAGTAAAAGAAAAACAGGGTATACTTAAAAGATACATGGGTGATGTTGATTCTCTTTCTAGAGTTAATATGTTATCATTTTAAATGTTAATATACAATATCGCTCCTTCATTCTATTTAGGACTACACTTACTTTTATGGCAATAAGATAATCTAGTCTCTATGCCCTAAAACTCACTAGAAATTAAATTTTGCTTCAAAAGATATCTAATATGAATTTCTGCCTCTGGTTTTTATCTTGTAATCCTGAGAGAGTAAGTTTAAAAAAAATAAATTAAAATAGATACTTTTTACTTGGAGTATACTACTAAGTGGGCCTTTTGTTACTTGTTTTTGAAGTGAAACTTCTTATGCGACTTCCAAAAATGTTATCACTTAACACGTTAAACGTTAAGCGTTAAATTTGTTAAGGTTATGGAACCGCTCTTAAGGTTATGAAAGCGCTCACGTGACGCTGTCATTCAGTGTCGTTCAGTGTCTGACTGACTGAATGACAGACTGACTGATAGACTGACTGATAGACTGACTGATAGACTGACTGACTGACTGATAGACTGTTTGATAGACTGACTGATAGACTGTTTGATAGACTGATTGATAGACTGACTGATAGACTGACTGATAGAGTGACTGATAGACTGACTGATAGATTGACTGACTGTTTGATAGACTGACTGATAAACTGACTGACAGACTGACTGATAGATTGACTGATAGACTGACTGATAGACTGACTGATAGACTGACTGACACACTGACTGATACACTGACTGATAGACTGATTGATACACTGACTGATAGACTGACTGACTGATAGACTGTTTGATAGACTGACTGATAGACTGGCTGATAGACTGACTGACTGATAGACTGGCTGATAGACTGACTGACTGATAGACTGTTTGATAGACTGACTGATAGACTGGCTGATAGACTGACTGACTGATAGACTGTTTGATAGACTGACTGACTGACTGACGTCCCTCGGCGCGGAAGAAGTGAAGTTTCACTTTTTCCGCGCGGAGGGACTCCACGCACGCACTTGTTTTTTTCTCTTTTTATTTTCATGGAAGGTGGTAAATATGTTTGAAGGATTATTTTAGAAGTCAGTTTTTGCAAAGCTGTAAGTGATAGAGAGGAAAAGGATATAAGGATTATACCTTACATTTCAGACCATATGAAATAAGGTGACAAAATGGCATTTATATATTCTGTATTTATATATCTGTTTATTGTCTTACAGACACCCAATGCAATGAAGCTAGTGTACAATTTAACAAAACCCATTGATGTAACCAGACGACGTGTGATAGAGCTACTAGACTATGCAAAGATGAGGGAGGGTAAAAAGGTATTAACAGAATAAAAGTATTACTCCTTTTTACACATTAGACCTTATTATTTCATTTAAACAAACTAACTTTTATATTTTTTATTCCACAGAATTTGTACAAGCAGCTCCAAGTTCTGTTGGGTCTTTTTAAATCGTATAAACCAGAGTGTGTTCCAGAGGATATCCCTTCAATTTCTATTCACACAGCATTTAAGAAATTGAATACTGATCTCTTGATGAGATTCAAAAGAAATCAGGTAAGTGAGCATATTGAATACCATCTCCTCTTGGGGGTCTACTACGAGTTCCGATAGTTTACAAGCTCAATCAAACTGTCAGTTTATCCCGTACATTTTACTAGTTCTTGATAGTTACCGCTAGGGGCGCGAGTGTGAAATGTATGGAGAAAACTGTCAATTTGATCGAACTCGTAAACTATCGGAACTCGTACTAAAATCCCTCGTCCCTCAGATTCGCGCTTTGCGCTGCCGCCGCCGCGCCGCACACTGTATGCGGCACGTATTGTTAGATGCCCCAGACATACAATGTCGGCCCTCTTGGACTAACTTAACAACCACCTGGACAAGACTTAACGACGAGCATCACCCCTCTGAGTTTCTTGCCGGATCTCCTCAGTGGGGGCGTGTTGTGATCTGGTGGTAAAATCAGCCCTCTCTTAAGCGACAACGCAAGCCGAGGCTATGCCTCCCTGATTCCTGAGGTGTCCTTGAATTGGTTACTCCCCTGCTCGAGGCTGGAGTGCTTTAAGAGCTTGCCCTCTTGCCTGGTTAAGCTGTAATGGGTAGCCAACAGTGACTATCATTACTAAAAAACATCTCCCATAGGGAAGAGGCCGTATGTTCGGCAGCTGATGACGATGATTGTTATTGAATTACCTTGACTCAGAATTTGTCTCCAATGTGATTCATAGTGGTTTTCAATTTGTCCATATTTGTAGCAATAAAATTTGTTTTTGTGATTTCAGGAGCGCCGGAACCGTTTTAATAAAGACAAGCGTCATTTGATGTGGATAAATATAATTAATTCAGTAAGTATAATTATAAATTGGCACATTTTCATAAAAAAATATTCTTTCAAGTCTACAAAAGACAAGTCACACCCAACCATCTTCTCTAATGAAAATAGGATGTTTTTTTATTTCAATAGCCTCAGGAGCCATCCTTAGTAGGAATAGGTGTTCTTTTGCGAGGTTTTAGGTTTATCAAATCTGATATACATATAATATATATTCAGATATATATATCAATATGATATCTGTATATAGACATACTTACTTCCAAGTCTCCAAGCAGTATGTATATATGCATAATATAGTATGTATGTATGTATGCATAATATAGTTTTTATGGGCGTGTAAAAAGTCGGTTCTGCTTCCCGATCGTGTCTGTCTTCATCACATCCTATCGTATTGTGAAAAGGGTGTGAAAGGAAAAGGAAGAGAGAGTGCACTTGTGTGTACGCAAGCACCTTGTGCACTATAATATCTCCCGCGTAGATAGCTGATCTTGCGAAAGATTAGCTGCTGTGGTCGTATCGGCCAAGAGGATTTTTATAATATAATTTTGATGTACTAATCGCGGACACGAACGATGTATCAGTTTCAATCAAAATTGTTTGAACAACGTTACATGCGCTTACCCCGCCCGGCGCCTATACGTATTTACGGCCGGCTCGTGCAAGCAATTGTCTTCCTAAAGGTGATACACCGCTTGTGACCGCGAGAGTACCTGGATATCGTGTTATAAGCAAGATGTATTATGTGAATAAGCATTGAGTTTTGATATTTTATACAACAAAAAGTGAAATAAACAGCAGTTGCAAAAAAAAATGAGTTGAGTATATTTTAACCCATTCGACTCCGGCAACGCATACCTTGCGTTTTACATTGTTTTTGCGGAGTGCCACCAACGCAACCTATACGTTCTGACTATCGTTTTATACAGTTGTATTTTTTTTGGCTGCGTTCGAAATAATTCAAATATTTTCAACGATAAACCATAGACAAACATTGGTGTCAGTTCGTGATACTAATGGTTTGGCAATGTCAAACTGAAATAATTATGTCATTTTTCAACGGTTTTCATTCGGTCGTAAAACGCGCTGTAGTTTATACGCGATTTTTATGTTGCCTTTCTTCGCATCGTGATTATTTGTATTATTATCAAAAGGTAAGTGTTTTTCCTATTTACCAGTAGAGTGGTTTAGAAATTATTTCAATAACTCGGCAACAATTTGTAGTGAAAAAATATCGAACGCAAATAGTGCGTTCCATAGCACTGGCCAATAAAAGTTGGAGGGATGGTATAATGCCAACGTATCGAACTTTGGTAAAGTATTACTAGATAGCACCGACTTACAAAAATAAAGAATGTATTTTATCAAACCAACTATTATTTTTTAAATATATTTATTATTTAAATAGTTATTTGGTACTAAGATACTTTTGGTTTTCTTTTTCAACTTAAATGTGTGTTTGTGTGCGTGTTGTGAGATTTTTGTGTTTTTATAGTCGTACATACGTGGATAAAATTACATTACCTCAATCACACGATTGCATGATACCATCCAATGTACCAACGCAAGGGTTGCGTTGTCGGATCTAACGAAAGAAAATAATACCTGTGTGCCATCAACGCCATCAGCACTGTTGTGGAAAGATATCTGCCGGGTACTCGGGCCGGTAAGGATATTATCCAGTCCGAAAGAGAGGCCATGGTAGAGCGTGCGAATCTCACACTTAAGGCAGTTTCCGAATGGGGCGATGCCAATCTTGTGAGATTTAATGCCACCAAAACACAAGCGTGTCTGTTCACCGCCAAAAGGAGTCCGTTTAACTTGGCTCCTACTTTTCAGAATGCATCCTTGGAATACACCGACCGCCTTCAGTTGTTGGGAGTTGAAGTCTCCTCAAACCTAAATTTTGGGCGGTTCATTGAGTCCAAAGCCAAAGTAGCTGCAAGAAAGCTGGGTGTCCTAGCTAAGGTCCGGCGGTACTTCACACCGGGACAGCTTCTGATGTTGTATAAAGCGCAAGTCCGGTCGTGTGTGGAGTACGGTAGTCATATATGGGCCGGTGCTGCAAAATGCCATCTAGCTGCTTTGGACTCTGTGGAGAGGCGTGCTAAGAGGCTGATTGGTGATACTGGGTTAGTAGAAGCCAATCTACAAAGCCTAGAGCACAGGCGCAAAGTAGCCAGCCTCTCGGTATTCTACAAGATGCATTTTGGAGAGTGTGCACAGGAACTGCATGACTTGATTCCACCATCCCCCTTCTATCATCGGACGTCGAGACGCACTGCGCATACACACCCTTATGTGGTGAAAGTGCCTTCAGTCCGGACTAAACGATTTGCCTCTTCGTTTATATTGAGGACAGCTAAGGATTGGAACAGTTTGCCTGCGTCGGTTTTCCCGGCCGATTATAACGTGGGTGTCTTCAAGGCTAGAGTGAATAGGCTTTTAATAAGCTAGTGCGCCTTACCATCTTCGATTGCGTCGCCACTTTCCATCAGGTGGGTCTGCAGTCAAGCACTAGCTTATGTTGAATAAAAAAAAAAAAAAAAAACGCACCGAATGAGTTCACCCTTTTTTACTACTTTTAGCTTATTTTTCAGATATTTATCTATTTATTATAAGAAAACAATTTATTCCTAGGCGGAAAAATAAAAGAAAGTGGACCATCAAGATTTTTTTTTAATTTATTGCGAAGTTGAATGGGTTAACGTATACTCCATCCCAAATAAGTTTGAAGGCGATTACAAGTTCGTTTGCGGCTCAATAACTACATAACGCATACATTGTCAACTATGCGGGTCAGCAAAAACAACTTTGTATTACCAACCTTTTTTTGCTGCCGCGTTAACGGTCAAATATACAGCGGGGGTGTTTTATGTTATGACTGTAAAGTTGTAATCGCGTTCAAGCTTATTTGGTTTGGAGCATCGATATAATATATAAACTAGATTTGGTGTCACGGTTCAAAAAGTGGTAGCGAGAAATAGCGCCCTTGTGTCGCTATTTCTTTACGAGCCACATACTAGTGGTGCGTTCCTCACTCATGAGTCGCCTCATTCGAGGTACTCGTGAGGACAAATTGAAAGAGTTCCTCATTTTTCAACGATGAACCACCTCATTTTATCTTTCATTCCTCGTTCTCGCTCGCGAGATTGAGGTTTGAGGCCGCACGCGTTTACCTCGTCGTGCGAGCGAAAGGCGAGCGAGTGAGGATTACTGAATGAGTGAGCGAACAAATCGACCAAATGAGTGAGGACGATCTGTGTGAGCGTGGTGACTGGTGATGCGTGAGTTACAATTTTGCGAGTTAGGTTTGTATTTAGATAATCGTTTCCTACTAATATTATAAATGTAAAAATTTGTGAGGATATTGGATGATTGACGATGACCTCAGTAGTTTAAACTTTATTTAAATCACGAATTGAAATATCAATATAAATTTCGTGATCTTAATTATCTTAAATCTATATGGATCAGAAAAAGGTGGCTTTCCTGATATCCTATCGGAGACAGATGGTGGAGAACGTGTCAGGGGGTTAAATAAATACAATAAAATAGGGAATATACTACGAAGGTTAAGGAGTACCTTGTATGCAGACTGCTTGCGCTTTGCTTGGTCGGCTGGATCACACACGAACGCGCACTTTCTCGCCGTCGGGAATCGAGTCTTTCACTGATCTTCTCGGGGAGTTCATACACTATAGCATACGCGACGGTCCACGTGGAAACGATAATGTTCGAAGAGGTTATATAGCGACGGCGGAAACGTATTAAATCTCTTGTGCGACTAATCCGATCCGATGATTAACGACAACTACTGGAGCGCGCGTCATCAATATGCGCACGCGTCGACGAGTCCATATTATGGTACGAGGGTAGAAAGGAAGAATAGGAAACGAAATATAGGGTATATAGGGAAAATAGACGTGTCAACATATCAATATTTATTTATCGATATTTGGCGCAACCACTATACTATAATAAAACTCAAAGAGCACTTTTTCTGTACATTGAATATTTTTCCAAAATTTCTATGTGAGGGTACTATACTATCGACATAGAGGCCAAAACTATTTTTTTTGGAATTATTGTCTGTCTGTCTGTCTGTCTGTCTGTCTGTCTGTCTGTCTGTCTGTCGTTCTGTTCGTCCAGGTATCATTTGAATACCCGTGGATGGATTTTGATAGGTCTTTCACTGATGTGTTGTGTAGAAGTCAAGGTGTAAGTTGGTATATAAAACATCACGCTATGTTTCATAGGGGCTAAGCAGTGAAACATTACTTGCACATATTACCACGTAATTTCCTTTGTATGTGAATAGGGTAATTATAGACTGATCAGTTAATCATTAAGATATGTATTATTACGCTATATACAATAGGGACTGAGCAGACATTTAGTTTGCATAAGATATGGCATTGGCGAAGGGTCAATTTTTGTAAGGGGTAAGCCAGTCCGGTACACCCAGGACATTTTCATTAGATTTCTGTATTGTTCTAAGTACTTTGCTGATAGCAATATGACATTATATCTTTGAAAAGTTAAAATCTGTAAATCCCGAGCGGATCCAAACTAGATTATGTATGTATTACAGTCGCAACAATAAAAGATGCGGAAAACTTAAAACTTTCATTATCGAATATCATTATGACAGTAATTTACGATGTTAGCGTGATTTACATTATGAACAGCGCCATCTATCGGTGAAATTGAACATACAATAACTATAGAACTTTAATCTATATATTATATCAAAGAAAGTCGTGTTAGTTACACTATTTATAACTCAAGAACGGCCTAACCGATTCGGCTGAAAATTGGTGGGGAGGTAGCTTAGAACCAGTAAACGGACATAGGATACTTTTTATCCCGGTAGGTTAAGGTTAAGCAACGTTAGGTAAGGTCATTAAATAGATGGGTGAACCGATTTCTATGAAAGTGTGCATATCGGGTAGGTCTGAGAATAGGTCATACCTACAGTATATTTCATACCGCTAGGTTAAGGTTAAGCTACATAAGTTAAGGTCATTAAATAGATGGGTGAACCGATATGTATGAAATTATGTGTGCATATCGGGGAGGTCTGAGAATAGGTCATAAAGTATATTTAATGCCGCTGATACCATGATTGACGAGGATATATAGAACGAGAGGAGGGTGCACGAGAGGAGAAAGAGGGAGAGGGGATTCGAGAAGGGGGCGATGGGGTGAGGGATCGGGGGAGTTAGGTGGAGTAAGGGGGGAGTGAGAAGGAGCAAGTTCGTAGAAGAGAGAGGGGGAGAGGGTTCAGAGAGGGGATAACAGGGTAGGAAGAGGGGGAGTGTGACGGAAATCGAAGTGGGAGGGGGAAAGAGAGAGGAGAGAAAGAGCATATAATTAGTTTTTTTTTATAAGAGAGAGAGATATGGAGAGAGATAAATCTAGGGAGGAGGGAGAAAAGGGGAGCAAAATGTAATAAAAGCGCGGGCGGAGCTGCACGGGTCAGCTAGTTATTATCTATTTATTTAGTGATGATTGAGTGCTTTTTGTTTATTTTGGACTAAAACACTGAGCGAAAGAAAATGATGTGTGTGAGAGAAATAGCAATAGAGAAGCACGCTGCAGCTGCAACGGTCCGGCGTCCTCCTCGCTTCCTCGTTTGTGGCGCGTGACTCGCGTGAGTGAGGCCATGAATTGATATCTAAAACCGTCCCCCGCCAAGATATCCTCACCTCAAATGAGGTGTACCTCGCGAGTACCTCACGAACCAGCACAGATAAGTTTGCAACCTCCGCGACCACATTTTAGATGTCATTTTGTTCGTGAATGTTTATCTAGTTTATATATTATATCGATGGTTTGGAGTGTAGGGTTTAGACTAAAGAAAATGTAAATGGTTAAAAATATTATAATCAACTTTCAGGGGAATGGACGTAACAATAAAGCGGAACCCTTAGTGCCCAATATGGAATTCAATAACATAGACATAAAACATTATGCTGATAGTAAAGAACTACAGAGGAATTACCTAGATTTTTCTGAGTAAGTATATTTAATATAATATGTATTACCAATTTAATTCAGTGCAGGGTGAATTAGCTCACAATACACTGCTGAAGCCTAAGGAAATACTTCATTTCAAAGTTAAAGTAAGTGTCATAATTTAGGGCGACTTCATCGGTGGTGCATAGCATATTAAGGTCCATTTACATGGATATATAAGCGATAATACAGAAATCAGTTTCAGTACTGGCTGGCTGAAACTGTAAGATTTGCGAATTGTGTTTAATAGCATGGAAGTTATTAGCCTTAGGTCATCACTCATTATAACAGCATCGCTTGAGTAATGAACCGGCACTTGCTCAAATATTATATCTAACCACTAGCCGCTTATTAGTTCATAGCTCACCGCTACATTATTATGGGAGCTCGGGTGATGCGGCTCGGGTCAGCGAGTATATCGTTCGCAGGCGTTGTCTGCGAGTCAATCAGATGTAGCGCCAAGTCGGTGCCCCGCGAAGCAGTATTTATTGCACACAAATAATAACCCCAACTTGAATGGTCTATTTTCTGTGCCAGAGCGGTGCTGATATACTTAATGCCCTTAAGTCCAGGGCCGCTTGTACACGCTAAGAAAAGTAGCTTATGCAAGAATTCAGCACTGATCAAGAAAATAAACTTAGCGCTAGACCCGACGCACGAAGTTGTTGTTTTCGTGCCTAGATCTGACAAAATTCTTGTCGTGTACTTTATACTATCACACTGTCAAATTTCTTAACGTGGACAAGCGGTCTAAATGCTGTTAAATAGCAGTTTATTAACATTTTTTGTTCCCTAGGCTGGTGACATTGGTTCAGCACAGTGTAACCCATCGGTCACGGCCGGCGCGGCTGAGAGCGCTGCTGTGCAATGCGTCGGGCGCGGTGTTGCTTGCCGTGGCCTCGCGCGCCGAGCACGCCTTCCTCTCGCACGACCTGCACCATCTGCTCAACACCTGTGAGTACATAACGTTGCTCTAGTACAGTGTAACCTGGTGGTCGCGGCTGAGGTTGCTAACAGTGGCCTCGCGCGCCGAGCACGCCTTCCTCTCGCACGACCTGCACCATCTGCTCAACACCTGTGAGTACATAACGTTGCTCTAGTACAGTGTAACCTGGTGGTCGCGGCTGAGGTTGCTAACAGTGGCCTCGCGCGCCGAGCACGCCTTCCTCTCGCACGACCTGCACCATCTGCTCAACACCTGTGAGTACATAACGTTGCTCTAGTACAGTGTAACCTGGTGGTCGCGGCTGAGGTTGCTAACAGTGGCCTCGCGCGCCGAGCACGCCTTCCTCTCGCACGACCTGCACCATCTGCTCAACACCTGTGAGTACATAACGTTGCTCTAGTACAGTGTAACCTGGTGGTCGCGGCTGAGGTTGCTAACAGTGGCCTCGCGCGCCGAGCACGCCTTCCTCTCGCACGACCTGCACCATCTGCTCAACACCTGTGAGTACATAACGTTGCTCTAGTACAGTGTAACCTGGTGGTCGCGGCTGAGGTTGCTAACAGTGGCCTCGCGCGCCGAGCACGCCTTCCTCTCGCACGACCTGCACCATCTGCTCAACACCTGTGAGTACATAACGTTGCTCTAGTACAGTGTAACCTGGTGGTCGCGGCTGAGGTTGCTAACAGTGGCGTCGCGCGCCGAGCACGCCTTCCTCTCGCACGACCTGCACCATCTGCTCAACACCTGTGAGTACATAACGTTGCTCTAGTACAGTGTAACCTGGTGGTCGCGGCTGAGGTTGCTAACAGTGGCCTCGCGCGCCGAGCACGCCTTCCTCTCGCACGACCTGCACCATCTGCTCAACACCTGTGAGTACATAACGTTGCTCTAGTACAGTGTAACCTGGTGGTCGCGGCTGAGGTTGCTAACAGTGGCCTCGCGCGCCGAGCACGCCTTCCTCTCGCACGACCTGCACCATCTGCTCAACACCTGTGAGTACATAACGTTGCTCTAGTACAGTGTAACCTGGTGGTCGCGGCTGAGGTTGCTAACAGTGGCCTCGCGCGCCGAGCACGCCTTCCTCTCGCACGACCTGCACCATCTGCTCAACACCTGTGAGTACATAACGTTGCTCTAGTACAGTGTAACCTGGTGGTCGCGGCTGAGGTTGCTAACAGTGGCCTCGCGCGCCGAGCACGCCTTCCTCTCGCACGACCTGCACCATCTGCTCAACACCTGTGAGTACATAACGTTGCTCTAGTACAGTGTAACCTGGTGGTCGCGGCTGAGGTTGCTAACAGTGGCCTCGCGCGCCGAGCACGCGTTCCTCTCGCACGACCTGCACCATCTGCTCAACACCTGTGAGTACATAACGTTGCTCTAGTACAGTGTAACCTGGTGGTCGCGGCTGAGGTTGCTAACAGTGGCCTCGCGCGCCGAGCACGCGTTCCTCTCGCACGACCTGCACCATCTGCTCAACACCTGTGAGTACATAACGTTGCTCTAGTACAGTGTAACCTGGTGGTCGCGGCTGAGGTTGCTAACAGTGGCCTCGCGCGCCGAGCACGCCTTCCTCTCGCACGACCTGCACCATCTGCTCAACACCTGTGAGTACATAACGTTGCTCTAGTACAGTGTAACCTGGTGGTCGCGGCTGAGGTTGCTAACAGTGGCCTCGCGCGCCGAGCACGCCTTCCTCTCGCACGACCTGCACCATCTGCTCAACACCTGTGAGTACATAACGTTGCTCTAGTACAGTGTAACCTGGTGGTCGCGGCTGAGGTTGCTAACAGTGGCCTCGCGCGCCGAGCACGCCTTCCTCTCGCACGACCTGCACCATCTGCTCAACACCTGTGAGTACATAACGTTGCTCTAGTACAGTGTAACCTGGTGGTCGCGGCTGAGGTTGCTAACAGTGGCCTCGCGCGCCGAGCACGCCTTCCTCTCGCACGACCTGCACCATCTGATCAACACCTGTGAGTACATAACGTTGCTCTAGTACAGTGTAACCTGGTGGTCGCGGCTGAGGTTGCTAACAGTGGCCTCGCGCGCCGAGCACGCCTTCCTCTCGCACGACCTGCACCATCTGCTCAACACCTGTGAGTACATAACGTTGCTCTAGTACAGTGTAACCTGGTGGTCGCGGCTGAGGTTGCTAACAGTGGCCTCGCGCGCTGAGCACGCCTTCCTCTCGCACGACCTGCACCATCTGCTCAACACCTGTGAGTACATAACGTTGCTCTAGTACAGTGTAACCTGGTGGTCGCGGCTGAGGTTGCTAACAGTGGCCTCGCGCGCCGAGCACGCCTTCCTCTCGCACGACCTGCACCATCTGCTCAACACCTGTGAGTACATAACGTTGCTCTAGTACAGTGTAACCTGGTGGTCGCGGCTGAGGTTGCTAACAGTGGCCTCGCGCGCCGAGCACGCCTTCCTCTCGCACGACCTGCACCATCTGCTCAACACCTGTGAGTACATAACGTTGCTCTAGTACAGTGTAACCTGGTGGTCGCGGCTGAGGTTGCTAACAGTGGCCTCGCGCGCCGAGCACGCCTTCCTCTCGCACGACCTGCACCATCTGCTCAACACCTGTGAGTACATAACGTTGCTCTAGTACAGTGTAACCTGGTGGTCGCGGCTGAGGTTGCTAACAGTGGCCTCGCGCGCCGAGCACGCCTTCCTCTCGCACGACCTGCACCATCTGCTCAACACCTGTGAGTACATAACGTTGCTCTAGTACAGTGTAACCTGGTGGTCGCGGCTGAGGTTGCTAACAGTGGCCTCGCGCGCCGAGCACGCCTTCCTCTCGCACGACCTGCACCATCTGCTCAACACCTGTGAGTACATAACGTTGCTCTAGTACAGTGTAACCTGGTGGTCGCGGCTGAGGTTGCTAACAGTGGCCTCGCGCGCCGAGCACGCGTTCCTCTCGCACGACCTGCACCATCTGCTCAACACCTGTGAGTACATAACGTTGCTCTAGTACAGTGTAACCTGGTGGTCGCGGCTGAGGTTGCTAACAGTGGCCTCGCGCGCCGAGCACGCGTTCCTCTCGCACGACCTGCACCATCTGCTCAACACCTGTGAGTACATAACGTTGCTCTAGTACAGTGTAACCTGGTGGTCGCGGCTGAGGTTGCTAACAGTGGCCTCGCGCGCCGAGCACGCGTTCCTCTCGCACGACCTGCACCATCTGCTCAACACCTGTGAGTACATAACGTTGCTCTAGTACAGTGTAACCTGGTGGTCGCGGCTGAGGTTGCTAACAGTGGCCTCGCGCGCCGAGCAAGCCTTCCTCTCGCACGACCTGCACCATCTGCTCAACACCTGTGAGTACATAACGTTGCTCTAGTACAGTGTAACCTGGTGGTCGCGGCTGAGGTTGCTAACAGTGGCCTCGCGCGCCGAGCACGCCTTCCTCTCGCACGACCTGCACCATCTGCTCAACACCTGTGAGTACATAACGTTGCTCTAGTACAGTGTAACCTGGTGGTCGCGGCTGAGGTTGCTAACAGTGGCCTCGCGCGCCGAGCACGCCTTCCTCTCGCACGACCTGCACCATCTGCTCAACACCTGTGAGTACATAACGTTGCTCTAGTACAGTGTAACCTGGTGGTCGCGGCTGAGGTTGCTAACAGTGGCCTCGCGCGCCGAGCACGCCTTCCTCTCGCACGACCTGCACCATCTGCTCAACACCTGTGAGTACATAACGTTGCTCTAGTACAGTGTAACCTGGTGGTCGCGGCTGAGGTTGCTAACAGTGGCCTCGCGCGCCGAGCACGCCTTCCTCTCGCACGACCTGCACCATCTGCTCAACACCTGTGAGTACATAACGTTGCTCTAGTACAGTGTAACCTGGTGGTCGCGGCTGAGGTTGCTAACAGTGGCCTCGCGCGCCGAGCACGCCTTCCTCTCGCACGACCTGCACCATCTGCTCAACACCTGTGAGTACATAACGTTGCTCTAGTACAGTGTAACCTGGTGGTCGCGGCTGAGGTTGCTAACAGTGGCCTCGCGCGCCGAGCACGCCTTCCTCTCGCACGACCTGCACCATCTGCTCAACACCTGTGAGTACATAACGTTGCTCTAGTACAGTGTAACCTGGTGGTCGCGGCTGAGGTTGCTAACAGTGGCCTCGCGCGCCGAGCACGCCTTCCTCTCGCACGACCTGCACCATCTGCTCAACACCTGTGAGTACATAACGTTGCTCTAGTACAGTGTAACCTGGTTGTCGCGGCTGAGGTTGCTAACAGTGGCCTCGCGCGCCGAGCACGCCTTCCTCTCGCACGACCTGCACCATCTGCTCAACACCTGTGAGTACATAACGTTGCTCTAGTACAGTGTAACCTGGTGGTCGCGGCTGAGGTTGCTAACAGTGGCCTCGCGCGCCGAGCACGCCTTCCTCTCGCACGACCTGCACCATCTGCTCAACACCTGTGAGTACATAACGTTGCTCTAGTACAGTGTAACCTGGTGGTCGCGGCTGAGGTTGCTAACAGTGGCCTCGCGCGCCGAGCACGCCTTCTTCTCGCACGACCTGCACCATCTGCTCAACACCTGTGAGTACATAACGTTGCTCTAGTACAGTGTAACCTGGTGGTCGCGGCTGAGGTTGCTAACAGTGGCCTCGCGCGCCGAGCACGCCTTCCTCTCGCACGACCTGCACCATCTGCTCAACACCTGTGAGTACATAACGTTGCTCTAGTACAGTGTAACCTGGTGGTCGCGGCTGAGGTTGCTAACAGTGGCCTCGCGCGCCGAGCACGCCTTCCTCTCGCACGACCTGCACCATCTGCTCAACACCTGTGAGTACATAACGTTGCTCTAGTACAGTGTAACCTGGTGGTCGCGGCTGAGGTTGCTAACAGTGGCCTCGCGCGCCGAGCACGCCTTCCTCTCGCACGACCTGCACCATCTGCTCAACACCTGTGAGTACATAACGTTGCTCTAGTACAGTGTAACCTGGTGGTCGCGGCCGTCGTACCTACAGCGAGCTGTGTAAGATCAAACAAGTATAAATCATAAAAGTATAAAAAGCCTGACTGCAAACTGTGGTTTCAAATTACATTATAGTGTGCAGTATTAAGTATGTAGGTACATACGAAAAAAGTGTGCACATGTATGTTTTTCTATTTCTTTGGCATGGCCTAAACGTCTCGATGCATTTTGACTTATTTGATATGTCGTGAGATTCGTCTTACTTGTGGGAGTGGTATAAGCGTTGAATACGACATATTGAACCCTACCAACTGTCGTTGGCTGGCCACCGGTCAGCCATCACTCTCGTATTCATACATTTATTGTTCCGATTTTGATCTTGTAAAGGAAAATAGGGTATGGGTGTCATCACGCCACGCGGCTTTTTACAAGGAAAGAGATAGCTGACCGGAGCGTTGTAAACAAATAAATAGGTATCCATTGAGTGAGTGTACATTTTTTATTGATAATTGCGTCAAATATAAATCCACATGGTATATTTGTATAAAATTAAATCTTAGTGATGGTACAAACCGCTTAAAACTTCGTTGCGTGGTTTAGAAGGAGTTAGCGGAAATACAGACGTGGAAAGCGGCTGTTTTATGCTTAGTATGTAAAGAAAAGAAGATACTTGTTTAAGTTACGATTGTTTTTTTTTGCATTCTCAGGCATCTTAGATATGTCCCCACATAGCTACATGGAAAAGCAAGATCTGCTCAGTCGGCTCGCGGCCCTGCAGAACACCTTGATGCAAGGGATACCCGTGATCACTAGGTTCCTCGCTCAGTACCTGACACTTTGGAATGAGAAGGACTACTTTGCTGAGGTAATAAATCTAAATGATGTATCAACTGCCGCTCTCTCAAACGTCAGTAATGCTTCATTTTAATTGAGCCACTTTTTAATTTAATTATATCGATTCTCAGAGCTGTTTATGCTATGCTCAAACTCATTAATCTTTATTTCAAATAGGCTTAACGCTAGCACTTCATCACAACGCGGCCTCAAATGAGAAGATCCGGCAAGAAACTCAGCGGGCTTGTAATTTTTTTTACTTTTTTTTAAACATTGTTTTGTTACAAATGAATCGACTTTAGCGATAGTGTGTCCTGCCGTTCGAAACATAAAGCAAGGGAGAAAAGAAGAAAACAATAAATTACGACAAAAATTACAACAAACTAAAAGGCCAATTGGATAGAAGTCGGACCCGTCCCCCCAAGCAGCACCCGCGCACGAGTTGACTCGAGCACGTATATAGTATAAGCACTATGCTGTATAAAGTGTTAATTGGATCGAAATAATAATTATAACATTAATAAATTGCATTAGTTTACGAGTGTTTTGCGTTTACGAATTCGTCTTTCTCAATCTCTAATTTTTAAAATTATGTTTTTCCTTACATCCATATCCATCACCAGGTTTTGGAGTTAGTTGAGTGGTTGAGCATGGATAGTCCTGATCACGTGACGCACATAGTTCAGACGCTCGCTCGGATATACCAGCGAGCGCAGCCCTTAGAACAGTGCGCGATACTCAAGTGCTTGACCAATTTGTACTCTAACCTGGTAAGTATCCCGACTAGGCTATTTTGAGTAGTTTAAATGCCTGGCGTCTGATATGTTAAATATAAATGCATCTTAAGCTATAGTAAAATATGCAAGCTTCATCAATTTACAGAACTTAGTCAATCTAAGTTAATGTCCTATCTCTTTAGCAGGAAGCTTAGTTGTGTAGGAATTGTAGTCACAGCTTGCCTTTTTAACTTGCAACGTTAGTGATAAATCTCAGAAAATATAAGTCTTAGTTGTTGTTTTGTTATATAACAGCTAATAAAACGGAATTGTAGTCACCGCTTGCCTTTTTATCTTGCAATGGTAGTGATGAATCTCAGAAAATATAAGTCTTGGCTGTTGTTTTGTTATGTAACAGCTAATAAAACCCTATAACTCAAACTGTAACCCTTTATTTGCCAGGTATATTCGAAAACCAGAAGTGTTCAACATTTTATGGGCACAGATCCGTCTCCGTCGAGCTATTCATTAGTGTTGCCTGAAGTGGCGACAACTATTAGGGACATGTGCACTAATGGACTACAAGTTAATCCGGGTAAGTTGATTATATATTTAAAAAAACTGTACAGAAACATTTATCTATACGATTGTATGTAATGAAGATTGTAGGGCCTAAGGTTTGAAGTTGAACCTTGTGGCAGACCTTTTATTATTCTGGTCTTTAAAGAATACTGATATATAATTCTGTGTTCCATATTTGTATAATAAACTACATAATAATATTATGACTAGATCGAGCATAATACGCCAAATAGACACACAGAGATTATTCCTTATGTTAACAGTATTAATACTGTTACATGCGGGTGGGTAATCAAATGCCGATTAACGTAAAAGAAGATTTTATTCTACGTACACTTACACTGTATACACACAAGGCACAGTAGTCCGCGTCGCACAGTACTTCACAGTAGTCCAAAGTCGTCGTACAGGTCGCTGGTACAATTCTCTTCGATCGCTTCCTTAAGATGTTTCCGCTGTCGCTTGTAAACACAAACTGTCTGGACGCCACTATGCGTCGGCTTATATAGCTAAATTAATAGACGGGTGGAAGCTTCGAGAAGGTTCTCGTAAATACCTACTTAGGCTAGCGTTTACGCGAGCTGATACAATAGCGGCACTAGTTCGAGAAAACGAACAGTGTGCGAGCTGTAGGTAGGTATGTACCTACCTACAGCTCGCACACTGTATGTATGTACATAAGTACTTGCCGAATTTGAGGGAACTACTTTCTATTGAGAATTCTAGATTTTTCGGTACGGATCGATAGTAGACCTATAGACGAACAAACAATGCATTTTGAGATCATTGCAATTAAGTAATAATTAACGGAGTAATTAACACTTTTATGTCCCGGTCGTAACAATACTATGATCAATTCAATAGAAAGATTTAAAAAGATACACACATTTATGCAATATAACAATGAATTTGTAATACCGACATTTATTCAATTTTTTTATTTTACTTAGCGAATAGACAAACAAGTCGTTCGCCTGTGGGTAAGCGACTTGCCTGACTATAGATAGTGGCAGTGCAGTGCAGCTGTCTATAGTAGAGCTGGCTATGATCATTAACTATAATTGTCGTTTGTATGTAATTTCACCACTAGAGTGTCCTTTTACACAATAATGTTTTGAATTGTATTGTTGACAGATGACATGAGGAATCTATACAGCAGTGTACGGTCCGCGGAGTGTATGTGTTGGAGCGAAGTGCGCTGTGGGACCGGGCTAGCTATTACACCGTCCCCACTGGTGTTGAGTCTACCATTGCTGTCTTTATCTTTAACTATCATTGACAATATGGCATTGCTGATAATGCTGTGAGTATGTCTGAGTATACAGTACCTATATCTGAGTATTGCCCAGCTAAGAATTGCACCCACCCATTTCCTACCGAAGTTATAGGTGACTAAGGTAAAACAAGAAGAAGGACAGCAGCATATTTCTATTGGATTACCTACCTTACTCTCCTTCGTAAGTTCCTCAAAGAAGCGTCGAAACGCTACTTTGAATCCGCGTCCCGTCACGCGAACAGCTTAATCCGCGCCGCCGCCGATTACGCCCCTAGTCCTTCTGACTCGCGCCGCAGACCACGGCACGTACTGCTCGACCCTCCTGACCCCATGACGGTCCTATTGGACCGGGATGCGCCGACCCCTCCCCGACAACCGTATGCTACACTAGCTATCAGACACCGGTCTCGCCGGCGAGGCCGAAGGGTCGTACGTATGCGACCGCAACGACGTGCATCACCCCACTGAGTTTCTTGCCGGTTCTTCTCAGTGGGGGCGCGTTGTGAACCGGTGGTAAACTCAGCCCTCTCTTATGCGACAGCCCAAGCCGAGGCCGTGCCTCCCTGAGGTGCCCTTGAGCTCGTCGCTACTTCTACCGTTAAGGCTAGAGCGCTTTAAGCGCTCGCCTCCTATTGTCCGGTGAAGCTGTAATGGCCATCTGCGGCCAACAGCGTCTATCATTCCCAAAAAAAAAAACCTACCTTGCTTGTGATCCCCAAGACGCCTGCCAAGCGGGGGGATTACGGCAACACCTACCTTCTAGGCCTTCGTTCAGCAGTGTATGTCTTTGGCAGCTGATGATATCTGAGAATAAATTTAATATATATATTTTTTTATATCATCTAGTGACAAGACAGTCAATACTTTCGCCTGATTGTAAGCGATACGCTTACCTATAGACAGCTCATCGAACTGCCGCTTGTCACACGAAACAGTAGATATTAAGTCTTGTGTCCAATAATTTGATCAGCTACGTTGCCCTTCACACCAGAACACAGCAATGTTTATACACTGCTGCTTGGCGGCTAAATATCTGACACTGCGGTAGCTAAATATTTATGATAATCTAAATGACTGACTAAATAAAAATTATCAGTCAGCCAATTAGATTTTTAGCTTTTTTTTGTTTTCTCGGGGGAAACCTTCGATAGGTCCCCAGGACCTGTGGGGGGTGAACCAGGGTATGTGGGAATCTTACCCACTAAAACCCTCGCGGTTGTCGCATTGGCACATGAGAGGAGACACCACGGCTCTCCGGTGGGATCTGCACCACGAGCCCCTCAGTCGTGCAGCCGGGGGCACGTTATAACCCTCAAGGAACCAGACACGGTGCTCGCAACCCCGCCGACCTCAATGGACGTCCTGAAAGTCTAGATGATAGCCTGTATCATCCTAACCAGTAAGGAACGAATACAAGAAGTGCTGCGCCTCCTAGGATCCAAACTCGCGCCCTCTGGTTTGCAAAGCGATCGGTTTCCGGCCACGAAGCCTACATATTGCCATAGCAATACAGGGATTCCCATCCGTAGCGCGTGGAGATATCGTCGGGGGCGCGGGAAGAATGACGATTTCAGAAGAAAAATGTCTAATATTCTAAAATTCGAAAGGTAATTCATAAAGGGGGCGTGACAATTCGTCGTTGTCAAACCAAAATCTGATTGTGCATAAACTCTATTTTGAATTAACGAGTAAAAACATTTTCGTATAAAATTTTATATGAATAGATAGTTGTCAAATAGTGTATCACATAGCAGATTATCTTAATAAAAATCTGCTGCGGCACATAGCATATATTAAAAAGTGGCCGTAGATCGTCGTACAGTGCTCATAGACACATAACAGTTTTTTTATACGGTAGATAGGGCTGTGAACTATACGAAAAGGTCAAAAAGTAAAAATCTCAAAAAGTGCGCATAGCAGATTTTGGTTTGCCAACGACGAATTTAATTTGTGGTCCAAGGGGGGGGGGGGGGGGGGGTTAATGTCAAAAAGGTTGGGAACCCCTGCTATGTGACTAATATTCTACACGTATTTTTACAGTTACAGACGAATTTCATTAGCAAACAGACGTAAAAATGAAGGAAACAAACACATTGAACTTGAACAGACACTGCAAGCTTATACGGCAGATATCGTCAACTGTTTTTACACCGACGAAGCTCTAACGTCTAGGAAGATGGGCCTAGTTTTTGAGAAGCTGCATCCTCAGTTAGCTAGTAAACTTGGTTGTCTTATACCAGACGTCGACTCAATATTCAGCATAAGGAATCATCTGGCCTTCGCGCCGTATACATTCCTAAATCTAGATGCGGTTGACGATAGAGATGGTGACAACGAATTGTGGTTTTACAAGGTGGTTGACCAGGAGTTACCAAACTTGAGTAAATTTTTAAGGAAAGTGGTACCTGGATTGCGTCACCGATGAATTTTTAAAATTAAGTATGACAAAAGAATATTTTTTTAAAAATATAAGCGTGTTTGCTATGAGTTATCATGTTCAATAAGTATATTATGATAAAAATGCAAATATTTTAATATTACATAACAAATTATTGTGAATTATGAATAATTTGATAGTAATAAATGTGTGTTGGAGTTAATTAAGGACGTAAACATATTTATTCCAAAAATGGATATGGATTTTCAGCGGCATAAAACCTCTTTGTTGTTACTAAAAAAATAACTTTATTACCCGGTTAAATTGAGAATTTACTCGCATATAACTTGCAGTAAGGTAGTAATTTAACTTTGTATGTATAATTATATTACCCACGCGTGTGTTATAGTTCAGTTTATGGCCCTAAAAGCGATGTAATAAGGCTCACTTTACGAGCAAATGTTGAAAATAATATTACAATCCTGGACGAATGCAATTATTGTCCATAATCTATTTGAATTATACTATAGCTAATCCCACCTCTATTTTGTAATGTGACTAATAAAAACGTATTTTTATAAGTATCTTTAGTGTATTTTTACCCAATCTTTTAGGTTTATTGTGCAAGTTCTTAAATTATACTTGTGGACTTAGAAATTATATCAAATATCTTGGTAACACACATAATGTCTAGAAGAATAAGTAGAATAAAGAGAATCTTACCACTTTTAACACCTTGTGTCAGGAACAGTCCAGGTAGGTACCTACCTACCACCGCACTGTCAGATATTCTGCCGCGAAGCAACAATGTGTAAACATTGCTGTGTTTCGGTATGAACGGCACTGTAGCTGGCAGTGGCGTGCACATAAAATAGGCAAAAATATCTGCGAGTTATCATTACTCTTAAGCTATTTGTTAGTGTGCCACCACGAATATCCTTAAATGAACTAACATAGGCAAAGTCTTTTTGTTGGTATAGACCCCCTGAATAATCTTATTACAGTTTTTAACTGCAAATGAATGTCTATAGAATTTGCTAACTTATGGATATTTAACATGGTATACTAATATACATATAATAGGTTAAATAAGCCGAATAAGTTTTTCTTTGCCTACCCTCAGTGCACGCCACTGGTAGCTGGTGACAAGAGACTTAACAACTAATGTCTCGGGTGACGAGCGACAGTACAGTGAAGTTATCTATATGCAGACGAGACACTTATCTTATTACTTATATATAAGTACATATTATTATAACCAAGTTTAACTTTAAAAAATAAAATAAAACCTTGTCCGGTTAGTGAAAGTACTCTTAAAATTTTCTGCGCCATCATCAGACCCTGATCAGTATCTGTCTACTACTAGTCAAGATTTAACCATTGATTTATAATACGGCGGGCGTACGATTAATACAGCAGAGTTCCTAGTTTACTGCCTTACTGCTCCCATTCACCAGACTCGGATTATCATTTTCTGCATACTACTCGCCGCGACCTGTCCAACGAGCCCAAATACAGCGGGTCGTTTATTGGTGCAGAGGTCTCGTGAACACGTTCTTGCTCCATCGTCAGACCCTGGCGAAGGGTTACCACATATTGTTTGGTATCACTGGATATACACAGGTACTAAATTTCATGACTGGGAACGAATGGAAGTAATAGAAAATGTTTATTATAGACTGAATATCCCTACATCGATTTGGAAAAGAGCTGATGATCTTTAAACGGCTGGACCGATTTTCATGAAACATAGATATGAACCATTTCAATTAAAATGACTTAAATAAAAAAAACCCGCATTCATATCCGTTAACAACTTTACGAGAGCTACGATGCCACAGGTAGATAGACAGGCGGTGCCGATTCTGTTGTCACACACTAGACTAAATTTTAGTTTAGTCGTGTCCGTCCTATTCAGAGATTCATGAATTAAACTAAATTAGGTATAGTTTGATAGAATATAATTGGTTTTAGTTACTCAACTTACTTTTAAACGTATTTTGCTATTATGTTGTGTCATTTTCACAGTTTACGTCATTTATGCCTAATATTAGAAACTTCAAACTAAATATAAATAGACTAAAATAGAATGAAATAAATATTAAAATTAATATTAAAATAAATATTAATATAAATAATAAAATAAATATTAAAATGAATATTAAAATAAATATTTAAACAAATATTAAAATACTAAGTAAATATTTTTTAATAAAAAAAATAAAAATTAAATAAACATTGAAATGAAACTAATTTTACGGATTATATCGCGGTTTATTTTTGATTTTAATTTCCCGACGTTTCGAATACTTTACAGCATTCATGGTCACGGGCGGACTGAGGTGGTAGCTGTCCATATGTCATAGTTGTCTTAGGGTACCCTCAGGTCTTCTAATTATTATTGTTAGTCCGATCTACGCAGAAAGAGCTTACAGTATCTTGAGGTCTTGCAGTGGAATGCTTGTCTTTGGATTTGACTATGTTTATCACGGGATCCCAAGCTGGTGGTAGCACCCAGCCATCTTCTCTATTGAAATTTGGATGCTTTTTAATTTCAATAGCCTCACGAATCATCCTTACAACAACAATAATTAGAAGACCTGAGGGTACCCTAAGACAACTATGACATATGGACAGCTACCACCTCAGTCCGCCCGTGACCATGAATGCTGTAAAGTATTCGAAACGTCGGGAAATTAAAATCAAAAATAAACCGCGATATAATCCGTAAAATTAGTTTCATTTCAATGTGTAATATTCACGTAAGTATCAGAAATCATTATATAAAATAAAATAAAATTAATATAAGTATCGTAGCCGGAGAATTATTTTAGTTTAGTTTAGTGTAATCAGAAGAACAAGAGAATTGTTTTCTCTTAACATAATTTGACCAATGAAAACCTCACCATCAACTTAATTTAGTAGCTATCGAAATCAAATTAAGATCGTTTGACACCACTAAACTAAAATTTAGTCTAGTTTAGTCTAGTGGTGACAACAGAATCGGCACCATTGGCTTCAAACCTTACCTACAACTACAAACCTAAAACTACATGAGAACTTCATCAGCTGAACAGAAGGGAGGGGTTGCCATAATCAGCACGCTTGGCAGGCGTCTTGGGGATCGCAGTAGGTATAGGTGGTAGGTAATCCAATAGAAAGACGCTGCTGCCAGTCTACTTATTTTCCTTTAGTCGCTTCTTACCGACACCCAGCGGTCCCCTCTCTTGTGCCGATGCGACAGCCGTGGGGGTTTTAGTGGGTAAGAATCTCACATACCCCGGACGAGCCCCACAGCTCCCTTTTGAAGGTTCCCCTGCGAAAAAAGGTATAAAAAAACCGGTGATATACGAGGCGGATTCGCGCACTGAGGGTTCATACGCCTTTTGACGTATTAAGTTTTGTTAATAATTGGCTAACACCTCAGATTCAGATAGCAAAAAAAAAACAAACCGCAAACTAAATTTGTAGAAGTAGTGTTTGTAGAGTTTTTTCAGGTTTATTAAAAACTTTAGTGTATATTTGGTCTAATGCACCACTAATAGATTTAACGGGGTGCAGTGATTGGTATGCAATGTTTGTACGTGGTAGGTCCTTTGAGTGACGACACAAATAAGTATACACAAAGTTCACAGTATACAACTTGGAAAGATTATTTTCATTCAAGTCAACAAGTAGAATTGCAACTTGCTCTTACACTTCATGTCGAATTAGCCTCTTTAAAAAATATTTTACATTCACAATAAAATATTTGCCTTTTAATAGGTAATCATCATCTTTTAATAGGAAGCGACTAATGATTATCCCATATACTCCTTTAATTATTTTCCAGCTAAAAGATAAGCAAATCGAGCTAACACGAAACCTACACTTGACGCAGATATTTTATACCTGCACGCATGCACCGCACTAGGTAAGTAGGTAAGCCAAACAGCATTCGGCAAGGTATACCTTATCTCGTAGCCTGGAAACCACGTTCCAAACTTATTCCACCCTAACTATCTAGGTACTACATATTATAACCTACACAGAAAACCTTCACCCTGCCGCCACTCCGCCAGATGTGAGATTTGCTTAGTTTTATTGCATACATTGACAGGGCAGCAAAAAATTGCTATTCAATATAGGGAAAAGGAGATCCTATATTTTATACTTTTTAGATTTTTTTTTGTTTACATAGCAGGTCACACATTTGTGCCTAAGTATTAAAAAGATAAAAATCTGTTAAAGGTGCTTTGGTACTCGGAATTATTTTTTATTCAAAACAGCAGGGCGTAATGTTTCACAAAGACGTGAGTTTTCTATTTCCTCTAGTTACTGGTGCCCATTTATTTTGCGCGGTCCGCTCGAAGGTATAAATTATGGACACGGCGGCTGGAGCGGCACGCAGCGCGGCGGGTGGGCGGCCCCTACGACCGCTCGCCACCCTTCATCTCAATGAGAAATGTTTCAGAGCCTTTTGTCCCCTTATGCCCCTTTTTGCGAGCGACATCTTCAAGGATACTGTGTTAATCGGACCCTGCGATACTTTTTGTGAATTCCGCCTCCGGAAGTCGACTGGAAAAACTGATTTTTCTTTTGCTCGTGTCCTCTCGGTCTCGTTCCCTTTTGATTGTTGTTTGCCTTTTTAAGGATAACGTTATATTCATATTATATTTTTTATTCGTAAATGAATCGTTTATTCACAAATTGTTGATAAGTATATGATTGCTGAATAGCGCGGAATAACTTATGATAGTTACGACTTGAGACATATTTTAAAACTAGAATTTTATTTATAAATGCTTGCATAATTTTGTAGGTTGCTTAACTTCATCGTTTATTGTTGCAATTAATTAAGTTTTTTCTTAATCAATGCGAGGAATAATATTCAAATTATTCTACTATCCCATTTGGATCCTTCAAACCTTTAATTTTTTTTTGTTCTCGCTGGGGAAAACTTCATTAGATCCCCGGGACCTGTGGAGGTCAACCGGGGTATGTTGGATTCGTACCCACTAAAACCCCCGCGGCTATCACAACGCCACATGAGAGGTGAACCTGACACTGACATGGTGCTCTTGAGGACGGGGACCGGTGGGGGTCGGTAAAATGTTAGTGTAACGAACGTGATGTGCGCCTTTGAAACTGAAGAAAAATGCAAATATGCGTATTTAGAAGATGCACAAAGTCCTGCAAAAAGTGAACAAAATATTTTAATTACATGGGTCACAATTTTTTTGCGTACATTGGTAGGGATATCATATCTATTATATCATTGTTATCACCAAAACATTTAGCACATTTTACAGAGAAACCTAAGTAGGTATACTATAGTAACAGAATAGTGAATATTCTCGTGAGACTTAACGCGAAATGTGGCACGATCTCACGGCTCCCAGTCGGTTGCTTTTGCGGGTAAAATTATGCGCAACTGGTAACAATTGATAGGGGTGGCGTCGAGAAGGGTGCACTAGTTCATATCTCGTGTTCGGAACCCTTTGCAACCCCACTTTCCTTTTTATCCCTACTCAAAAATCGCTTCGGGAGTCGTGTTTTCGCTGCGAAGTAACTTTTGCTCCCATTTTTGCCAAATTGTTGTTTAGGGTGGAACGGATTGCGTACTTGAAACGTGTCGTTTTGTTTCGGTTAAATAAAGCACCTAACTCGTGGATTTACGACATTGTGTTTACTTGCGCAAGTAATTACTAAATCCAGTAAGTTTTGGGAGACTGACTTCTTTTTTATTTGGGAATTTTGGGTGGTTAACAACTCCATTCTAGACAAATTTGGGAATGTTTGTAAAGGTAAAACCCGTGTAACAAAAATAAGACTCAAAGACTTAAAGAAATGATAACTCAGAGAATAACAAGTAATAAGTTTTAAAAACTAAAACGGGTTTAAGTTTTTAAAACTTAAACTACTAGTCTCTACTAGTCGGGACTACGGATAAAATCGCAGTCTAATAATGTTATATTATATAGCCTATAACCAGCGGATAATCAAGACGCTTCTAACGACACCCTACTTGTCAAATTATGTTAAGTAGATTAGAAGATAAGATATGCGGGAACAGATGAACATACATACATACATTCTTGTTAAAATCATAACCCTCCCTCCGTTCCGTAGTCGGGTAATTAAGTACAATGCCTAAAGAATTGAAATTGACGTTTGAATTTGAGACGTCCTTACTCAAACAGTTCGTCTGTATATGTATACTATACATACGTTTCATTATGAAACCCCAGGATCGTATTTCATAATTTCAATCCTTATACTTGATCGAACAATCAAAAAATCAATTACGTGCGGTTGAAGGAATTGATCAAAAGTAATGTACTAATGTGTTTTTCCTCTAGAGGTATCATATCAAACAAGGACTTACTTACCTATATGTATAAGGAATAAGAATATCAGTAGGTACATATTATAACATATATAACAATTATTTTACTTCTAAAGACCACACACAAACAAAATGAAGCTTGTAGGTCAAAAAAAATTTAGCCTATCCTCATTGGATAGCCATGCAGTGGGATAGGTACCTACCTACCTACTTATTGAAGCGATGTCACGGTGAATTTTAAATTAAAAACGTATTCTGTCTTTTATTTAGAACCTTTTGCTGTCTAAAATCTAGGCAGTTACTTACAGGAAACAAGAAAGATTATTCTAGGTAGGCATTACCGGGCATTACAACATCTCTCCGTTGCCACTCTTTGTCGTACGCTGCAAAACAATAAAGCTTTTATTAGAAAGAGCAATTTCAAGAGACAAAGGTTCCCTCCAAAGCTTTCCATGAAGTCTTTTACCCAGAGATGGGACTTAAGCGGTAGGTAAATAACAAAGAAAATTCTATAAACTTTAGATTCTTTATAATCTCACCTGTTTTCATCAAACGCGTCTTAAAATAACTAAGATATAATTGTTTATGATTGGAATTGAGGACATCGTAAGACAAAAGCAGGGTTTATCTATTGTGCGATAAGAAGATGAAACGATGTCAGCTAAGCTTATTGTTTTGTTCAAACAAAAGGTTTTGCGTAGAAGAGTACAATTCACCTTGCTTCTTATTCGTCTGCACGCCTAGTTCAGCTCTACCTAAAGCTATGAACGATATTTGCGTATAGGAACTTAATATCTATGAAAACAAATATTAAGTAAGTATTAGGAAACATTAATGACACAAGAACTTCTATATTGATTTCTGATTTTGAGAGTAATTAAATAACGATACATTAAATTATAATTTTTCTTATGGATTATAATTGTATGACTTTAAGTTTACTTTCCGGAGCGGTTCCGAACACTTTACTTACTACTTACTTTACTTTTTTTTTTTTTTGGTCATGGAAGGACCATAGATCGAGAATGGATGCTGTAAAGCACTAGATGCTTGGCCCTCCCGTTAGCACGGATGATAGATAGATAAATTCATTATTGTAAACATCTTAATAAAAATACAAGCAAAACATAGTTACCATCAATCTTGACGGGCCCGTTGGTCTAGTGGTTAGTGACCCTGTCTGCTAACCAACAGGTCGTGCGTTCGATTCCCACCAAGTGTCTGGGTGTTTTATCTATATAAGTATGTATTTACAAAAAAATAAGTATATAAGTATTAGTATCAGTTGTCTGATTTCCATAGTACAGGCTCTGCCTAGTTTGGGATCAGATGACCGTGTGTGAATTGTCCCAGGATATTATCAAAAACAAACCTAACTACAAGATGATGCACAGATGAGATGATGTCGTGTTCGAAACGTCAGGGGAGTAAAATAATAATATTAATCAGGGACAATTCACACACGCTTAACTGATCCCAAAACAGGTAGAGCCTGTACTATGGAAACCAGACAACTGATACTAATTCTTATAAAAATACTTATTTAAAAGACAAATAATACCCAGACATTAGGTGGGAATCGAACCCACGACCTACTTATTGGGTATCGGCCATGGTGTATAACTACTAGACCAACAGGTCCGTCAAAATCACATCCCCTTAAAATCCGTAAAATTAGTTTCATTTTAATGCGTAGATACGCATTATTCCTTATCGCTCAAAACACGTACAAGAAGCAATTTGTGGTTTATGGGATAGTACGGCCTGAATAGATAGGCACACAACAAGCGTACGTGTTTCCAAATGTCAAAGCCCTTATAAACCTCCGGGATCTGCAAACACGGGCGTTGAATCGTGTTAGTGTAGGCGAAAGCTCGCTCGGCTGCTGTCTGTATCCGAATCGATAAAATTCGGGTCCGCGCCCCCGTGCGTTGCCACGGTAACGCGGCCCGAGGCCCTCCCGGCTCCAGCCTCCTCCCTGCCGCATCTCCGAGAACACCGATGTTGACTTAGACGAATAGGGTAAGAGGCTTATTAATGGTTTTATGTTACTTCAATGTTACACGGCGACTCTGCCTTAAATAAAACCATCGAAAAATTTTGTTTGAATTTTTTCATCCAATTACAAAAGGTTATTAAAAATACTCGATATTTTAGAGCTTTGCTACTTGGGTATTCTTTGAGGAATGGAAAGTGAAAAACGAGGGTTTGCTAATAACGGCGCACCATTTCCATAGGGCGCGCCGTCAAGCGCCATCTTGCCAGACCGCGTGACGCCATTACGTATCAAGTGCGACACGTCGAACGACGAATTCGTTTATCATTTTATTTCGTTTCACAATGCTGAGAACATATTCAAGGGGACTAGGCCACGTGATTCAACTTTTAGCTTTTTTCTCATCGATATAATATGTAAACTAGATTTGGTGTCACGGTTCAAAAAGTGGTAGAGAGAAATAGCGCCCTTGTGTCGCTATTTCTTTACAAGCCACATCCTGACAAATTTATTTTTGCCGATAGCAGTGTCGCTACTGTCTATATGAAACTGTCAAACTACACGTAATTAACATAATAGAAATGTTAGTTCACTTTTTCGCCACCGCACAGATAAGTTTGCAACCTCCGCGACCACATTTTAGATGTCATTTTGATCGTGAATGTTTATCTAGTTTATATATTATATCGATGTTTTTTTCTATTCATTTTATATCAACGCCTACCTAGCGGTAACTATCAAAGACGTCTTTATGTAGGCACCTATGAGAGAAATATTAAAGTTGTTAATTATTCAACTCTTACTAGACCTCCTAGCAGAAACACGACATTTTGTTCTACATGTATCACTAGTAGGAAAAAAAATCCTACTAGTTCTAAACTCATGTAGAACTAGCATGCCTATAGTCGCAGATACAACTCTAAACAATGGAAGCTGGTTGAGGCTGAGAAAACAGTGGTTGCCGACGCTTATCAGCGCTTACATACTATGCTTGAAATTGGCCTATGTTGACTACCATTATAACTTGGCGCCAGTAGGCGTTGACGACTCAGCGCTGCGCTGATTGGTATCTCTACCTAAACGCGCTCTAATTATTAACTCTTTAATTCAAATAAATTACTATTTCATATGGACCGTCGTTGTGCAAAGTTTCAAAATATGGGTCTGTGTTATTAGTTTAAATGTATGGGTCGTGCGATTACCCAAATAAGTTGGTGGCACGATCCCGCATTACAAGTAGCAGCAGGCAGCGAGCGGCATCGTAAAGTGGGGCGCGGGTGCCCCAGGGGCGGATCGCGGTCTGTCCAGGGTGCGAGAACGCGCAAACTTTCTCCACCCGTAAGTCTCTGTTTACCCAGTGCGGGCTTATACATTTCTTTTCGAACCGGGATTATTTAGCGATGAATAAGAAAATTGCATTTAAAACGAATTCTGTATTCCTCAAGTTTCTATTGTGAAACGTGCGTTATGAATTTTGAAAACGATAGCGGACTGCAGATAGTTGGGACGACGCGGTATAAATTCTTATTAATATTTCTGAGGTACAGTTTTGCTTCTTTTGTCTAGCGTGTCTCGGGCGGGCAATAAAGAGGTGGGCGGCTGGAAATGTGCTGCATTCATATACAGGTTTCAGGCGACGCTCGAGTTTTGCTTTATTTTTTGAACACTGCACGTTCCTTTGCGAAGCTCTCTTGTTGCTCGCAGCTAAGACTAACAGGGTTTTTAATTATTCTCTCTAATGCCACTTTCAGCGATGTTACGTGTACCTACAGCTTTGTAGTTTTATTGATAGTCTTTCATGTTAAATGCTAAATTTCACTTTTAGTTTTTCATTTAATTTTATTTTAGAACATAATCACCATTTTTTTAGCAACTGCTCGTCGAGACTTAACTAACGGGCCCAAACTCGGTGGGTCTACGTTTATTGGGGCCGAGATCCTGTTACCACCTTTTTGCTGATCATCATCAGACCCTGGTAAGGGTTACCATTTTATTAAGTAACATCGGATTTACATGTTCTAAATTTCAGATCTTTCGGACCAATAGAAGTAATGAAAAGTGTCTATTGTTTACAAAACATCCCTACCTCGACTCGGTAAAGAGCTGATGGTCTTCAAATGGCAATGGAAACATAGCTAAGGCCCATCTCGCTTAAACTAGCTTTCAAATAAATAAAAAGGCATTCAAATCCGTTCACTGGTTGGACCGCTACGATGCCACAGATAGACATACATACAGACAGAGAAAGTACCAAAGGAGTTAGTATCGCGTCGATTCCCCGAACAAATTTTTCGTGGCACTTTTGCGAGGTGCGGGAGGCGAAGTAAACACACACAGATACACTTTCACGCATACCCACACTATAATAAACTCGCAACACATTCAAAAATACACGCACACAAATAAAGAATGACCTGACCATATGACCAAAAATTTGGCAGAGGGGGTTAGCGCATCATGCTCTCTCCAGTGGTATCTCCTCTAAGATACAGACAGACAGACAAGACAGACAAGACAGACTTCCGGACATAGGCGTCAAACTTATAACTCCCCTCGTTTTTGGTCGAGGGTTAAAAAGATCACTTCACTTTTTAAGAAAATGTTGTTGTTATATTTATATTTAGTAACTCTGGCTATCTTTTAAGACGTATTCTGTCATATGCATTATAGTGCACCCAACTTATCTGTGAACTGACAATGTCGCCAGTGTCTATGCAAATACGTCAAAATGATCGTTATTTTCATAATAATATTTTAGTTCCTATTTCCACCGCCCATAAACATAAGTTGGTCGATTTGTACACAGACTGAAGCATCCAGTTTGCACAAAAAATAATCATTCTGTATTCTACGATTACACAATAACAGTAAAAGCAAGTAATAAAGTCTTCAGTGGTCGTAGAATAGCTGAATTTGGGTTATAAGTTAAAACCCTGGTTTTTCCGATGTTTCTCTTCACTTCAACCATTTGTTTGGTAAAACTATTTCCGTAAGTGCTTTGAAAATCAAATCAAAGCCGAGGAAGCTCTATTAAAAAGTTTAGCAGCATGACTTTGGAAGTACTGCCGAAACTTATTATTGAAAAATCTTGTTTTTAGGATTCCATACCTAAAAGGTAAAAAAGGAACCCTTATGGTCTGACTTCGTCTGTCTGCCTGTATGTCACGTAGTTTTTGTCTGAAAATAATAAATGCCGAAAAAAATACCATTCCCTTATCTCCGAAGTTTGTGGAGGGAAAAATCTGAAATAATTATGAGTAATGCATGTCTATCTATATTTTACAGGAAAAATAAAATGATCTTTCTAAATAGTACAGTTTTTTTAATAAAAAAACTCAACAAACTTAGGGTTGCGGTTTTTTTTTTGTTATCTGAGGTGTTACATGAATAGTAAAATTACTTTAATACGTCCAAAGATGGTATGATGGCACCCTCGGTGCGCGAGCCCGACTCGCACTTGACCGGTATTTTTTTCTGGTGTCTAGTCGGTGTGTTAGTAGCTGATTGCGCATCGTTCCTTTCTTTAGCTGCTAATACAGCGGTACCTCTGACACGAGGTTATTATAGTTCTAAATATGATATTGCGCTCCCATTGATCATGATTTGGGATCATGGCTACGCAATTAAATTGAGTAGAATATAAGCAAATAGTGGCAATTAGTGTGCTAACATCGGAAGATAAAAAAGTACAGTTGTAAACACAAGTATTTGCTAGCTGCTATCCGTGTGTGGTTGTCTGTAGGTACCTGTACCGAACAAAATTATTTTTTGTTTCCAGTTCAATTATCTTTTTTTAAATTAAACTTGCTAGCGAGTGAAGCAGCGATACGTAAATTACGATGATTTTTCCTGCTGTTAATTTTGTATCAACCTTTTGTAACCAATAAATGACTAAAAAATACATCCAAAGGCAGCGATACGTATATCACGATGATTTTTCCCGCTGTTAATTTTTTATCAACCTTTTGTAACCAAAAGACTAAGAAAAATACGTATCCAAAGTAAACAAAATACAGTAAATGCAAAATAATGTGAATCATCAAAATATGATCTAATATTCCAGCTTCTCTCTATTCTACTTGATATCTGCCAATATAGGTCTAATAAGTATACAAAATCCCATAAGCTTTGATGGATGTGACATCAGGTGTAAAAGATTAATATTTCACGAGCATTGTGAACGAGTTATTTTTCAGCCGCAGTGACGTGGCCTCGTTCCCGGCCTGTCTTACCGCTATCTCCCTCGGGTCTCCCGGAAAGGGTCGTTTATCTGCCCAGGGTACGCACCGACGTCACCCCAAGCGATGACGCGAGGTTTCTTTAACATTATATTTAATAAGTATTTATACCTTAAATTATTAATACTATATCCTGTATCACAAACCTCATTTGATTATGTTTGTACTTTCAGAGCTGTTTTTGCTTGTTACAAAAATTAGATATTTGATAACTCTACTTACTCAATAACAGAGTATAAATTGGCTTTGAGTGAGCGAAATAAAAAAAACGATATCCGGAACTGGATTAATAAGTAATAAGTTTTAAAAACTAAAACCCGACTACGGATAAAATCGGAGTCTAATAATGTGATATTATATAGCCTATAGCCAGCGGACAATCAAGACGCTTCTAACTACACCCTACTTGTCAAATTATGTTAAGTAGATTAGAAGATATGCGGGAACGACTACTTTATACTACGTTTGAGCGTTATTTACGTTCAGGTAGTTTTATAAATGTCACATCATCACAAAGGACGTTAACGCTCATCCCCTTCCTAAGTGATTAAAAAAAAATGTTCACGTGATGACTTCCAATAGCTTTCATCATTCCTTTTTGTGTAGCGTAACATAAGTAATTGAGATCAGTATTTTATAATGTCATGTCCTGAGACCATAAAAAGATATCGAATTAGAGTATACGGGGTGTAAGGGACGTCGTACCGAAAACCGATACCAGGGATCCAGTACATGATTCTGAACATTCTAGTGTTGAAATTTTTCATCGGCTTTTACATGAATTTCCAAAAAAAAATGCCGCTTTTTTTAATGAAGTTAGGATAACATCATTATTGCTATATTAATAAAGCCTAATTTCAATTTAAAAACAATAAATTACTTATTTGTGCAAAATTAGCAATCATCAGCAGCTGAAAAGTCCACTGCTGAACAAAGGTCTCTCCCTTAGAAGGGAGGGGTTGCCATAATCTCCACACTTGGCAGGCGGCTTGATTGAAATTAGCAATGTAATTTGAAAAATAAATATTATATTGCAAGTATTCATTACATGCTCAAAAATTAACAAGTCATTTGTCATTTTCCATAAATATGGTTTCTGTAATAGGTATAACGGACGAAATGAGAAATCTTATAAAAAAGTTTTCGGTACGTAGTTCCTTACACCCTGTATATCTATATGCTTGCAAACTCAATCTCTTGAAACATCTACAGTATCTTGTTACAGAAAGTATTGTTCGGAACCAATTTAAAATGCATCCGGGCTTCCGCAAACATTGTACTACGAAATAAACAACCGTACAAGTGCAGAAAGCGCCCGCTCCCGTGCCGTAGAATGCAATTTTATCACCAGTCTGTTATAGAAATTGCGAGTCTCATCACACTGAACTAGGAATTTGAGGGTTGGTATATCATCGTAGAATTATTCATAATATATGTACACTCCAAACCAAATAAGCTTGAAGGCGATTACAACTTTATTATGCAGTCATAAAACACCCCCGCTGTAAGTAAATGGCTGGTAATACAAAGTCGTTTTTGCGGACGCGCCTAGTTGACAATGTATGCGTTATGTAGTTATTGAGCCGCAAACAAACTTGTAATCGCCTCCAAGTTTATTTGGGATGGAGTATAGATAAGTTTAATTTTGAGTTCTGAAATGAAATAAGTACATAATAAAATGTATCTTGTACTCACTTACTTTTTACCATAAATAAGTAAGCTCTATTCTACATGAAGATATTTTAAGCATTTCAAAATTTTCTCTATTGTAGCGGAACCAATCCCTGAACTGGTTTAGATTCTTTAGGATGGAATTACTACGGTTACTACACGATACTATCGTAGGCTACACGAGGAAGCTTGGCCTACGAGGAAATATTTTAAGATCTGTAACTCTGTCATAATATAAGTTAATTCTATGAATTTGGTTAAATCTGTTGAGAGACGTCCACTGGTGAACAAAGGCTCTTAGAAGAGAGGGGTTGCCATAACCCCAAGCTTGGCAGGCGTCTTGGTGGTAGTTAATCCAATAGAAAGACGCTGCTGCGTTTTCCCTTAGTCACTTCTCACGACACACAACAGGGAAAAATACATATTATATAAAAATTATATTCAATTATGTACCTAAACTGAATATATTAGACGGGCCCGTTGGTCTAGTGGTTAGTGACCCTACCTGCTACCCAACAGGTCGTGGGTTCGATTCCCACCAAGTGTCTGAGTGTTTTATCTATATAAGTATGTATTTACAAAAAAAAAAGTATATATGTATTAGTATCAGTTGTCTGGTTTCCATAGTACAGGCTCTGCCTAGTTTGGGATCAGATGACCGTGTGTAGATTGTCCTAGGATATTATTATTATTAAGTATATGTATTTCTTTTTAAAATATTCCTGTTAAAGTTATAAAACGACGAAATATACGAACAACCGATTACTTAACATTATATTCCGTATCGGTTTTCTATTTTCCTTTCAAGTTATTCAATTATCTTCAACAATGTCGAATGTGTTTAAAAATGTGGGGCGCATTCTCGATGTAATATTTTTCACGAGAGCTAGGTTTGCGTGGCGCCCTCTGGTGGCGCATTCTGCAATTGCAGAATAGAGCTGGGAAATTCAGAAATAGGTTAGCGGTTTTGTGTCATGGGGATTCAATTCTTAGGGAGGAATGGTCTGACCGCATTGATATAACTAAAATATTAGAAAGCAATAGACTTTGGGCTTTTCGGTAGTTCTGAATGAATATATTGTGATGAAACGTATCATTTTAAGACCGAACGAGATTCATCGATCTGGTTGGTTAGTGTGAGTGCACTAAAACATATAAATCTTTCAGTTTTGCTCTTTCTTTCTGTAAAAATATGTTAATAAAAATTTAAATGAAAACATAATAAATCGCTTCGATGCTGCGACGACGCTTGCGACAAAGTTTCAACACCATCTTGAGTTTCGTTTCAAAAATACTGGATTGGGGTGGACCTAGAATTAGAATAAGTAGTTCCTGAAAAAACAAGAATGTTGACTGCGCAGGAAAACTGCAGGAATGCCTATAAGATGACTTTATGTCACTTTTCAAGGACAAAAATGGTCATAACTCTAGCAAATATTTACCAATTTAAATGATTCTTTTTTTATACACCAAATATACACAGCAGGTACGCTAACACCAACTTCAATAATATTTAAATTATTTTATACTTTTTAATGTTATTGAAGTTGGTTCAATTTTTTTTTTCTATTTTATTGCTATGCTACTAACAATACTAGGTTGGCGTCCTAAAGGATTGTTACTAAAGAACTAATAATCTAGGGACACCTGACTGAAATAATAAATATTATTATAATAAAAAGTAGGCATGCAAGGATAATGAAAGGTTAAATGAGTGAGATATCCGCCTGATGGTAAGCCACACACGTCCCCATAACATAGTAGTATAGTGTTGCTTTGTCGCTTGTCATCTACCTACCATTTATATACCTACCTACTTGTATAACCTACCTACTTGTGTACCTACTTGTATTCAGATTGAATATGAATACGATTTGTTTGAATCCGGGTCCACGTATTACAAAAATAATGTGCTCAACTCTAGTGCACATTATTACATTTCGTCGGACGACGTCATTAGAGAAATATGCAACACTACATTTTCTCTCAAGCGAGTCCCATGTCGGAGCAATTTCTATATTCTAAGAATTTGCTTTTCCGATCCTTTGAAGACGTGCCGCCTGAGCGCACCAACATGGTCAATGAATTTTTTATGACAATGTATATAATGTGTACTATTAATTTGTCATAGAATGATTATAAGTTTTTTTTTAACTTAGCTACCTCGTAATTTCATTACACATGTATGTATAGTGTGAAGGATTTAGGACTCCAATTTATTTTATTTTGTAAATCGTGGTTATAATCTATCAAAAACATTTTTTCATATCTAACCTACATTTTACCATTAGATTCACAAACCCATGATAACATAATTATACTTAGCTAATTATAATTACTAAAAAAGCATTAATTTCTTTCCTATATTCAGACTTTTTATAAATATCTCTACTAAAACAAAATTACTAATACAAGACGATACCTAATTTTTAATAATTTCATTGTTTTTTAATAATTTTATTCTGGTAATACATTTTGTTACTCTGTATTCAGTGTATGTTCTGTGCGATTTTTAGATCAATTATAAATGATTCTATGAATTGATAATTTTGTTATGTGTAATTTTTTGTTGTATAAAGAAAAAAAAATATTTTCAATAAAAAATCACATCATGCGCGATCAATACAAAAAATTTTTATTAGGCTCTGTTGTATCATAGCGTCTAAATTTACCCCTCCTTGGTCATGCAATCCTTAAAAAATACTCTCAAACTATCTAAGGTAGGTATACAACTAACAACGATTTCCCACTATTACTCGGACGCAAAGTAAAACACCCACATCTGAAACTAATAGCGTCCTAATCTCCCGCGAATAGTGCAGTGCTGAATCGAATTGAATCATCTTGGAGATTACATCAAAACGGTCTCACCTACACGGGGCTCGAACAAAAACGCGCGCCCCGTGCGAGGGCAGACCGCGGTGCCATCTCCCGCGTTGCTAGGCGACGGGCCGATCAATACAGCCTCCGCCGGGCCGCCTAATTACCCCGCACGCCACCCCACCGCCTGCCCCTCTGCTCCCGCTACGGGCAACGCCGCCCTCGCCTGAGGAAACCCGCCCGCCCCGACCGCACCGCTGCTGGATTTAAATATCCAATGATAGAATTCAAATTCAAATATTTTTCTCTTTTCGCCTTTGTTTGTTTTGACGGTAGGTTTTTCGCTTTTGGCAATCACCTTTTTGCGTGTGCGATGTTTATATTAAAATTTCTATGTTAATTATTACATCGCTTTAGGCATAAGGGCTTGAAGTTTTTTTTTGGGTGTAATTGTTTTCTTTTGATTTGTTTTGATTATGTTGTCTAAATTATTATTACTTATTAAATAAGTTAATTTGTTATGGATGTACTTAAATAAGACATGTCCTACTTGATAAAAAAATTTAAAGAGTAGTAGGTATCTTTTTTATTACTTATAGGTGAAAATTAAATGAAACTAGACTTATACACTGTCGAAGATTACAGTTTTAACGTTACATACATTTAATGACGCAATATTTAAATGAATATATAGCACGCTATGATTATGAATTATGAATATATTAAGTTGTGAAAAATGTTGCAGTGTTGTGGCGTGTTGTGTCGGGCAAGCTAAAAGAAGCAGCTTCACCTCAATACCATAGTATTTCCATCTTTACATGTAGTATAAGATTTAGCAAACAGCGCAACAGTCAAAATACATTGAAATCAAATTATTTTTACGGATTATATCGCGGTTTATTTAGATATTAGGTACTATCCCGACGTTTCGAATGCAACGAATAACTAAGAAGATCTGAGGGTACACCGGCATAATTGTGCCATAAGAACGTTCAACATCTCAGTCCTCCCGTGACCATGGGTGCTGCAAAGCATTCGAAACGTCGGGATAGTAATATCTAAATAAACCGCGATATAATCCGTAAAAGTAGTTTGATTTCAATGTGTAATATTCGCGTAAGTAATAGACAACATTAGTCAAAATACAAACAAAATTATGGTATTGTAGGGCCAATTTAATAGATCACATTCACATATAACTCTTCATCATAACAGCGTAACCTTGTAACGGCGGGCATAAAATATTACGATTTTTTTCGAAGTTAGAACTGCACAATTGCTTAACTTTTTTGATTAACGATTACATATATATTGTAATAATGACAAAAGAAATAGACAGAACAAGGAATCTGACAGATGTCAAATGTGATCATTTAATAGTTTATTATAAAAATCCGGCATTAACATGAATTAATTCTAAACATATGTATTTACGTATGTAGTTTCTTTTACAAGTTATTATTTATCTAAAAACTTTGACTAATGTTTGTTCAGTCAATCAATCAAGTAATTATACAATGGCCAAATGACAAAATAATATTGCCAATGTTTTATTTCTTGACATCAAATCCATAGCTAATAATTAATATCAAAGCAGATAACGTCAGCGGGTTTCCGCTGTTAATAGAATTATTAACCTACGTTTTATTTACGTCCAAGCTCATATGAAATACATGACGTCAGTTAGTGACGATATCTAGACTAAAATAAAACTGATATACTTAGCTAAATAAATGCCTATGCAATTCTAGATATGTACAAGTACTAATAATGATACAATCGAATGAAGGGGACAACATCAGAGAATTAAAGCGATATAAGTACCTATATATTAAACAATAATTAATTAATACTTTATTGTACACAAAACAGCTACAGCAATACATAAAATAGTAATTTACACAAAGGCGAGCTTAACTCAAAAATGAGTTTTCTACCAGCAAACCCGTGCGATAGAATTATTTAAAAATACAAATGAGGACAACAACAAGTGTATAAATGGGAAAAAAAACTATATATGGTTAGGTTAACGAATATACCAATGTATATAATCTTCTTATATATAAAATGGGTGGTATAGCATATTTAAGGAATCTATAGAATGCTACTGAAAATGCATGTAACGTGGGCCTAATCAAATTATTGCAATGTTATTATTTCGCCATCACCTGTGTTATTGTTGTTTTTCATTCTAATTCTGCACATAAATATATCCACGATCGCTGTAGTCGTGTAATTAGTTTGTAATTAAATATATATGTCAAAACTTTGCTTTCAGAACTAAACTTCTACGAAGACTTTCAAAGACAGATAATGGGGGAAATTGGTACACCAACTCCTAAAGTTTACGAACGTTCCCTTGAATAAATTATGTTTTAAATAGTAATTAATCATTTAGCAGAATTCATAGGATATGTGAAGTTTCTCATCTCCCCACGGAACGCAGGAATTACAAACTGTTTATTAAATAAGGGTCCTACTCTACAGAAAAAAAAACAGCTACGTGCGAGTCGGATTCACGCAACGAGTGTTCCGTACTTTTTAACGTTTAAAAGATAGTTTGTTATTAATCTAAAACCTGATTTAGTAAAAAGCTGAACCGTAAAATTTGTTTGTGAAAATTTTAAGATATTTTTTAAATGTAACTTAGAAACATAGTTTTGTTTTTCTTATGTTTTCTTTTTGATTATCCAACATTTTATCAACTGAAATTATTTTAAATTATTTCCCTTCACAAAATTCAGAGATTAGGAAGAGATAGAGACGATATGTAGCGGTTTTTTAACTATTGGAAAGGTTATTAATAAAATAATTTAGCATGGTTTGGTAATTAAGAATATTGCTTATGCCATAAAACAATGGCAATAGAAGTATGCTGCTGTGTGAAATAAGGGTTCCTTTGAAAAACCTTCCTTCATTACCTTTCTGGTCTGTAGCCCTAAAATGACGGGCCCGTTGGTCTAGTGGTTAGACACCCTGTCCGCTAACCGATAGGTCGTGGGTTCGATTCCCACCAAGTGTCTTGGTGTTATTTATCTATATATGTATGTATTTACAAAAAAAATGTATATAAATATTAGTATCAGTTGTCTGGTTTCCATAGTACAGGCTCTGCCTAGTTTGGGATCAGATGACCGTGTGTAGATTGTCCTAAGATATATTATTATACCATTTATTTCAATTTCTTAAATTCTTTACATTTTTTTTCTTCTTTATATTATTATTAAAATATGTTGAAGTAGGGTATTTTTAGGCCTTTACTATTATATTCATCCTCAACGGTCTAAAGATGTCCACCGCTGGATATAGGCTTTTTTGACATTGTACACCATTGTGCGTAATCCTTTATCTCGTTCAATGGTCGTCAGTGTAAGTGACTGTCCTTACATATAAATTAACGTTAACACGATGTTCCGAATGGGTACTCTACCCTTACGATTTCTCTATAAAAAAAGAATTACCAATAAAAATATATTATGGTTTACTTTCAAACTTTCCCGATAATTCTAGTTCTACGAAAATCAATTTTTCAATATATATATGTACATACATATGAATATTCACTGATAACGATGCATACATATAAATGAAACTTTAAGCTTATCACTTGTTTACCTTTTCCATTCGGAATCAAATCTTAAGCTCTTCAGATTCAGGTTCAGGTTGAGCCTATAACTGTGTCTACAAGCAATCTAATTATGCTTATAATAGACACATTTTTTTAAGCATACGATCCGGATAATATATCCAAGTCTATAGGAGAATGCATGAAACTAATCAACGCGTGAAGCCTGCTCGATCAAAAGGCAAAAACGAACAAAGAATTTGATCGAGAATATGTTGAACGATATGCAACAAAGTATTGAAGATACGGAGAGTACTTTATAGTTTACACTTTATGGCAGTAGTTATAGAGTTTAGAATTAATTTGCACAAGAGCACTGCTTGAGATAATTATTTTTACAAAACCTAAACTATGTCATATTGCGGGTCTTTTGTGCCTTTAGTACCCAATCCTGATAAAGGAGGCCGCGGAAATTCAATAACGAAAGTATATTGCGACAAGGCTTTGTAGATGCGAGCTGCTATCATATTCCGATATGTCAGGGTAGTTTCACGCTTCAGGCGTATTATAACTACAGAGGGTGTACGTAGTATGTAAATACACACATCAAAAGTGTCTAGGGATCAACATATATTTTTGCAATAACTTTTCTCCTGATTGATATTAATTAAAATTTTCTTTAAGGATTCATCAAATAAAGTGTTTTCGTTTGTCACAGTAACGATAAACCAAGTCACCTTTGCATTAATAAAGAAATTTGCCATTTTCCTAATAAAGGGATTTTTGACATTTGAACCACTAACACAAAAGTTCGAAAAAAAGACTGAAATAACAGTTTTCTTTAAAATTTTATTGGGTAACTTAAACAATTAATAATCCGTGTTTCTACCGCGAACACTAACAACACAAGAACATCGGTTTGGCATACTCAAAATGAGTTCATCCAAATCACGCTGTGGAATGGCCGCCCATGTTCGTTGCAACAACAAAAAAAGGTCTTCTTGCGACTGGATACCCTCCATATTCGGCAGAGCTCTTCTCTGTAGCATATCCCATGCATGCTCAATCGGGTTCAAGTCTGGCGACTGAGCAGGCCAGGGCAGGACATTGATGTTAGCTGCGGCGAGAGTCTGTCTTACAACTCTTGCGGTGTGCGGTCGTGCATTATCATGCATTAACTGAAATAAGGGACCGATTTGCACTTGTAGAGGAACGATGACGTCTGATACAATCGTCTCAGCATAAATTTGAGCGTTGAGGTTGCCTCTGATCCAAATCAACTCAGTTCTTCCGCCGATCCAAATACCCGCCCATACCATGATGGTTCCACCACTATAAGGATGGACTTCCTGGCAGGATTTTAATCGCTGTTGGCGTCCAGGGGTTCTCCAGTGTCGTATACGTCTTGTATCCGGTCTCATACCAAAACGAGACTCATCAGAAAAGCACACGAAACGCCATTGTTCTTCTGCCCAATTTCTGTGTTCAAGAGCCCATTGATATCGAATCCTACGATTGTGCATTGCTATAGGTGGTACCCGTAGCGGTCTTCGGGAATGAAGGTTCACTTCATGCAAGCGGTTTCTGACTGTTTGGTCGCTAATTAAGTTCCCTGAAGAGTGATGAAGCCTCACGGCTAACATCATGGCAGTTATTGTTGGAGCTCTTCGAGTTAAGATTTGAATATATCGGTCTTGTCTCCGTGTGGTGCAGCGATACCGTCCTCCATGGCGCTCAGCCAAGGTACCAGTGCTTCGGTAACGTGTCCAAAGTCGACTGATAACACTCTGACTTGTATTCAGAGCTAAAGCCACAGTACGTTGCCGGGAACCAGCTTCTATCATTCCCACGGCTCTGAGCATTTCTTCCCTGCTTAAATGACGTCGCCGCTCCATAATAACGTTGGTTTTAATCAGTAGTAGGGAAACAGTAGCACTAATAATGTCTTCAATGCGTTGTATGTTTTTATAGGGAAAATATTGACAGCTGATTTTCATCTTTTACTCGAATTTGATTCACAGTTCCTGATTCAAATTATGAAATGCACCAAAAAGGATCCATATAAATTTATAAAATCATAAATTTATTACAAAGCCACATCTCAATCTCAAGAAATCCGCTTAAAAATGCTTGATCCCTAGACACTTTTGATGTGTGTAGTTCGTAGGCACTTGTTTTAGACTTGCACAACTCGGGGAAAATGAGATTGCTTTGAGGCCGCTTTGTAATCCCGTAGTAACTTTAAAAAAAAATTGACCGTTCTAAAGTGTTAAGCCTATTTGAAATAAATAATTTTGAATTTGAATCACTGCTTGGCGGCGGAGTATCGGACACTGCGTTGGTAGAAACTAGTGTCGTTGCTCTTTGGAGCGAATGGGCAGTAGTGGGCAGCCTTTCAACGTCATATTTATTAGGGTTTCTTCGTATTCAGTTCTTTGTAAAAAAAAATATTATGTACCTACTTAGTTGAATATTTTTTTTCTTTCTTTCTTATAACTTTGTAGTAAATAGATTTTATTTCATCTAAGTATACTAGTGATTGTAATGCTCAGACGGTATAACGAGGCACTCGGCACCAGTTATAATTACAGCCTGAGAGTTCGTATGACGCACGTTATTACGCTGCGAGAGATTTCAATTGAAACCACTTTTATGAGAACCTTATACATGGATTAATTAGAATATAACCAAATGATATTCTCGCTGTGGATAATTATGTTCTTTGGGAACGACATTTGAAGGGTAACTATTTTTAACCGACTTCAAAAAAGGAGGAGGTTCTCAATTCGTCTGTATATATATATATATTTTTATATGTATGTTCGCGCATAACTGGCAATTATGAACCGATTTGAAAAAATCTTTCTTCCATCCATTCTTCAATCCATTGATTGGGTCCAATAAAAAAATTATTGCTTAGTAATAAGTAGTTCCTGAAAAGACAAGAATGGTGACTGCGCAGGAAAGCTGCAGGAAAGCCTATATAGATGACTTTATGTCGCTTTTTAAGGACAAAAAATGTCATAACTCTGGCAAATACACACATCAAAAGTGTCTAGGGATCAACATATATTTTTGCAATAACTTTTCTCCTGATTGATATTAATTAAAATTTTCTTTAAGGATTCATCAAATAAAGTGTTTTCGTTTGTCACAGTAACGATAAACCAAGTCACCTTTGCATTAATAAAGAAATTTGCCATTTTCCTAATAAAGGGATTTTTGACATTTGAACCACTAACACAAAAGTTCGAAATAAACTATTTTTTTAAAAATAATAACCGACTTCAAAGTAAATTATCTAAAAAGCATAAAATAACGAAAGTATTATTGAAGTTGGTGTTAGCGTACCTGCTGTGTATATTCTGCACCAACTTCAATAATACTTTCGTTATTTTATGCTTTTTAGATAATTTACTTTGAAGTCGGTTATTATTTTTAAAAAAATAGTTTATTTAACACTTTTTAGTGACTTATTTTACCAAGATAGGTATCAGCACTATCACGCAACTCGAACGTCTACATTACAGTAACTTACTGAAAACATAAAAAGTTTATATCTCTTAAACTACTGGACCGATTTTGATGAAATTTGTACTCTACCCTAAGTTGAAAGATATTCTAACTATTGCAAAAAGAATTTTCGAAATCGGACTTGTAGTTTCTGAGAAATCCGCGGACAAACCTACATACATACATACATACATACATACATACATACATACATACACTCGTGAAATTTGGTAAATTCGTTTAGAAGCCCACATAGACTAACATATATGAATATTACGCATTTTTATTAATATTACATACATACGCGTCGAATACAGAACCTCCTTTTTTGAAGTCGGTTAAAAAAGACTGAAATAACAGTTTTCTTTAAAATTTTATTGGGTAACTTAAACAATTAATAATCCGTGTTTCTACCGCGAACACTAACAACACAAGAACATCGGTTTGGCATACTCAAAATGAGTTCATCCAAATCACGCTGTGGAATGGCCGCCCATGTTCGTTGCAACAACAAAAAAAGGTCTTCTTGCGACTGGATACCCTCCATATTCGGCAGAGCTCTTCTCTGTAGCATATCCCATGCATGCTCAATCGGGTTCAAGTCTGGCGACTGAGCAGGCCAGGGCAGGACATTGATGTTAGCTGCGGCGAGAGTCTGTCTTACAACTCTTGCGGTGTGCGGTCGTGCATTATCATGCATTAACTGAAATAAGGGACCGATTTGCACTTGTAGAGGAACGATGACGTCTGATACAATCGTCTCAGCATAAATTTGAGCGTTGAGGTTGCCTCTGATCCAAATCAACTCAGTTCTTCCGCCGATCCAAATACCCGCCCATACCATGATGGTTCCACCACTATAAGGATGGACTTCCTGGCAGGATTTTGATCGCTGTTGGCGTCCAGGGGTTCTCCAGTGTCGTATACGTCTTGTATCCGGTCTCATACCAAAACGAGACTCATCAGAAAAGCACACGAAACGCCATTGTTCTTCTGCCCAATTTCTGTGTTCAAGAGCCCATTGATATCGAATCCTACGATTGTGCATTGCTATAGGTGGTACCCGTAACGCTCAAATTTATGCTGAGACGATTGTATCAGACGTCATCGTTCCTCTACAAGTGCAAATCGGTCCCTTATTTCAGTTAATGCATGATAATGCACGACCGCACACCGCAAGAGTTGTAAGACAGACTCTCGCCGCAGCTAACATCAATGTCCTGCCCTGGCCTGCTCAGTCGCCAGACTTGAACCCGATTGAGCATGCATGGGATATGCTACAGAGAAGAGCTCTGCCGAATATGGAGGGTATCCAGTCGCAAGAAGACCTTTTTTTGTTGTTGCAACGAACATGGGCGGCCATTCCACAGCGTGATTTGGATGAACTCATTTTGAGTATGCCAAACCGATGTTCTTGTGTTGTTAGTGTTCGCGGTAGAAACACGGATTATTAATTGTTTAAGTTACCCAATAAAATTTTAAAGAAAACTGTTATTTCAGTCTTTTTTTCGAACTTTTGTGTTAGTGGTTCAAATGTCAAAAATCCCTTTATTAGGAAAATGGCAAATTTCTTTATTAATGCAAAGGTGACTTGGTTTATCGTTACTGTTACAAACGAAAACACTTTATTTGATGAATCCTTAAAGAAAATTTTAATTAATATCAATCAGGAGAAAAGTTATTGCAAAAATATATGTTGATCCCTAGACACTTTTGATGTGTGTATTTACCAATTTCAATGATTCTTTTTTTATTCGAAAGAAGAAACCACTGTATTGAATCTGTATGAATTTTATCATAACCGGATAAGAACTTCCTGGAGGACCATGAACGATGTGGAGGAATTTATCTGGTAGAAACCATAAAACTGATGTTCTCCATTACATTGCTCTGACAATTATGAACCGATTTCGATGATTCTTTTTTTATTCGAGAGAGTAAACTACTATAATGATTTCATGCAAATTTCATTACGACCGGATATTTTTTTCTGAAGAAACATGAATTATGTAAAACTATGTAGACGATAATGTGATCATAACCTACCTAGATCATTTTACGGTCTTCGATGGTTCAATCTTTATATATGAAAATATCACTAAAAAGTTTAAAATAAAATATTAAAAAAAAATTAAACCGGCTTCAATATCACTGAAAAGTATAAAATAATTTAAATGTTATTGAAGTTGGTGCCAAATATACACAGCCATAATAAATATACACAGCTAACACCAACTATACTTTTCAGTGATATTGAAGTCGGTTCAATATTTTTTTTTAAAGATTTTATAAACATTAAAATAATTAATGAGGTTGCTCGTGCCGTATTGGGGTAAGTATAAATAAAATCATTATGGTGGGGGGATTTTTAATAGCAGGGATGAAATGCACCACGTCACTGATTACAGATTCCTGGATGTAAATATTAATGAAAAACTGATGATGAAAAACTTGACTGGATATCAAGCTAATAATAATAATATTACCGTTACCTTACCTAAACCTTATTATATATTTCCGTGGGGTGTCCGGGTAAGAATAGCACCCACGCATCTCCTCCACGAAGCGACTAAGGGAAAGCAAGAAGACGGGCAGAAGCGTCTTTCTATTGGATTAGCCTACCATCTATACTGCTATCACCAAGCCGGGCACGGAACAATGGCCTCCCCTTAGAAGGGATAGCCATAATCCCCACGCTTGGCAGGTGTATTGGGTATCGCAGTATAGGTGGTAGGTAAATCAAAAGAAAGACACTGCTGCGCGTCTTCTAGTTTTTCCCTTAGTTGCCTCTTATTGACACCCAATGGAAGGAGATGGCAGGATACCATTCTTACCCGGTCATCCCACGGTTCCACACTACACTTACTACAGTGCTAATAATATATGCTGTCTGCATTCGACTGATGGCATGTCAAATGTTGCCTTTTCATTGACCAGCTCTCTTTATCAGGTTTTTTTTTTTTTTTTGGGAATGATAGACGCTGTTGGCCGCAGATGGCCATTACAGCTTCACCGGACAATAGGAGGCGAGCGCTTGAAGCGCTCTAGCCTTTACGGCAGAAGTAGCGACGAGCTCAAGGGCACCTCAGGGAGGCACGGCCTCGGCTTGGGCTGTCGCTTAAGAGAGGGCTGAGTTTACCACCGGTTCACAACGCGCCCCCACTGAGAAGAACCGGCAAGAAACTCAGTGGGGTGATGCACGTCGTTGAGGTCGCATACGTACGACCTTTCGGCCTCGCCAGCGAGACCGGTGTCTGATAGCTATCTTTATCAGGGTTCTGATTCTGCGCTTCTAAGCAACACAACGTCGAGATCAACGCTGCGGGCACCGGCGGGTTTCTTTTTTAATCGACTTCCAAAAAGGAAGAGGTTCTCAACACTGTGACGTTTCACTATTACGGCTTGGGTTTATTGGATATATAAACCCGATCACAGTAAGTAGGTACCTGGGTAGTGTTGAATAAAACCACTTTGTGTTTAGTCGCTGTATACCACACGTCCGCTCGTCTCAATCTCTGTTAGGATCTGAGGCTCACGGCTGGTGGGCAGCTATATTTATTTGCAATACATAACATCGATTTTTTTTTGATTGGGACTAATCCACCACTCATTCCCACCACTGTTACTCCTGTAAGCCAGGATCTACAGTGGTCACCACTGAAGACACCGAGGTTTGACCCTCGGCGAGTCCCAGGGGAACGCTAAATTGTCTTGGAACTCGCAACAAATTTAATTAAAAAGGTAGATAGGAGGAGTTGGAAATACACACATCAAAAGTGTCTAGGGATCAAGCATTTTTAAGCGGATTTCTTGAGATTGAGATGTGGCTTTGTAATAAATTTATGATTTTATAAATTTATATGGATCCTTTTTGGTGCATTTCATAATTTGAATCAGGAACTGTGAATCAAATTCGAGTAAAAGATGAAAATCAGCTGTCAATATTTTCCCTATAAAAACATACAACGCATTGAAGACATTATTAGTGCTACTGTTTCCCTACTACTGATTAAAACCAACGTTATTATGGAGCGGCGACGTCATTTAAGCAGGGAAGAAATGCTCAGAGCCGTGGGAATGATAGAAGCTGGTTCCCGGCAACGTACTGTGGCTTTAGCTCTGAATACAAGTCAGAGTGTTATCAGTCGACTTTGGACACGTTACCGAAGCACTGGTACCGTGGCTGAGCGCCATGGAGGACGGTATCGCTGCACCACACGGAGACAAGACCGATATATTCAAATCTTAACTCGAAGAGCTCCAACAATAACTGCCATGATGTTAGCCGTGAGGCTTCATCACTCTTCAGGGAACTTAATTAGCGACCAAACAGTCAGAAACCGCTTGCATGAAGTGAACCTTCATTCCCGAAGACCGCTACGGGTACCACCTATAGCAATGCACAATCGTAGGATTCGATATCAATGGGCTCTTGAACACAGAAATTGGGCAGAAGAACAATGGCGTTTCGTGTGCTTTTCTGATGAGTCTCGTTTTGGTATGAGACCGGATACAAGACGTATACGACACTGGAGAACCCCTGGACGCCAACAGCGATTAAAATCCTGCCAGGAAGTCCATCCTTATAGTGGTGGAACCATCATGGTATGGGCGGGTATTTGGATCGGCGGAAGAACTGAGTTGATTTGGATCAGAGGCAACCTCAACGCTCAAATTTATGCTGAGACGATTGTATCAGACGTCATCGTTCCTCTACAAGTGCAAATCGGTCCCTTATTTCAGTTAATGCATGATAATGCACGACCGCACACCGCAAGAGTTGTAAGACAGACTCTCGCCGCAGCTAACATCAATGTCCTGCCCTGGCCTGCTCAGTCGCCAGACTTGAACCCGATTGAGCATGCATGGGATATGCTACAGAGAAGAGCTCTGCCGAATATGGAGGGTATCCAGTCGCAAGAAGACCTTTTTTTGTTGTTGCAACGAACATGGGCGGCCATTCCACAGCGTGATTTGGATGAACTCATTTTGAGTATGCCAAACCGATGTTCTTGTGTTGTTAGTGTTCGCGGTAGAAACACGGATTATTAATTGTTTAAGTTACCCAATAAAATTTTAAAGAAAACTGTTATTTCAGTCTTTTTTTCGAACTTTTGTGTTAGTGGTTCAAATGTCAAAAATCCCTTTATTAGGAAAATGGCAAATTTCTTTATTAATGCAAAGGTGACTTGGTTTATCGTTACTGTGACAAACGAAAACACTTTATTTGATGAATCCTTAAAGAAAATTTTAATTAATATCAATCAGGAGAAAAGTTATTGCAAAAATATATGTTGATCCCTAGACACTTTTGGTGTGTGTACATATATTCCACTTCCCTCCTTTGCAAAGCGGGAGACAAGCAAAGAATTAACAAACGATCCATACAACCACAAAAAATCTTTTTAAAAAAAAATTGAACCGACTTCAATATCACTGAAAAGTATAAAATAATTTAAATATTATTGAAGTTGGTGTTAGCTTACCGGCTGTGTATATTTGGCACCAACTTCAATAATATTTAAATTATTTTATACTTTTCAGTGATATTGAAGTCGGTTCAATTTTTTTAAAAAAAGATTTTATTTTAAACTTTTTAGTGATATTTTCATATATAAAGATTGAACCATCGAAAACCGTAAAATTATCTAGGTAGGTTATGATCACATTATCGTCTACATAGTTTTACATAATTCATGTTTCTTCAGAAAAAAATATCCGGTCGTAATGAAATTTGCATGGAATCATCATAGCAGTTTACTCTCTCGAATAAAAAAAGAATCATCGCAATCGGTTCATAATTGTCAGAGCAATGTAATGGAGAACATCAGTTTTATGGTTTTTACCAGATAAATTCCTCCACATCGTTCATGGTCCTCCAGGAAGTTCTTATCCGGTTGTAATAAAATTCATACAGATTTAATACAGTGGTTTCTTCTTTCGAATAAAAAAAGAATCATTGAAATTGGTAAATATTTGCCAGAGTTATGGCCATTTTTGTCCTTAAAAAGCGACATAACGTCATCGATATAGGCTTACCTGCAGCTCTCAGTGCGCAGTCACCATTCTTGTTTTTCCAGGAACTACTTATTACTACGCAATAATTTTTTTATGGGACCCAATCAATGGATTGAAGAATGGATGGAAGAAAGATTTTTTCAAATCGGTTCATAATTGACAGAGTTATGCGCGAACATACATAAAAAAAAAAAAAAATATATACAGACGAATTGAGAACCTCCTCCTTTTTTGAAGTCGGTTAAAAAGGAAGACTCTTACAGGCGGACCAATTCGACTGTAGGTATATATATGTTTTTTTTTTCTATGTACATGTTCGCGCATAACTCTGGCAATTATGAACCGATTTTATTTTATTTTTATTTTATTTAGGAACCTCTACAGCTTTTTTATAAAAACAATTATAGGTGTCTTTAACGGTACACTAAGCCAAAATTGAGTTCCACGACAATTAATGGAATAGTAATAGGTTCACTTATATTAATAAAGTGGTTTTTCTCTGTGTTACATGTAGTTAGCTATATAATAAAAGATAAGTAGGTGCATCGATACAGCGTAAAACGAAGATCAAGGAAAACAATGAAGACAATAGTTACTTTAGCTATCTTCATACTATGAAATATTTAAGAGATTTAAGATATGTGTTACAATATAAATATTATGTACGAAGAGCAGCTGAAGGTTCATTCAATTTACTAAGTACTTGTGATTTAAACATCGGTTTTGATAAATGAAAAATATCAACCTGAGCAAACAATTCATTATAACTTCTTTGTAGGCGCGTTAGAACAGTGTTCTTAGCGTATCTGGTGCGATGGTGAGGGACAGAGAAAAACACGGAATACTCCGCGTATTCCGTGTACGCTTTTTGGGTGCAGCAAAGGTAATGGAAGATAAAAGATTAGGGCAATCAACGTTTCCACGTATGATATCGTAAAGAAAGGACATATCCAGCATTCGCCTTCTGGCAGCTAGTGGAAGTAAACAGAGGCGTTTGCAGTCATCTGCATAGTTGCCATGACGAGTGTGAGTTTTGTAGTTAAGGTGTTTTACAAATAATTTTTGGATACGTTCTATTCTATTTTATTAATGTAAACAGAGTATTGTGGCGACCAAATCGGACTTCCAAACTTCAGAATACTTCGTACGTAGGCATAGTATACAGCTTTAAGCGCATGAGTGTTCGAGTGACAAAGCCTAAGTTACGATATGCTTTATTTACAATAGTGTCGATGTGTAAAGAAAAGAGCATCCTAGAGTCAAGGAAAATCCCTAAGTCCCTAACTGATTCGACTCTTTGTACTGGTTGGTTGCTTAACTTGTAACCATACCTGATAGGAGATCTCTTACGCGTAAAACTTATTACCTGACATTTATCAATGTTTACAGTAATTTTGTTATCTTTGTAATATTTACTTAATGCATTCAAATCGCGTTGTATTAATTCGCAGTCAAGTCTAGTTTTAACACGCATGTATATCTTTTTGTGGTCAGCGTATAATAGATGCTTAGCATATTTAAAACAAGTATCAATATCATACAAACAAGTAGGCACAGTAGAAAAGGGGGCCAAGGTGTGAACCCTGGGGAACCCCAGAAGGAATATTAACAAAGTCCGACTTGAAACCACCGATCACAACGGTCTGCGAGCGATTGGAGAGGTAAGAACGGACCCACCTTAACAGATCGCCATGAATACCAAGTCTCTGCAATTTAGCCAGCAGTATAACGTGATCTACACGATCAAAGGCTTTTTCGAAGTCAGTATAGATTGCATCAACTTGTCCGCTATTTTCCATTTCCCGTTGAACGTAATCGCAGAAGGTTGCCCTGTTTGTTGTAGTAGATCGACCTTTTACGAATCCATGTTGATTGTTCGGAATACCCCGAGATACAACAGGATATATAGCGTCATAAACAATGGATTCAAATACCTTGCTCAATGTACTTAGGATAGATATAGGACGATAATTATTTACCAGTGATCTAGATCCTTTTTTATGAATTGGTATAATGTATGCTTTTTTCCATGACTGTGGAAAGATACCTTTCTGAAGTGATCTTTGGAAAACCAGCATTATAGGATACGCCAAGCTCTGAGCACAATTTATTATAAGTACTGCTGGTACACCATCGCATCCAGGTCCTTTAGTCTTATTTAGTGAACTTAGCTTTTTGTACACCGCCTCCTCTGTGATAATAACCCTTGAGATTATGTCACTGTTTTCGCGTGAATTAAGAAACTCCGGGTCGGGATTACAGGTTTGGTTCGGATCAACATTCGGATGAAAAGAGTCATTGGAGAAAACGCTTTCGAAATAACTGGCATTACACATTTCATCGCCTTCAGTGTATTTTACTCCGTCATAATCCACGGTTCTGGGATAATGTCTACCACCCTTTTTAGATTTGATATACGACCAGAGCGCCTTCGGATTATGTTTGATTGCATCTTCCGTACGTACGCAGTAATCATGAAAGAATTATTTTTGCATAGTGTGTAACTTTGTACGAAGTAGTGAAAATTCTACATAATCACGGGGATTACCATATTTTTTCCATCTCTTATGGACTTTTATCTTTTCTCTTTCGATTTTTATGAGAGGTGCAGAATACCAATGGGGATAATTTTGTTTTTTCCCTTTGTTACTAAGGGGTACGTATTTACTAATGCCGATATTCAAAATACGATATAGATTATCAACTGCGTCATCGACAGTGCCCCCGGAGAGTAAATGGTTCCAATCTATACCGCTCAAGTAATTGTTAAGAGCAATGTAATCACCACGATAGAAGTTATGTCGGGGGGGTAGATGTTTCGATAAAGGGTGTTATGAATACATCAGAGCTTGAAATAATGATAGGGGGATGATGTGCGTCTACCGTTAGCATAGGATCAGAACACTTCTCGGCGACGAAGGCGCAGGCCGCGTCAAGCGGCCGCCCAACGTCTCGCTCCCCAGCCCTGAGCCCGGGGCTATAAACAACGGGCAACCTTCGGAGTCGCTGGACGCTCGGGGTGTGGACCCTTTGAGCGTCCATTGAGTACGGCGGCGACTCCGAGGAGGACGGCGGCGGGGTTGCGACTCCCGTCCCCGTGAGCACCGTGACAGGTTCCCGGGGGGCTACAATGCGCCCCCCGGCGGCGGGCTCAAAGGCAAGACAGGCCCCTGGTGCAGATCCCACCGGAGAGCCCTGGGGTCCCCCCTCTCATGTGCCGATGCGACAGCCGCGGGGGTTTTAGTGGGTAAGAATCCCACATTCCCCGGTCGCGCCCCACAGCTCCCGGGGATCTTTCGAAGATTTCCCCCGCGTCAAAAAAAAAAAAGGATCAGAACACTTGTTAACTGAACAGTGATTATTAGAGAAAATAAGATCCAAAGTGCGATTGTTTACATTAACGCAAGAGCCGACGTGATCTAAAATACAATTATCTTCCTTTCAGCGCAAACATGGGAGGTTAAAATCGCTAGCAGTGTTGCCAGCAGACAGTTTAAGAATGGGCCGAAAGCAGTGCTGGCAGGGGCCGATTTTAGGCAGTAAAGGCCGAAGTACGACTTTCCATTGACGTCCGTTGAATTGAGGGGTGGGAAGGGGTTGGGGGAGGCAGGGGGACTTGTACTACCCCCACCCCCTTTAAAGGAAAAGTTGCGGAGCACCCCATTTACGAGATTTTAAATTCTTAATTCTGAGGAAATTTTCCTCATTTTATGAATTATAATAGTAATATTTGTAAAAAACAAGGGTTACCCCCTTGTTTTTTGAGGGAAAGGGGGGAGCCGTCTCCATCAGAAACGGTACTAGAAAACGGGGAAAAAAGAGATGTAAAACAAAAAAAAATATCGAAAATTTTCGTTTTTCTGTTTTACAAGAGCCCATCCTTCATCTCTAACTTTTAATCTTTAATGTTTAGAACGTAAGACTTATGTCTATTTCATTTTATATAAAGTGCTATGCTTTTAGAATAGGAATTGGTCAACCGAACCAATGATTTCGGTGGATTGGCTGTCGGAGGTTTAAAGGCCGATGAAGGGCCGATGGCAGCTAAAGGCCGACATAGTTTCGAAAAGGCCGAGAATCGGCCCCCCAGGGGCCGATCTGGCAACACTGATCGCTAGCTAGAATGATAGTTGTGTCAGGATATAAATCCGTTGTGCGTTGCACTAAGCATTTCACATTCTCCAATCTTGAGGGTATGCCGCAACCATCAGGCGGAATATATGATAGAATTATATGTATGTCAGATTCAGCTCCTATCCTCTATGACGGCATGGTAACACAAATCGTTTCAGCCAGCGCGTGTTGAGTAACACGACATTCGAATGCACCGTATTGGCGTTTGACGCAAATCATAACGCCACCCCCAGTTTTTTTACCTGTTAATACAAGGTCACGATCACAACGGAATACCTCATATCTATTGTCGCAGAGTTCAGAATTTAAAATATCATCCTGCAGCCATGTCTCAGTAAAGAGAAGGATGTCATAATCGTTTCTCAAAATGCTATTGTATAGTTCAAGACATTTCGTTCTAAGTCCACGAACATTTTGGTAATATATATTTAGATTTTTAGTAGCCATTAAAAAAATATAGAGATTTAAGACAACGTTTATAGAGGACGATGTTAATAACGGGGCTAACTTAGAGGAATTATCATGTTGTTTAAAGTAATAAGAAATCACAAATCTTAGAACCAAATGATTCACAGGGAATGTAGCAAAAGTTGTTTTATAATAATAATAGTGATCAAGAAAAGTGATAGAAGTTCCCAATTTATACTTAAAAATAAGCACGACTTTCAACCAAGTCATAATATTATATAAATTATATTTATACGGAAGATATGTAAATGCTGACTTTATATTATGTATATTTTCTATGTGTAGCCAAAAAAATGTGTTTATCTCATACAAAAAATTCTTTCTTGTACTTGGCCGCTCCACTGATTGAGTGAGTTGGTGCTAAATGTATGTATATTCACAGTACAGTACTTGCTGTGTATACAGTAAGTACGCTAACACCAACTTCAGTGATATTTTTTATTGAAGTTATTTTATGATTTTTAGTGTTATTGAAATCGGTTAATTTTTTTAAAAATATTTTATCGTATTCACTAACTTTTCTTACGTAGCACTACCGCCACGAGAATTTAGGAAAATATTGAAGATAGAATAGTTTAAATGCGTACCACATTAATTACGTTTTCAAATCGATACAATTAAAAGAATCTATCGTAGCGAGTGATTGTGTAACATTAATAAAAAGCTCCGGTTCAGTTAGTTCTCGATAGAGCTCTTGAGCATCAGTCGCCAGCGGCGCGGAAGAGAAGGCGGGCGAACCACGGCGCTTTCAACTCCTTTGAGAGCGCAAACATCAATATAATTGGATTGCCTCGTATTTTTTAAGTAAACAACATTCAAAGGCAGAGAGTTGCTTTACTTTTAGAGAATTTGGTTCGCGGCCATCTTGATTTCTATGTCGTTTACATAGGTAATAATCTTTAAACTCACTGAAGTTAAAGATAGAAGATTTTGAAAACTACTAAGAAATAAGCTTCTCTGTTACCGCGAGGGTTGAGACGGGATAGACCAATACATGTTTCTGCCTTCAGAGTCACTGGACATTCGGGGTGTGGACCTTAAAATATCTATTGAGTACGGCGGCAACTCCGATGAGGACAGCCTGCCGGAGAGAGTATTGTAGCTCCCGTGAACGCGGGAACTAGCCACGACGCTCACGTGAACTGGGGTCGAAACCCCGCTGCCGGCGGGCTCAAAGGAAAGACACTGAGGGGCTTATGGTACAGATCCCACCGGAGAGCCCGGGGGGTCCCATCTCATGTGCCGATGTGACAGCCGCGGGGGTTTTAGTAGGTAAGAATCTCACATACCCCGGTTGAGCCCCATAGCTCCCGGGGACATTTTGAAGATTTGTCCCGCGAAACAAAAATACATATTTCTGTCGTGACGTTGTTATGAGATAATAAATCAAGTGCTTCGAATCGACCCAAAAAGAACTGAACTAACTATAAAAAATACATCCAGTTTGGATCAGTTGTAAAGCACGCAAGATAAAATATATTGCCGGCATTGCAGTTAAGCCCTGAAGTTTCCCACATAACTCGGTAAGTGCCAAAGTTCTTTGCCTTTAATACCGATGTGGGAAACCTGACTGGTGTAGAAACATTCAGACAGGCACCGAAGCTGCCGCAAAAACACATTTGAATATTTCACTAGAAACATAAGTTGAAATGAACCTAATTTTACGGATTATATCGCGGTTTATTTTTGATTTTAATTTCCCGACGTTTCGAATACTTTACAGCATTCATGGTCACGGGCGGACTGAGGTGGTAGCTGTCCATATCATATGTCATAGTTGTCTTAGGGTACCCTCAGGTCTTGCAGTGGAATGCTTGTCTTTGGATTTGACTATGTTTATCACGGGATCCCAAGCTGGTGGTAGCACCCAGCCATCTTCTCTATTGAAATTTGGATGCTTTTTAATTTCAATAGCGAAGATGGCTGGGTGCTACCACCAGCTTGGGATCCCGTGATAAACATAGTCAAATCCAAAGACAAGCATTCCACTGCAAGACCTCAAGATACTGTAAGCTCTTTCTGCGTAGATCTGACTAACAATAATAATTAGAAGACCTGAGGGTACCCTAAGACAACTATGACATATGGACAGCTACCACCTCAGTCCGCCCGTGACCATGAATGCTGTAAAGTATTCGAAACGTCGGGAAATTAAAATCAAAAATAAACCGCGATATAATCCGTAAAATTAGGTTCATTTCAATGTGTAATATTCGCGTAAGTATCAGAAATCATTATAGAAACATAAGTCTTCATCTGTGAGTTATCGATGATTTCTACAAACGTAAGCGATTATCTGCCGCACGCACAAACGTCACTTAGCATTGATTCTGATGCAAACATATTGTACTAATTTACCATTGATTGGGAGGAAACTTGACTCTCAAATCATACCTAGTTTGGGAGCCAAGGGACCCATTATTATGTACGGCCGCTTAAATGTTGACGTCATTTTAAATGCTACCTCTATGTCATGACATAATTTCTGAGATAAATAAAGATTTTTATTATTATTATATTTGAATCTGATTATTTAGACTCTCGGAGCCGTTCATGCATATGTTCAATTTTTATATATATACATGTCGCGTCTTGACAGCCTTGCCTGAATTATTGGTGAGGTATTTTATTGACTCAACCAAATTATGTAACCTTTATACAATTACAATTATCAAAAACAAGAATACTAATCTCGAGATGATTCAGGTCAGAACCTTGTCACAATTAGACGTGCCAAACGGGTTGAAGGCACGAGACGAACTGCCTTCGAAGCGCGCGGCACCTCGTTATAAAGGCGGCTGCCCCATCCCCAAAGCGCCCCACTCAACACGTCATTGAATGCCTTGACGCCACCACGAACCCAATGCGGGCAGTAGTCAAACAGCCCCTATCAATAAATCCGCTCAAACACAGCACATTTCCAACAATGAATGCTTACATATTAATTAACTTCTCGGAACACGGCTAGTACATAAGGAACAAGAACAAACTGAACGGCAGCGACAACCTCGCCCAGTCACTCATCTCTTCAATACGCAACACACTCGCTAGCGCCCAGAAGCAACTCTTACAAAACCTTACTTGAATGACCCTTGCTTCACTAAGGATACCACCAGATCATGATTAGGGTAGGGCACCTACCTAACGATTGGTCTCCACCATATCCCCTCACAGCCAACTCTGACCGACCAGCTTCCTACTCCGACCTTCAAGCTACATCAGGAACTAGTCACAATCATCCAGAAATATCACAATAGACCGACTCACTGTCACGACATAACGACTCGACTGACTCAAACAGACTGCTTCAGACAGACTGCCGCAGACCGACTGACTCCTCCACGCCCGGAACACTTCTTATAAAGCCCATCGTTTGTTACTTTCCCTCTCCATTACCATTTGTAAAATGACATCTACCCTACATTTAAGAATCAACACGATACTTTGTATTTCGTAGTCAATTGACGACTAATGACCCGGAGGCGATAAAACTATATAAATTAAAACTTATTACCAACAATCAACGCCGACACACTCATCAACCCCTCCAACAATACCTTTCTGATAATTAACCCCGACATACATAACTCGATGACTCCACTCACTAACAGGGTGACAGACTGCTTGGGGGGACTATCCCTTTGGCCTTTTAGTTTGTTGTAATTTTTTTTTCTATATTATTTTATCTTTCGGACGGTAGGACACACTATCGCTGATGTTGATCCAATGTTTAAACAAGACAAACAATGTTTAAAAAAGTGAAAAAATTACAAGTCCGCTGTGTTTCAGGCCGCATTGTGATCCGGTGGTAGCTTTTAAAAAATTTACCATTCTCAAAAGTGCTAGCCTATTTGAAATAAATATTTTTGACTTTGACTTTGAGTATAAAATTTAATATTACATGGCCTCGAGTATCAAAATAATACATTTGAAAAATGGCCAAATTAGTATGAACGCTTATTACCGTTTGTCAGAGCAGCAGTATATCTTTAAAAGTTCAATTAGATCGTAGGTCATTAATTTTAAACAGTATCTATGCTGTTTTAGTTTCATTATTCCTTAAACTAACGACATTTTGCGTAATTAATTTGTTAGAATGAATTTGTATTTACATATATTGTTAGCCAATAAAATTGAAATCAACAATATCAATATTTACGGTGCACCTCGCTAACCCTATTTCCGATGACGTGTCCCCACACTAAATGGTGACGAGTGACCACAGAAACGCTAGTGAAAGACACTAGTCTTTCTTGGCCATTAGCGCTTCTGCGGTCACGAAGTGTCGCTAGACACTTCTTGTTTTTACGGCATGATTCACCGACTTCAAAAAAGGAGGAGGTTCTCAATTCGTCTGTATATATATTTTTTTGTTTTTTTTTTTCTATGTATGTGCGCGCATATCTCTGGCAATTATGAACTGATTTGAAAAAATCTTTCTTCCATCCATTCTTTAATCCGTTAATTGGGTCCCATAAAAAAAATATTGCTTAGTAATAAGTAGTTCCTGAAAAAACAAGAATGGTGACTGCGCACTGAGAGCTGCAAGAAAGCCTATATAGATGACGTTTTAGTAGCTCGGACTCGCTCGGTCGGACAAAAATGGTCATAACTCTGGCAAATATTTACCAATTTCAATGATTCTTTTTTTATTCGAAAGAAGAAACCACTGTATTGAATCTGTATGAATTTTATTACAACCGGATAAGAACTTCCTGGAGGACCATGAACGATGTGGAGGAATTTATCTGGTAAAAACCATAAAACTGATGTTCTCCATTACATTGCTCTGACAATTATGAACCGATTTCGATGATTCTTTTTTTATTAAAGAGAGTAAACTACTATGATGTTTCCATGCAAATTTCATTACGACCGGATATTTTTTTTCTGAAGAAACATGAATTATGTAAAACTATGTAGACGATAATGTGATCATAACCTACCTAGATAATTTTACGGTTTTCGATGGTTCAATCTTTATATATGAAAATATCACTAAAATGTTTAAAATAAAATCTTTTAAAAAAAAAATTGAACCGACTTCAATATCACTGAAAAGTATAAAATAATTTAAATATTATTGAAGTTGGTGCCAAATATACACAGCAGGTACGCTAACACCAACTTCAATAATATTTAAATTATTTTATACTTTTCAGTGATATTGAAGTCGGTTCAATTTTTTTTAAAAAGATTTTATTTCAGTGTTTTTATACTTTCTGTCAAACAATTAGTATATTACAGCATTTTAATAATCAATTAAAAAGTATGACCTCATGTAACTATATGCAAAAGAACTAAATATTCTGTGCAGAGAACCGGCGTTGCGCTTCACATGAGAGTGCAAACTTTATCACTGTTGGCTTAACGACATATTGGTTCACATGGCAAATGAAAATACATTATGCAGAGCGTACATAGGATTTCAGTCAACATAATCAGATCCGTAGCTAGATCCATTGGGGCCAGATCAAAGCGTCAAAAACCAAATATTGGAACGCATTCGAATGAAATTTTGCCATGTTTGCGTTGGTCGAAACATCGGCCGGGCTAGTAACATGCGCCAAATCTGAGTTAGTTACATAATATAGAAACTTAAAAAGGAACGGCTAAAATTAAAAAGGAAAAAATAAAATTAAGTCTATTTTCATATCAACTAGAATACTGAGAGGGTATTCTAATTCAAATCTAATTATTGCTTCTCATGAATATGAGTATATGGCAAGATTAGATTAGTGAGTGAGCTAGGTCTTTTAAAAATGGCTGGATACTGCGCCTGGTGATATGAATCATTAGGAAGCTTTTTCCACATACTGATATACCCGCTGTGTTTCTTATTTGCAGTACGCATGACTCAGCAATCATGATAAATATTACATAGAAACAGAGAATAGAACCGCGCTTCAGCGTCAAAGAAATTGACATGATCGTATCAACGCCCGCAATTCAAGTTACTTGAAAATAGCAGTTTAATGCGCTCTATGCAATTCTGTACAGGTAAGGTTTGGGTTAGGTAGAGTCTTTCTTTACAATAGTCTCGATATAATCTTCTCTATAGTTTATACTCACTTCTCCTTATTTTTATCTATAGTAAAGAACCTTAAGAAAGTGGCCTCGAAGTCAAAAGTAGAGTCAATCGCCTTCGAGGAGTCTAACGATCGCAAACTCGAGGATCGACGGGCCCGTTGGTCTAGTGGTTAGACAGCCTGTCCGCTAACCGATGGGTCGTGGGTTCGATTCCCACCAAGTGTCTGGATGTTATTTATCTATTTAAGTATGTATTTACAAATAAAGTATATAAGTATTAGTATCAGTGGTCTGGTCTCCATAGTACAGGCTCTGCCTAGTTTGGGATCAGATTACCGTGTGTGGATTGTCCCAAGATATTATCTTCTATCTATACTTATAATAAAACTGTAACGGGTCCAATTCTGTACATTGAAGATATTTTGAAACTTATATTTGGATGGCATTCTTTAACCGATACTGAGGCCGAAAATGTAATTTTTTTAATTTTTGTCTGTCTGTCTGTCTGTCTGTCTGTCTGTATCTCGGCTGAGCATCACGCCGAAACTACTAAATGGATTCAAATGAAACTTGGCATGATTTGATATGTTACTACGAGGTAGGACATAGGATACTTTTTATCCCGTAATCTAGCTCGGTTCTTTTGGGAGATGGGATTAAAGTCAAAATGGGTACTTGGTTATACGCTTGGTCCGATTATATGATTTTTTCTTTATAATATGATAAATATTATTAAGGGAACACTCATAGCGAGTTGTTATCAAGATTTTGTAATCGATCGGGTTAAGCAACGTTAGGTAAGGTCATTAAATAGATGGGTGACCGTTTAACGCCGTTTGAACTAAACGGGTCCGTGCTTTGGAGAGCAAGTAAAAAGTGGGTCCCAGTTTTTAACCGACTATAAAAAAGGAGGTTTTGTATTCGATGCGAATGTCTGTTATTAAAAGTTTAGTTAACGTAAAAATAGCGCAGGCGGAGCTGCGTGGGTCAGCTAGTAAATTATATAAATCAAAAATCACTTTATAAAAGTTGGAAATGAAAACATACGACAATATTTATCAATAACTTGAATGCTCCAACTTCTATTGCCTTTAAAGCCCGTGTTGTGTTGACAACCTTTGATAAATGTTGTGTCGCTTTCTTCACCGTAATAGCGAATAAAACACCGTCTGATTGAAAATGGAGAGGTAAATGGGTAGATATTAGTTGAGGAAAGCACTTTACTGTATTTATTCTGCAACTGTAATTTTTTTTGTAATTTTATATTTTTTTGTTTTGAATGATTGATCTACAGTGTGTCAGTAGTTATCAAATTACTATATTGTTTTCAATAAAATAAGCACACATGTAGAATACTCAGTGCTTACGTGTAAATGACTTATTCTTGGCACTACTCCCACTACTCATTCCTACCACTGTGACTCCTGTCAGCCAAGATCTACAAAAAAAATAGTGATCATCATAATCATTAGCAGCCGAAACATGTCCACTGCTGAACAAAAGTCTCCCCCTTTGAAGGGAGGAGGTTGCCATAATCCCCACGCTTGGCAGACGTCTTGGCTTACTTGACCATGTTGGCTTGGTTGGGTTCTTGGTCTTGTTCAGGGAAAAATAGTAATCTATACTTATAATAAAACTGTAACAGGTCCAATTCTGTACATTGAAGATATTTTGAAAATTATATTTGGAGGGCATTCTATTACCGATACTGAGGCTGAAAATGTACTTTTTTTTATTTTTGTCTGTCTGTCTGTATCACGGCTGAGCATCACGCCGAAACTACTGAATGGATTCAAATGAAACTTGGCATGATTTGAGATCTTACTACGAGGTAGGACATAGGATACTTTTTATCCCGTAATCTAGCACGGTTCTTTTGGGAGAGGGGAATAAAGTCAAAATGGGTACTTGGTTATACGCTTGGTCCGATTTTATAAATTTTTCTTTATAATATAATAAATATTAGTAAGGGAACACTAATAGAGAGTTGTTATCAAGGTTTTGTAATCGATCGGGTTAAGCAACGTTAGGTAAGGTCATTAATTAGATGGGTGACCGTTTAACGCCATTTGAACCCAACGGGTCCGTGCTTCGGAGAGCAAGTAAAAAGTGGGTCCCAGTTTTAACAGACTATAAAAAAAAGGAGGTTATGTATTTGATGCGAATGTCTGTTATTAAAAGTTTAGTTAACGTAAAAATAGCGCATGCGGAGCTGCGTGGGTCAGCTAGTTTTTAATATTTCTTTTGTATATAGTTGGTTGGGATATAACATATTAACCATATTGTATGTATCTACTCTTTCTTCCCATGGGTTGTCGGGGTAAGAATAGCACCCACCCATCTCCTCCCGCTGGATGTCCTTAAGAGAGAGAGACTAAGGGAAAACATGAAGACGGGCAGCAGCGTATTTTTATTTGATTACCTCCCGTCTATATTGCGATCCCCTGTCGCCTGCCAAGCGTGGGGATTATGGCAATCCCTCCCTTCTAAAGGGGAAGCCTTTGTTCAGCAGTGGACGGCTGATGATGATGATGTATCTATCTTTACAAATAAGGACATTATATAAAATTAACTACCGTACCATACACAGGAAGTTGAAATAATTACATTTGCTATTTAATCAGAAGCTTTTAAACATAGTCAACAGGAAGGCTGCGCAATAACCGCTAAGTTAATGTTTTTCGCTCCCAGTCCCCCGTAATGGGTCTCCTGAAAAGGATATTTTCTTTGCTCGGTGCGTCGCGAACGTGGTTTTTGGTCTGTTGCCGTCGTGCCCTCGTATATTGGCTTTCAAACAACTGCAAACTAAATAAAATACATCGTACCTACACTGTGTCGCAACTGTAGAAAATGTTAGAGCAATGTTCGCTTGAGTTTTGTGCAGCTGTGAACATGTCGAACGCAATTCTAAAAGGCGACGTGTAAGCTCGGAGTGGTATTTTAAAATGTATTAAAATAATTATATAAAAATAACTTGAAATTGTAAATTGTGTAATGTAAATAAAATATTTCTAAAAACATAAATAACTCGAAATAAAAACTATACTTTGTACTGAATATCAAAATAAACACGGGCATTATTAATGTTCTGATGTATGTAATTTATCAGGTCAGGATAAAATTCTATAGGACTATGCGAACTTATATCTGAAGTGTTATCCCGCCAAATTGGTTAAATCTGTCAAGAAATTCGCCGCATACACGATAGGAGTCAGGTTAAAAAAAAAGATATTCTAAATCAAATAGAGAATCTGTCTACGTTAAAAAATATCCAGTAACTGTGTACTTAATAACTGTGTATTTGAAGCCTTTAATTTCCTCTCAAACAAATAGATGCTATATTTAATGTGATTTGTGACCAAGTTCCAGTTTCGATTTCAAGACCAAAACAAACGTTACAGATTTTTGTCAGAAATTTCAGCATAGGATCTTCGGTTTCAGAATGGGCAAAATGGTAGAGGGGTCTAACGTAGTTGGAGGAACATGGATGTTACTACAACATCTATTATCATATCTGAACCATCTGCCTTCGTTGGAAGTATAAGTCTTATAGATAGAGTAGGTATCGATATGAGTATATAGTTAACCGATATGAGTATATGGAGTATCGATATGAGTAGGTATATATGAGATACTTTCCGTTTATTCAAATTATTACAAGCGTCACAGATATAGATTTACATAGATAACGCAAATGCATGTACTTCACGTGTCCGACCCCGACGAAACGTCGGGGTTGATCGGCGCGCGTCTGTTGTTGCAGCCTTGCAGGCGATCGGCCGCAAAAACTAAAGAAAATCGGTGGGGCATCGGCCGCATCGGTATCTTTGAATCAGTTTGGACATCCCATCACTAAATTCGGCCGTGACGTCACAGAAGGTGTTAAAAACTTGGTACAAAAGTCGGCACGCTTGGTTTCAATACAAAGTGTGATACTTGCGTTATCTATGTAAATCTATATCCGTGACTAGCGTATTATATTGTATAAGTACTCGTTTGATGGATATTGTGAGTATGGTCCTATTTTAAAAGCCATGACAATGGAAAGTTTATAGTAATACGTATGTAGAGCTCTGTTCTCATTGCGACCTCACACTTCCGGGACAACTCGCTGCACTGACTGCGTTAAATGCACTGACCTGACCCTGTTTCATTTTGTAGTACCAGCCAATGAATATAGCACACGGCGTTATTTTATTCATGCAGACCAATAATAATTATACAGTTAATTTTATACTGTCTTTAGGTTAAATGACTTCCTTAGAGTTTACTACGTTTTACATGCACTGCAATAGTATGTACTATGTTATGTGTTTTTTTGTTAAAGATAATAATATGATTGTGTTTACATAAAAAATAATTATTCACAGTCTATTTGTATTGGTTATAATGTATTTTTTAAATAATTTTAATGTCCTGGGACATTCCACAAATCATTTAATCCCAAACTAGGCAGAGCATGTATAACAGTATTATCTGATACAATAGATAAAATATATTTATCTTTTTTTGGAAATACATATATACTTACCTAAATAGATAGATATATCCAGACGCAAAGTGAAAATCGAATCCACAACCTATTAGATAGCGTGTATCTAACCACTAGACTAACGGGCCCATCATATATATATACTAGCTGACCCGCGCAGCTCCGCCAGCGCTTAATATTATTTTTCTTAACTGTTTTCATGGATTTTCCCGATATTTATATTTTAAACCCTCTGGCCTAAAATTTTAACGGCCAAAAATAGTTCCAGAAGAACAGTTTGCTAAATATTTTGTGGCATAAATAAGCTAGCGTTAGTTATGCAATGTCAAGCAAGGCCAATCCATGGATAGCCGTCGACGTCCGGATTTCTTTGTACGTTTGAACTAAGCTTCCCTGTGCTTCGGAGCGCGCGAAAAAAGACGGTTCCGTATGTTGTAGACAGTTGTCGTTACCTTCGGAGTCGCCCTAGGACGTCCATTGAGTACGGCGGTGACTCCGAGTAGGACGGCGGCGGGATTGCGACCCCCGTTCCCGTGAGCACCGTGTCTGGTTCCCGGGAGGCTATAATGCGTCCCCCGGCGGCGAGCTCAAAGGCAAGGCACTGAGGGGCAGGGGTCTCCTGGCGCAGTTCACACCGGAGAGCCTGGGGGTCCCCTATAAATGCATTCTTTTCTTGCGCGGACGGAGGCGGGGTTTCGACCCCCGTCCCCTCGATCACCGTGACTGGGGCCACCGGGGGGCTATAATGCGCACCCCAGCGGTGGGCTCAAAGGCAACTCACTGGTGCAGATCCCACCGGAGAGACCTGGGTCCCCTCTCATGTGCCGATGCGACAGTCGCGGGGGTTTTAGTGGATAAGAACATACCCTGGTCGAGCCCCACAGCTCCTGGGAATCTTTTGAAGATTTCCCCCGCGTCAAAAAAATACCTACTACACTGTTTGGAGTCATTGGACGTTTTGGGGTATGAGCTCTAGACGTCAATCGAGTAGGTACGGCGGCGACTCACAGGAGTACGGCGGCGGGGTTGCGACCCATGTCCCCGTGAGCACCGTGTCTGGTTCTCGGGGGGCTATATTGAGTCCCCCGGCGGCGGGCTCCCAGGCAAGGCACTTAGGGATTCCTGGTGCAGATCCCACCGGAGGGCCCAGTCCCCTCTCTCATGTACTGCTGCGCCAGCCGCGGTTGTTTTAGTGAGTAAGAATTCCACATTTCCCGGTTGAAATCGGTGGGGACACGGGTTCCAAAAACTTGTTGAAGGTTGTTTCCGCGAGAGCAAAAAAGTACCTCCTTCACTATTATAAATTGCATTGATTTGCATACAGCCGTTTTTCCGTGATCAGACAGACAGAAATGTTAAAAGTAGCCAATATTGTGTTCTTGCTTGCTTATTTATTTCTAAACTTACAATTTACAGACTTTCAACCTTTACTGTTTTAGTCATGTTTTAGTAGATTATTTCCTTAGACTATATGATCTAAGATTATTTCGTCTTATCTTTAACAATTTATGCAGCGCACGCGAAGAAAGAACGGATTGACAATTTTAAATTCGAAGTATCTTTTGAACGGAATGTCCGATTTCAATAATATAAATAGTAATGTATAGATATTGAAGCAGACTTGAATACAACATGATTTAATTGGATAAGGATTATTATAAAGGTATCAATAACATCATCTGAATGAAGACGGAACTTTTATCAACATTTAAAATATAAAAAAGTACTTGTAGTGACATAACTCTAATAGTTAGACATATGGTATTGCGGACTTTTTTGTAGATATTGATACGTTCTATAATATTGTAGAACATTTTTTGGTTGTATCATCAATAGTTTCCGCAGCGCATGCAATTACAGACATTTTATGACTGAATTTTTCACACCTTGGGTTACATTATTTTAGTTTTAGTAGGGATCCCTATTTTTTTTTAATATGAAATAGCCTATGTTACTCAGTGAAGATGTAGCTTTCTAATGGTGAAAGAATTTTGTAAATCCGTTCAGTAGTTTTGGAGCCTATTCATTACAAACAAACAAATCTTTCCTCTTTATAATATTAGTGTAGATATAGTCGTCGTTAGATATTTTAAAGTTAGGAAATACCAAAGTAAGGAAAAGTAAGGTTGTACAGTTGTTAAATGAATAGCAAGTATATAAAAAATATATTTCTTTTAAAGGTAGATTATACGCATTTGTCCTATAACGTTTTAATTACATAGCCAGTACTCCTTATGTACTCAAACCTTTAACTTAGCGAGAATATAAATTTCAAACTCAAACTCATAAATCTTTATTTCAAATAGGCTTAACGCTAGTAATTCATTTTTTAAAAGCTACCACCGGATCACAACGCTGCCTCAACTGAGAAGATCCGACAAGAAACTCAGCGGGCTTGTAATTTTTTCGCTTTTTTTTAAACATTTTTTTGTTACAAATGAATCGACATTAGCGATAGTGTGTCCTGCCGTTCGAAACATAAAGAAAGGGAGAAAAGAAGAAAACAGTAAATTACGACAAAAATTACAACAAACTAAAATGCCAAAGGGATAGTAGTCGGACCAGTCCCCCCAAGCAGCACCCGCGCACGAGTTGACTCGAGTAGCAGCCATCACTCCCCCACACAGCCCCTCCCCTCGCTGTATTCCGGTGTGAAGGGCGCTGTTGCTGGATAAATTACAAGACTCAAGAGACATTAAGTCTTTTGAGCTCTCTTGAGGTGATTTCTCAAGAGACAAGTGGCAGTCTGGAATCGTGTACCATCAGGCAAATGTCGTCTCGTCAATAGATTGAATAAAAAATCTACTTGTATCAGTACATTAGATAAAAAAACTTGTTCATTAGTCAATAAGTGGTTAATACAAACCGAACGGGTCAAATTATTGACGGGGCAATGTACATTTTTTTTATTGTCGGCCTTATTTAATGTGCAGTCTAGCTATCTTAGTAGAAATTATGTAGAGATGTGGATTTGTGTCTTAGGAGTGCAGCATGTATTGGTATTTAGTAAGAAATTCGTTTGCAACGGTTTGCGTTTGAATACACCCTTAGCAGTGAATAATTTATGCGTTGGAAAAAAAGTGTTTAAATCCTAACCATTCAGAAGAGATTTAGCAAGAATTTATGTTTTAGTCAGTATAAGCTAGATCTTGAAATAGACGTATTCAATTGTATTTTGTCTCAATCAATCTGGAATCAACAAGAATAGCAATATTAGTAGGTCAATATCAGCAGTCAAAATACGTCCACTGTTGAACAAAAGGGAGGGATGCCATAATCCCCACGCTTGGCAGGCGTCTTGGGTATCGCAGTATAGGTAATCCATTAAAAAGACGCTGCTGCTCGTCTTCTTGTTTGCCCTTAATCGCCTCATAAGAACACCCAACGGTGCTATTCTTACCTGGATATCCCACGGGTACCTATGTAGGTACTTATTACGTAATTGCAGTTATCACATTAGATTTTATAATTAAGAATAAATGGATCTTGGTGGTAAGTTTTGTGTTTATGACGATACGAAAAGAAAGATACAGCCGCAAAGGGCAACGAGGCACTGATGCCCGAGAAATCACTTAACTTCTATACCTACGTAATATCTTCTATACTATAATAAAACTCAAAGAGGACTTTTTCTGTACATTGAATATTTTTCCAAAATTTCTATGTGGGGATACTATACTATCGACATAGAGGCCAAAACAATTTTTTTTGGAATTATTGTCTGTCTGTCTGTCGTTCTGTTTGTCCAGGTATCATTTGAAAACCCGTGGATGGATTTTGATAGAACTTTCACTGATGTGTTGTGTAGAAGTCAAGGTATAAATTGGTATATAAAACATCACGCTATGTTTCATAGGGGCTAAGCAGTGAAACATTACTTGCACATATTACCACGTAATTTCCTTTGTATGTGAATAGGGTAATTATAGACTGATCAGTTAATCATTAAGATATGTATTATTACGCTATATACAATAGGAACTGAGCAGACATTTAGTTTGCATAAGATAAGGCAGTGGCGAAGGGTCAATTTTTGTAAGGGGTAAGCCGATCCCGTACACCCAGGACATTTTCATTAGATTTCTGTATTGTTCTAAGTACTTTGCTGATAGCAATATGACATTATATCTTTGAAAAGTTAAAATCTGTAAATCCCGAGCGAGTCCAAACTAGATCATGAAATTATTCATGAAATTTTAATGAAACTCCCCAAGTCCAGGTAGTGTATAGGTATTGTATTACAGTCGCAACAATAAAAGATGCGAAAACTTAGAACTTTCATTATCGAATATCATTAGACAGTAATTTACGATGTTAGCGTGATTTACATTATGAACAGCGCCATCTATCGGTGAAATTGAACATACAATCACTATAGAACTTTAATCTAAAAGAAAGTCGTGTTAGTTACACTATTTATAACTCAAGAACTTACTAGCTTAGAACCAGGAAACGGACATAGGATAATTTTTATCACGGTATGTTAAGGTTAAGCAACGTTAGGTAAGGTCATTAAATAGATGAACCGATATGTATGATTTTTTTGTGCATATCGGGTAGGTCTGAGAATAGGTCATAAAGTATATTTCATACCGCTAGGTTAAAGTTAAGCAACATAAGGCAACGTCTTTAAATAGATGGGTGAACCGATATGTATGAAATTTTTGCGGGTAGGTCTGAGAATAGGTTGTAAAGTATATTTTATGCCGCTGATACCATGATTGACGAGTATATATAGAACGAGAGGAGGGTGCTAGAGAGGGAGAGGGGAGGGTGATGGAGTGAGTAATCGGAGGAGTTAGGTGGAGCAAGGGGGGGGGGGGGGGTGAGAGGGAGCAAGTTGGGAGAAGAGAGAGGAGGGAGAGGGTTCAGAGAGGACAACGGGGAGAGGAAGAGAAGAAGTGTGACGGGGACCGAAGCGGGAGGGGAGAGAAAGAGTTTAGAATTAGATTTTTCTTATAAGAGAGAGAGATAGAGAAAGATAAATCAAGGGAGTAGGGAGAAAAGGGGAGCAAAATGTAATTAAAGCGCGGGCGGAGCTGCACGGGTCAGCTAGTATGTACAATAAATATGTATTTTGCCCAAATGCGCCAGTAGGTGGGCTCTCTATTTCGAGAGTATGTATGTATGTAAGTATGTTAGATTCGTCTTAGTTGTGAAAATGATATAGGCTATATATTTTTTCAACAAATTTAATATTTTTTTACTTCCAAAAACATTAATATACTTAGATATCAAATGAAAGGCCTTAACGAGACAAGATTAAATATAAGATAATTATACATGTTATGTATGTATAATGTAATTTTAAAATAAAACAACGAATAAAACGAGAATTATAAGGTATATATTAAAATTTCCACTTTGCAATCACATAAGTAATCTACTAAGTACTTAATATAAATCTCAAAATAATAACATAGTTTGGCGTAAAAATAATTGTTTACAATGTTTAAAATTCTTCAAAACGTACAACATTTAATATTTCGAGACCTAAATAAATATACAATTCGCTATTTATTTCGAACTAAGTTTAAGAGATCAAAACTTGTATCAGGTAACAATATAATATATAAACTAATTTGGTACAGTGGGACCATTCGATGTAATGACTATTAAAATACCGTTTTGAAAATATATTTCTTTGAATTTTGGTAATATTTTATAAACATTACGTAATAAAAGCCAATCCCACAAATATCACCGACCCCATCCCATTATCACAATATTTATAAATAAATATATTATGTAAGTATATATTAAGTATATACCAATTACGATATTTGCAACAGTCGTCAATTAAGCTGAATAATCGTGTGTCCAATACAATACGTATTATGTTCGAATTATTATTGCTTTGTCAACGATCGTTTAGTTAGGGTATTTAATGTTCCGTAATTAATAGCGGCTGTTAGTTACTATATGGAAACAACGTCAATGTTACATTTTTACTTTTGCTTAATGCGGAATGCTAAACTAGGACATGCAACGTTGCAAGACGCTGCATGACATGAAATGTAGAGTAATTTTTCTCTGTTTAGCAAATTGTTTTAATTTATAATGATTTGTATAATAAAGTATATATATTTCGATTGTTATATTACAGCTATTGTTTTTTGATTACGGAACATTTTAAAGTCATGCGCGTTCAATTAGTTAAATATATATAAAAACCTACGCCAAGTCCTTTATAAAGATACTGTCTTTCTTAATATATACATAGGTACATCACCTTAATAGATATGTTCCACAAAAATACACCTTTCTCTGTTATCACAGCCCTTAATTTAGCAATTTATCCTTTTAGTAACATAAAATAACACAATTTAAACTATAAACCAGATAACTATAGACTTTGTAAGTACTCAATATCTAAGTACAGAACCGTCGGAAGTGTGGGGGAAAATTCCTCCCCCTCTCTACTTCGGATCTGAAGTAACAAATGTTAAATAATCTATCTAATCAAATTACAAATAAAGAAAATATTAAGGGTAACTTAGTTCTAGAGCTTGGCTCTTTCCTGCATAACTTTGATTTTTGAATATTATCGAAGTATTGTTTTTAATCGGCATAAAACGTTGGGGCTTGCTCCAACTTGTGCGTACGAACAGGGTACAAATCTTTGAGGTATTATGTATTAAGCCAGAAGCACATTAGGCTGACGTTTCGTGACTCAACGCGTCAGCAGCATATCGGTTACATACATTTAGTATGGTTAGAGACACACTATTATGGCGTGTCGTGGCGCAGTTTGCGCTATCTGATTGGCTGCTGACGCGTTGAGTCACGACACGTCAGCCTAATGTGCCGGCGCTATTACGAGCTAAAGGGGCCATCAAAGCCAGATTATTTCAAATTAGTTTTACGAGTTCCTGGGCACTGACTTTGTTGGCCAGACATAAATGGTTTAAGGGATCAAGACAAACCGAGTCAGTGCGCTGGATCTGCTTGTATGAAATAATCCTTTTGAGATGTGATGTCACTTTAGTACGTAGTTCTTACCTCAAAGGTACAAACTGCCGAAATGCTCATTATAATTTTTTGTACCTATTCTTACAAACATATTTTTTGAGCAATTTTCTTGTAGTGAAATATCTGATTGAAAAAAAAAATGTGTAGGTATGAATTGGACCCACACATGGGCATTAATCATGAGGCTCTGTTGGGTACGAACTTGACCTTCCCACTTACAACTAATACTACCTACTAAACAACGATTCATCATGACAGCTGACACATGAAGTGATAGAACTGATCGAAGTTCACCGGCTCCAAGCCGAACTCGTGATCAGACTTGTCGAGGAGTTCGGGGTTCCGTTTCAGGAAGTTTCTGACCCAGTCCTCGCCAGCCATACGAGTGTTTACATCGAACGGGTGGTTCAAGCGATTGTCCTCCGCGTACTGAAACGCCAACTCTCGGATATCGCGCCTCGATACTCCCATAAAATATTTCTCCATGCTCTTGATGTAGCCGACCAAATCCTTTTCTTGCTTATCTGTGAAGACCCTTCTGTAATGGCCCATCAGAGGCTTAGGGTCGTCGGGCTGTTGATATCGAATCTTGCTGGCGCGTCGCTGAAGAGTGGAGCGTGGAATTTGGAAGGTCCTCGCTGCCAGTTTATATCCCATCTTACCTGAGACGACGGCTGCGACCGCTTTCGCCATGTCGTTCTCGTTCCAGGACTGGCGTCCACTCATCCTTTCGTACCTTCTGACCATTGCCCTCTGGAAAGATAAACACACACGTAAATAAACTGTAGATGACGTTACCGTGATAGATATATTTTGCAATTAGCGAGTTGTTTTGACGCAAAAATATAGCCAAAACAATTATATGATAATTTTATCAATGTAAATTTTATTTCAGAGGAACAATAGGGTTAAGATTCTTATGAGAAAATACATATATAATGAGATTATTTAATGGTGGTAGGTATGTGGTTATAGGTAGATACCAACGCCTAAATATAAAATACATATATTCAAGTGTTAAGCAAGTGGTGTTTATTTGAATACGGTGTTCGGTTGGATCGTTCGGCGAAGGGTAACCGCAGTCTTACCGGTTATGTGGCCCACGATCAATGCCAACTCGAGGTGAAAAAAATATGTCTAAAGACGTTCTAGAAGGTAACGTTGATTAAATAATTATCATTGAAAACTTTAGTTCGGTTCGTAGTTCGCGCGCCGTTTGCGTGTTCATATTGAATTGAATGTTATAATTATCACCAAAGCGCACGTCCTAATGCAACCATTTTTAAAGGTACGAGATCTTTGTCCATAGGTAGGTATTATCATATCTTATCTTGTAACAAATGCTTATTAATCTTTTTTATTCAGTCTGTATTGTAGTTATCTTTTGGCTATCGGATTGGCCCCAGGAAATCGAGCAGGACAAGTTCCGAGAAAAGTGGTTCACGAAATAAAGTCACTTTCAATTTCGAAACTACGTTTACTTTTGCGACTGTCTTGTGAAACGTGTACTTTAAGTAAAACTTCAGGGTGGTTAATTATTTGAAAATTAATGTATTGTTTCAGCATTGACCTATTTTCTGATGTCGATAGATGGCCATTATCTCTTGACCCTAGAAATGGAAGGCTCTCAGACCAGTCAGATCTTAAGCATCTTGTGACTCTTTAAACAATAAATAGCGCTCACTTCCATCACTTAATTCCTGATTATCAATTGTAGCAACAATACAAAAACAAATGTTAAATGTGTTTTACCGTCGTGTCGCGTCATTGTAACTAAAGATTAGGGAAAACAACATTGAATTGTATTGTTTGCGCACGCCTAGCCCACAAAGAATATCGGTACTTTACGCAGGTCGCAATGCCCGGCTGATAGCGAACCACACGCGATAAAGTATGGCGTGTTTTTCCGACGCGATAACTCTGGAAACATTGAGGCCCCTTGCAAACGCGTGAATATCGCTACCTAATATCGTTTCTACCACAATGTTGCAAACACTCGTTCGTGTGACCGCAGAAACTAGATTTTTTTTAACCGAATCGTTCAACAATGCAGGTAATTATTGGACTCGCTCGATCGTCATTTGTACGTGTCATTGGTAGTTCGAAAACGGGAAATACCTCTCGTCAGTGTTCGACCGTCCTTGAGTGACCGCGTCATATTTTTTATCTGTCAGAAAAAGAAACACGTCGTCAGCAGTCAGCTGTTTGTGTTAGCTCCATAGCGCGTCTATCAACACGCGGCCGCACCACGATGACGTTTCGATCTGTACCGTCCCTATATTATTCTATACATTGCCGGTTAGTTTCAATAATACGAAAATCGAGAGCGCATAAGCGGCAATGGACCTCGCTAGAGCCGACGGAACCACGCGATAGGATACTATCGATAGATAACGTAGTAGCGGTGCGAGTACGGCATGAGTCGAGGTTACTCTGACGCGTGACTTGCAAGGTCCCCGCTGCATTGCACGATGCGCCAAGGTTGACTCGCTACTCCGTACTATTATAACCTAAGTCTCATTAATTAAAACATTAATTTAGTAATAAAAAATAAATTAATTACTTTGAAATAAAATCAGTTAGTACGCCGGTAATCCCGTGGCGCATAGGCCAGAAGTGAAATCTGCATCGGACGTTATCGCGGTGCATCGTTGCAATTAGACAATAGCTTGCAACATATATGTAACATAAAGTGTAATAGAGTACGCTGTGTGTACTCACCAATGTGTGCGTCGTTAGGATCGCGTAGGCAGCCGGGAGGGGAGGTGGTGGCGGTGCCAGGCGGCAGACGGTGGAGGCGGCTGGTGCTGACGGCTCGGTAGGTGGCGTGCGACCGGGCTGGCGGCGCGCGCGACACTGGCGCGGGGCCCGTCTTGCCCCGCCGCCGGCCCTGGCGCGCTGACGTCACCTGGCCCAGGGCCCGACTGCGACGACTATTTTTGTCCACGACTAATTACCTAGATCCTGCCTTTGTCCGCCCGTGCGATACTGCCGAGGAGACCTGGTTTTGTCTTGGTACCTGATAAGTACTTTTGTTTTTATTAGTTAATTAATTAATAATTGACACGTCACCGGCGTTGATTGTAGGTAAATTTATTCGTTTTGTTGTCATGTCAACGTAGGTAGGAGTGAGTCACACATCATGCTTAATTATTACATAGCACATTAGTAGAAAATTATAAAAAATACAGCTACGTTTTTGAGAACTATGTGTAACAATTTTTTTTTTAAATTTAGATTACTTAGCAAATAACCAATTTTAGCAAAACCTAATTAAAAACGATTTTACGCCTAAAATATGGTAGTTGTAACGATTTGTCGCTATCATTTTCGGTAGCAGTGAAAGCCGTTTTTAAATAGCCAAAAATATTTTGACAATTAACAAACTTGACCTTGCAAGCCTCAAAATGAAATCGTGTTTCATTTGCGTCCAATCAGAGTTTAACGAGCGATGACATTGTTGATTGCGACACTGCCATCTTCACCTTTTACAGCGGTAAGTAATTATATTTGACAATGCTTACGTCGGATATTTGAACAGCGGCCAAAACCCTAGTGCGTGCGAGTAACAAAGGAGAAATTCCCAGAGATAAAACTGTGGCCGACGTTCAATTAGTCACACTGGCTGACCATTCCCGGGACACCCGTATAGGTAGCCAGTAGTCTCTTTTGGCCGATAAATAGGCCAAAGTATGTGTGACATGGCCATTACCGAATAAATACGTAGCAGTGTAGTTGGACTTCAGTATTTATCAACGAACCCGTTTTGGCTTCAGATTATTTTCAGTACAACAACAAATTCCGTCCTTTGTTTTCGTGCGGCGATGAGTTTAAAAACAAAATGTTTATTTTTGTGGTGAATGATAGATACGTGGATTGATATAAATTGTGGGTGCTCACGCGAGTGAGAGTATCTGAAATTGCTGAATTGATGGAACATGCAAAACTTTAATTAAAATTCTAAATGCCTAGCGATTGTCTGTGTTCATAAATACCTAAACCCCCGACTAAACGGCTAAGTAGAGTCTAAGAAAAGTTAATAATAATATAGCAGAATGTGTAAAAAATATGTGCTAATGCGTAAAGCGTTTCGCCTAGGGTTGCCAGCTCCTGTGTTGTATTGCAGAGGATTTGTTAGTAGACATTATAGGACTAACGACGGAATTAAGGGACATGATGCTGATTTTCGATAAACCGCTCGGTTATGGTGTCAGGTAGATATTTATTAATAAAAATAAGTTCTTTAATACGCAACAAAAATAAGGTATCAATTAAGTAATTATACAGAACAAAGACAAAACTACTTTTTACAGTATATTTAGTATTAGATACTTCTTTCCGCTTTAAGAGCTTAAAAAAAAGGAATATTAACATTGAAATCAAACTACTTTTACGGATTTTATCGCGGTTTATTTTAAAATCAAAAAATAAACCGCGATAAAATCCGTAAAAGTAGTTTGATTTCAATGTGTAATATTCGCGTAAGTAAAAGACAACATAATATTAGCATTTTTTTTCCAAAATAAAGGACGCAGTAAGTATCGTCCTCTAGTCTATATTTTAAAATAATGGACACGTTTAAAATAAAAGACAAGCACTTAATCATCGTTTGACTCCACTAAACTAAAATTTAGTCTAGCTCAGTCTAGTTGGTGACAACAGAATCGGCACTACTTTCTCTATTTAGGGCTGAATATGAGGACGTCCCTGGCAAGCCTAGGGTTGCTAGCTCCTGTATTGTATTATAGAGGATTTATTATTCGAAAATAGGACTAAGGACGGAATTAAAGGACATGATGTTATTATCAAAAAAACGCTCGGTTATGGTGTCAGGTAGAGATATTTATTAATAAAGATAACTTTTTAATACAAAACAAAAATATGGTATCGATCAAGTAATTATACGTATTATACCCGTGGGGTGTCCGGGTAAGAATAGCAACCCCCCATCTCCTCCCGTTGGGTGTCCGTAAAAGGCGACTAAGGGAAAACAAGAAGACGGGCAGCAGTGTCTTTTTTACTGGGTTAACTACCTTTACTGCGATCCCCAAGCCGCCTGCCAAGCGTGAAGATTATGGCAACCCCTCCCTTCTAAGGGAGAGGCCTTTGTTCTGCAGTGGACGTTTCGGCTGCTGCTTTACAGTTTTTTTCCGCGCCTGAACGCAATCAGATTAGGGGTTCTAATTTTTTAAAGAAAATCTTAGTACTTATGTGTAAGATGTAGTAGTATGTTGATTTGTGATAGATTTCTTTTCTCTTGGGAGATTCATGATATTAGATATAAAATTTTCAAAGTAATCGCAAATCGTATATTTCGGTTTTTTAACCATTTCAAATAATACCTAAAAGTCAATTCATATTTTTAGAAATTGATGTGGAGCATAGTTACTGTTTAACGCTTCTTACTATGCTCCAACTTATAAAACCACCGACTTACAGTGCCAATAAAGTTAGAGATGTATGGCAATGGAATATCTCTTCTCTAAGTCACGTGAAGAGATATATCATTCCTATACATTTGTTTTTAACCGACTTCAAAAAAGGAGGAGGTTCTCAATTCGTCTGTATATATATATTTTTTTTTTATGTATGTTCGCGCATAACTCTGTCAATTATGAACCGATTTGAAAAAATCTTTCTTCCATCCATTCTTCAATCCATTGATTGGGTCCCATAAAAAAATTATTGCGTAGTAATAAGTAGTTCCTGGAAAAACAAGAATGGTGACTGCGCACTGAGAGCTGCAGGTAAGCCTATATCGATGACGTTATGTCGCTTTTTAAGGACAAAAATGGTCATAACTCTGGCAAATATTTACCAATTTCAATGATTCTTTTTTTATTCGAAAGAAGAAACCACTGTATTAAATCTGTATGAATTTTATTACAACCGGATAAGAACTTCCTGGAGGACCATGAACGATGTGGAGGAATTTATCTGGTAAAAACCATAAAACTGATGTTCTCCATTACATTGCTCTGACAATTATGAACCGATTGCGATGATTCTTTTTTTATTCGAGAGTAAACTGCTATGATGATTCCATGCAAATTTCATTACGACCGGATATTTTTTTCTGAAGAAACATGAATTATGTAAAACTATGTAGACGATAATGTGATCATAACCTACCTAGATAATTTTACGGTTTTCGATGGTTCAATCTTTATATATGAAAATATCACTAAAAAGTTTAAAATAAAATCTTTTTAAAAAAAAATTGAACCGACTTCAATATCACTGAAAAGTATAAAATAATTTAAATATTATTGAAGTTGGTGCCAAATATACACAGCCGGTAAGCTAACACCAACTTCAATAATATTTAAATTATTTTATACTTTTCAGTGATATTGAAGTCGGTTCAATTTTTTTTAAAAAAGATTTTCTATTGGAGAATGACAACTTGGCTACCAAAACTGCCTTCCCCTTAAGAACATTACAATGAACAACCGACAATGACCGACGACACTGGTTGCCTACGACTCGATCCCTATCGTGGATCTAACAGTAACTAGTCTGAGGTCTGCCGAGCCTGCGTCTTCCATTTCGTGGTTGCCACTTGAGAACCTATCCCATTGGTATTGGTTTTTCGACAGATTCTGAGAGCTAAGTCAGTGACTGGTTCTTCGGCGAATCTCCTTATTTCGGATCCTAGAAACGCCGAGCTCTCTCACAATAGCTCGTTGTGTGACCCTAAGCTTAACTTAGTTCATAATCGTGGATATTAATTGGTCATGTCTATCAGTCAGTATTAATAATACACGCTTGTTTACAAGGAAACATCCAACCGGGTTTAATACGTAGCAATTACGTGACGTCATCATCACTCTCGTTTTCCTTATAAAAGAAGCTATCTCGAGGTATCTATTTCTAGGTATCGATCTTATATGGCTTGTATTATGTATCTAACATTGAGGTAATTATGGAATTATGGATGACGGGCCCGTGAGGTAATTATGGATGACGGGCACTTTGGTTAGACACCCTGGCTACTCGATGGGTCGTGGGTTCGATTCCCACCAAGTGTCTGGGTATTTTTTATCTATTTAAGTAGGTATTTACAAAAAAAAATGACTGGATTCCATAGTACAGTCTCTGCCTAGTTTGAGATCGGATGACCGTGTGTGGATTGTCCCAAGATTTTATAAAATCCTAAATAAATAAATAATTAAATATTAACAAGAATTGACAAAATTTTCTTTAAAAAAATTTAAAAATATTCAATCAATTTAATAATCTAATTCAGCAGGTCCAAAAAGATCGTAAAAGATTAAGTAATTCACCTAAAAGCAATTCATGTTTTGAATTTCAAGCATACCTACTGCAAAATTTTACTAGATTTTGAGAAATGGTCACACACGTTAAGGAAATCATACTCAATTCATTTATTAGAATTAATTACAAGACTCATATTTGGTGTTAATGCTGCAATAATAAGAAAAATTAAACCGTAACATATTCATATTATGATTCACCAAAAGTGCCCTTTTTAGTCCCGCAGTTCATTGTTTATATTTAAAACTAGCTGACCCACGCAGCTCCGCCTGCGCTATTTTAACGTTAACTAAACTTTGAATAACAGACATTCGCATCGAATACATAACCTCATTTTTTATAGTCGGTTAAAAACTGGGACCCACTTTTTACTTGCTCTACGAAGCACGAACCCGTTTAGTTCAAATGGCGTTAAGCGGTCACCCATCTCTTTAATAACCTTACCTAACGTTGCTTAACCCGATTGATTACAAAACCTTGATAACAACTCTCTATGAGTGTTACCTTACTAATATTTATTATATTATAAAGAAAAATTGATAAAATCTGACCAAGCGTATAACCAAGTACCCATTTTGACTTTAATCCCCTCTCCCAAAAGAACCGTGCTAGATTACGGGATAAAAAGTATCCTATGTCCTACCTCGTAGTAAGATCTCAAATCATGCCAAGTTTCATTTGAATCCATTCAGTAGTTTCGGCGTGATGCTCAGCCGTGATACAGACAGACAGACAGACAGACCGACAAAAATTAAAAAAATTACATTTTCGGCCTCAGTATCTGTTATAGAATGTCTTTCAAATATAATTTTCAAAATATCTTCAATGTACAGAATTGGACCTGTTACAGTTTTATTATAAGTATAGATAGACTAACCCGCGCAGCTCCGCTCGCGCTCTTTCACTTTGCTGAACATCATGACATGATCAAATGCATAGTTTACGATTCTATAAAGGACATACAGCCAGACAAACATTCATTTTTATATATAGATAGACGGGTGTAAATTTGGAACTTTCCTATGAATTCATGATTTTTTACCACAACCGTTCAATCGCATTAATGAAAATTGTGACTCAGTATAATAAGTAGACATACCTACAGTATAACAATAAGTAATTATGTAATACACATGTAAGTACTATCTACACTAATATTATAAAGAGGAAAACTTTGTTTGTTTGGTTGTAATGAATAGGCTCAAAAACTACTGGACAGTTTTTAAAAATTCTTTCACCATTCTAAAGCTACATTATCCACGAGTAACATAGGCTAAATTTTTTTTTGGAAAAAATAGGGTTCCGTAAGATATTTGGGTTTTAGGTGTAAAAAATCAACCAGAAAAGTTACTTATTTTGCGTACGCTGCCTAAACTATAAAAGATAGAACCATAAAATGTTCTAATTAATTGTAGATCTTATAAATATCTACAAAAAAGTCCGCAGCACACGCGCGTATCTATGTCGAGTGAGGCCCAACAACCATTTTTTTTATTTAAAAATCTTGAATTTTGTTTGGACTACATTTAAACGCATTTATTTTACTCATGCTATTAATCCTTATCAAATTAAATTATTTCATCATTAAGTACAGTTTATGTAGATAATATTTGGTCTTTGAATGATTAAAATTGGACATTTTTTTTTGAAGTTATGGCGAAATTAAAATATTACTGCTTATAAATTAAAAGATTTCTGCTGCACGGCCCGAGCGTCACTAAGGCGGGGGTGCACATGCGGGAGGGGAGTTTAGATCTATGAGTAAGGGGTCGTCCATTAATCACGTGAGGCTCGAAAGGGGTTCCGAAAAAATCACGAAATATCACCAGGACGGGGGAGGGGTATAATGAGACATCACGTGTATTTATTTTTCGTTGAATGCACGATTTCTAAACCAAACAGCGGCACGTGGCCTTGACTCACCGTTGCCAGCAACGACTTCCCCTTCAACATTTAATCAGTTACCTGTATTTAAAGATAAAAATAAATAAAATACACGTGATTTTGGTTGGGGGGGGGGGGGGGGGGGTTAGTTTAAAACCTCACCACATATCACCAGGAGGGGTTAAAAAGTTGCTAAAAAACATCACGTGATTAATGGACGACCCCTAAGGTACCCGCGCGGCTCAGACGCGAGGTCGGCTCCCTACGCAGCAGCGGTCGTGCGCGAATTCAAATAATTTTCGTGCGATTTTTTTTAGATTTCTTTCTTAAAACTACACCTACGCAAAAGTTCTTCTCAGAGCTAAACAACAGTTCTTCTCAGAGCTAATCAACAGTTCTTTTCAGGGCTAACCAACAGATTTTTTCAGGGGTAACCAACAGTTCTTTAAAGGGCTAACCAACAGTTCTTTTCAGGGCTAAACAACAGTTCTTTTCAGAGCTAGAATATTACACGCTATTAGCATTTTCTTAAACATTTGAAAATGCCTAAGAGAGCCAGGTCTCAACTTTCTAAACATAGTTCTCAAGCACGGGCAGCAAGAATACGTCGTATGGGAGAATCTTCACCTGAACGTTCACAACGACTTGCTGAACAAAATCAGAGAAACTCTCAGGTACGCGCACGAGAGTCGAGTGTCGAACGTTCGCAACGCCTTGCGCAACAAAATCTGAGAACCTCTGAGTTACGTGCACGAGAGTCGGGTGAACCGATATGTATGAAATTTTGCGGGTAGGTCTGTGATGGAGTGAGTGATCGGAGGAGTTAGGTGGAGCAAGGGGGGGGGAGTGAGAGGGAGCAAGTTGGGAGAAGAGAGAGGAGGGAGAGGGTTCAGAGAGGACAACGGGGAGAGGAAGAGGGGAAGTGTGACGGGGACCGAAGCGGGAGGGGAGAGAAATAGCATAGAATTAGATTTTTATTATAAGAGAGAGAGAGATGGAGAGAGACAAATCAAGGAAGTAGGGAGAAAAGGGGAGCAAAATGTAATTAAAGCGCGGGCGGAGCTGCGCGGGTCAGCTAGTAAATATATATAGTAGTAACCAATAAACTGTACACTGTGTGAAAATGAAATCCTTTATTTCAAATAGGCCAAAATTAGCACTTTCGAATTGTCATATTTTATCGTAAAAACTATAAAAAAAACTACCACTGTATCACAACTCGGCCTCAACTGAACTCGGTGGGCTTGTCATTTTTTAATCTATTTTACTTTGATTATATTTTATATATTTTTTCTTAGTTTTCTTACATAGAAACGTCTGGTTCTAACCAACATAATTGTTTTATTCGTGCCAATGCGTTGCTATCGGAATTTGAAAAAGAAATAAAAATTAATTAAAAGAGAATAAATAAAAAATATTTATATATAAGTATAAAATAAATATTTTATACTTTTTAGTGTTATTGAAGTCGGTTCAATTTTTTTTTAAAATATTTTATTTTATACTTTTTAGTGATATTTTCATACATAAAGATTGAACCATCGAAGACGGTAAAATGATCTACGTAGGTTATGACATCATTATGATAGCACATTATCGTCTACATAGTTTTACATAATTCATGTTTCTTCAGAAACTCAGAAACAATTTATCCGGTCGTAAATAAATTTGCATGGAATCATCATAGTAGTTTACTCTCTCGAATAAAAAAAGAATCATCGAAATCGGTTCATATTTGTCAGAGTAATGTAATGGAGAACGTCAGTTTTATGGTTTTTATCAGATAAATTCATCCACATCGTTCATGGTCCTCCAGGAAGTTCTTATCCGGTTGTGATACAATTCATATAGGTTCATTACAGTGGTTTCTTCTTTAGAATAAAAAAATAATCATCAAAATCGGTATATATTTGCCAGAGTTATGACCATTTTTGTCCTGCAGGTTTTCTGCGCAGTCGCCATTCTTGTTTTTTAAGGAACTACTTATTCGTAAGCGATAATTTTCCCAATCCAATCAACGGATTGAAGAATGGATGAAAGAAAGATTTTTTCAAATCGGTTCATAATTGCCAGAGTTATGCGCGAACATACATAATACATATATATATATATATATATATATATATATATATATATATGTATTATGATATATATACAGATGAATTGAGAACCTCCTCCTTTTTGAAGTCTGTTAAAAAGGACAGTGGACGGACAAGTCCCCCAAGCAGCACCCGCACACGAGTCGACTTGAGTAGCAACCATCACCCCTCAACCATATTAGAGGGAAGGAGGATACCCACCACACAAAGTCGCCACAAGCAGACATTTCGATGGCGAGCATGACCGACCAAAATATACAAAAATCTGACATATTAATAGAAACACGGGGGAATACTCGGTACTTATCCCATATCTCACTAAGATACACACCGTAAGTATTCATCTCCCTCGTTCCATCTCAAGCATGAAAGTACAGCTTCCTCGTATAAATTTGAGGTAGAAAACATTTCATTCGTAAGTTGAGGCAATAATGTTTTGTGAGGCTTCGGAAACCAACCAACATCTGTAGTCAGATCGCTTGTGCAAGGAGCTGTTTTAAATTAAAAACTTTCTATTGGACAATCTTGAATTACCTGGAGGATAGAGCTGCGTGGGTATACGATACTTGTTATTTGATTGTAATATTAATGGGGCAGTTAGCGGTCAATTTACCTTAATGCTAACGAAAGAGGATTCTATTTACACCCAGAAGGAATGAACGATTCAGACCCAGAATAAACAGGAATGTTTGAGTCTGATGACTTGGTGTTAAATTTATCTATATAGAGTTCGTGAGGTGTCCAGTTAAGAATTGCATCCACTCAACTCCCCCTCATCGGGCTCTATGGGATTACCTACCAGGCTACCACCTGCGATCCCCAAGACGTCTGCCAAGCGTGGGGATTAATTATGGCAAATCCCCTTTACGGGGACGCCTTCGTTCAGCAGTGGATGATAACTATATGTTATAAAGTCTATCTATGTACAAGCTTCGATATAATAAAGTTCCTTTATTTTTTTTGTGAGCAAAATTCTTGCTCCGTCCCTATGCCCCCGCGGGGTGCCGGGTTAGAATTGCATTCCTCCATCTCTTCTCGTTGGGTGTCGTGGCGAGGCGACTAAGCGAGAACAGGAAGATGGCAGCAGCGTCTTTCTTTTGAATTTATCTGTCACCTATACTGCGATCCCCAAGCCGCCTCCCAAGCGAGGGGAATATGGCAACCCATTCCTTTTAAGGCAGAGGCCTTTGTTCAGTAGTGGACGTGTTTCCGGCTGCTGATGATGATGATGTGTGTGAACACAGGCGTGATGGCTGACCGGTGGCCAGTCAAAGACAAATTGGTGTAGTTGAATATGACATATTGACGGAAACACAAAAATGCTACACACTGCGGCTTGGCGGCAGAATATCTGACACTGACGTGGTACCTACCTGGACTGTCCCTTGCTAAACGACTACTGGCTTAGCCAATCCTTTATTTACACTAAATAAGTGCCTGCACTGAAAATTAAACTGTCGTGAATTAAGAAATTGTCAAAGTACGTAATTAATTTCTAACAAACTGGATTTATATTTATACCTACGTCATTGTTATCAACATTAAAACAAAAACAAATACCGCTAGGAACTGCGTTATCGAAGACAATTTACTTGGATCTTCGAATCAACACGTTTTGGCTGATAAGATAGTCGTATCATCGCATCTTTACTGCCTTGTTGTCGTCTGCGTACATACGGCACGAGAGACACTGATTTAGGGTGTCGGGTGTTTATTAGAGATAATTTAATATGAGAATAAATATTATAGAACTATTTTGTACGTGGTAGGCTAGATCGGGTAACCAACATATCATTAACGGGCGATTTTGCTACTAACGCGCAACTGCACAGAATCAAGCTAAGTACATACATACTGTACAAAAGACACGTACGTAGTACGCAGGTAGGTACATAGCCCTGGGGTCTCCGGGTTAGAATTGTAACCCCCCCCCCCATCTCCTCTCGTTGGGTGTCGTAAGACGCGACTAAGCGATGACAGGAATACGGGCAGCAGCGTCTTTCTTTTGGATTTATCTTCCACCTATACTGCGATCCCCAATCCGCCTGCCAAATGTGGGAATTATGGCAACCCCTCCCTTCTAAAGGGAGCCCTTTGTTGAGCAGTGAACGTCAATCGGCTGCTAATGATGTTCTGACAGGAGACTAAGGGAAAACAAGAAGACGGGCAGCAGCGTCTTTCTATTGGATTACCTACCATCTATTGTTTATATGTACAGCATGAAGCTGGTTCAATCGTGGCGTACCTACCTTAGGGAACTCTTCGACACTTCAGCATCAGAGTAAGACCTAGGGCATGGACAATGGATCCAACTGGGTTGAAGTTGGATCTTATGGTTACTGGGCCCAATCTACAGCCAACTAATACTCCTAGTCAATTACTAGGTGTACCTTTATGCAAGGAACCGTCCAGGTAGGTACCACCGCAGTGTCAGATATTCTGCCGCCAAGCAGCAGTGTGTAAACATTGCTGTGTTCCGGTATGAAGGGCACTGTAGCTGGTGAAATTACAGGATACAAGAGATTTAATAACTAATGTCTGTGGTGCCAAGTGGCAGAACAATGCAGCTGTCAAAATCACAGATAACCCCTAGAGCTGGCTCATGGGTCGGTATTCTAACGTTTTTTATTAGCCTTTATTTTATAGTAATAATAATATATAATAATAAATTGTTCACATTTTCTTAGATTTCTCTGAGATAAAGATTATTGTTTAAAAAATCTTTAAAAAAAAAATTGAACCGACTTCAATATCACTGAAAAGTATAAAATAATTTAAATATTATTGAAGTTGGTGTTAGCGTACCTGCTGTGTATATTTGGCACCAACTTCAATAATATTTAAATTATTTTATACTTTTCAGTGATATTGAAGTCGGTTCAATTTTTTTTTAAAAAGATTTTATTTTAAACTTTTTAGTGATATTTTCATATATAAAGATTGAACCATCGAAAACCGTAAAATAATCTAGGTAGGTTATGATCACATTATCGTCTACATAGTTTTACATAATTCATGTTTCTTCAGAAAAAAATATCTGGTCGTAATGAAATTTGCATGAAAACATCATAGTAGTTTACTCTCTCGAATAAAAAAAGAATCATCGAAATCGGTTCATAATTGTCAGAGCAATGTAATGGAGAACATCAGTTTTATGGTTTTTACCAGATAAATTCCTCCACATCGTTCATGGTCCTCCAGGAAGTTCTTATCCGGTTGTAATAAAATTCATATCTATATGAATTTTATTTATTCGAAATTATTTTTTTTATTTTTTTTTTTTTTTATTCGAAAGAAGAAACCACTGTATTGAATCTATTCAATACAGTGGTTTCTTCTTTCGAATAAAAAAAGAATCATTGAAATTGGTATATATTTGCCAGAGTTATGACTATTTTTGTCCGACCGAGCGAGTCCGAGCGACTAAAACGTCATCTATATAGGCTTTCTTGCAGCTCTCAGTGCGCAGTCACCATTCTTGTTTTTTCAGGAACTACTTATTACTAAGCAATAATTTTTTTATGGGACCCAATTAACGGATTAAAGAATGGATGGAAGAAAGATTTTTTCAGATCGGTTCATAATTGCCAGAGTTTTGCGCGAACATACATAGAAAAAAAAAAATATATATATATACAGACGAATTGAGAACCTCCTCCTTTTTTTGAAGTCGGTTAAAAATATAAAAGAACAATAAATTATTTGTTAGATCAATGACGACACCTTTCAAGCCTTTTTTAATAAATACAAGTAGTTATTTTAATTAACAGATACCTTGCATAAGAGGCCGTCGTAAGAATTTTTGAGTTAGGCGTGAAGAACATTACCTTACCAATGCTAGCTGCCACAAACGCAATCCAACACAGATTTTCCTTCTAGTAATTCGCATCTTGCGTTGAAGTTGGGAAATTCCTTTGGAACATTTCCTTCCCCATATTATGACGTCACTTTTTTTTGTTTTATCAACTTACCAATGATGAAGAATTCGAGAAGGAAATCTAATTTACCAATTCTACTAGTTACTACGTTCTTCCTCGAGGCTAGCGACAACGCGTTGTAGGTGTCGTCCGTCCAGTGTCTTCGCGAGCACCACGAAGAGCGTGCTTTGTTGTTCCCCCCCGGGACGTGGTGCAACTGGAGCCCAGCGCTGAAAAGACTGGGAGTTCGAACAGAGTGCCGTCGTGCGTCGATATAATCGGGGAAGTTTTGTTGGTAAAAATTACCACATAACCCGAATTTCGCTCCTACGGAGACTTCATAGTTTCCTTCTCGACAGCATAAAAGGTTTCTGCAAATCAAAGTATTTTTTTATCTTTTTATTTATTTAATTAGGTAAATATATGACTAATAAATTTTTGTTATTTCTTGCTTTTTAAATATTTTTTTAGATGTTTTTATTTTAAAAAAAAATAGTTTATTATTATTTTTCCTGTAAAAAATACCCGATGTATTTTTTTTATTTGGTCATTAAAATGTATTAAGTACCTGTAATTGTTTAAGAGTGAAGAAGAGAAAAACAAACCGTTTAGAAATGTGAAAATTGATAGCATTAGTGGTTGCTGAAATGTATACAACAATATCTGTAGGTGGGATAGGACAGACAGACAGACGAAGTTGCACCATACGGATTCCTTATTATGATTCAGAAAGATAAATAATACTATCATTTGCAGAAACGTACGAGTAATTACCAATTTTTGCTGTCGGGAAGAAATCTATCAGAAGGTAGCCGGTCTCCGTACACGTTTTAAGAACATTTTGTGTGTTCGCAGTCGGGATTTTTGAGCTTTTATAATTTATACTCTTGTAGTCTCCGTGACGTAGTGTGTGGGGGGGGGGGGTCTTGCTTTGCAAACCGGAGGTCGCGGGTTCGAATCCTGCGGGGGTCGCGGGTTCGAATCCTCACCTGATTGTCGGTTAAGTAAGATGGGCATGTAAAAAGTTGGTCCGGCTCCTGACCTCTACCCAATCGTGTAGGTATTCCGTCCCATCGGAGGAAGAGCGAGCGCACTTGTGGCTACGCAAGCACTAGTGCACTATAATATCTCCTGCATAGCTGGCTAACCTTGTAAAAGATGGGCCGCTGTGGTTGTATTGGCCAGGAGGACATTATTATTCAGTAATATAACGGGTGTGAGGGACATCGTACCGAAATTTTTTTTTACAAATAATGTCCGTTACAACATTAGAGAAACCATTTATATGGAAAATGACAAATGACTGACTTATTAATTTTCGAGCATGTAATGAATATAAGCGGAATAATATTTATTTCTCAAATTACATTGCTCAGTTTCTAAAATAATAATTGTTAATTGCCTATTAATTAATTGTCTATGTACTGTTTCAGTGCATAAAGAATAAATAAATAAATAATTAAATAAATTTTCCACAAATAAGTAATTTACTGTTTTTAAATTAAAATTATGCTTTATTATTATACCAATAATGATATTATACTAATTTTATTTAAAAAAAGGTGTTTTTTTTTTGGAAAATCATGAAAAAGCCGAACACTAGTGTGTTCAGAATCATGTACTGGATCCCTGGTATCCGTCTTCGGTACGATGTCCCTTACACCTCGTATACTTGTTTAGTCCAAGTTTAGTTAATTTATACTTGTGATCCCCATGACGCCTGCCAACCGTGGGGGTTACGGCAACCCTTCCTTTCTAAGGGGGAGGCCTGTTTTCAGTTGTCGACGTCTTTGGGCTGATGATGATGATGATGATGAAGTAATCGCCCAGGCGGAGAGTATGTATGTAAGTATGTATGTTTGTATGTAGGTCTATTTATTTGGTACCGCCTACAGACTAAATGGCGTGATGGACAGTGACTTATAATGTGTCGCTAAATTCGTCTTAGTTGTGGGAGTGACATAGGCTATATATATTTCCAAAAAAAATATTTGGCGGCCGCCAGCCGCCGTTTTGTATTTTTTTTAGTTCCAATAACATCAATATGGGTATCAAATGAAAGGTCTTAATGAGACTAGTTGTAATATATATACATATGTATACGTATCATGTATATATATTGTAATTTAGGACCATTTTGTTTGTTCGCAGTCGGGATTTTTATACCTTTTATAATTTATACTTGTTTAATTCTCTAAGAACTCTCTAAAAAGCTATCTGTGAGGTAGCTATTAGATTAATAGCAAACTAATTTATATACGTCGAAAGAAGGTCGACGGTGTGCGAGTCCGACTTGCACTTGACCGCTTTTTCTATTCAAATAAATGCTCCAACGAAATAGTTCCATCTAAATTTTAGCAGGCGGCTAAAAATGTTGAGGAAGCGTGGACCGTGGACGGAAAGAAATGTTGCCTTCTTAGTGCCGTCACGCATCGGCTGAAATAACACTGAAAGACCGGCCGTCTTAGAGCCACATCACACAGTATAGCATCGGCGATCAGCGAATTTATAGCTTTTCGGAACTGACATACACAGCGTTACACACGTATAACCTTTTAACCTTACAACTTCTAGCATCGTCTATTAGTGATCATTAGCCGCTAAATTTAAAGATTTGGATTCCACGCTTATAAGTAATAATAATAATATCTTGGGACAATCCACACACGGTCATCTGATCCCAAACTAGGCAGAGCCTGTACTATGGAAACTAGACAACTGATACTAATACCTACTATGCGTTTCAACTAAGAATGTGGCCGCCATGTTGATCGCGACTGCGAAACTTGACTCGTTTTATTACGATTTTTGTACCGGCAGCAGAGTAAACACAAAATCAAAAAATCGCACCGGCTTTGATTATTTATTGTAATGGCTTATTTTGCTATCTATTTTTGTTAAAACATTATTTTTAGTAATTATATATTTGAAATGGCAAGATGGCGGCCACATTCTTAGTTGAAACGCATAGTATATACTTTTTTTTGTAAATATTTAAATAGATAAATAACACCCAGACACTTGGTGGGAATCGAACCCACGACCCATCGGGTAGCAGCCGCCAGGGTGTCTAACCACCGGATCAACGGGCCCGTCAAATCATATGCAGCGATTCGAGAGAACATGATGCAGAAGCTAAAACGCGCGATTTCGTTAAAGCGACTGAACGCAGTGAGTCTGAAAATCACTAGTCGTCGATGTTAATCGTGTGTGATGAGGCTCTTATAGATAACAGAATCAACGTCAATTTGCCGCCATTTTTTGTCCTTACACAAAAAAGGTCGTCATTGATAGCATTGTTACAGCCTATTTATTCTTTAGTAATATTCAAACTGTGAATATTTTGGTTGCAAAATCTAGATTCACACCTTTTATGTTCAATCCTCTCTTTTTCACAATAGGGTAGGTATATATTGTTTAATAAACATTCGCTAATGCAATTAAAAAGAACTTTTATAGAAAGTGGCAATATTTGTAGTCAAATCAAAATCCTTTCTACCATCCCTTAGATAAACCTGTCAAGTGCGAGATGAATGCGCACTAAGGGTTCCGTGCTTTCTGACGTAAGTAGGTAGTTTGCTATCTTCTAACACCTCAGATAGCAAAAATACCGAATAGCAAATTTGTTTGTTTGTCGAAGTTTTTTTGATGATTTCTAAAAAAAAACTTTACTACAAAAGCACATTTTATTTTTCTTGTATTTATTTCTTTTTTTGACATTTTTAGTTTTAGGACATAAACTAATAAAAATCTGTTTTGAAATGTGCAAATGATGCCCTTTCATACGATACCCTATTAGTAATCTCATTTTTTACTCTTCATTTCGGCCCCTATAAAAAAGACAAAGAAATAAGATAAGTACATAAGTACATTTGCAATGATGTTAAATAAGTAATATTTCAAACTACTTAAGCTGGTTTCAGACTACGCTATAATATAATAGCATATAGGATTTTTTTTTTATTCAACATAAGCTAGTGTTTGACTGCAGACCTATTAGCTCATAGCACAACAATATCGCGCACCATACATTGTTATGGAACACGTTCACACAGTACTGTACTATATATATATTATTGGCTTACTATACGCTATAAATTGGTGCGATGTGCTGAGTTCATGCTGTGCCATATCGCGCGGGCCCCTTTTCTCCCTCCCTCATCCCCGGCCGTCCCGCAAGCGAAACGAGCGATATACTATAAATGCTTGCGGTAATACCGCGTAATGTTAACGCCATGCTATATAGTATAGCATTAGGTCCTTCTTTGCTATAATATATAGCTCAATAGTATAGCGCAGTCTGAAACCCGCTTTATTCCCAAATCGATAGCATTCGTGGTTGCTGAAATATATGGGTTTGACAGACAGACAGGTGAAGTCGCACCATTAAGGGTCTGTTCCGAACCGAGCTGCCAACTGCAATTACCGACAGGACGTGCAACGGTTGCCTGCAGTTGGCCGCAGCAGCACGGTTGGCTATTTCTATAAAATGATTCCGAGCTTGGACATAGATATAGGATTTTTCACTAATTCTGAGAATCCGAGCGCTGCGGCAGTAGCATTTGGAAGCTTGCAAAGAGGATCCAGCTTGGTTCGGAATACTACCATAAGGGTTCCTTTTAACCTCTTATATTCGGAAATCGGAACACCAACAATGTGATAGACATACATATCTTGCGGTTTTTATGATGTTTCTCGTTCTTTTAAATAATAGAATGAATTGCTTACGATGTTTTTCCCGAGTTATTACAACATGGAGTTATTCAAGATGGATGTTAAATTAATTCTACATATTCATCTAGCGTCCATAGTCTGAGGCGACTGCTTACCATCAGGCGGGGCGCGTTCTTGCTTGCCATGTTAATGGTAAGTCTTCGTGGTAAATATAATTTTTATTATTTAAGAAATTCATCATTCATTGAATATAATGTTGGCGTTGTTAATTTATGGCTTAGCCGCGCATGCGTTCTATATAAAAAGTGCGGTAATTTACTGATAGATTTTGGTGTTATTAATGTAAACAAAAACTAGTCCAACGTGTTTTGTGGCGCATAGCTTGCTATCTACTGCCACGAATATGTTACGAAATGATAACAATAATTTATTCTGCATTTCATAACAAACTGTCTATTTCCATTAATTATCATCAAGCCATCATTCTGAAAAGGTTTTCTTACGACCTTTTTCATCTAACATTTCTAGCACGATGACTTCTTTAGATGTCTTCAGCCAGGATCTTCGGAGATCACCTGTGAGGACACTTGACCTGCAATGAGGCCGCCAACAGTTTTAATTAAATAAAAAAATATAGTTGAGCAGTGTTTTGAAATTATTTAACTTATTTCTACTACGTCTATGTAATATCGCGGTCACAAACGGTGTATCACCTTTAGTGCTCCCACACATAACTGCGTATTCGCATCGCATCGGAAATATCTGCGAGAAACAAATGAATTTTTGTATCGAAAATTCATTTGTTTCTCGCAGATGCGATGCGAATTCGCAGTTATGTGTGGGAGCCCTTAGGACGAAAATCGCTTGCACGAGCCGGCCCAAAGAGCGTGCGGGCGGTGTAAGCGCACGTAACGTCTCGTTGAAATGATTTTGAATGAAAACTGGTAAACAGTTCGTGTCCGCGATTGTACCTGTCACATGTATTTAGTAGCAAAGCCATTTACTGGTAATTCCCAGACCATGGATTTCCTCATGCAAAACTCATCACTAATACCCGAAACACAAAAAAAAAAAAAACATGTTTTTTTGTCAGCGGACGCAATTCGACAGATGTCAATGAATTCTTATCCATGCATGGGCATACCCTGCATTTGCGCTCGTAATTCAAGACAAATATCAAGTCTTGGGCCTGTTACCTAGTGCCCGCTGGCCGCTACTCAATGGGTCGTGGATTCGATTCCCACCCAGGACAAATATTTATGTGCATAGCATTTCTGTTTGCCCTGTATCTGGGTACTGTTTTTACAAAAACTTGACTGGCCTGTTGGTCTTGTAGTTAGACACCCTGGCCTCTACCCAATAGGTCGTGGGTTCGATTCCACCAAGAGTCTGGGTGTTTTATCTATTTAGGTATGTATTTACAAAAAAGAAATACAGTATGAGTTGTCTGGTTTCCATTGTACAGGCTTTGCCTAGTTTGGGATCGGATGACCGTGTACACACGGTACACGGACGGACAATCTACAGATTGTCCTAGGAATTATTATTATGTGTAGTTTTCTGGTTGCCAGTGGGATCAAATAACCGTCTGTGGAATATCCCAGGAAATTATTACTATGATCTACAATGCCCTTCCTTCACAGACTACACTTTCGGATAGTCTATCTGAAATTGTCTATCGGAAGGTCTTTAGCAACAATAATCACTGGTATAACTTTTCTTCTAATATACCCCTTAGTAAATAAAGTAATACTTATCCAGTTCTACTATATATTGACAATAAACAATGATCAATCAATCAATCAATCAATCATTTATTGTTCACAAATATGGGTATTATACAGATAATATACATTAAAAGTCTCCATATTTTGCCAAGAAAGAAAGCATGCAAACACTACAACATAGTTAAGGGAATCACAAAATATGCATATAATTCACTGATCTGTTAGAAAATCGGACACTTATCACACACATGGTGTCATATTTATTTATTTCTTTCTAACAATAGATATTAATTAGTAACTTTACTTCTAAAAAGCGATTATACAGGGTTTAAGGGACATCGTACCGAAAACCGATACCAGGGATCCAGTACATGATTCTGAACACTCTAGTGTTGAAATTTTTCATCGGCTTTTTCATGAATTTACAAAAAAAACATTCCATTTTTTAAATAAAATTAGTATAATATCATTATTGGTATAATAATAAGGCATAATTTTAATTTAAAAACAGTAAATTACCTATTTGTGAAAAACTTATTTAATTATTTATTGCACTAAAGCAGTGCATAGGCAATTAATTATTATTATTTTAGAAAATTAGCAATGTAATTTGTGAAATAAATATTATTCCGCATATATTCATTACATGCTCGAAAATTAATAAGTCATTTGTCATTTTGCATATAAATGGTTTCTGTAATGTTGTAAGGGATATTATTTGACATCTTATAAAAAAAAACGGTTTTTTTCCCTTAAACCCGTTTTATCCAATATTCGTCGTGCTTCATCCATCAATTTTTAAACCTTTACGGTTGTGCAATAAAATATACCAATTAAAATTTTTAATTTGTTTTGCAAACACAATGGCAGTCGAAAAAGTCCTTACGCAATTATCCAGCGCTGATTGGTCGTAACCGAGATACAACTGAGCACGTACGGAACGTGACCGAAATCCCGAGGTTTTATCAGTCACTTGAACGTTGCGCAAGCGCACCCGTTGCATTGTAGGACCCTGGCGTTGAGCTCTTTGCTTTCTATAAAAACAATAAGATTAATAATAATAACCTTTTTTTCGCGGGGAAAACTTTAAAAGATCTTTGAGACCTGTGGGGGTCAAATTGGGGTAAGTGGGTTTCTTACCCACTAAAACCTATGCAGCTGTCACATGGGCATACGAGAGGGGACTCCAGAAGTATCCGGTGAGATCTGTACAAGGAGTCCCTCAGTGCGTTGCCTTTGAACCCACCGCCGTGGGGCGCATTGTAGCCCCCTGGGAACCAGATACGGTACTCACGGGGATGGGAGCCACAACCCAGCTGCCCGCCGTCCTCATCAGAGTTACCACCGTACTCAATGTATGTCCTAGGGCCCACATCCCGAACGTCCAGCAACTAGGACAATCCACAAACGGTCCTTAGATACCAAACTAAGCAGAGCCTATACAGTACTCACACACAACAGATCTTTGTGTGGGTTTGGCGAACCATTGCGCAACTACAGTCGTGAGTTGTCAATACAAAAACACTAAAATAGCTACTGCGCAGCGTCTTGCAGCCAACTTCAGACACATAAAGATCCGTTGTGACTACTGTACTATAGTTCCCAGGCTGTCTATATTATCTTAAATAATATTCAATTCAATTCATTTATTTTGCAATAATATGGGTTACATGGATGTTAATTATTATTATAAGTATCACCATATTAGCCTTAATAGCATGCAAAAAATTTAAACTAATTCTAACTACTTACGTCATATTATTACGTCTTAATAATATTATAATGAAATCTGAGTAACTTACAAAAATAATAAATTTAATTAAATAATAAATTATTAATCTAGTACATTATCAATATTCCTAAATATAAGTTAATTTATTAGCCTCACAATTATACATCGTAATAATAAAAATTGGATTTATATAATATGGATTAATTACAATAATTTGTCATTTAAATATTCATTTGTCGAGTAGTATGCTTTATCAAGAAGCAATTTTTTTACACTGATCTTAAAACTATGTACATCATTTATTTCTAATAATCTTTTTGGTAAATGATTATATATACGTGAAGCCATACAAAAAACACTTTTGTTTAATAGAGCAGTCTGAATATGGCGTAAATACTAAGTGGTTGATTAGCACAGAACCCGTGACCTCCTGATTGAATAACAAAAACTTTGCGCGCTGCGCTACGGAGGCTGAAGTCGAATTGTAAGATAACCATCGATATAATATTATATCGATAACTATAATCAATATGAACATTGCTCCAATATGCCTACCAAATCCATTTAATGCAGACTCTTTACAATTTGCAAATACTTATCTGCTTACGTCAGGATTCTTTGGTTACCTCTCCATGACCGAATTACAGAATACCTACGTAGGTTTGCAGAATTAAAATGGTAGCGTCACGCCTCGATCCAATCGAGTAATACAACACTGCAAGAAATGTATATAGTACGTAAATATTATGTAAGCGTATTATTGGTGAATTGTAAAATGTTTTTTTTTATATATGGATTTAGGTTTAAAGACTTTATTTCGCATAAAAAAAAATCGCTTTAGATTCTTGATTTCTTTTTGAAACTGTGTAGGATTAGCATTTAAACATTTAATTTAAGTTATAACAATAATAAAACTTAATTTAAGACTTCTAAATCTGTGACCTACTTATACAAAAAACTTGATATAGACAAAAATATATTAATAAAATAATATATATATATCACCATAACAACAAAACCTACCTATACAAATAACTTTAAGTTGATATAGACAAAAATATATTAATAAAGTAATATGTATATCACAATAAATTATTATTTTATAAACTGCTAATAACGTTATAGAATCGTATGATAATCTAGATATTATGTAGAATATTGAAATTTGATATTTATGGATCTAATTAAAAAAGAAATAGTTTTCATTGCAAATGTCAATCTCATTAAAAACTAGTAAAACCAATGACAACTAAATCTAACGATTTAGGATCAACATCACTTATAAATTTCGATAGACCTTATATATTTTTTCAATATTCATCCCCTAAACCTCGATAATCCAAGCTCCCGACGATATCCCATGGCTAGTTATAATAATAAACAACATGATTGTATTGTATCTATGATCGTTTATCTGTTATATACATAAATGAAATATTTAGACCGCAAAAAAAGATTTCTCCAAATTCTTTACCTCCTATTAATTTTCATAACAACTTTTCAGCAGCTGTTTTATGGCTTGACATCTGAATAAATAGAAATACAATTATATCAACTTTAAATATAATTATATTTACAGCTAAAATTATATTGGCAGCGAGAAATTTGTACAGAAAAGAGTACTTATTAATTCAATAAGTAAAAGAAGGGAAATTAATTTAACTGAAACTGCATATGTACTCGTACTAATTAGAGTTAACCTTGTTACTATAAATTGTCACTATAATAGGCATGATGACTGCAGCACAATACCAATGAATCTGTGGTTTCTAATATTAGAACAGATTGCACTGATTACAAAAATGCATTTCATTTTCATAATAATAGAGAGATTTTCGTTATATTTAAACAAATAAATTACTTAATTACAGCTAATCGCCATTTAGTAATAAACAGAGATCAGAGTGAATGACGTCAGTCCGATGTAAATAAACAACTGTCAAACGGTCATCTCAACTTTTTCTTTCATACAATGATTCAATTTTATACCTACTGACAGATGTTTATTTACACACCGTAGTGACGTCACAAAATGGCGCCAAGCACCAGCCTTCGTTTTGGAACGAAATTCAAAAATTTTGAAAATTGAAAATAGGTATTGCTATTAATTGTAAATTTAATACAAAAATATGATTATTTTCGGCAATAGTAGACCCGTAAGTACATTGTAAAGTATTTTTTCAAAATTAGTCATCATGCCTATTATGCTGTTTAGATGCCATACCGGATTAGGCTAAAGTGTGTAATACTCGCATGAAACTAAAAAATAAATCCGGTCAAGTGCGAGTCGGAGTTACGGATGGATCCAACACATAGAGGCTCATTTTAAGAAATTTTAATGGTGCGTTATTATTATTACTGTTACAAAAAAAAAAACTATATAATTACTTCGAATTATTGTAACAAAAAAAGGCAGGTCCACTTATAAGGTGGATTGCCACACACTGTCATCCGATCCCAAACTAGGCAGAGCCTGTACTATGGAAACCAAACAACTGATACTTATACTTATATACATTTTTTTGTAAATATGAAATGTGTTACGTTGTGTAAATCTATATCGACCTATAGGTGGACCTGCCTACTCTACATTAAGATAAGAAACAGGAACTCAGTTGTCACTTACCTGTAGGTAGATGATTCTGCTTACACTTAATTAAGAAAAGGGGCAGCAACTTAATTGTCGCTTACATGGAAGTGGACCTGCCAACTGGACTATGGAACCTCAGATATGTAAAAAATTCTGTAATCAAATAAATATTTTTTTATAATGATGTCACCAAAGGATGTCACTCACGATGTTTGAAATGTGTGACGTCATATGTAATCGGAGTCTCGGACAGGGTAAGAGATACTTTGATTAGTCATGTTGAAATAAAAGCGGAAGGATATGTTCGTTTTATGATGATTTGTGCAAGTTAACATTCTAACAATAAACTGCGGAATGGCTAAGACATTGTGTACTTTACTTAATAAATATCATACAAAGCGTGTTACTATATCTAAATAACACGAAAACATCAACTGTGACTAGGGTTGCCAACTTTTTATGACAAAAAAAACGTATAAAATGGTTTGGATAGGAAAAAATAAAGTATTTGGAAGAAAAAATAAAGTATTTTTTAATTTGGTGTGTTTTTAGCATATGCTAACAATTTTTTTTGTATTGTTAACCGACTTCAAAAAGGACGAGGTTCTCAATTCGTCTGTAAGTATATATATATATGTATGATCACGCGTAACTCTGGCAATTATGAACCGATTTGAAAAATACTTTCTTCCATCCATTCTTCACAACCGGATAAGAACTTCCTGGAGGAATTTATCTGGTAAAAACCATAAAACTGATGTTCTCCATTACATTATACTCTGACAAATATGAATCGATTTCGATGATTCTTTTTTTATTCGAGAGAGTAAACTACTATGATGATTCCATGCAAATTTCATTACGACCGGATAAATTGTTTCTGAAGAAACATGAATGATCATTTACCTAGATTATTTTATACCGTCTTCGATGGTTCAATCTTTATGTATGAAAATATCACTAAAAAGTATAAAAAAAAATTGAACCGACTTCAATAACACTTCTTTAATATTTTTTTAAAAATTTTGGTTTACGCCTCACTGTAAAGGTTGAAAATAAAGTATTTTCACATACTTTATTTGTATGCAAAAGTATAAAGTATAATTACCACAAATAAAGTAGGATACGTTATTATAAAGTATGGTTGGCAACCCTAACTGTGACTTATTGTAGCAAATATTTTATTAAGAAATTCAGGCTGTAACTGTAATGACGCCCGTCCGCCACTCTCTAACTTTAGATGTTTTCAAAGTCAGGGCGTTGTAAAATACTGCTTCTGACGATATACGGGCTTTAGCGATAAGACCGCCTTAAATTGTCACACTGCAATTTTACTTTTCCATTTTATGTTGTATCTTCTTTTTTGGTGTACAATAAAGAATATTTGTATTGTATTGTATTGTATACGGGGTGTAAGGGACATCGTACCGAAAACCGATACCGGGGATTCAGTACATGATTCTGTACATTCTAGTGTTGAAAATTTTCATCGGCTTTTGAATAAATTTCCAAAAAAGAAATGCCGCCTTTTTAAATAAAATTGGGATAACATCATTATTGGTATAATAAAGACTAATTTAAATTTAAAAATAAAAAATTACTTATTTGTGCAAAATTAGCAATCATCAGCAGCCGAAAAGTCCACTGCTGAACAAAGGTCCTCTCCCTTAGAAGGGAGGGGTTGCCATAATCTCCACGTTTGGCAGGCGGCTTGACAATGTAATTTGAAAAATAAATATTATTCCGCAAGTATTCATTACATGCTCAAAAATTAACAAGGTAGTCTTTTGTAATTTTCCATATACATAAATGGTTTCTGTAATGTTGTAACGGACAATATGAGAAATCTTATAAAAAAGTTTTCAGTACGTAGTCCTTACACCCTGTTTATTATGTACTACAAAGTACCACAAAGTTAATCATCATCAGCCAAAAGACGTCCACTGCTAAACAGAGGCCTCCCCCTTAGAAAGGAGGGGTTGCTATAATCCCCACGCTTGCCACCAGGCAGGCGACTTGGGGTTCGCAGTATAGGTGGTAGGTAATCCAATAGTAAGACACTGTTGCCCGTCTTCCTGTTTTCCCTTAGTCGCCGCATACGGCACTCAACAACGGGAGGAGATGGGTTATATAAAAAAATGTAAAAAAAAATGTCCAATGTAAAAAAATGTGTAAAATCTAAATGAAAATAGCAACTATGCAATAATTATTGTGAAAAAGAAGAAAATACTTAATAACAACCATTAATATTATATTAAAGTGGAAGTGGTTTTTAACACTTCATTCTAAAAAATTGTAGTGATAATGATAGTATAATTGTGGGTAACATTGTCTCTACATGTGATATTGGTCTGTACACGTTTTTGACATTATTGGCAGTCCAAACTCAGGTTTGGACTGCCAATACTGTCAAAAACTTGTTTGGACCACAGGGTCCAAACCACTTTCAAAGATTTTATATATTCTCGCTCCCACAATTTCTTCAGCAATGGAATCAATGAACTACCTACGAAATAGCAAAAGTACATAGATAGCAATGGATGTACTATTGCTATAGATCTTTGATTGAGTATATTGGTTTCTTTTTCTTCATATAAAACGCTAAATTAAAAGGGAAGGGCTTAATAATACTATTGTAGGCCCAATTGCTGCCAGTATCTGTCTGTTTCTTTTGTCATTATTACAGTAAATATGTAATAGTAATTAAACTTAAATAATTGAGCAGCTCTAACTTCGAAAAAAAAAAAACATATTCCCGTCGTCACAAGGTTACGTTGTTAGATTTTGATGCAATGTCAAACGTGATCTATTAAATTTGCCCTACTTTAATTTTACAAATTTTATCACTGCTTATTGATGTTTTTTTTTAATTTTCCCGAGTCCCCATGTTGATGATGAATTCAGGTGAAATGTAAATTGATTCATAATATACATGTTACGCAAGTCTGCATAAGCAGCTAACAATGAAACACACTGACCTACATATCTGTAGCAGTGGCGTGCACAGAGGGTAGGCAAAAAAATGTATTCGGCTTGTTTAACCTATTATAAGTATATTAATATACCATTTCATACATCCATAAGCAAGCAAATACTATAGACATATTAATTTGCATTTCGAAACATTAATAAGTTCATTCAGCGGCTCCATAACGACAAAAATACTTTGCCTACCCTAGGATTTCTCTAAACATTCTTAATTTTTAAATATCTTAGTTCGGACCTGAATTAACGTATTTTTTTTTAATGTAAATGGATATGTTGGTAATGTTGATTAATTTAAGGATATTTGTGCTGGAACACGAACAATTCGCATAAAGAATAAACAACTCGAAGATATTTTTGCCTGCTTTCTGTGCACGCCACTGATCTGTAGGCATGTAAAACTCATAGGTATTGTTAATATGAAAATTGTACTGATTTCTGAATATTTTAGTTTTACAAAGCAATATTATTACTTGCTCTTCCTAATTTTGTATACAGTTTTGTGGCACAAATGAGGTGGGTAATCGACACGCTGGCCTATAGACAGCTGCATTCCACTGCCACTCGTCACCACCGGATCACAACGCAGCCTCAACTGAGAAAAACCGGCACTCAGCGGGCTTGTAATTTTTTCACCTTTTTAAAACAGTTTTTGTCTTGTTACAATTAGATCAGCATCAGCGACAGTATCATGCCATTCAAAAGATAAAACGAGAAAAAAATACGACTAAAATACAACCAACTAAAAGGCGAAAGGGATAATAGTCGGACCAGTCACCCCAAGCAGCACCCGCGCACGAGTTGACTCTAGCAGCAGCCTTTGACAAAAGGATAGCCATAAACAAAATATCTTAAAAATAAATGTATAATGTGATGCTTCACATTGCCTTGCACATGCCTTTAGAACTTGTTGGAATTATGTTTCCAACTAATACATTTATAGCTATGTGTGTAACTATTTGGGGTAAGTCGATACGGGACTTGGCACGCCATCACGGCGCCTGATGACGTGTCAAGCGGTTCGCACCCCACCCAAGCCTTGCCAGTAGGTACCAATTGAAAATATCGTGAGGAAAGCTAGTCATGCCTTGGGGCTTATTATTCGAGCAGTGTGTCTGATTCACTATTCCACACTTGGCCCACGTGGTGGGTTATGGCTTAACCCTCTCATAAGTCATGACGAGAAGACGAAACCCTAGCTAAGAAAAAGAAAATTACGGGATATAAAAATAATATTTTAATAAATTCATAATGAATTTATTTTTCGTCAGACTCGTTGGTAAACGTATTTACATCTTCCAAACTTTCATTTATGCAGTACAAAAAAGGGATTAGCAGAGTTCTATTGCAAGATTTTGTAAAAGGTTTTTATAGACATAATTGTTTTAAAAATAAATTCTATATGAGATTTGTGCCAAACATCTATTAAACAATTGTGATTTTATAACTTCTTCGTATCTTCTGTCTTCCGGCACGTAGCTTGAGTCCGCTCTTGGCATTCACCGCGTGCCTTATGATTAGTAAGTACACATAATGGCTCCGGCAGTGAACGCGAGGAGGAGGACTGCTGTCTTCTTATAATCTTCTTTCTTCTGTTTATACTACTCTATAGATATATGAAGATGTGAATATTTTTTGTTTTAAATTTATACCGTTATTCAACTACAGTGGGGCCCACAAATTAAGAAGTTGTCGGGTAGGCTAAGTTCCGCGGCTTATGCAGTCAAGAAAATTAGACGTTTAACTGATGTTGAAACCGCTAGAATTGTTTATTTCAGCTATTTTCACAGTGTTATGTCATGTTATGGCATATTACTGTGGGGATCTTCTGCAGAACTTAATACTATTTTTATTCTGCAGAAAAGAGCTGTGAGAGCCATTTACAATCTGGCTCCTATTGATTCACTTAGAGAGAAATTCAAAGAGATAGATATTCTAACGGTTGTGTCACAATACATATTTGAAAATTTAGTTTATGTTAAAAAAAATATCAGTTCTTTTAAAAAGTATAGTGATACACATAATATTAATACCCGGAACAAACACGATCTTGTTGTACATGCCACGCGTCTCCACAGAACAGGCAAATCGTTTATGGGCCAAAGTATACGCTTTTATAACAAACTGCCACAGGATATCCGAGATCTTCCAATAAAGAAATTTAAACCTTTGATAAAAAGCCGTTTGTCAAAAAAGGCTTATTATAAAATCTCGGATTACCTGGAGGATAAAGCTGCGTGGGCTTGAACTGCTCAACTCATGCAAGCTTAGAAGTTTAAGGCTGATAAGTAAAATTTGTAAAACTATTTAAAAAAAAAAATGACAAAAAAAGACAAGCCCTCTGAGTTTCTTGCCGGATCTTCTCAGTAGCGGCCGCGTTACGATCCGGTGGTAGTTTGTAAAAATGATTTTTGTGTAAGTGCCTCCGTGGGGCCTATACATAATAAAGATATTTTGACTTTGACTTTGACTTTGACTATTGATATTATATGGGTGTAAGGGACCACGTACCGAAAAAAAATTTATAAGATGTCAAATAATGTCCGTTACAACATTACAGAAACCATTTATATGGAAAATGACAAATGACTACCTTATTAATTTTCGAGCATGTAATGAATGTATGCGGAATAATATTTATTTCTCAAATTACATTGCTAATTTTCTAAAATAATAATCATTTTATTAATATACTTATATATTAATTATAAATAAAATAATTGTATTGCCTATTAATTAATTGCTTATGTACTGTTTTAGTGCATAAAGAATAAATCTTACTACGAGGTAGGACATAGGATACTTTTGATCCCGTAATCTAGCACGGATCTTTTGGGAAAAGGGATTAAAGTCAAAATGGGTACTTGGTTATACGCTTGGTCCGATTTTATCAATTTTTCTTCATAATTATAATAAATATTAGTAAGGGATCATAGAGAGTTGTTATCAAGGTTTTGTAATCGATCGGGTTAAGCAACGTTAGGTAAGGTCATTAAATAGATGGGTGATCGTTTAACGCCATTTGAACTAAACGGGTCCGTGCTTCGGAGAGTAAGTAAAAAGTGGGTCCCAGTTTTTAACCGACTATAAAAATGCAGGTTATGTATTCGATGCGAATGTCTGTTATTAAAAGTTTAGTTACCTAACGTAAAAATAGCGCATGCGGAGCTGCGTGGGTCAGCTAGTAAATAAATAATTAAATAAATTTTCCACAAATAAGTAATTTATTGTTTTTAAATTAAAATTAAGCTTTATTATTATACCAATAATGATGTTATAAGTACTAATTTTATTTAAATAAAGTGGTTTTCTTTTTTGGAAATTCATGAAAAAGCCGATGAAAAATTTCAACACTAGAGTGTTCAGAATCATGTACTGGATCCCTGGTATCGGTTTTCGTTACGATGTCCCTTACACCCCGTATATTTACACCCTGTTTTTTGTTTTTGTTTACAAGATCGAATTCGGAACAATAAATTAATGAACACAGCAGCTGATAGACGTCCTCTGCTGAACAAAAGAATCCCCTTTAGATGGGAGGGGTTACCATAATCCCTACGCTTGGCAGGCGGCTTTGGGATCACAGTAGATAGATGTAGGTGGAAGATAAATCCAAAAGTAAAACGTCGTCCGAATGTTCTTGTACCACTAGGTTCACTCAATTAAGTAGGTACCTGATTGAAAAAGTCAATAAATAACGTAATGCTTTAGTATATTACTTTAGTAGCGTGTATTCAGGCGCAGGTGTATCTATTTGTAAATTGCTATATACTACAACTGACTGCTATCGAATTAAATATAGTGGGTAGAAATCCTGGCTCCCGAATGGGTAGTGGGTTCGATTCCCACCTAGGACATATATTTGAACATATCTGTTCTGTGTCTGAGTGTTAGTTATCTAAGTATGTAAGTATATTTATTTGTATTTGTACTGTGTTTGTATCGTTACCATGTATCTGTACAGCTCTACCTACTTTGCGGTCAGATACCACGTGTGGATTGTCCAATAACTAGTAATTCACTAACTGCCGGTCCCAATATCCTATCGGTCCCTTACTATAAGTTAAAATCAGCGATCATGCCATCGATATACCGCGAAATAGAGCGATAGCTAAAACCCTGAACAACCAACAGTACGCTGCTAATATGTTAATAATGAAACGGAAATATGTCATTATAGCTATCGATGGTAACTATTTTAACTTATAGTTAGGGATCTATAGGATATTGGGACCGGCAGTAAGTAGTAGGTCTCTTGTGAAGGGGACATTACCCTAGTGTATATTTTACCACCAAGTCACAGTGTGTAAACTTTGCTATGCTCCGGGTTCAGGTGGTTTAGGAGGAAAGTTGACGGACCTGTTGGTCTAGCGGTTAGACACCCTGTCCGCTACCCGATAGCTCGTGGGTTCGATTCCCACCAAGTTTCCGGGTGTTATTTATCTATTTAATCTATTCTATGTTTTAACAAAAAAAAGTAGTAGTACAGGCTCTGCCTAGTTTGGGATCAGATGAACTTGTGTGTGGATTGTCCCTGGATATATTATTATTATTAAAGTCACCGGTGACAAGCATCCATAGACAGTTTATCATCAGAAAATGTGACCTAGGCCTCTACCACCACCTGTAATAGCAGTATTATTATCATCTTATTTGTGACACGACATAGTGACGTCATTATACGTAGTTTATAGTTCTGTCACTGTTACGTTTCTTACGAAAAAAGAAGGTGAAAATAATATTGCTCTTCGAGGTGGTGGTGCTAGCTAGTATCATTATTATGTTACCTCAAATACACCGAATACGTTACGTCACAAGTGTTGACAACTCTATAGGTATGTTGGATTTGCTATTATATACACTAAGTTTTCCTATTTGCTAGAGTTACTACCACTTAATAAATATTACAATTAGTGTAATTATTAGTGTTAGCCACTGAATAAATATTACAATGTTACTCTAATATTTAACGTCAGAAAGCCATTTGCCGGCGCCTTGAGGTGGTATGTTAGCTGTCAACGAAGCGGCGAGCTTGCTTTTAACCCATCAATATATCGATGTTTTAACCCTACGACACAATATGTTATTTCTTTGTTTATATTATGTAGCGATAAAATATTTATTATTTATTGATATAAGTATTATTTAAAAAAAAACACAATAAAAAAATGATTTATTTTCAGGCGGTAGGCCTATATTTTGTTAGTAGTACAATTTCTTATATGACTATGTTAGTAGGTACATGTAAACACATAAATAACGCACACAAACTCACACACACACACACACACACACACGCACACACTATGTTGGGAGGTTTATTTAGCTCCACGTAAGACGTGCAGCGTCGCCGCAAACACCCTGAGGATACCGTTGGTGCTCTCCCGACCCTGCGTATTACTGATGCGACTTTTTTACGCATAATTGCGAAGTATTAAAAAAAAAATTATTATATATTTTTTTTTTAAATTATTGTTTATCATCTTTTTAGTTTTATTTTCTTGTAATTTGTTCTCTATAAACTTTTGTCATTGTCTGACTACTACATTTATCTTTCCATACTTGTTATTGTGTGGGTTGCCTGAAAGAAATCGTTTATAAGGTCGCCTTTGTGCAATGATTACCGTTTCTCTTTTGTAATTTGTTTTAGGCTTTAAGAACTTTTGTCACTGTCTGAATAATAGTCGCAGGGCAGCTTGTGGCGAGCTGTTGGTGCGTAACGACACCACGGACCCGAGTGCTCCAGAGAGTCGGTCAGGGCCCCCACCTCGGCGTGTCTTCGCCGGCCGAGTGGAAACCGAAGGGGGCCCGCAGGACTCTCAGCTTTGGCTTGCCTTAATTGGCCGTCCAGAGTGGAATTGTTAGAGCTATATGCTCCAAGGGTGGAAGTATTAAAGGGCATAACGCCGCGAGTAAATTCGGAGAAAGCGCAGCACACCTCTCGACACCCCTGAGGCACTCAAACCAGTGTTGCTCTCTGTCGTCATCGGACGATTATTTGGGGAGCCCATCTAGTGGGTGGCAAGTCACCACTTGCCACAAAATAATTACCTATAGATGTAATTATGGCAAGTGACCCTGGCCTTCTGCAATAGCCCAGCGGCCAAAACCACATAGACAAGTAATCTTTCCAAATACTTACAATATAGTTCCCAAGCCTGCCCAGGTCAACTGTTATTTTATCTTCAATTAAGCAGATGTTTCCGGCAGGTACCCGCCACACACACCATTTAATTGTAAAAATCCTCTACGAGTTAGATTCGTCCACACGCAAGCCTCTTAAAAAACCGGGTAAATCCCGTGAAACAAAAAACAATAATAACAATAACAATAATAATTAAGTTTTTTATGTTTTAAGTTTAAGTTTTTTGTACTGTTCTTTTTTCCCGTTTTGTATATATTTCTGGGTGTTGCTTTCTGCCAAATAAATGTAGTTCTTCTTCTTCTTCTTCTTTATAATATCCTGGGAAAATTCCACACACACACACATCACATACTACATCTATCATTCCATCTTGTTATCCTGTAGGTTGCCTGGAAAATCGTTCAATAGTGCCATGGCCGCCTAATATGTGCAATGATTCAGTTTTCTCTTTATAATATGTATTTTTGTCTTTGTACGAAAGTGTTAATAAATTGTTATCTATTTATTTATTATTACATAAAATTGATATGATGAAGCGCCATGATGGTAGAGACTAAAGACTTTACTAACAGTTTTGGGGTCAAGTGGTCGTTTATATACTGGGTGTCCCGGAAAGGGTATATTAAGCCAAAAGCTATGAATAGTATTGATAGAAAAGTCCCCGAAAAAAAGTCAAAAACGCAAAATTGCATAACATACAAAATTTATTTACATCGTCTAAAAACTGTTTTTAAGCAACCTGTGTCATCCTGCCTACTCATATTGAGCCCCTGTGTCTTATTAATTACGTGTTTGCCTTGTTTAATTAGAATTTCATCCATTTCAGGTAAAATAACAAACAAAATTTTGAGGTCACTGACCGTCACTGCACTAAAACTGTTCATAATTTTCTTTCACAAATTGATTGTTTTTGGGTTACACAATGCGTCATTACCGGCTTATTTCTGGGACACCATGTATACATAGTAATTATTAGAAATATTATTAGATTTGAAGATCATGTTAGTTATTATAACAGCAGTTTTATGAATAAGGGAATCTAAAATATAATAAGGTAATTCCGTATCTTTTGTTGTAATACCAGATATTGCTAATTAATAATGGTTAGGTGCTTTAGTCCATTTTAAAAATGTGATAAGTACAATAATAAAAATAGGTGGCCGTTAGATTTTTGTATTTTTTTTTACTTCCAAAACTAAGTTACAATATAGCTAGGTACTAAGTTAACAAATGAAACTTCTCAAAGAGATAAGTTGAAATACCTACATATGTTTAAGACTTATGTACTTACATATAATGTATTTTGTTAAGTCCCTTGTCATTTGTTTGTTCGTAATTGGGTTTTTGTGATTTTATTTATATAGTTTGTGCTTGAAAAAAGTAAGCTTCACAATATTAAATATTACATAAGTTTGTTAAAAAAAAACAAATTAAACACTATTTATTCGAAGATCTATGTGAACCACGCTAGTACGTCCCCCTGTATCACTGAATTGCATCGCGCTGCTAGTTTCGTTTTCAAATTTCCTCGGAGCGAAACAGATATAAGTGAATATTTAAGTAGCGCATGGTCGCATAGATGGGGGGTGCATTTGGGGTGCATTGTGGGGACAATAGGCCCACGGCTGCAGCTGGCGTTCCTTTTGTCACGGTACGGAGGGGTGGACAGACACGCGCGCGACCCTACTCCGTTAGAAGTTATTAAATTCGGTGCATTGTAACTGGTAATGTTTTTGACCGGTGAGAAACTCCAGATTATGTTCAGTAAAAGTGGGCTTTTTGGAGTTGTTATTTTCGATATGAGATAAGCTGACTTTTTAATATTTTACTTTTTATTAGAATCATTCGAATTTCGAACAGTTGTTGAAGAAGTCCTTTTTCCGAGACTTTAAAAAATGTTTTTTTTTAGTACATAAAAAAACTAATACAAATTACAGTGACTGCTGATAGCCATGAAGCTATTTTTAGTTACGTAGATCATGTATATCTACGCAAGTCTTAAATGAACAGTACCTATAATAAGGGCCCAAGGTTCATTGTTTCAAAAACCAGTCATCGATTCTGACGTTTTGACGAGTCGCTACGTTTGATCGCTCTGTATCAAACAAAATCGCGTTTCAGCGCTTGCATACTGTTTTGACAATACTGCCTTTGAGCTTGGCATTAGAATCACTAACATTTACTGAGACAGCACTTTGAAGATTATCAAGCTAAACCAAAAAGCGGCTAGCAATATAGCCGCTTTTTGTTTTTTTATGAAAGTACCAACAAATTTGAGTGTGCTTTCATTATTTCCGAATTCATACATGTATTGAACTAATATTTTATGATGCAATTGGATAGATGACACAAGAACCATTAAATTGATGGCAAGTGGCTAGAACCGAACAAGATAACAACAAAATAGCGGTATAACGTGCAAACTAGTGCATTCATGGCGTTGTGAATCATGTATCGATCGAGAGTGATAAGATCGGACCGGTCGTTCACATTCTACACACAGCGATCAAGTGCTGTACGTATCGTTTTCATTATATCACCTTAGGAAATGCATTCTTTAAAAAATATATAATTTTCAAGTTTGTCGTGGAATACTGGAGATATGCGGTAACTTACAGCGTAAAGCAAATCTCTTCCTTTTTAGAAGTCGATTAAAATTTTAAAAATATATATTGCTTAGGTTAATTATAAATTCATATTAAAAAATATTTATTTCAAATAGGCTTAACGCTTAGGCCCTTTCATATGATACCCTACTCGATATAGTAGTCTCGCTTTGAAATTTTGATGACCCATTTCGATTCCTATCAAAAAGAAAAAAAAAACTTTTTTTTTCATTTGCAATGAGGTTGGGTAAGTAACATCTAAAACTATTCTAAGTTTCAGATTAATAGTATTAGTTTTCCAGAAATATATAGGTGTGACAGCCAGACTAAGTCGCACCATAAGGGTTCCTTTTTTAGCTTTTAGCCATGGAATCCTAAAAAGAAGCATGTAGTTAGACTGCCATACTAATATCGCTGTCACAAAATTTCCAAATTGTAAGACAGACCCGAAGCCCCAGGCCTTGGCTGAAGATGTTTCAGGAGTGCTCACTTGCTCCCATCCACACTATATGGACAGAGAGGCGGTGTAATCGCAGCTGGGTATAATTTACAATCCATTGTCCATTTTCTTATACGTATATAACTAAGTACTAGCTTATCCACGCTGCTCCGCCAGCGCTTTTATTGTTATTTTTCGGTATTTATGGATTTTCCCAATTTTTATATTTGTAACCGAATTTTAACTTTTGAACGATTTTTTAAAAGCTACCACTGGATCACAACTCGGCCTCAACTGAGAAGATCCGGCAAGAAACTCAGCGGGCTTGTCATTTTTTCTCTTTTTTTAAATTGTTTTTGTTTTGATCAGCGACAGTGTCCTGCCGTGCAACAGAAAAAACAAAAGAGAGAGAGAAAAAAAAACTACGAAAATACAACAAACTAAAAGGACAAAGCGATAGTAGTCGGGCCAGTCCCCCCAAGCAGCACCCGCGTACGAGTTGACTTGAGCAGCAGCCATATATCTATTTTAATTAGTGAAAAAGAAAACCTGTATCTGATCTTTATGCGGGCAACAAAAAGGATAAAGCTTCAGTCACCAGCATTTGTTAAACCACAGATAATTTTATTTACCCCAGAAATAATGTTTTCTTCTCATCTTTTGCCTGATAATTTTTTAATTGATATAGCACTTATTTTCATACACGTTTTTTGAGGTGAGCCTCCTTAAAAAACGTGTGTGTCTTTCATTACATACATAATTAGTATCACATCAGGAATAATAACGAGAGGATTTGAGGGGGCATTGGCTGCAATTGCAACATCCAATTTGATTGAGCAAAACCTAAATTCACCCCTCGAATTACTTGCACAATTCCGACAAACATAGGGTTCTATAAAAATGCATCACCTTACAAAATTGGCCGCCCCCATAAAAAACCGACGGAAAATCTCCCTGACAAACCTATGTCCCGGGCCTGACTAACGTAATACTATCAAGATGACGTAGGTACTATCGCGGACACGGACGGTGTACCAGTTTTAAATCAAAATCGTTTGAACAACGTTACGTGCGCTTACCTCGTATGCACGTATTTTGGGCCGACTCATGCAAGCGCTTACCATCCTAAAGGCGATTCACCACTTGTGACTGCGATAGTACATCATAAGTCATCACCGGCGTACAAAAAACAAGGCCTAAATTAAAACTTTTAACAAAATAGAAAACCTTATGTGCAGACTCATATCTTTAACCTAACGTTCTTTTACAAACCTAATGTGACTGTAACCCATTAAGGTTGTAGTTGTAGCTATAAAAGAAGTAGCAGCGTTGTCGCGGGTTAGCACGGGGTGGGCTGGCGGTGCCAACCGCGGGCCTCGACGGCGGTGCCAGTGCGAGGACCGGGCGTCCGCCTGCCATCAATCACCGATGTGGCCTTGATCTGATTATAGGGCGTTTCGTAAATATAATTCAATGGTTGATCGATTCATTGTAGGATTATTACCATGCACATGTCAAATTTAATTTAAGAGAGCTGCTGCTGCGGTACAAGCTACCAAAATGATTAAAAAACACTAATACAGGGTCATCGGTTCCGAATATATGTATTTTTATGACTTTCGGAGTTGAGACTCTGGGTGCACGGGGTCTTTCTGTCCATTGTCTATTTAATTTCCTTTCAAAACGGCTTGACGACATCACAGGGGATCCAAGAGCTGGTCATTTTCTCGATCAGCTTGTTTCTATTCCGATTCAGCGAGGAAATGCTGGTACCAAGCGACATGGGCCTAATTTTTTACATTTATTGTAAGTATTGATTAACATTAATTATTGTATTTATTTTTTGTAGTTATAGATGTATTAATTGTATTTTGTGATTTTGTACTCCAGTTAATATAATAAATTTTATGCTTTTTAGTGTTAAAAAAATAATATTGTGTTATTTATTGAAGTAATTAATCTTTCATTCATATCGCTTCTGTTAAGCCCGATAGGTGGAAAATTACTTAAAGTTTGTTATATGTTAGGTAGGGTTTGGATTTTTAAATGTTTTAGTTGTTGACAATAAAATGTAACTGAAACAAAACTTACCGGATCTTATTAAAGGGAAGAAGGTCTCCCCAAATGAAATTTCTGTCTTAGCGTACCCTTGAGTAATCGTTTCATAAATAGAACCATCGTAGGTGTAAATCCATGTGCTGATTATGGATAAAGTAAGGTTATACATTCATGCCTGTTATGGCTTCGATCAAGTGCGACTTAGGATAATATAAGCTGAGGTGAGGAGAATACAGTTCTTAACCCTCAAGAATACAATTCTTAACCCTCAAGAACCATTAACTATTTTACGGTTACGCGGATAAACACACGCAGCCGGCCGCATTTGTATATTGCATATTTTAATTATAATTAAAATGTAGAGTATAATATCCTATATTTCTACTAGCGTATGTAAAACGACGACTTCTCTCTAGCTCCAACAATAGGTATCACATACGTAACATTAAGTTTATCGATTTAGGAAACCAAAACCCATTGTGGCACTATGAAAACAAAATACTGCGTCAATTTAGGAAAATATTCAAAACAGTAAAATCGCTAGGCAACGTACGGTGTAGTAAGGTTGTGATTGATCGGCCCGTCCCCCCTGTGAGTAATATTGCTGCACTCTCCATGGTGAAGGAATGTAAACACTGGCTGGATACGGCCATTCACCTGCCCTTATTAAGCGGGGGAAGGCGGTGACCACCTGCTTACTCCACTTACTATTTTTATTCATAATTTCACTGTCTTTATTTTGGTTAGTTCGTAGAACTTAGTGGCCAGTATTAAATTTTTTGGGTTCCATACCTAAAAGGCAAAAAAGGAACCCTTATGGTGGGAATTCGTCTGTCTGTCTGTCACACCAATATACTTTAGGAACCACTGATGCTATCAATTTGAATTTTAGAACAATTTTAGATCTTACTTAACCAAACTCATCGCAGCTGGAAAAAAAAATCTATTATTTATTTTTTAATCGAAGTGGGGCTTCAAAATTTCAATGTGAGACTACTATATCGAATGGTGTATGATATGAAAAGGATTCATTTGAACATCTGAAAACATATAGTTATTTTGGTTTATGTCACGTAGTTTTTGGCTGATAATAAAAACTGACATAAATATACCGTTCCCCCTTATCTCCGAAGTTTGTGGAGGGAAAAAATATAAATTATGGGTAATGCGGGTAATACATGTCTATCTATATTTTACAGGAAAAATAAAATGATCTTTCTAAGTAAGTAGTACAGGTTTTTAGTAATCCAAAAAAAAAACCTCGACAGTCAAACTTATTTTTGCGGTATGGTTTTTTTGCTGTCTGAGGTGCTACATGAATAGTAAAATTACTTTAATACATTCAAAGATGGTATGGGACCCTCGGTGTTCAGCATGTTCATTGAAACGGCACCACAAGTTTCATAGAAGTTTGGACCCAGATTATTTAAATGTAATAATAGATCAATGAGTTGTGCTAGTGGCCCACTCATTCTTCCAAATTTCAGTGACACTAAAACTTATTGGACTTTTAAGATTTTGGGCAGCAGCATAAAGCGGTAGGTATGGCAGCGGATTGCAGAATTTGTCATGAATTTGAAGCGATGGTCTCCTACGGATTCAACTGATCGGATACTAATGTTATGCCACGGTATTTCTACTTCCTAAATATTACGTCTTATTTATAAAGATTTTAGCAGGGTTGTATCTTTACAGCATAAATGAAAATTAAAATGAAAAAACGTTTATTAAGTGGAAACAAAATACCTTTTACAAACATTTTAACAACTGCCAAACTGCATAGCAGTTTGTTGGCAGACGTAGCTCTCAATTAATTAAATAAATAATGTAAACCTGGATGCGTGTTAAATGGACACATACACGTATATAGTTTAACTATGATTACTGATTACATAATATTAACAAACAGAGACTCTTTATATTTAGATAGTAAGAACTTTTTCAATACATTTGAGAATTATCTTTTTGTTATACATTTACTTTTGATATCTAATGGTATACTATTTAAGATTGTAGGGACTAGATATTTTCTGACTCTCTGGCCAATGTATGTTGCATTTAATACAATAGAGAATTTTGGGCTCCAACCAAGAATATTAACTTGATAGAAAAACTTTCAATCTTTGCGTGAACTAGGAATTGAACATTACGATCGATCAGCAGTATGCACGCCGAGCCACCGAGACCATAAATCTACTCTACCCAAAGACTTTACAGTATTTAACTGTCGACATGATATTTCTTTGAATAAATATATTTATTCTTTATGTACACACTAGATAAGTAGAAAGAGTTTTACAATAGAATAAAAAACATATGTACAATGGCGAGCTTAACCCAATATGGGTTTTCTCCCAGCAGGCCACTTGATTAGTCTATGCAATTAATTTATTTCTTTTCATACTGAAGTTTGCAATTAACTTTACCTTAAACAACATAACATACTCGTATATGTTCTTTTAATTAAGCTAATTTAATCCATGTAATTAAAAAAAAAACATAAAGATAATCGGTTTAATAATAAACAGCAAAGGACAACGATCTATGGAGCGTCGTGCGAATGGGGTAGGTACTTATGACGTCAGCGGAAGCGTTCACGAGGGACTTCCCTCTTGACAGTCAGCCCTCGCACTTGGTGGTGTCTCTTGTAACAGGGCTGGCAATAACTATGTATGGAAATAACCCTTTAATTAGGTTACGTCTAATTTGTCAAATGCATGTTGTACAAAGGTATATGCAAATGGTTTGGTTATACCTACAGGCACAATAAATTTTTCCAAAATGGCAAAACACAATTTATCACTGAAAAGTGTAAAATCAAGTTGTTTTTTCTGAATTACATACTATGATCGATGAAATACCAATAACCTGAAATACTCATGGTGACTGGAAGTAAAAACTTCCGAAAAGGCGAAGCCCGATAAGTTGGGCGAATAAGGTATCTCAGCAAATGCAAATTATGTATAATTAATTATAAATGTCGCACCCCATCAAGCAACTGAACGAAAAAAAATGAGTTAACTAATGAATACGGAGTCATGATACCTAGCAGGGAAAGTTTAAGAAAAAGGAATTCCAATACTAAAGTTCAGAGTCACACAACGAGCCATGGAGAGAGCTATGCTCGGAGTTTCTTTGCGCGACAGAATCCGAAATTTAGAGATCCGCCGAAGAACTAAGATCACTGACATAGCTCTCAGATTCTGCAAGTTGAAGTGGCAATGGGCAGGCCACATCGCTCGAAGAACTGATAACCGTTGGGGAAGAAAGGTTCTCGAGTGGCGACCACGAACCGGAAGACGCAGCGTTGGCAGGCCTCCCACTAGGTGGACAGACGACATTGTGCGCATCGCAGGTAACCGGTGGATGCAAATAGCCAATTGTCGTTCATTGTGGCGTTCTAAGGGGGAGGCCTATGTTCAGCAGTGGACGTCTTCCGGCTGATGATGATGATGATGATGAATAATATCATCATCATCAAAAGCAAATCGTTCCATCAGAAACTATACGTTATCCAAAATAGGTTATACAAACTCAAGATTAAATTATGGAACAATTATTACTGTAAAAAAAAATAGAAAATCTCATAAAAGACTATTAAAATACTTAACCTTTATACATATTTTAAAAGAAAACCCGCACATCTAACAAATTTTCTAAAAACAGTTTTAGATAGCAATTATGTAACTGGCAACCCTAGTAGCATGACATTGCGACGTTATAATCGCCACTTTACACCGTCCCCAACGCCCACGTTATTTACATACTACGTATTATGGACAACATTAACGAGGGGTTATATTTATGTACTTTATTAATGCAATTAAAGTTTAAGGTAGATCGTTAAACTCTTTGGCAAGCTGTTCTGTAGTATAGCTTAATGTATGGCAACCATAGAGTTTATATATTAAGAATAGAGTACGCGTTTGTCTATGGTCCCCTTAAAGAAATCGTAGGCAGGTGTTAGTTACATTGATACAAATTAATATGTAAGTAACAAGTAGTGATAGTGATGGGTTCGATCTGTCACTAGCGCGAATGTCGATAAATACAGCTGACGGTAGAGTATCTTTTGTGGTGTATATGATGTCATACCTACGGTTCTTTCTTGAAAATAAGCATTCTATAGTACGTGTACTTATACATATTCTAATATGGTAACAAAATTAGCTGCGACGCCTTAAAAGAGCTAGCACGGCTTGAGGGGTTTCCTCTATTAATTTAAATAAAATTAAAAAAAAACCTCAGATATTGAACATCATTATCGTCTTTTCTCACAAAGTTTAAGAGGGTTAGGCCAAGACCAAGTGCGGATTGCTAGACCAAAACTTATTTTTATCCATATGTTATACTTTACCGCAAGCGAATGGTTAATGCTTTGATTAGTAATGCTAACCCTGGGGTAGGGTCTGAACCGGTGTCTTAAGGAGTGCTAGCTAGAGTCAGGCTAAGTCTTAGTTACTAGGGTATTATATACCTACTACGCGTCTCTCGTATCCTTTATGAGCCAAATTATACGTTTCTTTCCTTCTTAAATTTATATTTCTGTGATATACGATAAAAACTTTATCTGTATAGATATAGATAAAATGTAAAACCAAATGCATTTCTTCCATAATTCGATCGTACAGTACGTATAAAAAGACTACAAAAGTTCAATGTCCGGGCGCCACGCGACACGCAACCCTTCGTTCACAGCCCTTATTATTATTCTTAAAAAAAAACACTCTAAAGTGTGCTAAGGTCGTCCGGTTTTAACAATGAAGGGTTCTATAGAATTTGCCATTAAAATAGGTGGGATGTATGATTTTTATTGGGTTGCAATTCGATATGGAATTTTTAGAACGAGGGAGTAGCTCGACTTATTTGGGACGAAGCAATAAATAAATAAATAAATATAATATTAATAATAATTTTTTGCGGTAACAGCTCAGTGGGCGAGCGCTTGCCTTGGAAACAAGGTGCGCAGGTTCGAACCCCGGCTCGCAACTCTGATTTCTTCAATGAATCATGTGCGAATCGTCTTTATGCGATTGTTACTAGCTTTCGGTGAAGGAAAACATCGTGAGGAAACCTGCATGTCTGAGAAAGCCTAACTAGCTCTCAAATGACGTGTGAAGTCCGCCAACCCGCACTTGGCCAGCGTGGTGGACTATGGCCTAAGCCCCTCATCTTGAGGGGAGCCCCGTGCCCAGCAGTGGGACATAAACAAGGGCTGGTATTATTATTAATAAATTTTTGAAAGTAATGGGATGAATCTTGGTAGTTTAAGTTTATAACAAGAAATGTTACCTATTATTATGTCGTTTCAAATCATTTTGTTTTAACAAAATTGACGCTAACATGAAAGTATTTCGATTTCTAAATATTTCTAATTAGTACACTACATTAGTTTCAATGTTTTGTGCAATAAGGGTCAAAATAGCAATAGGGTTTCCGGGTAAGAATAGCACCCACCCATCTCCTCCTGTTGGATGTCGTAAGAGGCGACTAAGGGAAAATAAGAAGACGAGCAGCAGCATTGATATAATATATAAACTAGATAAACATTCACGAACAAAATGACATCTAAAATGTGGTCGCGGAGGTTGCAAACTTATCTGTGCTGGTGGCGGAAACGTGAACTAACGATTTTATAATAATAATGAATTGTAGTTTGATAGTTTAATATAGACAGTAGCGACACTCCTATCGGCAAAAATAAATTTGTCAGTATGTGGCTTGTAAAGAAATAGCGACACAAGGGCGCTATTTCTCGCTACCACTTTTTGAACCGTGACACCAACTCTAGTTTATATATATTATATCGATGAACAGCAGCGTCTTTCTATTGGATTGATTACCACCTATGCTGCGATCCCCAAGACGCCTGCCAAGCGTAGGGATTATGGCAACCCCTCTCTTCTAAGGGGGAGGCCTTTTTTCAGCAATGGACGTCTTTCGGGTAATGATAATTAGTTCCCATATCTGCCATGTGTAGAGCTAACGCGCTAGGACTTTAGAAAATTTTGGATATCCATTATGGAATTGACCACTCCAATTCCGACTAGGTATCTATTATATTGTACTTGATATGCTGCTTGTGGGGACTGGTCCGACTTCTATCCATTTGGCCTTTTAGTTTGTCGTAATTTATAGTTTTCTTCTTTTCTCCCTTGCTTTATGTTTCGAACGGCAGGACACAATATCGCTAATGTCGATTAATTTGTAACAAAACAATGTTTAAAAAAAAAGTGAAAAAATGACAAGCCCGCTGAGTTTCTTGCCGGATCTTCTCAGTTGAGGCCGCGTTGTGATCCGGTGGTAGCTTCTAAAAAATGACGATTCAAAAGTGCTAGCGTTAAGCCTATTTGAAATAAAGATTTTTGAGTTTGAGTTTGAGTTTGATAATAACCAAATTCTAGGTAGTTAACAAACTATTACCAGTAGAAGAATCGGTACAGCTTTTGAGCTTTTTATAATAAACCTGCTAAAGCATAGTTAGTGTTTTCCTTGCAAATCTATTACGTGTTTTACAAGCGTTGTATTCAATGACTACTTCAATGGCATGATCGTTTACTTACTCGTATTATAAATACCGACTATATGTAGATTCTTTGAATCGGTTGCCTAGGCGACGGTTAATTTCATAAACAAGTGTGGGGAATTACTTTAACGTAGCAAGGTTCACTACGGCAGCGTTTTTGTAGGTATATACTTCATGCTTTATTTTTTCAATATTGAACAGATAGGTATACTTATTACCTATATAAATATTTGCCTGAAAAAAAAAAATTATACTCGGTAAAGGTAAATAAATATGACAAGCATAGGTAAATCAATCACAAATTGGAATTGAAAGAAAATTGGACTGGAAATTAAAAATATTACTTAATTGCTTTTAGATGAATTACATAATGTGGCCTTTTAATCCCCGCTGAGGTTACTCCGGAATAATTACGACATAAAAACGTGCGAATTTGAAAAAAATAAGATTATAAACCGCAATATCAACTATAAAAGTAGTTTCAATTATCAAATTCGATACGTATTTTAATAAATCACGTATATATACATACGTTATTTTCCACGATTTTGTTAAAAAAAAGATAGATTTAGTACTACTCCTCATTGAGCACATAGCCCCTTGCTTTGCCTAGTCGATGATTTTTTTAAAATCCTTTCTTAGTGCTCATTTAGATGAGCACTAAGAAAGGATTTAAAAAGAGAACTTATTGACTTGTCTTGTAAGCTATGCGTTTTCTGATTGTCTGTCAGTCATTATTATAAGTCCTTCGTCCACATACATTATATGCATATACTGACTGTAACTATTTACGGGTATATAAAATAGAAAAAAAAATACATCCCTATTCAAAACATTCTAATTTCAAATTTGAATACACCCAAACTAGTTGCTAACACTTTCTGAAACTGGTCTTGCACTATTCTAATAGCACTATTTATGAAATTTGGACACGGGAGCTTTGTTTAGCGAACAAGGGTACCGTGGGAGATGGGACCCTGTCGTAGCTACCACCGCGGTCCGACCCCGCGCAGCTGTCGCGATAACTTTGGATTCGACGAATCGATTGTTTGATTCACGACCTCTTTTGTTCCTATTCGATTGTTTGCGATGCGATGCTTTTTGTCGCCGATTCTTGTGTGAATGTGACGTATCAGAAATTATTATTGAACGACAGGACCGTTAATGGGCGTCGTTTATAACTCCCCGTATCGAATGGTGTGGAATTATCGTGAAGATTTAATTTGGTGAATGTGACACCAATACTATAATGATTTATGGGTTTCATTACTGAACTGTACTAACTATATTATCTTCTGTCTTCTGTTTGTTCGTTGTTACTTCTACTAAACCTCGTATGATCCGGTTTTTGCGGCTTGTTTTAATTTTATTGGTTATAAGAAATCAGATTATATTGTAAGCAATAATTATATTACGTACGTACAGTACTCACAATGGATCTTTGTGTGTCTGAAGTTGGTTTGGCGATCCATTGCGCAAGTACCTATCGTCGTGAGTTGTGAATACAAAAACACAAAAATAGCTACTGCGCAGCGTCTCGCAGCCAACTTCAGACACGCAAAGATCCGTTGTGACTACTGTAGGTCACTAGCTCGCAATACACTTTGTGTTCTTTTGCATGTCATTCAATTAAATTAGATTATATCCAACAAATTTTTGGTACCCAGTTAAGAGTTTTGTTTTTTACACTGCTTAGGATATATAGTCATTTTTTATAAAAAATTACACGACAATGGTGAAGCAATAAATTTAAATTTGGAGAAAATCCAGGCATACACCACAATTTACTCGAACGTATACTTATTGCACAGTTTCGTAGTGAAATATAGTAATAAATCATTAACCCTCTCATCCCTCTTAGAATGATTGATATTAAATCCTTGGTCAGGGGAAGAACATTACGGGTTAAATATTATTACAACCGGCCGTCAGATTACACGCATCACGTCGGACCGGTCGCGTATATGCAAAACGTAACAACACAATAGTGCATTTTAATGGACTCCATTAAATATGCAGATAAGCCGCGCGTGCGAATAATGCTAGTTTTAATCCTAGACAAAGCGGGTTGGATTAATCGCTCCAAAATATGGGGTGTGTGCGTTTTTTGCCGTGGGGTCGTTGTACGCAGCTGTGCGGGCGCGGATCCAATTGATAGGTTCGCATATGTCGCGGGCACCGTGCTCGTGTGCCGCTGACGTCACAAGGGGCCCCGAAAGACCGCTGTTTGTTGCGTATTGCTTTGATAAGCTTCGATATTTGAAAAGAGTTTTATAATAATAAATGTAGAGACAGACTGCTCCCACGCATGAAACGTATATATACGTATTTTAACATTTGAACTCTAAATCTTTTTCTAATATATAAAAATCTCGTACTCCTCTGATTTTTATGATTCTTATGTAAGAGTATATTTAGAAGGTATGAGAATATGTCGCAAAGTATATTTCATACCGCTAGGTGATATTGCAGCATTGTTAACGAAAAAAAGGGGAGCTGCGGGGGTAGGTTCAGGTAGTTTTATATAAAATAATGATGACTTAAGAACACAATTATTTTATATAATGTATCCTCAGATAATCCACACATTGCTATCTGATCCGAAACTAAGCATAACCTATACTAGGCAACAGATAGAAATACTTGTAAATGTATTATTTGAACTTTAAAACAAGCTTTATAGGTGCGTTGCACAAACTCAACTGTCAAATATCATACAGAATAACTGAGTTTGTGCGCTGAAACTTCAAAGTTGATTCAAAGCTTGTATGAGTAAATCTAGTCATGATGTCACGACGAAGTAACTACATAATACCTCTATATATTGTCGTTGACCTACTATGGCTAGAACAGTATGGGAAAGTATAATGAAAGGATGTTATCGAGACCAATGTGTCTCTAGAACTCACATGCATGATACTAAACTTAAGTAAATTGCATAGGTGGTACAAGTGTGAACATGTACTTAAAAGCTTAACATCGCATAAGATAGGTACTAGATCACTCTCTTCATGTGTCACCAACATTATGATGACTTTCACCTTTGTCAGATAAGATTGTAAGTTCTTGTAATACGATGATGATACGAATGGGGTATACAACTATCCCACCATCTTCTAACAGTGACCTGGTCAACGCAAGTATCGTGGGATGTGGGTAAGCGCGTTACATTTGCGCGCATTTCTGTCACCTATTTTTGTATCAAAGTCAATAAATTAAAAAAAAAAATGTATAAATTAAAAAAATTAAAAACTATAATTCTTTTTTTGGCTAGGTTGGTTTTGCCCGCATTCATTCTGTCACGCTCACTTTGGGTTTGCTGGAAGAGAACTCACGTGTTGAGTTAAGCTCGCCCTTTATGTTACTTTTTTTTATGTTAATATTTCTATTGTATTTTTTGTGTACATAATAAAGAATAATAAAAAGAATAATAAAATATTTATTTCAAATAGACTTAACGCTAGCACAATTGAATGGTAAATTTTTTAAAAGCTACCACCGGATCACTACGCAGCCTCAACTGTGAAGATCCGGCAAGAAACTCAGCGGGCTTGTCATTTTTTCACTTTTTTATTTTAAACATTGTAAATTCAAAGAATAAGCATTTGCGAGTCACTTATTTTTGTATAAAAAAGCGTTGCACCAGCGTAGAACCAGCACAACAGTATACTACAACCAGAAAAAAAGCTACCTATGAACGTCTCAAAATTTAAACAGTTCAAGATTATCAACTGGCTAAACCACAGTAAACCGGGTTTATCCATCTGCTAACTTGTGTATTAATCTTGCGCTATTGTAGGAAGCTTAGACTCTGGTAAGTACTAATGATTACTCATATTTAGGGACCGGATTTATATGTATTTAAAATTCCAAAATGGGCACATAATATGGACTAAAAAAACGAAAATATGGAGTAAAAAACGAAAGTATGGTAAAATATGGAGTTAAAAATAACCACAAGTTTCAGGTATATGGCAGTTCTTATCAGTATTTGTGTTGTTGCAGTACACGGATCTCATGTTTTGTAACCCCCAACGCAAAAAGGCATGTTTAAGTTTGTACGCTTAATGTCTCTCTATCTGTCTGTGGCATTGTAGCTTCCTAACGAATGGATGGATGAAAATTCTAGGTCGTTCTGTTTGGTCAAAATAAGGCTTGGTACTGGCTGAATAATCTTTCAACATCGCAGTATGTGACTGGCCTCTTGTTGTAGCCTCAGTGGCGCAGAGGGAAACCGCTTGCTGTGCAAACCGGAGGTCGCGGGCTCGAATCTGACGGACCGCTATTCGCGACAGTGACTTTTAAAGGTGAATACGGGGAAAGTAGTAGGTGAATAGACGCTGAATTTAGCGCCAATAGCTTACTGTAACGACCCGTGATGCGGTGTGACACGTTTACAGAATAATAAATATTTTGCTCATTCGCAAATTGTTCCTACCCCGTATGAACATTTTTTTTTTGTGATTTACCTACGCTTATCGTAAGTACTTTGCTGTGTATTTTCTACCCTTTATACAGAAATATATTCATTTTTGTAAAAATATGGACATATCTTTGAAATATGCCGAAATATTCTCATTCCAAATGTAACGATTCGTGAAGAAAACAACATACTGAGCAAATATTATTGAAATTAAAAATATGTATCTATACTTATAATAAAACTGTAACAGGTCCAATTCTGTACATTGAAGATATTTTGAAAATTATATTTGGAGGGCATTCTATAACCGATACTGAGGCCGAAAATGTAATTTTTTTAATTTTTGTCTGTCTGTCTGTCTGTCTGTCTGTCTGTCTGTCTGTATCACGGCTGAGCATCACGCCGAAACTACTGAATGGATTCAAATGAAACTTGGCATGATTTGAGATCTTACTACGAGGTAGGACATAGGATACTTTTTATCCCGTAATCTAGCACGGTTCTTTTGGGAGAGGGGATTAAAGTCAAAATGGGTACTTGGTTATAAGTACGCTTGGTCCGATTTTATCAATTTTTCTTTATAATATAATAAATATTAGTAAGGGAACACTCATAGAGAGTTTTTATCAAGGTTTTGTAATCGATCGGGTTAAGCAACGTTAGGTAAGGTCATTAAATAGATGGGTGACCGTTTAACGCCATTTGAACTAAACGGGTCCGTGCTTCGGAGAGCAATTAAAAAGTGGGTCCCAGTTTTTAACCGACTATAAAAAAGGAGGTTATGTATTCGATGCAAATGTCTGTTATTAAAAGTTTAGTTAACGTAAAAATAGCGCAGGCGGAGCTGCGTGGGTCAGCTAGTTTACATATAAATCCGGTCCCTACTCATATGGTACCAGTCTGACTCCACCAAGCTTAACGCATGCTTGGCCTCGTTGCGTAGCGACGTATACGAAGTCCAACAAACACCATTCCACGAAATACACAGTAAGTGCAAAGTGTGGTATCTAATCATAAATCGTCGCCATAGTATCAGACCCATTGTCATCGCGGCCTATTGTCTGTAGTACTGTATCGATTGATATGATATCGACATCGTAATCAGATGTATCGACCATATTTTCATTGTGTCCTTGCGCAATACAGTTAATCTAATGCACGTACTCATGAACCATTCTCAGTGGTACATTCAAGTACAAGTATTAGCTAAATTATTCAAAATAAGACGCGGATTATGGTATAATTGTGTCTGGTTCTTTAAATATATACCAACGTTAGTGTTTTTTATGGCAACCAGAATTTCTTAAATGTCAATGTAATAATAAGCACCGAGACTCATTTATAATACAACGTAATAATATTCTGGGGCAATCCACACACAGTCATCTGATCCCAAACTAGGTAGAGTCTGTACTATGGAAACTTATTAATACTTATACTTTTTTGTAACTACATACTTAAACAGATAAATAACACCCAGACACTTGGCGGGAATCGAACCCATGACCTATTGGGTAGCAGCGAGGTTGTCTAACCAGACCGACAGGCCCGTCGTAAACTTAAACCGTCTTATTACTAAAAGCAGTTTAACGAAAAACCTAGGTTTAGACCCAGGTTTAAGGAACGATTTCCTAAGTTTAAACCCTGAATGTTCCAACACTTTTAGCCTTACAAGTTCTACATACATTTATTTATATATAACCCTGCAGTTTCTTTTTGGATATGGTGCGAATAAGCCCTGAATTTTTTAGAGTCTCGCATAACAGAAGATCGGTTCGAGAAGTAGGTACATTCAGTGGATTACCGAACTGTGTAATGCATGCCTATCTACAGAGCGGTAAGCGTGGTGAATTTTCACAGCATTAAGGAATCGACTCAAGAAGTGAAGGAAAAAACTAACTAAATCACATTTTGGTTGTGTTATAGACCTACATGGTACAGAATATATGGTGGTTCTCTCGTGTGTCCTTGCACCCAGACAAATCGACCATATTCCCTATTCTATTATCATGACGCACCTGTCTATGTTTCCCGGACTATTTTGATTAATCGGAAATTTATAATATTGGATACTACTGACCAGACCGCGCATTTTTCAAAGTTCTAACGTTTTTAATGGATTTTCTCATTTATTTTCTTTTAAATCACCCAAGGATTAGAGCAAACGAAACAAAAATAATAGGCATGATGACTAATTTTGAAAAAATACTCTATAATGTACTTACGGGTCTACTATTGCCGAAAATAATCATATTTTTGTATTAAATTTACAATTAATAGCAATATTTTCAATTTTTAAAATAGAGTTTGAATTTCGTTCCAAAACGATGGCCGATGAATGGCGCCATTTTGTGACGTCACTCCGGCGGTGTAAATAAATATCTGTATAGGTATAAAAGTGAATCATTGTATCATTGTATAAAAGAAAATGTTGAGATGACAGTTTGACAGTTGTTTATTTACACAGGATTGACGTCATTCACTCTGATCAGCGTTTATTACAAAATGGCGATTAGCTGTATTTGAGTAATTTATTTGCTTAAATATCACGAAAATCTCTCTATTATTATGAAAATGAGATGCATTTTTGGAATCAGTGCAATCTGTTCTAATATTTAAAACCACAGATTTATTGGTATTGTGTTGCAGTCATCATGCCTATTCAAATAGGTCAAGTCGTTTTTAAGTTTTAGCGAGACTAACAGACGGCTTTTCATTTTTATATATAAGACAAAAGAAAATAAAAAATACCGGTCAAGTGCGAGTCGGACTCGCGCATCGAGGGTTCCATACCATCTTTGGACGTATTAAAGTAATTTTACTATTCATGTAACACCTCAGATAGCAAAAAAAAAACAAACCGCATAACTAAGTTTGTTTGACGAGGTTTTTTTAGGATTACTAAAAAACTGTACTACTTAGATAGATCATTTTATTTTTCCTGTAAAATCAGCCAAAAACTACGTCACATAAGCCAAAATAAAAATCTGTTTTGAGATGTGCAAATGAAGCCCTTTGATATGATACCACTCCACTCGATATAGTAGTCCCACTTTAAAATTTTGATGACCTATTTCAACCCCCATTATAAAAAAAGTAAAAGAAAAAATATATTTTTATTATTTGCGATGAGGTTGGGTAAGTAAGATCTAAAACTATTCCAAGTTTCAAATCGATAGCATCAGTGGTTCCTGAAATATATAGGTGTGACAGACAGACAGACAGACAGACGAAGTCAGACCATAAGGGTTCCTTTTTTACCTTTTAGGTATGGAACCCTAAAAAGATATATGTATAAATATTATAATAACCTTTATATGTAATTAGGTTTTAAAAGTAACGCCGCCAAGTAATTAGGATTAAGTTAAGAGAGGTAGGGCAAAGTTCTATTCTCTTGTATTGTTGGCTATTAATTGGGCTCGGTAACCACCGGAATGCACTTTGACCCAGCTGTATCCAGTGTGCCTGCCCTTGCCCTTACTTCATTAGTCTAGGGCAAAGTTAAGTTAAACACATCATAGTGAGATCTCTACCAAACAGAAGAACGTGGCCAATTAACACCACCTCCGAGTCACGTCCAAGTTTGGTTTAATCAGTATGAAATCCTTAAATTCAATTATATAAACAAAGTTTAAAAGCGAGATAAATTTTTATTATTTACTAGCTGACCCACGCAGCTCCGCCCGCGCTGTGTTTACGTTAACTAAACTTTCAATAATATACATTCGCATAGAATACAAAACCTCCTTTTTAAAAATCGGTTAAAAACTTGGACCCACTTTGTACTTGCCCTCCGAAGCACGGAGACGTTTAGTTCAAATGGCGTTAAACAGTCACCCATCTATTTAAGACCTTACCTAACGATGCTTAACCTGATCGATTTCCAAACATTTTTAACAACTGTCTATGAGTGTTCCCTTACAAATATTTATTAAAATTTTATTGAAAAATTGTTAAAATCGGAGCAAGCGTATAACCAAGTACACATTTTGACTTTAGTCCCCTCTTCCAAGGGAACCGTGCCGAATGTCGGGATAAAAAGTATCCTATGTCCTACCTCGGAGTATTAACTCAAATCATGCCAAGTTTCGTTTCAATCCATCCAGTAGTTTCGGCGTGATGCTCAGCCGAGATACAGACAGACAGACAGACGACAGACAAAAATAAAAAAAAAATACATTTTTGGCTTTAGTATCGGATATAGAATGCCCTCCAAACATAATTTTCAAAATATCTTCAATGTACAGAATTAGACCTGTTACAGTTTTATTATAAGTATAGATTTTTTTAAGTTTGTTTTTGTCTTAAACATCACCTAGATTCGTTAAATTGCTTATAACTATTATAAAAGCCGTTCATTAATGAACTGGTACGACAATGCTAATTGCCACAGTATCAGATAAAATATCAAAAACTGTTTTATCGAAAAAAGGGATAAAAATTAAATTGTATAGTTTATTTTACCTTGGTTATGGTAATTAAATCGTTACGTTATATTATCGTTATTACCCGTTATACGAACGTAACAGTAAACTGTATGGCCGCTTTGACCGGGGCGGGCGGGCGACTACGCCGCGGCGATCGTAGGCACTGCTACGCGCCACAGACTACGCGCTAGCCCCACTTAGCTATCTTCTATCTACCTACTAATAACTATATATAGCACCGTCTGTCATAGATATATGCGTGATAAGATTAAAAGCGATATATCGGACAAGAGCCATTACATGCATATTTTTAACTCAAACTATCAAGCCGAATTGAACCATAACAATTTTGTACTTATAATGATTTTTGCTTAATTAGTGTGTGCTAATTCATTGTTGTGGCGGGTACTTAGTGTTTACGGCTGGAGCTGATCTATATCTAGCTGTCATCGTAAGGTATAGGCAGGCGAGTATGTGACAAAGGCGCTAATCTCAAAAGTCGTAACAATATATAACGGGTGTAAGGGACTACGTACCGAAAACTTTTTTATAAGATTTCTCATATTGTCCGTTACAACATTACAGAAACTATTTATATGGAAAATGACAAATGACTAACTTGTTAATTTTTGAGCATGTCATGAATACGTAATATTTATTTTTCAAATTTCATTGCTAATTTCAATCAAGCCGCCTGCCAAGCGTGGAGTAATCTCCACGTTTGGCAGGCGGCTTGATTGCCATAATTGGCAACCCCTTCCTTATAAGGGAGAGACATTTGTTCAGCAGTGGACTTTTCGGCTGCCGGTGATTGCTACATTTGCACAAATAAGTAATTTATTGTTTTTAAATTGGAATTAGGCTTTATTATTATACCATTAAATAATATATAATAATATACTTTTTATTTTCATTATCAGAAATATAGGGTGCCTTTTGGATAACGTGTATATGTATAAATAAATCTCGTATTTTTACAAAAACATAAGCTAAGCTGCAATATAGTCCGAAGAACAATAGCTTTACCGTGATTTAGGTACCTACTCAGAATGGGTCAACAACTACATAGTTTCTAGCAAATCACAGATTTGTGAAAAAGTCTATAAGAATGACAATTCAAAAATGTCTCACATCTCTTTCTTTTTGTGTCAAAAAAGCAGGACATAATATACATCAGGAGAATGCATATAGCTTAACATGGAATACGTTAGTATCGTGAGTCAGATGTGGCGTGGTGTGGGAGGTAGGGTAGGGAGGCTGGCATAACGCCAACCGACAAGGTGAAGTGGCGGCGCCGAGTGAAAGTCCTCGCCCTCCGTCCGAACCATCTCGTACCCTCCCGGCGAGATTGCAACCCTAATATACGTGTATATATGTTACATATACTTTGCGATACGTGTCTTTTTTTTAGCGAATGTTGCATAACGACTCAGTAAGTATGGCCGAAATACTGGAGTAATTAAAGAAAAAACAACTTTTTTAAATAAGGAGTTAGAATAATAAAATAGATGGAAATATTTTCATTATTAATAACTCTTTTATTATCTTGTTATCGTACGTACATAGGTACTAGTATACAGTAGAGTATCCAGTTTGAGGGTGGGATATTAGTGCCCAAGATACAGGAATCTCCTATTTCGGGAGTTATTTGATAATTATTTAATTAATTAAGATACACTTATAGAATTGTTAATTTAGGTGCGCAAATGTATAATTTCTATTACTATGTCAAATAAAATTAAAATAAAATTCTATTTAATAACGTGAATCACTCATAATGTAACATTGCATCATCATATTATAGAAAACGAGGTAGAGCTGTTTACGAGATGAAGATATACTTTGATTATTTTGTGGAGTTAGGTAAATCATAACCGCATAAGCCTAGTTATCGAACGCAACTGCCACTAGTGAAATGTGAAACCCTCATTTATTAATTTTATTATAAAGATCAACATTAATAATAAAAAAAAATAATTTTAATAATAAAAAGGAAATATAAGAGAAATGCGAAACGAAAAAAAAGGTATTATTATTAAAAAATTGAGAATGTATTATGATGATGTAGTTGATGTCTTTATACATTTTTATCAATAAATTTAAACATATTGATACCATTAGTTAGTTTTATTTTGTAATAATATGTAATACACACATTGACCTTAAGTAACTTATAATTTTTTAAATCATATCGTGTGTGTGTTAAATAAACATTTGAAAATCTTTATAAAACTTTATTATTCAGAAAATTGTAGAAAACATGAAAAGCTTATTTATTGAAACGGTCATGCGACACAGTAAGCATTTGCGTGTGTGACGTAAAATTAAAATTGCAAAAAGGACGTTTAAAAATGTGATTAAAATAAAACATATAAAATTTAAACGAAATCGTCAATAAAGTGTTAAATGTGATTACAATTTCGGACCGGTTACATTAATCTAGTCAGAAAATCGTTGTATAGCACGATCACTCTGAGACGGCACATATCGGTGCGTCGTAACGAGCACATTAATATCGCGGGCGTTAATGCATGCGTACGTACCTCGGCAACGCACGGCACGGCGCGGCGCACGGATCACTCACAGCACGTCACTCGCGGAGCGCGCGCGGCCAACGGTACGTGCAAACACCAAAAGCAAAATGGACATACCTGAGGGTGGCGGCTGGCACGGGGCGCGCTCGCTACTTGAATGAGCTCCCGGGGCGGAGCGGCGCGCGCAGGGGGCGCGGCCAGCCCGCGTGGCTCCGGCCGCGAGTCCCGCACCCCGCGCCCCTCACCCCTCACCCCGCCGCCTGCACCGCTCAGCTGAGCCCTGATTAGCCCCCGGCCGGGCTATTCAATTAAGGGTTGTTCGGTGCATCGCCGACGTCGGCCCGGTCGAGCCCGGTCCGATGTCTTTGAGTGCCCTTCATTAGGACCTCTCTATCGCTTTCTTCTTATTGGGCCCCCGGGCATACCCTTCCTGTCTATTGACGAGATGCCATGGTTAAAAACAAAAGCAAAAAAAATCTTTCACTAGTTTTTATGAGCAGTAACAGCTCAGGGGGCGAACGCTTGCCTTGGAAACAATGTGTGCAGGATCGAACACCGGCTCGCACCTCTGATTTCTTTAATTAATCATGTGCGAATCGTCTTTGTGCGATTGTTACTACTGCATACAAAACCTGCATGTCTGAGAAAGTTTAACTAGCTTTCGAATGACGTGTGAAGTCCGCCAACCCGCACTTGGCCAGCGTGGTGGACTATGGCCTAAGGTCCTTCATTTTCACAACAACAGTGGGACAATAATCAAGAGCTGGTATTATTATATTACTTTTTATTTGGTCACCAGTGCTGATCAAAAAGCAGCTTACCTCGACCGACTTCTGGTGTATAAACGTTGAGTACAATGTTTTTTTGTTTCCTTTCAAATAAAGCTATGAATGTTACTATTTGCATCGAAAATTAAGTAACAATGTGATCACAAGTACACCCTGGGGACGCGGCTCGTTACGCCCAGCCTTGCGAGGCTTGCCAGCAACCATATTATCGTTTAATTCCATATAGGTCCGATGTAATTGAATTTGCTGATCGACGTCACCTTATTCGAACCGTTTATGTATTATCGTAATCTTTTACAGCATAACAATAAATGTGCAGAAAAAGCAACCTTAAATGAGTAAAATGTAAAGAAAATTGGTTACCTTTATCACGATAAACCTGTCCAATTACACACTTCAAAGACCTTCCCTTTAAAACTACACTAATAAACTCCTAATAAGAATGTTCTAATTATTTAATTTTATAGCTAAGCTCTTGTTGGAAAATCAACTGTCATTCCATTTTGTTTTTGCCCGACTGCCCCAGAAGGAGGGCTAGGTTTGCGAGAGTATGTATGTAGTAATAGTAAGTATTTGTACGTAAACCCGTTTTTCTTTACAAGATGAAAATTGTAGCAATATATTTTTGAATACAGGAGTGATGGTTGACCGGTGGCCAGCCAAACACAATTGGTAGGGTTGAATATGACATCTATGTCTACTTCTTTGACATAATATGACATTTCGTTAGTTTCTTCTTAGTTGTGGCTCGATGGGGGCCATAATTTAAAGTGGAAGTGGAAGTAGGAGTGGCATAAAAATGTATATTGAAAGAAAAATATTTTATTCTATTAGGTACATATTTTTCCCCCATAAAACATTAATATGGGTATCACATTAAAGGTCTCAACAAGACAAGTTGAAATAAATATACATATTTATATTATATATTTATATTTTTTTTTTGTGTCACCATTTTGTTTGTTCTTTTTGTCAGGCTTTTTGTCCTAAATTATAAAAGCACCCACCTACTTGTCTGCTTTTATTAATTTTGACATCCTGATCGACACTCCTTCCTCTTTTTCTGCTACTTGTTAACCCCGACCGAAAACGATGGGTAATATAAGTTTGACGTTTGACGACGGGGTGTCTGTTTGTCTGTCTGTGGCATCGCAGCGCTTAAACGAGTAGACGATGGTTTAATCGAGATGGTTCTTAGCGATATTTCATGAAAATCGGTTCGGCCGTGCGAAGATAATCAGCTCTTTTCCAGGTCGAGGTAGAGACATTTCGTATACAATGGACATTTTTTATTACTTCTAATAGTCTGAAAATCTGGAATTTAGAAAATATGTAAATCCGATGATACTAAAGAAAATGGTAACCTTCACCAGGGTCTGTTGATGATCAGCAAGAAGGTGGTAATAGGATCTCAACCCCAAAAAATGTAGAGCCATCGAGTTTGGGCTCGTTGGATAGGTCTCGACGACTAGTTGCTAGAAAAATGGTGACTAGGGACTCATGATGGAGCAGGAAGGTGATCAAAAGATTTCTGCACCAAGAAATCCAAAGGTAGACTGTTAGAAAATGCCTAAAGCATTAAGTCCGCCTTGTAATTTATGTGCATGAAGTTAAATTAATAAATTAATATATGTAGACCCACCGACTTTGGGCTCGTTGGGTATGTCTCGACGAGTAAGCGCTAGAAAAAGGGTTATCAGAGAGAGAGAGAGTGATGGAGCAGAAAGCTGGTCACGGGATCTGTGCATCAATAAACGTAGACCCACAGAACTTGGTCTCATTAGATAGGTTGCTACGATTAGTAGGTAGAAAAATGATGATCAGAGTTTGGTGATTGGAGTAAACAGGAAGGTGGTAACAGGAACTCTGCTCCATTAAACGTAGGACCAACAGAAATTTAAGTCTTCACGAGTAGATCAGGGTCGGATCATGGCGCAGGATAGTCATTAAGCGTTTGTTCGCCCATATTGGGGGATTTTATAAATTTTTAAATGTACGCTTGTATAAAACTTCGTCTAGGAAAAAAGTGTTAGGAAAGGAACCTCTACCCCAATATTGTATTTAAGAAGGCATCATGACTTATTTAATTGCCAATTATCATTGTAATCTTCTTCTTAGGATAGAAAGTGATAGAGCTATAAATTATGTATATTGACGTGTCTACCTCGTGTCATAGTATCCTTGACAACATACTTATGATATATATATATTTTCTTCAGAAATTTAATAATCTAAATACTACCTTTATACTCCAACTTACTACAAACTTAAAATTATGATGCATACAATATCTAACATAATATCTAATATCCTATTTATATCTATCTTTGCTATACACAAACACGCACACTTATAAAACAATACTCACATAACACTTACATTTTATTACACACAAACACAAACGAGCTCGCTATGTGTACAATTCAATTGTTTATGTTAAATAGCTAGCCCCTCATAGCACAGGATATCCTAGTTTGAGGGGTTAGGTAACTTCAGTAATATGTAAAAACTTTCTGTTATCAAATAAACAAATTTTTATTTTATTTTATTATATTACTGCTTCAGAGTTGGTGGTAAGGTCCCTGTTCTAGTTAGAATACTGATTCTCAAATGGGTATGTATGGATGTATAGAACTTAAAACCGTTTTTAGGGTTCCATACCTAAAAGGTAAAAAGGAACCCTTATGGTCTGACTTCGTCTGTCTGTCTGTCACGCCTATATGTTTCAGGAACCACTGATGCTATCGATTTGAAACTTGGAATAGTCTTAGATCTTACTTACCCAACCTCATCGCAAATATGATATTATTATATTATTATTATAAAAAATATTTATCACGGGTTAAACCCGGTCATTTTAGAGGCTTGCGTGGGGACGGATCCAACACGCAGAGGCCCTTTTTAAGAAATAAATGGTGTGTAGAATACCTGCCGGGATCAACTGCTAATATGGTGAAAAAATGGCAGTTGACCTCGACAGGTGTAGGAACTATTGTAAGTATAAGGAAAGCTTATATAAGTCTATGTTGTTGAACATTTGATGGGCTAGAAGCTAGGCTATTGCAAAGGCCGGGGTCACTTGCCATAATTACATTCATAATTATGTTGTGGCAAGTGGTGGCTTGCCACCCACTAGATGGGCTCCCCAAATGATCGTTCGATGACGACAGAGAGCAACACCGGTGTGAGTGACTCAGGGGTGTAGAGAGGTGTGCTGCGCTTTCTCCGAAGTTACTCGCGGCGTTATGCCCTTTAATACTTCCACCCCTGGAGCATTTACAACTCCTCTAGCAACTCCTCTCTGGACGGCCAATTAAGGCAAGCCAGAGCTGAGAGTCCTGCGGGCCCCCTTCGGTTTTCACTCGGCCGACGAAGACACGCCGAGGTGGAGGCCCTGACCGACTCTCTGGAGCACTCGGGTCCGTGGTGTCGCTACGCACCAACAGCTCGCCACAAGCTGCCCTGCGGGCAAGTTATTATTATTAAATGTTATTATTATTAAGTTGTTATTATTATTATTATTAAATGAAAAAAATATATTTTACTTTATAAATAAAAATAAAATGCGGTAACAGCTCAGTGGGCGAGCGCTTGCCTTGGAAACAAGGTGCGCAGGTTTGGACCCCGGCTCGCACCTCTGATTTCTTCAATGAATCATGTGCGAATCGTCTTTGTGCGATTGTTACTAGCTTTCGGTAAACATCGTGAGGAAACCTGCATGTCTGAGATAGCCTAATTAGCTCTCGAATGACGTGTGAAGTCCGTCCACCCGCACTTGGCCAGCGTGGTGGACTATGGCCTAAGCCCCCTCATCTTGAGGGGAGACCCGTGCCCAGCAGTGGGACATAAACAAGGGCTGGTAATTTTTTTTTTTACTTTACAAATATATAATGGGGGTCGAAATGGGTCATCAAAATTTCAAAATGAGATTATTATATCATATGAAAGGTTTTAGGGATGCATACATCTCAAAACAGATATCTATTTTGGTTTATGTTACGCAGTTTTTGGCTGATAATCTATAACGTCAAAAAAATACCGTTAATTGTCTCCGAAGTTTGTAGAGGGAAAAATCTGAAATAATTATGGGTAATACATGTCTATCTATATTTTACAGGAAAAAATGATCTTTCTAAGTAGTACAGTTTTTTAGTAATCCTAAAAAAACCTTGACAAATAAACTTAGTTTTGCGGTTTGATTTTTTTGCTATCTGAGGTGTTACATGAATAGTAAAATTACTTTAATACGTCCAAAGGTGGTATGGAGCCCTCGGTGCGCGAGTCCGACTCGCACTTGGACGGTATTTTTTTCTTATTATAATACACGTAGGTAACAATAAACCCTACGCTCGCCACCGTAGTCGTATATACATAATATGATGGACCTGTTGGTCTAGTGGTTAGACACCCTGGCCGCTACCCAATAGGTCGTGGGTTCGATTCCCACTACGTATCTGGGTGTTTATCCATGTAAGTATGTATTAAAAAAAAAGCATATAAGTATTAGTATCCGGTGTCTGGTTTCCATAGTGCAGGCTCTGCCTAGTTTTGAATCGGATGACCGTGTGTACATTGTCGTCGAATATTATTATATTATAATAACGTCATTCATCAATAAGCCTCATAAGTGGTAACCCATCAAGAATAATAATCAAACATCGACAATTTGTAGCTCGAAATGACAGTCTTATCTTATCGATATACTAAGCGTAACTTAAATTTTATTTTCTGAGCGGGTGAGTCCGAACTATCGCTTAACAAATATCCCTCCGAAGTATAAGGTAACAGCGTGTTGGCACAATGCCAGTGTTCGCCAACGAGCTTCTTAAAATTGCCCGATAACTGCATTCGCAGTAAGTCGACCATAGAGGAAGTTTCCACCAACCTGAGCTCAGCCTCCGCTTACAACACGGTGCGCGATGAATCGTAAACTCATTCGAATCGAATTCGACATTTAAAAGCGTTGGGAGAGGCCGGAAATGCCTAAAACCGACAGAAAGCCCGGGCTACGCGGCCCGATGCAATCCGCGAGGTGACTGCCTCGCTTCCGATGCAGTTACACTCCGCTGCGGACGGGTTTAACGAGTGTTTCCCGGGCTGGTGCCTGGGACTCGGAGCTAGCATCCTAGCTGTCACTCCGCTATATTGTATGCCAAAATGAAAAGCTACACGCTTGATAGCAAGCAACTGTTTAATATACAACTTTAAAGTTACGAAATAAGGTTTGTAGTTGAATGGTACACGCAGGTGCAACTGTGCATACGCGCGTGTAATGCGGTCGGTGTACGTCGCACTCCAGCCAGGTGAGGCTGTGTCTGGCTGAGTGTCTGTGTGTGTGAAATTCAGGTGAATTAGTGCGAGTCCCGGGATCCCGGGGCAGCGCGCGTCCCGGGCGAGCTGGGTCGCCATGACGACAGCCGGAATTTAATATAAATGTGAACAAGTAAAAACAGAAATACAGAAACTGTGTGACAGTATTAGTACGTACAGAACTTTATTAAACGACTTTATTAATATTACAAGGCTCTTTATTAAGTATGCTCCCGTTTGAGAATTATATTAACGCAGTTCGTATACATTTGAATACAAAAAGTAGGACTTTTAATTTTTTTGAGTATATACACGAAAATTATATCTATTATGAAACTGGAAAAATGAAAAACCATGACTTCGATTGTGGTATTATTTTCTCACATTGAGATAATAACGCTTCTACAACACGCTTTAAATACTTGTGCACGCTTAAGACATTAAGGTTATGTACTATGTAAGGGCTCCCACACATAACTGCGATGCGAATTTGCAGGAACTTGTATCGAAAATTCATTTGTTTCACGCCGCATCGCATCGCAGTTATGTGTGGGAGCCCTTAGTACATACATAACATATTGTAGTACTTAGTGTTATTAACTCAATGTGAAGAAGTTCTTTTGACAATAAACATCAGACCGTTTTTCAGTGTTCCATACCTAAAAGGCAAAAACAGAACCCTTATGGTGAGACTTGGTCTGCCTATCTGGCTATCACACCTATATATTTCAGGAACCACTGACGCTATCGATATGAAACTTGAAATCGTTTTAGATCTTAATTACCTTAACTTTAATGGGGTCAAAATTTCAAAGTCTGACCAATATATCGAGTGGGGTATCAGATAGATAGATAGATAAAACATTTATTTGCAGCCAAGTTCACACACATACAAACAATCAAGCAACACAGTGATATACATAGTTAACTATGAAATAAAACACAACAAAATACACATTTTGGTTGAATTGTATATACATATATTTGTGCTATGGCAATACAAAAAGGCAATAGCTCAGTGGGGATATTGCTCAGGAAGCAAAACACTGATTTTCAGCTATTGCCAAGGGAGATACAGATGCGTGAATTAATGCGCGATATATAATATACATGCTAGCGTAGTTGGTGCTGTTATGACATGTTGGTGTATAATAAATAATATGGTAAATATAAAAAAAATACATAATAATAATAATAGATAAATTAATAAACTACGAATAGGCAGATAGATATACAAAATAATTTTTGACTCCAATAGACGATTCAGACTAGAACAATCGCTTAGCCGCAGTAACCATTACAGGTAACGTGATGGAATGCCTATTTTTTGTTTTTCTAATAAAAAAGACCTACAGTTACTTTTAAAAGAGTACAGTGAAGAGAGATGCCTGATTGGAGGAGGTAGATTGTTCCAACATTTCGCTGCCTGATAACGGAAACTGCCCCTAAATGCGGCCGTCTTATGCGAATGTCCTGCTAAAGGCGGTCGACAGAATCTAGTGCCACACTTGTCACTGAATTTTAGCTTGTCATATAGATATCTAGGTTGTTTAAATTTAATAACAACAAACTAGCTAGGTGTAGCTGTCAACGCGACTATTCAGGTACGGAGTTATGTGACTACGGGGAGGAATGGTGAAGCAGAAACGGCAGCAAGCATTTTGAACTCGTTGAATTAAGCACTGAGTCCTCGCTAGTAAACGAGGCCCGTACACAATATCCCCATAGTTAAACCGCGAGAGGATCAGAGACTCGCATAACCTAATGCGCACTTTTTCAGTAAGTAAGTAGCAACACCTAAGTTTTTTGCCTCTTGTACCCTATCTATAGGTTTACCGTGCACGGACAGAACTGGGTTTTTGCTACCGATTCTTGAGACTTGCTTCTTTGAACCCAGTACCATATATTTGGATTTATCAGGGTTGATTAGTAACGAGTTTCTATCGGACCAGTCAGCAATATTATCCAAGTCTTTGTTGATGTTTTGAACAGCCACAGAAATGCTATCAGGAATTTCAGATACGTATACTTGGACATCATCGGCGTAGCAGTGATATTTATCATATGAAAGGCCTTTATTTGCACATTTCAAAACAGATTTTTATTTTGATTTGTCACGTAGTTTTTGGCTGATAATCAAAGATGTCAAAAAAATTACCGTTCACTCCCTTATGTCTGATGTTTGTGGAGGGAAAAATCGGAAATAATACATGTCTATCTATATTTTACAGGAAAATTAAAATTATCTTTCTAAATAGTACAGTTTTTTAGTAATCCTAAAAAAATCTCGACAAGCAAACTTAGTTATAGGTTTGATTTTTTGGCTATCTGAAGTGTTAGACGAATAGTAAAACAACTTTAATAGGCCCAAAGAAGGTAGGTATGGAACCCTCGGTGAGAGACCGAAACGCAGTTGTTCGTCAAAAAAAAAAAACAAACGTAAATCTATACAGTATACAGATAATACGAATAACAGTATCATACTATCAATAAAAATAAAATATGCCTTACCTGAAAATAGCTACCGGGGAACAGTTATTATTAGATTGGGCGCAGTTTGCGCGAGTAAAAGCTTTCAACAGAATCATCAGGTATATATCTAGTAAAAGCATCTAGATTATTGGTGGTAACCCACCTGTGGTACCTACATGTTGAATATTTGATGGGGCCTGGGGTTGACAGCCCCGTTGATCTAGTGGTTAGACTCTCTGGCTGCTAGCCAATAGGTCGTGGGTTCTATTCCAGCCCATGACAAACATTTGTATTTGTATACTCTTTCTCTCTATATCTTGATGAGTATGTATTTATAAAAATGTATATATTCAAATGAAACTAATTTTACGGATTATATCATTTAACATTTTTCAAGCCACCAAAGAAGATTAGTCAGTTTTTACCATCAGTCAAGTGCCATATACCTCTACAAGATGCAGGAGTATACAAACTGGATTGTGACTGTGGGCTCTCATACATCGGGCAAACAAAAAGATCGGTAAAAACCCGTGTAAAAGAACATATAGCTGACGTTAAACATCGACTCTATACGAAGTCTGCAGTCTGTGAACATGTTCAGGATCGCACCCGCCATTATATTAGATTTGACAAACCACAAATCCTCGCAAAAGAACAGCGCTACCTACCAAGGATGATTCGTGAGGCTATTGAAATTAAAAAGCATCCAAATTTCAATAGAGAAGATGGCTGGGTGCTACCACCAGCTTGGGATCCCGTGATAAACATAGTCAAATCCAAAGACAAACATTCCACTGCAAGACCTCAAGATACTGTAAGCTCTTTCTGCGTAGATCGGACTAACAATAATAATTAGAAGACCTGAGGGTACCCTAAGACAACTATGACATATGGACAGCTACCACCTCAGTCCGCCCGTGACCATGAATGCTGTAAAGTATTCGAAACGTCGGGAAATTAAAATCAAAAATAAACCGCGATATAATCCGTAAAATTAGTTTCATTTCAATGTGTAATATTCGCGTAAGTATCAGAAATCATTAAAATGTATATAATTAATTGTATCAATATTATTTCTTTCTCAAGTAATAAATATGTATCCTCCTCCGTGGTATACAATAGGTACAATTAAATGTAATGAAATATAATGAAATGTAATATAATGTAATTAAATTAAATTTAATGAAATGTAATGCAGTCATGAAATAAAATGTAAATATTTATAACTGACAGACATAATTTTATCACAATCGCACCTAGTCGTAAGCGGTGAAGCAGTTAAGATACATCACACTAGTTCAAAAGAATCTCTGCGCTGTCACTGCTGAAAGTGCAGAAACGCATGACAATACGGGTTTCTTCAGCAGCCTGCGAGCGGCTCTTCATTCTCAAACATCACCGCTAACATTATTGACCGCAGAAACACAACGCCAGTTGAAGAGCGTACTGGATATATGTCTTTAGGTTATTGATAGAACCTTCGGAATCGCTGGACGATTGGGTTCGCCCTAGAGGTCCGTCAAGTAAGGCAGTGACCTCGAGGAGGATAGCGGCGGGGCTACTACCCCGTCCCCGTGAGCATCGTGACAACGACAAGGCACTGAGGGCAACTGGTGCAGACCCCTCTGAAGAATTCGGTTACGAAATTTTTCTTTACCGTCAGTTACTTTGATATACAGGTACTTAAGGATTCCATGGAACCTTCATTTTTTAAATAACCGCATTTATAAGTTCGTATTAAATTAACAAGTCATATGTTTTATAATTTGACGACAAGAGCCTAACAAGAACTCCCGATAACAATATACTCATTAGAGTTTGGTATACAACAGACGGTTCTTCCCCGGCGTGTCCCCGGGCGAGAGATCGGGGAGCATCCGATCTGCCCCGTGCATGCCCTTCACCGTAATGAGATTCTTGTTACAAAATTAAAAGCTGTTCGCGAGGGAGTTTTTGATAAATGAGCAGAAAGACACGCTTTAATATGATTGAGGATGAGATTTGAAAATGTGTAATGAAGCATCGCGATTTACTGGATGGGGAAGATTTAAATGAAAATTCTAGTCAATGCGGCATAGTAATAATAATCTGATAACATACTAATTTCTAATTAAGTACAAAGAGAGTAGGCTGGCATAAAATAGGCAACTAACAGTAATCCTTTGTTATATGAACTCATGAATTCATTCAAATGAACCAGTTACTTTTGAAATTAAATTCTTCGTTCATGATCTGTAGGAGTTTATGAAAGCGGTAGCTAAAGGGCTTATTATCGTATTACCTCGTAACGATTTACCAAATTGTTTAAGTTAATTTAAGATAGTAATTTGATTATCATACAAAATTGTCGTTCGTTCATTTCTTTAATAATTAAACTTTGGGCAACCAAAGTCAAGTATAACGCTGAATACCTTAGGCCTCATTTACGGAGACGCGGGGCGTCGCGCGTCGCGTGTGGCGGCGCGGCCCGCACTAAATTCAAATATAGGGCGTTGTATGAGTGCGTTTACGGAGAAGCGATTTTACACGCGTTTGCTGGAAATGGAGCGTGTTTTACGGCGGCGCCCGCGGATGGCATCGCCGCGTCTCACGCGGCGTTCATCGCGGCGGCGCACGCAGCGGCGATTCTCGATGAAGCGATGCCTGTGGCGGAACCTTCTGCGAGTTGATTTGGTAATCGTGCAACACAGACGTAGTCACCATCGCAATGGAGTATGATATGATCGATTTTTTTTAGAAGAAAATTGTATGTTAAAAAGTGAGTTGCACCGCCGTTGCACGTGGCGGTGCCCGCCGCTGCGCCCGCGGCGGGCACCGCCACTCTTCCCGCCCCGCGTCTCTATAAACAGCATCATATATTGCTATAAGTCTGTGTTTACGCGTGCAATGATACGTGCCGCTTCACGCGCCGCCGCTACGTAAACAATAAAAACGTCCGACGCCGTAAACAATAAAAACGTCCGCGAGACGCCACGCCACACGCGACGCGCGACGCCCCGCGTCTCTGTAAATGAGGCCTTAGTATGAAAGTCGCTCTAACCCCAGCACCCCCTTCCATTAATGGACGGGGATGATATAAGCCGATTATTGACGGGCCCGTTGGTCTAGTGGTTAGTGACCCTGTCTGCTACCCAACAGGTCGTGGGTTCGATTCCCACCAAGTGTCTGGGTGTTTTATCTATATAAGTATGTATTTACAAAAAAAAAAGTATATATGTATTAGTATCAGTTGTCTGGTTTCCATAGTACAGGCTCAGCCTAGTTTGGGATTAGATGACATGATGATATTATTATTGACAGACGTCGGTCGTGTCTTAATAAGAGATGATATTCTGCAGAGCCCTTTCAGCGGTGGTCGTAAACCCGTTTAATATTTCAGTTGTTCATCACAAATTGATAAAACTGAAGAGCATCCTCGTATTTAATGGTCAGGGGGAATAAAAATCGTTTTGATAGGGTATTAATAAAAAGCAGTACAGACACTGTACTTACATACAACTTTTTTAATACATATAATTTATTTTTGCGTCGGCATGAAATACAGAGTTATTCATGTCGTAATAGAAGATTAGTCAATTTGCAAGATACTCTAATGCGTCAGGTGATTAAAATGTATTGTTGTGCAATTCGCTTATTACCTCGCATTATTAATTTATTTAATAAAAAAAATTGTGTTTTTTTATGAGAGTTTATAGACAGAGGTTTTTTAATGACGTCACATCTTTCGAGTTTAGGCAAAAAATGTACCTTTTCGAACTTATATTTATGTATGTATAGATAGACAGTAGTCTACATGGGGTTATGGTTTTTTTAGGTATACTACTTATATGTGAACATATTTCGAGTTTAGCCAAAATACGTTCTATCAGGCACATATTTTGGCTGTTTGGTTTGTGAAGTGTGTGAACTTTGTGAAGTTCAAATTATGGAGATAGAACCGCCTCCGCAATGTTTAAATGCTACGACCATGGAAATCGATTATGTTGAATGACTGTGAGTAGCCGTAGATACAGTTAAATTACATAAACAGTGGTAGTGTCATCTCCAGACATAGATACATTTGTAACACAACGATACTTACACAGTGGTAGAGTCGTCTCTAGACATAGATACATTTGTAACACAACGATACTTACACAGTGGTAGTCGTCTCTAGACATAGATACATTTGTAACACAACGATACTTACACAGTGGTAGAGTCGTCTCTAGACATAGATACATTTGTAACACAACGATACTTACACAGTGGTAGAGTCGTCTCTAGACATAGATACATTTGTAACACAACGATACTTACACAGTGGTAGAGTCGTCTCTAGACATAGATACATTTGTAACACAACGATACTTACACAGTGGTAGAGTCGTCTCTAGACATAGATACATTTGTAACACAACGATACTTACACAGTGGTAGAGTCGTCTCTAGACATAGATACATTTGTAACACAACGATACTTACACAGTGGTAGAGTCGTCTCTAGACATAGATACATTTGTAACACAACGATACTTACACAGTGGTAGAGTCGTCTCTAGACATAGATACATTTGTAACACAACGATACTTACACAGTGGTAGAGTCGTCTCTAGACATAGATACATTTGTAACACAACGATACTTACACAGTGGTAGAGTCGTCTCTAGACATAGATACATTTGTAACACAACGATACTTACACAGTGGTAGAGTCGTCTCTAGACATAGATACATTTGTAACACAACGATACTTACACAGTGGTAGAGTCGTCTCTAGACATAGATACATTTGTAACACAACGATACTTACACAGTGGTAGAGTCGTCTCTAGACATAGATACATTTGTAACACAACGATACTTACACAGTGGTAGAGTCGTCTCTAGACATAGATACATTTGTAACACAACGATACTTACACAGTGGTAGAGTCGTCTCTAGACATAGATACATTTGTAACACAACGATACTTACACAGTGGTAGAGTCGTCTCTAGACATAGATACATTTGTAACACAACGATACTTACACAGTGGTAGAGTCGTCTCTAGACATAGATACATTTGTAACACAACGATACTTACACAGTGGTAGAGTCGTCTCTAGACATAGATACATTTGTAACACAACGATACTTACACAGTGGTAGAGCCGTCTCTAGACATAGATACATTTGTAACACAACGATACTTACACAGTGGTAGAGCCGTCTCTAGACATAGATACATTTGTAACACAACGATACTTACACAGTGGTAGAGCCGTCTCTAGACATAGATACATTTGTAACACAACGATACTTACACAGTGGTAGAGCCGTCTCTAGACATAGATACATTTGTAACACAACGATACTTACACAGTGGTAGAGCCGTCTCTAGACATAGATACATTTGTAACACAACGATACTTACACAGTGGTAGAGCCGTCTCTAGACATAGATACATTTGTAACACAACGATACTTACACAGTGGTAGAGCCGTCTCTAGACATAGATACATTTGTAACACAACGATACTTACACAGTGGTAGAGCCGTCTCTAGACATAGATACATTTGTAACACAACGATACTTACACAGTGGTAGAGCCGTCTCTAGACATAGATACATTTGTAACACAACGATACTTACACAGTGGTAGAGCCGTCTCTAGACATAGATACATTTGTAACACAACGATACTTACACAGTGGTAGAGTCGTCTCTAGACATAGATACATTTGTAACACAACGTTACATTTTGTACTAATGTCTTTGTCATACGAGTATTCTGAGAATATTTTACAATCATCTCTTGCTCATTAACTGAGCTCCTACAGAACAAGTTACTATATTTCTTTTTCGAGGTGTAGCTAATTACGACGTTAGCCAGTGGACGTTATGCAAGCCAATTGAAATAGTGTTTTTTGCATTCCTCAATAATATTTTCGTTGGTAAACTGTTTTAGCCAATGTAATAAAGGTTGTTTGGTCAGCCTCTGAGTGGTAGACCGTGAAATGCGTGTATCCATCCGATAAACGGCAAAAGCTATCCGCCACTGCGTTGTCGTAACGTCACCGGACGCTAGGGCTACTATATTTGCGTCCCTGTTTTAAATGATCAACCTCTTGTCAGGGTAAAAACCACTTTAAAACAAAGGGATTAGGTCTACACTCTCACGCATTGTTTTAGTGAGGCTTGGTGTTATTGGCAGTAACATTGCTTGGAACGTTAAAGTTCAGCGAAAATTAAAAACTGGCTAGTACCAATGCTAGTCTTTTAGGTACCTAAATATTTATGAAAAACATCGTAAAAGTATAAGTATACGCATTAATTACCATGAGTGTATCCTTCGTGGGGTCCGGAGGCTTCTACCCGTGGGGTGTCCGGGTAAGAATAGCACCCTCCCATCACCTCCCGTTGGGTGTCTAAAGGAAAGCAAGAAGAATACCTACCATCTATACTGCGATCCACAAGATGCCTGCCAATCGTGGGCATTATGGCAACTCCTCCCTTCTATGGAGGAATCCTCTCTTTGTTCAGTTGTGGATTTTTTTTCGGCTGCAAAAACAATATAACGTAACGAAAGTTTTTGACAGCCCTAGCAATTACTAACCCCCTCACCGCGTTCTACCTCCGCCTACGTTCAGCCTCCCGCCCTCAGCCTACGCGTTAAAAATAATAATTAGGTACGTCAAAAAACACGAGCGAAGTGTAAAGAGGACAAAGAATTTGGTCCAGCTTCGACCTCGACCGTCTGCCCAGGAATTAGGGTAACAAAATCTTTGAAATTTTATGTTCTTTTCTTCAAGCGGGTAATGTTGGCGGAGAGATTATACGGAATAAAGTTTATTGCTCATGATTTTTATTGCCTCGCCACAGGGTGAGCTCTGAAATCATAAGAAATTGGTGAGGCGCCTGTTATTCATGTTGCTTTATTACATCACAATGTTAGCTATATTGTATTGAGTTTTGAAGAAATTTCAGGGTATGCTGAGTTGACGAAGAGCAGATGATCGGACCTATAAATATTGGTATAACTGTATATTAATATAATATAATAATATAATATAATATCCTGGGACAATTCACACACGGTCATCTGATCCCAAACTAGGCAGAGCCTGTACTATGGAAACCAGACAACTGATACTAATACATATATACTTTTTTTTTATAAATACGTACTTATATAGATAAAACATCCAGACACTTGGTGGGAATCGAACCCACGACCTGTTGGGTAGCAGACAGGGTCACTAACCACTAGACCAACGGGCCCGTCAAAGTATTAGTAGGTATACGATATAAAAAAAAGGTATACGATATTTATTTTCTTAAGTTCGGAGTTTGATCTTTGACTTTTTGCCTTATAGTTTTCGAGAATATGTATGTATGTCTATTTTTTTCGCACAGTCTAAATGGCTCGATAGATCTTGTCTCATAATATGTCATTAGATTAGTCTAAGTTGTGGGAGTAACATATGCTGCAAATCGCGGCCGTCAGCCGCCATTTTGTAAATCAAATGAAACGTCATAATGAGACATGTTAAAATATATATACATACATACAGGTAAGTAAATATATACTTTATATCCATGTATAAAGTAATTTAAGACCATTTTGATTGTTCGCAGTCAGGCTTTTTGTGCTTTTATAATTGCAAAAATGCAGGAAAACATTAAAAATATCTTACTTCTATCAACGCTTACAAATTGTGGTTGTACTTAGAACCAGGCTCAAACGATTTTCCTCTCCTTTCAAGTGCTTTTAATTCTACCCTAAGAGTATTGAACGTCTGTAAATATTAACACTTAAACCGGGTTAGATTTAATTAAAATTTATTAACAAGAGATATTCTTAATGGTTTTTTTGTAAAGCTCATAAGGAATTAAAAAGATAACTCGGAAGTCTTATTTACAAAAAAGGCTTTGAAAAAAAACGAGGACTATTTAATAGGGCATGTTTTTTTGTGCTGAAAATTAAGAATGGAATATTTTTTATGCATGAATTCATAATGTGTTAAAGATAACGCTTTCGGAGTTTCCAACCTGAAGTCAGACAGTAAAGTGGAGGTGTTTTAATGCCCAGCCTGACGGCTGTCCAGGACATGCAATTAGCTAGGTGACATTCTCAAATTGGCTACCTATCCAGTTAGTTAATTGGGTCGCCTATAGATAACTCAGGCTTAGGACACGTCTAAGCTATCGATATTTTGTCCAGTATAGTTAGAACTCTTCATACACATTTGCTTACAAGTAAGTACACCCGGCAATAATATCAATAAAACTAATTGTAATTAGACACTTAATTCTTAACACCAATCTCAAATCCTCCCTAATCCTCCATTAATTGTTGTTATTTTTATTTATAATGAACTTTGTATTCAATGTTGTGTGCAGTCGTTAAAAACGTCAGATCTTAAAAGAATATATGAATTGATACATACTCGTAGTTTTGTAATGTGTAATCTAGTTGCTCGTAACTGTACTTATACAATAATAATAAATAATAATAATTGTTTATGTCCCACTCTTGGGCACGGGCCTCCCCTCAAGATGAGGGGCTTAAGCCATAGTCCACCACGCTGGCTAAGTGCGGGTTGGCGGAATTCACACGTCATTCGAAAGCTAGTTAGGCTTTCTCAGACATGCAGGTTTCCTCACGATGTTGTCCTTCACCGAAAGCTAGTAACAATCGCACAAAGACGATTCGCACATGATTCATTAAATAAATCAGAGGTGCGAGCCGGGGTTCGAACCTGCGTACCTTTTTTCCAAGACAAGCGCTCGCCCACTGAGCTGTTACCGCTATACTTATTCAATATAAAATCTTTTTAAAAAAAAATTGAACCGACTTCAATATCACTGAAAAGTATAAAATAATTTAAATATTATTGAAGTTGGTGTTATCTAGCTTACCGGCTGTGTATATTTGGCACCAACTTCAATAATATTTAAATTATTTTATACTTTTCAGTGATATTGAAGTCGGTTCAATTTTTTTTTAAAAAGATTTTATTTTAAACTTTTTAGTGATATTTTCATATATAAAGATTGAACCATCGAAAACCGTAAAATTATCTAGGTAGGTTATGATCACATTATCGTCTACATAGTTTTACATAATTCATGTTTCTTCAGAAAAAAATATGCGGTCGTAATGAAATTTGCATGGAAACATCATAGTAGTTTACTCTCTCGAATAAAAAAAGAATCATCGAAATCGGTTCATAATTGTCAGAGCAATGTAATGGAGAACATCAGTTTTATGGTTTTTACCAGATAAATTCCTCCACATCGTTCATGGTCCTCCAGGAAGTTCTTATCCGGTTGTAATAAAATTCATACAGATTCAATACAGTAGTTTCTTCTTTCGAATAAAAAAAGAATCATTGAAATTGGTAAATATTTGCCAGAGTTGTGACTATTTTTGTCCGACCGAGCGAGTCCGAGCGACTAAAACGTCATCTATATAGGCTTTCTTGCAACTCTCAGTGCGCAGTCACCATTCTTGTTTTTTCAGGAACTACTTATTACTAAGCAATATTTTTTTTATGGGACCCAATTAACGGATTAAAGAATGGATGGAAGAAAGATTTTTTCAAATCGGTTCATAATTGCCAGAGTTATGCGCGAACATACATAGAAAAAAAAAAAAAAAAAAATATATACAGACGAATTGAGAACCTCCTCCTTTTTTGAAGTCACTTCCGTCACTTTGAAGTCGGTTTTTTGAAGTTTTTGAAGTCACTTCCACTGAGACTTTCACTGATGTGTTGTGTAGAAATCAAGGTGTAAGTTGGTATATAAAACATCACGCTATGTTTCATAGGGCCTAAGCAGTGAAACATTACTTGCACATATTACCACGTAATTTCCTTTGTATGTGAATAGGTTAATTATAGACTGATCAATCTTCAATAATTTAAATATTATTGAAGTTGGTGCCAAATATACACAGCAGGTACGCTAACACCAACTTCAATAATATTTAAATTATTTTATACTTTTCAGTGATATTGAAGTCGGTTCAATTTTTTTTTAAAAAGATTTTATTTTATACTTTTTAGTGATATTTTCATACATAAAGATTGAACCATCGAAGACGGTAAAATGATCTAGGTAGGTTATGACATCATTATGATTTCACATTATCGTCTACATACTTTTACATAATTCATGTTTCTTCAGAAACTCAGAAACAATTTGTCCGATCGTAATGAAATTTGCATGGAATCATCATAGTAGTTTACTCTCTCGAATAAAAAAAGAATCATCGAAATCGGTTCATATTTATCAGAGAAATGTAAAGGAGAACATCAGTTTTATGGTTTTTACCAGATAAATTCCTCCATATCATTCATGGTCCTCCAGGAAGTTCTTATCTGGTTGTGATAAAATTCATACAGGTTCATTACAGTGGTTTCTTCTTTCGAATAACAAAAGAATCATTGAAATTGGTAAATATTTACCAGAGTTATGACCATTTTTGTCCTTAAAAAGCACCATAAAGTCGTCTATATAGGCTTTCTTGCAACTCGCAGTGCGCAGTCACCATTCTTGTTTTTTCAGGAACTACTTATTACTACGCAATAATTTTTTTATGGGACCTAATTAACGGATTAAAGAATGGATGGAAGAAAGATTTTTTCAAATCGGTTCATAATTGCCAGAGTTATGCGCGAACATACATAGAAAAAAAAAAAAAAAATATATATACAGACGAATTGAGAACCTCCTCCTTTTTTGAAGTCGGTTAAAAATAAACATATTCAATAAAATAAATAAACTTATTCAATATAATAAATAAATAGCTAATTTTATTTTGTATACCAAAATACCGCATTTAGTATTTTATGGATGTTAAACCTATGTATTTGTTTACCCTACACCCTGACTGTGCTGTTGTGAGGTTGCACTCAAAAGCAAATATTTGTTCAGTAGAACATGGCCCCCTTTGTGTGATATTGCAGGCGAATAATCAAAGATAGGTACATAAATTCGTTTGAGCATGGTTTTAAGCCAGCGACATTCTCTATGCCAGCGGCGGATTGTGCTCAAATCGAGCTTCAAATAAATTAACACACAAACAATCCCACGAGATTCTTCTTAAACGCAAACTGTTTAAGAAGAATTAGTTTTTTGGCCGGCATCAGGTAGAGATTGGCCATGTTTGCAAGGGGACGATTTGCACATTACGTCGTGTTATGTGTTTCCATTTTGTGCGTTTGTTGCAGGCACGCGCTCGGCATAATTTCGGTGTGGTATACACGCTCTCATGGGCACTAGACATAAAAACTCGGTGGCGTGCAGTAAAGTGCCGGATTCGTGGAAATCGTTCTATAGTGCCGCATAAAAAATTGACGCCGTAGGACCCCCGATCGTCATGGAAAAGGGCGTCTACGTGATGTAACTGAGAACGCCGACGCCCACAACCGCAAATCCGGTGGATTCTGGCGATGCTGCGGGCAATGCTTAGTATACTGCGTGACCTTTTAAAGAAAGCCTTATTTATATATTTTGGCGTTTTTTATAAATTAATCTCTTATACATACTTCTTCCTAATGCCTTACTATACTGACATCATTGCTTTTAATTATCTAATTAATTTACTATTTGGGTTTATACAAAGACAATTTAATAGCAATAATACGTAGAAAGTCATATAAAAAGTGATAGAAATAAGTCCTTTAAAATTACGGGGTCCATACGTTGTTGTCGAACTCGCAAATAAATATTTTCCTTAATAGTATAGCCCGGGAGAGCTACGTCAATACAGCTCTGGTGCTGACACGCCGCGGCAAATCGGAATGCTAAAATTACTCGGTCGGCAACCAACTTTCCGCGTTAATATTACACATTTTGCGAAATGTGATGTGATTTTTATAAGCGAGCAAGGTGCTAGTGGCATGTGACGTGTGTGTGGTAACATTTTGAATATGAGTAGGTCAGAATATAATTATAAAATCTAAAATTGCTATCGAGTTAAATTAGTAAAATTCAAATACCACATATAGGTACTAGACGCTAATTGAACGTGTAAAATAATATATCTAAAAAAATCTGTAGAAATATATTATTATGGATCTATTTATAAATGGAGAACCTTCCTATATGTAAGTAAAAGAGTCGAACTATTGTAGTAAACGTGAAATTAAAACGGTATCAATATTAATTAAGTGTTACACATCATGGACGGATGATTTCTTTTACTGTTACCACGGACGCTATGAATACGTGAGAACCATGTATGGCACACATTATTGCTACGTTAAGAATTGGGTGCATCAGCATAATCATATTTTTAAAAACCATGCATACTCACCAAACCCTATGAAAATTGTAAGAAAGAACAGGTTTCGACTGATGAAAAATTGCTCGAATATATATGTATTCGACTTCGATTATTTGTGGTGTTTCAAGTACATCTTCATACATTATTCATGGTGATCTATCAATATGCACCTTACGTCCCTATAACATTGCTAGTCTCGGAACGCACGGTAAACTTTCGACTTGTATATGAATACTTTTACTTAGGCCAAGGGGAGAGTAGTCGGACCAGTCCCCCCAAGCAGCACCCGCGCACGAGTTGACTCGAGCAGCAGCCATCACTCCCCTCAACCATATTAGAGGGAAGGAGGTGACCCCCCACACGAAGCCGCCACAAGCAAAGACTTTTCAATGGCGAGCATGCATGACCGATTCAAAATCTCAGTAGCTCACATTTAACTTCTGCTGTTAAGCATTACCTAGTCAGGCAAGACACAAAGCACTTTAACATACTACACTACAATATAAATAATAAGATTTTTTTAAATAATTTTACGATGAACAGTCGTATAGTATACATAGTATTCGCGTAAATGCTGGACTTACGATTTTACAGAAAAAATTCTGAAATTTTTAATTTAATTTAGTTTTCAATTATTATTATTTTTTTGTTACAAATGGAGGATGTTTTTTAGTTAATTTTTTATTTTTATTTTATTGGTTTTATTTACATATATTTTATAACTAAATGCCTAAAATTGTAATAGCAAAATAGTTAAAAAGAAAAAACTCCTCGCGAGACAGGCATAGATAGCCTAGTTCGAGAAGTTTTGGCAAACAAATTTCTAATACACATTCTAAATTACCCAATTGATCAAGATTGTACTGTTAACTGAATTGTATTATTTTTTCTTGTACCTTTTGATATCTGTATCATGAATGTGTCTTTTGGTAATAAACTTATTATTATTATTTATTATTAAATAAAAGACAACATTATATTTCAAATTATTTAAAAGGCTTGTCATATACATAGGACGTGAAAAGATATATCGAAAAGGCCGGCGGCGTCCGTGTACAAACGTTGACGGATGTCCGCTGTGATTGAGTGGATCCCAGCTCGATACAGGCTCTAATGGGTCCCTGGGTGTCACGCGGGGGCGGGGGGTGTGCGGGACGCAGCTGGGTGGCGTAAGTAGCGCCTAGGGACAGCTTGATTGCGACATTAACAATAGATATACGTACGTATTGCCTCGTGTTATCGTACTGTTATTGGGAGCAAATTTATTCACGGTTGTTTAAGCGATATAATTACAGAAGTGAGATCAAAATCGTAGCCTACCAATCATTATTTACCAATTTATCAATATCAGGTATTTGTACCAATCTATTTACATACTTATTATTAGTTAAAAAAAATTAGGGTTACTTTTGAGTAATCTTTAAGTATTTTGCAGTAGTTATGGTAATCTGCAGCTAACACTAACTTTTATTAAAAATAATATCTTAAATACTGAACTAAAAATAATAAAATACGAAGACTCTTTCGACTTGGCAATCTACACATGGAAAAGAATATGTTAGAACTAGAGTTAGACTTAAGAATGTGTAATTGTTCCACGAACTGGTACCATATAACAGTTCCCTAACATAATATAAACCAACAAAATACGCAAATAGGATAAGCTATAAAGGATCACGACAGGATTGTAATTCGATTCGCGCCGAGCGTTCTTACGTAATGCTCAAGCCGTATCTCTCACACGTGTCTGCTCTAGACACTACATAAAAACATCTACAGAAAACATTGATTTGTTAAACAACTGTTTGGATTACCTAAGCAGGAGACATCGGGTGTGTATAAACAAAATATGTTGTGTGTTTTGTGCAAAGAAAAACATGTCCAAGAGATGTCACATTTATGACACCATAATACTATGCGTTTCAACTAAGAATGTGGCCGCCATGATGATCGCGACTGCGGAACTTCACTCGTTATTTACGATTTTTGTACCGGCAGCACAGTAAACACAAAATGAAAAGTTCGCCCCGGTTTTTATTATTTATTGTAATGTTTTATTTTGCTATCTATTTTTGTTAAAACAACATTTTTAGTAACTATATTATATTTGTAATGGCAAGATGGCGGCCACATTCTTCGTTGAAACGCATAGGAGAATGAGCAAGCTATCTAGATGTGGATTATTTATCACTATCACTACATATTATAAAACAAAGTCGCTTTCCGCTGTCTGTCTGTCCCTATGTATGCTTAGATCTTTAAAACTACGCAACGGATTTTGATGCGGTTTTTCTTAATAGATAGAATGATTCAAGAGGAAGGTTTATATGTATAATACATGCATAACATAGTAGAGAAACACTGATAATTTAAAGGTTTCTAATATGATGACGTAAATAAACACATTTTTTTGCGCTTATATTGTAAACGCTGGCTGAATAAATTAATGTACTACAGTATTGTACACCTTAACAAGGTCTACAAAAAAGCCCGCGATGTTTATCTCTTAGGGATAACCCACAATAACCATTTTTTATCCTTTACTTTGCCCCCGTGCGAAGCCGGGGCGGGTCGCTAGTGTATATCAAAAGTTGTTAATAAAGTTTCACTATTAGTAACAAAGCTATACGCATTTCTCAATTAACTAAGTTAGAAACTTTATATTGAATACCAATAACTTGAAAATTAATTTCAGTAGAGGTTATTAAATGTCCAACTGAGCGTAGGCTTACAAGTTATAAGCGCGTCTACGGCGTAGGTATTGCGGCGTAGCCGCTACGTTGTGTCTACGCCGTAGCAAAATGTAGCGAACGACTACGCCAAATTATTAACACGGATGACGGTTAAAAATCTATATTCTATATATTATGTATATTATATGTATCTAGTCTTGGCATAAATACTGAAACAAAGAAAAAAAATTCTATTGCAAACAATATATATTACTTTTACAGTGTGGTAGTTTAATACATAAATATAAAAAAAATATATATAAGAAGCTTATTCGAAGTGGTCTCCATTGGCTGAAATACAGTCCTTTAAACGTTGAGGCCAGTTATCAATAGAAGCACGCACTCTTTCCATGGGAAAATTCTTCACTGCCAATCGTACGGATTGTTTTAGGGACTCCAAATTATCATGGCGTTTAGAGCAAGCCGTACTCTCTAAAATTTATCATAAATCGTAATCCAGTGGATTAAGATCGGGACTAGACGACGGCCAGTCTTCAGCTTTGATGAAGTCCGAAACGTTCGATTCCAACCAAGACTGCGTAGACCGAGCTTTATGACCCGGCGCCGAGTCTTGCTGGAAGGACCATTCTTGGTAACTGAACATGGTGTTGTTAAGGGGCTTCACTACCTTCTCAAGAATGGTATCTTGATACACTTGTGCCGAAGTCTTGATACCTTTTTCACAAAAGTATGGCTCAGTCACTCCTTCATAGCTAATACCCCACCAAACCATCACTGAAGTCGGATAATGCCCACGTTGCACTCTGTTGTTACGTTGTAACAACGTAAAATCATTAAAATTGTAAAATAAAAAATTTACGAACAAATAACTACAATAAATATTTTTATTATCGTACGGAACCGCGCGACGCAACTAGTATTCGCGCTCACTGCAGAAAATTTCCAGAAACCGAATCATCGAACTTTATTATCTCGACATTCCAGTCTTTTCGAGAGTTGCTCCTTCTCGCTCGGAAGCATTAGTGTTTTTTATATTCGTATCTCTGTCGCACTCGTTTTGTTGGCGGAAAGAAGGGATGAATTCGGAATTCCATTCTAGATCGCGTCGTCCGCGCCGTAGGTTCGTCGGGATATATATAATTGAGTAGCTGACCCGGGAAGCGGTCATTATCATGTTTATTCATTGTTCAGTGTAGTGCTGCAAAAAAATATATAAAAATGTAATCTAATTGTGATAGTGTTGTGATTAGGCGGTTGGAACCCCCTGGTAAGTTCATACAATTATCCAAATTTATTTATTTTTCATGTTAGGTAATCCAATTACAGTCTAGCAAGTAATATCTCAATCTTTTTATAGTATTATTAACGTCGCTATGGCTATTTTATTTCTTAATTTCATTTCTTCTAGGTAGTGAATGTGACAGGATGTTTTAATGTCAATCAGTTATAACCTCATTTATCTTTTCATTCCAATAACTCTTATATATGTTTTGACACGGTATTTTCCTTATAAAATTCCTATATCTTAATATTAAAGCCCAATCAGTTTTAGCCATCACAAGAATCAGGTGAAATATAGTCTCAATAACTAATTCCATTGTGTAGTCTATGCCAATAATCCTAACCTATATTCTAATGAGTAATTTTTATTTTAGAATGTCCAGATAGTTTAAACTCCATAATATCAGTTCATACTTGCAAGTAATAATCATTGTGTTTTTCATAATTAGTAGTCTAATAGAATTTTCCAGAGTAAAAATTGTTTACAAGTTTGTCATTGTAAATTAAACTTATAGTCTTGTATGAGTGCATTGTTGTATAAGAATGTCTTAATTTCCTTTAAGTGTTAAAGCCAACTGTAATGTAGTTGCTTACATAAATTATTCTTTATTCTATTAGTTCATCACATAGCTGAGAGATATATTTAGTTTTGGTTATTATAAGGGAAGGTACCGGGGAAATAAATATTAAAAGTCTTTGTTCCTTCAATATGTTTTATTATAATTACTAATGTAAAATGTAATATTTTCTTTGTTCTGCATGGCGTTGTGGAATGGTGATTATCCGGCATATAAAACATTGGGGATTAGATTCTGGGTTGGGTAAAAATATTTCATTTAAATATTTAATTTTCTTTAAATTACATTTCAACCGGAAATGCATTTCACCACTCCATTTCGCATGATGTTTAATTGTTTTGCGAAAGATACCGACGCCCATATCTGGTCACACTAGTGCCAGGGCATCGGATCTTTCGCGCTACAGAAGATGTTTCGACGCGTTCCAGGATTGGGGGTTCACCGCTAGGGCTGCACCGCTAGGGTTGCATCGCTAGGGGTTCACCGTTCCCCGCTGAAATTCACTGTTGGGACTGCGCCGTGCCCGCTTGGAGTTCCCCGTTACACCGATTGGGACTCCACCGTTCATCGTACAGATTGACTGTACAAGCGGCGACGCTTCAGGCTGCACTGTAACACCCGAGCCACCGGTGTCCTTCAAGTTACCGAGTGTCAGCTGAAGGCACTACCGAAGACCCCCAAGCGTCTAGGACTAGGACGGCCAAAAGTTAAGCCCAGCACCTTTTTATTATTCCGACCAGATAACTTCCCTGTGCCGCGAACCCACACCCGTGTGTTTTGACTTTATTTAGAGACATTAGATTTTGGTTCTAGTGCGATTTTTTAGAGACTTTATAGTTTTAATTTTATTAGTGGAAATTTAATTCCTGCCGGGTTAACGTATATGTTTTTATTTTCGATTCAATAAACAACTTGTAATTTTACTTGTTGTTTTTATTCTTGTACCTAGCCGTCAGGCGATCGTAACAGTAACGTCCAACGTACTGTCAACGTAACAGTGGCACCCAACGTAACAGTTGGCACCCCACGTAACAGTGGCGCCCAAATATTAAAGGCAAAGCACAGGGAAGTTTTTTTGTTTTGTGTATTATTGTGGTGTCGGTATTTTTCAGCTCCAAGTGGGTAAGCCTTTTGTGGACGGAGGCTGAACGGGGGAGTACCACTAACCCGGTTCTCCTTAAAGAGGAACGGGTAGCCGATTATTGTTTTCTGGCTCCACAGGGTTATCCAATACCATCTCGGATTACCCACACACAGGCATAGTCTGCACAGTGGACTGTTTTTTTTTTTCTTTCTCTTGCAATATTTTAGTGTCAATTTCTTTCCTACTATTTTTTTCTGTGCATACTGATTTTTTTGTGTATTTATATTTTGTGTTTTTTATTTTTTATTTTTTTTTCTCTAGCATTTTATATTTGCATTTGTGTTGTGCGTAATTAACGTTCTTTTCAGAGATTTTAATTTTTCTTTTTTGCTGCAATTGTTGCATTAATTATTTTTTATTGTTGCAAAACATTTATTGTTTTGTGTTTTTTTATTAATTTTTTTATTTCTTTTTGTGCTCTGAAAAGATAATAGTGGTTACGTACATTATTTTACTTCATTCTTAATATATTTATTATTATTTATTTTTTTAACTTTGCTCACATCGTGTCACATTTCATTACGTATTGTTTTAAAATATTCAATTCTTTGTTTTTAATTTCAATTAATTGGGTCACATTTTTTTTCTTTAAAAATAATTCCGATCTACCTTATCATTTTAGTTCCGCGCGTGGTTTCGTCTCACATTCTTCTTTTATTTAATTAAATTTTTTTGTTATTGTTGGTCGTTAATCAATATTGTGATACATTAGCATTCATTTTGTTTTATCATGAATAGGCAAATATTAATCTCAACATTATTTCGCGCAGTAGTTGATTGTGTTTGTCTTTAGCGGATTAAAACAAGCCTACACGAATTTTGATGTTTTGTTTGGGAGTTTTGTTTTTTGTGTTGTATGACTTCGTTATAGGTCTACACACGTTTGTTTTATTTGCGTTTTGTTTTTTTTAGCGGAGTATGACAGTTTCTTGGTATAGGTCTACTCGTCTGCTGTTCTTCTTTTTCGTTACAGCGGGTCGTGACTGTAACAAATTCGCTAAAGACTAGACATACTCACAATGCCGCTTAGTATATTTAATTTTGTTTATTCGTATATTCTTATAGTCATCACCGTTATCGGTCCGACTCTTGTTTTTATTGTCACATAGCTTTCGGAATTTGGTTTAATTTTTTTAATAAATTTTAATTGTTTGTTATTGCGTTTCGGTCTCTGTCTACATTGTCTTTGATGAATTCATTTAAGCCTACACGGATATTGATGTTTAGTTGGGAGTTTGTTTTTTTTTGCGTTTTTCGCGTTATAGCGGGTTAGTAGCCTTGTATAGTCCTAATTCGTTTATTGTTTTTTTTTTTTTTTTTTTTTGCGCTTTTATGGCGCGTTGTGACCTTTGGTTTGGGTCTGTTTTGTATTTTGTTTTGCGTTTTGCGCGTTTAGAGCGGGTTGTGACTCTTTAAATAAGCCTTCACTAATTTCCTCGTTAGAGCGGGTTGTGACTCTTTAAATAAGCCTTCACTAATCTTCTTGTTACAGCGGGTCGTGACTGTAACAAATTCATCAAAGACCAGTGTATTTCACGGTGCCGATTCGTCTATTGTTCACGTGTCAATATTCTTTCCCTTAGACGCTCCTTGTCACGCAGTGCTGTTCTTGAGTCCAATCTTTTAATAGAGTTGTACTCTAGTTGTATGGTAGTCTGTGGATTATAAATTTCCTCAGACAACTATGACAGGTCGTATGTTAGGTCGCATGGTAGGTATTTGGATGTGGAGGTATGAAAGTGAAGACAGTTACTGGGCGGTTCTGTTCTTCTTAAGCGCTTACCGCAGCGGATTTTACTACGTAAAATCCTTTCTCTGGGAGAGGGGGTATTGTTACGTTGTAACAACGTAAAATCATTAAAATTGTAAAATAAAAAATTTACGAACAAATAACTACAATAAATATTTTTATTATCGTACGGAACCGCGCGACGCAACTAGTATTCGCGCTCACTGCAGAAAATTTCCAGAAACCGAATCATCGAACTTTATTATCTCGACATTCCAGTCTTTTCGAGAGTTGCTCCTTCTCGCTCGGAAGCATTAGTGTTTTTTATATTCGTATCTCTGTCGCACTCGTTTTGTTGGCGGAAAGAAGGGATGAATTCGGAATTCCATTCTAGATCGCGTCGTCCGCGCCGTAGGTTCGTCGGGATATATATAATTGAGTAGCTGACCCGGGAAGCGGTCATTATCATGTTTATTCATTGTTCAGTGTAGTGCTGCAAAAAAATATATAAAAATGTAATCTAATTGTGATAGTGTTGTGATTAGGCGGTTGGAACCCCCTGGTAAGTTCATACAATTATCCAAATTTATTTATTTTTCATGTTAGGTAATCCAATTACAGTCTAGCAAGTAATATCTCAATCTTTTTATAGTATTATTAACGTCGCTATGGCTATTTTATTTCTTAATTTCATTTCTTCTAGGTAGTGAATGTGACAGGATGTTTTAATGTCAATCAGTTATAACCTCATTTATCTTTTCATTCCAATAACTCTTATATATGTTTTGACACGGTATTTTCCTTATAAAATTCCTATATCTTAATATTAAAGCCCAATCAGTTTTAGCCATCACAAGAATCAGGTGAAATATAGTCTCAATAACTAATTCCATTGTGTAGTCTATGCCAATAATCCTAACCTATATTCTAATGAGTAATTTTTATTTTAGAATGTCCAGATAGTTTAAACTCCATAATATCAGTTCATACTTGCAAGTAATAATCATTGTGTTTTTCATAATTAGTAGTCTAATAGAATTTTCCAGAGTAAAAATTGTTTACAAGTTTGTCATTGTAAATTAAACTTATAGTCTTGTATGAGTGCATTGTTGTATAAGAATGTCTTAATTTCCTTTAAGTGTTAAAGCCAACTGTAATGTAGTTGCTTACATAAATTATTCTTTATTCTATTAGTTCATCACATAGCTGAGAGATATATTTAGTTTTGGTTATTATAAGGGAAGGTACCGGGGAAATAAATATTAAAAGTCTTTGTTCCTTCAATATGTTTTATTATAATTACTAATGTAAAATGTAATATTTTCTTTGTTCTGCATGGCGTTGTGGAATGGTGATTATCCGGCATATAAAACATTGGGGATTAGATTCTGGGTTGGGTAAAAATATTTCATTTAAATATTTAATTTTCTTTAAATTACATTTCAACCGGAAATGCATTTCACCACTCCATTTCGCATGATGTTTAATTGTTTTGCGAAAGATACCGACGCCCATATCTGGTCACACTAGTGCCAGGGCATCGGATCTTTCGCGCTACAGAAGATGTTTCGACGCGTTCCAGGATTGGGGGTTCACCGCTAGGGCTGCACCGCTAGGGTTGCATCGCTAGGGGTTCACCGTTCCCCGCTGAAATTCACTGTTGGGACTGCGCCGTGCCCGCTTGGAGTTCCCCGTTACACCGATTGGGACTCCACCGTTCATCGTACAGATTGACTGTACAAGCGGCGACGCTTCAGGCTGCACTGTAACACCCGAGCCACCGGTGTCCTTCAAGTTACCGAGTGTCAGCTGAAGGCACTACCGAAGACCCCCAAGCGTCTAGGACTAGGACGGCCAAAAGTTAAGCCCAGCACCTTTTTATTATTCCGACCAGATAACTTCCCTGTGCCGCGAACCCACACCCGTGTGTTTTGACTTTATTTAGAGACATTAGATTTTGGTTCTAGTGCGATTTTTTAGAGACTTTATAGTTTTAATTTTATTAGTGGAAATTTAATTCCTGCCGGGTTAACGTATATGTTTTTATTTTCGATTCAATAAACAACTTGTAATTTTACTTGTTGTTTTTATTCTTGTACCTAGCCGTCAGGCGATCGTAACAGTAACGTCCAACGTACTGTCAACGTAACACTGTCGACTAATTGGGAAGCTTCGTTAGAGCTTTGAGCATAAATACGGTCATTTTTAACCGACTTCAAAAAAGGAGGAGGTTCTCAATTCGTCTGTATATATTTTTTTTTCTATGTATGTTCGCGCATAGCTTTGGCAATTATTAACCGATTTGAAAAAAAACTTTCTTCCATCCTTTCTTTAATCCGTTAATTGGGTCCCATAAAAAAATTATTGCTTAGTAATAAGTAGTTCCTGAAAAAACAAGAATGTTGACTGCGCAGGAAAGCTGCAGGAAAGCACAGGACCAGCTGCAGGAGATGCCTTTATATCGCTTTTTAAGGACAAAAATAGTCATAACTCTGGCAAATATTTACCAATTTCAATAATTCTTTCTTTTTTCGAAAGAAGAAACCACTGTAATAAACCTGTATGAATTTTATCACAACCGGATAAGAACTTCCTGGAGGACCATGAATGATATGGAGGAATTTATCTGGTAAAAACCATAAAACTGATGTTCTCCTTTACATTTCTCTGACAAATAAGAACCGATTTCGATGATTCTTTTTTTATTCGAGAGAGTAAACTACTACGATGATTCCATGCAAATTTCATTACGATCGGATAAATTTTTTCCGAGTTTCTGAAGAAACATGAATTATGTAAAAGTATGTAGACGATAATGTGAAATCATAATGATGTCATAACTTACCTAAAAAGTATAAAATAAAATATTTTTAAAAAGAATTGAACCGACTTCAATAACACTAAAAAGTATAAAATAATTTAAATATTATTGAAGTTGGTGCCAAATATACACAGCAGGTAAGCTAACACCAACTTCAATAATATTTAAATTATTTTATTTTTTTCATTGAAGTCGGTTCATTCTTTTTTTTTTAATTTTATACAAACGAAGCGTATGGAGAGTTTTAAAAATTGCATTTGGCTCCATACCTACTTTGTGTAATGCAATCACAGCGATTCGGTTCTCTTCATCAACCCACTCCATTTTAATATCGCAAAATATTATACGATGTATGGGCGCCAAAATGAGAAAACTCAATGAACAATCATATAATAATGACAGGTTCCTAATTCAAATGTAATATTTTGTTTATTTTTAATTGTAACAGTATTTATGACCAGATTAAGTATAAAAGAAAGTCGTGTTAGTTACAGTATTTATAACTCAAGAACGACTGAACCGATTTGGCTGATAATTGGTGGGGAGGTAGCTCAGAACCAGGAGACGGACATAGAATACATACTTTTTATAACTAGGTTAAGCAACATAAGGCAAGGTCATTACATAGATGGGTGACCATTTAATTCCATTCTAAGTGTCTCCGTGCTTCAGAGGGCTAGTAAAAGATAGGCCCTGTTTTTAACTGACTTCAAAAAAGGAGGTTATGTATAAGACGAGTACCTATGTATCTAATACTATCTATACTTATAATAAAACTGTAACAGGTCCAATTCTGTACATTGAAGATATGTATTTTGAAAATTATATTTGGAGGGCATTCTATAACCGATACTGAGGCCGAAAATGTATTTTTCTTTTTTTTGTCTGTCTGTCTGTCTGTCTGTCTGTATCACGCCTGATTTGAGATCTTACTACGAGGTAGAACATAGGATACTTTTTATCCCGTAATCTAGCACGGTTCTTTTGGGAGAGGGTAATAAAGTCAAAACGGGTAGTTGGTTATACGCTTGGTCCAATTTTATCAATTTTTCTTTATAATATAATAAATATCAGTAAGGTAACACTCATAGAGAGTTGTTATCAAGGTTTTGTAATCAATCGGGTTAAGCAACGTTAGGTAAGGACATAGATGGGTGACCGTTTAACGCCATTTGAACTAAACGGGTCCGTGCTTCGGAGAGCAAGTAAAAAGTGGGTCCCAGTTTTTAACCGACTATAAAAAAGGAGGTTATGTATTCGATGCGAATGTCTGTTATTAAAAGTTTAGTTAACGTAAAAATAGCGCAGGCGGAGCTGCGTGGGTCAGCTAGTTAAAAATAAGCATATCTAAAAACGTAAAAAGAGCGTGGGCGGAGCTGCGCGGGTCAGCTAGTAATAGATAGATTATGGTCATCATAAGGCGTAGATTACATTTACAACACAGTAAGAGATTTGTTGACTGATATCCATTCAAATCGATTACATCAACTCCTTTTTGAGCCTACTTGATAATAATAATAATAATACCAGCCTTTTTTATCCCACTGTTGGGCAAGGGCCTCCCCTCAAGATGAAGGGGCTTAGGCCATAGTCCATTACGCTGGCTAAGTTCGGATTAGATTCTACTTGATAGCGATATTCTTCAATTATCGTTATTTTCGTGAAGAATATCGTTTTAAACAAGGCGTAAAAGAGAGCGATCGTCTTCTAAATACATTTTTATATATACTTACGTATTTATATTAATAAAACGTAGGTACTAACACACGACCTACTCCTGTGTAATATAATAAGATTCACCAAGGTAGACATTTATCAACCCTCTGTTATTCAAATATTTTATACAAAACGCCGCATAATTAATCCAATTTCACATCAAACGTACAAAGTATAAAAAGAACGCAGAAAAAGAGAAAAAAAAGTACATAAAAACAGCTCACTTCAAAGGCCTTTTCCAATTATGGCGCCGATATCGAACAACAAAAGAGCTATGAAGTATAAAACACAGATAAATTGGTGCGAACGGGACAGGATGTGCCCGAAATGTTTTTAGGGTTCCATACCTAAAAGGTAAAAAAGGAACCCTTATGGTCTGACTTCTTCTGTCTATCTGTCACTATATATTTCAGGAACCACTGAGTAAGTAAGTTCTAAAACTATTTCAAGTCTCAAATCGATAGCACCAACCTCACCGCAAATAAAAAAAGTATTTTTCTTTTACTTTTTTTATAATGGGTGGGGGTCGAAATGTGTCATCAAAATTTCTAAATGAGACACTATATTGAGTGGTGTATCGTATGAAATTATGAATGTATAATTATGGGTAATACCTGGTTATCTATATTGTACAGGAAAAAGATAATGATCTTTCTAAAAAACACGACAAACAAACTTAGTTCTACAGGTTGGTTTTTTCGCTATCTGAGCTGTTACATGAATAGTAAAAAAAAGTTGGTATGGAACCCTCGGTGTGCGAATCCGACTCGCACTTGACCGGTATGTTTTTCATATAATTTTAATAGATGTCCGGGCGAGGCACGACGGCGCGCGGGGTGGCACCACGAAATGAGATTTCCTTTGATCTAGAGAGCTGACCGCGACACCCGGTGGTTGAATCAAGAGCTCATACATCACAACGCGGAATGTGGAACAGCTCAGTGTACGTGCTTCTACTATCCTTTGCAGCTTCGCCTTGCTTTTATTTATACGTATTGCCTCGTTATTTTGACTTCACTTTCTGTGGCGAAATCTAATTTTGATTTCACATGATTATGTCGGCATCAAATATAAAATAAATATAAAAATTTTGCACAAAAAATGTAAACCCCTAATGGGTTTACATTTTTTGTGCAAAATTTTTGTAAGAAATCTTGCTAAAACTACCAAAAAAAGTTCTTTAGCCAAGTAGATAATTAACATGACATGGATCCCGATGTACTGCCACTTCTGTCCAAGCACTGTCCGAGAATTGTTCTAACTCATCCCGCCATCTTCTCTTTGGTATGCCCCTACTTCTGCGGCCATCAGGTGGTGTCCATCTCGTGACAGTACTTGGCCATAGGTGTGTCCTCATACGTATCCCCATACATCAATAATATATAATTAATATATCAATAATATAGGTATAATTTAAGATTCCCTGTATGTAAGTTCTATATGTACGGTCAGCCAAAAATATGGTTTACCACCCTACGGTTGAAGTTCATATGCATATCATAAAACAACAAGGTTGATTTTCCCTTGCAATTATTCATACTGCTCTCTTTATCATTTATTGTAGAAACGTCAACACGTTGCCTTGTGTTCCTAGTTTAAATTGTAGCATCTGACTGATAGGTAACCCTCACATTTGTCTAAAAATTGTTTATACGGTGCAAGGCGAATTTTGAGCCAAATTTCGTCATACATTTATAAGCTTAGCTTATATCAAGAGGTTAGATTGAAATAATCCTAATTTTCTTGCAAATAGTGCTCTTTATTTCTATTGTAAAAAGATAGTATAGGTATAGTAGGTAGTATTTTGGTTTTTTTTCGCACTTAGGTAAGTATATAATAACTAGCTTTCGCCCGCAGCTCCACCGATATGAATGTCGGTTATAGCACCAAAAGGTAAGCTATGTCCTTCTTCGAAGTTCAAAAAATATTTAAACCAAATTTCATCAAAATCGGTCCAGTGGTTCAGTCATGAAAGATGGACAAACAACCTAACACACTTTCACATTTATAATACTAAAGTATGTATTAATAGGGATAAGGGTAAAAGAATACGAGTAAGTCTTTCCAAAAACAACTTTATCCGTAATAAAATAAAAATACAATTAGGTATACATAACTATATTAAATGCAATAAAGCAATACGATACAATAAATAAATAACATAACTTATAAAAATGATTTAACAGACATCTTCAATTAAAAAATGCTAATATCTAAAATAGTCATATTAATAGCTCGTGTAACCGTCATTTGCGACAGCTTGGAGACGGTCACCCATTGAACCCACAATCCTTAAGCAGATATCAGATCCGCGGGTTTCCTCCCATATCTCATTACATTGCCGTTTCAGAGCTTCCTTCGTTCTTTCGTAGCGGTTGGACACAGAACTCAGTGTTATTCCAATCGAAATTCAAGTGTTCTCTAGCAAAATTCAGTCAAGCAATTTTATGAGCGACAGTCATATACATTTGCATTACAGGCATTATGCAAAAAAAATACATGTATTTTTTTTTGCATAATGCCTGTAATGCAAACCCAAGTAAACATCAAACATTTCGGCAAAATGTTCAGTCGGTGTGAAACCATTATTTTCTTATACGCGTCGCAAGCGCGGCCGCTTCGACGAAGATCATTTAAATTTCTTTCTTCGCCATCACGTGTAATCCAACGACGAACAACTTGTATCTAAAATTAAAGATTAACTAAATAAATGCTTATAGAAAAAATAGAAAATGTATAATATTTATACTAAGGCACGGTGAACTTAATAAAACTTACCGACACATTTAAAAATCTCACTAATATGAGGCCATTGTTATGTAGTGCAATTATACTCGCTCTTTCGGCTATTGATAAATTGCGAGGCATTTGCAAATTCGAGAAATAACAATTTAATCCATTTTTTTACATTATTACATATAAATAAAAATGACAGATCTTGATAGTTGTCAGTGATATTTTCTTTTTTCAGTTAAAAAGAGGTTTTCACCTAAAAACAAGAACATAATGGAATTTTCACTAAAAGATGAAAAAAAGACTAATGGTTATAATTGTTGAAAATCTTAGCTTATTGCATTGAAAATAAAGGTCATAATAACATCTTTAACCCATGACTTCAGATGTTAGGCATCTCAGATAATAAAAAATACGTCATGATTGTGCATCTCTTTCATTATTAGAATGTTCAACCTTGGTGTTATTTTGATTGCATAGGAAGAATTGTCAAAACTGGTAAACCACTTTCTAGGCCGACCGTACATATATAGGGTTCATAACCTGCCTTAGATGACTACTGTGCTTTTATTAAAACGAGGCGTGTGCAAAATAGAACGTAAAACGAAACGCTTTCACAGACGCCGATGTCCCGTTGAAAATTGGGGAGAGTGATGTCGACCAGCCCTCTTGATTTTAATTCCATTCGAACCACTCATAGCTAGGTAGCGGTCGGAACCACGAAAAGGGTCGCAACCAGGATGCAATTAATAATAGCTACTTATTATCATTGAGGTAATATCATATTACCTCAATGATAATTATTGAAATAAAGATTCTTCAAGGCAAAATCTTGGGTGGGTCAGAGTTTAGTACCAATCTATTTTATTGTAATCCGGTGATAGACTAAGAAGTCGAATAATTTTGTCATAGATGTCCTATATTTCTTACGTTTTTTTTTTAAATTTAAGTTTGTTAAGCCGGTACGCCGGATAAAATATTATAAGCTTGACAACGTGTTACCTAAATTTCTTAATACTTACTCAAGATTTCAGTCATTTTTCCTCCTGTAGTCGAATTAGTTACTAGATAAAATTTATAAATTATTATTTATCTCTTATGATATCAAATCTTATACATATCAACTGACTATTCTGTTTGATACAGCTTGCGTTACGTAACTTGATAAACAAGAGTTGTATCCATACCAGTCTAATCCCACCATAGTGAAGTGGTGTAATCCCACCATTTTGCAAACTTCAGGTCGCAGGCTCAAATCTAGCGGAGAGCAGCAACTTTAAACAGTCGTTTCTTAGTAGCTAGGATAATGGCCTACCTACATTGTCACGTTCACCTGATTGTTAGGAAAGAAAGATGCTACATGACCATGTAAAAAGTCGGTCCTGTGCCTAATCTCTCGCTGGTCGTATCGGTCTTCCGTCCCATGGGATTGTGAGAGTAAAGGGAGAGAGAGTGCATTTGTGTCTATCCAAGCACTTGTGCACTTTAATATCTCTCGCGCAGATAGTTGATCTGTGACATCGGCCAGAAGGACATTAGTGTCAAATAGTCTACAGTCAAGGAGAAGTTTGTAAATATTAGTGTGTTTATGTTAAAGAAGAAGAAGAAACAAATTTATTTGTGACACGACACACAGGAAAAACAAAACAGTAAAAACTAAGTGCAAGTTACAAACATGTCAAAAACGGTCCTGGCTCAACAATATGCTGTTTGCGGACAACCAGCGCTGGTCTTCCGCTAGGACCTTTTGGTCCCTTCGGAGTCGCTGGACGCTCGGGGTGTGGGCCCCTTGAGCGTCCATTGAGTACGGCGGCGACTCCGAGGAGGACGGCGGCGGGGTTGCGACCCCCGTCCCCGTGAGTACCGTGACTGGTTCCCGGGGGGCTACAATGCGCCCCCCGGCGGCGGGCTCAAAGGCAAGGCACTGAGGGGCCCCTGGTGCAGATCCCACCGGAGAGCCCTGGGGTCTCCCCTCTCATGTGCCGATGCGACAGCCGCGGGGGTTTTAGTGGGTAAGAATCCCACATACCCCGGTCGAGCCCCACAGCTCCCGTGGATCTTTCGAAGATTTCCCCCGCGTCAAAAAAAAAAAAAAAAAAAAGGACCTTTTGGTTGACGTCATAAAAAACAAGTAAAAACATAAAAACAGAATAGAACTGTTCAGTGACTGTTTCAGTGTGACAGAGCTGTAGCTGGTGAAATAACCAGCCTTAAGGGATTCAAGAGTGTAGCAGTACCTACCGCTGTATATAGGCAGGCGAGTCGCTTACTATCCACCGGTGATCCATCAAATTTGCGCCATTCGGTGACTACCATTATTCGATGGCCGCGAAACAAATGATTACAAATGAATCGGGCACGAGGAGCGCGGGGGTCGGTACCGTTGCTATAGCTACCCGAGACGATCGATGCGTCCCCCTCTCTCTTCCAGGGGGTGCGCGCCCCGGACATCTCACCCCTCAATTAAACAATGATTCACACGTTGAGCGGTGAGATGACGAACACGCATGCTGTGTTCGGTGCAGAGGTTTGTCAATTAATGATCGGTAAAGTGTATTTTGACCATGATGAGTGGTTATCTTCACTGATAACAGTTAGTTGATTATCCCGTTGTACTAAACCACTGAAAATGACCTAATTAATGTAAGAATTGAAGAGACTTCAAAGATCAAACTTTGAAGATGTAAATTAAACCTACACTAATATGTAAGCGTCGTTTTTCTATAATGACTATGTCCTAGCTAAATTAGCTTTTTAGCATTAGTACATCATATTTTTTATAATAAACAGGTACTTATTAGTTTACTATAATAAAAGATAATACTAGTATACGATTGGGACTAATCCTTTTTCTTTCCTTCAACGGGCAAGATAATAATTATCATGATAGAATGCAAGAATGAATGCCATATGGAACAAGAGGTAGGTAAGATTTGAAACTCATCAGTTCCGCTTCCGAATTAATACGTTTTCTTACCAAATGGGGTAATAATAAACAAGGGCCTCAGGTTCACAGTCATGTGAAATGTTTGAGTGGGGACGTACTACTCGAATTATACAGTAATGACTTTTTTTGATCTGAGTAAAAGTATGGACAGATAGAATTGTGTGCGTTAGGACCCACAATGTTTGGTGTGCGTTAGGACCGCGGGTGTACATCACAGAATTGAGCTACTTTCCTACAGGAAGGAGGTACCTGATGTGTACCTCAGTATACCTATAATGAAATCCAGTGTACTTCTTTCGTTAAAAAGATATAAACTAAAATATGTACACCCGCCATTCTAACGTTAGAACTGCGGGTGTAAATTTTTTTTGTACATGTGTATTGAGGTACTACAAACTCTTTCAAATCAGTCTATATCACATAGATATCTATGTTTGTCGCGCTTATATACACGCTATTTTTTCACATAATCTAGTTGTGATATTTTCTTTAGTAGGTACGTAGTTAATAATACCCAGTGGATACAGTAACTTTTGCAAAATTCAAGTGATCTGGACTGTCGTAACAAGAAAGGAACAACTTCACAAAGCCGTTATCCCATGCAAGAATCGAATTCACGACCTCCTGTTTGTAAAGCAGGCTTCCCGCTGAGAGACGTAACTAAAACAAAATTCTCTCTAACACAAACTGTTTACTTAACTAGCTAAAAACAGTAAACAAGAAAATCTATTAATATTCGCAGTAAAATCGGTGCCTAAATTAATGTTTTCTACAGAGAAACTGTTTCCCCGACAGCGTTTCTATTAAAATGTAACTCAAAAAATAAACAAGAGTGGTAACCACCGTAGCATAACTGTTAACAAGTTTTCAACCGCTGCATAATGAATCCGACACAAATACGCTACATGCCGCGAACGTTACGTGAATGTGTGAGAATAAGTGCAAACATAAATATAAATTAAAAAAAAGGTATATTTTTTGTGGCCTCAGTAGCGCAGCGAATATCCGCTTTCTTTGCAAACCAGAGGTCGCGGGTACTAATACTAAAAAGAGTAAGTAAAAACTTTGTTTGTTACTTACCTACTGATTAGGAGATTTGCTCACCCACTGAATGTTTGGCAGGGTAGGCACGAAAAACGTCGTTCCCGTGCCATCCTATCGGTTTGTGATTGTAAAGAAAGATCGAGGAAAAGATGTGAGAGAGAGTTTGAAAGATAAAAAAAATAATTAATTAATTAATTATTATTATTATTTTTCATGTATTTTGTTTCACGGGATTTACCCGGTCTTTTAAGAGGCTTGCGTGGGGACGAATCCAACACGTAGAGGCCCTTTTTATAATTAAATGGTGTGTGTGGTGGGTGCCTGCCGGGATCAACTGCCTTATTGCAGAAAAAATAACAGTTGACCTCGGCAGGCTTGGAAACTATTGTAAGTATATGGAAAGATTACTTGCCTATGTGGTTAAACATTTGGTGGACTGGCAGCTGGGCTATTGCAGAAGGCCGGGGTCACTTGCCATAATTACATTTAGAGGTAATTATTTTTTGGCAAGTGGTGGCTTGCCACCCACTAGATGGGCTCCCCAAATAATCGTCGGATGACGACAGAGAACAACACCGGTGTGTGTGACTCAGGGGTGTCGAGAGGTGTGCTGCGCTTTCTCCGAAGTTACTCGCGGCGTTATGCCCTTTAACACTTCCACCCCTGGAGCATATAGCTCTAACAACTCCTCTCTGGACGGCCAATTAAGGCAAGCCAAAGCTGAGAGTCCTGCGGGCCCCCTTCGGTTTCCACTCGGCCGACGAAGACACGCCGAGGTGAAGGCCCTGACCGACTCTCTGGAGCACTCGGGTCCGTGGTGACGTTACGCACCAACAGCTCGCCACAAGCTGCCCTGCGGGCTTATTATTATTATTATTTTATTAAATTGAACCCACGACCTATTAGGTGGCAGCTGGGTGGTTAGCCACCAGACCAACGGCTCAAACATATTCCGTCAAATACATATAAGTTATATACAATTTTAGTTGCCGTGGGTAGCAGTATATGAATAAATTAGGTTTATATATTTTTAAAGAAATATTTTCAAATCATATAAGTACTTATATGTATAAAGTTTCATACGTAGGTAATTACTTACGTCTCAATGGTCTTATGGATCACTGATTAAGTAAGTTGAGGACTTTGAAAATTATACAAACGACGAACATAAAAGAAAATTTTCCTGTATTCACCGTATCGCGAAAAGCCGTCTGATATTATTTGATGTTTCAAATATTCGATTCTAATTTCGTATCGAATCGAAATTTGTATACTTACCTACTTACCCTGTTTTTCTTTACAAGCTCTAAATAGCAACAATAAATGAATAACACTGGTATGGTTCAATATGTCATGTATTCAACCATACCAATAGCCTTTGGCTGGTCTTTGGCTGGCCACCAGTTGGTCATCACTCTTGTGTTCATACCATAGAGTTAAGTATTAAGAATAGAGTACGCGTTTCTCTATGGTCCCATTACACAAAGCGTAGGCAGATTTTCCTCTACGGGGCAGGTGAATTGAACTATTTAAAGTTATATTACAAGAGTTATATTGATATGTAAGTGATAAATAGTAATAGGTTTGATCTGTTACGAGCGCAAATGTCGATAAATACAGCTAACGGTATAGTACCTATTGTCGTGTACCTGATATTTATGTATTTTGATGTTCTTACCTGTGCCTACAGTTCTTACTTGCATTTAAGCATTCTATAGTACTTGTACTGATTTTTGTTCTGTGGTTCATACATTAATTGTTCCGATTTTTATCTTGTAAACAAAAACAGGGTAAGTATATTATATTCTGGGATACAATAATAAACCCTCCTGACCTCTACGGCTACAGTAGCGAATCGTCGTAAAAATCAACTACCTAGGTACTTAGGGGATAATAATCACTACCATTTGATAGCGCAGACATAGGCACATTCTTCCTTTACTCCCACCATCAGATGAGACGGAATACCGTCAGGCCCACCTGGTAGAGCTCAGGCGTTGGAGCGGATATTTATAAAAACATTCGACGTAGATCATCTTGCTGTTCCATCGGGAGATATGATTGTATTATCCTATAGAGTAAGGAACAATTTTACAACATCGTTTCTCGTTGCAGGATTCGGACCCGAAACCTCCGGATTGTAGAGCAATCGCTTTCCCGTTGCGCCACGAAGTCATCAATAAGCATTTAATTAAAATTCGCTCCAACAAAACTAGCAAAATAATATAAGTACTCATATTAACTAAGTAGGTATGTACACGTTGATTAAATATGCGTTAATTGGTAACCAAATACAAAAGCAATTCAATTAATTGAAATGCGAAATAGCGTATCGAAACCACAATTCAAAACCGATTTTCAGGCTGCAAAGGTTTTTAATTACAACAGATCAAACACAGCTCTTATTATGCAGTTAAAAAGCAATATTTATCCAAAATTGGATTGTGTAATACGTGTTTGAACCAACAGTAGGGCGGTGCAGCGGACAGTGGACTGGTTAATTCCGTCCAGTTACATAACATTAAAATTGGAAGGCCGCCGACCAAAGGCTTTACTTCCAATCCCAATAAGCGATTGGCTTGGCTCGGCGCGGTGTTCCCGGTGTTATAGTTACAAGCCGCCTAAAATAGCTCGTTTAAATACGGCCCTGCCGGTCGCCGAGCTTTTATCGGATCAAACAGTCCGGCCCTCTCCAAATTAAATTGCGTTGTAAAATTATTTGTTTTAATATTCCAGTACACTTCGAAGAATAGGATTGTACAAAATTGTATTAATAATAGTAACATTTTAGGAGAATACCTATAAAGTACTTACTTATAAAAGCGTGAACGTTTCTTTTTCTCGCGATCTGAGGAGGTGCTGTTTCAAACAATCCGAGTTGTGGTGCGTGCCCATCCAAAGACCTTGGTATTAAAGTAATTTTACTATTCATGTAATACCTCAGGTAGCAAAAAAACAAACGGCAAAACTAAGTCTGTTTGTCGAGGTTTTTTAAGGATTACTAAAAAACTGTACAACTTAGAAAGATCATTTTATTTGTAAAATATAGATAAACATGTATTATTCATAATTATTTCAGATTTTTCCCTCCACAAACTTCAGAGATAAGGGGGGGGGGGACGGTATTTTTTTTACATTTTTGATTATCAGCCAAAAACTACGTGACATAAACCAAAATAAAAATCAGTTTTGCGATGTGCAAATGAAGCCCTTTCGTATGATACCCTATTCAATATAGTAGGTAGTGTCACTTTGAAATTTCGATGACCCTTTTCGACCCCCATTATAAAAAAAGTAAAAGAAAAAAAAAATATTTTTTACTTGCGATGGGGTTGGGTAAGTAAGATCTAACCCTATTCCAAGTTTCAAATCGATTGCATCAGTGGTTCCTGAAATATATACAGGTGTGACAGACAGACAGATAGACGAAGTCAGACCATAAGGGTTCCTTTTTTACCTTTTAGGTATGGAACCCTAAAAAGAACAATGTTTTAAGTTATTGGTTGTAGTGTTAAATCCATCGATATATAATAGTATATCGATGGTTAAATCACATCATAATTGTCGCGGCCGTCAGTCCCAATTTTGTATTATTTTTATTTACAGCAATATTAAGTATTTTATATACTTACAAATAAATAAATGAATACAGTTCAGTTGTATTTATCCCACTTATAACTTTATAATAACTAAAATGGCCATAACTTAGAGCCAGTAATCGTCCATGCTTAGGTATAAATAGATATGAACCATAAATATAGTAAAAAAAAAAACTATAATATGAACACAGCGAATCCACTATTTTTTACTCAGCGGCCCTCGGCTAAGTGCTGCGTTTTAATTAAATCCTCGATGCTGAGAGATGGGGCGCTCTGGGACACCCTTTTTTCTTTTTCCCGGTCGGTTCATACATGGCCTAAAAATGTAAAATATGACGTACTGTGTACCTGTCTGTCATTGATATATAATGTACCAGTAATGTACGATCGCTAGTAATAATGATAACAACGTTTGAATAATTTTCACGTTTATTAATTTGCGTGAAATATTTTCGTATCAATGATTTGTGTCTATTTTTCTAGTTTATTTCGGGGAAATATTGACAGTACTTTCATACCATACTGTTTTACTATATAGGTAATTCATTTTATCAATCGCGAATGGGAATTTACATTGCAGCTTTACAATATTCATAGTTAAAGGACAGCTTAGTCAGCGGCATGCACTTACATAATATTATTGACATGATTGGTCAGCGGTTAACCTTCAATATCATGGCAACTTCAATGGAAGTTGTGGGAATGGTCCATCCGACGTGACACAAAAAAAAAATAGACTAAAGACGACAGAATGGTAACTCAGTCGCCTCTAGTCTATTTCTCTGTCGTTATTCTTATCATATGGCCCATCCATTTCCATTTTAACTTTTTGGGTACCCCAAGTAATGGAAAAACGCAAGGAGGAAGTCTAGTAAAGAGATGGGATAATGATTTCACAGATGATTTACTAAAGGGATGGAGGAGATTTGTATTGGATCGGGATAACTGGAGAGCCGCCTCCAGGCATATATCTGATGACAACCTGACCTAGCTACTGATCTATTAGTTATATTCAGTCGGTCAGTGAATAAAGGCTGTTTACTATTTTATTAAGTAACATGAGCTCAACAGAAGCATGACAGCCCTCGAGCAGAAGTAGCATGTCTCTCGTCATAGCAACGTGGAATTTAGACAATGAACTGTAGGACAGAGCGTTTGTAGTCAGCACCTGTCTGGGGTGGTAGGCGGTGGGTGGCGAGCGAACTAATGATAATATAGTGATAGTAAAAATAATTCATTCTTTTTATGTATTCCAGATATTTAGTACCAGTGTAAAAAAGTAATGGCTTTATAAATTTATTAGTTTTTGGATTTGAATAACACTGAAAAAGATAATATAGGTAGGTACTTACATATTTTTATCGGGTTGAAAATTATAAAATTATCTAATTTTAAATTTAAAAAAGACGTTTAATAATTTACTGATTTATAATTTTATTACTTGCATTGTGGTAATATACATATTACCATTATATTTGTAACTTTTATTAAACAGTACCTCAAGTAGTCATTACCTACTGTTTAACAATAAAATTAATTCTTTTGCGGATGCTAACGTTTATTAAAGACCTAGACAATTATTTATGAGTTTTTATTTAAAAGAAAAATAATATTCATATGATTAAATTTATATGAAGAACTCATGAATGAAGCCAATTCAGACCGATATACGCAGGTTGATACAAGTAGGTACGATGTTCTCCTAAGTTACAGCCGGTGCCCTGTAATCCCGGAAATCTCCTTTCTGGTGGATATATTAATAATAATAACTCGAGGAGATATGCCGTTCCCAAGCATTTGTTTTCTGTTCTCTAGCGTTTCGTATTGTAGAATGACAACTTGGCTAAAAGGGCTGATTTCTTGTCATGATGGAAGTAAAATGAAGTGGATAATACCTCCTCTTAAATCCCGAAATAATTATAATGATGTTTTAATTACTTATTGAACATTATTTATTCCTAATTACAAATTAACCAGCTAACTTAATTTTACCTACTTAAAACACTTTAATTTGACATAACTTTAGTACGGAACCCTAAAAATGTTAAATGATTCTTCAAATCAATGTTGTTATCTATAAATAAGTTTTGTAAATCCCGGTATTAAAACGTACCTAGTTACAATTATTCCGGGATTTTAGGGGAGGTATTTCCATTCTATGTTACTTCGTTCCTCAAAGTTTGGGTAAATATACTCCACCTATTCTGATTTCTGCTCATTAAACATGAGTATACCAGGTATTATCTCACTTGCGAGGAACTTCAACATGTTAGGAATCGTCTATTTTGCTGCAACGCTTTTATTTTCAATATTAAAATTATCTTTGTGTCATCAACACGTTTCTACGCGATATTTACTAGTTAAACAAAAAATCTAATAACTGTTCGATTAACGCACTAGTACCTACTGAGTGCAGTAGCAAGAAGGTATACCTATTATATTAGAAAAAAATTTATACTTACTTAATTTTATTTATTGCCTTCCCTTTTAGAGGTTAAAACTTCTTATCATATTATCTAAGTACCTATATTACATCACAGCATGCTCTACTGTCCTATAGAGACAATTAATCAAAGCCGAGATGCGAGTATTCGCGTGGTTGCGTAATTTTACGCCCATCAAACATTCGACATGTTCGGCGTTCGCTTCGTATATCAATTTTTATAATATATAGGCTATACATATTAGGCAATGATTGTTGCTTCTAAAAGCAGTTCAGTTTTATGCAGCATGAAGGAACGGCGCCGGTGAAGCAAACGAGATGGGCGTCAGAACGGCCATCATTCGTGCCGCAAATTGTACATTATAATAGTTATTTTCTTTGCAGACACACAGGCTTCCAGGATAAGAGCAGAATGTTTTCTTTGTGAGACCAAATAAGTACCTACACTAAATTGAAACACTATTGATAGTAACACGCTCTATTCTTTATTCTACCAATTACAACATACTATACAATGTTTACTAATTACTGTACCTACCTATACCAACAATTCATGAGGATCGTGGCAATAAAGAAACATTAACCTGAAGGGTCACAGGTTTCACTGTATCGGGGTTACGAGAGGAAAATTATAAAGCATAAGCGAAATTTCTTCATCGGATTACGTGGAGTATGTAGTGCGAAATGTAATAAGTATTTGTAGGGGGTGGCGTGCGGTGTGGGTCGGTGGTGGCCGCGGACGACAGAATCAAGGGCGCGCGGCGTGGGTTGCGCGGGCGGGATGCTGCGCGGGGCAGGGCGCGCAGATCAATATCTCGCGTTGCTGGGGCGACGCCGCGCCAGACCGAGTGCCTCCCGTACTACAAGCCGGGGGGCCGCCCTCCGCCCTCCCGTCCCACAACTCGCTTATTTAATACATGCCGTATCTGGGATGCGAGCTTTTTCGTGCTAAATGACAGGGCAACGTAATACGCCGATTCGCAGAGTCACCGCTCTCGTAATGGTCGAGCAATAAGTATAGAGTTTTGGCCCCTTCGTTGAACATAAAACCGCGGGGTGATAACGATGACATTGACCCCGATACGCGGAGAAAACTCCCATCTTCTTTTCTGTCCCAATTTATAGGACGAATATGTTAGAAAAGCGATCGACGATAAATGTTATATGCGTGCGGATAAAACGCTCCAGACAAAGAACGGATACTCGTAGCGTGGGTGGGCGATGTTGGGTGCTCTGAAATATATAAATTTTATTACTCTTAAACTTTAGCTCTCCGTCTTTTTAAGCATTAACAAAGCATTGAGGACATTTGTCTCGGGTTTGTTAGTGTAATAAGAATTATAAACATCCTTCTTAACAAACAAATGCTCAATCATTACGATTTGATTATTACGATCAAGGTTAGGGTTAAAAAGTTAGTGACTACCGAAGATGAAAAAAAAAGAAATTTTGTATCTATGGTGACTACATTAAATTCATATAATTCGGATTTTAATAAGGTCAAACTAGTATACGTATAAAAATAAGTACGAGTAGGTATGTATGAAATGATATGCTGATATGAGGTTCGTAACTATTTGTTTATAAATCTAGCCACTCATTGAGTTATGATTATAGATCGATTTATGGATAGCTCCTAGACAATATATTATCCAGTCTTGAATTTCATGCAGCCGCAATTCGAAACTGGTTGTCATGGCATCTGACATTTTGTAGTTAAAGACGACGATGGATTACATAATAATAAGCCCAAGCTCCAATAAAATAAATACCAGCCCTGGTTTATGTTCCACTGCTGGGCACGGGCCTCCCCTCAAGATGAGGGGGCGTAGGCCGTAGTCCACCACGCTGGCCCAGTGTGGGTTGCCAACTTCTCAAGTCATTCGAAAGCTTTTTTATGTTTTCATTCACCGAAAGCATGTAACAATCGCACAAAAACGATTCGCACATGATTAATTAAAGAAATCAGAGGTGCGAGCCGGGGTTCGAACCTGCGAACCTTGTTTCCAAGGCAAGCGCTCGCCCACTGAGCTGTTACCGCATATAACAAAAGCCATCTTTGTTGGATAAACACAGGTGCACAGTGCACCTGTGTTTATCCAGCACTCTTACTTTCATAGTCCGATGGAAGGATAGAAGACAAGTCTTCTTAGTATTACTTCTACTACTTACCTACTCAGTGACTGGGGAGGGTAGGACCCTCCCCAGGCTTTTGTTATTTAGGAACATTTTAAATACCACCGTTTAATCTTTCTATTATCACAAAAGTACTTTAGTATCAGGTTGCCAACCTGATACTAAAGTACTTTTGTGATAATAGAAAGATTAAACGGTGGTATTTAAAATGTTCCTAAATATCACTGTGCTATTTAATCAATAAACTTTAGTGAAATGTCTGCTTCGGTCACCTATAATAATATAATATCTTGGGACAATCCACACACGGTCATCTGATCCCAAACTAGGCAGAGCCTGTACCAGAACCAGAACGGAAACCAGACAACTGATACTAATACTTATATACTTTTTAACTTACTTACTTACTTTTTATAAGTTTGTTTGCTTTTGGTTGTTACCGTGAGAAGAGACGTAAGGTTATTTGCCAATCTAAAACTGAAATATTGAAGCAGAAGCCTAGTGGTTCTACCACTGTTACTTTATTATTGTGGTCCAGTGTTTTTAGTTACTTGTACTATGGAAACCAGACAACTGATACTAATAATATATATATTTTTTTAAAATACATACTTAAATAGATAAACCTTTACCTAAATGGCTTCGGTGTTGGTGTTAGGCCTCTTTTACGGAGACGCGGGGCGTCGCGCGTCGCGTGTGGCGTGGTGACTCGCGGCGCGTGAGACGTTTTTAACCGACTTCAAAAAAGGAGGTTCTGTATTCGACGCGTATGTATGTAATATTAATAAAAATGCGTAATATTCATATATGTTAGTCTATGTGGGCTTCTAAACGAATTTACCAAATTTGACGAGTGTATGTATGTATGTATGTAGGTTTGTCCGCGGATTTCTCAGAAGCTACAACTCCGATTTTGAAAATTCTTGCAATAGTTAGAGTATCTTTCAACTTAGGGTAGAGTACAAATTTCATCAAAATCGGTCTAGTAGTTTAAGAGATATAAATTTTTTATGTTTTCAGTAAGTTACTGTAATGCAGACGTTAGAGTTGCGTGATAGTGCTGATACCTATCTTGGTAAAATAAGTCACTAAAAAGTGTTAAATAAACTATTTAAAAAAAAATAAAAACCGACTTCAAAGTAAATTATCTAAAAAGCATAAAATAACGAAAATATTATTGAAGTTGGTGCAGAATATACACAGCAGGTACGCTAACACCAACTTCAATAATATTTTCGTTATTTTATGCTTTTTAGATAATTTACTTTGAAGTCGGTTTTTATTTTTTTTTATATAGTTTATTATTGTTTACGTAGCGGCGGCGCCTGAAGACTGGCGTGGTGGACTACGGCCTACGCCCCCTCAAGATGAGGGGGCGTAGGCCGTAGTCCACCACGCTGGCCCAGTGTGGGTTGCCAACTTCTCAAGTCATTCGAAAGCTTTTTTATGTTTTCATTCACCGAAAGCATGTAACAATCGCACAAAAACGATTCGCACATGATTAATTAAAGAAATCAGAGGTGCGAGCCGGGGTTCGAACCTGCGAACCTTGTTTCCAAGGCAAGCGCTCGCCCACTGAGCTGTTACCGCATATAACAAAAGCCATCTTTGTTGGATAAACACAGGTGCACAGTGCACCTGTGTTTATCCAGCACTCTTACTTTCATAGTCCGATGGAAGGATAGAAGACAAGTCTTCTTAGTATTACTTCTACTACTTACCTACTCAGTGACTGGGGAGGGTAGGACCCTCCCCAGGCTTTTGTTATTTAGGAACATTTTAAATACCACCGTTTAATCTTTCTATTATCACAAAAGTACTTTAGTATCAGGTTGCCAACCTGATACTAAAGTACTTTTGTGATAATAGAAAGATTAAACGGTGGTATTTAAAATGTTCCTAAATATCACTGTGCTATTTAATCAATAAACTTTAGTGAAATGTCTGCTTCGGTCACCTATAATAATATAATATCTTGGGACAATCCACACACGGTCATCTGATCCCAAACTAGGCAGAGCCTGTACCAGAACCAGAACGGAAACCAGACAACTGATACTAATACTTATATACTTTTTAACTTACTTACTTACTTTTTATAAGTTTGTTTGCTTTTGGTTGTTACCGTGAGAAGAGACGTAAGGTTATTTGCCAATCTAAAACTGAAATATTGAAGCAGAAGCCTAGTGGTTCTACCACTGTTACTTTATTATTGTGGTCCAGTGTTTTTAGTTACTTGTACTATGGAAACCAGACAACTGATACTAATAATATATATATTTTTTTAAAATACATACTTAAATAGATAAACCTTTACCTAAATGGCTTCGGTGTTGGTGTTAGGCCTCTTTTACGGAGACGCGGGGCGTCGCGCGTCGCGTGTGGCGTGGTGACTCGCGGCGCGTGAGACGTTTTTAACCGACTTCAAAAAAGGAGGTTCTGTATTCGACGCGTATGTATGTAATATTAATAAAAATGCGTAATATTCATATACGTTAGTCTATGTGGGCTTCTAAACGAATTTACCAAATTTGACGAGTGTATGTATGTATGTATGTAGGTTTGTCCGCGGATTTCTCAGAAGCTACAACTCCGATTTTGAAAATTCTTGCAATAGTTAGAGTATCTTTCAACTTAGGGTAGAGTACAAATTTCATCAAAATCGGTCTAGTAGTTTAAGAGATATAAATTTTTTATGTTTTCAGTAAGTTACTGTAATGCAGACGTTAGAGTTGCGTGATAGTGCTGATACCTATCTTGGTAAAATAAGTCACTAAAAAGTGTTAAATAAACTATTTAAAAAAAAATAAAAACCGACTTCAAAGTAAATTATCTAAAAAGCATAAAATAACGAAAATATTATTGAAGTTGGTGCAGAATATACACAGCAGGTACGCTAACACCAACTTCAATAATATTTTCGTTATTTTATGCTTTTTAGATAATTTACTTTGAAGTCGGTTTTTATTTTTTTTTATATAGTTTATTATTGTTTACGTAGCGGCGGCGCCTGAAGCGGCACGTATCATCGCACGCGTAAACACAAACTTATAACAATATACGATGTTGTTTATAGAGACGCGAGGCGGGAAGAGTGGTGGTGCCCGCCGCTGCGCCCGCGTCGTATTCTCAGCGTGTAGTGAAACACGCGGCGGGCATCGCTGCGGCGCACGCGGGGTTCTCAGTTAGACCGACTTTAGTTATTAGTTTTAGGTTATTATTACTATTATTTTTAGTTTTCTTCTCGATCGATTCTTCGATCATATCATTTCATGCGATGGTGACTACGGCTGTGTTGCACGATTACCAAATAGACTGGCAGAAGATTCCGCCACAGGCATCGCTATATCGAAAATCGCCACTGCGTGCGCCGCCGCGATAAACGCCACGTGCGACGTTACGATGCCATCCGCGGGCTCGTCCGTAAAACACGCTCCATTTCAAGCAAACGCGTGTAAAATCGCTTCTCCGTAAACGCACTCATCCAACGCCCTACGCGCGACGCTCCGCGCCTCCGTAAATGAGGCCTTAAGGTGCGCGTCCATTGGCACGCGCCGGATGCATCGCACGCACGGCACGCAACGGATTTTAGTTTGCTTTGTATGATTTTACATAGCGCTGCGTCCATTATCCGCGCTGGCATTTTCCGATGCGGGCCGTCAAAGTCATAGAAAGCAATCTAAAATCCGTTGCGTGCGGTGCGTCCGGCGCCGGCCAATGGACGCGTACCTTTAGTGTTAAGGAGTGCCTTAAGGTAAGTAGTGACTTACATAAAAACTGAATGACAATATAAAAAATATCGAAAATAAAAAGTAATCTTGTATTAGGTATATCTTTATTTAGTCACATGATAATAACGCAGGGCGTAAAATTACAATTAGAATAAATATTTACATCATCCAGCAAATAAATTATCATAGAGATGTAATGTACTAAAGTATATAATATTATCTCAGTGACAATTATTTAGAATGGCAGTTGCGTGAGCAGCGCCACGCCGCGCATGATCCAGTGGTCGGGCTCTAGCTGTGTAGGCAGGCGCATGAACAGGATGTAGTTGGTGGAGTGGCCCGTTGTGGACAGCACGCCGCGCCGGTCACCCGTCTTGTACAGCGGACAGTTGTAGCACACGTCCGTCGGTACATCGTCGCGCTTCAATGGAATTAACCATACCTAAGCGAAGATTAAAGTTTTACAAGAATAAATTCTAAAAGAACAAACAAAATGGACTTAAACTTCATTATACATACATACACAATACATATTACGTACCTATATATTTTTCTACCAAAGAAACAGACGTACATATACTCGTACATATTTATAATACTTACGTACATTAAAACATAATCTCGAAAAACATACCCTCCTTCTGGGGTAGTCGGGCAAAAAGATAAATTCAGTTAGATACTGTAACTACAGAGAACTGCAGTAGGCGAACAAGCGATCCCTGCGCTTAAAAAAGAACAAGAACCAGAAGCAAATTCAATAAAATCACATTTCTTGTGTTCAAAACTACGAAATAGATATTTGAAAACATAATACGAATTAATTTACAATGCGTAGCAAAAAAAGCTGTCTGCACAATGGTGTGAAAATTGACAATAAACTTTAAAAAACCATTTTGAAATAATGGCTAAGCAATTTTATCGTTGAGCTGAATTAAACTATTTCATAATGTAGCATAATAGATACAATAATGTCAACCCACCGGAGGGAAATCGTCATAAAGTATTTTAGGATAGGACTCGTCGATACACATCTCCTCCATGTTCCAGCGGGCACCCTCCATGTACAGGCCATGGATATACACTCCCTCATCAGGCAGTTCATCTATCACAAACCGTTGTTGTACCTGAATAACATCACTAGTCAATTGATAGTATACTTATAAAAGAAATCCATTTTTGGAACCGACTATTTTCCGGGACAAATAATATCTTTAGGCATTCTAACAATACGACAGCAGGAGGCAAAGAGGAGCATCCTGGACCTCTTTGCGTCAGGTCTAAGCTATAGACGTCACGGTCTGACAATTTCAACAATTTTATTGAGTCAAACTTATACAGTACAAGGCTAACACATACAATACAAGGCTCAAGGCAAGACTGACAACTTTTAAAACAAATACAATTACTACAAATTGGATTTTACTTTTTTCTACCCAAATATAGGATAGCCGTAGGGTGGCTGGGTAAGAATAGCACCCCTCCCATCCCCTTTGGGTGTCCGTAAGAGTCGAATAAGGGAAAACAAAAAGACGGCAGCAGCGTCTTTCTATTAGATTACCGCCTATACTGCGAACCCCAAGACGCCTGTCAAGCGTGGGGATTATGGCGAGAGCCATGCGTGGGGTGGGGAGAGTCCAGCCGCAGGATATACAATGCCAATCAAATACTAAAGTACTTTCGTATAATTAGAAAGATAAAGAAAAACGCAACACTAGAGTTCAAAATATGTTCCTAAATATCACTGCTATCTAATCAATATTACGGACACCCAAAAGGAGGAGATAGAAGGGGTGCTATTCTTATAAGAATATACCCGGACACCCTACGGCTATCTATATTGCGTAGAAAAATGTAAATACAAAAAAATACTGTAAAGAATCGATTAGTATTCATTGTATTTGTTTTAAAAGTTGTAAGCCTTGTATTATATATGTATATAATTACTGAAATTGTCAGACCGTAACGTCCAAAGTCAAGCATGGGGAATACGGCAACCTCTCCCTTCTAAGGGTAGCCCTCGTTCAGTAGTGTAGGTACGTCCTTAGATTGCTGATATGATGATTATAGATAATGAGTTTACCTCGTAATGGAATGCGAGCTGATCAATTGGTATTTTGTACTTCCGGGCGTAGCTCTGTTGTGCGGCTGTGAGGAACGCTTGCGGGAAATAGAAACCCGACAGCCAGAATACAGTAGGTGGACCATACTGATGCCAATGCTGCCAAACATCCCAAATGATTGAAACGGATTTTTATAGTAGTTAATGAACAGTGTCAAAACAAAACCATTCAAAATTGGCAGCAGACCGTCTAATGCCGGGTTACAGGAGTAACCCGGCATGAGACGGTGAATATAGGAATATTCAACGACTCGTCGGTCGTTTGTCACGGTAATCAAGTGACTAATAAATAACAAGGCGTCACTTCTTGTTTCACAAAATTTTACGTCATCTACGTATATATAGGAACAGATTTAGTTATCGTCTGATACAAAATGACTTGAATTCGTTACTAAAACGGATCGTTTCATAGATATAGCAACCGGGCATAAGTAGGTAGGTGGAGGTAGAAGGAAACAAGTACCCATAGAAGATTGCAGCTAAATATGGTGTTGTGTTCCAGCGGTAAGGGTTTCAGTGCTATTACGAGGCATCGCTGTGCCAACTGGTGAAGGACCATCGTTGGGACTTTTGTGTACCGATACATTAAAAATTTTCGAATTATTTCTTGTGTTATAAATAAAGTAGTGCTACGTTGAGAAAAAAAGAGAGACACGTTTTTTCAGACAGTATTTTCTAAGAAAGAGGTGGCTTACTTGTAGAAACTCGAGCCTGGCGAGCAGGTCGTTAAAGTAGGCAGCAAGAGGTTTAAGCGAGGGGTAACTCTTGGAAGCCCAAAGCGCGGGAATGCGCCCGCGCACCATACTCGTCAACACCTCCTCCGTTATATCCGTCAACACGCTGACTCCTGAATATTGACGGATTTATTATAGTTATACCTATTGTTTTTAATTGACAGAATATAGTACTTACTTATAATTACCTTGGACTGCGCCAATAACAGCTCTAGAACTAGATCTGACAATATTAACAAGCCGTTCGTATCTGGCCGCCTCCTGTATAACCACAATGGACATTGGCGTCATATCTGCCGGCTTGATGTCACCTTCGTGAGAGGGTCCTGTCAGAATTTTAGCTGGCAAACGCGCTAGGATGTCTTCGGCTATTGCCATTGCCTGTTGTTCAGGAGTGGCACCTGCTCCGCCAGCAGCCATTGTGTCCTATATTAGACATACATGTTAGTAATCGAGGCAGACATCCTTCTTCATATTAAAGTAACTAAAAACACTGGACCACAATAATAAAGTAACAGTGGTAGAACCACTAGGCTGCTGCTTTAATATTTCAGTTTTAGATTGGCAAATAACCTTACGTCTCTTCTGACGGTAATAACCAAAAGCAAACAAACTTATAAAAATTAAGTAAGTAAGTTAAAAAGTATATAAGTATTAGTATCAGTTGTCTGGTTTCCGTTCTGGTTCTGGTACAGGCTCTGCCTAGTTTGGGATCGGATGACCGTGCGTGGATTGTCCCAAGATATTATTATTATTTATGCGTTTTCAACCATGTGATTTAATCGATTCGCTGTTAGCAGCTGAAGTGATGGAGTGCGTCTGAATATTGCCCTTTTTTGCGGACGTAGGGAAAACCTTCAAAAGGACCTGGGCTCTCCGGTGGGATCTTCACCAGGAACTTCTCAGTGCCTTTGAGTCTTCCATCTGGGGCGCGCCGTAGCTCTCCGGGAAAGTCTGAAAATGTAGTATATGCTTGCTTGCGGTTGCTTTATTCGATAAAGTAGAGGTAGACTTCCCCAGTCGGACTGTTAAGAGTACTCCAAAGATGATAAGGTAAAGCAATAATTACTTGTGTAAGGATAGCTGTATTGAGAAGATCCTCGGCTTCTCGGAAGTGCTTGGTGATGTCAGCATTCGGATGGAAGCCAAACACGCTTGGCGGTGTAGCCACCGGCAACGAACGCGCAAACGATATGAAATCGGTGTGCTCCTTCAAAGTCGGGACGTAATAAACACCTAATCATAAAAAATGTTATCATTACATTTCTATGCGTCAAGGTATGTCCCGTGTGGTAGTGATAATGATTCATATCATACCCGTAGGATCCAGAGGATATTTCTCTTCATAGATGGCGCGTGGGTTATAGAACTTGAACAATATGGTGTTTAGGCAGCGTCGGTCCCAGTCGTCCGTGACACGCCCTCCGTAATTACATTCTCCAGTTAAGTAGCGTAGTGCTACAAATTGTACGTCCTTGAAAAATTTAAAGGTTAAGAATTATAAGTGGACGCATTTTGTCTAGTAATGGCACAATATTTTACTAGAGCCTAACATCGTATTCGTTGAGGAACATGTAGAGCTGTGTGACGCTGATCCTGAGATCAGTCTCATTGAACTCATAGCGGATGTTCCAGCCAAGCGGGCCAAATTGTCGCCGCTCCTGCACCACCGCGTGGAAAAAACACAATGCAAATAATAGCTTCTTAAAGTATTCCGACTGCTTGTTGCCTTCAAACCATTCAGGATCGTTGATAGGATCGCTCTGGTACGAGCGCGCTATATTTGCCCTAAGACCTGTGGGACAAACAAACATTTAGTGGCATTATCAAAAATCGTCGTATAAGAATCATAACGTATTTGCAAAAAAATAGCATCAATTATTTTACTGAATGTATACAACGATTATGGTCATTGTTACCTTGAGGAGGTTCATTGGTCATCTTAACCCCATTTTGTAGAACATAAACTGGGAAGTGGTCGGCGGGGTAGGATGTGAGCCACAGCCTAAAGTCTGGATTCGTATTATCAGGGGTCAGCCCCTCGCAAATCTGTACAGAACAATATAAGAGATTATAATAAACTTATAATTTTTTTTATTACATTTCACATTATTACCTACTTTTTCAAGTGTCGGCATCCAACTTTTAGCCAAGTGACAATTTTGCAATACCACCCATGTACCGAAACGAACACCTTCGTCAATAAGCTTCACAGCAATAGGACCCTGTCCTTGGCCCAAAGATAGCGTAAATAGTCGAGAAGAACCCAGACCCTGAAATATGAATTGGGACAATCACACATGGCTGCATTCTTAAGAAATAGAAAAAAGTCTTGACAGAAATAGATTTCTAAACTTCTTAACCTGATCATCAGCAAACTTGAGTAACGTTCCCATTGGATCTGAGCCAGGAGTCAAAACAAATAGCAAAGGAATACAACAGTGGGAGTCCGCGTAGGAAGATGCCAGATCGAATAATGGTGGCTCCACAAACTGTCGACCCATTTTAGCTAGGAAAAAAAAATATCTGTATTTATAATTGTATAATCGCAAGCAATATTATGTATCATTATTAAATACGATTTACACAAATTATTAAAATGATGTAAAGGATGATTTTTTAATTTATTTATACAAAGTTACATATTTTTCTCAACTAGAACGCCAAGTGTCCGACACTTAATGGATGTTTCTATTGTTATGTGACCCGACGGGAGTCAAAGTGTTAAGAGGACTCGAATATAGCTAACTAAAAAGTGATAGTAATAATAAGTTAGAATAATTGTAAAACCTTCCACGAAATTTTGTACTGCAGGCACCATCATGTCTAGACGCATACACCTCAACACCATCAATTTCTGTAACAAGGCACTTAATGGAATAAATAAAAAATAACGTTTATTTTCTAAACTTCGAATAAATAGCAGCTGTGTAGCAAATATTAGTAAGCCTAATTGGCTTTGACGGACGTTACCTCAAATATATCAAGCTTCTCATCCCAAGGAGCAGGCAGCGGCTGATTTTGTGGATCTGGGGTATCACAATACTTCTCCCACTCTTGTATGTTATTCATAAAGTGGTCCACAATACCTACGAACTTTTCCAGTTCATTAAGTCTGGGGATTTAACATTTTTTTATTTAAAATAAACTTGTACTTACTATAGGCCGACCGTTTAACTCGCGCATCGCCTGCGCGTCAAGAAGGGAGCGAGAGGAGATGTTAGCGGATGGGTGAAAGGGGTGCGCGCAGCAGAGAGCTTACGTCAAATGCGGCAGTGCGCTGGCTGTGCTCGCAGCGCGCGGTTGGTGTTTTTGTTACGGACGCTTGAAGATAAACGCACAAGGTATACGACTGCCAAGATAAATCTCAAGATGAATCGCTCTTCCAGTTCGTTGATGAAGAGATGGACCGATTTATTATTAATTTGCAAGATTCTGACTCCTCAAGCTACACAGACAGTGATGATGATTCAAGCGATATGAATATTAGTGACGAATAGTCCTATAATTTTTTTATCTGTGGTTAAATATTTCTTAAACGGAGTTAATTATTGTTTTATGATTTTGTACCTATGAAGCTATTATAAAATATTTGTAAAACTTAAAAATAAATACTTAAAAAAAAGATACTTATTATTTTATTCTTTACCAACAATGTCTATCTCGAGATAAATCTTTGGATTATTGACTCCGTGTGTAGCGTTACCCGCCCCCGCTCCCCTCCCACCGCGCAGGCGACACGCGAGTTAAACGGTCGGCCTATAATCAGTGTTTTGTTTAGTGAAAGATGATAAGGGACAAATGATTGTCCCTCAGCCGCCAGTTAGGATTAGATGTCATTGTTATAGAACAACTTACTGGCCACCTTACTCAAAGCAGCAGGAACACTCTCAACACTAACTTGATGTTCTTTGATCTTCTGTAAATTGAAGGTACATCCCCAGTCAGACAGCTTCAATTTCAAGCGGTAGTTTCCGCTCTGTCCTAGCTATCTCTAAATTTCTATCAACACGAGGAGTCGTGTTTTAGGAAGAGTCCTAAATAACTCGCTTATCTGCTCTTTTTTTTATCGTAAAACGTACTCATCAAGAAATTACTTCGTGATGAGTACGTTTTTCGATATGTCCAACAAAGGCCGTGATGTTTGTTGTCCACCCATGCTAATTCTATTTTAGTAATGGTAAGACAGTCTAACTTTCAAAACTTTAATAAAATAAACATTCTAAAATCAAAACGTCATGGGCGGACTGAGGTGGTAGCTGTCCATATGTCATAGTTGTCTTAGGGTACCCTCATCTAATTATTATTGTTAGTCCGATCCACGCAGAAAGAGCCTACAGTATCTTGAGGTCTTGCAGTGGAATGCTGTCTTTGATCCCAAGCTAGTAGCTTTGACCCAGCAATGAAATATTGATGTTGTTTTTTATTTCAATAGCCTCACGAATCATCCTTGGTAGGAATCGCTGTTCTTTTACGAGAATTTGTGGTTTGTCAAATCTAATATAATGGCGGGTGTGATCCTGAACATACAAAGTCTGCAACGCTATACAGAGACCAGTCTGTGAACATGTGTGAGAAGTACCTTTTTTTTTTTGACGCGGGGGAAGTCTTCGAAAGATCCCCGGGAGCTGTGGGGCTCGATCGGGGTATGTGGGATTCGTACCCACTAAAACCCCCGCGGCTGTCGCATCGGCACATGAGAGGGGGACCCCAGGGCTCTCCGGTGGGATCTGCACCAGGGGCCCCTCAGTGCCTTGCCTTTGAGCCCGCCGCCGGGGGGCGCATTGTAGCCCCCCGGGAACCAGTCACGGTGCTCACGGGGACGGGGGTAGCAACCCCGCCGCCGTCCTCCTCGGAGTCGCCGTCGTATTCAATGGACGCTCAAAGGGCCCACACCCCGAGCGTCCAGCGACTCCGAAGGGTGAGAAGTACCCTAAGACAACTATGACATATGGACAGCTACCACCTCAGTCCGCCCGTTACCATGAATGCTGTAAAGTATTCGAAACGTCGGGTAATTAAAATAAAAAATAAACCGCGATATAATCCGTAAAATTAGTTTCATTAGAATGTATTCGCGTAAATATCAGAAATATTAATTACATAATTGTTTGCTAACCCGTTAAATTCGGCCCAGGCCTGTGGGGTAAGGAAGTGCACGGGATTAGGTGGTAGGTGACGTGGTTGCGCACCACCCATTAGGAAAAGTACGTGGGATTGATCCAAATGACCTTCCGCCACAAGTATTGTCACTGTCAGCAAAAGTGAAAATACCATCTTGTCCTACAAATAAATAATATGTTATTTAGAAATAACTGTCGTTTAATCCATAGATTAATAAAATCTTTTAAAAAAAAATTGAACCGACTTCAATATCACTGAAAAGTATAAAATAATTTAAATATTAAAGAAGTTGGTGTTAGCGTACCTGCTGTGTATATTTGGCACCAACTTCAATAATATTTAAATTATTTTATACTTTTCAGTGATATTGAAGTCGGTTCAATTTTTTTTTTAAAAGATTTGATTTTAAACTTTTTAGTGATATTTTCATATATAAAGATTGAACCATCGAAAACCGTAAAATTATCTAGGTAGGTTATGATCACATTATCGTATACATAGTTTTACATAATTCATGTTTCTTCAGAAAAAAATATCCGGTCGTAATGAAATTTGCATGGAATCATCATAGTAGTTTACTCGCTCGAATAAAAAAAGAATCATCGAAATCGGTTCATAATTGTCAGAGCAATGTAATGGAGAACATCAGTTTTATGGTTTTTAAGTTCTTATCCGGTAGTAATAAAATTCATACAGATTCAAAACAGTGGTTTCTTCTTTCGAATAAAAAAAGAATCATTGAAATTGGTAAATATTTGCCAGAGTTATGACCATTTTTGTCCTTAAAAGCGACTAAAACGTCATCTATCTCTCTTCTTCTTTCTTGCAGCTCTCAGTGCGCAGTCACCATTCTTGTTTTTTCAGGAACTACTTATTACTAAGCAATAATTTTTTTATGGGACCCAATTAACGGATTAAAGAATGGATGGAAGAAAGATTTTTTCAAATCGGTTCATAATTGCCAGAGTTATGCGCGAACATACATAGAAAAAAAATATATATATATACAGACGAATTGAGAACCTCCTCCTTTTTTGAAGTCGGTTAAAAATAAATTAAACGAATCATAAAATTTGATTCATAACCTTTTCAAAGAGACTCCTGCAGATATTAGCGTAAAGAGAGTATGTAAAGTAGGTGCGAAGTATCTCGAGCCGCTCAGGGATTTCATCCACTTTTTCAGTGTTATCAATAGCCGCCGTAAATAGACCTTCGAACCATCCCAGTGAATACTGGTACATCGGATCAATGTTCGCCAAAGATGCTGCTCACAAACAAGAAAGGAAACGTTATGATGTGTGACATTCAGTAAATGTCTTTAAATCTATGCCTTGAAAAGTTTCAGTAAAATGATGTATAAGCCAGGCATAGACTGCAGATAATTAATGTCGACTAAATAATCACCAATAAGGAAGAACAAGTTAGTAGAGTGTATTGCAATCGGAACATAATCATTTCGGGCCACGTCAATAGCTTGTTCGGTGATCATTGCTACTTCCTGTTTCTCTTTAATTTCATTTGAAGTATCCTTAGCAGAGTTTAGAATCTATAAAAAGAACAGACTTTTATAAATTACTAGTAAAATCTTTAAAACATAAACGAACGATGCATTTGTTTTTGAATAGCCAACAAACTTACCTGAACGGCTTCTTCATCTTCTAACAAATGTTCAGAAGTGGATAAAACATTTAAAATCTTCTTTTCGATTTCTTGAAGAAGACGTCTATGTTCCGCCCCTTGGGTAGTGAGTTCTGACTTGGCTTGCTGCAAATCAGGTCTTTCTCGTGCCACTACTCGGGCTAACAATTGTGCTTCTAAGCCATCCTTGGCAAGCATAAAATTAACCAGTGTTACACGGACTCCTACCTCGGGCAGGTAATGTGGATTAGCTAGTTTTGTACTAATATACAACCTGTAAAATATTTTCATTTGTTTTATTTTTTAGTAACCTTAATATGGTTCGTATATTTTGATTTATTAAAATTTAATCTCACTTAAAATCTTTGTTATATTCAACGATAGTATCGCCAATTTTAATACAAAGAGCACCACCCTGCCGGAATGTCTGTTGTTGAAGTAGAGGCTCCAACATCGGGTCTAGTTCTTCTAAAACGTTTTCTAGTAATACCTGGAATCATATTTGCACTGTTAGTAGTGGTTCAATTCATAGCAAAACCTATCCATAAAATATAATGGAAATGTTAAAATTAATTTCTGGATAATACCGGTTGTCCCATCAGCACAGCATTTTCCAGAATCCGCCCCAAATCTGCTTGTGTCATTCGCACCACAGACAGATTGTTCGGCTTCTCCAAATTTTTGATCCACCTGTTAGCTTGGCCCTGAGGGTCAATCATTAATGGCCAGCGACGTGCTGTTCTGTGGGTGTTAATAAAAATATTTCACAGCGATGAAAAAGGTATAATCAGTCCAAAGCCGGATACTAACACCTTTTTCTTTAATTTTGACGGAGTTGTGCATGAAACGGCCAGATACGCGACTGTTTACTGGGACTGCATACAGTTTCATACAAATGATATTTTTTGCCTGGCACGTTAATAGCACGGTCATTAGTATGGTCAAATCATAAATATTATTGTTATATCATATTCAAGTAAGACTCACTTTATAATAATAGCGCTCTCGACGCTGAAGTCGTCGGATGGTAGTCCATCGATATTCCACTGTTGGATGGTGACTGGCTCGCCAAGCGACGTGATCAGGCTGAAATCGAGTGTGCATACTATGCCGCAGTCGTGGCACGCTTGTGCCCATTTCTTTACCTAAAAGTTGACAATAGTTGACAAATTCACGTCATTTTATTAAGCTGGGAAAACGTGCATCTAGTAGGGTAAATTCGTTAGAGATGACCATAGATTTTTTAAATTGATATAAAATTTGATTTAGGGTTGTTACAATCAGCTCTTTATTCTTATCATAACTGTAATTAGTCTTATAAATAATCACCAAAATATCAATCAATCAATCAATCATTTATTTATTTGTAAACATAGGTACACATAGATGTTATAGATAATTACAAGTCCGCTATGTTTGCCAACGAATGGCGTACAAAAATTGGAATACATTAATAATAATTTTATAACTAGGATTTCGAATAATTACAACTAGGTACTGCAACAGTTTGTCATGATCACATTAACATTTTATCAGCAAGCATTGGTAACAAACAGGTACTCACTTAATAACCTTAGTAATAGATTATGTAATACTAGGATTCTGGTCATCATTAATAAGTCGGATTTAGTCATTTCTGTCTATCATTGGTAAATTCTGTAATAGAGTAATAACTCTTGTCTATTAAAAATTTGAACAAAGATTTCTTAAATGTTACTAGGCATTCCATATTCCTTATATTAACTGGTATATTGTTATATATTTTAGCTGCCATACCAAGAACACTTTTACCAAATAGAGCTGTGTTATGGGGAGTAACACTGATAGTATTCTGATGACGTCGTGAACGCAATGTTTTAAATAAATGAAAATTACACTTAACAAAAACTCCCATTTCGTAAATATACATAGATGGTAGAGTGAGCAGGTTTAGTTCTTTAAATAGGGATTTGCAACTATCAGTCGAATGTAACCTGCATATCGCTCTGATACATTTTTTTTGAGCTTTAAAGGGAATGTCTCTGTCAGTTGAATTACCCCAGTAGATAATCCCGTATCTAATATTAGAAGCAACATAAGCATTGTAAGCTATTAATACGGTTGAGCGATTCACTGTTTTTGATAATTTGTACAGGGCAAATGCGAATTGATTTATTTGCTTTGAAAGAGAATCTATGTGATTTTTCCATGTCAAATGTGTATCTAAGTAAAGGCCAAGAAATTTAGTATTGTCTGTTACATCAATGCGCGTTTCTTTATATTTAATAACCAAATTCGGTTGCATCTTTTTTTGATGAAATTTCATTAAAGTTGTTTTAGTAAGGTTTACTTTTAAGTTATTTACAGTGGTCCATTGAATTATATTTTTTATATCGTTATTTATTTCTTTCTCAATAAGGTGCATATCTTTACAAGAGTATAGAATGGTGCAGTCATCTGCAAACAAGACCATTTGGTGATTAGTCACTTTTGGCATATCATTTATGTACATGTTGAACAACAAGGGGCCAAGTATACTCCCCTGTGGAACCCCATAAGAAACTTTCTTAGGTCGAGACATGTATGTAATCGTCGTTTTAGAATCCGCACAAAGCCTATTAATGGAAGTTATTTGGGTACGGTTAGATAAATAGGATTTTATGATTTGTAATGCATTTCCTCTGACACCGTATCGCTCCAACTTATTCAGGAGTGTGCCATGATCTACATAGTCGAATGCTTTAGACATATCCATAAATAGTGCTACAACTGGAGTTTTTGTGTCAACACAGGTAATGATTTTATTTAATATTTCATATATTGCCATGTTTATGGATCGTCGTTTCCTAAATCCATATTGTTCCTTAGCTATGAGATTATATTTCTCAAAAAAAGCATAAAATGTATTATATAAAACCTTTTCTACTATTTTAGAAAATATTGGTATTAGTGCTATGGGTCTATAGTTATTTATTATATGTTTGTCTCCCTTTTTTTTATAGATAGGTTTTATTATTGTAGTTTTTAATTTACGTGGGAAGTGACCATGTTCGATGCAAAGATTAATAATGTAACTCATAACTGGCGCGATGGTACAAGATACCTGCTTAACTACTTTAGTAACAATGCCATCATATCCATGACTTTTTGTATTATTTAGAGATTGTATTATCGTAGCGATGTCAAGAGGTGTTGTAGGTGGGATAAAAACAGAATTTGGGTTAGTATTAATACTTGTGTAGGAAGAGTTTGTGGCAGAACTAAACGGTTTTATTTCACCTATAAAATGGTCGTTGAACGATTCTACAATTTGTTGCGAGTCACTGACTAAATTACCATTCACTATTACTCTACCAGGCAAATCTGCGGGTGGATGATTCTCTTTACTTTTATTAATAATATTCCAAGATGCTTTCGATTTATTTTTGGCCGTTTTAATGTGGTAATCATTTTGAGATTTTTTGGTTAAATTAATAATTTTCTTCAAACGTGTAGAGTACTGTTGCAACAATTTCTTATTATTAGTATTAGGGGCACGTCTATATTGCCATAGTATTTGATTTTTACGCTTACTACACAATTTAACGCCTTTAGTCATCCATTTAGGTGTTTTGCGTAGCGTGACTTTTATTTTTTGGTAGGGAAAACAGAGATTGTAAAAAAGTTGAAACAAGTCGTAGAAACAATTGAAAGCTTGTTCAGGGTCGGTGTGCTGATAGACTTCACTAAAACTAAGTTGACTAAGACAGTATATAAATTTATTAACATTATGGGGACAATAGTCACGCTTCTGAACAAACCAGTGCTTAATAGTATAGGTTTTCCTAACAGGACACCTTATTGTTTGGGCTGTGTGGTCTGATAATGCTAAGTCAAGGACTTCGCACGTACTACCTCTAACGCTGTGCATGATATTGTCAATGCATTTACCACTAACCAAACGCGTGGGCTGATGTATGCCAATTTTTAGGTTATAGTTTAAAAGGAGAGCATTAAAATTCCTGGATGTGTTAGTATTCGCCAATGTGTCAATATTAAAATCACCGCAAAGAACAACTTTTTTATTATTATTTAGACAATTATTTCGTAATATACCATTTAATTTATTAAAAAATGCTTCCATACAATTATTGTTAGTTTTCGGTGGTCGGTAAATGCAGACAACTATCAGTTTGTGTAATTCTAACTGTATTGCACAACATTCTAGGATGTTTTGCTCACAAAATCTATTAACATCGATTATCTTATATTTATAAGAACAATTAACAAGTATACATGATCCACCTTTCCTTGAGCTTCTCATTGAGGATGTAGCTAGTTCATAGTTAGGAATAGATAAGTACACACAGTCTCCTTCCATCATATTGTGTTCAGTGATACATAAAACACCCATGGTCTGCCCCTTCTTATTTAATTCTTCCAAATGCAGCGCAAGCAAGTCCGACTTATTAATCAAGCCATTAATGTTTTGGTGCAATATATAAATAGAGTCATACACGAAAAAAGTCACCAGTAGCCGTCCTATCATTCAGAAAATCACCTGTCCGATGTGGTGTTGCAGTATTTTTTACGGTAATAGACACATCGGTTTGAGTGAAATTGTCCACCAAGGTTATAATATTCGGTTCTGGGTTACTTCATACCTGATTACAATAGTGATTGTATTTAAAACTATAATCTAAACGTAAAATTTCTTTTAAGAGTAGTCGACATTTGTATATATTATTATTATATCTATAATTTCCTTTGGGAAAGACAGTACAATTGTTAAAATTAACATAATAAGCATTTGGAAATTCTGAACAAGTAAATTTAAATTCATAATTTAATTTATTTTCGTTTAAGAACTTATTATAAGGTACTTCAGTGACAATCACATTTGTGTGTTTGGTATCATTTATTAATTTCCTTAAGCAAAACAATGGGCCGCATGGGGTTTGGTCATTAATTCCTCCCAATATAATCACATAATCATTCTTAGTTAAACTGGTCAATTCAGTTTCTATCGGCGAAAGGACTTCACGTAGGGGTGCCCCAGATTTCCAATACGAAATCACTATGTATTCATCACCAACTAGTTTCTGTAAGGTTTTTTGCATACGGAATCCTTGTTGATCAGCCAAAATTAGTATTTTCCGTTTTATAATATTAGACTTTGGCTGTTGGGGCTGTGGTTCTTCGGTTCTGTTTTCCGAAATAGATAAAGTTGAATTACACAGTAAATGTTGCTTCAGAGGTTCTATTGTTTTAGTTGGTTGCTCACTAGGCGGCACTAGTGGTGAGTTATTGTTACTCTTGGGTTGCAATAATTTCTTTTTGCGATGAGATGACGGGGTCAAACTTCTGTGATCTAATGGGGTACTTACTGTTTTGTACGTATCAATTATTTTATGACAGCTATGCAAATCCGACTTTAGTCGTATGTTCTCGCAGTTAAGGTTTTCGATTTCTTGATGAGCACTCATCAGTTCATTTGTTAGCAAACTAATTTTCTCGTTTAATTCGCTTATAATGTGGCTATTGTTTAGTGAAGTGTTTGGTAGGCTCATCATGGTTGCATCCAATAGACTAGTCATATCATTATTGTCTTCTATATTATGGATATCAATTAATGAACTGGACCTGCGTGGTTTACGGTGAGTCACATATTTATTACCTTCTGAGTCCATGATGAAAATTATCAATTTGCGTTAAATGTGTTCAATCGCCACCACAAATATTGCTCAATAATTCTATACAAAAATAACACCCGTGTCGAGGATCGAACTTGAGCTCTAGTATCGACAAACTGCGTACTGTACTGACACGCTAGCGAACCGTTGAATGTCTGTGCGAATATAGGTACCACTTTACTGCTTCATGAGTCTTCATAGAAAAAATTAATAATTCACACTGTGGGTGGCTGTACAAGAAAATACAATTCATAATTTTATTGCAGATTCCTTGTTTATCTTCACATAATTGCAAGTTCCGTATTCACTTTAACGTGCACAAGCCACACAATGAGTTAAAGACTTTTTATTTCTTAATTAAATATTCATTTTTTATAACACAAAATCAGTTCGTTATTCCTCAGTTTCACTTAATTATGTTGGCAAATCTATTAGATAACACTTTCACTCACGTATTGGTCCATTATCCATTATTTAAACATAGTTTTATATTGGTATTTTTGATATTTATAATTAAATCAACAATATATAGCGGAGTACTAATAATAATGTGTTTACATGACAGCAGCGCCATCTAGTATTGAATAATATTTAGGAAGGTTGGTCCTGGCACCCACCCGCAAACAAACTACAAGACTAAGTGTGGTAATGGTCAATAAGGTACCAATATGAGACGATGGCATAACCAGCAGCCAGTGACCGGACTCCTTCGCAGAGCCAGCTAGCAAACGCGCACGATCCAAATCGTTAACGTTAAAAGTGAATGCCAAATTGAATTACAAAGTGGTTTATCCCACTGTCTCTGAGAGTGAGTTAAGATTGGAGGGTCGGAACCCGGGCAAGCCAACAGCCAGGCATTTCTAGCCTCACTCAAATACGTCACCTCAACAGATCCTAAGGCTGAGACAATAATAGACCTGCTGAGGGTTTCCGTACTATATACCGAGGACAAAAATGCCGGGAGTGCTAGATCGGAAATTTTGCGGACACCCAGACCACCTAAACCAATCGGTAAAGTAGCCTGGGGCCATACCCGATCCTCTTCAAAAGGACAGTTTAAAATTTTTGTTAAACAACACCGAATTAAATCATCCAAGGTTGTTAAATGACTTTTAAATTTAAATAGTTGAGAACAGCGAAGAAAATAAGTGAATTTGGGCACAAAAAGGCAAAAACGCATAATGAAGAATGCTAAATGTGAGTTAATTTTGAAAATTCGATCAGAGGAATCATGGAATTTTTAAATTTTTTTCATCCACGAAACAGGGTATGGCTTCGTCCAGAACGGGGGCACCGAGAAGTTACAGAGATTCCTTAGACAGTACCTTAATATTAGATGCCAAAATACTAAATTTGTTAAAAATGAGGTTCTTTCGAGCCTCAGACACTGAGTCCGAAACAAAGATTTCACACTTTGAAAAGTTAAATTCTAGACCGATTTTTTGAAACTCGTTAATAAGAATTTCATCATAGACCGAATCTGCTGAACCCCCCAAAGTGCCATCATCCAGATACCAGACATTAAATTTGGAATTTAATATACTAAAGATAGCGGGACCAAGAGGGTCACCTTGTTGACATCCAACAGCTGAACAAATAGGATGTTCATTAAATAATAATTTGGATAGTTGGCCATAACATTGAAAGACATATGGGTAAATTTCTGGAATGTTGTTTTGTACTTGTGTCAACAAAGCAGCTCTGTCTACAGAATTGAAAGCATTTTTGACATCCACCTTAAGCAAGACCGAGGTGAGGTCAGGATCAGGATGCATTCTGCAGTAAAAAGGTGCGTGCCGCATGGACGGCTGCCTCACAACCACCCTTTGAGCCAAATCCGAGCTGTATAGGCTGAAAAATTTGCTGAAAATTTTCTTTTTTATTTAATATTGCGCAATAATTTTGTCGCAATGTGGTCCCGAGCGCTGCTCGCAGAGTACAAGCTGCATTGTAGCGACATTTAGCGCATGTATGGCACAAATTATTCGATTGGCCATCTGTCCCGTATGGCCATCTCTAACGAATTTATCCTACTTCTACTGAGTTTAAGAAACAATATTGCTTGAAAAAGGAAGAAAAATCAAGGAATTTCACCTGTCCATTTCTAAACGCCGCTGTAAACGGTCCCAGGTAAGCTATTATACCTGCTGCAATCAAAATATCCCCTGAAATGAAACACATTTAAATTTTTATTAAAAACATCTGTGACAAAAAAAGATAAATTTGAGGTCATGAAAATTAAATACCTGTGAGCGAATTATATGTTTCCCGCAGATCTTTAGCGATTTGTGTCCATCTCGTTTTCTCGCCTCCTAGACCAGAGATAAGCATCTCAGCTCGCTTCAACTTGTTACTGCAGTCCATTACTTCATCGTCCAACAACTTCTGCTGACGACTCTGCTCCGCTAGGATATCTTCTAATTTTCTTAATTTCATTTGGATCTATTCGAAATATAAAAAGAATAGGTTACGTTTTAAAAGTACTTCAGACAGTCTGTCATAAACTTAATAATTATTGAAATTTTTATACTCACTTCCTTGAGTTGTGCCTGTTTGATGGCAAGTGCGGCCATAGCTTTGTCGTAGACAGCTTGAGCAGCCGCTAGCCTCTGTTTCTTGGGCGCTACCACTTTAGCCACTTTGTCATACTTAGTCATTGCGATTACCCACTTACACATGCCTGAAATTAAAGCTTACTTAATTATATTAAACTAATTTAAAATAGTTCTTGAGTAATAAACTAACCCTCAGCTGCAACAGACACGGCTCTTATCTTTTCTGGCACGAAGCCGTCGTCTTGCATTACAGTTGTCATCAATTTCTTCATCACTGCAGGTGGTATATTATCTTTATCGTAGTTTTGTAATGACTCCAAGAACTTGATATCGTTAAGCAGCTTCTTTGATGGCCCCCAGTAATCTTCGATTGTACCCATGCCAGACGGGTTTGGCATTTTGTCCGGTTTCACTTCCTATGTTAAAATAGTTTAACGATGAAATTCGTGCGTTGAGTAATTTTTGCAAAGTATTTTATTTTTTTACAGGAAAATCACTTTACATACTTTTAATATACAGATGGCTTCCATGACGAGTTTGATGCCTCTAGGCGGACTCTTCATAGTTTTAATAAAAGTAATATCCTGTGGGGTGAGAGTGTCTAGTGCAGCCAATGCAGAATTCAAGATCGGCATGGCTTCCGCCAAATCTGCATCGCACTCGTCTTTAATACCTTGCGCCTCGGCTGCCTACATCGGAAGATATTACAAATGTAAATTATGTAAACAGTGACAATCAAGTTGGTATATTGTCTCGCCTTGTGGCAAAAATTTTCAAAAGCACTTGAGTTTGACGGAGACTTTTATAGATATAGTAACCCACACTCCAATTTCTCCGATTACCGATTTCCAACCATTACAATCCACCGGAAATCGCGGGATCGTATTTTGCAAAGAGCAATACGTTTATGTAGTTTTGATTTTGTACAAAGTAAGATATTATCAAAGATTAACCGCTGTAGCCATATCAGTCCTCTAGTAGTAGTAGTCAGGTTGACCGGACTAGTGCAATTTTCAGTAGCAGTCATCATCATCATCACCAGCCGGAAGACGTCCACTGCTGAAAATAGGCCTCCCCCTTCGAACGCCACAGTGACCGATAATTGGCTATTTGCATCCACCGGTTACCTGCGACGCGCACAATGTCGTCTGTTCACCTAGTGGGAGGCCTACCTACGCTGCGTCTTCCGGTTCGTGGTCGCCACTCGAGAACCTTTCTTCCCCAGCGGTTATCGGTTCGCCGAGCGATGTGGCCTGCCCATTGCCACTTCAACTTGCAGATTTTAAGAGCTATGTCGGTGACCTTGGTTCTTCGGCGAATCTCCTCATTTCGGATTCTGTCGCGCAAAGAAACTCCGAGCATAGCTCTCTCCATAGCTCTTTGCGTGACTCTGAGCTTATCCAAAAGGCCAACAGTTAGGGACCACGTCTCAGTACCATATGTCATCACTGGCAACACACACTGGTTTAAAACCTTCGTCTTTAGGCACTGCGGTATTTTGGACGAGAAGATTTCGCGTAGTTTCCCGAATCCGAGTTGGATTCTTCGGGCGACCTCTTTGTCGAAGTTGGAACGACCTACCTGGATAGTTTGTCCTAGGTATACATAGTGGTCAACAACTTCGAGTGTATCGTTCCCAACAACTACCGGTACGGGTGCAACATGGACATTAGACATGATCTTCGTCTTGTCCATGTTCATTTTAAGACCCACCTGTTGGGAAATGCTACTGAGGTCGCTGAGCACCGTATTGAGGTCCTCCAGCGACTCTGCCATAATGACTATATCATCGGCAAAACGAAGGTGAGTGATGTATTCGCCATTGATATTGATGCCGAATCCGTTCCAGTAGTCCAAGAGCTTGAAAACGTCCTCCAATGCGTTTGTGAACAGTTTCGGAGAAATAACGTCTCCCTGTCTCACACCACGCTGCAATGGGATTGGTTTCGTGCTCTCGTCCTATAGTCGGATCGACATGGTGGCGTTGCTGTACAAACACTTCAACACTTCGATGTACCTATAGTCAATGTGGCACCGCTAGAGAGACTGCAATACTGCCCAGGTCTCGATTGAATCAAAGGCTTTCTCGTAGTTCACAAACGCTAGACATAATGGCCGATTATACTCCTCGGTCTTCTGTATAATCTGGCGGAGCGTATGTATGTGGTCTACGGTGCTAAAGCCTTTTCGGAACCCGGCTTGTTCGGGAGGCTGGAAGTCATCAAACCTGCGTTCGAGACGGTTCGTTATGACTCTCGAAAACAGCTTGTATACATGGCTCAGGAGTGAGATAGGTCTATAATTCTTCAATAAAGTGTTATCACCTTTTTTGAAGAACAGAACCACCACACTCCTGTGCCATGCTTCTGGCGTTGTACCCTCGAGTAAGACGGAATTAAATAACTTCTGGAGGACCAAAAGTACCGGTTTTCCACCCGCTCTCAGAAGTTCTGATGTGATTCCGTCTTCACCCGGCGCCTTGTTATTCTTGAGCTGTTTGAGAGCCATTCTAATCTCGTACAGGCTGATGTCTGGGATGTCCTCAGTTTAGTGTCGGGTTAGTTTGGCTCTGGTGTCCTGAGCTGTTCTAGCAATGGGTTCCCGTGTTGAGGTGTATAACTGTCCGTAAAATCTCTCGAGCTCTCTCAATATCTCCGGTTTCGATGAGATGACACTGCCGTCATCGATCTTCAGCTTTGTCATATGGCTACGCCCAATAGACGAATTCTTTGCGAACACTTTAGAGCCTTGGTTCCGCTCAATTGCGTCCTTAATACACGCTGTATTATAGGAACGCAAGTCATGTCGCATGGATTTCGAGATTCGTGTATTGAGTTCAGCATATTCCGACATATCAGCTGAAGATTGCAGCCTCATCTCAGTCCGGTTTTCCATTAGCTTAATGGTTGTATTGGAGAGCTTTTGAGGTTTTTTACGGCCTGGGGTCTTATAGAACTTGGACCCCACTGCGTGGACAGTTTGCACCAACCCATTGTTTATCACGTCCGCAGTTTCGCAGTCGTCGAGGCACTGGAAGCGATTATGCAGTTCGAGTTGAAAGTCTTCGGGGTTCTGGATTTGGGCGGATCCTGGACGGAGCGTGGACTTCATCAGACGAAACCTTTCGAGCTTAACATTGATATTCAATGTGCCTCTAACAATACGGTGATCGCTCCCGGTTTTCACCCTGCCGATCACGGAGACATCATCGAATATATGCTTCGACTACTGCTACTAAAGAGTATCAGTATTCCGGTGCTATATTTCAACCGAACTACTGCTACTGAAAAGTTGCACTAGTCCGGTTAACCGGACTAACAACCGGACTACTGCTACTAGAGGATATCAGTCAAGAGGATTACTGTTTTACCATACAACTATCAAACATAAAATTGTTAATTACCTGTTGTTCAGCTGCAGTTTGATCAATCATCACTTCGGCTTCAACAAGCGCTACTCCTTCCTTCTCCTTTTCCACTTTAGCAGTGGTCTCCGCGACTGCGGCAGCTCCTGCTGCCAGCTTTGGTTGCAATATTTCTAGAGCTTGCTGCAACGCTGCAACTGACTTAGCCGCTATTGCAAGCTGGTCCAAGCCAGTGATATATCGTTTTTCTCCAGTTAATAATTCTCTGCAGTAGTAAATAAATCTCTGTTGATGATGAATTTAATATTTAAAAAAAAGCAGATATGAACTTACAGGCGTTTTTTGTTCAACAATGATTTGAACATGTTGATGAGCTCCAAATACGCGGTGGGCGTGACATAGTTATATCTCTTCAATCTTAGCAGGAACTGGCGCGTGAGCTCCTGCGTGTCTATGTGGAACACCTGGCACAGCTTGATGGCAGTGTCCCGTTCCAGATCAGTTAACTCTATATCTTTTAAGAAACGAGTTGCCACTGCAAGTAGTGCGTCCGGTGGCCATTCCTGCCGTTAAAAGTTCAGTACAGTTTCATACAAATTGAAGTAAAAATACTGAAGAAGATATATTAACAACAACTATACCTGGAACCAATCAATGGTGCAACAATTTACAAGTGAAGGAAACTTCCTTATGCGCGTACGTAGTGAGGTCCCCGCGGGTGACATCGCCAGCACTATATGCAGCTGATCGCGCACTATAGATACAAAGTACGCGTAAAGTGCTGTTGGACTCCCGTCCGTTTGCAGAGACTTGTCGCGTTGCCGATCAATCTATAGGAATATGAATAACATGAGAGGATTAACATCAATATGTCCGAAATTGTCATTATATTAAAACTAGCTGACCTGCGCAGCTCTGCCCGCGCTTTTATTACATTTTACTCCCCTTGTCTCCCTCCTCCCTTGATTTATTTATCTCTCCATATCTCTCTTAAAAGAGAAATCTAATTATATTCTCTCTCTTCTCTCTCTTTCCCCCGCCCCGTTCCCGATCCCGCTTCGGTCCCCGTCACACTCCCCCTCTTCCTCTCCCCATTTTCCCCTCTCTGAACCCCCTCCCCCTCTCTTTCTCCCCCTCACTCCCCTCTTGCTTCACCTTAATTCCCCTGTCCCTCACCCCACCCTCCTCGAATCCCCTGTGAAGTTTACGTTATATTGGAATCGATCCTTTGTGAAGTTTACGTTATATTGAAGAAGATGGGACAAATGCATGGTAACCACAATTTACTAGTTAATTATTTCTCATAAAAAGTAATTAATATTTTTTTTTATTGTGGGTTATCCCTAAGACCTAAACATATACCATCGCAGACTTTTTCGTAGACCTTGTTAAGGCGTACAATACTGTACCACATTATTTCGATATATCTCGTAGGGTTTAAGCCAGCGTTTGCAATGTAAAAAAATGTGTTTATTTACGACATCACATTAGAAACCTCTAAAATTATCAGTGTTGCTCTATCTATATCGGTTTCTAAGCATACATAGAGACAGACAGACGCGGCGGAGGACTTTGTTTTATAATATGTATAGATATAGATATATTAGAAAATTACCACACGCATTTTCTCGCACAACTCTGCCTTTTCATCAGAGCCGAAAATATTAGGTACTTCTCCGGAATTCAGCATGTTGTTAACATCCTCGAGAAATCCTTCTTCCTTGATCTATGTTCGTATTAAAGATTTACAACGATTAAAAACTTTACCATAAAACATATTTAATAGTATATTTTATAACAAAACTTACCTGAGATTCTATAAATAAGAAAACCATATGCAAATCTGGAGTGCTCGACTTCCTTAATAATGTTTTCAAGTCTTCTCGCCATTCTGTCTTACCATATGTTCTGCTCATTTCAACCTGTGAGCATTAATGATATAAACTTAACTATATGCAAATATAGGACGAATAATTTAAGCGCGACAAGTGCTCGATCGTAAACCTAGGGCAAAAAGTGGAGAAGTACCTGGAAGAGGTCGTACTCGTTGATGTGTGCGGCGAGCCGCGTGAGCGACTGGCGCCCGGAGCCGCCGAGCCCCACCAGCAGTGCGTGCGAGCGAGGCTGCGTCAGCACGCGGCAGATCCGGGACACGTGCTCGATCGCAAACCTACATACAGTATTAAATAAACACAATTTAGCAAATGATTTCAGTCCCAAAATTCCAAAATCTATATTCTAAATTCAATATCATCTGACCTGAACAGCACTAAGTTCATCGGTTTCTTAGACATATTATTGAATTCAACGAGGAAAGCATCGACAGTGGAGTTTAGATGTTCCATATTGACGGTTTCCATGTAGTAGCGAGTGTCCACTTTTGGATTCGCGAAATCGCAATATATCAAATTTCGCAGATGATAATCGGTAATCTGAACACAAATAACATACGTTAATACTTCTAAATGACGCGCTTTAAGAGCAACTGAACTTCTGTTGTTAATTATCTAGATCTTTTTGCTGCTGACTGCTATTGTAAATTTAGTTTCTTAAGTGAACTTTGTAACCTTGTCTTTGGGGTTTGTTAGCAATCTGGAAAGCATCTTATCAAAGTTGTCGTTCAGATGAAGTGCAGTTGCGTCACGCAGGCAGGTCACCAGCCACTGTCTGTCCTTATCCTCCACCAACCGGTCGGCAAAGACACGCAAGCACTCGTGAACCCAAAGTCGTTTCATCGACTGAGGGTTTGGCGTTACTATTGGTAACGAAAGAAGTACACCCTGAAATATATTAACAGTCTTACAATAAGCTCATTTCAGACTGTTTTCTTTAGATATGTTAATTTGAAATATTACCAATATCACTCTGGAGAAGTCTCGCAAGTTGAACGTGTAATGAGATTTGGACGGTGTTGGCAATAGGTTCAATCGACACTGTTTGTATACTTCCAGAGTTGCATGCACTATTTCGTCGATGCAAGGATCAAATTCTTTTGAGAAACCCCTAGTTGAAAATATTAACGTAAGCGATATTGCATGCCATCTTAATTCTATGTAATTGAATAAGTATAATTTTATTCGATGTTGAGAATACCATATACAATACCTAGTGTCAAGATGCCACAACATAACTCTGCTAAAGATCACGACGAGTGTCTCATCGTCAAACTCGTCGATACAGAAAAATGTAAAGTGACGAGAAAATCTTGGAGTCACCAACTTAGCACCAGGAGTTGGTTTTCCCATTGCACACATGAACTATAACACAATAATTGAACGGTTGATCAGCATGAATATGAAAATTAGTATAGAAAGAGTTGTATAAAAGCTTACCTGCACGTCGATGAGGTGCATAGGCAAGTTTGTCTTCCGATCGTACCAGAGACCGAGATCGATGCCCTGGCGTAGTACCTCGATAGGAGGCTGTGCGCCGTATGTCTCCGCCTGCGGCATACTCACGTCATCCACGAACACAACCGCGTAGCACCCGATGGGAGGGCCAAACACTCCTGCATCGTTTTTAAACTAACTTCAGCAAATGCATCTTGAATGATCATCAATTAAAATGAGATAACTAACAAATATTAACTGACCCTTTCTTCTCTTGTCCAGTTTCCCCATAATAATATCTTGTGTTTGATTACAGTTAGTTTGCGCTGAGAAAGCCATAATTAAAGCCTTGTACACTTTCGTGTCAACTCTTTTTACCAAATAATCCTAGAAAGAATACACAAATAATTTTATTTGCATTTTATTTTATTTGCTGCAGTATCCTTCATTATAGTCAATACTTACAATAATGTAGGAAGATTTCCCCGTGCCTGTAGGTCCAACCATCATAACAGCTTTGTGGTGCGTCACCATAAGCTTAAATAGTGCGAGATAGCGCACACTGTCCAATGTCGTCACCAGGATCTGGTTGGGTGGAGTGTCGCGGCTGATCGGAGGAGCTGCCACAACGTCGTCTTGCCATGGCTTCCATTTTCCTTTACCCTATAATTCACCATAATTTAGAAATGTCAAGGTGAAGATTTTACGTCAGCTTTTATATTTTCGTTGAAATACCATTCACGTTGAGTTAAATGCATTTAGTTAGAGTAACGTGAAAGCAATTAAGTACTCACTTCTTTGATGTATCTGTAGTCATAAACAAGTCCATCTTTTGGAATTGTAAATATGTATGGTTTATCTGGCTTCCCGATTACTTTGGGGCATCCCAATGCTTTAATAACCTTGAAAAAATAATATTTGTCATTTAATAACAATAAAATAACAAATTGTATGTAATTTTTTATAAAAATATTTTAATAATACCTTGTCAGGAAATTCTTTTTCGAGAAGTCCACGGAACAACATGTCGAATTTTGGTCGACCATCAGCTTCCAACGTTGCCCCGAGCGACCAAATACTCGAGAAGAAGAAAACTCCCTACACACATTTAAATATTCTCTAATATAATATTTTCATTAGTACTATCTATGTATGTTCAACAAAAATATTATTTTCAATACCTAAGGTAAGGCAATCAAACCGGCAACAAAAATGTATGTAGATATATCAAATACTTCTGAAATTCGTACCTCAAGCTGAGCTCTAATATCAAGATCAGTTATCTGTTCCATATATTTCTCATCACGGAAATCGTCCATAAATGTGTCACATAAATTCATGCATGCGACAAGCATATTAGTGCGAGAAGTGATGTACATTTGCTGAAAGAGACAGGAACAACTACTAATACTAAAAATTGTATTTTTTTTTGTTTTGAGGACGTAATGTATAGCTAAAATAAATGAGAAGACACGTAAGATGATCATTTCCAACAAAGGTCCATCTGGTTTGAATGTCATCGTTATTTCTTTTTCCGCAATACAAGTCAATTCAAAGTCAAATTAGTAAGGTAAGGAAAATATTAATTATACTTATCTTATAATTCTGTTGCACGCCAATGAGTACGGCAATATTGAATGTTTGAGTTGAATGATTTGAGTTTTTGTAATATGCACCGTTATTACTCGTATAAAATTAAATATACCATAATTATCTAACTCAGGTACCTTAACTTTCCCTGAATATTCCACAAGCCACAGTAGTGGAGAAGCAAACCGGTAAAATAAATTTCGAATCAGGTTTCGATTCATAGTATTCAAGGACGGGGGCAACGTATTGAGCCACGACTCCAGCAAACACTTCCACCCCAGACCTTTTGGTTCCAAATAGATCATGCCACAGCGAGATACCTGCCGATCAACCATTGCTTTATAATAATTAAACTTGTATAGTATTCTTGTTTGAAATTATTGTAGCTTCAATGTCACTAACCGTAGCCGGGGAGGCGGCTTCCAAGTCCATAGGCTCAAATATCAAGTTAGTGGTGGGAGCCAATTGAATGATCTCACCACTCATCAAACACAGCTTCTTGTTGTCATCTAGTACAGTGTTTAGATTTTCGATCCAGATTGCATCTACAGGACCGTCGAAGACTAACCATTTTCTGCAAATGTAGCTTAACATTCAGTTTCACGAATACTATTTTTCAACTGAACATAATCTGGTTTTTAGTAATAGGGATTGAAATTGGTAAGTTTGTGAAGTGGTGATGTAATTATATGGTGATTTGAAATTTTATAAAATATAATTAGTTTAGCTCTTATGTACCTGTTATCATTCGCAGAAACAGCAAAAGCTCTGTAGCTTACAGCGAGGATACCGTCCGACCATTCGTGTGAAACGGGATCAAACTGACCGTACAATTGACCCATTGTGATTGATTTTGGATTAATTACCGTCCATTCTACTGCATTTTCGTCCATTAGCCCCTGTTGTTTAGTAATATTTTAAACTACATCTATAATGTCATTGCACTGATCATATCAAACTTACAAACTGAATAAATCATTTCTCATACCTTTTCTGACACCAGTCCTAAAGCATGTCCAAGTGCATGGTAGCACTTGGTCTTCCCAGAGAATGGAAAACCGACCAACATGAGACCGTGTCGTACTAAAATCATCTCATACAGTTGGAGCACCTAAACCAAAAACAAAAAGATTTGTTATTGACAGTTATAAGAACTTAAATGAAATATATCTGTCAACGATGTTACCTTTTCAATGAAGAAATCGTTAGCTTGCAAGTTTAGCGGCACGCAGACTTCCTTGAGGCACGCCACTAGATGAGGCAAGCCAGCAAGTGGAAGTGGAAGACCAGGGAACAAGTCTCCAATAATCCCCTGTAAATAACACTTAAATTTCATGCTAATTCTGTACTTTACTTTTCTTCACGTGTTGAGAATATTATACTAATAATTTTAATGTTTATTTTCCTAGTAAGTAAGTCCATCCATCACAGTTTGGTTTGCCTAAAGCCAATGTTCCTTTCATATTTGTGTGGGTTTGATCAGGAAGTAGATACTAACCATAAACAAAGGTACATCGTGTTCAAGAAACTTCGGCAAGTTGACGTCCTTGATGGAGCGCAGTAAAATCAGATCTTCATCTTCGTCGGGATAGCGCAGTTTGAGTGCTCCCGCAGCTCGTAGTACAGACTTTACAGCTCGCATACCTAAAGAACCATCCACTTATGAGTTAAATGAAATCGTTCAAAAACTCATTAGGTTTATTCTCATGACCTTACCGTAATCGTAGTGGCTCTGTGATGAAAGTTGTTCCGAGCACAGCTTGTATGTAGCAACGATCTTGACAGCAAGTGGTTTTGCGTTCAAATATCCGAACGCATACAACTCTATTTCAGAAATCAGCACGTAATCTGGCACCATCATGGCCACGGAACGGAAAAGTGCCTACACAATCAGAATCAATGTCAACACTTTAATGACATCGTACATAAAGATAACCCCTTGGTTACATTACCTTTTTTTAATATTACCTTCAAATTATCTGGTAGTTCAGATCTGCCAGCATATCCAGGATTCATAGTAATAAAGACAGCACATGATTTGTCAAGGTGTAGTAGGGTGCCCTCGAAAAGTAGCTGACTAGAACCGGAGTTGATGCCACGCTGGATGGATAGGATCTGTTGTGCCACCACTGAAAGCACCTCCAGATCGATGCGGTTGAACTCATCGAAACATGACCAAGCACCGCATGATGCTAAGCCCTATCAAAAACACCAATAAATTATACCAATAATAATCATAGAGACAGAAAAGAAATCACTGTTGAATTATTACATACCTTGAAAAATTTTCCAAGGGCAATGTAATCCAGGCCATCGGAGCAATTGAATACCACGCATTGCTTAGCTACTGCTTTTGCTAAATCTTTTGTTGTTTCTGTCTTTCCGGTACCAGCGGGTCCTTCAGGCGCACCACCTAGTATTATAATGTTAATTAATACCTTCTACTATAAACATCTAATGATATCAACTTATGAATATTATTGGCCAAGATTAAGGCCCAGGTTAATAGACGCCTTTTTACCTAAATTCAAATGAAGAGCTCCGAAAAGTGTCCTGAAGCATCTATCTGTGAGAGGAGTTACGACCAACCGACCCGTGTTGCCGAGATATTCGTAGCCGTACATCAACTGAGAGTTGATCATGCGCGTTGCGATTTGCATGGTGTTATTTTCTTGAGACTATGAAATAAAATAAAAAGATGAACGATAAATGTTGCTTATATATTACGTTGTTGTCAACTTTTTGTAACAATGACGATTTCTAAATTATTACCTCCCAGTAGTATCGTATTTGCGATAACCAATTAAAATCATTGTCTTGTTGTACATCACATTCAATTAGTAGCATTAGCACATCTCTCGCGTGAACATCCAATACTACTAATGCTCCTGAAATTGTTATTTACATTTATTTAGCTATTTACGATCTTATATTTGGATAATCGGAATCAAAGATTATCAGAAATCGACATAGCTCCCATCTTGGCCAAATAATCAATGACACTAACCCAGTGTGATCCTGTTCTGTAAACTTAGCTCTCCACGCACCAAATCTACAATTTTTGATATCTGATAATTACATTTGTCCCAATATTTTCTCATAGCAGGTATGTTTATGTGGATTGCATCAGTCACTTCAGATGTCCAGAATGTCATAGCAATACATTGCACCTATAAATGAAAATTTAATTTTGGTTTAGTTCAGCATCCAAAATGTTGCAAATATTCATTTGTACACTAACCGCTTGACCAGGCCAAATTAGCACCCAGTTTTCTCGCGGACGTTCCAAATAGTCGTCGTACGATAGCGCAACTGCGTTGTGTACCGAGTCCTTCATAGCTCCTTCTAACTCCAGAAGCCATTTTTCGACCTATTTGTGATTTATAAGGAAACATAAGAACCCACAGAATGTTTAAAGTTAATTTACCTATAGCCTATAGGCTATTAAAGACAAAACTGAAAGTGGACAAAAGATAAAATCAACGAATACTTTATTGACGACATAATGGAAACTCTTGTGTCTAATTATTCTGATCTTTTTGGTTATTATCACTAGTCCAATATATGTAGAAAGAACTTACAGTATCTTGTCTTATAATCACCTAAAACTAAGCATAGCAATGAATTAGTTACAGGACCCTGTCTTTGCAAAACTATTCCGATTCCTACTAATGTACTGCCAATTTAATAGATCACATTTGACATCTGTCAGTTTTTTGTCCGTTTTCTGTCTGTTTCTTTTGTCATTATTACAATAAATATGTAATCGTAATTGAAAAAGAGTTACGGAATTGTGCAGTTCTAACTTCGAAAAGAATAATAATATTTTATGCCCGCCGTTACAAGGTATCGTTGTTAAATTTTGATGAAGTGTCAAATATGATCTATTAAATTGGCCCCAATCTATTTACTTTAAGTAAGATTCATGAATAGAACCAAAAATTAATAACAAAGAAAGCCTAAAGGAGACTGGGACATTATGACACGAGAACTCCACCACCCCAGTTCTCCCGTGAAAATGAATGATGGAAAGCATTTTAAACCTCAACTGTCTTATTAATAAAAATCGCTTATTTTTCTCTTACTCCAAAGCTACATCGGAAGTAGTTAATTCTAGACTAGTCACGGAATAGCTACGTCTTAATAACGGTATTAATAAATACGAAGTAGGTTCGGACTAACAATACAATTCTTACACTGAGACTAAGGAGTATGTTATGGCAACCCACTGAAATTAAAAGTAAAAAAAATGAACAAAATGACTAAAAAGACACTGGCAGTTAGGTAAATTTTGATATTTGACACTTTTATTTGACAATCACAACTTTCACTCTATATTTATCTTACATCATAATATTCTATATTTCTCTTACATCATAATATTCTGTATTTTTCTTGTTGAATTCAAGATAGTGGTTTTAGAATTTGTGTTTTTTTATTAGCAGAATATTATCTATAAATCAAGAAAGTATATAACAAGTAGGCAGGGGATCTAGCCTGTTATACACCGTCCCTAACAAGAAACTACAGTGCACCTCAAAAAACGCGTGTAAGAGCAGAAACCACGGTGGGCCTCAAGCACGAGCCGGCGCGTGTAATGCAAAACTTGCTGACAATGCAACCTATCCAAGAACAGAAGGGCTATTGTATGGACGCATCCAGCATGTATACCGAAAACCAGCTGACGGCGCACAACTAGATCCATTGTATGGACCCATAGCGACGGAATCGGCTCTTCACTTAGCTTCTAACATCGAAGCGGTCACTACATATTTAAATTAGATATTAAAAATGTAATTTAAATTAATAAAAATTAGTTTTAAAATCTGTTCTAAGTTATTTCTGAATCATCCGGCTGTAGCCTACATAACTAGCCTAATAGTTTAGTTTATTGAGACAGTTTATTTACCTCTCCACGAGCCCAAGTCCTTTTTGCAGCTAAAACTTTCAAGTGAGGTGGTATAAAGCCTACTGCATCTCCAGCCAAATCATTCTACCATTTCAGTAATGTAATATGCAGTTGAGCGTGTAAATCTATATTTATATTTAAACTCGTCTTCAAGGTCTTCAAAAGGGATATTGCGAGGTTTATACAATTAGGTTATGTTTAGTATATATAATTATCTCAATGGAAGTTAGAAATACAATACAAATCTATGCTTACTCAAACGTTAAACCATGGGGCTCCGCGGAGTAACTTTTACTCCGGGACTACATTTTGATTAGTTAACTCCGTCCTTACTACTAGTTTATTAATACCATAATTGCCTAATCTTTGCGTAAGTCTTGGAGTAAAGTTGTTCTGACGCTAATCATAGTTTATTAATAAGGCTGCAAGAGTGTAAAAATCTATACGTGACATCAATTACAGTTTTAGTAATACTAAATGGGTAACAAACATGTGAAGCGTGAAAATTCAAATTTCTTACTTGTCCTTTGGCTGCTACTGTGTCAATCGTAATAGTAAGCAAGACGATTTCCCCTTCCGAGGACCTCATATGAGTTACCACCATTTCTGGAGTGAACGTAAGTTTCGCGATACCCTCGAAGCATTTTTTCAAGTGTGGTTGGACACTACGAAATTCAGATACACGCATAACTACGATATACATAAATTTACAATTACTAAATTCTGGCAAGAAACAAGCTAAACATAAGTAAGTAACTTGTAGCAACGATTCGTTGAAAGCATCTGCTATTAAATTGTAGCAACATTAAAAACTAACCGTAATGGATCCTTGGTTTCGGACAAAATTTCTAGCAGTTCGTCATTCGACAAGAAGAAGAAACGTGGGAAATACAAACGTTTCTTCTCCAGATACGCATTAAGTCCACGTTGTACCATCTCCAACAAATTGTTAGATTTTCTCAGGCGGTCTAACATCTTTTCTATTGTTATCACGTCCAGTACACGAGGCTCAGTAAACGCTGCTTTCATAATTTCACGCCAAGTCTGTAATTATTGTTTTCGTAACTTAACATTACGATACTTGCCAATGTCTAAAACGTTGTGTTGTTCAAGATTTCATTAGGTTTAGTTTTAAAAATAAATAGTTATTTATTATATTTATACCTTATCAACAGCACTAAATCGTCGACCCTCTTCTGGGATCTGTTGTTGAATATCAGGGGAGGAAAAGATAGGTTCTAGATACATCCAAGTAGCTTGCACTTTCAACCATTCATCTAAGATATCTTGCAAAAGAATTAATTTAGACTCCCAATCACTGAAATAATATATTATTTTATGACACAACGAAGATGACGAAATAAGTGAAAATAGAACAATAGCTTAATTATTTAAAAGGGAACTTACTATATAATATCTTCAAAGGGTTTGATATACGGAGAATTTTTCATAGTCTGAGTTTTAACAATATGGTCATCTAACAGTAGCTGTATTTCATCAACACTCGACAAAATGTATGTGCCCGTATCTCTGAAAAAAATAACAATGTATACTAATATGAAAACCTTATATTCGAATTATAGAAATTTTAAATAAATATAAAATCTGAGTGTTGGGAAAATATGTAGTGTATGTATATATAGTAAATTATGCACAAACTTGTAGCTCAAAATTTCAAATTTGAGATCTGCCCATTCCTTCATCATCTTATCCAACGCCCTCTCAAGATTATTCTCCTTGGTAGCAGCTTCAGATATGCCCTCGAACTGTTCAATATAAGCATCCAAATGGAAATCGATTACTTTTTTCAATGACATATTGTCGTCTACTATGATTGGGAAGCCAACAATATCGGAAATCTTTTCCCAATGCCGCGGCTTCATACCAGGATTGCCTAAAGTTTGTATAATTGGCATATTCGTCTTGAATTCATCAATTGTTGCCCTAAAATGGATATAAGTAATATTATCAAGCGACTTAAGGTTTCCACAGCCGGATTGACATAAAAACCCAGATTTATTAATAACTATTTAATTAATAAAAAAAATACATTAATTTAATATTATTTAAATCTAACTAAAAACGAGTGATAATTGCCCGATGCTTGTGGCAAGAATACAGGTGGCAGGCCCTGCCGGGTGGCCGGTGACGGTGGCATGTCACAATCAATTCCCACTGACTCGGCGTTTGGATTCCGGTAATCTTCCGAAATGCATTTACGGTCCGCCTGTTACACCGGAGCATAACACCTCCCCCTTCAGATCAGCGACTATTGAAGACTGTCGTCGAAAATGGAGCTGAATGTTGTTCTGAATTGATTCCCGCGCTGCTCGAGACAGTATAAATCCTTTGTTCTTCAGGACCATTGGCGATGCCGCTAACAGTAACTATTGGCGACTTCTTCAAACGATATTTGCGATACAGTAGTCCAATAACCAGTGCACCTGCGCAGAATATAATAACGTAGAAAGGAATTGTAGTGTGGTATAGCCCATGATTAGCGTTCTCCTTGAAGTCCATAGGCTGTTGCAATGATATTTTTGAATTGACCGAATGTAGCTCTTTGAGATTGATGGAGTTTAGTTTGAATGTTGGAATACTCTGCATTTCACTTGTTTGTTTCTCGGGCATGTCCATGATTTTCAGCACCTGTCCTTTCAATTGATTTTTAATATTTGATATTGTGAAGTCTGAGGTTTCGAGGTAGCATCCGTGCGGAATAATAGCCAGGTAACTTCCATGCACAATTTTGTAGAGATCTTGGCCGCAGAATAAATGAATTTTGACTGCATTTGGGAAACTAACGGTGAAATGCCTATCGTCCAATTTCTCAAACGCTGGCCGCTGGGACGAAATCTTGACTGAACGGCAGACTTCTGTTCTCTGCTGGGTGACGATGAGTTGTTGAATGCAATCTTGCGACGACTGGTTCTGGATCCCATGGTTTTCATCGCAGAGATACCATTTATGAACCTTTGGGCATTCTGCCTCTATGTACCTGAATCGCCCTTCGTATATTGCCAGGAATGGGAAAGGGGGTGTAAGGATCTCAAACTTATTATTAGGTACTATAGATAATTTATAAAAAACATATACTTCGGGAAGGACAATGGGAAATTTATATACTATGATTATTTTATCATTATAGTAATAAGAACCTACTTTAATTATATTATAATACTCCCTATGATCTATATCTAATATTTTATCGTTACCGTATAACTTCTGCAATTTCATGATTAAATTCTGCAACGAATTTAGATTTAAAATCGAATGGTGCAAAGTATGGGCTCTAATAAAAGCTAAAACGTTCTGTAATCTAGACAATTCCAGTGAAATGTAATCTACATTATCTCCTAAAATAAGAAATATCTGAGCCAGATGGGCATACTTAACTAAATCGTACTCCCTAGTAGCCTCAGTCTGGTTTATCTTACCTATTAATTCTCCTATTTTATTCTGATTATCAACTACGTTATCCATTATCTTCGAATAATGGATCATCCAGTCCCTAGTCAGACTGACATGACTGTTATATTCGGTAGCAAGCTTGCTGTCGTTATCTTGTAGTGCTTTTATAGCATCATTGAAATGCAAAGCATCAGTATAATCTAGATTCCCGGTTATGCTCTTAATTACAGAGCCAAGACCGTCAATAAGACCTCTTTTAAAGCGATTTGGTTCAAATGATTTTAACTGATCAGACACACTATGAAGTTTTTGTCTTAAATAGTTAATATGGGGTTCAAATAACGAAGACGTTCTGTTATTAAGATCTGGACTAATATCACCTAGTTGATTATTAACTGAATCGATTTTATCCTGTAAGTCTTGAAGACTTATTTCTTGAACAAACGAATGATAATGGGAAACTATTTTAGAGGGACCTAATTTAAAAGGAAGTATACCAGGGCCATCTTCGAGACTTTCAAGTTTTATTTCCTGCGTAAGAGCTGTGCGCGCCACCAGGTGGATCATCAGGAGGATCCTGTAACAAATTTGCACTTCTGGGTACTCTTTTCAATCTAGATTTGGCTGTGAGCCCACATTTCTTACGGGTGTAAATATGTATAGGTAAGTCTGCCATAACCTTATCATGGGTAAAGCGAGGAGCTAATTTCTGTCGAGAAGCTATCGGGTTCCTAACAAAAATTTGCTGCTCAGGGGAATATTCAATTTCTGCCTCGCGGGTTTCATTTCGTCTATTAGTTAAGTTAGCACGAGATGAAACACCTGCGTCGTGTATTAAATTATAGGCTATGGTCATTTTACTTTTATGATCAGTAATGTACTGTTGTAATAAATGAGCCGAAATGTCAATATCAAATGGATCTCGTGGATCAAAGTGGCCTGTGATAACATCTACCGGTTTGCATTTTGTAAAACTGTGAATCGTATAGTTATATGCTAGAAGAGCATATGGCATTAGGTTGATTACTGTTTCATTTTTACTCTCTAGTTTAAGTATGCGGAGATGTTCTAGTATCGTAGAGTGGAAACGTTCAACGATTCCGTTTTCGTTAGGTGTATGTGGTGCAACCCTATGGTGTTGAATCTTATGCAACTTTACAAATTCAGACATTAATTGATTTGTGAATTCGGTCCCATTATCTGAAACAATAGTTATAGGTATACCGTGATGTGTAAAAAATTTAAGTAATGCCTGAACAACGCTAACCGCTGTGCCATCTCGCAAATAATAGGCCTGAGCATATTTGGAAAAAGCATCAACCAGGGTTATAAATTTTTCACCTTGGATAGTTAGCAAATCTATGTGAACTAATTCGAAAGGTTTACTGGCAGGTGGGACTACGCGAAACTGCTGTTTCACAGGGTTCCGGTCATATTTTGCCTGCCCACAAATAGTACAATCATTAATAAATTTCGTTATATGCTCCCTCATTTTAGGCCAGTAATACTTGTGAGACAGCGCTAGATAGCATTCGTTGATACCACGATGGTTTGTCTTGCCGTCGTGATATTTACTGATTATTTCCTGCTGTCGCAGGTATTCTCTTATATTTTCTGTCTCGGTTTTAGTTAATACAAGATTCATCGCCGAATTTTTAAAACTTTTCTGTATAATAGGTATTATTGAATACATAGCCGTGGGAGGATTAATTAACAATCCCGTTTTAATTTTAGGGTTAACATATTCTCGAATAGCACTAACAATATCGTCCTGAAGGTTAGACTCCGAGACTTGAATAGCGAATCTACTATGTGTATCAAATGGTTTGGTAATGACTGGTTTTCCTTTAATATCCCCGACTACAGTTAGTACGATTTGTCTAGTGAACTTATTTAAAGGATCGTCTGTGATCGGAACTTCCAAGATAGGGCTCTCCTCATCTGTATGAGCCGTGACGGTTTCAGAATCGTCAGCACCTTCTGATGCTGTTATGGTTCTAGAACCGTCAGAAGGATCTTGTTCAGAAAGGTTAACCGCAATTGAACTTGACATCTCATTATTAATCTCTATACGAGACAATGCATCTGCGTTTGTGTTTCGTTTTCCCTGCTTATAAATTACAGTAAAATCGTATTCACTGAGTTTCAAGCGCCATCTTGTAAGTCTCGAATTTGGTTCTTTTAAATTCATGACCCACTGTAAGGGTTTGTGGTCAGTAATAATTTTGAATTTACGTCCGAATAGGTATGGTCTAAAGTACTTCGTAGCCCAAACAATGGCTAGAAGCTCCTTTTCAATGGTACTGTAATTAAGTTCACTAGAATTCAGCGTTCTGGACGCGTATGCAATTGGCTTGTCGGGGCCAATGTTGCCTTGAGATAAAATGGCACCAATTGCGACGTTTGAGGCGTCAGTCGTTAGCAAAAATTCTTTATTAAAATCAGGGTACTGAAGAATTGGGTCATTGGTTAATAAGGTTTTACAGTGTTCGAAACAGGCAACATAATTTGCATCTAAAGTGATTTTACTACCCTTCTTCAGACACTGGGTTAACGGTTTTGTTATACGTGCAAAATCAGGGATGAATTTCCTGTAATATCCAAGTAAACCGAGAAAACGCTTGATTTCTGTGGTGGTTTTTGGCAGGGGATATTTCCCGATTGCTTCTATTTTTTGTGGATTAGGTTTTACACCGTCCGCACTTATAACATGACCAACAAAATCGGTTTCTAGCTTCAAAAATTCGGATTTATCGAGCTGAATTTTGAAGTTAGACTCGCGCAGCTTTTTAAAGACTTTTTCTAAGTTTACTATATGCTCCTGAAGGGATGTACTATATACGATGATATCATCAAGATATACTAGACATACGTCATTCTGAAGGTCTTTAAGGACATTGTCCATTACCCTTTGAAAAGTTGATGGAGAATTTTTCAAACCCATGGGCATTCTTAGGAATTCGTAATGGCCGTTCTCTACGTTAAATGCTGTTTTATGTATATCTTGAGGATTCATTTCCACCTGATAAAAACCACTTGCCAAATCTAGGGTCGTAAAATATTGGCACTTACCAAGTTTGTCTAATACGTCGGTAATATTAGGTATGGGGTATTTATCGTCAATCGTTTTCTCGTTCACTTTACGGAAGTCAATGACGAGACGCCACTTCGCTTTACCAGAAGCGTCAGCCTTTTTGGGCACAACCCAAATAGGTGAGCTCCAGGCAGAATCCGATGGTCTTATAATGTTCTGCTCTAACATTTTCGCAATCTGGTCTTTGACCTCTTGTTTATGAACGTATGGATATCTATAGCTTTTGGTATAGACAGGAGATTCATCTGTGGTTTTAATGCTATGTTTTATCTTGTTAGTGAATGTCAGAGATTCACCTTCCAGGTAAAACACGTCAGAATATTGTGCGCATAATGACCTTAAATTCGCAAGTTCTTCCTGATTTAAATGTTCAGTGCGGAGTCGGGATAAAACATGTCTAGCTCTTTCTGAAATATTAGTATATTGGGTACGCTCGCAATCGACATTAAACATTTCTGCTGATACCGGACGATCCATGGAAAAAATTATATCGTTAGGTGTAGGGTTAGTAATTTCTACCCAGCCGTGGTTATTTTTTACTTCCGTTAAGCAATCTGAAACTAAGCAGTTACAAACAGTTTGATTATAAACTAAAACATCTCCGTTTTCCATGTTGATTGGCAATCTAACTAATTTCGAAGACATAGCTGGAATGATCTCTTCGTAGAGGTTGACATTACGTGAATCATACATTGTTATCGGAATTATGGCGTTTCTAGTACAAATAATTTTATTTTTTAAATCGATGTTAGACTCCCATTTATTAAGTAAATCCAATCCAATTAATCCATCGAAATATTCGTGGAATTTATAGACGAATAACGTAATGTCACCTTTTTCTTTAAACTCCGGAAAGCATGGTAAAGTTATTGAATAATCATTTTTACTTGTCGCGTGAACGTTAGTCACCTCGAAAGGATCGTAATTTAAGGGTAAGTGACGGAAATATTTTTCTACGACAGTTGGACTTATGAAAGATTGGTTGGCACCAGTATCAATAAGAAATTTAATCGGGGGTCTTTTAATCTGAACGTACACGAGTTGCCGTTGTGACTGTAAATTTACTTCTATATTGGCTTTTCGGATTTCGAACGCTTCTGAAAATTTTCATCACTGTTAGACGACGTGTCTGGGTTTAATTCCTCGACTGTAGAACTTTCATTAATATTAGAATATAAATGTTCGGGCTGAGGTTCACAGTCATAGTAGTCAGTCACATAATAGTCATCTGGATAAGTATATTCATTATCATAGACATCGTATCCATGATCAAATTCATTAAAATTAACTTCGCGGGTCTTGAAATAGTTGCTAGGTGGTGGATTGCCGAATCTACGCCAATCGTGTCCGGTTGGTGGTAACGGTTTGGTGGCGAAATGACTAACGCCACTCATGGGACGCGGTAAGTTATTAAAATTGGACGGCTGTTGAGGTTTAGCTGGTATCTGAAACGCGTTCGCATGCGGCCTATAATTCGGTGGCGGTGCACGGAACATCTGCTGAGTCCGGCTAGGTCCACGAAACTGGTGTATCTGATTAGGTCTCCAACCCTGATGCGGTGGTTGTTGAGATGGGAACTGTCTCGACATACCGGGTATATTCGATATATTAACCGGTTGTCTTGGTACATAAAAATTTTGGTTACCGACGGCTTTCGGCATAGTAAAATTATTTAAAGGCAAATTAAAATTACTTACAGGTTGCCAATCTCTCTTTGTTGAACCGCCCTCGTTGCGCTGCTGCATATATATTGTATTAAGCTCCTCCTGTACAAACTCTAACGCCTTTTCCATGCTTTCAGGACGCATGCAACGTATTCTAGAGCCTAACGGATCTTTAAGGCCACGTAAATAACATTGCAAAGTTAATTTCTTATACAAGGATCGCTTAGCTTCTATAGTGGTCTGAACAGATTCATGTAAATTTATATATGTCATTATAGTACTAAAAAGATTTTGACAGCGCTCATAAAATTCTTGAGGACTGCTAGAGCCTTGTGTCTGTAGCGAGAGGTCATTATACAAAGCGGTCTCATCGCGGTGGTCCGCGAAATTATTTATGAGAGCACTTCGTATACCGGTCCAGTTTTCTGGAATACCGCTGGAGTTAATTAATCTAGCGGCGGGTCCTGTCACCTTATTTAATATACCATTAATTAATGCTGAATTTGTTAACTCATGACCAGGTGTCGCAATAAGGTACTTAGCTACTAAGTGATCACATAAATTTAGAAATCGCGTTAATATGTACGGATTTCCATCAAACTCTGGTAATAACCTAAGGGATTTATAAATGGTATCAACATCCTCGCTACTCATTGTGAATCCGAAATTCCTATACTCGTCTATACTCGCGGATCTGCTAGTACTTCTAGTATCACTTGTTCTTCTAGATTCGCGTGGATGAAATAATTTAGAGCCTGGCATCAAAGACAATGCATAAGTATTAAAATCTTGTTTAAAATATAATACTACAATCTATAATATATATACGTATATAATATATATACGTATACGTATATAGGGGATTCTTAAAGGATAGGCTGACTAATAGAATAAGGGATTAGCAAATACTTGAACGATTCAAGGACTTACAGCATGCTGGTATGTTTATGTCGGCATCAATGTCTGGATGCTCCGGGCTGTAGATAGATCTGGTTCGGGATTCTCGATGAAGGCTAGAAAGCACACGCAGCGGCTATGCGGAGCCGACAGGATCGATGCTAGAGTCCTTTTTACGCGCCGCGCACTGCTTCGAGAATGCTACCGTGACTGCGCCACTTAAGGTTTCCACAGCCGGATTGACATAAAAACCCAGATTTATTAATAACTATTTAATTAATAAAAAAAATACATTAATTTAATATTATTTAAATCTAACTAAAAACGAGTGATAATTGCCCGATGCTTGTGGCAAGAATACAGGTGGCAGGCCCTGCCGGGTGGCCGGTGACGGTGGCATGTCACAATCAATTCCCACTGACTCGGCGTTTGGATTCCGGTAATCTTCCGAAATGCATTTACGGTCCGCCTGTTACACCGGAGCATAACAAGCGCATAACTCTAGAACAGTTTTGCTCTGTACCCAAATAATCAAACATAACCTGGTATTCCTAAATCAATCCAATAAAAAAAAAGTTCTGTACCTCACAGAAGCTGCAAAGCGGAACGTATCTGGCACATCTTGGAACGATTTTTCCAACTTATAGACAATTTTGTAAAAATAGCTCACATCTCCTTCTATATCTTCAGGATCAAAACTGCCAACCTGAAACATTTCAATCATGAATCTTTCATTTTCATTAACTTATTGGTCTTCATTACATCTACATTTTACGAAACCGGGTAGATAGATACGTCACCTTCGATGTCATCCAGTTATTAAGTTTTCCGAGGAAATCGTATCCTGCATCAAAAAGTTTCTTGAATGGTACTAGCCGATCGAACACAGCTTTTCTCTTGGGATACTGAGACAACTCGTACCCAAACGCCGACTCTTCCTCATTAAATTGATCAATTTGCGCTAACGCTATTGCTAATCTACAAACAAATGGATTTTAATTTGTTGTTTTATTTAGGTAAATGGTGCATGCTTACGGCGAAGAGCAAACGTTAACTTACTTTTCATCTAAGCGGCGCGCACGCATCACATATTTGGGCAATTGTTCAATATCTCCCCAATACTGTAATTCATTGCACTGTATTTCATAAACATCCAAGCTTTCGATGAACTTCGCAATTCGTATCTAAAACATTTTGAAATATTTGTTGAAATTCAATATTCTCTTGTTCGCCACAAGCAATTGGATAATAGGTACAATTAAGTGAATCACCTTCAATAACTTTTGATATTCTGCCTTCTTTCTTTCGCAAATCAATTTTGATTCTTCTATAATTCCTGGTAGACGAGCGTACCTACAAAAGCGGGATCAGGAGATGAATCTGACTAAAAAAAGGCAAATGGCTAATGATGATTTTCGACCCCCGGAAAAATATCACCCCCGGCATACTTGTGCAAGTAGGAATTAGGTAAGTTCTTTAGTATGCTTGTTTCTAATTAGCAACACCTACATTAACGGTTATATATAAGTATTAATATCAGTTTCCTGGTTACAATAGTACAGGCTCTGCTTAGTTTGGGATCAGATGACCGTGTGTGAAATTTCCCAGGGCGCTTGCCTTGGAAACAAGGTGTGACTGTTCGAACCCCAGCTCGCAACTCTAATTTCTTTAATTAATCATGAGCGAATTGTCTTTATGCGATTGTTAGCTTTTGGTGAAGGAAAACATCGTGAGGAAACCTGCATGTCTGAGAAAGCCTAACTAGCTTTTGAATGACGTGTGAAGTCCGCCAACCCGCACTTGGCCAGCATGGTGGACTATGGCCTAATCACCTCCATCTTGAGGGGAGCCCAACAATTGGACGAAAACAAGGGCTGGTATTATTATTATTTTATAATTGCAGCACGCTATGATGGCCGCTCTGACGCTCCCGTCTAGTTCCGTCACTGGTCCCTTTCCCCTCCTCTTGCCAGTCCCCAACAAACAACGATTATGCCTACAAACTTAGTTATTTTCCAAAACAACGAAGATAAAACCCAAACGTGCCAAAAATGGCCATCATAGATTGATTCAGTAGGTGTCAATGGTAAATGTTTGGGTCAACAGTCATGATGCTGAAATATACGTATGTAGAAAGTATAATTACAAACCAGTGATATGTCTGATTATTGGCTTTCATCTCTAGTGGCGTGAAAGCTGTATAGTCGCCTAAGAACACGATGTATTTCATGACGTTTCGCAACTTGTCCTCCATCTCTGTGATCAAAATGGCCTGCGCTTTCTTGATATATTCAATCAGATCCATCAGAGCGGCCGTGTCTTCAGGCTCAGTCAGCAATGTATTCGATATCATCGCGTATTCGTCGTAAATGCTATAAAGTTCATGGGTACTACTAGAACTTAATTGGATGTTTTAAAAAAATCAAGGCTAAAGCATATAATTTGCACAATACACAGTCGTTTTTGAACACTCTAAAAACATAAGTATTTAATTTTAGGTTTGCTAAAATAACGTGTAACTACTGTTGTAATTAACTCTTTCCATGCGTTTGTTCTTAAAGTAGTCTCCAATATTGTTTTCAGTAAACTATTTAATTGTTGTTTAAATTCCTGCATATTACAATATGTACGGTTTTTATTTTATTTTACCAAACTGATTGTATATACATAGAGGTCCTTCAAAATCTAGAAAAATGTTTTAGCGTCACAAAAAGAAGCAGGTAACTCAATTATCATTTACATAATATCTACAAATTACACAGACACTTACTCATGGACCATAATCTGATAATCTTCAGTCATCCTTCTTAATAACATATTCGCAAGCCTAGTAGCAGCCCCTCGTAAGGAATTAATTAGTTCTCCTCTCTGCATTAAGAACATCCCAGTTACGATGGTTCCTTCTAATCTAGAGGGGATGTCTCGAGCCCATTCGACGTACCGAATAGCTTCAGCACAGTATTCCTCATAAGTCTTCTCTGGGGTTGAATTTATGAATTCCTCTACTTGTGCTAAGGACTGACAAAACATATATTTTATAGAAAGTAAATTGACTTCATTTATTTATACCAACAAAAATGTTTTACCTCTCCGTTTAATAAGCAAACATAATCGTCGAAATCTCGTATTCGCTGTTCAGGACCACTTTTTTGCTTCAGTATCAAATCGGCCACTTGTTTTTTATATGTATCAACAACATCGTCATCAATGACAGGCTAAAAATATATAAAGCATATTATTTTATTTTTATTTTATTTTATTTTATTTTATTTATTTATACACATTTATAGCACCATTACAGTTATACCAAATCGATGCTACAAAGACTATCATTAATTAATAACAACTAAGTTAACTCACTTTCTACACATCTCATAGCTACTTCTGTGAATTTAGACAACGTACAACAAAATATATCTATCCGGCATGAAATTGTATTAATCAGACGAATAGCTCGTGTCAAGGGGGCATACTTCAGTAAATTAGTTCTAGCTACGGGAACACTGAGTGTATGTGGGCGACGGCGCGCACCCACATAGCCTGTGGGCGCGCAGAGCCGCAGCTCCGCCAGCACCTCAGGGTGGTGTAGGTCCCCGCGCAGTACGCGCCATACATATCGGACAAGCTCTACGTCCCGCCGCACAGACAGACGACTATACCCTACCATGCCTATAACGAACAGGCTCGGGTACATTAATGGATAAAATGGATAAACACCGTATTCTTTTAAATATAAAAACCTCGTAAATTTATTTTGGATTTTTTCAACCATTTGACTATATTTGTCTTCATGTGGATTCCAAATCATAGCCCCCATTTCCAAATGGCTACGGACGAGAGCATTGTACAAAATTCTTATTACCTCTGTGCTAGTAAAATCCTTACAATTTCTCAAGATAAATCCCAAATTTCTAAAAGATTTACGACATATGTCAACAATGTGATTATGTACACTTATGTACCTATACTTACTTCCAAAATTTGGGTGACTTAAAAAATGTATAATAGTAACTTACTCGAAGAGTAGCTCTCGAAGAAATGACTAAATTTGGGTACAAAAGGGTCTCTATTCGAGGTGATTTCCGACATTCGTCTATCAACAAATCGTATAAAAGATTCAATTGGTCCCTAAAACTTTTAAATGTCGGCTCAAACTCAACACCTTCTGTCTGATATGTACAGTTTATTACGAAACCTCGATTCTTTCCCTGTAATAGAAACGTATTTAAATACAAAAAAGTTATATAACACGATAAACCCATACAACACGTATGCACATATGCTTAGAGTTAATAAAAATGAGTATACAATAACACAAACAACAAATCCAAGAGTCTCCGTGCTTCGGAGGGCATGTTAAAAGTTAGTCCCGGCTATTGTCCTCTAGACAGCAGTCGTTAAGCCAAGCCAAGAGGCCTACGGCTTGAACAACTCTAACATCAGGTTGGCCACTATACCATACGACCCAAAAAAAAAAGCAAATTTAACTATGTATATATCTACATCATTGCATTGAGTTTGCTTACTTGAACATCAAGAATGTATTCCGTAAATTCCTTCATTGACTTCAAACATAAAGTCTGAAGATGGTAAGACATGATACACGCCAAACAATTATAGTAATGCTTTACTTTTTGCGTCTGTTTTGGGTCTGGAAGTAGTCTCTTCTTTTGGCACTGAAAATTATGCATTCTTATTAATGTCATAATATCTCTATAAAATAAGGCGATTTTTATGAAGTAATTATGCAAGTATTACTTGACGAAATATGCTTCGAATGCTTGAAGTCCATTCATTTAGAAGCACTAATCCTGTCGCTTCTATCTGTTTCTTACAAACAGAAGAAAAATCTTGCAAAACATAAGCTTCTTGCGCTGATAATAAATCTTCTATATTAATCAATCGTAAGTCACTAAAAAGCAATATATGTACACTAATGGGTGCATTAAATGCCATCTCATCTTTATTTGCAGTATCAAAGAAGTCTTACTTGAATCTCGTCCACCAAATGTTCAATACCTCAGAAATACATGGATCTATGCTATGCAGATTCTTAGTAATAAATTTATGCGCTAAGACGTAGCGATTCCTCCAAGCATCATCTTTCTTAGCCAACTCCTGTTTTAGAGGTGTAATTTCCTCATCCAACGATTCCTCCTAAAATTATGATTTATATAGATTTTAAAATCTCATTACAGTCAAATGTCACGAGTATATGATTCATGATTAAAAATGAAGCATTGACTGTCCTATTTCTGCTATACCTATTGCACTGATGCAAATCACGTGATTCCCGATTTTCCTGATTGGGACCTTCACGCGCAGTCGACTTGGCAATGAAACTAATTTAAGTTATAAGATACAGTACTATTAATTGATGAAAAATAATATTTGATATAAATGTCTCCTTTCGTCTATGTTTTCCATCGTTGTCCATTGTAACATATCTATTCTATATTAGTGGATAAAAATTTGGACCCGGTATTCCCGGAACGCACTTCGACCCAGTTGGATCCATTGTGCATGCCCTAGCCCTTACTCTGTTGCTGGCGCATCGAAGAGCTCCCTCAGGTACGCAACGATCGCGTCAGCTTGGAGCTGTACATAATCATTTGGCGTAGGATGGGCTACTCCCAGATGATGCAACCTACGTCTCGCAAGAGTGTCGCAGCTACACAATATGTGTCGCATTGACTCTTTTTCATCTTTGCAGATTGTAACATATATTTATATTGATAGCCCAGTGATCGTTGCGACCTCGAAAGTCATGAAGCTCCACATCAAATACCATAAGTGCTAAATATAAGTAAAACAATGTTACGTACTAGAAGAGTAAAGATATAAGATCAAAATGATAACAAAACCTGCTTTATAATTTTCTCCATTATTAGATTTAAATACACACTTATTTACAAGTAGTAGCCTCTTAAGAAAAGCATAACTATTAATCTAGGACTAAGGACTTCTGAATTGATCCAAATTCTTAAAATTTGTAATGATGAATTCATTTTAGTTGTTTTATTTTTCTTTAAAAATGTACTTTTAAATGACAAAGACAGGAAGGAATGAGACAGACTAGTAGATTTAAGAAGGCTCACCCGGTTTCTAAATAGATGAATTGTGAACCTACTAACCGTAATGAGATAAGCCAGTAAAGTCATAATATTAATTTATGTATTCTGTATTATTAGAGGTAGTCAATGATATTAACCGTATTAGGATCCTTTAGAACGCAATCAACAATAGCCTTTTTCATACTCATCATAAAATCTTCGCGCATCTCGTCCGTGCATCTCACCAGATTCTCTGTCCACTGCTTCAGCTTTGGAGGTATGAGACTATGAATTCTATAGAACACAAATGTTTATGTATGTTCATAGATTGCCTTGATAAAATACATTAAAGTTCGCTACGTTACCTGCGCGGGACTAACTACTTGTGCCTACTTGGGTAACGTTCGCGTGTCACGTTTCGGACGCTAAGGCTGCCTGTCCACCGGAGCGGAGCGAGGCAGCGGAGCGGAGAAACGGAGAAATATTAACCAATAAGATTGCACTAAGATTTTGGAGCGGAGTTTTTGTGCAATCTTATTGCTCCGCTCCGGTGGACAGACACAGTACGCAACTCCGCTCCGCTTTACTCCGTCGCTCCGCTCCGCTTCCTCGCTCCGCTCCGGTGGACATGCAGCCTAATAGCACCTTACAAAACTCTGCCGTTTTGGAATAACTTAAGCATTGCAAAAGTTGGTTTAGTAGCGTCCTGTCAAAGTTGTAACACAGACATATTGCAAATCCTTCATTTAATCCAATGTGTTAACTGTACACCAAGTGCATTTTTTTATTTATTTTTTAACCTTCCGGGCGCAGGTGATAGATTTATATAGTTAGTATCTTTTCTAACAAAGCTGTGTAAGGGCTTATTGGTGCACGAGAAAATCACCAGCACTTTAGATCTAATGTCTATTTTTAATTAAACTACAGAACACTAGGTAAGTGTACTAGCACCAAAAATAACACTTGCCGTAACACAATTTTGTCGTCCAAAGGCGCAACGTGAATGTCGTCGATTCCGTAGCGAAGGTAATAATAATATCGAAGCATGTTCTTCTCCTCACTAGAAGGCATAGCGTCGCCACTTTCATCTGGCGTCTGGTATATCAGGTTCACTAATCTTAATCTAAACTCTTCGCGAGCTTTTCTCATTGCCGTAAAACTTGCCAACACTGAAATAATATTTATTATATCTTGGGACAATCCACATATGGTCGTCCAATCCCGAACTAGGCAGAGCCTGTACTATGGAAACCAGACAACTGATACTAATACTAATAATAATAATGTCTTTATTGTTGTTTTTTTTTAAAATTATATATTTTACTTTAATTATATTGCTATTTATTATTATATTTAGGTCCTTATATATTTTGTAGTACATAGTGTACGTATAACTTAGAGGAGATACCACTGGAGAGAGCATGATGCGCTAACCCCCTCTGCCAAATTTTTGGTCATATGGTCAGGTCATTCTTTATTTGTGTGCGTGTATTTTTGAATGTGTTGCGAGTTAATTATAGTGTGGGTATGCGTGAAAGTGTATCTGTGTGTGTTTACTTCGCCTCCCGCACCCCGCAAAAGTGCCACGAAAAATTTGTTCGGGGAATCGACGCGATACTAACTCCTTTGGTACTTTCTCTGAGACGTATAAATTTAAGATATTATATAAATATGTATATAATTATGATTATATTTAGTATTGGTATTTATTATTTATAGCTATGTTTTTCTGTTATATTCTCTTTACTTTCTTTTTTTTTGTTTTCTAAGTATCATAATTGTTGCACTAGCTAACTACCCCACTTTTATGTTTCATTCTCTCTTTTTTCCATCCCAAGGTTGCCTGGAAGAAATTGCGAATAGCGATAAGGCCGCCCTTTGTACATATTTCAGTTTTTAAGTGTTTTTATGTGCTTTATTTTATGTGTAGGTGAGTTTGTGTACAATAAAGAGTATATCTATCTATCTATCTAATACGTATATACTTCTTTTTTGTATATAGATAAATAACACCCACACACTTGGTGGGAATCGAAACCACGGCCCATCGGGTAGCAGCCAGGCCCGTCAAAAAAATAAAAAATAAATAAATAGTGCATTAAATAGAAATAGTGCATTAAATGATCTTAACGGCAAGGTCAGATACTATGCCACTCGATCTGATTTGCAAAGTAATCAAATACTGCGGCGTTCATCATCATCATCAGCAGCAGCTAAAACACGTCCACTGCTATATAATAATAATAATATCCCGGGACAATTCACACACGGTCATCTGATCCCAAACTAGGCAGAGCCTGTACTATGGAAACCAGACAACTGATACTAATACATATATACTTTTTTTTTGTAAATACATACTTACATAGATAAAACACCCAGACACTTGGTGGGAATCGAACCCACGACCTGTTGGGTAGCAGACAGGGTCACTAACCACTAGACCAACGGGCCAGTCATATATAAAAGGCCTCCCCATGGAAGGGAGGAGATGCCATAACCCACACGCTTGGCAGGCGTCTTGGGGATCGCAGTAAGTATAGGTGGTAGGACATCTATTAGAAGGACCCTGCTGCCCTTCTTATTTTCCCTTACTCGTCGCTTAGGCTAGCCACACACGCAATAATATTGTCAAATAATATTGCCGTTGCCGGAAGGCAGTAACACAAAGATACAGCGCACAGAACTAAATTTTAAATCACCTAAGGTATCAGCTTTTGAGCACCGTGGAAGTAAACTAGGTACTAGTCCATCTCCTCTCTACTCTGTGATGCGATTCAGCCGTTTCCACAAGGTTAGCTTTTAACCAGCCAATTAGTTAAACGTTGAATACGGAACGATTCGGCTAGGCGTTCTATTAAGTGCTCTAACGATAAGGCTGTCCTTTGTACAAAATATGTATTTTTTTCTATTTAAGTTTACGTTTTGGTGTTATGTGTACAATAAAGAGTATAATTATGCTCTAATTCAAACATTCAGTACAGTATTGTACTTTTTAAAGTAATGTTATTTTCAGCAACCCAAGTAATACTATCTCAGACTCGTAGCCCGTAATTTTAGGAAGACAATAAACTTAAAATAAGATCACTAAACATCTCACGCACCATTAGATTTCTTTCGTGTAGGCAACGGTTCAGTTGGGTGTGGTTTCGTTGGGCGAGCACGGGCAGGCAGTTTCAAAACTTGTTCAGGTAGAGAAAATAAAGGTTGCGTTCTAGTTTTAAATGTATTGGGTGGTGAAATTATTGGCACTTTTGCTATCTTGGGCTTCGAAGTTGAAGGCATTGGCTGGCCTTTTTTCTTTGTTGGCTTTTGACTGGGTTTCATTTTCGTAGATCTACTGAAATTTATTAAAATTATCAACTATCATCCAACCGTACTCTTATAAAAAAAATTAACTTAATGACAAAACAAGCAACATGTTCGCTTGATGGTAAGTGAATATAGTCACGCATTGAGCCCGATAAATTACCTGGACGGTCCTAGTAAATGGGAACCTTTTTTTTTTGCGGGGGGAACCTTCAAAATTTCCCCATGAGCTGTGGCGCTCGACCGGGGTATGTGGGATTCTTACCGGATAAAACACCCGCGGCTGTCGCATCGGCACGTGAGACACCTCTCACTCCCGGGCTCTCCGGTGGCGATCTGCACCAGGAGTCCCTCAGTGCCTTGCTTTTGAGCCCGCCGGGAACCAGACACGGTACTCACGGGGAGTCGCCGCCGTACTCAATGGGCGTAGGGCTACAGGGCCCACACCCCGAACGTCGAGCGACTCAGAGTACAGTCAGCCACACGTCACTATGACCTTGGGAGAGCTCTTATTTCAGAGCATTAACTGCCATTTTTGTAGTGTAACTGTATACGTTGATGTGTGGCTGACTGTATATGGGAACCTAGAAAAAATTCAGGTAGTCGGTACTTACTTTCAAGAGTTAAAAAGGAATTGGTCCTACCTACATTAACAGGTAGATTTACTCATGCAAAGAGTATCATAGTAACCTATTTAATTCTTATCAAAAAGTAGTTTAATTAAATATTAAATGACAAATAAATTAAATCTGGCTTTTTTATGTCAGACACATCGTGCTGACATTTTATATTGATTGACTGTCAACTTTATTTTGTTTGGCACAAATTTTGAATGTGCCAGTATTTTTAGCTACTTATAGATATTCTTATTCTATTCTAGTTCTTATCTATCTAGCAGCCATCGATATACTATACCAACTAGATTAGCTGTCACGACCCGAAAAGTGGTCACGAAAATAGAGCTACGGAGACGGCTGTCGCTCTATTTCAAATTAGTACGAGCCGACAACAGGATGTATCGAAATTCCTTATTGCGCGTTTATAAACTGTCCAAATAATATAATACTTATCGTAATACTAAAATTGCAGATGGAGAATTTTTTTTTCGTTTCGTGTTCTTATTACTACTAGTTTAAATAATAAATATAAGTCAGATATCATTATAATACGAAATAAAAATTATTTATTTGATATTTTCTCCGCTAGTAGTTCGCAACTGCCATGCCGAGACTGACAAAATTAATGTTGCCGATAGGCGTGTCGCCACTGTCTATACGAAACTGTTAAACTACACGTCATTACCATAATAAAAAAGTTAGTTTTCATTTTTGCCACCAGCACGGATAAGTTTGTACACACACAATGGAAACACACCTGTTTTGAACCTTATTTTATAGTGATTAAGATTTTCTTTTAAATGAGTACATTTTTGTTTAAGTCAAAACAACTACTTTTTTTCGTATAGTTTTGGCGATTTTATTGATTTTTCTTTGTCTCCGATGTAAAGGTTTATGTGCCAACATTACTGCATACAGAATTAGACTTTATTACTACATGTGAAGGCTTCTTAATAGAAGCCTTCACAGTAGCCTTTCAGATTTAAATAATTCGGAACGTCGGACTAATGTCCGACGTTCCGAATTATTTAAAACTATTTTCTACAATTTCTAGCTACGTGTATAGTTGTGTAAGTATATGTAACCGCGACCACATTTTCGATGTCATTTTGTTCGTGACAGCTAATCTAGTTGGTATAGTATATCGATGCTAGCAGCAAAATTGTGAAAACATACAACCTTTTTATAGTATTTAAGTGTTTACGTCTTTGGTAGTTGGTTTGGTATAATAGTTTGGTTTGGTTGCTTAGGCCTAGTCCGCACTGCGATATTTCACCGCGCGATATTTACTCTCGCGACTTATATTCCGTGCTCAAAATTACGCCTAGTACGCACGGCGAGTAAAATTTCGCGCGATTTTTGTCAGTTCGATGCTGTTCCCGGCTGAGACGAACGCGTCTCCCAATATAATATATACTAGTATAGACTAGATTACACGTTCGCATAGGCGAACGTGTAATGGACATCAGAAATATTTTGATTTACCTGATACTACGGCGGCGACGTAACAGACGTATACAAATATATTATGAATACTGGATTCACCTATTTACGGCTTTGAGACCTATGAAATGATTTTTCTACTTAAAACATCAAGAGCTACGAAAATACAGTGAAAAGTTTATAGAAAAGTATATCTGTTTGTATATTTCCTCCCACAATCTTGCTTACAATACTCGATCGTGGTACTTAGGAGCAAATTTGTCCCACAGAGGAGGTCTTCTGTGCATCAGAGTGATTGATTTTTCTATTTCAATGTCGTCATTTTCTGCTAACTCCTGCTCGCCTGCTGATTGGGTGGGAGATGAAGCCCGCGACATCTTGTCAATACCGTTGTCAGTGCACGACTGAGAGAAACGCGCGTATTTTTTTCCGCAGTGCGGCCATAGTCATACTACTTACTGTTGCACAAAACATTCGCGCGGGAATAAATCGCGTTCAATTTGCATCAAACCACAGTTTTTTTTCCGCGCGAATTTTATAACGTCAGTGCGGCTAGTCCTATAGTACTGAACGTGTTACAGAATTACGAGAAAAAAATCGCGCGGTGAAATATCGCAGTGCGGACCCTAGTCCGCTTAGCTTATAACAAAAGGTGTCACTAAGGCCTACCTTAGTGACACCTTTTGTTATCTCAAGCATTCTCAAGTCTTGTCATAGATTCCAATAATTACTACTGTACAATAAAACAACGTTTTATTTAATTCGTATATTTCCCTATGCAAATATCCACGGATAATAATCCACAAGATAAAACTTCACATGGTAGCAGAGCGAAAAGATAATAATGTTTAACTAAATAAAACTGCAATTGGGAAATACGAAAATAGAAATGTCAGTAGTAAAAGTGCAATCTTTGGGAAAACATAATTATGATACCTGGTGTATACATGCAAAAGCATATTTAGTTAAAAATAAACTATGGAAATACATTAAAGAAAAACCAAAGGATGGTGCATCACAAGATGATCTTGATAATGATGAAATGGCGAAATCAGAACTGCTGTTGCTGATAGCACCATCAGAGTTAAAACAGGTCAAGAACTGTGAATATGCCAAAGATGTATGGACAACTCTCGAATTAACGTTTACCAGAAAGGCTACTCTTTTAAAGCAATTAATTCTAACAAAACTGAGAATACGGAATGATGTACGTGAGCACCTAAAACAAATAATGAACAGAGTCGATAAATTAAAGGATATGGATATTGATATCAACAGTGACCTACTGTCAATAACGATACTGTATAGCCTATCTTCTGAGTACGAAACTTTTAGAACTGCTATTGAATCTCTAAAAATTATTGAAGAGAGTGATGCACGTCGTCGTGATATACCAAGTACTATAAATAATCACGAAGAATTTTTGCATACTTTTTGCAAAATATGTAAAAAGAAAGGCCATGATACAGCTAAATGCTGGTTAAATAATAAAAATACATTCAAGAAAAATTACAAGACTAAAAACAGCCAGAAGAAAAATATTAGAAGAGATAGAAACCTTTACAGCTGTAAATTAATAAATGATAAAGCACAAAAGCACTGGATACTAGACAGTGGATGCACATCCCATATGACATTTTCAGATAAGCTCTTTATCAATATGAAAAATATTTCAAAAACTCTAAACCTAGCTTCAAAGGATACAAAGGATACAAGGGGACAGCTGAAATAAAAGGGTCAGGTCGTGTAGAAATAGAAATAGAAGGAAGAAAATTGGTGTAACAGGTGCACTATATGTACCAAGCTTGACTGCTAATCTTCTATCAGTTGGAAAAATTACTGATATGGGATACACTGTCCTATTTTCAAAGAAGAAAGCAATAATTAAAAACAACAAGCATAAAGATACAATACTAGCAGTAAGAGATGAAGAAGATGGTCTATATTACCTACATACCAAGGATGGTAATATAATGATTGATAGACATAGGGCCAATGCTACAGAATGTAGTTACGATGAGCCAAAGGAAAATGAGTCGGATGATGAGCCAAAGAAAAATGAGTCGGATGATATCAAACAATGGCACTTTAAAATGGGTCACATGGGCGAAAGGGACTTGAAGCTTGCTCTAAAGAATGAAAGCCTAATTGGGCTAAATTTCAATAAAAATAATTCCTTAGGAGAATGCGAAATATGCGTAGAAGGAAAATTGAGCAGAGTACCTAGCAAGCCGAGAGATAAGAGCACTTCACGTACAACTCAACGTCTTGAGATCGTGCTCAGTGATGTCTGTGGACCATTTAAACCGAATTCACTTAATGGCAACAAATATTTTGTAACCTTCATTGATGACTACAGTAGATACTGCAGAATATATTTCATTAGAAACAAAAATGAAGTTCTACAAAAATTCATAGACTTCAAAGAAGAGGTAGAGAACTTCACTGGAAACAAAATTAAGTGCCTACAGAGTGATAACGGTACTGAATACCGAAATTTGAAATTCAATGCATTTATGAAGAAAAACGGGATATCATGGAGGTTAACTGCACCATACACACCGCATCAGAATGGAATTGCCGAGAGGAAAAATAGAACCCTTATAGAAAAAGCAAGATGCATGATGTTGGGATCCAAAGTACCTATGTGCTTATGGGCAGAAACGGTCTACACTGCAAACTATTTGTCAAACCGAAGCGTTAATCAAAGTATTGGCAACCAAACACCATTCGAGAGGTGGGTAGGTAGAAAACCATGCGTAAATCATCTTTATGTATTTGGTGCTAAAACATTCATTCTTAAGAAAGGAAGAAATCGAATCAAATTGCCTTCAAAGGCAATCCCTGGAATGTTTGCCGGTTACTCGGAAGTATCAAAAGCTTTTAGAATATACGTTCCGTCGAAGAAACAAGTAATTATATCTAAAGATGTTCGTATTTTGAAGAAAATGTTCTATGAAGATAATAAAAATATTACTTCCATTCCTTTTGAAGAGTGTGATAGTCACGAACAATGGAATGAGATTGAAAGCGAAGAAGAAAAATATACGTAGCCCTTTCACGCGTCACTTCTATACAAAATTTGTTCATATTGCGTTACGAAAAGTCAGCTACAAACTGATAAATAATTCCAAGAAATTCTATAATCAAAGGCAGTAGCTTTAAATTATTCACTTCTTTTTTTTTCTCAATTACACCCGTGCGAAGCCGGGGCGGGTCGCTAGTGTATTTATATTTAGAATAGCATTCTGTTTAGTTTTTTTTTCTCTCTTTATTTGATATTAAAGTTTAAATTAGCTGTTGCCGATAAGTGCATGTGGTATCTACCTATAAATGATTTACACATTTTTATTATTGTTATCAGTTAATAGTTTCTTGAGTATGTGTTAGTGTGTAAGTTGCCGGTAGATCAATAAATAAAATAAAATAAATGAGAGTGAAAAGAATTTTTAGATACCTTCGAGGTACTTTAGACAAAGGACTTATCTTCACAAAAAGCCAGGGCAAGAAGCTAATATGTTTTAATGACGCTGATTTTGGTGGTGATGAAACTCCTGGTAGTAACGTTACGTTACTGGGCATCGCAGCTTCATATTTCGTGTGTGCGTGCAGGCCTCGTTGTACACTCGCGTCATCTGTGGTTGTGTGCGTGTTTGGGGAGATCCCCAACTGGAGATCCAGTTATAAATATTTTTCCCATAAATAGCGATAGCGTTGTGTATAATTCCTTTTTTTGTTTTTTTTGTATAGCTGTTTGTTGTCCCAAATTAAATAGAATAGTCGTCAAAGTAAAAGTAAAAGTAAAAGTAAAAGTAAAAGTAAAAGTAAAAGTAAAAGGAAAAGTAAAAGTAAAAGTAAAAGTAAAAGTAAAAGTAAAAGTAAAAGTAAAGGTAAAGGTAAAAGTAAAAGTAAAAGTAAAAGTAAAAGTAAAAGTAAAAGTAAAAGTAAAAGTAAAAGTAAAAGTAAAAGTAAAAGTAAAAGTAAAGGTAAAGGTAAAGGTAAAGGTAAAGGTAAAGGTAAAGGTAAAGGTAAAGGTAAAGGTAAAGGTAAAGGTAAAGGTAAAGGTAAAGGTAAAGGTAAAGGTAAAGGTAAAGGTAAAGGTAAAGGTAAAGGTAAAGGTAAAGGTAAAGGTAAAGGTAAAGGTAAAGGTAAAGGTAAAGGTAAAGGTAAAGGTAAAAATAAAGGTAAAGGTAAAGGTAAAGGTAAAGGTAAAGGTAAAGGTAAAGGTAAAGGTAAAGGTAAAGGTAAAGGTAAAGGTAAAGGTAAAAGTAACGGTGTAACAAAGTAACAAAGTAACGGTGTAACAAAGTTACGAAGTAACAAAGTTACGGAGTAACTAAGTTACGGAGTAACTAAGTTACGGAGTAACTAAGTTACGGAGTAACTAAGTAACTGTGTAACAAAGTAACTGCGTAACAAAGTAACCGTGTAACAAAGTAACTGCGTAACAACGTAACGGAGTAACAGCGTAACAAAGTAACGGAGTAACGGAGTAACAATGTTTATCATATATAAAGATTGAACCATCGAAAACCGTAAAATTATCTAGGTAGGTTATTATGATCACATTATCGTCTACATAGTTTTACATAATTCATGTTTCTTCAGAAAAAAATATCCGGTCGTAATGAAATTTGCATGGAAACATCATAGTAGTTTACTCTCTCGAATAAAAAAAGAATCATCGAAATCGGTTCATAATTGTTAGAGCAATGTAATGGAGAACATCAGTTTTATGGTTTTTACCAGATAAATTCCTCCACATCGTTCATGGTCCTCCAGGAAGTTCGTATCCGGTTGTAATAAAATTCATACAGATTCAATACAGTGGTTTCTTCTTTCGAATAAAAAAAGAATCATTGAAATTGGTAAATATTTGCCAGAGTTATGACTATTTTTGTCCGACCGAGCGAGTCCGAGCGACTAAAACGTCATCTATATAGGCTTTCTTGCAGCTCTCAGTGCGCAGTCACCATTCTTGTTTTTTCAGGAACTACTTATTACTAAGCAATCATTTTTTTATGGGACCCAATTAACGGATTAAAGAATGGATGGAAGAAAGATTTTTTCAAATCGGTTCATAATTGCCAGAGTTATGCGCGAACATACATAGAAAAAAAAAATATATATACAGACGAATTGAGAACCTCCTCCTTTTTTGAAGTGGGTTAAAAAGCGTGTTAAAAACAGAATCTACGCAGTCACGACGAGCTTCCAAAGACTTAAGCTTATAATGTTTTAATGAATTATCATAATTAGAATAAGTACTACCAATTCTGAAGTCTAGTGTTTTAACAAACTTTTTCTGGATTCTCTCAATTATTTCAATATGACATTTATAATACGGTTTCCAAACAACGCATGCAAACTCAAGACGACTAAGTACAAAGCTGTTAAATAAAATTTGGTATGTTGGAGGATTTTTAAACGGTTTCCCAACACGCAAAATGAATCCTAATTGTTTATAAGATTTTTCTAGGATATAATCAATATGGGACAGTCTAGTCGGACAATGTACAAATGTGTCGTAAAAAACAATCGAGTTTTTATAATAATCCTTCACAGAATCTTATCAGTGGAAACGAATGGAATGGAATGGAGAAGACTTATCAATGGAAAATTAAGTTAGGATCTTTATTAATTTTACTTAGTTAATATTTTCACGATTTGATTACACAATTCGGCATAATGTTATTTTTTGCGAGCACAAACCATCGGTACAGTTCAAGTGACACTAAACAACCAAGTCCACCAATTTGAGGTGTTGGTGTACCTGATATTGTCAAGTGTTTGAACATCGAATATGCTATCTAGACGTATATATAATCAAAGCTTATAATAAGCTTCTTGGTTGCCGACCCCTATGACATTAATTGCAATTTTATGTTCAATAATTTCACCAGCTACAGTGCCCTTCACACCGGAACCACGGAACACAGCAATGTTTAACTGTAAACATCGGGAACTTTCATTAAATCATATTTATAGCAGTCTATAGTGTCCGTCAGGATGACCGGACCACAGCACGGATTCACGTGAAACTTTACCAAGATTTAGTACCTATTTTGTACTATTTAGTACATAATAAAATAAATAATAATTGTTTATAATGAAATAAAAGTAATTTTTAAATGGAATATTTAAAGTATTTATATATTTATCGTAGGTACAAAAAAGGTAATAAATTATTATGCAAAGATGTCAGCAATATATGAACCGTAAGTACCCAAAGTAAAAAGTGGGAAGCCATCCTGCCGTCAGAATGGCTTCCCACTTTATTTATTAAATATCTTTGTTATTACTGAGGTACAAAATATTTAAACATACTTACTAAATAGTACAAAATAGGTATTAAATCTTGGTAAAGTTTCACGTGAATCCGTGCTGTGGTCCGGTTATCCTGACGGACACCAGTCTAAAACCTTCAACGCTACTTTGGTGTGGGAAAAAAATATTCCCGCTCCTCCTACCAATCGGAGTTCCGTTCGGAGGACTGCGAATAACCCCTTTTTCTCACTTGTGTTGTTTGAAGTATAAGACGATAAACGCAACAATCTAGCAATACATAAGCGATACACAGGCGACATAATTTAACCAAGGTGGCGAAGTGACTAAATTTTTGCCACTATGAATAAAATCCTTGGCGCACTGTACGAATTGAAGCTAACAAAAATATTAAGACATATGTATAATAATTTACTTTATTAAAACAAAGAAACATCCATCCAATACATAGTAACATATTAATAAAATAAATTAATAATTAACTAGGAATAATAAAACTAGCTCCCCGAGGCGACTACATAATTTAGCAAATTTCAATTAAAATAAATAAGTAATCATTATTTACATTATTTGGCAGTAACAAACAACGGTCATGATCACGTTTATTTAATAATAGAAAAACAAAATTAAAAAAAAAACATCTAGTTTAGAATGGCAGTTGCGTGAGCAGCGCCACGCCGCGCATGATCCAGTGGTCGGGCTCTAGCTGCGTGGGCAGGCGCATGAACAGGATGTAGTTGGTGGAGTGGCCCGTGGTGGACAGCACGCCGCGCCGGTCACCCGTCTTGTACAGCGGACAGTTGTAGCATATGTCCGTCGGGATGTCCTCGCGTTTTAACGGTATCAACCACACCTGTATTTAGAATAGATATCATTAGCGTACCATACCATATAGCATAGATCTCAAAATCTATTCTTTCTAAGGAAACACCAACTTATCATTAAGGGTTCTTGTATGTTTCTCGCAGATATTTGCGATGCGATGCGAATTCGCAGTTATGTGTGGGACCTCTAACTACGACTGACGTTGTGTTATTGCGATTGCATTCAAGCACTAGATTAATACTCGCAAACATCGATATATAAAAAATGTGCGTGCGTGGAGTCCCTCCGCGCGGAAGAAGTGAAACTTCATTCTCGCTCAGTCGATCGGTCCCTCACATACTCACTCACATACACACACACACACACACACACACACACACACATACACACACTCAACTGAACTGAACTGAACCGAACCGAACCGAACCGAGCCGAACCGAACCGAACCCAACTCACCTACCACTCACCTACCACTCACTTACCACTCACCTACCACTCACCTACCACTCACCTACCACTCACCTACCAATCACCTACCACTCACCTACCACTCGCCTACCACTCGCCTACCACTCTCCTACCACTCGCCTACCACTCGCCTACCACTCACCCACTCACCTACCACTCACCCACTCACGTACCACTCACCCACTCACCTACCACTCACCTACCACTCACCTACCACTCACCTACCACTCACCTACCACTCACCTACCACTCACCTACCACTCACCTACCACTCACCTACCACTCACCTACCACTCGCCTACCACTCTCCTACCACTCGCCTACCACTCGCCTACCACTCGCCTACCACTCGCCTACCACTCGCCTACCACTCGCCTACCACTCGCCTACCACTCGCCTACCACTCGCCTACCACTCGCCTACCACTCGCCTACCACTCGCCTACCACTCGCCTACCACTCGCCTACCACTCGCCTACCACTCGCCTACCACTCGCCTACCACTCGCCTACCACTCGCCTACCACTCGCCTACCACTCGCCTACCACTCGCCTACCACTCGCCTACCACTCGCCTACCACTCGCCTACCACTCGCCTACCACTCGCCTACCACTCACCCACTCACCTACCACTCACCCACTCACGTACCACTCACCTACCACTCACCCACTCACCTACCACTCGCCTACCACTCGCCTACCACTCGCCTACCACTCGCCTACCACTCACCTACCACTCTCCCACTCACCTACCACTCTCCCACTCACCTACCACTCACCCACTCACCTACCACTCACCCACTCACCTAACACTCACCCACTCACCTACCACTCACCCACTCACCCACTCACCTACCACTCTCCCACTCACCTACCACTCACCCACTGACCTACCACTCACCCACTCCCCTACCACTCACCCACTCACCCACTCACTCAGTAACGGCGTCACATGAGCGCTTTCATAACCTTAACAAATTTACGCCTATCGTTTAACACCTAGGATAACATTTTTGGAAGTCGCATAAGAAGTTTCACTTCAATAAGTAACTAATATATCGATGATCGCAAAACTAAAAAAAATGTGCGTGCGTGGAGTCCCTCCGCGCGGAAGAAGTGAAACTTCATTCTCGCTCTGTCTCTTTCTATTCCACCTCCCCGCGTAACGAAGTCAACGAAGTCAACAAAGTCAACAAAGTCAACAAAGTCAACAAAGTCAACGGAGTCAACGGAGTCAACGGAGTCAACGGAGTCAACGGAGTCAACGGAGTCGGCGGAGTCGGCGGAGTCGGCTGAGTCGGCGGAGTCGGCGGAGTCGGTGGAGTCGGCGGAGTCGGCGGAGTAGGCGGAGTAGGCGGAGTCGGCGGTGTCCGCGGAGTCGGCGGAGTCGGCGGAGTCGGCGGAGTCGGCGGAGTCGGCGGAGTCGGCGGAGTCGGCGGAGCTGAGTCGGCGGAGTAGGCGGAGTCGGCGGAGTCGGCGGAGTCGGCGGAGTCGGCGGAGTCGGCGGAGTCGGCAGAGTCGGCGGAGTAGGCGGAGTCGGCGGAGTCGGTGGTGTCCGCGGATTCGGCGGATTCGGCGGAGTCGGCTGAGTCGGCGGAGTCGGCTGAGTCGGCGGAGTCGGCGGAGTAGGAGGAGTCGGCGGAGTCGGCGGAGTCTGAGTCGGCGGAGTCGGCGGTGTCGGCTGAGTCGGCGGAGTCGGAGGAGTCTGAGTCGGCGGAGTCTGAGTCGGCGGAGTCGGCGGAGTCGGCGGAGTCGGCTGAGTCCGCGGAGTCCGCGGAGTCGGCGGAGTTGGCGGAGTCGGCGGTGTCCGCGGAGTCGCCGGAGTCGACGGAGTCGGCGGAGTCGGCTGAGTCGGCGGAGTCGGCTGAGTCGGCGGAGTCGGCTGAGTCGGCGGAGTCCGTGGAGTCCGTGGAGTTCGCGGAGTCGGTGGAGTCGGCGGAGTCGGCGGAGTAGGTGGAGTCAGCAAAGTCGGCGGAGCTGAGTCGGCGGAGTCGGCGGAGTGGGCGGAGTCGGCGGAGTCGGCTGAGTCGGCGGAGTCGGCGGAGTAGGTGGAGTCAGCAGAGTCGGCGGAGCTGAGTCGGCGGAGTCGGCGGAGTGGGCGGAGTCGGCGGAGTCGGCGGAGTCGGCGGAGTCAACGAAGTCACGAAGTCACTCACTCACTCACTCACTCACTCACTCACTCAACTCACCCCAACTCACCCCAAAACACCCACTCCACCCACTCACCCACTCACCCACTCACCCACTCCACCCACTCACCCATTCCACCCACTCACCCACTCACCCACTCACCCACTCACTCAGTGACGGCGTCACATGAGCGCTTTCATAACCTTAACAAATTTAACTACTCAACTCAACTCAACTCAACTCAACTCAACTCAACTCAACTCAACTCAACTCAACTCAACTCAACTCAACTCAACTCAACTGAAACCCACTGAAACCCACTGAAACCCACTGAAGCCCACTGAAACCCACTGAAACCCACTGAAACCCACTGAAATCCACTGAAACCCACTAAAACCCACTGACACCCACTGAAACCCACTGAAACCCACTGAAACCCACTGAAACCCACTGAAACCCACTGAAACCCACTGAAACCCACTGAAACCCACTGAAACCCACTGAAACCCACTCACCCACTCACTCAGTGACGGCGTCACATGAGCGCTTTCATAACCTTAACAAATTTACGCCTATCGCCTATCGTTTAACACCTATTACTTAACGCCTATCACCTTCATTTAACGCATAACGCGTTATGTGCTAACATTTTTGGAAGTCGCTTAAGAAGTTTCACTTCAAAAAAATATTTAGTTAACTCTCAATACGCGAAACTGTAGCTCCGCGTTTTACCCCAAGAAAAGAAGACGAATGCATGATAAATGGGTGAATATACCATGAATCTGCAGATTAATCAATAAAATATAGTGAAGTAAGTACCATCTAGGTAAATTACTAAACCAGGTTTTAAATAAAAAGAAACTTATGTAAATCCATCTATCGTTTGGGAGTTATGACGACAGACAGGCAAACACACAAACAGACGTAAGTTTTACAACACTCTTTTTGCGTCAAAGATTTGAAAATTGACAGAGAAACAATCTCGATGCATTTTGCCAAGGAATGCTAGCGTTACTTAGTTTAAAAAGCAGACTTATAGCTCTTCACATCTAAATAAAGCTTTATGGCCGCTAAAATTATAAGGTATCTATGTATACAACTATCAATGTTTAATAATTGTAGTTACGCGGAAGCAATATCATTTGCATTAAAGATTAATGTTTATCAACGTAAAATCAACTTACCGGCGGAAAATCGTCGTATAAAACCTTAGGATAGGACTCGTCGATGCACATAATGTCCATATTCCAACGAGCGCCCTCCATGAAAAGACCGTGGATGTATACACCCTCGTCAGGCAGTTCATTTATTTCGAATTTCTGTTGAACCTGCACAAGGACATAATTTACATCAGTATAATGTAGTTTGATTCAAATAAAAAAAATGTGCGTGCGTGGAGTCCCTCCACGCGGAAGAAGTGAAACTTCATTCTCGCTCAGTCGATCGGTCGATCGGTCGGTCGGTCCCTCACTCACGCACTCTCACACACACACACACACACACACACACACACACACACATACAGTCAAAAAACACACACACACACACACTAACTCAACTCAACTCCACTCAACTCCACTCTGAACTCCACTCTGAACTCCACTCTGAACTCCACTCTGAACTCCACTCTGAACTCCACTCTGAACTCCACTCTGAACTCCACTCTGAACTCCACTCTGAACTCCACTCTGAACTCCACTCTGAACTCCACTCTGAACTCCACTCTGAACTCCACTCTGAACTCCACTCTGAACTCCACTCTGAACTCCACTCTGAACTCCACTCTGAACTCCACTCTGAACTCCACTCTGAACTCCACTCTGAACTCCACTCTGAACTCCACTCTGAACTCCACTCTGAACTCCACTCTGTACTCCACTCTGAACACCACTCTGAACTCCACTCTGAACTCCACTCTGAACTCCACTCTGAACTCCACTCTGAACTCCACTCTGAACTCCACTCTGAACTCCACTCTGAACTCCACTCTGAACTCCACTCTGAACTCCACTCTGAACTCCACTCTGAACTCCACTCTGTACTCCACTCTGAACTCCACTCTGAACTCCACTCTGAACTCCACTCTGTACTCCACTCTGAACTCCACTCTGAACTCCACTCTGAACTCCACTCTGAACTCCACTCTGAACTCCACTCTGAACTCCACTCTGAACTCCACTCTGAACTCCACTCTGAACTCCACTCTGAACTCCACTCTGAACTCCACTCTGAACTCCACTCTGAACTCCACTCTGAACTCCACTCTGAACTCCACTCTGAACTCCACTCTGAACTCCACTCTGAACTCCACTCTGAACTCCACTCTGAACTCCACTCTGAACTCCACTCTGAACTCCACTCTGAACTCCACTCTGAACTCCACTCTGAACTCCACTCTGAACTCCACTCTGAACTCCACTCTGAACTCCACTCTGAACTCCACTCTGAACTCCACTCTGAACTCCACTCTGAACTCCACTCTGAACTCCACTCTGAACTCCACTCACCCACTCACTCAGTGACGGCGTCACATGAGCGCTTTCATAACCTTAACAAATTTACGCCTATCGCCTATCGTTTATCACCTATCACTTAACGCGTTAAGGTGCTTCATTTAACGCTTGACGCGTTATGTGATAACATTTTTGGAAGTCGCATAAGAAGTTTCACTTCAAAAATCCATCCTACATCTGAAGATCAGTTACCTCGTAATGGAAGGCGAGCTGATCAATAGGGATCTTGTATTTGCGCGCGTAGCTTTGCTGCGCGGCCGTGAGGAACGCTTGAGGGAAGTAGAAACCCGACAGCCAGAACACTGTAGGAGGACCGTACTGATGCCAGTGCTGTCAAACAAATGAACGTTTAGTTTTTGTAACAACTAAGTTTGTATCTGAGATAACTAGATATAGGTACCTGTAAAAAATCAAGTCTCGCCAATAAATCGTTGAAGTAGGCAGCAAGAGGTTTAAGCGAGGGGTAACTCCTGCCAGCCCAAAGCGCGGGGATGCGCCCGCGCACCATACTCGTCAACACCTCCTCCGTTATATCCGTCAACACGCTGACTCCTATTAAACATATTAGAATTTCAACCGGAAGACGTCCACAGCTGAACATAGGCCCTCCCCTTGGAATGCCACAATGAACGACAGTTAGCTATTTGCATCCACCGGTAGCCTGCGACGCACAATGTCGTCAGGTCATCTAGTGGGAGGCCTGCCTACGCTGCGGCTTCCGGTTCGTGGTCGCCATTCAAGATTCGTTTGTTCCTCATCAGTTACCGGTTCTTCAAGCGATGTGGCCTACCCATTGCTACTTCAACTTAGAGATTCTGAGAGCTATGTCGGTGACTTTAGTTTTTCGGTGAATCTCCACATTCCGGAGCCTATCGCGCAAAGAAACTTCGAGCATAGTGCTCTCCACAGCTCGTTGTCTGACTCACATATTCTGTAAAAAGCCAGCAGTTAAAGACTACGCTCAGTACCATATGTCATCACTGGCAACACACATGGTTAAAAAGTCCCTTCCTTTCAGTGAGCTGTTATTACTACGTAGTAATAACAGCTCACTGCTTCCTTTGACATCATTCACTGCGGTATTACGGAAGAGAAGATATCTAAGAAATAAATACATACTATATATCTTATATAGTATGTATTTACAAAAAAAATGTATATAAGTATTAGTACCAGTTGTCTGGTTTCCATAGTACAGGCTCTGCCTAGTTTGGGATCAGATGACCGTGTGTGGATTGTCCCAAGATATTATTATTATTTTTGATTTTTTATAACCCGGGCTTTTACACCCGGACTTTTAAAAGGCTTGCGTGGGGACGAATCCAACACGTAGAGGCCTGTTGGAAGAAATTAATGGTAGGTATGGAACACACCTGTCAGGATCAACTGCTGGAAATAAGATATAAACAGCAGTTGACTCTGGCAGGTGTAGGGACTATTGTAAGTATGTGGAAAGATTTCTAGATTTTATTAATGAGCATTTGGTGAAATGAATACTGGGCTATTGCAATAGGCCTGGGTCACTTGCCATATTTAGTGTACTAATTATATTTTGGCAAGCGGTGACTTGCCACCCACTAGATGGGCTCTCCATATAGCCGTCAGAAGACGACGGAGTGCAACACCGGTGTGAGTGGCTCAGGGGTGTCGAGAGGTGTGCTGCGCTTTCTCCGTAGTTACTCGCGGCGTTATGCCCTTTAACACTTATTATTATTATTATTATCGCGTAGTTCCCCGTACGCACGATCCAAGTTGGATTCTTGAGCGACCACTATGCCGAAGTTAAATCAACCTAACTGGATAGCTTGGCCAAGGTATACATCGTAGTCATTACTTAGAATGTATCATTCCCAATGACTACCGCTACTGCTTGATAGTAATCCCACCCGCTGGTAAGTGATGATACAGTGATACATTAAGGTATACATCCTAGTCATTACTTAGAATGTATCATTCCCAATGACTACCGCTACTGCTTGATAGTAATCCCACCCGCTGGTAAGTGATGATACAGTGATAGATGGATACGCACTAGCTTAAAAAAGGAAAAAAGGAGCTTGTGTCCGACAGAGGTATCGCTATACCGGCAGCAAAAGGGGTGAAATATGGTCTCTAAGTCACCAGCACAGTCGTTCTTCATAGAACCTTACTCTTCGCAGGAACGTCATCTGAAGGTAAATAAGTCAATTGGCTGCAATCTACTGTAAGGTAGGTCCTTCCTCGGTCTGGCTGCACCCAATTTGGAGCAGGAATTCGTAAGACTACCTTTACCTCTCATAACTAACGTAATTTCCGAAACACTACTGGGGTTATTAGTACCCCAATTTATAACTTTTTTTCAGCCTAGTCAGATCTTCAGGCTTATCTAGCCGACAAGCCTGATGATCGTCTGATAGTAATAGACACATCTGCCTTTAGAAAGTAACAATTTACTGCCGCTCGTCACCTGAGACATAAATTATTAAGTTTGTGGAACCTTATAATTTGACCAGCGACCGTGCGCTTCACAACAGAATACGGCAATGTTTACACACTGCTGTTTAGCGGTAGAATATCTAACACTGCGGTGGTACATACCTGGACGGTTCTTTGCACAAGGAATCTATCAGTCAATACATAGTAGACTATTATTGGTGACAAAATTTCACCTTGTACAGCTCCAATAACAGCCCTGGAACTGGTCCTAACGACGTTGACTAGGCGCTCGTATCTGGCTGCCTCCTGTATTACCACAATGGACATGGGCGTCATGTCGGCTGGCCTGATATCGCCCTCGTGCGATGGTCCCGACAGAATTTTCGCGGGCAACCGCGCTAGAATATCTTCAGCTATCGCCATCGCTTGTTCTTCAGGTGTTTCCCCAGCACCACCAGCGGCCATTGTGTCCTGAATACAATTATTACCGTATTCAATTTTATCAGCAGTTTACAGTATACGCATTTGGCAAAGCGTTGGCGGTACTAAAGGAAGGATCCTTCGACCAAGCTAGTTGTGATGCTCGGTCAGGGCCGAAGCCCCCAACTTTTGATATTGGGATGATAAATAAAATATATTTTTAGTGAACATTGAAACTTCGCTTGCGAGATTCAGGAATCGGAGGTGGCGCCATCTATCATGTTGGATGTGACACGACTCGCTTTTCATCGCGACGCTACCACGTGTGGCGTCATCTGATTATGCCGAGTCGCTACACGCATACAGCTAAGTTAAACAGGCTTTGAGTTCCAGTGCCCAAACATTTAGTTTCAATGAGGTAAATAGTGAAACATCAAGCAACTGTCCCAATGGCATAAGCCTAGAAAGCGAAACAAACACCAACACCAAGTCGTTCATTTATAACTTAATCCACTTACCATATATTTTTTTAGCAGGTCCTTATTGCATAAAAATAAAAATGTATGATTAATATCATGTGTCTACTGTATGTAAATATGTCAATACAAACATTTTTTATAATAAATGTCTTACCATACGATCCTAGTCGAGCGGCATATGTTGGATGAAACAAAAAAAGGTTATTAATTACTAACTACATATTTAGCTATACCTACCTACTAAAAACTGGATGATTATAATAAATTCTTTACAAAATTAAACTATGTTTAGATGATTATACCACGACGGTACTGACTGCGCTAACTATTCCGCGCGCGATAGTCTTCATGACCGCGCGGTATGTTGGTCTAATACTATCTACTGATGTTATTTTCTATTTTATTAAGACTACCTTCCTTCATACAAACCTGTGTAAGAATGGCAGTACTAAGAAGTTCCTCGGCTTCTCGAAAATGCTTGGTGATGTCAGCATTAGTGTGGAAACCAAACACGCCAGGTGGAGTCGCCACGGGAAGTGAGCGAGCGTAAGCTATGAAATCCCCGTGCTCCTTCAGAGTTGGGATATGATACACACCTGTATGACACAAAACAAGCATATAGGAAAAAAGTCAATAGAATATAGCTTCAAGGTTCTTAAGAAAAAACTGACCAGTAGGATCTATGGGGTAGTTCAATTCTTCTATGGCGCGTGGGTTGTAAAATTTGTACAGTATAGTGTTGAGACAGCGTCGATCCCAATCATCTGTTACTCGACCCCCGTAATTGCATTCTCCAGTCAAATACCGTAACGCTACGAATTGTACATCCTGTAAACACGTCATCATCAGCAGCCGAAAATCTCGCCCTTAGAAGGGAGGGGTTGTCATAATCACCACGCAAGGCAGGCGGCTTGGGGATCGCAGAATAAATAGGTGGTAGGTAATCCAATAGAATGACGCTGCTGCCCGTCTTCTTGTTTTCCCTTAGTCGAGTCTTACGGACACTCAACGATAGGAGATGGGGTGGGAGATGAAAACACGTAATGACGTAAAAAAACAGTTTCACTATGCGACATATAGCTGAAAATAACTGATCTAGTAATTTTCAGTTCAATCAGTAAACTGTTACCTGAAATGTCATTTTCTTAAAAAAAACAACTTCAAAAATGACAGCGAATTCATGCGATATCCGAAGTTTTCACTTATAACGGGTGACATTAGTTCTATGACCCTTGAGCTCGAACTCTGAACATCGTAAAACAGCAGTGCTTACAAACTGTTGCTTTGCCGCAGGATAACTGACATCGCGGTGATAGTTACCAGAATTTTCCCTTACACAAGGGACCTATACTTGATAAAAGAGTGTTATATTTTATGTAACCTCGTATTCGTTGAGGAACATGTAGAGCTGGGTTACGCTAATCCTGAGGTCGGTCTCGTTGAACTCATAGCGGATGTTCCAGCCGAGCGGGCCGAACTGCCGCCGCTCCTGCACCACCGCGTGGAAGAAACACAACGCGAACAACAGCTTCTTGAAGTATTCCGACTGCTTGTTGCCTTCAAACCATTCAGGATCGTTGATAGGATCGCTCTGGTACGAGCGCGCTATATTTGCCCTTAGACCTGCGGGACAAGCAAACATTTAGTGGCATTATCATAAACACCTCTGATTGCTTGTTGCCTTCAAACCACTCGGGATCGTTGATTGGATCGCTCTGGTACGAACGAGCAATATTTGCCCTTAGACCTATACATACATGGATGGTTAGCACCAAAGGTAACAAAAGCTTGAGTGTAAAGGAAATGCAAATGTTTATTAAGTTGATTACCTTGCGGCGGTTCATTAGTCATTTTTACTCCATTCTGGAGCACATATACTGGAAAGTGATCCGCAGGATATGACGTTAACCACAGTCTAAAGTCCGGATGTGTAGTATCTTGTGTAAAGCCCTCGCAAATCTAAATAATAATAATATAATTAAGCACATAAACTGATGTCAAGATACTTTTAGTCAATATGTTATACCTTCTCAAGTGTAGGCATCCAACTCTTAGCCAAGTGGCAGTTCTGCAGCACAACCCACGTACCGCTACGGACGCCTTCCTCTATAAGTTTTACTGCGATAGGACCCTGGCCTTGTCCAAGCGATAAAGAGAACAATCGAGATGATCCGAAGCCCTAAATTAAAGAAACCAAAATTTGAATAAATAAGCTTTATTTTATAATATTCTTTGGACTGCTTCAATTTGAAAAGAGCATTAAGGTTGTACCCTACTTGTCTTGACTTGTAACTCACTTGATCATCAGCGAACTTGAGTAGCGTCCCCATAGGATCAGAGCCAGGTGTCAAAACAAACAGCAGTGGAATACAACAATGCGAGTCCGAGTATGATGATGGCAAGTCAAATAGCGGTGGTTCAACAAATTGCCGTCCCATTTGTGCTGAAACCGTTATTAATTTTAACAACTTCATTAAATAAAATAAACATTACATCAACTATAATGATAAACTAACCTTCAACAAAGTTCTGCACAGCAGGCACCATCATGTCCAAACGCATACATCTTAGCACCATCATTTTCTGTAAAAGAAAAATCATTCATTTTAGTGTATATTTTGGCTGCTTGAATGTAATATTTTGCTCATAAATGAAATATTTACTTCGAAAGAATTAAGTTTTCTACTCCACGGTGTTGGTAGGGGTTGATTCTGAGGATCACTTGTGTCGCAATATTTCTCCCACTCGGGAATATTTGCCGTAAAGTGATCCACGATGCCTTTGAATTTATCGATTTCATTTAATCTAAACAGAAAAACAGAAAATAAACATTTTGCCATTAAAAAAGAATTGTCTAGGTTCCCATTTCTTGTTTAAAACTATCATTAATTTTTCATACTTACCCGTTGAATTCAGCCCAAGCTTGTGGGCTGAGGAAGTGCACGGGATTAGATAACACATGTCTTGGCTGTGCGCCACCCATCAGGAATAACACATGTGATTGCTCCAAGCGGCCCTCCGCTACCATTATTGTAACCGTCAATAACAAAGAAAACACCAACTTGTCCTGGATAGAAAAACACCACATATTCACGGTCAATTATCAAGTTTACATAGTGTTAGATATGTAACAGGATTTCAATAAAACAGCTTCATTCAGAAAGTCTTTATAGGACACAGTGACGAAAAGTGACGTCCGCCTGATGGCTTCACAGTGCTGATTTGCTTTGCTTTAATAATAATTGGTCTCTTACCTATGACACTACGTAGCAGTAGGTCTTATTTGGAAATGCTACTACCGACCATATTAATGTGATACGATGTTTAAAGAATACCAGAGTATAATAGTTGACCTAGTGATTACCTTCTCAAACAGACTTCTGCAAATGTTAGTGTAAAGTGAATATGTAAAATAGGCGCGCAAAATGGCGAGCCGTTCGGGAATGTCTTCCACTTTTTCAGTGTTGTCGATGGCGGCCGTGAATAAACCCTCAAACCAACCCAAAGAATACTGATACATGGGGTCGATGGCCGCTAACGACGCTAAAAAGTAAGAAAATGAAATCTTTGAACATAGAAACAAAAACAAGGACGGATTAAAGCATTTTCATTAAAATATTTTTAGGAATTCCAATCTCCGAGTATATTCTGATAACGATATATCCGTCTAAACGAATCTAAATCCATTCTTAAGTTGTTAGGTGTATAATTTTAAACATACCAATTAAGAAGAACAAGTTGGTAGAGTGCACAGCGATCGGCACGTAATCATCACGAGCTACATCAATCGCTACTTCAGTCTTCATAGCCACTTCTTGTTTCTCTTTTATTTCGTTTGAAGTATCTTTGGCAGAATTCAGGATCTAAAAATATTAAGCGGCCTTAGGTTTTTTCATAAGATATTCAACACCTTAAACTTGTTGAGGTGTACCGTTTTCTAAAAAATATTTTTTATGTTATTGTCATCGATATACTATCTAAACAAGATTAGCTGTCACGGCCCGAAAAGTGGTCACGAAAATAGAGAGGCTGTCGCTTATTTCAAATTAGTACGAGCCGACAACAGGATGTATCGAAATTCCTTATTGCGCGTTTATAAACTGTCCAAATAATATAATACTTATCGTAATACTAAAATTGCAGATGGAGAATACTTTTTATCGTATTATTTTGGCGGTTTTATTGATTTTTCTTTGTCTCCGATGTAAAGGTTTTATGTGCCAACATTACTGCATACAGAATTAGACTTTATTACTACATGTGAAGGCTGCTATTAGTCCGGACGTTCCGAATTATTTAAAACTATTTTCTACAATTTCTAGCTACGTGTATAGTTGTGTAAGTAAATGTAACCGCGACCACATTTTCGATGTCATTTTGTTCGTGACAGCTAATCTAGTTGGTATAGTATATCGATGGTTATTGTACCTACCTGAACAGCTTCTTCGTCCTCTAATAAATGTTCGGAAGTCGATAGTACAGTCAAAATTTTTCTCTCAATCTCCTGTAAAAGCCTTCTATGCTCCGCTCCTTGTGTTGTCAAATCTGCTTTGGCTTGTTGTAAGTCAGGCCTTTCTCGGGCTACAACACGAGCCAACAATTGAGCCTGTAACCCGTCTTTAGCCAACATAAAGTTAACTAAAGTGACTCGCACTCCAACTTCGGGCAAATAGTGAGGGTTTGCTAGTTTTGTACTTATGTATAACCTGTAAATCATAATTATACAGAAATTGTAATCTGTGTGAAGGTAATAGTGTCTTCAACATTTCATTTGATCATGGATGAATGAACTATCCATGATTTGATTTACAAATAGAACTCACTTGAAATCTTTACTGTATTCCACGATAGTATCACCAATTTTGATGCAAAGGGCACCACCCTGTCGGAATGTTTGTTGCTGAAGTAACGGTTCTAACATTGGATCCAACTCTTCCAGTACATTTTCTAACAATACCTATAAAATATCATTAGTATTAGATAGTCGTGTAAGCACAAAGCTATTTTAATTATTTATTTTTCTCAAATGTTTATACCGGTTGGCCAAATTGCACAGCATTTTCAAGCACTCGTCCCAGGTCAGCTTGAGTCATACGCACTACACATAAGTTATTTGGTTTCTCCATATTCTTAATCCAGCGATTAGCTTGTCCTTGAGGATCGATCATAAGAGGCCAACGCCGTGCAGTCCTGTTTCATACATTCAGCTATTATTATAATGATCCTTATAATAAAAAACGTTGGGTCGTTACTTATTTTGAATGTCATCTAAGGGCTACTTACTAGGTACTAGTAACTAGGTACTTGCTAGTAGGTAGCTTGGTAGTATCAACTTTAGCTGTGTAACCAATTAAATCTATTTTCTTTTTGTTTTATTTCTCTGTGCTCTTAAATAGCTATGAACTATTTAAATAACTATATAAATCAAATAATTAGGAAAGAGTTAGTGTAAACCGTGCATTTAGTACCTATTATGTAAAATATTGTGATATGAAACCGCTGTAATATCAAATAATTAGTTGAGATAGTCAGTGTCTGTTTATCAATTATCATCCATTAGGTGCACTAGATGTTGAACTGATAGGTATTTGTAAAGAACTAAAATTATAGATTTAAATACAAATAAAATACCATCGATATACTATACCAACTAGATTAGCTGTCACGAACAAAATGACATCGAAAATGTGGTCGCAGTTACATTTACTTACACAACTATACACGTAGCTAGAAATTGTAGAAAATAGTTTTAAATAATTCGGAACGTCGGACTAATAGCAGCCTTCACATGTAGTAATAAAGTATAATTCTGTATGCAGTAATGTTGGCACATAAAACCTTTACATCGGAGACAAAGAAAAATCAATAAAACCGCCAAAATTATACGAAAAAAAGTCGTTGTTTTGACTGAAACAAAAATGTACTCATTTAAAAGAAAATCTTAACCACTATAAAATAAGGTTCAAAACAGGTGTGTTTCCATTGTGTGTGTACTGACTTAGAAACTTATCCGTGCTGGTGGCAAAAATGAGAACTAACTTTTTTATTATGGTAATGACGTGTAGTTTAACAGTTTCGTATAGAAAGTGGCGACACGCCTATCGGCAACATTAATTTTGTCAGTCTCTAGCGGAGAAAATATCAAATAAATAATTTTTAATTCGTATTATAATGATATCTTACTTATATTTATTATTTAAACTAGTAGTAATAAGAATACGAAACGAAAAAAAAATTCCCCATCTGCAATTTTAGTATTACGATAAGTATTATATTATTTGGACAGTTTATAAACGCGCAATAAGGAATTTCGATACATCCTGTTGTCGGCTCGTACTAATTTGAAATAAGCGACAGCCTCTCTATTTTCCGGACCACTTTTCTGGCCGTGACAGCTAATCTTGTTTAGATAGTATATCGATGTATAATACTAAGGTACTTGATGATGATTCAATACGGACTCTCGAATGTAGAAGAAAGTTTTAATTATTTCTCACTTAATAATGATGGCGCTCTCGACGCTGAAGTCGTCGGACGGCAGCCCATCAATATTCCACTGTTGAATAGTGACGGGATCACCGAGTGACTTGATCAGGCTGAAGTTGAGTGTGCATACAATGCCACAGCCGTGACACGCTAGCGCCCATTTTTTTATCTACCAATACGAATATTATTTTAGATTATTCAAACGTTTAAAGGAACATGGTAGTTACTTCTTTCTCAATTTTGTCTTACTTGTTCATTCCGAAAAGCTGCTGTAAATGGTCCAAGGTACGCAATAATACCAGCAGCAATTAAAATATCACCTGAAATCACATTATTTATGAGAATGTTTTTTGCCGAAAATAAAGATAATCGTCTAGAATATTACCAGTTAGAGAGTTATAAGTTTCTCGTAAGCTTTTCGCGATCTGCGTCCATCTGGTCTTCTCGCCGCCTAGGCCGGAAATAAGCATCTCAGCTCTCTTTAACTTGTTGCTACAGTCGATCACTTCCTCGTCCAATATCCGCTGCTGACGATTCTGTTCCGCTAATGCATCTTCCAGGTCCCTTAATTTTAATTGTACCTACAGAACATCGGATAGAATTTATTGTTAGTGGTTTTCTTCATATTAATTGAATCTTTTTGTTATTCATACTACTTACCTCTCGTAATTGTGCCTGCTTAACAGCGAGCGCCGCCATAGCCTTGTCATACACTGCTTGTGCTGCAGCCAATTTCTGTTTTTTGGGAGCAACCACCTTGGCTACTTTATCGTACTTCGTCATTGCAATTACCCACTTGCACATACCTGTCTCAATAAATTGATTTGCTATCTATCACAAATATAATTCAGTACGAAAAATCTAGACATTAAACAAAGTGCATTATTGGTTAGAAATTATAGAAAAAGAATCATTATATATTTTTTTATAATATAAAACCAAGAAACTGATGTTAAAGCATGGATGTTAAACTCATGAACCGCACGTACACATAGCAGTAGATACCCAGCCGGCAGCTCTGCCACTTCTCATTGTGAACTTATTCTCCTTTAAACTTAATACCTTTGTATACGCCAGAAACGGCAGAGTAATTGGTACCTATATTTCTGTAACATCTTATGTATACAATACTCTGAGAAATAAATTATTCTTATTCTTAAAAATCCCCACGCTTAGCAGATGTCTTGGGGATTGCAGTATAGGTAGTAGGTAATCCAATAATCCTGAGTCGGGCGAAGGCGCAGTGTAGGGAGGCCCTGCGTAGTCGCGAGCTCCGCGAGGGTGTCAGGGGGAGCGTTCATTTCTGCTCCCCCGGGACGTGCTTTTGAAGGATTCCTTCCCGTCAAGGTAATCCAATAGAAAGATGCTGCTGCTCGTCTTTTTCTTTTCCCTTAGTCGCCTCTTATGACACCCATCGGGAAAAGATGAATGAGTGCTATTCTAACCCACGGGCTAAATATCTAGCAGCTACTTTTTATATTTTACCCTCAGCCGCGACTGACACGGCCCTAATCTTCTCCGGCACGAAGCCGTCGTCTTGCATTACTGTTGTCATCAACTTCTTCATCACCGCAGGGGGGATGTTATCCTTGTCGTAGTTTTGCAGTGATTCTAGGAACTTGATATCGTTGAGTAGTTTCTTCGAGGGTCCCCAGTAGTCCTCTATGGTGCCTACACCGGACGGATTCGGCATTTTGTCTGGCTTTATTTCCTGCAAAACAACTTTTGTCATAGGTGTGACAATTTGCGAAGGACTTAGAATAAACCTGGTGTAGTTTCATCTTTAAATACCGATCAGGAGAAAGTTGCTGAATTAGAAAATACGTCACATAATTTAGAGCACAGAATATGTTCTGCTGCTATTTGGAGTTATATGATGCATAACACCTAGGCATTCCAACATGCACAGTAAAGACGTGGAGATAGTCATTAGTATTTCAAATATTAAGATGCCAATCATTTCAAATAGGTATGAAAAGTGAAAAAATACTTACGAAACTAATTCAACTAAAAACCAAATATTCAACAAACAAATTTGCAAATCTATACGCCTGCAGTTGAGAAACATTAAGCCAAATACATAATTCATGTACTCACCGGGTCATCCTTTAGGCAACGCATAAATAAATATTTAATTTAATAAATAAAACATTGCTTAGTCACCAAACATTACCGATTAGCCCTCAGTCGATAAGAGGTATTTTTAACCGACTTCAAAAAAGGAGGAGGTTCTCAATTCGTCTGTATATATATATATATTTTTTATGTATGTTCGCGCATAACTCTGGCAATTATGAACCGATTTGAAAAAATCTTTCTTCCATCCATTCTTCAATCCATTGATTGGGTCCCATAAAAAAATTATTGCTTAGTAATAAGTAGTTCCTGAAAAAACAAGAATGGTGACTGTGCACTGAGAGCTGCAGGAAAGCCTATATAGATGACTTTATGTCGCTTTTTAAGGACAAAAATGGTCATAACTCTGGCAAATATTTACCAATTTCAATGATTCTTTTTTTATTCGAAAGAAGAAACCACTGTATTGAATCTGTATGAATTTTATTACAACCGGATAAGAACTTCCTGGAGGACCATGAATGGTGTGGGTTTTTTTTTTTCTTTAGTACAACAAACAATTGCGTAATAAAGCTTAAATACAAAAATAAAGATACAAACATTTAAAGTAATTACACAACCAACACCATTGTTCACAGAATAAATGAATTTATCTGGTAAAAACATCGATATACTACCAACTAGATTAGCTGTCACGAACAAAATGACATCGAAAATGTAGTCGCGGTTACATATACTTACACAACTATATGTTCATATAAAAAGATAACTTACATACTATAAAATAAGGTTCAATAATAATTGCAGACAATTGAGCGACAGCCTTCTCCGTAGCTCTTATTTTCGTGACCACTTTTCGGGTCGTGACAGCAAATCTTGTTGGTATAGTATATCGATGGGTAAAAACCATAAAACTGATTTTCTCCATTACATTGCTCTGACAATTATGAACCGATTTCGATGATTCTTTTTTTATTCGAGAGAGTAGACTACTATGATGATTCCATGCAAATTTCATTACGATCGGATATTTTTTTCTGAAGAAACATGAATTATGTAAAACTATGTAGACGATAATGTGATCATAACCTACCTAGATAATTTTACGGTTTTCGATGGTTCAATCTTTATATATGAAAATATCACTAAAAAGTTAAAAATAAAATCTTTAAAAAAAAAAATTGAACCGACTTCAATATCACTGAAAAGTATAAAATAATTTAAATATTATTGAAGTTGGTGCCAAATATACTCAGCCGGTAAGTTAACACCAACTTCAATAATATTTAAATTATTTTATACTTTTCAGTGATATTGAAGTCGGTTCAATTTAAAAAAAAAAAAGATTTTATTCATTCCCAGCTAATCTACGAAAGTAGTCAATTTAAAGACATGACAACACTTGGCAAGTTAATGAAATACCTTTAATATACAGATGGCTTCCATGACGAGTTTGATGCCTCTAGGCGGACTCTTCATCGTTTTAATAAAGGTGATGTCCTGCGGAGTGAGTGTGTCCAGCGCAGCCAACGCAGAGTTCAGGATCGGCATAGCCTCCGCCAGGTCTGCATCGCACTCGTCTTTTATACCTTGCGCTTCAGCCGCCTAAAGAATAAAAACCTTATTAAAATAAAACAAATTATTCAAAAGTATTTTATTTATTTATTTATTATAAAGGAAAACCTACAGCTATTACAAAGGAATGATAACAAAAGAGAAAACAGAGAGCCATTTCTAGGTTCTCACGACTATAAGGCAAAATGCAAAACAGTTGTGTGAACATACTAAAGTTGTTAGAAAATAAAGTAAAACTTAACTCTACGGTATGCGGATATTAATTTAAATAAACGGAACAAAAATAGGGTTACCAGATTAAATTAAATAGTGCACAGATGCAGGATACAAAATTAACTGAAGTAATCTCGCTTAAAAAAAATCATTGCTTATTTGTCTTCTCACAGCAGCAACAGTAGTACAAAATAAATGTATATTAAATTGCTTAGATAATTCGTTGAAGCTCTTGCTCGCTCTCACAGTAAATGTATTCTGCCGATAGTTGGTAGATACGTAAGGAAAGTGGACTGGAGGGTTATATCTAATAGCTCTTGATGGGACATTTAATGATAATTTATCTAATAGATCCGGAGAGTTAACAGCGTTGGATTTTTTTTTATGATAAATGTTATGTCAGCAATTTCCCACCGTTTGATTAATGGCAAAAGATGAAACTGTTTGCACAAGTTTATATAATTTTGCGATCTGTAAGGGATCTTAAGACGGTAACACAAACATTTAATAAACTTCTTCTGGACATTTTCAATTCTGTATATATACTTGTCATAGCGAGGATTCCATATTCTAAATGGCTTCTAACGAAGGTACAATAAAGTATCTTTAAGGTTTTGGCTTGTGAAAATAAATTAGATAGTCTCATAATGAGCCCTAGCGATTTAGAAGCCTTGGCAACTATTTGATCGATATGTTGATCAAAAAGGAGTTTTGCGTCATGAATTACATCCGAGTCGCGAATTACTTCGCGTCTTGGGAGTAATTCATTCTTCAATGAGTAGAATGTCTGCAAGGGTACGGGCTTACGGGTAAATGTTATTATAGCACACTTGGATGGGTTAAGGTCTAGTTTATTAACAAGACAGTAAGTGTCTAAACGTGATAGGTCCTCTTGAATAGCGACCATATCATCAACTGTGTTAACTTTAGCAAAAATTTTCATGTCATCCGCAAAACAAAGTAAAGATGATGAATGAAAACATGTGCCAATATCGTTAGTATATATGAGAAATAATAACGGGCCTAACAAAGAACCTTGTGACACGCCGCTAGGAATGGGAGTCCACGAAGAGAGATAATTCTTAAGTACTACTGCTTGAGTTCGGTTTTCTATATAAGAGGTAAACCATCTTAATAAATTGCCATGAATACCCATATATAGAGTTTTTGTAACAAAATGTTATGATCAATACGGTCAAATGCCTTGCTATAATCAGTATAAATTACATCAACCTGGCTTCCTTTATTTATAGCCTCTGTTACAAAATCATTGAGTAAGATAAGATTTGTCGACGTCGATCGCCCTTTAACAAAATCATGTTGAGATAAATCAATGTATGGTTCAAGGGACGAATAAACTTGATTATGATTTTTTTAATAATATTTTGAGATTGGTCTGTAGTTTTCTATATCAGACTTTGAACCCTTTTTGTGAATCGGTGTTGTATAAGCAGATTTCCAAATGCAAGGGTGGCTGTAGACAAAGACTTTTTGAATAATAGCGTGATTGGCAAAGCAATATTTTGGGCACAATTCTTAAGAAATATAGGTGATATTTTATCAGGGCCTGCTGATTTCCTGCAATCTAGATTTTGGAGTAAAGAAATAATTTCATTTATATTAACTTTTATTTGAGTGACACTATCTAAATTATCTTCACCTAAAGAAATAGTACACGATGGCTGGCTGGGTAGCAACGAGTTGTGAGATACATCGAGGAAGGTGGAGTGAAAATAGCTTGAAAATGCGTTACAAACAGATTCGCCCGTACTAAATATATCTCCTTTATACGTATTTGGAATTGAATTTGATCTGTTCTTAACAAAGGTCCAAAAGTAATTAGGGTTATTCTCAATAGACTTCTCTGCAAGGGATTGACCGTCCCTCTTAGTAACTTGAAAGTGAACTGATCTGAGCGGTTACCGTAAGTCTTATACTTGCGGTGATACTTATACTTCTCTCGGATAGCTTTTTTGAGGGGTGTGCTATATTCTACATGAAATAAAATGAAAAAAATACTAAGTTATGCGAGATTGTCCAGTCAGCTGCAACAATCCGTCATCAGTCATGATAGCTGCGGGCTTTGACCGCGTGTTAAATACCTCATGATTGTGATTGATTTTTGGTGCTCTTACCGTACCAAGGCCGGAGAATATAATTTCTATAATCCTACTGTAACTATTATTTGCTTTACATATACCGCCAAGCAGCTTCGTTCCGGTAATAAGGGTGTGACGAGTGGCAGTGCAGTGCAGCTGACTATTAGAATGTGTGTCCATTACCATTAGACGAACTTAATGCTTGTCTAAACGATGTGTTACATGAAAAAAATTCCTAATAACACTTGTTACAAGCAAAAATATACTTTCCTGTTCTTCTGCTGCTGCCTGGTCAGTTAGCACATCAGCCTCAACCAGTGCTACACCTTCTTTCTCCTTCTCCACTTTGGCGGTAGTCTCTGCGACCGCTGCGGCACCTGCAGCCAGTTTGGGTTGCAACACTTCTAGAGCTTTCTGTAATGCGGCCACTGATTTGGCAGCGGTAGCCAGCTGGTCCAGACCGGTGATGTATCTTTTCTCTGCAGTTGTTAATTCACTAAAATAAATATTGTTACTAAGAGGTATACCAGAGGTACACAAGAGTTCAAATCCAACAATGACTATACAAACGTTTTTACGTTTACTAAATAATAACGCAAAACAAGAAAGAGTCTTTAAATGCATTAAAAACAAAATCTAATCGAATTACTCACAGCCTCTTTTTGTTCAGCAACGATTTGAACATGTTAATGAGCTCCAAATATGCGGTGGGCGTAACGTAGTTGAATCTCTTGAGCCTGAGCAGGAACTGGCGCGTGAGCTCCTGCGTGTCCGTATGGAACACCTGGCACAGCTTGATGGCAGTGTCCCGCTCCAGATCCGTTAACTCAACATCTTTTAAGAAACGTGTTGCCACTGCTAGTAATGCGTCCGGTGGCCATTCCTGCCGTCAAAATTAGGTTCATAGAAATTCAAGTGAAAATACTTAAAGAAGATGTAAACGATCACCATACCTGGAACCAATCAATGGTGCAACAATTAACAAGGGAAGGGAACTTCCTTATGCGCGTGCGCAGCGAGGTCCCCGCGGGTGACATCGCCAGCACTATATGCAGTTGATCGCGCACTATGGATACAAAGTACGCGTAAAGCGCTGTTGGACTCCCGTCCGTTTGGAGTGATTTGTCGCGCTGCCGATCGACCTAAGCCAAAGTGGAAAGTAAAATTAATAGAACCCAGAGAGGTATTTCAAAAACACGTGCAATCTATGAGAGTTAGGTGTTTTTGTAGCTCTTTATTTTGATTTTAACTTTCCCGAGACAATTCTATCACTTCAAAGCAGCCATGGTTTTTTTTAGATACTCGGTGTTCTTTGTCACGAGAGTGCAGCCATGAGCATAAATGCTGTAAAGAGTTCTAAATAACGAGAAGTTAAAAACAAAAAGCTGCGATAAAATCGATTAAATAGGATTTATTTCAACGTGTAATATTTGTGTAAATATCAGAAATCATTACAAAATATTCTTACTTACCACTCTCATTTTTTCGCATAATTCTGCTTTCTCATCGGCACCAAAGATGTTAGGCACCTCTCCAGAATTCAACATATTGTTTACGTCTTCGAGAAAACCTTCTTCTTTTATCTGTTAAATATATCGTAAATATTATTACCTAATTTAATTAATATGAGTTCTACATGAAAACAATACCTTGTATTACATAATCTGCGTAACTTTACCTGCGACTCGACAAAGAGAAACACCATGTGTAAGTCGGGAGTGCTAGATTTCTTCAGCAAAGTCTTCAAATCTTCGCGCCACTCATTTTTGCCGTATGTTCGACTCATTTCAACCTGTGCATTATTTTTATGTATCATCATCATCATCATCAGCCGGAAGACGTCCACTGCTGAACATAGGCCCCCCCCTTAGAACGGCATAATGAACGACAATTGGCCATTTGCATCCACCGGTTACCTGCGGTTTTTTGTATTACCATGCTATATTGGTGTGCAAAAAGGAAATATGCCAGCAGATCAGTAAATAAATCAAATATCAAGGGTGTGTCTTCTCATATATTAGGATACCTCAAATGGAGTGTGGTAGATGCGCGACACGTGTTTGCTTGCAAGCCTAGTGTACAATGTGAAGAGGTACCTGGAAGAGGTCGTACTCGTTGATGTGCGCGGCGAGCCGCGTGAGCGACTGGCGCCCGGAGCCGCCGAGCCCCACCAGCAGCGCGTGCGACCGCGGCTGCGTCAGCACGCGGCAGATGCGCGACACGTGCTCGATCGCAAACCTAGAGCAAATAACAATGTAGCACGTTCATAATAAATAAATAATGTAACCACTATAACTCCTGTCAGTCAAGATTTACAGTGGTCACCAGTGAAGACACCTAGTTTGACTCTCGGCGAGTCCCGGGGAAAGGCAAATTGTCTTCTGGACCCGCAACAAATTTAATAAGAAAAGGTCTGCTGGACAAAAACCTCACCCTTAGAAAGGAGGGGTTACCATAATCTCCACGCTTGGCAGGTGTCTGGGGATAGAAAACTGTATAGTTTAGTAATATGCCTACCTGAATAACACTAAGTTCATGGGTTTCTTCGACATATTGTTGAATTCTACGAGGAACGCATCAACGGTAGAATTCAGATGGTCCATGTTGATGGTTTCCATGTAAAAACGAGTGTCGACTTTGGGATTGGCGAAGTCACAATATATCAAGTTTCGAAGATGCAGATCAGTTATCTGACAAAAATAGAGAGATCATAATTAAATAAAAATTAAAATTAATTTCTGCATTTAAAATCGCAAGAGGCTGACGCTTTGCTTTTTGTAACAATAAATATCACTCACCTTGTCATTCGGTTTTTCGAGAAGGCGGGATAGCATCTTATCGAAATCATCGTTGAGATGCAGGGCAGTGGCTTCCCGTAAACACGTCACCAACCATTGGCGGTCACCCTCCTCGACCAATCGGTCAGAGAAAACTCGCAAGCACTCGTGCACCCACAGACGCTTCATCGACTGCAAGTCTGGCGTCACCTCCGGTACCGACAGTAGAACTCCAAGTATTACTCGCGAAAAATCACGCAAATTGAATGTATAGTGAGATTTCGATGGCGTTGGCAACAAGTTTAGACGACACTGCTTGTAAACTTCCAACGTTCCACAGACTATTTCTTCGATACATGGATCAAATTCTTTGGAAAATCCTCTACAAAAATAGTGATAAGTTAGAAACGTTACAGAATTCCTCTATAAACCAAGTAGTCTCGAATTATTTACTAGTACTCACCTAGTATCAAGATGCCATAACATAATTCTACTGAAGATGACCTGAAGTGTTTCATCATCAAATTCATCAATGCAGAAAAAAGAGAAATGTCTGGAAAACCTCGGGGTCACTAGCTTAGCACCTGGAGTTGGTTTGCCCATTGCACACATGAACTATATCAAAACTATATCATTAGTAAAAAAACTTATTGCGAAAAGGTATTGGAGAACTCAAGAAGGTAACAGGACTTTTAATATTTCGTACCTGCACATCGATGAGGTGCATAGGCAAGTTGGTCTTGCGGTCATACCAGAGACCAAGGTCGATTCCCTGGCGCAGCACTTCGATGGGAGGCTGGGCGCCGTACGTCTCCGCCTGAGGCATGCTCACGTCATCCACGAACACCACTGCATAGCACCCGATGGGAGGGCCAAACACACCTGCACCAGTTTTTAACTAACATCAGCAAAAGAAATGAACATTAATTGAAAGAAATTGATGAAATATTTACTAACCCTTTCTTCTTTTGTCCAGTTTTCCCATAATAATATCTTGTGTTTGATTGCAGTTAGTTTGCGCCGAGAAAGCCATAATCAAAGCCTTGTACACTTTTGTGTCTACTCTTTTCACCAAATAATCCTAGATTGAACATATTGAGCAAATGTTATTTGCCACTATTGCTGCCTGCATCTTATATTGTTATCCATACTTACAATGATGTAGGAAGATTTCCCCGTGCCTGTAGGTCCGACCATCATAACAGCTTTGTGGTGTGTCACCATCAACTTAAACAGTGCCAGGTAGCGCACACTATCCAGGGTCGTCACAAGGATCTGGTTGGGTGGAGTATCGCGGCTGATTGGTGGTGCTGAGACAACGTCGTCTTGCCATGGCTTCCACTTACCTTTGCCCTAAGATATAGAAAAATCATTTATACATCCATTTCTCTTTAAAGCTTGGGGAATCCCTAATATTGGAGGTTAAAATAGAGTTCGTATGCCTTATACACTTACTTCCTTAATATAGCGATAATCATAAACCAATCCATCTTTTGGGAGAACAAATATGTACTGTTTTTCTGGTTTAGGTATTTCTTTCGGGTATCCCAATGTTTCAATAATCTAAAATAAAGCATAATCAAACAAATCAAAAATAATTATTTTTAACTCGTTTTTATTTCTATATTGGTGGAAAGTATTACCTTTTCAGGAAACTCTTTTTCGAGTAAACCACGAAATAACATATCAAACTTTGGACGACTGTCACTTTCCAGGGTCGCTCCGATAGACCAAATACACGAAAAAAAGAATACTCCCTAGAAATTTAAAATCCGTCAATATCTTTCTATACTTAATGTTTTGTTGTATTTCAGTAATCATACCTCAAGTTGGGCTCTAACGTCAAGATCTGACAATTGTTCAAGGTATTTTTCATCTTGAAAGTCGTCCATAAAAGTATCAAATATATTCATGCATGCTACAAGTAGATTACTTCTAGATGTTACGTACATTTGCTGAAAAGTTATATTCGTTCTCAAAGAATGGCATTACAAATCATTTATATTATTTAGCACTAAGTTATAAGTATACCTTAGCTTTTCCAGAATATTCGACGAGCCACAGTAATGGGGATGTAAATCTATTAAACAAATTACGGATATGGTTCCGGTTTACATTATGTAGAGTTGATGGCAGTTTGTTGAGCCAAGATTCTGTCAAACATTTCCAGCCAAGACCCTTCGGTTCCAAATAGATCATGCCACAACGGGATACCTATAAAACAAAATAAATAAATTAAGAACAAAAAACCAGACCAAAATATTTTCGTATAAATATTTAGACTCACTGTGGCTGGCGAGGCAGCTTCCAAATCCATAGGCTCGAATATTAAGTTAGTAGTAGGTGCTAATTGGATAATCTCGCCACTCATCAAACAAAGCTTTTTGTTGTCGTCCAGCACGGTATTTAAGTTTTCAATCCAAATTGCATCCACAGGACCATCGAAGACCAGCCACTTCCTTTTGATTTAAAATATAGATAGAATAATTTAACATACAAATATTAATGTATCAAGCCATGTCGAATGGTACCAACGTGTATACTTCCATACCAATGTTACAAAACTATTGTCTAATTTATCTATACTAATCTCAGAGATACTAATGCATCTAATACTAATGCGCATAGCATGTAAGCGTATGTAGGCTGCGTAGGATCACGACGGACGACGTAAAATTAAATTGGAGAGCCGCTGTAGTTCTACTTGAATTCTTCCTAACGCGCAACATTAACTGTAGAGGCTTACGATGTAACTATACTGAAAAACGGGATGACATTTGAACTTACCTATTATCGTTCGCGGAAACAGCAAAAGCTCTGTAGCTAACTGCGAGGATACCGTCAGACCATTCGTGTGAAACGGGATCAAACTGACCGTACAACTGACCCATTGTGATTGACTTTGGATTGATTACAGTCCACTCTACTGCATTCTCGGGCATTAGACCCTAAAAACAGAATTGGTATATCAGTTTTTTAGGGCAAATTCAATGTCACCAATTTTCAACACCTAAAGATATTAATTACTTTTTCAGAAACCAGTCCTAAAGCATGCCCAAGTGCGTGGTAGCATTTGGTCTTTCCAGAGAATGGTAATCCGACTAACATGAGGCCGTGCCGGACTAGGATCATCTCGTACAGCTGAAGCACCTACAAAAACCACATATTACGTCTCATATCAAAATAGTTACATCAACATTTAAAATTATAGATATCTTACCTTTTCAATAAAGAAATCATTTGCTTGCAAGTTAAGCGGTACACAGACTTCCTTGAGGCATGCCACCAGATGCGGCAACCCAGCTAATGGAAGTGGAAGGCCAGGGAACAAATCTCCAATAATGCCCTACAAATAATAATTACATGCAGTTCAATATCATATCCGTTCGGGTGGTTACACTTGTGTCCAAGAAACTAACCATAAACAGTGGTACGTCATGTTCGAGGAACTTGGGCAGATTTACGTCTTTTATAGAGCGTAATAAGATCAGGTCTTCATCTTCGTCAGGATATCGCAGTTTTAAGGCTCCTGCTGCACGTAACACCGACTTCACAGCTCGCATACCTTATGGAAATCATTACCAATCACGTACCAATATTAAAGGAAACGAAATGTGGAAGTGAGAAAGTAATTTGATTTTGCTACCGTAATCATAGTGACTTTGCGAAGAGAGCTGTTCTGAACACAGCTTGTACGTAGCAACGATCTTGACAGCAAGTGGTTTTGCGTTTAAATAGCCGAAAGCATACAACTCTATCTCGGAGATCAGCACGTAGTCCGGTACCATCATGGCAACCGAACGGAATAGAGCCTGCAAAAATATTTTTATCATAAATATTAATACTACTTCAAAGTTAGCAAACCACTCTTCAACGACGACCTTAATGTTTCCTTACCACTGCATGGACGAATTTGCTGATTAAGAGTTAGTGCACATATTTTCTATCTTGTCATTGCAGTAATTTTAATGATTTCTTACACTAAATAACGATGATTTAGAATTGGGTTTTCATGACCTACCTTTAAATTGTCTGGCAGTTCCGATCGACCCGCATAACCAGGATTCATTGTAATAAAAACAGCGCATGATTTGTCTAACTGAAGCATTGTGCCTTCAAATAATAATTCAGTGGAACCGGAGTTGATACCACGCTGGATGGAGAGAATCTGCTGCGCGACCACAGACAGAACCTCTAAGTCAATGCGGTTAAACTCATCGAAGCATGACCATGCTCCGCATGATGCTAAGCCCTGTCGATAACACAATTAATCACAGATGATGATTATTAACTGCCATCAGACCATTTCGGTATTTTATAACAAAATCTTACCTTGAAGAACTTCCCAAGAGCAAGATAATCAAGACCATCCGAGCAATTAAAAACCACGCACTGCTTGGCTACCGCTTTTGCCAAATCTTTAGTTGTTTCTGTTTTGCCGGTACCAGCTGGTCCTTCAGGCGCACCACCTATTGTAATATCATGTTATCAAATTTCCCCACCTTTATACCTTCAAGAACTTTATTACCTACATTAAGTATGTTATTAGCCAAGGTTAAATGCCATGATAATCATCATCATCAGCCGGAAGACGTCCACAGCTGAACACAGGCCTCCCTCTTTGAACGCCACAAAGAAAAACTATTGGTTTTTTGCATCCACTGGTTGCCTGCGGACTTGCACTATGTCATCGGTTCATCAAGTCGGCCTGCCTATGCTGCGTCTTTCGATTCGTGGCCAGTATAATATTATTCTGATATTACCCAAATTCAAATGCAGAGCCCCAAACAGCGTCCTGAAGCACCTGTCTGTGAGCGGAGTGACGACTAGTCGTCCCGTGTTGCCGAGGTACTCGTACCCATACATCAACTGAGAGTTGATCATGCGCGTAGCAATTTGCATGGACAAATCTTCTTCTTGTTCCTACATATAGACGCAAATAAACAGAATCTTATTGAGTAGTAATACGAATCAATCTAGAAGTTTATTGTAAAGAAATTAGTGTTACCTCCCAATAATAACGAATCTGTGAGAGCCAATTAAAATCGTTATCTTGTTGTACGTTAAATTCTATAAGCAACATCAGCACGTCCCTTGCGTGTACGTCTAATACGACTAAGGCTCCTGAAAATTTTTGAGTACCAATATTTATTTTTTTAGTTATCACCAGAAGATACGGCTAAATGTAAACGAACTCAGGTACAATTTACGACTTCATGTGAATTCAAAATTTTAGAACGTTTAAAACGCTCACTTGCCTAGCGTAATCCTATTTTGTAAGCTCAGCTCGCCACGGACCAAATCAACAATTTTCGATATCTGGAAGTTGCACTTGTCCCAATATTTCCTCATTGCTGGAATGTTGATATGAATTGCTTCTGTTACTTCAGATGTCCAGAAAGTCATAGCTATGCATTGGACCTGCGTCAAAATACTTATATATTTACTAGGTACATCATATTTGGAACATGTTTTGAATCAAATCTTACTTACAGCTTGTCCAGGCCAAACAAGCACCCATCTCTCACGCGGTTGCTGAGAATACGCATCATAAGATTGGGCCACGACGTGGTGGACTGATGCTTTCATTGCTTTTTCCAATTCCAAGAGCCATTTCTCAACCTAAATCCAGAAATAAGAGAAATTGGCCGAAAATAAATTGGTGAAGTTAATTAATATGTATCCAATGAGTACTCGTAATAACTGTCCGTTCCTCACCTGGCCTCTGGCGGCCGCAGTATTAATGGTCATAGTAAGCAATACAATCTCTCCTTCTGAAGATCTCATATGTGTCACTACCATGTCTTCTGTGAAGGACAATTTCGCGATACCCTCGAAACATTTCTTTAAATGAGGTTGCACACTGTAAAAAAATAGATCGTATCATAACCACGCATCGACAAATGAGAAAATATTTGGTACTAGGTAAATTATAATAAAACATACCGCATTGGATCTTTGGTTTCTGACAAGATCTCGAGGAGTTCGTCGTTTGACAAGAAGAAGAACCGCGGGAAATACAAACGTTTCTTTTCTAGATAAGCGTTTAATCCGCGCTGTACCAACTCTAATAAGTTATTGGACTTGCGCAAACGCTCCAACATCTTCTCTATCGTGATTACATCCAAAACACGTGGTTCACCAAATGCAGCTTTCATTATCTCACGCCACATCTGTTATTCATAACAAATAAACCTCCATAATTCATATTTGAATACAGAAAAAAGTTGACTAATACTTACTGCCGCCAAGTCCGCCATTGAATCATTGTCTTATCCCTTAGTATGGATTTCAATACAAAATATCTTAAGGAAATGTCTCATTACGCCGCGGCAGTTAACATTTAAGAATATGTTATGAAAGCTCTTTAAGTACTTCTTCCTAAGGCCTCGTTTACGGAGGCACGGGGCGTCACGCGTCGCGATGGGCGGCGCGGCCCGCACTGAGTTAAAACGTTGTAGGAGTGAGAAAGAGATGCGCGACGCCACGCCACACGCGACGCGCGACGCTCCGCGCCTCCGTAAATGAGGCCTTAGAAACGGTTTTACCTTATCAACGGCACTAAATCGTCGTCCTTCTTCAGGGATTTGCTGTTGAATATCGGGTGACGAAAAAATTGGCTCCAAATACATCCATGTAGCTTGGACTTTCAACCATTCATCCAATATCTCTTGTAATAGGACCAGTTTACCTTCCCAGTCACTGAAAATGAGTAATGCATACTGTAGAAATCGTTTTATTTGAAATATGTTTAAACCTATATCTATATATTTATTAAGCACTTACTAAATGGTTTCCTCAAATGGTTTGATATATGGCGAATTCTTCATAGTTTGAGTCTTGACAATGTGGTCGTCTAACAATAACTGTATTTCATCGACTCCTGATAAAATGTATGTTCCTGTATCCCTGTGAATAGTAAAAAAAAAGTTCGAGTCCCTTACTACGACAAGTAATTAATAGTCATCTCTAAACTTAAGAACATGGCGCAACTGGTTTCATCAGGCCTAAGTGCACCGACATTTAATCGTCCCTTATCTATTTTTCAGAATTGATTATCTATTTTACTACATAACAATCCTTAACGGTGACCGGGGGTGTCGAGATAGGTTAAGATAATGGACTTGGGCCTAAGGGTAGATATTTAGATTTTCTTCATGAGCATAATTTTACGTTTTTATTAACCGACTTCAAAAAAGGAGGAGGTTCTCAATTCGTCTGTATATATTTTTTTTTTTTTCTATGAATGTTCGCGCATAACTCTGGCAATTATGAACCGATTTGAAAAAATCTTTCTTCCATCCATTCTTTAATCCGTTAATTGGGTCCCATAAAAAAATTATTGCTTAGTAATAAGTAGTTCCTGAAAAAACAAGAATGGTGACTGCGCACTGAGAGCTGCAAGAAAGCCTATATAGATGACGTTTTAGTCGCTCGGACTCGCTCGGTCGGACAAAAATGGTCATTCTGGCAAATATTTACCAATTTCAATGATTCTTTTTTTATTCGAAAGAAGAAACCACTGTATTGAATCTGTATGAATTTTATTACAACCGGATAAGAACTTCCTGGAGGACCATGAACGATGTGGAGGAATTTATCTGGTAAAAACCATAAAACTGATGTTCTCCATTACATTGCTCTGACAATTATGAACCGATTTCGATGATTCTTTTTTTATTCGAGAGAGTAAACTACTATGATGTTTCCATGCAAATTTCATTACGACCGGATATTTTTTTCTGAAGAAACATGAATTATGTAAAACTATGTAGACGATAATGTGATCATAACCTACCTAGATAATTTTACGGTTTTTGATGGTTCAATCTTTATATATGAAAATATCACTAAAAAGTTTAAAAAAAAATCTTTAAAAAAAAAATTGAACCGACTTCAATATCACTGAAAAGTAGAAAATAATTTAAATATTATTGAAGTTGGTGCCAAATATACACAGCAGGTACGCTAACACCAACTTCAATAATATTTAAATTATTTTCTACTTTTCAGTGATATTAAAGTCGGTTCAATTTTTTTTTTAAAACATTTTATTTGATAAACCAATTCTTCGCACTCGATCGCGTAACAATGAAAATTATTAAAGCATTTTTTATCGTTATATAGCTATCAGAAAAACATAATCACGCAGGCCGGGTTTATAACTCCCTGCTCCTCATACTTAGATTGAAACTATTTTAAGGACATTTTACATGCACTAACTTGTAAGGTAAGATATCGAATCTGAGATCGGCCCATTCCTTCATCATCTTATCCAATGCCCTCTCGAGGTTATTTTCCTTGGTGGCTGCTTCAGATATGCTCTCAAACTTCTCGATATAGTCCACTAGATTAAAGTCTATCACCTTCTCTAATGACAGTTCTTCATCAACGACAATCGGAAAACCAACGATTTCAGAGATCTTCTCCCAATGTCTGAGCTTCATGCCAGGATTGCCTAGTGTTTGTATGATTGGTAGGTTTGTCTTGAAATCGTCCATTTTCTCTCTGAAGTAAATGGATAAGTACTTTAAATAAAACTAAAGCCTAGATAGATTCTTACGTATATTTATAAATAGCAAAAATAAAGACCTAACAGAGACAGCTAAACGATGAGTATCAGGAACTTCTTGAAATTGTTTTTCAAGCTTATACACAATCTTGTAATAATAGCTAACATCGCCTTCTATATCTTCTGGATCAAAACTGCCGACCTACAAAAATAAAATATTGTTAGAACATAACGGGAGACCTAATACGAAAAAATCAAATCTTAACTGGATCAACCCGTACCCTAGATTTCATCCATGTGTTATGTTTCTCAAGAAAATCATAGCCCGCGTCGAAAAGTTTTTTAAATGGCACAAGTCGATCATACACAGCCTTCCTCTTCGGATATTGTGACAACTCCCAGCCAAAAGAAGTCTCCTCTTCATTAAATTGATCTATCTTGACGAGCGCATTTGATAATCTAACAACGAGAAAATCAGTAAGTGTAATGAAAAATAATATTAATAATATCCTGGGACAATTCACACATGGTCATCTAATCCCAAATTAGGCAGAGCCTGTTCTACGGTAACAAGATTTCTGATGAAAATACTTAAATAGGCACTTTTTTGTAAATACGCACTTATATAGATAAATAACACCCAGACACTTGGTGGTAATCGAACCCACGACCTATTAGGCAGCAGCCAGAGCCTCTGATCACTAGATCACCCAACGGGCCCGTCGTACAGCAAATAATTCTATGTAAACTATCGATACGTTAGCAAAACCTTACTTTTCATCCAGAATGCGGGCGCGCGTAACATATTTCTGCAGCTCCGAGATTTCTCCCCAATATTGAAGCTCGTCACATTGAGTTTCATATATATCCAGATCATCGATAAACTTAGAAATCCGTACCTGTAAAATTAAATAATAATAATAAAATTCATGGGCTTCATGGATTTTATACAATAATTTAGAAATACTTTTCTTTATGTAGGTACATACTTTCAATAGGTCCTGGTACTCTATCTTCTTATGGTCACATATTACTCTAGATTCCTCAATAATACTTGGCATACGAGCATACCTAAGAGATTTAAAACATATTATTATTTCCAAGCGCCATTACACTTTAATGACAAAAATATTGTACCTATTCGCAGTTATCCTCTCGGGGCCCGTTGGCTCAACAATATTTGTAATTTTAAAATTTAATTAATTTTACGTTGAGATTAATAATGTATAAGATACCATATAAACATTACATTGTAAATTTCTAGATTACCAATTATATCAAACTCATCACAAATTTCTATTTTTTTGTGAGAACTCATATAAAACTAAATTAACTAGGCATCGATATACTATCTAGTATAACGATGTAACTAGGCAAGTAATTATAGTCTTTTAGATTGGCAGAGTATGAAATGGCATACCAATGAAAGGTCTGATTGTTAGCCTTCATCTCGAGGGGCGTGAACGTTGTGTAGTCTCCGAGGAAAATAATGTATCGCATGACGTCACGCAATTTATCTTCGATCTCAGTCAGCACGGTATCCTCGACTTTCTTGACATATGCTATAAGATCCATGAGCGCGGCTGTGTCAGGCGGAGGCGTCAAGAGCGTGTTGGCAATAGTAGAGTACTCGTCGTAGATGCTGCGTGTAAAATTTATTCGTCCATGATTTGAATATGGCCAAAAAAATTATCAAACTCGTGTCTAGATTCTGAGAAAACACCAGCTTATTGTATACTTACTTTTTGATCATCGTCTGATAATCATCAGTCATCCTCTTTAACAACTTATTAGCGAGTCGAGTGGCAGAACTGCGCAAGGAATTAATCAGTTCCCCTCTCTGCATTTGAAATATACCGATCACAATTGTTCCTTCTAGTTTACTGGGGATCTCTCGAGCTAATTCAACGTATTTTACCGATTCCTCGCAAAATTCCTCGAACGTTTTCTCAGGACGAGCATTTATGAACCTTTCTACTTTATCTGACGACTGCAACAAAGTTAGAACAGTAATGTTGAAGACAAAATATTTTCTGAAAGCAGCAACTATTAAATTCAAAATATATGTACGAACCTGACCGTTCAGTAAGCAAACGTAGTCATCAAAATCCTGAACTCGCAGTTCAGGGCCAATCCGTTGATCTGATATTAAATCAGCAACTTTCCATTTATAATCGTCCACGAGATCGTTATCAATAATTGGCTAAAAAACATTAATACAAGATAATTGTACGCCAGTTAAAGGCCAATCAAAACCTCATTTTTAAAACCTACCTTTAGTGTAGGTCTAGTGTAGCTTACGTAATCTTGATACAACATTGTTTCCAGTCTTGGTGACTGACGACATGCATCGATCAAATAGTCGTATAGAAGATTTAGCTGATCTTTGAACTGTCTAAACGATGGCTCAAACTCTATAGCATCATTTTGAAATGTCAAGTTAATTATGAAGCCTTGGTTTGTTCCCTGTAAAAACCACTGTTAGGTGCTATGCTCACTCATACCGTAGGTACCGAATAAACTATTATTGATGATATTCTACATAACTTACGCCAACATCCATAATGTAGTCGGTGTATTCCTTCATTGACTTCAAGCACAACGTTTGAAGATTGTAAGTCATGATACACGCCAAACAATTATAAAAATGTTTCATTCTGGAGACCTGCTTCGATTCTGGTATCAATTTCTTTTTATTACCCTAAAATTTGGACACAATTAGATGTCGCTGGTTTATTAATCATAAATATGTAGAAGTATAATAAACTTCTTTATACAGAGCTGCTATATTAAAAGCTCATTACTACCTGAAGGAAAACCGCCTGAACTGTCGGAATCCATTGATGCGTGAGGACATTGCCGGCTGCTTCTATGTGCCTCTTGCAGACGAAACAAAAGTCTAGCAGCTCGTACGCCTCGTTCGTAGTCATTATGTCCTTCATGCTGATCAATCTCAAATCACTACAAAAATGGTTAATTTATGATTAAGTAGACATCATATTTTTTGTTAATACGTATATCTAATACCTATATGTATTTGCCGTGCTTGATCCTTAGTGCAGTCTCGGCATGTAGTGCATAGTGCAAATAAGAAGTAAACAAAATTTTAAGTAAGAAAACATTTTAGTAACTTGATTTAGGATTTAGGTCTTGTTTCTTTTGCTCTCAAACTAGCCAAAATCTGTATCTTGGGCACTATGTAATGCTAGTACCACTTTAAGGTCCAGTTTTTCACAAGTTTAATACTTTTACGTTGTCTTGATATCGACTCACTTGAATTGTTTCCACCATATCTGTAAAACCTGTGCAATACAAGGATTCACACTGTACAGATTTTTAGTGAGATATTTGTGAGCGTTCCAGTAGCGCATTCTCCAAGCATCGTCTTTTACATTCAATTCTTTTTTCAAGGGTGTGTCTTCTTCTTCCGGTGATTCCTCCTAAAATAGAGCGGCCAGTTCCAAGTTACTACGCTGTATATTGAAGACGTTACTAGTACGTATTAGCGTCCAACATGTTTGATAAATGATTATAAACATCAACGCACCATGTTAGGATCCTTCAAAACGAAGTCTACAATGGCCTTCTTCATGCTCATCATAAAATCCTCTCGCATTTCGTCAGTACACGTGAACAACGTTTCTTTCCACTTTTTCAATTTCGGAGATATAAGATTGTGAACTCTGCAAAACGATAATATTTGGAATTTAAATTGTCTTGTGTCCGGTGATGGTCCTTCCTGGTGACTCTTGTATGTCGTCTCGTCTTTGACTTTCGGAGATTTGCGAAACCGGCAAAGTGTATGAGACGGAATATGAATGTTGAGGAGGCAGAATAGTTATTTAACAGATTCTATCAAGCTTATTGAAGCAAAAACGATAAAACTTAACCAATAGAAGAAGAAGAAGATAATTGAGTTGTTAAGGTTTGAAATGGAAATCAAGGTTGGTAACTGACGAAGCAATCAAGCCCCAAGCCGAAACCATTCCAAGCAGAAAGGATAAGGACGGTGCAACAGCACTGCGAGTCCTACCTAACGGAAAATGCACTTGCACTGGCTATAAACAACGAGGGTCCCTTCGTTGTAGTGTATGTTGCGTCAGAGTAGTCATTACGCCGCCAAAAGAGAGCAGAGCAGGGGGTCATCGTGCTCTCGCACAACAGCAGCTGCTTTGTAAGAAGCACTGTTAATACCGGACTCATCGCTTACTTACCGGACGAACACAATTCTACTCAACGATGACGATCATCATTGTCGTGGTCTTTTCTAAGAAATGGGTTGCTGCAATATTTTCAACAGGCGTTCTCAGTATGTGTAACAAAAATAAACGTAATTATAAAAACATTTTAGCAAAAAAGCGCCTTACCGCAGTATCACTTTGTTATCCAGAGGTGCCACATGGATTGTGTCTATCCCATAACGTAAGTAATAGTAATAGCGTAGCTTGTTTTTCTCTTCACCTGAAGGTATTTCATCTTCGTCTTCCCCGGGCGCTGACTGACATATCAATTTAACCATTTTTAACCTAAACTCTTCTCGAGCTTTTCTCATAGCCGTGTAGCTTTGCATGACTGAAAGAGAGGTTCAGATTTACTACTTCCGCATAATATCCTTCATCGTTTAATATTTATATACGAATGGATTCACAGAATATGAGGGAGCCGTAATAATATGTCTTGTTGCTAATGATAATATGCAGTGCGTTCATAGTTTCCTCATATTTTTAGGTAGAGGTAGTATTAGATAACCGGTGGATGCAAATAGCCAATAGTCGTTCATTGTGGCGTTCAAAGGGGGAGGCCTATGTTCAGAAGTGGATGTCTTCCGGCTGGTGATGATCTACCTAGCTACCTAATGTTAAACCTTGTGGGACTTCATATGGCATGAAAGATAGCTAAATGAAACTATCTGCACCAATCTGCACATACTATTCGTATCTATGATAGTACCTACGTGCTTGTTAGATTTAACATTCCGGTTAGTAGCTTAAAGAAAATACCCAATTCCTTAGGTAGACAACAGGGTGTATAGAAATAGATAAGGCAGGTATTCGCAAGATAGATTAGAAATATCATAAACAAGCCCTAGTACAGTTCCTACCACTGGATTTTCGACGACCAGTTGATTCCTTAGCTGCTTGCAATTTCGCAGCTTTCGATCTCGGTGGAGGCAATTTCAACAGTTCCTCGGGGAGTGAAAACAGCGGCCGCGTCCTGATTTTAAAATCTTCAGGCATTTGTATTTTTGGTATCTTTGGTAATTTAACATCAGAAGCAGAAGGAGATGTTTGCCCTTTTTTCCGATTTGGCTTTGTATTCCTCTGCATTATTGTTGCCTATAAATCAGAAGGTAATGTAAATACCTACCTACATGATATTATTAACGTTTGGCTTGCCTGAAATAGGTACATATAATATTATAAAGAGGTAAAGTTTGTGTTCTCTAAATTGATCATTCTTATTCCTTGATAGGATTGTCACCTCATGGAAAAGGTTAATGTAAGTAGTTTTATGTGGATGCAACAACAATGAGAATTAAAAGGCTGCGCTGTCTGCCTGTAAAAGGGACGAAACGGCTGCCAGCTACCTACAGCGATTAGCAACTATGTTGCAAGCATCTGCTTGCAGGTATCTACTAATAATGTCCTCCTGACTGGTAAGGCCAATCTGTCACAAGATCAGCCATCTACGTAGTGGATATTACAGTATATAAATGCTTGCGTAGCCACAAATGCACTCTCTTCCTTTTACTCTCACCACAATCCGATGGGATGGAAGACCGAAACGAGAGGTCAGGCACAGAATCGATTGTTTACCTGCCCATCCGAAACATGGATAATCTTACTTTCTAGACAATCAAGTGATCGACCTGCATTGCCCTACCAATAAGTATAAATTTAAAAATATTTAAAAAACCCCGACATAGGTCAACGAACTCTTAAAATGACTTTTCTGTGCTATTATCAGACCCTGATCAGTATGTGTCTAACTACTCGTCAAGATTGAACCATAGATTTATAATTCGGTGGGTTCTACATTTAATGGAGCCGAGTTTCTGTTGCCACCTTCCTGCTTGCTTCTATCACCAGACTCTGATCAACATTTTTCTACCTACTACTCGCAGCAACCTATCCAACGAATCCAAACTCGGTGGGTCTACGTTTATTAGTGCAGAGATCCCGTGACCACCTTCCTGCTGCATCATCAGACCCTGATCACCATTTTTTTGGCAACTGCTCGTCCAGACCTACCTAACGAGCCAAAACTCGGTGGGTCTGCGTTTATTGGTGTAGAGATCCCGTGACCACCTTCCTGCTCCATCATCAGACCCTGATCACCAGTTTTCTAGCAACTACTCGTCGAGACCTACCTAACGAGCCCAAACTCTGTGGGACTACGTTTATTGGTGCAAAGATCCTGTGACCACCTTCCTCCTCCATCATCAGACCCTGGTCACCATTTTTCTAGCAACTACTCGTCGAGACCTATCCAACGAGCCCAAACTCGGTGGGTCTACGTTTATTGGGGCCGAGATCCTGTAACCACCTTCTTGCTGATCATCATCAGACCCTGGTGAAGGCTACCATTTTATTTAGTATCATTGGATTTACATATGTTCTAAATTTCAGATCTTTCGGACTAATAGAAGTAATGAAAAATATCTATTGTATACAAAATACCCCTACCGCGACTCGGAAAAGAGCTGATGGTCTTCAAACGGGTGGACCGATTTTCATGAAACATAGCTAAGAACCATCTCGCTTAAACTAGCTTTCAAAAAAAAAAAACCGCATTCAAAACCGTTCACTGGTTGGACCGCTACGATGCCACAGACAGACATATATACAGACAGACAGACAGACTTCCGGACATAGGCGTCAAACATAGAACTCCCCTCGTTTTTGGTCGGGGGTTAAAAAGGAACATCTACATAAAGTTGCTCGCAGCGGGATTTGAACCCATGAGCTCCAGTTTGCTAACCACGCCGTGACCCGTTGCGCCACTGGGGCTGTATGGGAGCAGGTACACAACGTCACCTACTCAAAAGTGGTGATTACAGTGGTCTTCTGAAAAGGTAGACTGAGCAGGTTACAGCACTAATCTATTTGAAAAGTAGCAAAGTAGAGTACTTAGTGAGTAGCTATAAGGCTACAATATCACTGAGGTATGGCTCAGGGTTGCAAGATGAAGGAAAGGAGGCAAGTATTTCAGATATCGAGCGTTCTTCGCCTCAAGCAAAACCTTACTGTCTTATCAATTATGTATTAACTTTAATTGACATAAAATAATGTTGGATAAGGAACTCTACTCTTAATAATAGTATTCTGGGACAATCCACACACGGTCATCTGACCCCAAACTAGGCAGAGCCTGTACTATGGAAACCAGGCAACTAATACTAATACTTATATACTTTTTTGTAAATACATAAGTTAGTACTTATATTATAGACTAGCTGACCCACGCAGCTCCGCCTGCGCTATTTTTACGTTAACTAAACTGTTAATAACAGACATTCGCATTGAATACATAACCTCCTTTTTTATAGTCGGTTAAAAACTGGTACCCATTTTTAACTTGCTCTCCGTAGCACGGACCCGTTTAGTTCAAATGGCGTTAAACGGTCACCCATCTATTTAATAACCTTACCTAACGTTGCTTAACCCGATCGATTACAAAACCTTGATAACAACTCTCTGTGAGTGTTCCCTTACTAATATTTATTATAGCGTATAACCAAGTACCCATTTTGACTTTAATCCCCTCTCCCAAAAGAACCGTGCTAGATTACGGGATAAAAAGTATCCTATGTCCTACCTCGTAGTAAGATCTCAAATCATGCCAAGTTTCATTTGAATCCATTCAGTAGTTTCGGCGTGATGCGCAGCCATGATACAGACAGACAGACAGACAAAATTAAAAAAATTACATTTTCGGCCTCAGTATCGGTTATAGAATGACCTCCAAATATAATTTTCAAAATATCTTCAATGTACAGAATTGGACCTATTACAATTTTATTATAAGTATAGATACAACACCCGAACACTTGGTGGGAATCTTACCCACGACCTTTTGGTCAGCGGCCAATAAGAGTCTAACCACTAGACCAACAGCACAAAATACATGACAACAGGCCCGCTTTATTATAATCTATAGTATATTTCTCTTCCAAAATTATTAATCTAACAAACCTATATATCTACAGTATGTGCTATTCATGCTCTTGCTATAAATTATTTTGATTTTATGAAGGTAGGTAGGATTAACAAAACTATTTTTATGGATTTTTGACATTAAGTAATCTTCTATCAATTTGACACTAAGATTTGACAGTAAAAGGACAGCAAATGACAGACAATAAACAATACTCGAAACGTCAGTGATCTAACCTAATCTAATACGAACTACTACGAAGGATAAATTCTATAAAGAATTAATGTGAATATGATGAAAATCCATTAATTGTGTCTTCCTGGTAATTAATAAATAAAAGTAACTAAGTGTAGCTCTGTTTTAAATTATACGTTACCTGTTTGGATACACCAACACAAAGGTATATTTCAGTCTAACCTTACAACTTTTAGGTTACAAAAAGACTTGTACAACTTCTCTTAGATTTCACTTAAATATAATCTAAAAGAACAAATAAACTATATTTCATGAAGAACTGCACTCATTAGATAACGTTATTGACAAACTGTTATTGATTTCCACTTCTCCATGACAACCAGCTGATTTTCGTCAGTTTTTTTTATTGGATGTTATTAAACCTTTTTAGAATCAAAAATATTGCAAAAGGTTTTATTTGAAGTTACATTAAATTTTTACACCCATATTTATTAGATTAACATGATAATAATCAGTCAATCCATGCTTTATAGGTTTTTACTTTGGTGAATGAAGTTAAAAGTAGAATCATATTCAAAGGTAACTGCCACTAACCATCGACGAGGCTATGTGTGTGGAAGCTATGAGACACTAATACAAACAACCATGCTATAGAATGTATATAAACTTGTTTGGCCTTCGTTATGCTAATAAGGGACTGTTTCTGTCTTGCTCACATGATGTCATGTTTACTTTGGTAACTGCAAGACAGATAATACATCTGTAAAGTAGACTTTGGTGCATTCATAAGCTGATAGATTAATAAAATAATGTTTCTATAACACTTCATTTTTTATAAATCAATTAATATTTTGTGAGTTCAAATTATTACAAAATACAAAAATTGTCTTCTAATTTATGTAACAAATATCTGATTTGTGATATGCCAATACTAATCATTGCATAATTATAGTATTTAAAACAAAACTGTGTCATATAAGGCCTTATCTTACTTGCAAATACTGTGTCATATAAGGCCATAATAAACTTGCAATTTTTTGTTAAATATTTACTATAGTACTATAATAATATAGAATAATACTAATTGCTGGATAATATAATTTCTAGATGCTGTTCCAGTTACTGCGGTGTTTCCATAGTGGGCCTGTGTGCAGGGCTGCGGAGTCCTCTCTATTAGCTAAACTCAGGAAGAAGACGGGCTACACAATTGCCAACTGCAAGAAGGCATTGGAAATGCATAACAATGATTCTGAAAAGGTCTGTGAGAGTTTATTATTTATTGCATTACAGATAATTAATCCTAATTAATAACAAAAATATAATTATCCTGAAATAATCTATACACCTAAATTGCCACCAGGTGACTTCATTAATGTGATTTATTGAATTTTTTAGCTTTTGTTCTAAAAGTTTTACTTTCAAAGAATACTTTATTGTGTGACATTTTAGTGGTACTAGTAAAGAAACTGAAGGACAAAGCCATTGCCATATTTGGCAATTACTAATATCTACTTCGTAAGTACTCTCACTGCTCCAGAAATTCTGGACTCCCTTCGTCATTAGATAAAAGTTTATGTAAGTCTGCTTTGAGATTAGACCACAAAGTTAAACAAACCTTAATTTAGTTACTCCCAGTTTTATGATATTCTCAAAGGCAAAATATATTTGTTAAGTACTGGCTATACTTATGGTGCCCAGACTTGGTCTCTAAAAAACTGCAAATGTCCAAGCTCAAGATTTGCCAAAGGGCAATGGAGCACAGTATACTTGGTGTAAAGTTGATAGACCGGGTTAGAAATACCACACTGCGCTCCGTTACTTGTGTAGTTGATGTAGGTGTGAAATATGCAAAGTTGAAGTGGGAATGGGCAGGCACGTGATACATATGGGGACACACCTATGGCCAAGTACTGTCACAAAGTGGACACCACCTGATGGCCGCAGAAGTAGGGGCAGACCAAAGAGAAGATGGCGGGATGAGTTAGACCAATTCTCGGACAGCACTTGGACAGAGGTGGCAGTAGATCGGGATCTGTGGAAGAGTGAGGGAGAGGCCTTTGCCCAGCAGTGGGACATACTCTCAGGCTAAAAAAAAAAACAGGCTATGAGTACAGGCCCAAACGGGATCTTAGAGAGACTTGTGAAATGCAGCCTCATCTGAGAGAATCCAGCAAGAAACTCAGCGGGATTTTCTTTTGTTTACTTCTTTACTTTTATAGATTATGAGTCCTTGTCTTTGGTATAGATATATGAAATGGTATGTTGTACTTAAATATTATGTTTATTGTTACAGGCTGAGACGTGGCTGAATGAGCAAGCTCAAGCGATGGGGTGGGCAAAGGCCACAAAACTGGCAGGCCGAGCAGCACTACAGGGCCTTGTTGCCGTAAAGTTTGACAAGGGCCACGGTGCCTTGGTGGAGCTCAACTGTGAGACAGATTTTGTATCAAAGAATGATAAGTTCCAGAAGATGATTGAAGAAGCGACAGCGGCCTGTTTTAAGTTTGCGCATACTCACCTGCAAGCAAAAGGACCAATCACAAAGGTATTCAAGAGTAATATTTTTAGGCTACTAAATTTGCCAGATGCCTAATCACAGCGCACAGTGTTCAATAATCATTTGTTACCAGACATTTTGAGTGAAGTGAGTTAGCGGAGAAAACATAAATAAAGGTGTATAAATTTAATTTTACATCTGTTGTTAGACTTGTGTTTTAGAAATAAGGTAAAGCTTAATAAATATTGTCATATGTATATGCTTTATAACAGTATGATTATTGATTGTGATTTACAATTTATAGTTAAACAATTTGTTTTCTGAAAAAAAATATACCCTGCAGTTTCTAAATATCTAACGTTAATAAACTTCCAAGTCATTTTTTCTCAAAAAACATACCTAATGTCACTTCTGCGTTAGGAATATTATAAAACGCGTCCCTAGCTCAATCCACTCAAAATGTCTCATCACAAAGAATCATTGAACACTGTGCAAACCAATTAAAGAGCTAAGCTTTTTCTGTTGCTTCTCACTTTAAGGTTCAAATTTGCAGCGCTGCAGACGCTCTGCTTTGTAAATTCATATAAATAAAAAACGCGTGACAGCAGCGCTGCAAATTTGAAGTCACCCTTAAACTCAAGAATGACACCCATATAGTGTCTTACAATATGCTTACAATGCTTACAGTGGTTGGTTGTGTAGGTAGGTAGGTAACACTGCGGTGTCGAAAATAACATTACAATTTGAAACCTTTTCAGATGGAATTAGAGGGCGAGCAACTAGGTAACTTGCACACAGAGAGCGGCAAGAAACTGTCGGATGTGTTAGCACTGTTCATCGGATCAGTTGGCGAAAACGCCGTACTAAGGCGCGCTGAGTGTTGGAAGGCGAATAACGAAGAGGTCAAAATTTCCGCGTACACACACCCCGCGCCCGCTTCACCTTCCGACTACTCTGCAGGCAAGTATGGAGCCCTGTTAGCGTACAAGCAAGCCAATGACGTCGAGGACATCGGACGACAACTGTGCCAACACATAGTCGGCTGCTCCCCGAGGAAAATCGGAGATAAAGACAAAGACAAGCCAGCTAAAGACGCCGATGACGAAACGTGCCTCATCTTCCAAGAGTACTTGCTAGACCCGTCGTACACAATCGAAGAGGTATTACAGCAATACAAAGTTGAGGTCATCGATTATGTAAGGTTCTCGTGCGGGGAAGTCGTTGAAGCGAATATGCCTGGCGTGGAAAAGCAACCATTGGACACAGTCCAAACCTTGCAGTGAGCAAAAGTAAAAGTTATGTCTATCCAATAGTCATTGCGTGTTGTTTAACTATTTAAAATAGTTAAGTTCCAGTTTCTGTTTCGTTTACCCGTAGCTTATATTTATTTGTATTTTAAGGAATAAATAGCTTAAACTCATGTGTAAATTTCATTTATAAAATTTAATTAATATACAATTTCAAGTACTTATCTAAGTTTATAAACACTTTCTGAACGAGTCTGCGTGGATCACTTCCTTCATTTTGGCTTTGCCTTTCCATAGGAACATTCTGCAGTCTTTTTTCCAAAACATAGCTATTTGGTTGGGTTCGAAACTGTAGCCATGATAACTCAACACTTCTGGAGCGACCACGTGGAGCGCTAATGTGTTTTGCTCTCTAGTCCTGAATGGACCAGTAGTGGCCGGCCGAAGCAGGCAACCGCAAGGGCACACCGTGGCTATCTTCGGTGCCGACATCACGTTCATTCTATTACATAAGTTTATTCTTTGGAAGTTTCCACTCAATTTTAATTCCTCCACGGCTCCAGTGAACGATTGGGTGGCTCTTAGAGCGAGAGGTCTCGCATTCTGATTTTCAATATTATTCCTAAAACCAACCGTGGACAAAGATTTCTTGGTGACATTTGGACTGTCCTCGGGGCTCCTATCTTCGAATTCGCTTTCCTTATCAGAATTATCGTCTGTGTACATGATTTCTTTGAAAATGTATAAATTTTAAAATACAAAAGACGTATTTGAAGCGACAGTTCCGTCAATTGTTTCCCGCCCTTAGAAAATACTCTGTCAACGCGACAACTCAAATACTAATTTACGGTAATTTTAAAAAAGGTTTTAAGTGATATATATAAACATTATGATATATAGAATGGAAATGTAGGTCGCTCGCTGTAAAGTTTAAAGTATCTGCTCGACCGTATCCAATCAATTCGCAGACGCATTATGTACCGCTCGTACTGGTGTTGTAGATAGGTTTAACACAGTCCTAACGGTAAGCTAATCTGGGACATTAGCTTCTAATGTAAGTAAAATAATGTAATAAGTAGGTACTTACTGGAATCATATTCGACATTAGTTTATACTTAGGATAAGTGTGTACTACACACCAACTATTAATTTCTAGCGGTAGGTATAAAGTACTTACCTGTTATTAAAATATTATTTTTAACCGACTTCAAAAAAGGAGGAAGTTCTCAATTCGTCTGTTTATATATATTTTTAACCGACTTCAAAAAAGGAGGAGGTTCTCAATTCGCCTGTATATATATTTTTCTTTTTTAGGGTTCCATACCTAAAAGGTAAAAAGGAACCCTTATGGTCTGACTTCGTCTGTCTGTCTGTCACACCTATATATTTCAGGAACCACTGATGCTATTTTAATTTTTTTATAATGGGGGTCGAAATAGGTCATCAAAATTTTAAAGTGAGACTACTATATCGAGTGGGGTATCATATGAAAGGGCTTCATTTGCACATCTCAAAACAGATTTTTATTTTGGCTTATGTGACGTAGTTTTTGGCTGATAACCAAAAATGACAAAAAAAATACCGTTCCCCCTCCCCCCTTATCTCCGAAGTTTGTGGAGGGAAAAATCTGAAATAATTATGGATAATGCTATATGATATTATCTATATTTTACAGGAAAACAAAATGATCTATCTAAGTACTTAGTACAGTTTTTTAGTAATCCTAAAAAAACCTCGTCAAACAAACTTAGTTTTGCGGTTTGTTTTTTTTTTGCTATCTGAGGTGTTACATGAATAGTAAAATTACTTTAATACGTCCAAAGATGGTATGGAACCCTCGGTGCGCGAGTCCGACTCGCACTTGACCGGTATTTTTTTTATGTATGTTCGCGCATAACTCTGGCAATTATGAACCGATTTGAAAAAATCTTTCTTCCATCCATTCTTCAATCCATTGATTGGGTCCCATAAAAAAATTATTGCTTAGTAATAAGTAGTTCTTGAAAAAACAAGAATGGTGACCGGGCAGGAAAGCCTATATATTGAAGTTGGTGCCAAATATACACAGTCGGGAAGCTAACACCAACTTCAATAATATTTAAATTATTTTATACTTTTCAGTGATATTGAAGTCGGTTCAATTTTAAAATTGAAGACCCTGTTGGTTTAGTGGTTAGATATCCTGGCTGCTACCCAAAAGTTGGTGGGTTCGATTACCAAAAACATTTGTTTTAACAGGCTTGGGTTTCATTGTATGTTATTCTATTTGTATCAGAAGACTGGTTGCAATGTTTGAGATCAGTTGACTGAGCGTGTGTGTAATTTTCCAGGATTTAGAATTATAGGTACATAGGTAAAAGTATACCCTATTTTTCTTCAATATGTCATATTCAACCCTACCAATAGTCTTTGGCTGGCCACCACCGGTCAGCCATCACTCCTAAGTTCATACATTTATTGTTCCGCTTTTGATCTTCTAAAGAAAAACAGGGTGTATAAGACCTTTTTTTTTGACGCGGGGGAAATCTTCAAAACATCCCCGGGAGCTGTGGGGCTCGACCGGGGTATGTGGGATTCTTATCACTAAAACCCCCGCGGCTGTCGCATCGGCACATGAGAGGGGACCCAGGTCTCTCCGGCGGGATCTGCACCAGGGGCCCCTCAGTGCCTTGCCTTTTAAGCCCCCGCCGGGGGGCGCATTGTAGCCCCCCGGGAACCAGTCACGGTGCTCACGGGGACGGGGGTCGCAACCCCGCCGCCGTCCTCCTCGGAGTCGCCACCGTACTCAATGGACGTTCTAAGGGCCCACACCCCGAACGTCCAGCGACTCCGAAGAAGGGTGTATAAGTCCTACTTTAACTTGGAGCGGCGGATCCTGGTCAACCGGGTCGAATACGACCTCTCTCTGCCAGCAGTAGCATCGGCGCGGAGGGCGGTAGCCTTCTTCTGCGAGACCGTTCTGTCTCAGAAGAAGGCCTGGTCTCGCTCGTCGGGGCGGGCGATAGCGCTACTCTGGCTCTCCAGCCACACCGTCCAAGGGGCCAATATAAAAGTGAGCTTTCGACCGGAGAACGGGTGCCTTTTGAACCTTCCAGACAGCAGAAAAAGGTAAGTACTAACATACTTATATACAGGTAGTTACTCAACAATTACTGTCATATGTAGGCCTCCATATACCAAATGTGTAGGACGGTCATAAAATGAGCGTGCATAAATAACAAACGAAAGTGAACGTGGAAATAATGTCATGACGAACAAAGTACGCGTCGGAGCGTGGATCCTGTGGCGAATAGTACGGAACCCGCCACCGACACATATCGCACAGTTCTCGGCGGTTTCATAGTCACCGGTGGGGCCATGTCTCCGCTGCGGCTTGACGAACTAGATAGTGATCAAAAAATTCCATAAAAAGTGCTCAGCAATTGGGAAAGTGAGATAAAATTGATTTAATTATACCGTTGATGGAAGAATATCAGGTGCATTTGAATTCCACGCTTAGATAATATGTATATTTACTTACAGGTGTTCATTAAGTAATTAAGTTGCTAGACTATCATCCACTACTATCAGTTGTAGTAAGTTTGCGTAGAGTTATAATAGTCTTTGGAGTCGCTGGTCGTAATAGGGATGTAGGCCCTAGGACGTCCATTGAGTACGGCGGCGACTCCGAGGAGATCGGCACCGTCTACGTATAGCACCGTGACAGGTTCCCGGGGGCTTCCTGGAGCAGAAAGCCCACGACGCCTCGGTGTTTTAGTGGGTAAAAATCCCACAGGGTCCCGGGGACCTACTAAAGGTATCCCGCGCGAGAAAAAAAGAACTGATGATTGAAGTTGGTGACAAATATACACAGCAGGTACGCGCTAACACCTGTTAGATACACATCACTATTGGTTCTATTATCTATGGTGGCAACCCTTCTACATTCTCTTTCTTATTATATATCGATGTTCTCTTTGTTGAATATGGCCGAACCTTTGTCGTCGCAATTGTAATGTATGTGCTCCGTCCAAATACTCCAAATAAATAGAATAGCAAGACAGACGCCGAGTTTTATTCACGCAACGCCAAGTCTAACACCAACTTCTATAATATTTAAATTATTATATACTTTTCAGTGATATTGAAGTCGGTTCAATATTTTTTTAAAAGACTTTATGCATTCAGTATTCGTCGACTTTGCCTTCGGTCACGACACGATTAATAGAACACCTGATACTGTCATATTGCGAATATTGGAACGAATGTTGCTGTTGGTCCCAGGTTGCCATGACAGTTTCCCCGGACAACAAGGGCCATGCACCACATATAGCGCTCGAGCCTGAGTAGGTACTATTTAGGCAGTTTTGGTTCCACTTTTCATCATATTTTTAGTTCGATAAATCTAGTCTTTTAGGTAGATTATACAAACGCTTTTAAATGTAGGTATATCAGATAAAGGATGTTATTTATATTTTCTACCTGGTCTCTGCTAGCTGGTGTGGTGTAGTAGGAAATAGCTTGCTTTGCAAACCGGCGGTCGCAGGGTCAAACTCCACAGGAATCAACAACAATCATATTTAAATTATTTTATACCTTTCAGTGATATTGAAGACGGTTCAATTATTTTTTAAAAATATTTTATTTAACCCTTTTAGTGATATTTTCATACATAAAGATTGAACCATCAAAGACCGTAAAATGATTATAGGTAGGTTATGATCACATTATCATCTACATAGTTTTACATAATTCATGTTTCTTCAGAAAAAAATATCCGGTCGTAATGAAATTTGCATGGAATCATCATAGTAGTTTACTCTCTTGAATAAAAAAAGAATCATCGAAATCGGTTCATATTTGTCGGAGTAATTCAAACTCAAACTCAAAAATCTTTATTTCAAATAGGCTTAACGCTAGCACCTTAATGTAATGGAGAACATAAGTTTTATGGTTTTTATCAGATAAATTCCCCCAAATCGTTCATGTTCCTTCAGGAAGTTCTTATCCAGTTTAGATAAAATTCATACAGATTCATTATACTTAGTGGTTTTTGCTTTCGAATAAAAAAATAATTATTGAAATTGGTAAATATTTGCCAGAGTTATGACCATTTTTGTCCTTAAAAAGCGACATAAAGTCATCTTGTAGGCATTCCTGCAGGTTTCCTGCGCAGTCACCATTCTTGTTTTTTCAGGAACTACTTATTCGTAACCAATATTTTTTTTATGGGACCCAACTAACGGATTAAAGAATGGATGGAGTTTTGCGCGAACATACATAGAAAAAAATATATACATACAGACGAATTGAGAACCTGCTCCTTTTTTGAAGTCGGTTAAAAAGACGCATATAGAAAGACAGTGGTTTTTATTACTAGATTGTTTCTACCTACGAACCACCCATAACGTGATCATTTAAAAGTAAACACTGATAGTGCTTCCAACAGCTTGCTTTAACAGCTCCAATGCACGATTTTATTCATCCTCATATTGAGATATTACGAGCTGCAAACAGCTCGAGATGAAGCGATCGCTGCCGCCACGCCACATATTTAATTACTCTGAAGTCTTCGCGCAGACTTTCGCGATCATTAATTAATTTGCCGAGTTTTATTAAAACATGTAAGCGCAAGAACCGTGAACTAATTTTCTTTTTCTCGAGTCGACCGACCATTGTCCGAGACTGGTTGGTTAGTCTGTGAGAAGTGCATGAGCGTCGCGGTCGTCTCGGTGGAACTAAGGTTGACTACACACGCGTTCTGTTACCGAGCGAGGGAGGCAAGCGCGGCTCCGCGCGAGCCCTGACCATCGACAAGAAAATGCATATCCTGGAGATCGGAGCAGATCATGTAATAATTATGTGATTTATTTGAAAAAAGATCTGTGAAATTGAAAGTGTCGTTGCGCTGTTTTTGAATGGTGTGCTTTATTTGACGTAATGTACCCACAACACTTATTATAACTACTTTGTTAATTTAAATCTAAATAGAAACCTACGTGTTAGATAGGTAATCAATAAGTAAACTTTACCGTTTTCTTCTTAACTACAGTATAGTAGCTCTATATTTTAGTTCAGTATTTAACAGCAGTTAATTGTACACGTCGTTTATAAATTCATAACAAATAATAATAATATTCTGAGACAACCCACACACAGCCATCAGATCCCAAACTAGGCAGAGCCTGGATTATTGAAACCAGACAACTGATACTAATTATTATTTATTAAATACATAACTTACCTATATAAATAAATATATTATATAGATAAAATACCCAGACCCTTGGTGGGAATCGAACCTACGACGAATTGGGTAGCGGCCAGGGTGTCTAACCACTAGACCAACAGGCCCATCAAAGTAACTTTATTTTAACGATAGGTATATGTGGAATTTCATACGTAGGAGACAAGATTTGAGCCCCTGTAAGTGTAAACTAATAATGCTTTAAGGCTATGGCTAAAATTCGCAATATTAGATTCCCTTCGACGTACTTAATTAAGTAGGTAAAAACTACATTTAAAATAAAATCCTGATTACTCTTTACCACCCTCTCTTTTTCTTTTCTTTATCGGTTTTGATGTGAAATCTGGAGGGTCGGGTAATACTACGTACAGTGTCATATTCTTATAATCGCGCTTCTTTCCTCAACATTTCCTGAAGTGGGTATTATGATGGAATGGTGAAATATTATTTAGGTAGATTTCTGTGGTTACAATACACCGCAGCGTAAACGATTTAACGTACAACGATTATTACATTTATTGCTATAAGAAATTCATTTTTATTTTCATTAGCTATGCTATATTGACGGGCCTGTTGGTCTAGCTGTTAGTCACCCTGGCCGCTACCCAATACGTCGTGGGTTCGATTCCCACCAAGTGTCTGGGTGTTTTATCTAGTATTTAAAAAAAAAAAGGAAGTGTAAGTTATGGTTTCCATAGTAGGTACAGGCTCTGCCTAGTTTGGGATCAGATGACCATGTGTGGATTGTCCCAAAATATTATATTATTATTATACCATACCCACCGTTACTTCTACTGCCCGCGGGATATGAAACCGCCACCACTAATTCGTAAAGCAAGTGGCTTCTCGCTGCGCAACGGAGTCTACGTCATACGTGTACATAAGTAATTACTACATTTCATTCGCATTTCGAAGTGATTAAATGCTTTTACGGTAAATAAACTTCACAATAGCACCCGCACCCAGCGTCGGCACACCCCGAAGTCAATTCAGCTGATGACCTACAATCCTTCTCACCTTTAGTATAGCTCCGCCTTTGAGACGCTCCTTTACGCTGTAATCAGCCCAACCCTGTTTTATTGCGCACAATCTGTGTGGGTTCAGCAATCTCAACGGTCCCATTGTTAAAAAACCAGACTGTTGCATTCGTTGACAATAGACTAGATTACAATCGAACGCAATTTTGGTATTTCAAAAAGAATAGGTTTAATCACAGATAGTTGAGATGACTCAATCATTTATGCAATTTAATAGGGATTGAATGGGAATGTTAGGCTAGCTCCAAATTAATATGTTTATCGCAGGTTACTATAGTTGTTATAATACAATGGTGATGGTGACTGGGTAAAAAAAATAACAATTCTGAATAGTCCGTCAATTAGATTATCAATAAATATTGGACACGTATTTTTTATTCTCTAACGGCTGGCCTTTTAGAGAAGTTCAGAGTCACACAACGAGCCATGGAGAGAGCTATGCTCGGAGTTTCTTTGCGCGACAGAATCCGAAATGTGGAGATTCGCCGAAGAACCAAGGTCACCGACATAGCTCTCAGAATCTGCAAGTTGAAGTGGCAATGGGCAGGCCACATCGCTCTAAGAACCGATAACCGTTGGGGAAGAAAGGTTCTCGAGTGGCGACCACGAACCGGAAGACGCAGCGTTGGCAGGCCTCCCACTAGGTGGACAGATGACATTGTGCGCGTCGCAGGTAACCGGTGGATGCAAATAGCCAATTGTCGTTCATTGTGGCGTTCTAAGGGGGAGGCCTATGTTCGGCAGTGGACGTCTTCCGGCTGTTGATGATGTTTTTTTTATTTAACTAATCAATGTAAATTGCCAATAATATAGAGATTCAAAGTTCGGGAGTGGGGGTTCGTGACGTCATGCCTCAGTAAAAATTATATACCGGCGTAATGCGCATTTCAAAGGACTTTATCTTCTTCATTTATTGTTTAATCGACAAAAGAAAAAAATATGTGTCCAATATATTTTGATAATCAAAATGACGGATTAAAAAGTATTTTTTTGTCATCTACCCTGAGACTACTCAACATAACATAATTATGTTGAGTAGTCTGTGAGTTAGGGGACTAAGTACTCAACATAAGATAATTAGGTATGTTGAGTAGTCTGTGAGTTAAACATACGTAGATAGACGCCCAATCTTTCATCATGCTAAAGGATAAAAAAAAGGATTTTATACCTAACTAGTGACCTGTCTAGGATCTACGGCCTTCTCCTTTTTAGGTTCTAGAAGCATTCTTCTATTAGGTATTAGGTATACCTACTTGCTATAGTTCTAAAACTATGATGTTCTCCAGCCGGTTTCGGCTACGGCGACCACTTTAAAAAACCTCTAAAACAAGCAAGTAGGTATACCTAATACCAACTACTATCTAAATTCAATAGACAGACGCAAATCATTTATTCTTTTTTTTTTCTATTTAGCGAATTGGCAACAACTTGTTTGTAAATAAGAAACGATGATCTAACACACTATTTTTTCCTTTAATACGTAACAAGGAGACCGAATCAGACCGATTGCCTGATTGTTGGGCATCCTACTATTGGAAACAGCTTGTAGGTGTATTGGGGCAAGATAATGCGAGTTATATTATATCTTCTTCGTCTCGGTGTGCCTTAGTAGTTTATGAGGCTTTTGGAGTCCTGTCGCCTTAATGAATAGTTAAAAATGTGCGCGCTATAAACAATACTTACCTACTGCAGCACTTACAAAGATTAATTAGTTTTAATGATCACTATCCTTTTTTTTTTAACCCAGAAAAAATTGCCAAAAAATTAAATGAAAAAATGGCGAAAAGCGGCCTTTGGGCTCTGCCTACCCTGATTGTGACAGGTATTGAGATTAATTATCAAGTAAACCAAACAAGCAGGTTATAGTAAGATTATATTTCAAGCAGTCCTCCATTACAATCTCCAGTGCAGACCTAGTGCTTATTCTAATGGCCTCTTCCACAGACTACAGAGTCCTTATACACTACTGTTTACCACAGAGTATCTAAGTCTACATGATATTATATCACATCTCCCTTTACAATAAGTTTCTTCATGTAGTTAATCAAAACGCTACATGACAGTATGGTAGTACAGAATTATATTTAAGTTTCTACATTATAATCACTGAGGTAAGCAGGAGTCCTAACAGTCCTTGTTGATCTCCTTAATGGTTCACAATCTGAAGTGTTTGAACTATATATTGGTTCAGATGTACACATTTGTCCCGACCAATAATTTTGTATTGGAATCATATTATTAACAGGAGGACATCTACTTACCTCAGATTGGCAAGGTTTCACAAACCATGTGTTTCTTACTTTTGTAACACCATTATTATCCTTGACCAATACAGACCTTGGATTTTATGTATGTATGTATGTAAAAAATGGCCGACCCATGCCACCGCGCCGCGGGCACGGCGCGGTGCAATGTGGGGCTCGAACCCACTAAAACAACCGGGGTGTCCTCATCCCGCTTTTGTGTCTGCCTTGCGGTCTGACTCTACCTCGTCTGTGGGTGTATAAAGCCCACAGACTCGTCCACGGGTGTATAAAACCCGCGGACTCCTCAGCCTGGAAAATGATCACTATCCTAGTTCTTGAAGTCGGATTATTAAGACAGTCGAAGCCAATTAATACTTTATACTCTGATGGTGAGCAGAGATATCGATTACCTTGTAGGGTAAGTGAGGGAAAGACGAAAGGCGGGGTAACAGAAAAAGTCTCCCTTAACGCCCCAGGCTTAGCACGATTTGCCAACATAGAAACGTCATTTTCGGTATTAGCTAGGTCGATAACTACGTCATACTCCACACCGAACTGTCAAGATTACGAAGTCTTGGCAAATCGTGCTAAGCCTGCTGGCGTTATAGGCGACTTTTTGTGTTGCCTTTCGTCTTCCCCCCTTACCCTACTCAAAAAAAAAATTCTTAACAAGAATTAACGTTAATTGAAGTTTGTGAGTGCGGCAATTAGCTACGCATGAAATGAAACCTTAAAAAGTTGGCATAACGTGGATGTAGTAATCTTTGCTGGCTGAAAAGACATAGTATACTTATGTGTTTTAAAAGAAATAACAATGGATTATTGTATACTTACCTACTTACTCTCTTATCAAATCTTTTGTTCCACATCCAGGAGGATGAATGCGGCGGCGCACGCGCAGCGGAGGCCGCGTTCCGCACCGTGCCTCGAGATCACACCACTTTCCTCATTTGGAGGATTACCGTACGTACAATTCTTTTTACATTATTTTATTGTAAACATTTCTGTGTTCCTGGGTTAAGGGCACTGTAGCTTGGTATAAACTGCATCGTGTAGGTAGGTCACAGACAACGTACTTATTTAAATTGTATACTTACTGTATTCAGTTGTCTAGGTCAGGTACCTATATAACAGGTTCTGTGCATTTAATTAGTATTTGTATATATTTTGTGGTGTTGAACCTATAAGAAATCAATTCTACCAGAGAAAAAAAAACCTTTTATGGGTCTACTAATCCATCTATTTATTATATTACTAGCTGACCCGCGCAGCTCCGCTCGCGCTTTAATTACATTTTGCTCCCCTTTTCTCCCAACTCCCTTGATTTATCTCTCTCCATCTCTCTCTCTTATAATAAAAATCTAATTCTATGCTATTTCTCTCCCCTCCCGCTTCGGTCCCCGTCACACTTCCCCTCTTCCTCTACCCGTTGTCCTCTCTGAACCCTCTCCCTCCTCTCTCTTCTCCCAACTTGCTCCCTCTCACTCCCCCCCCCCCCCTTGCTCCACCTAACTCCTCCGATCACTCACTCCATCACCCACCCCTCTCCCTCTCTTGCACCCTCCTCTCGTTCTATAATATATCCTCGTCAATCATGGTATCAGCGGCATAAAATATACTTTATAACCTATTCTCAGACCTACCCGCAAAATTTCATACATATCGGTTCACCCGGCTCTCGTGCACGTAACTCAGAGGTTCTCAGATTTTGTTGTGCAAGGCGTTGCGAACGTTCGACACTCGACTCTCGTGCGCGTACCTGAGAGTTTCTCTCATTTTGTTCAGCAAGGCGTTGTGAACGTTCAGGAGAAGATTATCCCATACGACGTATTCTTGCTGCCCGTGCTTGAGAACTATGTTTAGAAAGTTGAGACCTGGCTCTCTTAGGCATTTTCAAATGTTTAAGAAAATGCTAATAGCGTGTAATATTCTAGCTCTGAAAAGAACTGTTGTTTAGCCCTGAAAAAATCTGTTGGTTAACATGCGCACCCCCGCCTTGGTGACGCTCACTTCGCAACGGGCCGTGCAGCAGAAATCGTAATATTTTAATTTCGCCATAACTTCAAAACCAAAGGTCCAATTTTAATCATTCAAAGACCAAATATTATCTACATAAACTGTACTTAATGATGAAATAATTTATTTTGATAAGGATTAATAGCATGAGTAAAATAAATGCGTTTAAATGTAGTCCAATCAAAATTCAAGATTTTTAAATAAAAAAATGGTTGTTGGGCCTCACTCGACATAGATAGTGTGCCGCGGACTTTTTTGTAGATATTTATAAGATCTACAATTAATTAGAACATTTTATGGTTCTATCTTTTATAGGTTAGGCAGCGTACGCAAAATGAGTAACTTTTCTGGTTGATTTTTTACACCTTGTGTCCGAAAAAACCCAAATATCTTATGGAACCCTATTTTTTTCCAAAATAAAATTTACCCTATGTTACTCGTGGATAATGTAGCTTTCGAATGGTGAAAGAATTTTTAAAAACGGTCCAGTAGTTTTTGAGCCTATTCATTACAACCAAACAAACAAAGTTTTCCTCTTTATAATATTAGTGTAGATGTAGATAGTCATTACCATAAAGCCTACTAGCAACCCACCGCGGCGCGGGCACTTTCGACCTAAAGGTCTAATTTACTATGTATGTAACATCAATAACAATTAACAACATGCAATTAAAATATCGGCGGGGTGTACGACAAGGATGCATTCTATCGCCAACACTATTCAATTTATACTCTGAAGCAATTATCCAGGAAGCACTTGAAGGCATAAGTGCTGGAGTTAGCGTCAACGGTGAGGTTATTAATAACTTGCGGTACGCGGATGATACTGTCCTTATAGCCTCTACAGATGAAGATCTCCAGGAAATTGTTGAACGAGTGTATGAGTTTAGCCATAGATCAGGTCTTAATATGAATGCATCCAAGACTAAGTACATGGTAGTGGAGAATCAGCCAAAACCCTATGCTGCAATTAAAGTAGGATGTAACATCTTAGAGAGGGTCAGCAAGTACAAATATCTTGGTTCGTGGTTGACAGATACATTTGAGAGCGATACGGAGATCCGCACACGTATAGAGATTGCTCGAACGTCATTCATGACCATGAAAAAAGTGTTGTGCTCTCGACAGTTATCAATAACACTCCGAACCCGGCTTTTACAATGCTATGTTTGGCCAGTTGTACTTTACGGATGTGGGGCGTGGACGCTAAAAGAAGATCTCAGACGAAAGATCGAAGCTTTCGAAATGTGGACGTATCGTCGCATGCTTCGTATTAGTTGGACACAAAAGGTGACAAATGTCGAAGTGCTCCGCCGAATGTCCAAAAAAGTGGAACTGGTTCGCATAATCAAGCAGCGTAAAGTAGCGTACTTGGGTCACATCCTCAGGCATAACAAATATAACCTGCTACAGACCATTATGATGGGGAAAATAGCAGGGAAAAGAAAAGTTGGAAGACGAAAGATGTCCTGGCTACGTAACATCAGAGAATGGACCGGAATCAAGTCTGTAGAACAGCTATTCAGACTAGCCATGGATAAAGTGAAGTTTCGGAATCTAACCGCCAACCTTCAGTAATGGAGAGGCACTTAAAGAAGAAGAATTAAAATATATACTTTTAGACTTTCGCGTTCCATTATCAAACTTTATTCTAATCTTTATACTTTATTCTAAGCCAAAATATAAGGTAAATCGCGTTAATTCCCGATTAGAATAAAGTTTGATGCAATTAAAATATCCGGAATATCTATAAGTACTTATAGAAATAATGGTAAAACCTGCAAATTGAATAGTTACTTACTTACTTAAGAATTTTGAAAAAGAAAGACTTAGGTATACTTTGAAGGCGGCACCAATTAAAAAAGTCCATATTTTTTTAACCCTCGAGAGCAAAATTACTCGTGCAAATAAATGTAGTGTTTAAAAAGTCTAACAACGATAAAATTGCTCACCCGTAGTCTGTAAACGAGCCACCAGTCAGTACACGAGACATCGAAAGTCTATTGTATTAAGTCGACACTAATATTGTAAATACGAAAGTAACACTATCTGTCTACTAATATTTACAACTAAATATTAGCCGATCCAATGTTTTAGATTTTTTTTAGACATTTTACTTCATAAACATTGAGGTAATATGCACTACAGCATTAGGTATTAACTTCAATAGTTAAGGCGATCCCTTTCAATAACAGATCTAATAACGATAATAAATTGTATCATCACGATCATTCTAACATAATCTTGATCAAGATAATAATAGCTCACACGATATATATCACAGTGATCACACGAAATAAGTGGAAATCGTGCAAATCATATTTTCCCCAAGCGACAATGAACCAAATTGACCTATCACGCGAAACTACATTCAATACCAATTACATTTGATACATACCAACACGACACGGATTTGGTACACGTCAACACGAGACATGAGTTTCGCTTTCACCCAGTTGAAGACAAAAGTTATTTGTGAGATGTTGTGAGTCATCTCGCTTTACCTACCTAGTAGATAAGTTCAACAAACAGCCAGCCAGATGCACGAACACTGTTCATAATTAAAAATATTAAAAAAACGACCTCAAGTTGCTGCTAAATATACCCAGTAGGTATATTCAGAGATCCCATGGGGCTCCAGACTTTTCTCATTTTCTAAGCAACGAAATAGCAACGGATATAGTAGTATTAGTGCATACAAATAAGGCAAACATACCTATTTGCTAGTTTGAGAAAAGTCTGGGGCCCCTGGAATCTTGGTGCAAGACGCTAACACCAACTTCAATCAATATACAGTCATATAAAATTACTTGTCCTGACTGACTGACGGACTGATTCATCAACGCACTTGCCAAACCGCTGGACCTAGAAATCAAAAATTTGGACAGTAGGTTTTTCTTAAGATGTAAGCATCCACTAAGAAAGGGTTTTTAAAAATTCCAAAGGGTTAAATAGGGTGGTAAAATAATAGCGGGCGTAGCCGCAGGGAATTGCTAGTAATATATAAATTATTTTATACTTTTTAGTGTGCTGTCTATTGAAGTCAGTTCTTTTTTATATTTTATAATTTTTAGAGAAATGTTTGAGTTTTTAGTGTGTTTTTGATTTGGTATTCAATTTAAAAGAAAAGGTAGGTACTCGTATACCCTGATATACTGAATACATCTGCGTAACCCTTTCGAGTGTACAGGCGTGATGTTATGTTGTATGATTGCGTAAACAATGCATATTTATGCGATAGCAGCAATCGCGGTTGATTTGCTGTATTTTTTTTAAGAGTTCCGTTGTCTGTCTCCTAAACCCATCATGAGATCTATCTGCCGAACCTACATACGTCAATTAAAGTTAATGACCAGTAATCTATTTTTTTAAATCGGATTTTTTCGACACTCGAAGCCCATTAATACTTAATATGCAGATAGTGAGTAGATATATAAATTATCTCGTGTTCAATAATCGAAATTAATCATAAACGGCTCCGACAGTCGAAATAAATAGATTTAAAAAAATGTATGAATTAGAATTAAAGTTAATTGGGGTTTGTGAGTGCGGCAGTACGTATGTGAAATTTTAATGGGTCCATTTTGGAATAAACCCCTTTCGAACAAAAAAGAACTTTGTACTTAAATCCGTCTATATAATGACAGAGTTATTCCCGAACATTGCATAAAAAAATATACATGACATCCGAATCCGATCCGGATCCGAATAGATGAAGAAAAATACATAACTCCTTTTTGAAATCGGTTAAAACAGAAAAGATACGTAGGTACTTTACACGACTCAAAGGCGGCGCTAGGTTTGTTTCAGTACCGGGGGGAGCGTGCATTACTTTTCTGAAGATGTGCTCTAGTGAGTATCCGGCGTTGGAGAGACTCTGGCTAGGTGCGAACGAATGATTTAGTGGGTAAAAATCCCACATACCTCGGCCTTCGCCCCTTCAGAGACCGGATACCTTGTGAAGGTTTCTTTCCCGACAGCAAGAAAAAAATGGTTTGGCTGGTAGTAAAAGGTTGGTCATCAACACAGATGACCCCAGAGCTATTAGGGCGAGGAAACGCTACCCGTCTTTGGCACCTAATCGCAACAAATTACCAGTTACTATAATAAAGTTGTATATACTTTTAACGGAATACTAAACTAAATTACTGTTTCTTTACCGTAGCGGAACGTGGGAAAGGTCAAAATGTTAGTTACCTACACCTACCTAACACTTCCCAGAAAGTTGCACACAATTGAAATTGCACCGAATTCGCTGGACACTAAAATGTCGAAACTGTTTGCGAAGATCACCGACAAAGCACAACTCATATATTTCCAAATTTAATGCTTTTAGGCAACCTGAATATACAGCACGCTCGGACGTGCTTTTTGTTTTTTAACCGACTACCTCAGTTGCGAGTGCGTGTATGTATCTCTAATTTTTGGCATGCCATGAAACCAAAACGTCTTGATGGATTTTAAATATTATAATTATGCAAAATATGTATGTGCTAAAACTCTTTATTCAATGATTAGGACGATCAAAATACATCTCGTGTAATCCGTTTGCTTCGACAAATTGTTTATATAAAATACAAAGTAACAAGAGAAAGTATACCGTTAGTGCAATAAATTACAGCAAGATGAATGTAAACGTAGTCCATTGCGCGGGCGCACATGTTTCATACACGCGTGCAATGCATTGCATCGCTCCTCGATAAATCATTTTAGTGTCGTTTTTTTTTCTACATACGGAGTGGATACGACAGAGCGACATTAAATAAAATCACAGTTAGCACTAGTGGTCACAATTATTAAAAAAAACAAGTGAAAATATCATATCTACTTGTTATAAGGTAGTGCTAGACCGCGATCCTACCGGACAACAGGCCGCCCGGCAGTGATGCAGCGGTCGATGAAAGCGCCTATCTGATTATTAAAAGCACCTTGTATCGGAGGTATCACTGTATCAGAAGCAAAATCGACGAACGATGGAGCGCCTACCACAGCGTTATACACTGAAATAGAAACTGCCCTCGACTTCTAGCTAGACCCCGCCTTTCATGTTCGTTAAAACCGTCTATAATCTATTTGCCTTAACTCCAAAAAAAAATAACTTCATCGTGATAGCTCTTTTTGAAATAAAGTTCACAAGTTTCAATCTTTATTTGACAAATAAATTTATAACAGGAACAGTATTATTATGTGGTTAACACCAAAATGGTTACGGTGATACACACTCTCCCAAGTGTGCAAGAAAATTACGTTTCTCACACTCTACTGACCGCAGAATCTTTATTGTGATCGTAAAGCAATGGCTTAAATGTTCAACTTTCTTTTGTGGCATTATCAGAGTAAGTAGGTACCTATGGGAAAATGCGATATTCGTTTGAGTCAAGTATTTGAAACCACTTGGAACCGAAATCAGGCAAATTCTATGTTGACCAGTCCAAGTGGTTATAAATAGGAATATTATTTGGCTTTGGATCAGTCTTCGTAAAAATCAAACATTTTGAATTAAAATATTTGTCTCATTAGGTCATAAAAATGTACCTCTTTGTATGGGTACTTATGGTTACCTACTGGTTGTAGGCTTTCATTAAATCTGCAACTATTCAACCAAACTAGTACAGTACTAGCTGTGACTTTCCTGGTAAATGAACAAATATCATCAGTTCGATTTAGTACTAGTCTACCGTTCATATGAATGTCATAATAATAATCAGAATATTTCGACTTCTTATCCGGCACAATAAGTAATATTGTCTCTATGTGCAATATACCTATCATACTAATTAGTAACTTTCTACGTACCAGCTACAGTGCCCTTCACGCCGGAACACAGCAATGCTTACACACTGCTGCTTGGCGGCAGGATATCTGACACTGCGGTGGTACCTACCTGGACGGTTCCTTGCACAAGGAACCTACCACCTAGTAAACTCTCTCACGAAAATAAGATTACAATAATATTGTACAAACAGATGGTGGTAGGATCCTGGATAGATTATTAAGCTGCAGCCTCTTTCCTTCCATATAAGCACAGTGTATAAATTGGTTTATAGACTATGATATAAGTCTTTTAAGTAGTCAATCCAATGATTATATCGATGAATGATTGAGAAGAAATGATTTTCATCTACCTATGTGGCCAACACACAGGCTTCAAGGTTTGGTAAAGATATAAAGACAAACAGTAGACACCCTTTATCGAGACTAAATAATAATAATACCAACAATTGTTTATGTCCCCCTGTTGACCACGGGCCTCCCCTCAAGATGAGGGGGCTTAGGCCATATTCCTCCACGCTGGCCAAATGCGGGTTGGCGGACTTCACATGTCATTCGAAAGCTAGTTAGGCCTTCTCAAACATGCGGGTTTTCCTTCACCGAGAGCTATTAACAATCGCACAAAGACGATTAGCACATGATTGATTAAAGAAATCAGAGGTGCGAGCCGCGGTTCGAACCTGCACACCGTGTTTCCAGGGTAAGCGCTCGCCCACTGAGCTGTTACCGCATATAAACATACCGCTTATAGATGGCTTATAGCTTAAAATAATACGTCATATTATTTGGAAAATCAAATTGTCAGTCATAATAATAACTTTGTAAATGGAGATAATCTCTTATTAACCTAGATGTGCCGTGACATTTTATAGCCAATACTAAAAACTTTAGTATGTTTTACGGTGTATGAACAATTTCTCTGTAAATTGTTTAAAACTAGGTGGCTCGGTAAACGTATTGGCCACGCGCTGAAGATTTACACTACGCTGTAACGGATGATTATGCTTTCTCAGATTTATCATACAGAATTGTGTGTACAATAAATACAATAAAGTTCTCTGGAAGCACTTAGATTCTCTGTGAGAAGAGCACCTTTGTAAGTTGCAAGGTTGCATCGCGCTTCAAATCATTCTACGTGGGTGCCGAGAGGCAGGCACCTATCTGTGGGCTGGCGTGCCGCTTACCATCACGCGGACGTTTTGCTCGTTAGACGAAGTTTAAACAAAGTAAAAATACTCAAAACTGAGTCGAAGTATGATTATTAACACAAGCCAGGTTATAAACAGTTGTAGCCATTCACGTTATACCTACACAAATTAAATTACCTAACTGTGAAAGTGGGAAAGTAGCGGGAAAGCTCAATAAGCTTAAAGCTACTATTATGGGTGCCTATATAAGTAGGTATGTATGATAATATGACTGGTCTTGGCGGTTTGCTATTAATAATACAAATAATAATATATGTCCTGAAAGTTGTGTATAATGAAAAATTGAATATAACCGCTTTTAAAAATACAGCGATTCCGACTTGATATTTTTAAACTGATTATTTTTCATTAACATAATTAAAGGAATAATCTTTCCAAATGTAGGAAAGTTTTATTAATTAAAAAAAATATTAAACGGAGTGTAAAATACACTACGATCTTAGACTAGATCGAAGACTACGATTTATCAATTCACGTGTGTCGTCATCGGAAGATGCGCACGCGCGTTTCGCCATAATTATCTTGATAATTATACTAAATGCGCATCTGCATGCACGAATACCCACTCAATAAAGACAGCCTTCAGCCAGCCACTGTCCACAGTGGAACACTAACGGCCATAATTAATTAATTATGTTCTTGAAACAATAATCAAATGTCAATCTTATTTCGCTTCAAAGACCGTGAAATATTTTGATTATTATCGCCTTGCCACATTCCTCACCATTAAAGATAATTCATGCCACACTTCTAAATTATAGCATTAGTGTTGTCGAAATATTATACCGATAAGAAAACACGAAACAGTAACGAAATTATCGGCTATTGTTCATTGTTTTTTTTTCTGTGATATGTAACGGTTGATGCGCCCGCGCAGAATTCAACGGTTGGTCTCTCTGTTTATTTTGTTTGACGATAGGCGTTCTAAGATCACTGACCTTTAGTTTAATCCATGCTATGACAGACAAATCATCGTTAGGAATGAAGACTTACAGTTTTTATTAAAAGACACCGTATCCGCATTAATTAAGCTTACTGTCTTATTATCATGTCACTCACGCATATAACGTATCATAGTTGTAAGTATGGCTTCCCCCCCCCCCCCCCCAATTCTTACGTACAGTATAAAATTTTGTGCACTTATATTCACGGCGGGAATTGAACCCATGACCTATTGGGTAACAGCCAGGGTGTTTAATCACTAGACCAACTAGCCTGTCAAATATTGCCTCTATCCATCCAACCCCCACTCTCAGAAGCCTACCACGTGGATTTTTGTATAGGTACGTTTACTTTATATATTTATTTTAACAGGAAACAAACACAGAACTACTGCCCCGCACGCAATATGGCACATTCTACGACTCTGAGGCATACCTGGTATACTCCTGTTCCTTACCAGGCCAGCCCGCAGGCCCTGATGTTATTGTAAGTATTCATTCATCATCTGCTCTGCACAAACCTCCACTGCTGCATGGGTTGCCAAAATTCTTTTGGCAGTCGTCTTGGGGATCGCAGTACAGTTGGTAGGTACCTAATCCAATAGAAAGAGCCTGCTGCCCGTCTTCTTGTTTTCCTTTAGTCGCCTGTTACGAACCTAAAGCTAGTATTCCTTAAAATTCCATTACTACTCTCATATTTTAATATATACTTAGGTACAAAAAAAAAACATATTTTGCTTATGACTTAATTTTAAATAAACACTACTTGCTATATTATCAAACAATATGGGTATGTTTATTGGCAAGAACATGACTAAAACACAGTTATTACTGTGGACCGTTACCAAAGTTGAGTTAAATGATACGCAACAGCGGCGCAGACAACAAACAAACCGGTTGTTCACAATATGACTATAGTTTATTCCCGGTTTAAATTATTCCAGTAGCGATCGAAACCGACGCTGGTTTCTGGATTGCAACTGAAATAATCTGAACATTACACACGGTGCCCAAGACTATAATAATACTGTTAGTAGGGGTGGTGGTAAGACCCCAGAATGCAGTTGCGCTCATTCAATTTCTCGTCTAAATCTCTCACCGATACAGAGCATTCTAGTCCTGCCTTAGAAGAATATTCCAATTGCAGTTCAGTGGAACCATTTAGGAGTTCGTGAAAAGAGCTTTCTTGTATGTGTGTTGTCCTTGATTGTATATGTATACGCGTTGCACCCTGAACAATCAGTCCTAGCAGTTCTTACTGATTGAGGTCGGCCGCACTTTAGACACTGCGAGCTTGTCAAGTCTTACCTAGTGTATCACACTACCCGGAGCAGGGCTATGTTATCCCGTACTCTTTGCGACGAAAAGAAATGAAAATGTGAAATAAAGCTTTTCACTACTAGCGCCGGGAGATAAAAGAGAACGGTCACGGGGAGTTTGCGGAACGGCATATCCACTCATGGGGTGGGGGCGGTAGCGGTGCCCTAGCCGCGCTGGCGCTGCGACGAGGCACCCAGCTAGCTTCACATCTGGGCGTGCCCGCGGTCATGCACCGCGAGGCTGCCACCAAAGAGACACCCCGACTGTTATCCTACTTTAGAGATGGAATCAGGTTAGTTCGTAGTCCATTTCAATGACAAGTAGCTCCGTGGTCCGCCGAACTGGTTTAGTCGTACTTCGACCATTATCTTTATGGAAGAAAGTCGTTTTTGTAAGCATTTAAGTTAGAAGGGTGATTTTGGTACACCGTAAGAAAAGTCACGTCTTAGGGCAAGCGCACATAGCTACTTTGGCGGAGCGCAGCGCAGAGAATTTTTCACGCACGCTTCCGCGCTAGACTGTTTTGGATATTATTTCAATGAGAACAATGTCGATAGTAGTAAGTATGACAGTGAAAAATGCTCTGCACTGCGCTCCGCTATATGTGCGCGGGTCCTAAGATCTATCATGCTGGATGTTAGGTATCATAAGATCCAAGATTTTCCACAGATGGGGCAATTTTACCCAAGGGTATTGGAGAAGAGGGAACTTTTATCTACCCTCCGGTAAGAAGCATGCTGGTAGGGCAATATAGATGATAGATAGAGCTCTGAATTTACCGTGACTTGTGCGACCGGAAGCTTCAGAGCCGGAGATTTTTTAGATTTTTGACTCAAGCGATGTACCAAACTTATTCACCCTCTGCCCTCTGTATGCGTACTTGAGGTAAAGGAATAAACGTACTTAGTTTAGGTTAATTACCAGAGATATTTGTCGTAACAGGATTTTACGAAACAACACAATGAACCAGAACGGCGGTGCGCGGCTATATCGCGTGCGGGGTCGTCGACCCGTCCTTCTCCAACTGGAGCCAGTCTCTTGGTCTCAACTTGCAGCAGACGGAGTCTTTGTCCTCGACACTGCATCCCTGTTAGTCTTGTGGCTAGGCAGGACCGCCAACCTTGTAGAGAAAATACTCGGAGCCAAGGTTCGTATTATATTTACGAAGAATGTTAGACTGGTTACGCTTCACGGATTCGGAGGAATGTGAGTTAATTATGATAGGTACCTATGATATATCTTCGTTAAGGGATATATAATTTTAATTGCTTCCTATAATGTGTGTATAAAACTTCCTTATTTATACGGCTACCTATTACAAAATTTTATACACTCGTATTTAAACAGTATAGTGTTTTAAATTGCGACTTCCTGTAGTCGGATATTTAAAACACTGCGTTACCGAAATATACCTACACACATTCTTTTAAATTCGATAGTAGAATTAAATATGCCGCACCTAGAGTCCTGTAACTAGTAGGCAATTAGATCTTGCCTTAGTACAAAAAGTGTTTTAACCCCCGACCAAAACGGCTTGACGTTTACCTAATTAAAAAAATCTTCATAGATCGCGTACCGCATGGCGCGAGGATCGGACAAGGGTATGACGCCACGGCGTATAGCCATAGCTCACGACGGGTACGAGCAGACCTTGCCTGCTGGTGACCGCGCATTGTTGGACGCCTTGCTGGAGCTACGGTCGCGGGCGCTCCGCCCCGCTGCACCCCCCGCCGACCCCCCGCGCCCAGCCCGCCTGTACAGGGCCACACAACCACCGCGGGTGTCACCGATCACTATGCCGTCGCAACGACCTGCGGCTAGACTTGAAGAGATCAAACGGGCTCCGTTGTACAGAGAGGACCTGGCTGATGATGTAAGTTTTAAAACGATATATGGACGAGCGCCCAAAGTTTTTTTTTTTGTCAATAAAATGTACTGTTGGAACGCGACCCTTCTTGCCGGTTACTAGTGAAGCAGCCGTGAATGGTAGCGCATTACCTTCTTATCGTAAGCCATTTTCAAATTTCTTGGAGCACCTTTCCTTTATTTACATCCAAAGCGAGCTATTTTTCCCCACTTCCGATGAGACCCCTTCCACACATTTGCGGTCTCCCACCCAATAGGCCCAATAAATAATGAATCTGATTCAATTCACTCACGCATAAAACCAGGGCTTGATTCTCAGTGACTTAGTATAAAAAATATGTTCTAAGTTGTTAAATTGTTGATAACATTGACCACTATATTGTTCTATTAGGGGGTGTACATAGTGGACAGCGGGAGTCGTGGTGTGTGGGCGTGGATCGGGCCCCATGCCGCCGGGGCCCCTGCCCGCGGGGCCCTGGCCGCTGCTCGCGGTCTTGCTAAAGCCCGACGCATGCTGGTACCGGTGTCCGCGACCACAGCGGGCCGGGAGCCGCTGGAGTTCGCAGCACTGTTCCATGATTGGCGCTGGTGTGATACAAGACGCGACAACCGGTTGCGCGCTGCTCGCTCAGCAACCACGAAATTGGACGCTGACAACCTTGCGTCTAACGCGTGGCTCGCTGCTGAGGTTAGTAGTAGGTCCGCATAATAGAAACCGTCCAGGTTATCGGCACCACCGGAGTGTCAGATAATCTGTCACCGCTCTGTTCTTGTTCCAGTGTAGCTGGAAAATCTTTCGAGTTCAAACGACTTGCCGCAGTGAAGTGGTTCAAAGACCTAGTGAAGACAATCAAGAGATCGTTCTATTAATAGATTACTAAAATAAAAACATAATTATATCAAAGCCCCTATAATCGTATCACATCACCATAATCGTAGACGTCCGACAAAGCCGGTCAGAGCAACCATGCGGGGTGAGACATGGGTGAAGCGCACCCGAGCTGCATACCTCACCCGTATTGATTGGTACCTTATTGGTACTGATAGCGTAGGATTAGGACACTATACAATAGGAGTCAATAGGAATTGAAAAAGCAACATCGATGAAGGGACACTACTGTATATTTATTTCAAGCGGTGTCCACTAACCAACATAATGACATAGGTACGAGAGCGTCATGCCATCACTCGGGATTGCAATCCGGAAAAACGGATCCGGTAATCCGGCAGATCTGGCATCATTGAACGTTTACCGGGTCCGGTACCAGTATACCGGGTCCGGTACCAGTATACCGGATCCGGTATACGCATCCGACGATAGCAATTTTATAGTAGTTTATGCACCAAGGGGATAAAGTAGTGTCTTATGTCGCGGGCGTTTAATTGAATCGCGAGCATAACGAAGGATTCTAGCAACTCCCGAGCGCAGCGAGGGAGCACAGAGTTAACTCCCGAGCGTAGCGAGGGAGTTAATACTAGAATCCTGAGTACAGCGAGGGATTTAAGCTCGCCCAAGACAAAGGCACCTTTATCCCCGCGGTGAATACACTACTTTTCACACCTACTGCGAGGTAATAAAATACAAATATTGCTAGAATTAAAATAATAACAATATTTTGGGACAATCCACACATGGTAATCTGATCCCAAACTAGGCAGAGCCTGTACTATGGAAACCAGATAACTAATATTAATTAACAGTGAAATAACACCCAGACACTTGGTGGGAATCGAACCCACGACCTATTGGGTAGCGGCCAGGGTGTCTAACCACTAGACCAACGAGACCGTCAATAATATCAACATAGTGATTTGCCGCGTTATCATCTAAATATTTTATTTTCTTTTCTAGAACACTGGGTTGTGCTCGTCGCGCTCGGTTCGATTTTCAAATGTTTTGTTTTCCGTGCAGTTCTCTGCTTAGAGTAGTAATATATATCTGTGGTAAAAGTGTAGAGGAATTTTCGTTTGACGTTCGAAATTCAAACACATTATTACCCAAGGGAGTTTAGTACAACATTATTACCCGGCTAGACTATAGGGTTATAATGAGGCACTTTATGTCATCTTTATATGACATATAATGTGACATTATCGAGCAGGTGGTGTGAAAAGGTACTTTACTCAATGCACGTCTAGTATGATTACTGTGATCTCATGTTGATCCTGTTGGCCTTTCAGAGAATTTCAGAATCACACAACGAGCTATGCTCGGAGTTTTGATTTGGAAATCTAGTCGGATCCGGCCGAATCCCTAGCCATCACTCATCACGGCATAAAAGTCGGCATTACCCAATTTCCATGAAGCTATAGAGTTAAAAGTAGAGAAAACACTCTAAATACTTAACTGAAGCGATAAGGCCTAATATCGCTATCCTGTTCTCTGTCCCAACTCTTTTTAACAGCCGGTATCAGAAAGAGACTTCTGATCTTACAAAACGGGATAGCGATATCAAAAGCCTAATATTCAGGCTTCGGCACCAGCTGCAGCCGAAAGAGGTCCTGCTGAGACTGCTGAACAAAGGCCTCCCCCTTAGAAGGGAGGGGTTGCCATAATCCCCACGCTTGGCAGACGTCTTGGGGATCGCAGTAGGTCTAGCTAGGTGGTAGGTAATCCAATAGCAAGACGCTGCTGCGTCTTCTTGTTTTCCCTTACATACCTCAACGAGAAGAGAGGAGAGGGTGCTATTCTTACCCGGATATCTCACGGGTTTTACACCTGTGGCTTCATAGTATTATATGTTTCTTATCAAAAACCTAATAATATCGTGTTCAGACTCAGCTGCCAGACGACGGGTCGGGCGCGCTGCGAGTGTGGCGCGTGCGGCGGCGTGGTAGCGACGCGGAAGACTGCAACAAGGACGGCCTCGCCGAGCTCGAGCGACCGCAGGCCGCCGCCTTCTACGACCGGGACTGCTACATCGTGCTTTACACTTACCACGCGCCTATTGGGGACCAGACCATGCTCTACTATTGGATGGTAAAGCCTGCTCTACATATATCATGCACTTCATTATATTCACTGCTAGACATCATTTATCATCATTATTAAAGGGTTATTATGACATCTCCCTCGGATATCATACCTCATAACCACGCTTGGCGCAATGTAGGTAGTAGATATTCCAATTCAATAGTTCAAAAATTAAAATTTAATAGTAAAGCAAACGATGGTCTGTCCGTCTAAATATTTTCCGTTAGTCACCTCGTATGACACCCAACGAGAAGAAATGGGTCGGCGCTATTCTTGCTCTTATTCTTTTTTATCGGGCCTCTCCCTTCGATCTTCTCAGAAAAATACAATCAAAGCCCTTTCCATAGCTGACGGGGATTTGAATTTATGAACCTACATATGCGTCCACCGGGGGAGTAACACTGTTGTAGTATTGGATGGTAATGCCTGCTCTACATATACCACGCAACTAACAGGGACCAAATTAGGCTCTATTATTGGATGTTAACGACAACTTTACAATACCACGCGCTCACTGGGGGCAAAACACTACCCTACTATTGAATGGTAATGAATAATGAAGAAGCGAACCAAGGCTCTAAAGTGTTTGCAAAGAATTCGTCTATTGGGCGAAGCCAAGAGACCAAGCTGAAGATCGACGACGGCAGTGTCATCTCATCGAAACCGGAGATATTGAGAGAGCTCGAGAGGTTTTACGGTCAGTTATACACCTCAACCCATTGCCAGAACAGCTCAGGACACCAGAGCCAAACTAACCCGACATTACACTGAAGACATCCCAGACATCAGCCTGTACGAGATTAGAATGGCTCTCAAACAGCTTATGAACAACAAGGCGCTGGGTGAAGACGGAATTACAACAGGACTTCTGAGAGTGGGTGGAAAACCGGTACTTTTAGTCCTACTCGAAGGTACTACGCCAGAAGCATAGCACAGGAGTGTGGTGGTTCCTTTCTTCAAAAAAGGTGATAACGCTTTATTAAAGAATTATGTATAGCGTTTGTGGACTACGAAAAAGCCTTCGAATCAATTGAGATCTGGGCGGAATTGCACTCCCTCCAGCGGTGCCACATTGACTATAGGTACATCGAAGTGTTGAAGTGTTTGTACAGCAACGCCACCATGTCGATTCGACTACAGGACGAGAGCACGAAACCAATCCCATTGCAGCGAGGTGTGAGACAGGGAGACGTTATTTCTCCGAAACTGTTCTCAAACGCATTGGAGGACGTTTTCAAGCTCTTGGACTGGTACGGATTCGGCATCAACATCAATGGCGAATACATCACTCACCTTCGTTTTGCCGATGATATAGTCATTATGGCCGAGTCGCTGGAGGACCTCAATACGATGCTCAGCGACCTCAGTAGCGTTTCCCAACAGGTGGTCTTAAAATGAACATGGACAAGACGAAGATCATGTCTAATGTCCATGTTGCACCCGTACCGGTAGTTGTTGGAAACGATACACTTGAAGTTGTTGACCACTACGTATACCTAGGACAAACTATCCAGTTAGGTCGGTCCAACTTCGACAAAGAGGTCGCCCGACGAATCTGACTTGGATGGGCAGCGTTCGGGAAACTACGCGATATGTTCTTGTCCAAAATACCGCAGTGCCTGAAGACAAAGGTTTTTAACCAGTGTGTATTGCCAGTGATGGCGTATGGTACTGAGACGTGGTCTCTAACGGCTGGCCTTTTAGAGAAGTTCAGAGTCACACAACGAGGACTAGACACTAGGTGGACAGCTAGGTGAATAGCCAATTGTCGTTCATTGTGGCGTTCTAAGGGGCAGGCCTATGTTCAACAGTGGACGTCTTCCGGCTGATGATGATGATATAGGTATATTTAATAGTAATGGGTCCCCTGTGCCCCTGCATAACCCATGCGATGGGGTTAACAACTGCATCGGTATGCAAACAAAAATAAGTTTTATATCCATTTGCGCTCAACAGAATAGCTGGCTGCAATGCGGTTAATCGCGCAGCATGGCACTAAGTTTATAAATCCCCAACTTAATAATTATTTTGTTTTTTTTACTTACAGGGTGGCTCTTCGCCAAATGATCTACGAAATTTGGGTGCAAAAGAAGCCAAAGATATGTATACTAAGTTGGGGCGTATGCCCGTTCAGGTACGTAGTAAAATATACAGTCAGTATATCTAGTAAATAAACTGTTTAGTAATACGTACATAAAATCTTTAATATTTTTTTATTAGGCCTGGGTATATCAAGGAAAGGAACCTGCTCATTTCCTCCAAATATTCAAGGGTCGAATGATAACATATTCAGGCAGCGCAACTGACTATGACCGTGAGTATCACTGGATATACAGAGTAATAGGGTTCAACTTAGTTTTGACAATATCATATGTTTCAAAGAATATTTAACTTAAAATCTTATTCAAAACTCAACCTTAGCGCAGGATGTGTTTATATTTTATTAATCAATCTAGATCGCTATTAGTCGAGCGTGAGGATCAATGCAGTAACGAGGGTCAGTTCAGTTATAGGGGTCGGTCAGTCTAATGGGGATCAGCTCAGTTATAGGGATCAATGCACTAAAAGGGATCAATACAGTAGTGAGGGGCAGTGTAGTAATAGGGGGTCGGTGTAGTATAAGTAGGGATTAATGCAGTATTGGGGGCTCAATGCAGTAATAGGTATCAATCCAGTAATTAGAGACAGTGTAGTAATGGGGGTCAATGTAGTATAAATAGAGATTAATGCAGTACTAGGGAGGTCAATGTAGTATAGTAATAGGGGTAATTGTTCTACTAGGGGGCAATGCAGAATGGGGTTTTTTCCGTATAATTGAATTTATATAAGCCGAGATCATGTCGATATATTCTTTACAGCCACCGGACGTCGCGTCTTAGCGCCCTCGAAAGTATTAATCCGTGTATCGGGCCAATACGCACGGGAAGCGCGAGGGGTGGAGGTGCGGGGGACCAATGGCACGGTGGGTGCTGGGGGTGCGGGGGCGTGCTACGTGGTGCGGGAGGGGGGGCGCGTGTGGGTGTGGTGCGCCGCCAGCGCCACGGGTGATGAGCGGGAAGTGGCCAAGAACATGGCCGCAGCAGACCATACGCTGGTTATGCAAGGTGCGTGAAACCAAGGCTTAAAATAACGGTAATACTTCGTAACGTTACCCAGCACTCAACAGCTGTAATATATATATATATCCTGGGACAATTCACACACGGTCATCTGATCCCAAACTAGGCAGAGCCTGTACTATGGAAACCAGACAACTGATACTAATACATATATACTTTTTTTTTTGTAAATACATACTTATATAGATAAAACAGCCAGACACTAATAATGTTAATATAACAAAAACTTTCTAATTATAATGTTATTTTTTGCTTACTGGCGCACTTAAAAACATTCGACATTAGCTCAGCTGATGAGAGTATTGTTGAAAACTGATTACTAAAGTCGAAGTCAACGAATACTTAATTCCTACTCTAGTGAGTGAGTAGAGATATCGATAATCTCGTACTTAGTAGTTATAAGCATAAATCACACCGGGAATCGAAATAACCAGAATAAATAACTAAATAAGAATTAGTGGTACCTAACCGAGGTTTGTGAGTGCGCTAGTTCGTCTTATATTGGTTATTAATTATTACTGTAGTGTATTTGTAAACTATAAACATCACAGCACGGATTAGTACCTACTACAACTTAAAAAGCTAACGAATCCTTACAAAACTCATTAGGTAGGTACCTACTGTTATTCGTTCTAGTCTAGTGTCAGTAATAATATCTCAATTATCATCAGGCATTCACAGTTCGCGTGTCTCTTATTTCTGCTCCGGCTTGAATTCGAATTCGTGAATACTTAGTGTGCTCATGTGCTGTCGTAATGGCAAAATACTAAGTACTATTGCTTAGTGAGCTGTATTTATAGCAAAGATATTTGCACTTACCAGTTGTTAGTTGACATAGTAGGGGAAAAGTGGGATAGTTGCCCCAGGGGTATAGTTGCCTCGATTGTAATTTCTCTAGTTTGGCGGATGACCACAATATGTTATTTTATTTATCTTTCGAATAGATGCCCCAAAATTTAGAGGTCCGCAAAAATCGCCAATACTCTGAAAATATCAAAGATAATTGTTTTTCCTTTCATAAGTTTGAAGATAATAAACCAAAGTATCTACCCGTATTACAAGTAAAGAATTTTTCTTTTATAAATGAGAGATATAAAGTAATTTCAAAAAGTGTGGCAACTATCCTACTTTTACCCTAAAGCCGGAAAGCTTGCCTTTAGGCTATTATTATTATGACAGGCAAAGAGAAGTCAGACTTCTGGGCAGCACTAGGCGACCGCCGTCACTTGCTGGTTCCATCCCCGCTGAGGGAGGTCCCGCGTCCGCTGCCGCCGCGTCTCTTCTACGTATCTCTTTGTGTTCCTGGACATTATTCCTGTGAGTATCTAGCGAGCGTTCCAGAAAGAGCGTGCCAGACCAGCACCGGAAGATCTGAGTAGTTTAGTAGTTCTGCAAGGGTGGGGTAGACTCCGTTCATCATTTGGAGTCACTGGACATGCCCTAGGACGGATTGGGATTTGGGCTCAGGACGATTTGGGTTTTGGGCCCAGGACGGTCTGGGTTTTGGGCCCTAGGACGTCCATTGACGTACGGCGGCGACTCCGAGGAGGAAGGCGGAGAGGATGCGACCCCCGTCCCCGGGAGCACCGTGACTCGTTCCCCGGGGGCTACAATGCGACCCCCGGCGGCGGGTTTAAAGGCAAGGCACTGAGAGGTCCCTGGTGCAGATCCCACCGGATAGACCAGGTCGCCCCTTTCAAATGCCGATGCGACAGCCGCGTGGCTTTTAGTGAGCAAGAATCCAACATACCCCGGGGACTGACATCCCCACAGGGTTGAAGGTTCCCCAGTGAAAAAAAAGCCTTCCTCATATTGAGAGAGCGTTTCCGGCCGCAGCGAGCGGTAGCTACCTCATTATATTCGCTAGTGCCTTCACTAATGCTAAATTGGGAGTGGGAAACCGCGTACTTTGCAAAGTGTAGGTCGCGGGTTCGAATCCTGCGGGTAGCAACACCTTTGTGTTCCTTTACAAGCTAGAACAATGCACGCTGAGCTGATCACCTAATTGTCTGTAAACTAAGATGATACATGCGTCGGATGCGCATGTAAAAAGTCGGTCCTGCGTCTGATCTCTCTCCGGTCGTGTCGGTTTTCCGTTCCATCGGATTGTAACAGGTATACGGAAGATAGAGTGTATTCTTGTGCACTTTAATATCTCTCGCGTAAGTAGATGGTTGATCTATATTATATATCTATCCTGGGACAATTCCACACACGGTCATCCGATCCCAAACTAGGCAGAGCCTATACTATGGAAACCAGATCACTGATACTAATACATATATAATTTTTTTTGTAAATACATAATTAAATAGATAAATAACACCTAGACACCTTGTTGGGAATCGAACCCACGACCCATCGGGTAGTAGCCAAGGTGTCTAACCACTAGACCAACGGGCCCATCATAAGACCTTGCAAGATTGGCTGCTGTGGTCGTATCGGCCAGGAGGGCATTATTATTATGTTCGCTAATGATGTGCAGTCGAGGAGATAGCGTCGTTCAGCCAGTACGAGCTGGCGCCGGAGATGGCGGCCGTGGTGGACGCTCACGGCGCGCTGTTCGTGTGGCTGGGCGCGCACTGCTGCCCGCGGGCCAGGGACGACCCGCGCACACTCGCGCTCGCTTACCTCGCACAAGGTAATATACATTATTAAATTATATTTTATACAATAGATGTGATAGTGTTAATACCCGGAACAAACACGATCTTGTTTTACATTCCACACGTCTCTACAGAACAAGCAAATCGTTTATGGGCCAAAGTATATGCTTCTATAACAAACAGCCACAGGATATCCGAGATCTTCCACTGAATAAATTTAAAAATTTGATAAGATGCCGGTTGTCGAAAAAGGCTTATTATAAAATCTCGGATTACATAGAGGATAAAGCTGCGTGGGCTTGAACTGCTCAACTCATGCAAGCTTAGAATTTTAGGCTTACAGTTTGTAACACCTCTTAATCTGATGGATTACTGATGGCTGTTTCACAAGTCAAATAATTGATATCATAAATACTATGTGAAAGTGTTTTGTGTCTTGCCCGACGAGGTACCTACTGCTTAACAGCAGAAGTTAAATGTGAGCCACTGTGATTTTGGTTCGGTCATGCTCGCCATCGAAGTCTTTGCTTGTGGCGCCTTCGTGAGGCGGGTCACCCCCTTCCCTCTAATATGGTTGAGGGGAGTGATGGCTGCTGCTCGAGTCAACTCGTGCGCGGGTGCTGCTTGGGGACTGGTCCGACTACTATCCCTTTGGCCTTTTAGTTTGTTGTAATTTTTGTCGTAATTTATTGTTTTCTTCTTTTCTCCCTTGCTTTGTGTTTCAAACGGCAGGACACACTAACGCTAATGTCGATTCATTTGTAACAAAACAATGTTTTAAAAAAAAGTGAAAAAATGACAACTTTGCAAGAAGTCTGCACTAGCACTAGTGAACTAGCAGTAAGTCACGAGTGGGTAAAATATAACGAACGTGACGTGTGCCTTTGGAAATCAAGTAAAACACCTTCAGGCTTAATATAAAATGCACAAAGTAGGTATCTACTACTGTACAAAAGTAGGTACAATTTTTAGCGCGCCTTAGCAGGGATAACAGAACATATCTATATTATCTATGTATGGTTTATAATATTATTGACATTATTATTTTATTCATAACTAGCCGCAGTTCCCAATTCTCAGGCTACTGCATTTCTTCAAAATATTTCTGATACTACATTAATGTAATCCCCATACCCTTGGTATAATATAAATCCCTTCTATAACCTCCTCAATGTAAGCAGCGAACCTGGGTGAGACTGTAGCTTGTCAAATAATTGGGCTCTACCGACAATATCTAAGGACTGGCGGTAGTGTCATTCAATTTTTATAGCGTGACGCTTACGATCAGACAAACATCATGGCTCGTCTTTAAATTATCATAAACATATATAAATTGTCATTGAAAAAGATTCTACTATCAAAAATTTCTTTATAACCAGATCCCGCAGCGAGAGATCCTGAGACGCCCATACTAGCCATCAGCCAGAGTCGCGAGCCGCCTCATTTCACTGGCTTCTTCCCACATTGGAAACACTCTATGTGGAAGGTTCGTAATCACATGGGAAGCTCCAATATCCTAAAAAATATGCATGTTAATTTTGTTAAAAATTGTGTCCTATGTAGCAGCTATTCAGCCGAACTCAACCTTTTTTACCCTGGGCCACATAGTCGCTTCTGGTTTACCCTGCGGGGCGCATAGTCGCTTCTGTTTTACCCTGCGGGGCGCATAGTCGCTTCTGTTTTACCCTGCGGGGCGCATAGTCGCTTCTGCTTTAGTCTGCGGGCCGCAATAATCTAGCCTAAATTGTATGTTTAATTATAACTACCCTCAGTATATTAAATTACAATAAATATAAAAATACTGTACTAGACTTCGGGCCGCATAGAAAAGGCTAGCGGGCCTCATGCGGCCCGCGGGCCGCAGCTTGAGTATGGCTGAGCTATATAATCTACTAGGTACACACGGCGATCCCTCAACCTAGTCTGTTTGGACTTTGAACTATTAGAAGTTGAATGCTGCGAAATTTAAGCAAATATATGTTTTTCTTCTTCTTCTTCTTCAATCGTGCGAAGGTGCAATACGTTGTTGTTGTAGCCTCCGTGGCGCAGTGGGAATCCGCTTGCTTTGTAAACCGGAGCTCGCGGGTTCGAATCCTGCGGGGGGCAACAAATTTGAGTAGTTGTCCCTTACTGGCTAGGACAATGCAAGCCGATCACCTGTGTCTGTAAAGTAAGATGAGCCATGCGTCGGATGGGCATGTAAAAAGTCGGTCCTGCGCCTAACCTCTCCCCGGTCGTGTCGGTCTTCCGTTCCATCGGATTATGAGAGGTATAAAGAAAGAGAGAGTGCACTTGTGTCTACGCAAGCGCTTGTGCACTATAATATCTCCTGCGTACATGGGATTGCGATTATTATTTGTTATTTCGGCCTTCTCAGCGCGTAGCGCAGTTATCGTTATATCGGGTGTTGAACTAGATGTGTAGCAGTATGTACAACTTAACAAACCATGGACAGTCATCCGTATTCACAAGCAGACATGTCGCTAGAGGATAATAAATTAATAAATATCTGTCTCCCATATGACAGGGTCACAAAACATTCGGCGCGATCGTCAGCGCACTTGAAGGCAAGGCGATAGTGCAGAGCGGCAACAGCGCCCTGCAGACTGGTAACAGCGCGAACCATTTCGACCAGTACGAAAAGTATCCACTGAGCGTGCTGAAAGGACCAAAGGAACATCAACCGCCTGATATAGATCCACTGACTAAAGAGGTATTGACATACTTATCTAGCAACAATGCAGTGCCAGATATTTTGCTGCTAAGCAAAACTGCCGCAAGAAGCTGAGTGTAAAGTAACTGATGTCGAAGTCTTTACAGTACTACTTTTAACGGGCAGGCATGTCGCTTACATACGAACGTTATCGACAAACAGTTGCCTCATTACTGATTTGCTGAAAAACAGCATGTCTCATTATCTCTGTCTAATTTGTGTTTTCCATCCTTTTCTAATATATCCAAATGCTGTCCTTCGGCCATAAAAAAACGTTATTTAAATACTAGCTTTCCCGCTTTCCGTAGAACCATCTACAAAGTAAAAGAAAACTTAAAAAAAAGATGAATGAAATCGGCAAAGTTGTTCTCTAGTTATGGCGTCACCAAGGGAAATAGGGATTTTTTTATATATAGATATATGTCTACTGCCGTTTATATTTCATTCATACCCGTTCCGAAAATTCCTTACTTCGGAAATACTCCTGCTTGTATTTAATATTTTTAGTAGCTCTTATGCAGTGGACATAAGATCCTGTTTGCATTGCAGTTGTACCTGACACACGACGACTTCGTGGCTACGTTCAGCATGCCCTACAGTGAGTTCAGGACTCTACCAGGCTGGAAGCAAAAGGAACTCAAGAAGGGCGTAGGACTATTTTAAACCTTCGAATGTAATACTATCTTGTATCTAATATTCGAGTAGCAATCCGAAAGCATAAGCCAAAGGGCAGTTGAGCGTTACTGTTTTAATAGTGTGTACGGTACATAATTTATAACAAAAATATAGTTATTGTAAAAGGAGACTGACCAATTTGGACCAAATGCTGCCCAGGCATGGGAATGCTTTTATGTGTTTCCTGACATGAAGAGATATTAAGAAAAAAAAAAAAAAAAAACATCCACGGGGTTCAAATATATTACCTACCTAACCGGACCGGACTCGGGAGGTCGAATAAGTAAGATAATAATATTATGTAACATAAAGGTTTAAAGAAATCAATGTTAAAGCACATAAAAGCCATATAAGATAAGTTTTTAGATAGGTAATATATTATAACCCCGTGGACAATGATATTATATACAATAGATATGCCATTAGCGCTCGCCAGACGTTCAGCGAGTATCCCCCAACTGGGTTTTGTAGCAGTTAGTCGCACGCCGTCCCGCGTAGTTAATGCGACATCGTGACGTCTAACATTAAAAATTGAAAATGCCGTCCTGCGTATTTAATATGTGCACAAATTACCAGGCAAAACTAAATAAAGTCAGGGATAATAATAGCACATGTAACTTTGAAAAAATAATTTGATTTTTTAAAGTAATTCTATTTTCTTAATAATATTGTAAGAAATAATTGAAACATTGAATGTGTCAGTTGACAAGATGACACTGACAAGCGTTTAACCAATGCTGACAACGGGACGCACAAAATATAGCCATCTCGTACTCTCTTACTTTTGTCGTTATGCATCTGTACTTGTCAGACTATAGGTAGGAAAATGTATAGCTAGGTATAACTAACTACAAGTGACACAACTTTTATCGTGCGTTAGTAGGGATATAACATATCTTTAGTAAAATATCATTGCCCGTGGATGTTTAATTTTTTTATAATTTTTTTTAATATCTCTCCATGTAATGATAAAAATAAAAGTATTCCCAAGCCTGGGCAGCATTTGGTGCAACGTTCATAAAAAAATGGACAATCTCCTTTCATACGAAATTATACTTCAAATAAAATATTGTTTTATAAATAGGAAATTATATTATTGTGCTTAATTTTGCATTTAATAAATTATTTAGATTTACAACGTGTGTAAATCATTTTAAATAGCAATAAACATATAATAATCAAATCCCAAATGATGTTTTCATATATTAAAATAGAATGTTAGTATACTTGAAAATTGTTTTAATCTGTAAGTTCATCGATATACTATACCAACCGATGTGTAAGTTAAACTTGTATAAAAATGTTATAATTTTAAATAAAACAATACATTTTAATATGTTATGTTTATTTTAGAAATAGCGCTTTATTATCTATGCATTATTATTACCTTATAATTAATAATCTTTACAATGTACAAATGTTTTAAAATCAATATAATATTGGTTGAATTGAAAACATATTTACATTAAAATAATTGATAGATATTTTTATGTGCCTACGTGATATGGGGTGAGCCGTAGCTAAGGCACGTTATATTAGTATATAGAGCACAACACCGCATGATTCCACTACGTACCGAACTATAAATTCATCAATATCATATTAATATAAAATATACTCACTAAATGACAGGTTATACCGACACGACCTACGTCAGCGCAAGCTACTTGAGAAAATTTCTTTACAAAATGAAAAAAACGCTAGTTAGGAACTTACAATTTTAGTAGATAAATAAACATTACAATATATGATGTAATAGAAAATAAATAATTTACATAATGATATTACATTAGCAGTAATTACTGGTATATGAGACAATTTGGGAGTATTTCTGTAACCATGGCGGCGTACAAGGCCGGGGTGGTGGGGAAAAATACTCCCGCAAAATGTCATGTATTTATATTTATAAAATCAGGTTATAGAATTATGCTTAGTAAATAACAACATTATTATCATATTGAATTATTAGTTATGTAATGATAGGCATAAAAAGAACAATGTGGGATAATGAAATCAAAATCAAATTGTTATCTTGTTAATTCTGCAATTTCTTTGGTAATAAGAAAAAAATACCGAACACATGAAAATATAAAACACATTTTATGATACAATATGGAATGAAGAAACACGAACAATGCATAAGCTGCCGTCATTAAAAAAAATGTATTTAAAAAAATAAGCGTAAATACTACGACAAATTGCAATTCCTCAATCTTAAGTACTCAAATTTAAAATTTTCACGTCAAATTGAATTAATGAGATTGTTTCGCTCTTAAATCTAGAGAAATAAAAATACAAGCAATAACTGGTTACGCGACAGAACAGAAACTTGAGTCAATATAAACCTAAGAAAAACAAAACTCAACATAGTTTTCGTTGCAGGAATGTAAACAATGTGTAGAGCAATATCAAACAGGGCATTTTATAATATTCAACAAGAACTAATAGTAACAACATTGCGTCGGAGGCCCGCTTCCTTCTAGCACCTACCTCCAGTCGAATTAGTGCACACACACCACTACATCTCGAGCGTCGTCACTTCATAATAATATACAACTTTTTATATTACAATATAAACATAAATAGTATTTCAACAATGTCTTTTTGTCCCCTGTATTTAAAAAGAACCGATATGTTAGAGATAATAATATATATATATAATCGAGAATAAGCGGTTCATAATTCGACTGGATAACAACATAGACGCGTCTATTTATCACAACTGTCCGGAGCCTTCACAGATCGGTTCGGTTGCCGATGCCTCTAGTGTCACCTCGTTTAGAACCAACCAAACCAATAAATTCTCCAAAGAAAGAGTTTAATTCCCCATGCACGCAAGGGAACAACAGCTATCCACAATACGCACGCTTGACATGGAAGTGACCAATTGTGATTTAGGTCACTATTCACGCGGTTGGTTAATATAATAATGATTTAGTTTTGAAGTGAAAAAAAAACAGAACTTGGGAGGCTTAATTTAATCACACAAAGGAAGATTGCAAAAAAGTCAACTATTGTTATTATGTCCAGTCCAGAGCTTTATAAGTATATAAGTCTACTAATTAAAATAGAAAGAAAAGACCTAAATCATAACTAATTTTAATCGATTATGATTTAGGTCCTAAATCATAATCAGTCACTTTCTAATCAAGCGTTCGAATAATCAAACTGTGGCGTGCACAGGCCTATAAATGTCAAAAAGACGTATTTATAGTTTAGTTTAACATTCGAGAAGCGCAGTAGTGAAGTCTCCCGACTACTTTTGTACTTTATATAATCACAACTAGACAATAGTTATTGTACACAATTTTACAAGGCCCGTTAAAATTGCTGTTTCAATAATCACGCAATACGATAAATCATTTAAAACAGTAGGCCGCGTAGTTATCTGTTATAAGTTTAAATAAACAACTGCCTTCAAGCACTAGAAACCTATTGTCGTTTCAGCTGAGGCATTTACAAATTGAAAACGGCCCCTAGCGCGCGTCAAGGCGGAATAGCATCGTGTTCATTCAATTATATCTCCACGAAAAGACCCGTACAAACTCGTACTATGCGTACAGATATACATTTTCACACTACAGGATAATTTGAAGCAACCTGATCCTCCTCTAATTATTATAAAAAACAAAGTAACGATTTTGATGCCAATTGCACCATGATTATGATAATTTCTTTGGGCAGGTTTATGTCTTTAACTTCTGCACTCACAAACGTCACTTATCGTTAATGATCATTAATCCAGTTCCTGAAATCCCATTATTTCGACACTCGCAGCTAATTAATGCTTAATACACTGATAGTGAGTAGAAAATATCGATCGATCATCTCGTAATCAAAAATGGACAATAAGTATTAACGGCTCCAGGAGTCGATATAAAGAAATAAAATAAAAAGTCTTAATTAGAGTTAACGATAACTGATGTTTATGTGCGGCAGTAAAACATATAAATTTAGTGAGTTTAGTACTTAGTAGCCGGGCAAAGCCACGGCGGGTCACTATGAGAAAGCCAGATTCCAGATACAAGGTTCTGGTCACCGCTTCACGCTTTGACACGCGTCAGGAACGTATGACCTGAACAGGTTAAGTTTGGCACTACATCAAAATTGTACCAACATTATCATAAGACACATTAATTATTGCTTTAGCGATTTATCTCTAAGCTTCATACAGCAAAAGAAATCTAATTCCAAATTGGTAACAACGGGATATTTTTACGGTACAAATTGAATTATCTAATTAATTTAAAACAAGCTGTGTAGCAAAGTTACTACTTCATATTTAGAATATATTGATCTCGTGATACAAGGAAGCCCGTTCGGAGTCTTACATGTTAAAATAACGTTGCAGGATTCAGTGAGAATAACTATTTCATTTGAGCAAATATCTGAGACGGTTCACTACAAACAAAAACACCTATGGCACGGTTTCTTCGTTAAATTGCAAAATACTAAAGCGACGTGAATTGTCTTACATCTGTAGGCACTTACGTCTAATGTTAGGGGTCCCTGAGTCGATTAGATTACTATATTCTACTTTTTAATTAACTCGATAAAAATCAGGTAATTTAACAGCTCATAAATCAAGTCAATTCCTGAAGCTCCAATTTCCGTTAGTGCAATGGTTTTGCGATTTCCATTGTAAATACAAAAATGTACCCATATTAATTATGTATTTACATTATATTCGATATTTTACTACAAAAATAAATTGTTCCTCAATAAACAGACGACAGATACTATGTAAATATAACTGATAGCATAAACCTGTGTTGCTAAACATAAAAAAGAAACGTAACAAAATAGATTTATGATAAAAATGCTCTACTGGTTTAATATGTTGTACAAAAATAAACGAATTTTCCCATCATTATTATTCATTCGCACCGTGCAGTGATGGCCAGATGTGTTAACGTAATATAAAGGTGTTAAAGATACCTTTACACATTAAAATATTATGTGTACGTACTAGAGCCTTGCTTTGATGCTCCCTCTTGTAGGTAGGTACATAATACCTCAATGCCTTTGCAACAATTTTTTTTTTATATACATATTTTTCACAACTGAGTGAATTTTGCGTGCCCGACTCGACCCTGAGAATATTTTCACGAACTGCGAACCCGACTGAGTGCAACGACCTCTGTCAGAAATTCAGGATTTTAAAACAACTGTCATATGTTTTCGGCACCCTATTACGTATCTCGTTTGACAACTAAAGTGATGATCACTATAGCAAGTGACCATCAAATAACTGTCAAATGATTCATTCGGTATTGCCTAACTTGAGTGACCAATAAATACCAATACTACAACACTTTCAGTTGACATCAAAGTTCGGTGGACAACTGAAGCTTGATAGTCACTTGGGTGGCTAAAGATACGCAATAGCCCTGCGGATATTTTTTTTAAAGGAAACATGAAAACATGTTTAGCTGCTTTTTTCAATACTGACTGTTAAAATGTAAAGATGTTAAAGGTATTTTTAACACTTTATACTGTTATTGGTTTACTCTTGGTAACGTATAATGAAGTGGTGGCCGGTTGATGCTTCAAAAATGTCGCCTCTCACTCTCAACGGCCAAAAAACGCAATCACCATAAAAACATAATAATCGAATATCCACGATAGTAAAATACAAAAAAAAAACATATTAATATCAACACAGTAACTAATATTTACATGACCAAATTCTAATAAACCGAAGAAAAAATAAAGTTATTTTATAATACATTTCATTTTTTTATGCTCGCCTGTTAAGTGGTAGGTGAGCTCGCAGGCAAATGATGCACGAAATAGCACCATCTCACATCTATCCGCGATATTTCTCTAGATTCTCATTTCAAACACCATTGCCTTTTCAATTAACAGTGACAGAATATTCTGATAAGTACAACATAATAACATTTTCAATAACTATCACAGCAATCGTGCCGAAATCTTATAAAAATTTGGACAAAAAAATACCTTAAATTATTTTAAGACTAGTTAATTTACATTATTATAATTGAAAATTGTGTAGAAAATTTCAAATATAGATTCATACAAATTGCAACAGTATCGAATGGCAGATCAAATGCTACCGAGCGATCCACGACTTTTGAAATCGGAACGTTTAGCCTAATACTTTAGAGATTATTTTTCTCAGTGGCCAAAGCAAAGTATTACAAAAGGTGATTTGATTTCTCACGCCGCCAATAGGGAACATGCATAAAAATTATAATTCAATAATAGTCATTGTAAAAAGTACATTACTGAAAGATTTATTCAAAAGTTTATATTTCTTTACAAAATTTCTTTTTAAAGTTACGTTTATCGAAACGTAATTCCAAACACCACGTGACGTCACCATGTCTTTTAGTTTTAGTTTCATAAGCTCTTTGAATATCTTCTCTACGGCCATGATAACTTGTACCGTCTTAATACAGACAGAGTAACGTCAAAATCCGTCACATCACATCCGTAACCGTTTCCGAGCGAATTTTGAGAATCCAACTTATGATTTGCAGTATATTAATTAGTTTTGCATATATTAACTTTTTTTGTTTTTGATATATATAAACAAGCCCTAAATTTTTATTATACACAAAAAAATAAGCATGTTCCCCATTGCGTGCTAGTATACCATCGGTATTGAACGACTAGCTGTTGCATCAACATCGCATACTCATAAAAAGTACGTTCACCGATTAACGATAAAATAATCGGTAATAATTGTCGTACGAAATAAAAGATTACATTCTAGATCGAATTTAAAACGTTCAAAAAATAATGTTAGTAAGTATAAAAATCAATACACGGTGAGCTAAGCGATTCATGTTCAGTAGCGTTAGTACGAGTTTCGACACCAAACAAGTACGATTTAAATGTTTCACACGTTTCTATTGGATACCGCTAGAGGCGCTGGTGTTAACTCGTGCTAAAGGTACAAAATAAGAAAACCAATACGCGAAGTTAAGGTGAAATATTTCGGCGACCTATTGTCGCGTTCACAGTGAAATTGGCAATAGACGAAAGGCACGGACCTGGAGGTCACTGGCGAGGCAGTGACGCGTTGGCTGGGAGCGTTGAGCTGCGTTGAGACGCGTTCATATACGCAGACTTCAAATTCGAGCGCATTGAGTCCCTGCAAACATGAAATTCTGTACCGACCAAGCCGGAGTCGATTGCCGAGTTACGGAAGTGATCATACAGGGCCCTAACTGCGGAACCTACAAACGTCAATTAAAGTTAATGATAATTAATTCATTTTTTGAAATCGGATTACTTCGACACTCGAAGCTCATTAATACTAATACGCTGATAGTGAGTAGCTATAACAATTATCTCGTGTTCAATAATCGAAATTAATCATAAACCACTCCGACAGTCGAAATAAATAATTTTAAAAAGTGACTTATTTGGAATTAAAGTTAATTGGGGTTTGTGAGTGCGGCAGTAAGTCTGCTAATTTTAATAATATGACACACAATTGCCATTCCAGAGACACACTATTGAGACTACATTACAATTGTGACAAATTCTGTATTCTGCTAAAATAACAATAACCAGCAGTGGCGTGCACTGAAAGGAGGCAAAAATATCTGCGAGTTGTTTATGCTTTATGCTATTTGTTCGTGTTCCAGCACAAATATCTTTAAATTAACTAATATTACCAACATATCCATTTACATTAAAAAAAAATACGATAATTCACGTCCAATCTAAGATTTTTTAAATTAAGTCTGTTTAGAGAAATCCTAGGGTAGGCAAAGTATTTATGTCAGTATGGAGCCGCTGAATAAACTTATTAATGTTCTCAAATGCAAAGTAATATGTCTAAAGTATTAGCTTTTATATGGATATTTGAAATGGTATAATAACATACTTAAAATATGTGAAACCAGCCGAATACATTTTTTTGCCTACCCTCTGTGCACGCCACTGATAACCAGTGGTGTCATACCACTGAGATGCCATTATGGTTTTAGGTCTCAATAGTTTGTGAAAGGTTTGGTATGTCATTTTATTAAAATTAGCAGCCTTGTGACCCTGGTCAGTGACAAGCCACTGACAACGCCACTGGACTTATAAAATTAGTAGACTATTAAATTTGTAAAACCATCCAATTGACACACTCATTATGACTCAGCCGAAAGACGTCCACTGCTAAACAAAGGCCTCCCTTAGAGAGGGGTTGCCATAATCCCCACGCTTGGCATGCGACAGGGGATCGCAGTATAGGTGGAAGATAGATCCAAAAGAAAGGCGCTGCTGCCCGTCTTTCCGTTCTTGCTTAGTCGCCTCTTACGACACCCAACGAGAGGAGATTATGGGTATTGACACACTATCGACACTCAATTGAAGCGTATGTAAATTGGAAAACTTAGGGCCCAGGGATATATGGTGGTACCACAGTGTGAAATATTCTGCCGCAAAGCAGCAATGTGCTGTGCGAAGGGCACTGTAATTAGAACAATTAGGTAACGGACAAAAGTGTATTAATATTTAGTGTAAAAAAAAACAGTGGGTAGGGCACTACAACCGGTGTAATTACCGAACTCAAGAGACTTATAAATTAATGTCTCCGTGAGCATCTCTTCATTCCACTGCGTTCTTCTACACACCTACCGACCAAACAGTTGCAGTTGCAAAATCAAGCCCAATATAGGGTATACAATGGTTGGCCCAATATAACGTAAACAACGGTTGGCCCAGAAAAGTTACGAACTGTAGCAATAGTATCTGTAGGGCCATATTAGTTGGGTTAAATGTATATGTTGAAAACTTTAAGCCTATTTTAGTATTAAGTTGGCAACCTAACCATTGGCAAAGGAGAATGCTACTAAGGAAAAGAACGTGTTGTGCAGCGCCGCTGCTCGCCTGGTGCTAGGGTAGACTCGGCGGTGTACCTGGGCGAGAGCTTGGTGTGGTCGTGGTTGGTGTGGTGCGCGGCGCGGTACCCGTGGCGCTGCACGCGGCGCGCCAGCCGCGCCACCCAGCGCCACTGCTCGCCTGGTGCTAGGGTAGACTCGGCGGTGTACCTGGGCGAGAGCTTGGTGTGGTCGTGGTTGGTGTGGTGCGCGGCGCGGTACCCGTGGCGCTGCACGCGGCGCGCCAGCCGCGCCACCCAGCGCCGCTGCTCGCCTGGTGCTAGGGTAGACTCGGCGGTGTACCTGGGCGAGAGCTTGGTGTGGTCGTGGTTGGTGTGGTGCGCGGCGCGGTACCCGTGGCGCTGCACGCGGCGCGCCAGCCGCGCCACCCAGCGCCACTGCTCGCCTGGTGCTAGGGTAGACTCGGCGGTGTACCTGGGCGAGAGCTTGGTGTGGTCGTGGTTGGTGTGGTGCGCGGCGCGGTACCCGTGGCGCTGCACGCGGCGCGCCAGCCGCGCCACCCAGCGCCACTGCTCGCCTGGTGCTAGGGTAGACTCGGCGGTGTACCTGGGCGAGAGCTTGGTGTGGTCGTGGTTGGTGTGGTGCGCGGCGCGGTACCCGTGGCGCTGCACGCGGCGCGCCAGCCGCGCCACCCAGCGCCGCTGCTCGCCTGGTGCTAGGGTAGACTCGGCGGTGTACCTGGGCGAGAGCTTGGTGTGGTCGTGGTTGGTGTGGTGCGCGGCGCGGTACCCGTGGCGCTGCACGCGGCGCGCCAGCCGCGCCACCCAGCGCCGCTGCTCGCCTGGTGCTAGGGTAGACTCGGCGGTGTACCTGGGCGAGAGCTTGGTGTGGTCGTGGTTGGTGTGGTGCGCGGCGCGGTACCCGTGGCGCTGCACGCGGCGCGCCAGCCGCGCCACCCAGCGCCGCTGCTCGCCTGGTGCTAGGGTAGACTCGGCGGTGTACCTGGGCGAGAGCTTGGTGTGGTCGTGGTTGGTGTGGTGCGCGGCGCGGTACCCGTGGCGCTGCACGCGGCGCGCCAGCCGCGCCACCCAGCGCCGCTGCTCGCCTGGTGCTAGGGTAGACTCGGCGGTGTACCTGGGCGAGAGCTTGGTGTGGTCGTGGTTGGTGTGGTGCGCGGCGCGGTACCCGTGGCGCTGCACGCGGCGCGCCAGCCGCGCCACCCAGCGCCGCTGCTCGCCTGGTGCTAGGGTAGACTCGGCGGTGTACCTGGGCGAGAGCTTGGTGTGGTCGTGGTTGGTGTGGTGCGCGGCGCGGTACCCGTGGCGCTGCACGCGGCGCGCCAGCCGCGCCACCCAGCGCCGCTGCTCGCCTGGTGCTAGGGTAGACTCGGCGGTGTACCTGGGCGAGAGCTTGGTGTGGTCGTGGTTGGTGTGGTGCGCGGCGCGGTACCCGTGGCGCTGCACGCGGCGCGCCAGCCGCGCCACCCAGCGCCGCTGCTCGCCTGGTGCTAGGGTAGACTCGGCGGTGTACCTGGGCGAGAGCTTGGTGTGGTCGTGGTTGGTGTGGTGCGCGGCGCGGTACCCGTGGCGCTGCACGCGGCGCGCCAGCCGCGCCACCCAGCGCCGCTGCTCGGCCGCGCCGCCCGCCAGCAGTAGCAACTCGCGCGCGCGGTCCGCGTGCAGCTTGCACGCCGCGACGCCCTCGCCCTCCGCCACGTGCTCCGCGTGGATCTTCATGCGACACCCTGAGCGACCACACGGGCACACATCATTACCCATCCGAATCCTCGAAAATAACATAACCCGCATCGCCTTAGGTCACAAATACGTGCGCAAATATGTATCGGTGCCGAGAATTGTACGTGTGTAATAAAACTACCATCTCGATAATAAATCACCTTATCTCCTACAAGTGCTCTGAATGAATCTTCATGAGACACCCTGCGCGACACACACATCACTCACTAACCATGCTAAACCCCCAAAAATAATCAAACCCGCATCGCCCCGGGCCACAAATTTGGACAAGAAATGTAACAGAACGTTCTGAATTTGAGCACTGTACGCAAAAAAAGTCAGTCAGTAAAAATACGCTAAAACTGCCTACTGGGAATAAATCACCTTTCAATCATATTATTATCAATAATATTATTTTAACTATCTTTTTTTAATATTATTAATCATATATATATATATATATATATATATATATATATATATATATATATGTACTCAGAATAACCAGCCGGTATTCGTTGAAGGTTATACAGGTTTACGCGCCGACCTCGGCACACCCTGACGATGAAGTAGAGGCTATGTATGAGGAGATAGCAGAAGCCATACATACCTCCAAAACACACTTCACCGTTGTTATGGGGGACTTCAACGCTAAGGTGGGCACACGGAATGGCGATGAGTTGAAAGTGGGGTCATATGGGTACGGGCAGCGGAACCAAAGGGGCCAGCGGCTGGTCGACTTCATGGAGAAGGAGGGACTCTTTGTGATGAACTCCTTCTTCAAGAAGCGACCATCCAGGAAGTGGACGTGGTTAAGCCCAGATGGTTCAACCAAAAATGAGATCGACTTCATCATGACGACCAACAAGCATATATTCGATGATGTCTCCGTGATCGGCAGGGTGAAAACCGGTAGCGATCACCGCATTGTTAGAGGCACATTGAATATCAATGTCAAGCTTGAGAGGTCCCGTCTGATGAAGTCCACGCTCCGTCCGGGAACCGCCCAAATCCAAAACCCCGAAGACTTTCAACTCGAACTACACAATCGCTTCCAGTGCCTAGCCGAATGCGAAACTGCGGACGAGTTAAACAATGGGTTGGTGCAAAACTGTCCATGCAGTGGGGTCCAAGTTCTTTAAGACCCCACGCCGTAATAAGCCTCAGAAGCTCTCCAATCAAACCATTAAGTTAATGGAAACCCGAACTGAGATGAGACTGCAATCTTCAGCTGATATGTCGGAATATGCTGAACTCAATAGACGAATCTCGAAATCCATGCGACACGACTTGCGTTCCTATAATACAGCATGTATTAAGGACGCAATTGAGCGGAACCAAGGCTCTAAAGTGTTCGCAAAAAATTCGTCTATTGGGCAAAGCCAAGTGACCAAGCTGAAGATCGACGACGGCAGTGTCATCTCATCAAAGTCGGAGATATTGAGAGAGCTCGAGAGGTTCTACGGACAGTTGTACACCTCGACACGAAAACCCATTGCCCGAACAGCTCAGGACACCAGAGCCCAACTAACCCGACACTACACTGAGGACATCCCAGACATCAGCTTGTACGAGATTAGAATGGCTCTCAAACAGCTTAAGAACAACAAGGCGCCGGGTGAAGACGGAATCACAACAGAACTTCTGAGAGCGGGTGGAAAACCGGTACTTTTAGTCCTCCAGAAGTTATTTAATTCCGTCTTACTCGAGGGTACTACGCCAGAAGCATGGCACAGGAGTGTGGTGGTTCTCTTCTTCAAAAAAGGTGATAACACTTTATTGAAGAATTATGGACCCATCTCACTCCTGAGCCATGTATACAAGCTGTTTTCGAGAGTCATTACGAACCGTCTCGAACGCAGGTTTGATGACTTCCAGCCTCCCGAACAAGCCGGGTTCCGAAAAGGCTTTAGCACCGTAGACCACATACATACGCTCCGCCAGATTATACAGAAGACCGAGGAGTATAATCGGCCATTATGTCTAGCGTTTGTGGACTACGAAAAAGCCTTCGATTCAATCGAGACCTGGGCGGTATTGCAGTCCCTCCAGCGGTGCCACATTGACTATAGGTACATCGAAGTGTTGAAGTGTTTGTACAGCAACGCCACCATGTCGATCCGACTACAGGAAGAGAGCACGAAACCAATCCCATTGCAGCGAGGTGTGAGACAGGGAGACGTTATTTCTCCGAAACTGTTCTCAAACGCATTGGAGGACGTTTTCAAGCTCTTGGACTGGTACGGATTCGGCATCAACATCAATGGCGAATACATCACTCACCTTCGTTTTGCCGACGATATAGTCATTATGGCAGAGTCGCTGGAGGACCTCAATACGATGCTCAGCGACCTCAGTAGCGTTTCCCAACAGGTGGGTCTTAAAATGAACATGGACAAGACGAAGATCATGTCTAATGTCCATGTTGCACCCGTACCGGTAGTTGTTGGGAACGATACACTCGAAGTTGTTGACCACTACGTATACCTAGGACAAACTGTCCAGTTAGGTCGGTCCAACTTTGACAAAGAGGTCGCCCGAAGAATCCAACTCGGATGGGCAGCGTTCGGGAAACTACGCGATATCTTCTCGTCCAAAATACCGCAGTGCCTGAAGACGAAGGTTTTTAACCAGTGTGTGTTGCCAGTGATGACATATGGTACTGAGACGTGGTCTCTAACGGCTGGCCTTTTAGAAAAGTTCAGAGTCACACAACGAGCCATGGAGAGAGCTATGCTCGGAGTTTCTTTGCGCGACAGAATCCGAAATGTGGAGATTCGCCGAAGAACTAAGGTCACCGACATAGCTCTCAGAATCTGCAAGTTGAAGTGGCAATGGGCAGGCCACATCGCTCGAAGAACCGATAACCGTTGGGGAAGAAAGGTTCTCGAGTGGCGACCACGAACCGGAAGACGCAGCGTTGGCAGGCCTCCCACTAGGTGGACAGACGACATCGTGCGCGTCGCAGGTAACCGGTGGATGCAAATAGCCAATTGTCGTTCATTGTGGCGTTCTAAGGGGGAGGCCTATGTTCAGCAGTGGACGTCTTCCGGCTGATGATGATGATGATGATGATGATGATATATGTATATCAAGTCTTTATTCAGGTATAGGTGTATTAAAAAAACTTCATATATATAGGTGTATAAAAAAACTAATAATAATGTATCTGTTACTACATTATTATTAGTTTTTTTATACAATCTGTTTAGAAAAACAGCTAGTGATTTTTGATTAATGTAATTTATTTATATTAAAATGGATACAAAAAGCACATTGCGCTTATTTAGAACAAAAAGATAGACAAAGAGAAAAATGCATAGATTATAGATCACAAAAACGCCCAAAGACAATAAGTATTGCCACATTTTGGTAAATACATATTTTATGTTCTTGTACTGAACATAAATTCGCGCGGGCAAAAGTTATAGCTAAAATATTATACTAATACAATATTAAGACAAGTAAAAAAAATAAAACTAAAAAAAATGTAACTTCTAACAAACAAAAAAAACTTAAATTGGGTTTTTGTTTAAATACTAATAAAAAGAAATACATATTAATTATCATTTAAAGGTAGAGGACACAATTTGGTATAAGACCTTACAAAAACTTTCCCTTTAGGCCCCATTTTTACCTCAGCCACTCTTACTTTCCCATCTCGACCAGGAAAGGTTTTTACAATACGCCCCATGGGCCAACATAGTGGTGCAATATCCTTTTGCCTTACAATTACTAAGTCACCTTCTTTTAGATTTACATGTTCTATTTTCCATTTTGGTCTATTTTGAAGAGAAGTTAAATAGTCTCTAGACCACAGTTTCCAAAAGTCTTGTTTTAGTTTTGAGCATAAATCCCAAAACCGCAGTCTGTTAGTCGGTATATTTGTTAAATCTACTTCGGGGTAACTAGTTAAAGGTGCACCAATTAGGAAGTGACCCGGTGTTAAATAATTTAAATCGGATATGTCACTACTCATAGGAAGGAGTGGTCTTGAGTTAAGTATCGATTCAATTTGAGTACTAATTGTATTAAACTGTTCAAATGTTAGTGATATATTCCCAATGACTCTTTTGATATGATATTTTACGCTTTTTACTCCAGCCTCCCAAAGGCCACCAAATTCAGGGGAGTAACTGGGAATATATTTGAACTTTATGAGATTAGTCAAACAATAATTTTGGATACTATTTGCATTACATTGAGATGAATGTAGTTCATACAATTCTTTTAATTTATTAGATGCTCCTTTAAATGTTTGTGCATTATCACAATATATATGGGATGGTAATCCTCTCCTAGCTATAAATCTCTGCAGACAAGCCAAGAATGCTGCTGTTGTTAAGTCACTTACAAGTTCTACATGAATTGCCTTTGTAGCAAAACAAACAAACAGTGCTACATAACCCTTTGTTATTAATGGTTTCCTTATCCTTCCAACTTTAATGTGAAAAGGACCACAAAAATCAATTCCAGTTATTTGAAATGGCCTGGACATGGAAGTCCTTGGTGATGGTAGAGAACCCATTAACTGTTTAGCTGCTACTGCTTTAATACGGAAACATTTTATGCACTTATGGAGTACCTTTTTCACTTCTCTAATGCCACTCATAAGCCAATATTTTTGAGATAGGGAGCTTAATACTAACTTAGCTCCTGCATGTAAAAGTCTCAGGTGTTCCCTTTTTATAATCATAGAAGTGATATTATTGGATTTGGGAAGAATGATTGGGTGTTTTTTGTCATAGTGTAAATTGACTGCATTATCTAACCGACCACCTACTCTTAGGATATGATTGTTATCTAAGAAGGGGTGCAAACTTGCAATATTAGATTTTAACGGCTGACTGTTTTCTAATAATTTAATATCTTTTGAAAATATCTGTTCTTGAACATGTCTTATAATGACCAGATTAGAATCCTGCAACTCGAGGGGAGAAATGGAACCAATCCGCTTGTTATTTGAGTTTAAGCAGTTATGTTTAAACCGTAAAATGAGAGCAACAATTCTTAAAAGATGATTATAATCTGAGTATTTATTAATAATATCAATTGATTTGTGAGATATGTCTGAGTGCTGAAAATTGCAAACTGGTTGTTCAGGGGATTCTGGACTTAAATTGATTACATTACTTGTAGAAGCTTGCTGAAAATGATTATTTAATAATGAAGATGGACCATACCACCACAGGTTATTCTCTTTTAGCTTGTGGGGTGCAATACCCCGTGATAAAAGGTCTGCGGGGTTTTCTATTCCTTTAACATGTAACCATGTAAAATTTATCGTTAAGGCTTTAATATCTCTAACCCTATTAGAGACATAAGCCCCTTTAATATTTGGGGAATTAAGCCATGATAAGACAACCTGAGAGTCTGTGTACAATATAACCTTTAAATTAGGGTATCTAAGCACTAGAGTTTTATAGACTCTAGAAGAAAGTTCTGCAAGAAGGAGAGCACCATTTAGTTCTAGATTTGGTATGGTAAGTTTTTTATTTATAGGAGCAACACGGGACTTGGAGCACAGTAAATTTACACTGACTTGACCATCTTTGGAGAGAGTTCTAATATAGAGACAGCAACCTACTGCTTGTAGAGATGCATCAGAGTACCCTATTATTTCTACAGACTCTAAATTATTATTATTACTGATAATGGCTCTTGGTATTTGCATGATACCCATATTATTTAAATTATTTAAGTATTCCTTCCAGTGATTTAGGAGATTTGAGGGCAGTGGAGAGTCCCAACTGAGCTTTGACCTCCATAACTCCTGCATAAATAACTTTGCTTTTACTACTATAGGGCCTATTAGACCAAGAGGATCAAATATTTTTCCTATAAAACTTAGAACATCTCTCTTCGATAGAAGTTTGTTTAGATTATCAGTCATAGGACATGAGAATAAGAAAGTATCGGCAAGTATATCATGTTTCAACCCTAGAGTTTTAATAATATTATCTTTGCTGAGATCTATTTGGTCAAAATACTTAATATTATCTGGTATGTTATTCAGAGATTCGGGGGAGTTAGAACACCATTTGTGTAAATTGAAGCTGCCTAACTTTAACATTTCTATTAGTTGTCTTTGAAGCTCCTGAAGGTTTTCTTTACTGTCAGCTCCACAAATAATATCATCAACATAAGTATTGAGCATTATAGCTTCTGCAGCCAAGGGATACTTGTCCTTATACAAATAAGCTAGTTCAATAAGGCATCTTGTGCTTAAAAAGGTTGAAGACTTTAGACCGTATATAACAGTTTGTAACTGTAAACATTTAATGGGTTTACCGGGGTGATCTCTCCAGAGTATATTTTGTAATGGCCTGAATCTTTCATTAATGTAACACATGCGAAACATTTTTTCTATATCACATATTAGTGTATATTGGTAAGTACGAAAAAGTATAAGTATATTAAATAGATCATTTTGGACTATGGGTCCATTTAACATTACATCATTTATAGAGATACCATTTTTAGATTTCATATTGCCTCCAAATACCACTCTAAATTTTGTTGTTTTGCTACTTAAGTTACAAACTGCATGGTGTGCAAGAAAGTATACAGGATCATTATAAACATCATACTGACTGATATCAACTTCCTTGGCATGTCCCAGTTGTACAAATTCATCAATAAATTTTTTATAATTTTGAAAATACCCAGCGTTTGTCTCAAATTTTCTTTCAAGAGCATGAAATCTATGCAAGGCCGGAGTAGAATCTCCTATGTTTAGATCCTCTAAAGGACCTTTTAACGGTATATCTACTGAAAATTTATTATTTTCTAATTTTACTGTAGCTTTGAAACACTCTTCAGCTCTTTGCATTTCAGTATTTTGTTTGTTAGGTTCATCTGGCATTTTTTCTGATAGCCAAAACCCTTTCATTATATTTTCCAAGCTATCATCAACCTCCTCTTGAATAATAAAATTTGAGACTAAATTCACATTTGACGTTTTAAATTCATTTTCAATAGTACCGGAAACAACATGTCCGAATAGTGTATTTTGCAGTACAAGTCCATTTTCCAATTTGACAATACCATTTATTAATACCTTTGAATAGAATTCTATTCCTAATAACAAAGAAATTTCAGATGGTTTATTAAAATCATCATCTCCAAGCGTTATATTTGCAGGAATTTTACAGCAATCAATATAGTTTTGTGGTAAGTTACTAGTTATGGTATCTACAATATGACATTTAATTGAAAATTTTACATTGTAAACTGAGGAATTTATTGTTATATTAGTGTATTGTTCAACTTTGTTTGGTGTATTGCCCAAACCAATTATGTTAGAGTCTTGAGATATAGATTTCAAACCCAATTGTTTTACAAGAGAGCGCTTTATAATACAAACTTGACTACCGCAATCAAGTAGTGCTTTTATATAAATTTGTTGACCACACTTGTCAGTGAGTCTGACCTTTATAGTAGGCAATATGGTATAACTCCCCTTAATTGGGATATTAGAAAGTAAGGAAATTGCCTCATCTTCTTTTGGCTTGTCCTCATGCAAGAGAGTATTGTGATTTCCTTTACACAGCTTGCATTTAAATGGGAATTTACATTTATCTGAATGGCTTCTGAGGCAATTTTTGCATAATTTATTCTCCGTAACAAATGTTATACGGTTAGAACTTGGAGTCAATTTAAAACTCGGACAAGCATAAATGGGATGATCATTATTACAAAATGAGCAAACTTTATTATTTGCTTGGGATTTTGACACAATATTGGAGACTTTATAATTATTATTGTAGTTAACTTTTGATTTTCCTTCATAGGGTACATTTTTGAAAGGAGAACTATCTTCTAAAGCTACTGCTCTTTTTTCCAAGAAGGATAGAAATTCATCTAATGTAGGCAAATTATCAGATGTCCTATCAAGATGGTAGGCTCGATTAGTATAGGGATCAAGCTTTCTCGATAACAAGGATATCAATAGCATATCCCAGGTCTTAACAGACTGGCCAAGATTTTTTAATGCATAAAGTTGTTGACGCACCTCTGATATAAAAGCCCTAATGTTTATTGCCGTTCCCTTCTGCATTTGTGGTAAATCCAAAAGAACATTTACATGGTTAGAAATTATTCTTACCTTATTGTCGAACCGCTTCTCTAACAATTCAATCGCCTCAGGATACGATTCATTGACAAGTGGTAGGTTAATAATAACAGATAATGCATCACCTTTCAAGTATTTCCGAAGATAAAACAGCTTTTGAACATCAGACAAAGATTGGTTCTTATCTATAACCGCCTTAAATAAGTCCATAAATGGTTGAAATAGTGTAAAGTCTTTACCATCAAATGTTGATATTTCAATATTAGGTAGTTTACAATTAGACGTAGGACTAATATCTGCACTTTGACATGACATCCTGGCTTTAGATTCGCGTATAGCAGCATTGATTTTCCCCAGCACTTTGAAATACCTGTCTTCTATGACTCCTACTTCCTCTGTGTCCTTCTCATCTAGGGATAAGATGTCTAGTTGGACACTTTCATATTGCTTCAATGTGCTTACAAGTTTGTCTTTCCTCGCTTCCAATATGTCCACTGTGGTTGACTCTATGTTTGCAGGATCACTAACAAAAGTTTCGAGGCGAGTAATTATGGATTTGCAGCTACTACGCTTTTTGCGGAGTTCTTTTAGTGTCATTTCCGTTTCTGTAGGCATTATATTTTCGAAAAGATCAGTGAGCTGAATAAAGAAAAATAAGATTTGTCACAACACACACACTGCCGCACACACTGCTAATATCTTATAGAAGATATCTAGATATATAGAATAAGTCTTAAACGGCGTAATTAGTGGTCTCGCAGTTTGACAATAATTGTGCAAATACACAAGTAAGTATGACTTGTCCTCCGCCCGGCGGCTGTGCAACACGGCGACAATGGCGTCGCCTGACGCCCTTCCACAGCGAACGAAGTTGGCGTTTACTCACGATCCTCAACAAATATAGAAATATGGCACTGGTATCTTATAGACAAAGGACCACAACTAGTCTGTTTAGAAAAACAGCTAGTGATTTTTGATTAATGTAATTTATTTATATTAAAATGGATACAAAAAGCACATTGCGCTTATTTAGAACAAAAAGATAGACAAAGAGAAAAATGCATAGATTATAGATCACAAAAACGCCCAAAGACAATAAGTATTGCCACATTTTGGTAAATACATATTTTATGTTCTTGTACTGAACACAATTATTTTAAGCTATTCTTGCTTCGTTTCGTTTTTATTCATTCTTCTGAACTGTATTTACATCGCCAACTTAACCTGTTCGCCCTTGATTGGCAAAGACCTCCTCCAACTCCTTCCATTTCTCCCTATTTTTTGCCACCCTGGTCCAAATCCTTCCTGCAGTATGCTTTATCTCATCTTCCCATCTTCTAAACGGTCTTCCTCTTTTCCGTTTCATATAATTAGGATACCAATTCATTATAATTTGGCTCCATTTATTCCTTCCTCTCACTGTATGTCCTGTCCACCTCCATTTAAGTGTTTACTTTTGCTGTTACATCCTTAATTTTTGTACAATTTCTTATAGTTTCGTTTCTTACTTTATCTATTCTTCTTAGCCCGAGCATACTTCTTTCCATCGCAGTTTGGCATACTTCAAGCTTCCGAACATGTTTTTTCGTTAGAGCCCAGGTCTGGCGTCCATAGGCTAGGACAGGGAGTATACAAGTGTTGAACAACTTTCTTTTGTAGAACATGTTTATATCCCTGTTCTTCATAACTTCTTTTAACGACCAGTATCTTTTCCATGCATTCGCAATTCTTATTTCAAGCTCTTTTGCCATTAGATCGTTGGGTGATATTATTTGGCCAAGATATGTATACTCGTTTACATATTCAATTAAATTATTATTCACCACTATTGGATATCTTTCCCTGTTTGTCATTACTTTTGTTTTGTCCGTGTTTATAGTTAGCCCTACAATTTCACTCTTTAATTGTAATTCTCTAATCATGACTTGCAGTTGTTCTTTGCTTGGGGCAAAGATGATAATATCATCCGCGAATCTCAAATGAGTTAGCTTTTCACCATTTATATTAAGCCCGTAACTATCCCAATCGAGTTGCCGAAACACCTCTTCTAACACAGCCGAGAACAATCTTGGTGAAAGGGGATCCCCTTGTCTGACCCCTCTTTCGATTTTTATCTCTTCACCTTCTTACTCTAGTTTGACTTTTGCTGTACTATTTTTATATATGTTTTTTTATTATTCTTACATACTTAACTTCCACCCCCTGGTTATTTAACGCCTGCCAGATACTTTCGTGGTCCAGTGAGTCGAATGCTTTTTTGTAATCTATAAAACAGCAGTAGAATGGAAAGTTAAATTCCTTGCTTTTTTCTAAAATTTGTTTTACCACAAAGACATGGTCTATTGTCGAGTAATCGCTTCTAAATCCATCCTGCTCTTTAGGCTGATTCTCTTCGAGTATTTTTGTAATCCTTTTAAGTATTACTTTAGAAAATATTTTATAAATATTTGATGTCAAACTGATTGGTCTGTAGTTATTAATATCGTTTTTGTTCTCATTTTTGTGAAGTAGTACTATTGTCGACGTTTTCCATTGTTCGGTATATTTTCTGTATTTAAAATGTCATTGAATATGTCTATTAAGATAGGTGCAATGGTACTTAATGAATTTATTAATAATTCATTATAAATATTATCAGGACCAGGCGATTTATCTCTTTTCTGTGTTAGTATAGCTTTCTCTACCTCTTCTGTCATAATTTCAGGTATGCAATCTTCGTTTGATAAGTCGGTCATATCTGTAATGTGGGGATTTTGTCTGGAATATAGGTTTTTGAAAAAGTTGGTAGCTATTGAGATTATATCAGGTATTCTGGTCTTGTTATATCCCTCGGTGGCATGTAGTTTAGGTATCCAATGTTTATTATTAGTTAATTGCTTCATAGCTTTTTTGATGCCACCGGTTTTATTAATGTACTAGCTGACCCGTGCAGCTCCGCCCGCGCTTTTATTACATTTTGCTCCCCTTTTCTCCCTCCTCCCTAGATTTATCTCTCTCCATATCTCTCTCTCTTATAAAAAAAATCTAATTATATGCTCTTTCTCTCCTCTCTCTTTCCCCCTCCCGCTTCGGTTTCCGTCACACTCCCCCTCTTCCTACCCTGTTATCCCCTCTCTGAACCCTCTCCCCCTCTCTCTTCTACGAACTTGCTCCTTCTCACTCCCCCCTTACTCCACCTAACTCCCCCGATCCCTCACCCCATCGCCCCCTTCTCGAATCCCCTCTCCCTCTTTCTCCTCTCGTGCACCCTCCTCTCGTTCTATATATCCTCGTCAATCATGGTATCAGCGGCATTAAATATACTTTAAGACCTCCCCGATATGCACACATAATTTCATACATATCGGTTCACCCATCTATTTAATGACCTTGCCTTATGTAGCTTAACCTTAACCTAGCGGTATGAAATATACTGTATGACCTATTCTCAGACCTACCCGATATGCACACTTTCATACAAATCGGTTCACCCATCTATTTAATGACCTTACCTAACGTTGCTTAACCTTAACCTACCGGGATAAAAGTATCCTATGTCCGTTTACGGTTCTAAGCTACCTCCCCACCAATTTTCTATGTTTATGGTTCTAAGCTACCTCCCCACCAATTTTCAGCCGAATCGGTTAGGCCGTTCTTGAGTTATAAATAGTGTAACTAACACGACTTTCTTTGATATAATAATAGATTAAAGTTCTATAGTTATTGTATGTTCAATTTCACCGATAGATGGCGCTGTTCATAATGTAAATCACGCTAACATCGTAAATTACTGTCTAATGATATTCGATAATGAAAGTTTTAAGTTTTCCGCATCTTTTATTGTTGCGACTGTAATACATACATAATCTAGTTTGGATCCGCTCGGGATTTACAGATTTTAACTTTTCAAAGATTTCACCGATAGATGGCGCTGTTCATAATGTAAATCACGCTAACATCGTAAATTACTGTCTAATGATATTCGATAATGAAAGTTTTAAGTTTTCCGCATCTTTTATTGTTGCGACTGTAATACATACATAATCTAGTTTGGATCCGCTCGGGATTTACAGATTTTAACTTTTCAAAGATATAATGTCATATTGCTATCAGCAAAGTACTTAGAACAATACAGAAATCTAATGAAAATGTCCTGGGTGTACCGGACCGGCTTACCCCTTACAAAAATTGACCCTTCGCCAATGCCATATCTTATGCAAACTAAATGTCTGCTCAGTCCCTATTGTATATAGCGTAATAATACATATCTTAATGATTAACTGATCAGTCTATAATTACCCTATTCACATACAAAGGAAATTACGTGGTAATATGTGTAAGTAATGTTTCACTGCTTAGCCCCTATGAAACATAGCGTGATGTTTTATATACCAACTTACACCTTGACTTCTACACAACACATCAGTGAAAGTCCTATCAAAATCCATCCACGGGTTTTTTTTTTTTTTTTTTTTTTTTTTATTCTCATTTTAAGAGCTTTTTCGCCATTGCGAATATGTCGCTCTGTTGGTATACAGACTTAAAACTATAAATAGCACAGAAATAACCTATCTAGTTTCCAGAGCTAACTTAACCATCTTTAAGATCGCAATTATGTCTATTGAAAGAGGTTCTGAAAGACAAATGTCATTGTGTAGGGATTTTCTTAGCGTATCATTACGACTACATCTATATAAAATGTGGTATGCATCTTCGCGATCATTACAGGCATTACAATTTGGTGTGGATGATTTACCCATTAAATGTCTAAAATGGTTCAGTGGCAAATGACCAGCACGTAGTCGAAGCAACAAGGTTAAGTCAGTTCAGTATCTTAATGATTAACTGATCAGTCTATAATTAGTACCCTATTCACATACAAAGGAAAAGTTCTATAGTTATTGTATGTTCAATTTCACCGATAGATGGCGCTGTTCATAATGTAAATCACGCTAACATCGTAAATTACTGTCTAATGATATTCGATAATGAAAGTTTTAAGTTTTCCGCATCTTTTATTGTTGCGACTGTAATACATACATAATCTAGTTTGGATCCGCTCGGGATTTACAGATTTTAACTTTTCAAAGATATAATATCATATTGCTATCAGCAAAGTACTTAGAACAATACAGAAATCTAATGAAAATGTCCTGGGTGTACCGGACCGGCTTACCCCTTACAAAAATGTACCCTTCGCCAATGCCATATCTTATGCAAACTAAATGTCTGCTCAGTCCCTATTGTATATAGCGTAATAATACATATCTTAATGATTAACTGATCAGTCTATAATTACCCTATTCACATACAAAGGAAATTACGTGGTAATATGTGCAAGTAATGTTTCACTGCTTAGCCCCTATGAAACATAGCGTGATGTTTTATATACCAACTTACACCTTGACTTCTACACAACACATCAGTGAAAGTCCTATCAAAATACATCCACGGGTTTTCAAATGATACCTGGACGAACAGAACGACAGACAGACAGACAGACAATAATTACAAAAAAATTATTTTGGCCTCTATGTCGATAGTATAGTACCCCCACATAGAAATTTTGGAAAAATATTCAATGTACAGAAAAAGTGCTCTTTGAGTTTTATTATAGTATAGATTCTTCGAATGTGTTACGTCTCAGCTGTTGTCTATCCTTTTTCATGCTTATTCTGATTTGCTTATTAAGTTCTGATGTTTTTATTCTAGTACTTTCCGTTGGAACTGTCCTCAATAGTTCAGCTCTTTCTCTTAAAAGATCCTTAGTTCTGTTTGAAAATTTATCTTGAATATTACTATTTCTTCTTAAGATATTACTATTATTTTCATTAAGAATTTTATATAGTTTATCTATTTTTTCCTGGGTATTTAGCTCTTTTGAACTACCAATAAAGTTCTCTAATTGTTTTTTCGTTTATATAGAAAGCGAATTTGTATCTGTTCTTCTATTAACTATTCGTACTTTAAATGGCCTTCGCTTTTTTGTCGTTGCAACTTTGAGTTTAGACCGGACCATTCTAAGATTGCTATTAAAATTTAAATTTTTCAGTACTGTGCAGTCAACAAAATCCCTGTATCTGTTTGTAAGTATAAAGTCTATCTCATTCTTATATTGGCCATCCGGAGATACCCACGTCCATTTTCGCTCTTTTTTTTATAATATTGGCTGTTCAATATTTTTAAATTATTTTCATGAGCTAATTCTATGAGCTTTTCTCCATTACGTGTTCTTTTACCATAACAATAAGGCCCTACCGGCCGGCCCTCTGTCTTCTCCTTGTCTTCTGATGCCTATTTGTGCATTAAAATCTCCCATTATTATTAAATTTCTATGAGTGTGATCCTTAATAGTGTTGTTTAGCTTAGTATAGAATAAGTCAATTTCTGAGTTACTTGATTGCTCAGTTGGAGAGTAAATTTGTATTATAGACCACTTTTCTCTGTACCCGGGAATCGTTATGTTTAGTATAGCTATGCGTTCCGATACTCCCACTATTTCATCCACTTGATCTTTAAGTTCACTTTTAATTAGAAAACCTACTCCGTATTTGCCTGGTGTTTCTCCTTTGTAGTAAAATATAAATTGTCCGTGGTCCTCAATACTTTCTCCGAAACGTCTCACTTCACTTAATCCAATAATAGTCCAATTTATTTTGTCGAGAGCTAAAATTAATTCAGATAGGGATTTTTCATTATAAGTAGATATATATATGTGTTTCTCTTTTTGTTTTATATTTTCCTTTAATTTGTTTAGCGAGTAAGTTGGAGCGTAGCGGTCTACTTCCCGCACGGTGACCAACCGGCTTGGGGGAGTATTATTAACTGTTTGGCAGGGTTTAGTTATTTGTTGTTGTTCTGGTTTCCAGTTGACGATGTCGGTTCTTAGTTTTTTGTCTTATCTGTGTGTATTTTTTCCACGTGCCATATAGTTGTACATATTAGTTTTATTCACTTTGTTCATTTTCTTAGGGGTGGCTGGTACTGGCATCTGATTAGGTGATGTATTAGGAGACTCTAAGCTGTTCCGCTTCTTTTTGTCTCTTATATCCTCTCCTGGTACTTTCACAATAAGTTTATCACCTTTAAAATAAGCAATTTTTCCTTTTTCTCTTTCTTCCTTCAGTTTGGGTGCCTTCCTTTTCTCTAATGTTTCCTTATTGAAGTCTTCTTTAAAGTATATGCCTGAATTGTTTTTCTTCCTCTTTTTCATGATCTCTTCTCTTTTCCAAGTTGTAGCAAAACTGATTAAAATTGGTCGTGTTTTATCTCCCTTTTTCCCTATTCTAAAAGCTTTATTTATCTCATGGAGTTCGATTTTCACTTCCGTTTCCGTTTCTACTATTTGTTTTGCTTTTTATATGAGAGATTCATGCTGTGTTTCATACACCCCAAAGACCAGTAGATTGTTCCGCCTTCTCTCAATATCCATGAACTTGATCTTATCTTGTAGGTGCTTTACTTCGTTTTTTAGGTTTTTATTTTCATTCATAATGCTTTCTAGTTTACCGTTGAGGCGTTGAGTGCAACCAAAACATTTCTAGTGACTGATTCTGTTATTTGTTCCGTTTGGATTGCCATTTGCTCCCTAATGCTTTCTAATAACAATTCCATTTGTTGTTCCATCTTGTGGGGTATTTTCCCTCAGCAGGTGGTAACCCTTTTTATAGTTGGCAACTCGGTGCAAGGTAAGGCATGTAAAAATGGTTTCCGAACGCAACTTTACCACGGCACGGCTGACAGATGACAGTTCGCTCTTGACAATACTCTTGACTCTTGATAATGTATTATATAATGAGTATCAACTGCCACTGTTTTGCAATAAAATATGAAATAAATCTACCTCCAAATCAGTTATCAATCCTCAATAAGTGTTATTTCATTGATCTTCGTTAACTTTTCTTACGAGTTGCGATGTTTATTCAGCAATATCTAACCACACGGCCCAAGCGGATAATCTGTTAGTTTTGACACGATGTAACAATTTAAAACCACTTTTTAATTTTATTAACTTGCCGGAGTGAAATGAAACAATGTTTACCGTTTGAAGTCCACCGGAACTTATTAATCATATTATTTTAATTCAATTTATGCTAGTACGATCCAACTTAAAACTGTAAGCGGCCTAGGAACGCAAAGCGCTTTTACTTATAATCATCATCTGCCGGAAGAAGTCCACTATTGAATAAAGGTTTCCCCTTTAGAACTCCACAATGAAGAAGAATTTGCCATTTGCATCCATTGCAACTCTCACGAAGTCCACCATCGGCGATGCATCTTCCAGTTTGACTAGTTCTGTGAATTTCCTTTTTCCGGATTATATCGCGCAAAAAACTCAGAGCACGGCTCTCTCAATAGCTTGTTGTGGCACTCTGAGATTCTCCAAACGTCCAGCGATTAGAGACCACGTCTCAGTATCACGTGTCTGCCTACACGCGTTAATGGAGGACCCATCTTCGTCAAACACTACAGAATTTGGAATGAGATGATCACGTTTCCGGAACACTTCCCAAACGTGTTGCATTGTTGGTTCCCAACGACAACCAATACAGGTGCAACAGATGCCCTGATGGTCCTATTGTCAATGTTCATTTGAAAATCACTTATTGGGAAACACTATCGATGTCACTGAGCAAGTCATTATCCTTAGCCAATATGACATCGTTGGAGGTTCTGCTGAAGCGAACCGCCCAGGTCCTGATTTATTTGATTTAATCTACACATCACAAACGCTGCGATTTAAATCAAATGAAATCGTTAATTTCAAATTTTAACAGGCAAAAAAAAACTGAGAAGATCCGGCAAGAAATTCAGTCATTTTTGAATCTATTTCATGTATTTTAGTTACGAGCGTAAATGTATTATGTATATGCAAGACGTGTCGCATGGATTTCGTGATTCTCTATAGAGTTCGGCGTATTCCGGCGTATTATGAGCTCAAAATTGCAGTCTTATCTCAATCCGGATTCGAGTGGAACCAGGCCAAAGAGTTAAAAGTATATGAATTCCACGTTAACATTGCTGTTCCATGTGCCTCTAAAAATAAAGTGATCGCTACCGATTTACCTTGTCGATCACGGAGATGTCTATTAATATTCGCTTCTTGGTCGTCATGCTGAAGTCGATTTCATTATTGGTGGACCCATAGAAGATGATCACTTCTTGAACAGTCATCTCAAAGTGTTCCTCATATCACCTCATCGCCATTCATGGGCCAACCTTCGCGTTGACTTACCCCATAATTTTATATCGTCTCCTACATAATAGCATTTGCAATTCTAACTCAACACACTATCGACTTTTAAAACAACTTAGTGTTTATAAACCACGCAATGCCCCCATATCGATACCTTGGGGCTCAAAGGGCGTAAGCACCAAAACTCGACTTTTCAGGAGAGCCAAAAAACAAAAAAATATTTTTTATTTTTGACATAACTTTTTTGGTTTTTGACCTAAATAAGCCATTTAAACACCAAAAGTCTTATTTTTTTCTGATGCAGAACACAGTAATATTATATTTGGAATAAATTTAAAATTAACAAAATTAGCTTTCCTATACGCCCCGAAAAATTGCATGTTTGGGACGGTTACACCCCAAAAATCAATGGATGTGTGATGAGTTATGGTTGTAACCGCCAATTTTCCTATAATTCTATCAGTTTGTAGACAGTTACTTTGATTTCTACAGTTGATTAAATATAAATTACAATTTTATATGGACTTTATCAACGTAGCATACCTATTTATCAGTGGCGTGCACTCCATACAGGCAAAAAGATTGTGCCTACCCTCTTCTTAATGACTATTATTTAATAACTATTCCAAGAAATTTCCTTTTCTGTCTACTCTGGCATAAAAATGTATGCACGCCACTGCTATTTATTAACGAATTATACAAATAATTATTGATATTACCTAGTCCAGTAGTTAGTTGCATGTCTTACCTAAAAACTATTCAAACTAATATAATAAAGCTGAAGAGTTTGTTTGAACGCGCTTATCTCTGAAACTAGCAGTCGGATTTGAAAACAATATTTTTGAATTTGATAGTTCAATTCTTGAGGAAGGTATTTAATATGACGCTACGACCTTCGGGGGCGAAGCTAAAACGTTTCTCGTGGATGAAGATGACATGGAACAGCTAGTTTTCATTTTAAAAGGAAAATGATAAATAAAAATCACATTACGTAGGTAATAAAAATATTATTTATTAAATAATCTAGGTATCTTCAAATTTAGCACTAACAACCTATGTATTATTTTATAGTATTAGTTTATTTATTTTATTTAATATGTACTTATGTGTTATTTCATTTTTATTAATTGTATACTTGCTCCTACCTTTTCATTGTTTCTTCTTTCCTTATAGGAGCCTGCTGGGAGAGAACTCATATTGGGTTAAGTACACCATTGTACATATTGTGTGTTATTTTGTATTTTAAAACTGTTTGTGTTTGCAATGTGTACATAAAGTATAAATACAAATAAATTTGTAAACAAATCTTGAGATCATTTAATTAACCTTTTTTATTCTTTTGGTGGCCGGTTATTAGGTAGGTAACTACATAGGTATACCAAGGTATTCATAGGTCTATGTAGATTTAAAGTACCCACCTACTAACAGGTCACCAAAAGACTTAAAAATTATAATAATTGATCTCAAGAGTTCCTTGTTTTTTTAAGATGGTTAGTTAATAGTGTTATATTTTGTGGAGATACCTAGATTGTTTGATAAACAATATTTTTATTATGTAAAGTGATCTTTATTTATCATTTTCCTTTTATAATGAACTAGCTGTTCCATCCAGCTTTATTACATTAGTACCTACTTATAAATAAAATGTGTTATTGAATAGTTTTTGGGTAAGACAGATAATTAGGTATAGGTAAAATCAATAAATATTTGTATAATTTGTTATCTGAGTTGATAAATAGGTATGCCAAGTTAATATAGTCTATATTATAAAATTGTAATTGATATGTAATCAACTGAAGAAAACAAAGTAACTGGCTACAAACTGATTGAATTAGTAGGCAAGATGACGGTTATTTGATTGCGGCATTGATTTTTGGGGTGTATGTGTCCTTTTATTTTAGACCAACAGAAATTATTAAGGGCGTATCGGGCAAGTTGATTCTTTAAAAATTGATATGTTCGGGCGTAAGCACCATAATGTATGGTATGTACCATAAGGTATGTCGTTTACGACCCAAAACTAAACATATATCGTTGAAAATTGTTAGGCGTAAAAGCATTTGTATAATCCACGGTGGCGTTTACTACCATCGCGTTTATAATAATTAACCGTGGTTGCTGTTACGACACAAAAACCAAAAATATCTGTTTTATTTGCTACAAAAAATGGGGTCATAAACACCATTTATTGGCGAATTGGATAATTTTAAATATACAGATCGATAGAGCAGAAAAAACTGAGTAGGACTGCATTCCAATTACACATTTAGTCAACTTAACTCTAACTGTAGGTAAATTTCCTGAAAGTTTTAAAAAATCTATTATAAAACCCGTTCACAAGAGCGGAAAGAAAGATCTCATCACCAACTACAGACCAATATCTATTCTCCCGTCTTTATCAAAAATTATCGAACGAGTCCTAAACATACGACTTAAAAAATACTTGGAAACCAAAAATCTGCTTTCGGATAACCAGTACGGTTTTCGCGAAGGTAGATCAACAGCAGATGCGGTGCATAAGCTGACTGATTCGGTGATTGATAAAATTGATAAAAATAAAAAATGCTTATGTATATTTATCGATCTGGCAAAGGCATTCGATACGTTGTCGTTGCCACTAATTATCGATAAACTTGAGAAGCTAGGGATTAGAGATAAACAGCTAGAATTATTAAAGAATTATCTTTCAAACAGAACTCAGCAAGTTGTGATAGACCAATATAAAAGTAGTGAACAGTCTATTAACTTTGGAGTTCCCCAAGGGAGTGTCTTAGGGCCTACAATATTCCTCACTTATATCAACGAGCTGTGTAATATGTTGCTAAATAATTGCACAATTGTATCCTTTGCTGACGACACAGCGTTACTTTTTTATGGTGATACATGGGAAAAGACATTTGAACATGCACAAAATGGTTTTGATGAGGTTAACAAATGGTTAAGACTGAATTTTCTTACCTTAAATGTGGAAAAAACCAAATATATAACATTCTCATCTAGTCACATTTCACTTCCTCCCCCAAATACCTCCAGGTTAAAATACCACAGCTGTAATATTAACACCACATGCAGCTGCCCCGAGCTGGAGCATGTCGAACAGTTAAAATATCTGGGCATAATAGTTGACCAACACCTTACATTCAAGTCACATATTCTGGCTTTAAAAGCGCGGACTAGGAAACTGATATACGTTTTTAAAATTATGCGTCGAATAACTGACTTCAAGTTGCTAAAGATGCTGTACTTTGCGCTGTGTCAATCCATTTTAACGTACTGCATCACAGTTTGGGGTGGCGCAGCTAAAACCACCTTATTACAATTAGAAATTGCTCAGCGAGCCATCTTAAAAGTATCAACTTTCAAGACAATTCTTCATCCTACCTTTACCCTATATAATGATTGTCAAGTCTTGACCGTTCGTCAACTGTTTATTCTACACACTCTTTGTAAACAACACAGTTTATTAATCTACGATCCTAAAATTAACCAAGGGAAAAGAAGAAAAGACTATATATGCGAAGTTAAACGGTTCAGGATTAAGCTTGTAAGAAGATTCTTTTGCTTTCTGGGGCCATATATGTATAATAAAATTAATTCTATCGTTGCTATCTATGCGTGTCGAAGAAAAGAATGCAAGAAAAAGATATTCGAATGGCTTCTTAACATAAATTATGAGGACACAGAGAAGTTACTGAGAGTAATGGAATAATATCATAAACACATGGACATAACCAAGCACGACACATATACACACCGACACATGCCTATTTACACACGCACCTCACACTCGCACACACCGTGTCACACATACATGCTAACATACACACACACTCACACAATCTTAAAGGCAAATGCAAAAACACATACACATCTGGCGGCATAATTACACTTAAGAAATTATCAAGTTTATGCAGTAATCTAATGTATCATAGGCTTAGTAAATAACTAAGAAATGTGTAATGAGAGAATTTAAACAGTATGGATGGGGAGACCTGGTGACCTGTATGACAGGCTAACCTAGTTCAGGCACCAGTCTCCTCAATACAAAGAAAACAATAACCTACCATGTAAAATCAACCATTAGATTAACTCATATTGTAACCTCTGTATTGTGGAGTAAATAAAAAATTCATTCATTCATTAAAAAGTCATTTTCGCCAAAATGGTGGTTACGCCCTTTGAGCCCCGAGGTATCGATATAGTGTTTATGATAAACAATCCATCCACTAAGTCAAAAGTTCAAAATGGCGGTTTTTCTCGATAACGTTGTCCATACACCACCTAGCGGATTCAGGGATATTTATTTATCATTTTTGGATATACGAGGTCTTTAAACTATGCTTGTTTGTCTATGCAATACGCTACGAAGGAGTTTAAATCTGTTTGTGGAGATGTGCAGCTATAAAAGCTACGTACGATTCTATAAATTTTAATGATTATAAAGAAAACTGGCCCAAGAATCGAACCTTGAGGTACTCCGGATAGTACATGCTGAGAATGGTTGTGTCCATGAATTATCTCTCTTTGGCATATTCTCTCTTTTCTTTACCTATTAGTGACGTATGATAGGAACGATACAAACCACACAATTCCACCTAGATATTGTTTATGAAAAACAATCTATCCACTAACTCAAAGTTAAAAATAGCATTTTTTCGCAATTTCGCCAATACACAACCTAGCAGATTCCTACCTAGATATCAATTTTGTAAGCAATTTCCCCAAAAGCTAATACAACCACAATGACGGCCACTATTAAATCCTAGGCTTTTATAGAATTCCAACGTAAGATTCATATGAATATTTTAATTGAAAAGTATTTAAAAAGTATTATATCACAAAAATCCAAAACAGAAATACAAATTGTTACTCACTTCGGCACTCGTAGGCTTGCGGCGGGCGGAACATGTGCCACAGCGGGCGCGTGCACACCTCGCACGCGGTCGGGATGTGGTATGTGATGCTGACCAGGTCGTGGCCTTTATGCTGCACCGTGTTGCCTGATAACATGTACAAAACTATTATATGCGATGAATTAAACGTCAAACGTGCTGTAGGTTCGATTCTTATTGGGTTTTCATATGTTACGAGTATCATTAAAGTTTTCTACTGTTGTGATTTTTTAAAGATAGACTATATAGTTGGGTCTATTGATGACATTCCGATTTCATGTACAGAGTCCACAGGTAAAAATAAGTAGTAAAATGGTTTCGGCTTTGTCAAATAATAATAATCGCAACTGTAAAAAATCAAGTAAAATTTAGGATAAATTAATTGGACCAAATGATATCCCAATGAATAAAAATTGATGTACGCATGATACCGCCCATGGATAGCTGCACTGCACTACTGCTCGTCCGCAACAAAGGCTATCTTATAACAGCCTTACTTATAAACGATGGTTAAATTTTATGCAACACATAATAGCTATTTAAAAATATTTTTTACTTATAAACGATGTTTATCCCTAATACGTTGCATAACAGCTTGCTAAAGTAGCTGTCAAATTAAACAGCGGCCGACCCTTGTTTAGAAGCTTATTAGCACGTTATGTAACAATATGGCGGTTCTCTATCAGCTGATTCAGTCAGTTGCACTTGCATTGTAATTTGTATCGATCGATGCATAGAGTTTATATATTAAGAATAGAGTACGCGTTTGTCTATGATCCTCTTAAACAAAGTGTAGGCAGATTTTACTCTGAGAGGGAAGGTGAATTGAACTATTGAAAGTTACATTATAGTTATATTGATATGTAAGTGATAAGTAGTGATGGGTGCGCTGGAACGGAAACGAACACGGACGAAACAACGAAACGGAAGATCACCGCTGGTTGCGTGTACGATCAGCATGTTTGCTGAGTTGGAACCATTTTGTGACGCACATTTTTGTTAATGTAACCTACTTACATATGTCTATTTTTTATTTATTTATTTTTTGTTCTATTTTCTGATTGTTAATTGTGTGTCACAAATAAATTATTCTTTATTTCAAATGTTGATAAATACCTATTTTCGTAAACCTGATATTTATGTATTTTGACGTTTTTACCGGTGCCGACGGTTCTTACTTGAAAATAATCATTCTATAGTACTAATTTGTGTTCTATGCTTCCAAATTTGAATTTGACAACCTAGCTTCCTATTTGTCGAATTGAATTACAAAATGTTGCCATTTTACCAAGTTTTACGTCAGACGGAATATTTCAAGCTGACAACACGTGGCGGTATTGACAGAGTAAAATATGTTTTGCCTTATTAACTGTTCATTAGTTATGTAGCTCTTATGCAACATTTATAAGTAGAAAATATAAAACTGCTTATTAAGGAGTTATGTAGTAAGTAGTTATTTGGTTGCTAAGACGGTGATTAGTAGATTTTTATAAGTAAGGCTGTAAGTGTTTTAGGCCCAATAATTTTATCAGCTAGTGTCCTCCACTCCGGAATATAGCAATGTTGCATTTCGTCAGTTCATCATCCAAGAGATGTCTTTTAAGCACAATCATTTTATCAGCTTTGGTGCCTGTCACTGCGGAACACAGAAATGTTTACACACTCATTTGCGGTAGAATGTCTAACATAGTGGTGGTACTTACCTAGACAACCGTTTGCACTGGTAATCTACCACCTAGTCTAATAGTAATAAAGAGTATCTGAGTTGAAGCATAGAAGTCATGAGTGGCTGGTAGGATGCAAAATATGGAGGTTGTGTGTGGGGTATGGTGTGGCGGTAAGGTGTAGTTCTGTGTGGGGACGTGGGATGTGGTATTTAGCAAGTGGTAAGGGTGTATGGTATGGTATTGTATGGTAGTGAGACATGGACATTAACACAGAGGGATAAAGGTTGGAAGCATTTGAGATGTGGTGTTGAAGAAGAATGGAGGGAATAAGTTGGACAGAAAGGAAGACTAATGAGGAAGTTTTGGAATTGGTTGGTGAAAAAAGAGAAATTTTAAGATCAATTGAGAATAGGAGAAGAAAGATGATTAGCCACTTGATACGACACGACACCTTCTTTAAAACGATAGTGGAAGGTAAAATAGTAGGGAAAAGTGGAAGAGGAAGACCAAGGCGAAGTTTCATGAAGCAGATAGTAGAAAAAGTGGGTGTAGTACGGTCGGCCTAGAAAGTGGTTTACCAGTTTTGACAAATCTTCCTATGCAATCAAAATAACACCAAGGTTGAACATTTCTAATAATGAAAGAGATGCACAATCATGACGTATTTTTTACTATCTGAAATGCCTAACATCTGAAGTAATGGGTTAAAGATGTTATTTTGACCTTTATTTTCAATGAAATAAGCTAAGATTTTCAACAAATATAACCATTAGTCTTTTTTTCATCTTTCAGTGAGGATTCCATTAAGTTTTTGTTTTTAGGTGAAAACCTCTTTTTAACTGAAAAAAGAAAATATCACTGACAACAGTGACAACTATCAAGATTAGTCATTTTTATTTATATGTAAAATAGTAAAAAAATGGATTTCATTGTTATTTCTCGAATTTGCAAATGCCTCGCAATTTATCAATAGCCGAAAGAGCGAGTATAATTGCACTACATAACAATGGCCTCATATTAGTGAGATTTTTAAATGTGTCGGTAAGTTTTATTAAGTTCACCGTGCCTTAGTATAAATATTATACATTTTCTATTTTTTCTATAAGCATTTATTTAGTTAATCTTTAATTTTAGATACAAGTTGTTCGTCGTTGGATTACACGTGATGGCGAAGAAGGAAATTTAAATGATCTTCGTCGAAGCGGCCGCGCTTGCGACGCGTTTAAGAAAATAATGGTTTCACACCGACTGAACATTTTGCCGAAATGTTTGATGTTTACTTGGGTTTGCATTACAGGCATTATGCAAAAAAAATATACATATTATGACTGACGCACATAAAATTGCTTGACTGAATTTTGCTAGACAACACTTGAATTTCGATTGGAATAACCCTGAGATCTGTATCCAACCGCTACGAAAGAACGAAGGAAGGTCTGAAACGGCACTGTGATGAGATATGGGAGGAAACCCGCGGATCTGATGTAGGTTTAAGGCTTGTGGGTTCAATAGGTGACCGTCTCCAAGCTGTCATAGACGCAAATGGCGGTTACACGAGCTATTAATATGACTATTTTAGATTTTTGCATTTTTTTAATTGAAGGTTTCTGTTAAATTTCTTCCATTTACCAGCAACTAGTTCGTTCGCAATTTTTATAAGTTATGTTATTTATTCATTGTATTGTATTGCTTTATTGTATTTAATATAGTTAGTTGTTATGTATACCTAATTGTATTTTTATTTTATTACGGATAAAGTTGTTTTTGGAAAGACTTACTCGTATTCTTCTTTCACTCCTATCCCTATTAATACATACTTTAGTATTATAAATGTGAAAGTGTGTCAGGTTGTTTGTCCACCTTTCATGACTGAACCACTGGACCGATTTTGATGAAATTTGGTTTAAATATTGTTTGAACTTCGGAGAAGGACATAGCTTACCTTTTGGTGCTATAACCGACATTCATATGGGTGGAGCTGCGGGAGAAAGCTAGTTATTATATACCTAAGTGCGAAAAAAATCAAAATGCTACTTACTATACCTATACCTACTACCTTTTTACAATAGACATAAAGAGCACTATTTGCAAGAAAATTAGGATTATTTCAATCTAACCTCTTGATTTAAGCTAAACTGATAAATAGAAATGTATGACGAAATTTGACTCAAAATTCGCCTTGCACCATATAAACTATTTTTAGACAAATGTGAGGGTTACCTATCAATCAGATGCTACAATTTAATCTAGGAACACAAGGCAAAGTGTTGACGTTTCTACAATAAATGATAAAGAGAGCAGTATGAATAATTGCAAGGGAAAATCAACCTTGTTGTTTTATGATATGCATATGAACTTCAACCGTAGGGTGGTAAACCATATTTTTGGCTGACCGTACCAGGAGGTCAAAATAAAGGCACATTATTATGTGCCTTCGTGATCGGATTGGAGATTGCTTCACCGACAAGAGCACAGCTCTTAAATTGAAGAAGATATAGGGTGTGGGAATCGGGTGTAGAATGTTGTGTGGTGACGAGCTACGGGTGTGGTATGTAGGGTGTGGAGATGTGCTGTACGCGTGTGTGTCGTCGTGGTTACCGGCGTGGTCGGGCGCGTCGGCGGGCGCGTCGGCGGCGTCGCCGGGGCGTCGCGCCTCGCCCTCGCCCGCGTACAGCAGCTGGAAGATGCGGGGGATGTCCTTCGCGTCCGCGCGGATCACGTCGCCCTGCGTCACCGACCGCACGTGGAACACCTTGCTGCACACAAGCAAACGCGCCCCGTCACCACACACACATACAGGGTATCTCAGAAAGGGTATATCAAGTCAAAACTCAGAGTAATTAGAATGGAGCTAGTATCGCGTCGATTCGCCGAACAAATTTTTCGTGGCATTTTTGCGGGGTGCGGGAGGCGAAGTAAACACACACAGATACAATTTCACGCATACCCACACTATAATAAACTCGCAACACATTCAAAAAGATACGCACACAAATAAAGAATGACCTGAACATATGAACAAAATTTGGCAGAGGGGTTAGCGCATCATGCTATCTCCAGTTGTATCTCCTCTAAGAGTCAAAAGGCATGTATAGTTGATAATAAAGAAAATAAAAAAAATAAAAACGGCAAATTTTTATATTTTAAATTACATATAAAATGTATTTATCATTTTCATCATTAGCAGCCGATAGACGCCCACTGCTAAACGAAGGCCTCCCCCTTAGAAGGGAGGGGTTACCATAATCCCAATGCTTGACAGATGGCTTGGGGATCGCAGTATAGGTGGAAGATAAATCCAAAAGAAAGACGCTGCTGCCCATCTTTCTGTTCACGCTTAGTCGCCTCTTACGAAACCCAACGAAAGGCACCCCACGGGTAAATTGACTGCGTGCCCGTCTTGTTTAATTAGAAATTCATAAATTTTCTGTTAAACAACGAACAAAATTTTGATCTCACTGCACTAAGACTGTTGACTTTTTTCATTATTTTATTTCACAAATTGATTATTTAGTGGATTACACAATGCATCATTACCGGCGTGATACCCTTCTGGATACAGACTGACTGGTTGAATGTGGAACATACTCAAGGATATAGCAATTCAAGGTCTAAGTAACGTATAAAAAAGTTAAACGAAATATATATGTACCTATAAACAGAACAAAGTTTGATATAATACGTCACAAAACATCACGTTATCAACTATATTATGGCGTGCCAATCTTAAAAGAGTAGTATATCGTCACTATGACGTAGTATTCCACATAGAAAGTCTTAAACGGCCTACAGACGGCCCTAAAATCAGTGGCGATATCGGGACAGCGGTGGTGGGGATGAAATCGGCTACTACTCTACACACGACCCTACCAGTTAGTACAGAACCGACCGTGCAACAGACTGCTCGTTGATCCGAGATGCCGCCGACACTATCAAAACAGCAAAAAAAGGCATTGCCTTGGCACTTACTATGGTGCCAACAGGCGTGGGTTCGATTCCCACCAAGTGTCTGGGTGTTTTATCTATATTTTCTTCTGTTGGTCGGGTGTTCTATCTATCTATCCTTTTGAGGTGGGCGTTAATAGCTGCGACACAGTTTTTAACTAATGTAGCTATTATCGTACTTATGTTAACATCTGTTTTAGTTCCAATAAAATATGATTTGATTTAGATTTGATTTGATATAAGTATGTATTTACAAAAAAAAAGTATATAAATGTATTAGTATCAGTTGTCTGGTTTCCATATTACAGGCTCTGTCTAGTTTGGGATCAGATGACCGTGTGTGAATTGTCCCAGGATATTATATTATTATATTATACCCATTCATTCGTTCATTCTTCGCACAGAGCGGAGCGCCTGCACGTCGTATCGCCGCAGCACTCGAGTGCATACTGCGTAGAAATCAGTCCCGATTTCGCTACACACGTGCCGACAACGCTCCCTAGACGATAATCGTCCCTAAATCGGGAGCTCGCCCGAAGCGATTTCAGACCCGATTTCTAAACAATAAAAATTGGATACGATTTGCCTATACACGAGGGACGATTTAGGGTCCTCCCCACCACTGTCCCGATATCGCCACTGATTTTAGTGCCGTGTGTAGGCCGTTTTAAGTACACCGTTCACGGTACTGCGCGGCGGCCATAATTCAGAACTGTGTTTGGGTTTGCATCCAACGCGACGTCTTGCAATTCGGTACTAAACATCCTACGATTTAGGCTACACACCATACAGTATGACCGATAAGGCATAAATAGAACAATAACACAATTTTCGAGAGATTTTTTTCAAACATACTATCGTGTTATTTATTTCAGCAGAGCAGCTGATGTACATCGGCGGCACGCTGTTCTCTTTCTTTGTTATTATTTTTCCATTATTGTTTTATAAAATTTGGCAACTGGATTTAAAGAAACAATAAATGGAAAAATTATTCTTCTGTTAGTTTTTGCAAAGCAATGAGGGAGCAACGCTTGTCTGGTATAAGCGTTAAGCAGTTGTCCCACCGGCAACGATGAACGAGTGAACGAGTAGCGAGCAGAGCTAGAATGTAGAAACGAGTCGGCGAGCCGCGGGGAACGAGTGCGTAGTTCCGATAGTTGTGCAGCTCGGCTGCACATAAGCGAGTGTGCGAGTGAGACGAGCAATTACTTGTATCACTCGCTCGCGGCGGCCAAACGACCGCTGGTTGCTCTCTCGGCGTGAGTTCTGATCGCTGAGTGAGTGTTATCTTTCCTGGCTCTTGTCGACCAGCGACAAACTAGTGAAGCGAGTCCTCGCCGGCAGAGTGAACAGTCAGCGATCAACTATTTGTATATGCATCTCTTTTGTTTACACGGAATGTATATAATAATAATATCTTGGGACAATCCACACACGGTCATCCGATCCCAAGCTAGGCAGAGCCTGTACTATGGAAACCAGACAACTGATACTAATACTTATATACTTTTTTTTTGTAAATACATACTTAAATAGATCTATTGTACGTTTCTTGAGCGAGGAAATAGCCGTTAGTTAGTCGTTTACTCGCCGACGGTGGGCCGCCAACTTAGCGCGGCAAAGATTAAATTTCCTCAATAAATAGACATCAAAACATCGAACCACTTACCTCAAATCCAAAATCATAACAGGATCAGTGGTGTTCTGTTTGTCGTTCTCTGTATTGTAGAATATGATCTTCTTGGAGGAGACGACGACGTACTGTTTCTTCCAGCCATGCCTGCGAATGTTCTGCTTGAAGGGCACCGAGAGCCAGCCTTCGAGCGTCTGCTCTGTCTCTCCGTCTTCAGCGTCTGCTGAGGACTGTGACGCTGTCTCGCTGGTTAAGGCCGCCAGCTTTTCTTTTAGCTGTTCGATTTCTGCGTCTTTACTGTCCACCTGGAAATAATGATGATATGTAATAATTAACTTTGTGCATTTATCTAGGTCTAAAATTTTGTATAGAATTCATCCAAATTAAATTGTCAGCAGCCGCTAGGTCGGTACAGAAACGAATCAATCTATGCATTCGTCAATACGGCGGACAATTCGAGCACAGCGAGTGCAAGAAACAGCAAGATTTTAAATAAGAATAACATCGTATCGTTGAAATCAAACTACTTTTACGGATTTTATCGCGGTTTATTTTTGATTTTACTATCCCGACGTAAAAGTAGATTTCAATGTGTAATATTCGACAACATTAAATTAAAATGATGATATGATTTTTAGGTATTTTTGATAAGTGTAAAATTACATACCATCTATGTGATCATTGTCTTTTATTTTATGTATTTCAGTTACACAAATTCTTAGAACCAGCAATGATTTCCTATGAAATGTATGAGATATTTTTTTCAGATTCCTGACTCTTGTACTTCAACTATGGTTGGTCCCATAAAAGTTTTTGATCAGTATTAGAAACAGCATAGCATTTAAAAAAAAATTGTGAATTTTCATGCTAACCGTACATATTATTTTAAAATGGGGATCAAAATTTCGTGGAAAATTATGGATAGTGTCCAAAGGCCATTTTCGTGTATACCCAAAACCAGATATAAAGTCATTTTTTGTAATCAAACCGGGTACTTCAAAACAAACCTAAATTTCTTCACCAATACAAGATGAAAACTTTCCATTTATCACCACACACACGTAAAACATCCAACTGATTCAGAAAACTAGTTAAACTACTGAAAATATAATTAAAATCTTAAGATATACGAATAAATAAAATATTTTTGACATGAGAATGCCACAGATAAAATATGTCAATATATAGAACACACACTTTGTCTATGGAAATTAGTGATGTCCAATATTTAAAGATCTAAATCTCGATATTGAATGATTTGAAATTGATCCACAACCAATCATTTTATAAAATAAAAAGTATTATATTAAACTCAGACTAAACTGAGGTAGATTCAACATAAACAGTCCCTATTTCAAAGTAAATCGCTACTCTGCCCACGTCTACACGGATTATATTATGTTGATTGTAAGATAATATTTTATATTACGTATTTAATTATTTATTTAAATAAATATCAATAAAATTGAGTGCCGAATATGAAAATGTATGCGGTTTGACAGGTTCCGGGACTTACGCCTTAGTGCTGCCACCTGGTGCACGTCATTTTTGAACACCCTCATTGTGTTATTCATAGTCATTCATTCGTCGCTTCGTATCGATGTCGTACGTACTGAATGCTCTCTGGTGTCTTTTCTTTAACGACTTTGCTTTCGATTTTTGGTTTTCAAGAAAAAGTAGTAGATAACATGGCGGCTAAGAAAAATGTAACTGTTTTGCGGCTACCACCCTATCACTGTGAACTCAATCCAATTGAATTGATTTGGGCTCAAATTAAATCATACGTGGGAAGAAACAATAAAACATTCAAAATGGCTGAGGTGAAAACGTTACTTCGCAATGCTTTGGCATTAATTGGAGCAAATGCATGGAAAAAATGTATAGAACATGTGCAGAAGGAGGAAGACAAAATGTTAAAATTGGATGGCATAATAGATGCAGCAAGTGAAACAACGCGATTTATCATAAATGTAACCGGGACGAGCTCCAGCTCAGAATTTGCTTATTCCTCAGAATAAATGTCTTAAAAATCTCTAGTTTTATGTTTTCATAAAAATCGATTTAAGAGATATAAACTTTTATATTTTTACGCACGCATTTCCATCAGAGTTAGTTTGCAGCTTGTGGCCAAAAAGATGGAAGTTACAAAATGGTTCGCAAAAATCCCAAATGCTACCCTTTGACGTATTATATTCAATCTTCTAGAGAATAAGTAAAATTGTTGTACACTCAAATTAACATTTTAATACTGACGCATTTGTTAATTATTTTGAATTAAAGGGTTTCGAGTTGTTATTTGTTTAAATAAAGGTGAAATTATCAATAAAAATAATTCACAGTAATAATGTATTCTTTTTAATCCTACCGTTGCTGACATAAATATCGATACTGTAATGGATTTATCCTCAGAGTAATTAGAATAGAGCCAGTATCGCGTCGATTCCCCGAACAAATTATTCGTGGCACTTTTGCGGGGTGCGGGAGGCGAAGTAAACACACACAGATACAATTTCACGCATATCCACACTATAATAAACTCGCAACACATTCAAAAAGATACGCACACAAACAAAGAATGACCTGAACATATGAACAAAATTTGGCAGAGGGGTTAGCGCATCATGCTCTCTGCAGTGGTATCTCCTCTAAGGGATTTATCATACATCTATGATGTGGTCAGATTCACTCGTTCATGAGGCGTCACCTCCCTAATATTGTCGATGGTTGCAATACCGCCATGTTTATTTACTTTTTACGACGGAATACTTGAATTCGAGTATAGCTCCAACGGATAAGGTACTTCCCCCCCCCCCCACCCCTAAAGTTTCCACTCTGTATATAATAGTTCTCACCTCCATAGCGAGCCGCATCCTGGTAGACTGTTCATCCAGCAGCTGTTGTTGGCACTCTTGAAGGTCACGCTGCAGCTTCGATATGTGCTGATCGAACTTCTCCTTCTCCCGCGTGAGCTCTTGTTGCAACTTGCGGTAGTCCTTGTCTTTGCGAACCGACATCTTACTTTTGTTCTTGGTAGCCGCGGGGTTCATATCCTTCCTGTCAACAATATTGTCCAACACTGAGCGCAAAGCCAAAAAATCTTATAATACCAAACCTCGGAAAATCTTAGTCACAATAATAATACAAATCTTTACTAAAGGTGTTTTTGCTTACAAGACGTTTTGCTTTTCAGCCGTTTTGATTATTGCTCATAGGCCCTTCATAGCCTGGATGAACACCACCGTGGTATTCCTTCAGACTCGCGCCGCCGACCACGGCACGTATTGCTCGACCCCCTGACCCCATGACGGTCTTATTGGACCACTATGCGCCGACCCCGCACCGACAACGGTATGCTACACTAGCTATCAGACACCGGTCTCGCCGGCGAGGCCGAAGGGGCGTACGCATGCGAAATCAACAACGTGCATCACCCCACTGAGTTTCTTGCCGGTTCTTCTCAGTGGGGGCGCGTAGTGAACCGGTGGTAAACTCAGCCCTCTCTTAAGCGACAGCCCAAGCCGGGGCCGTGCCTCCCTGAGGTGCCCCTGAGCTCGTTGCTCCTTCGTGCCGTTAAGGCTAGAGTGCTATAAGTGCTCGACTCCTATTGTCCGGTGAAGCTGTAATGGCTACCTGCAGCCAACGGCGTCTATCATTCCAAAAAAAAAAAAACACCGTGGTAGGTTTAGTATGTAAAACCCCACATTACCCTGGCCTCCGCCCCTACGGACACCGGGTATCTGTTGAAGGTTTCCTCCCCACCGAAGTAGGTGATACCGTAAAAATGCTACTAATGTTATAATTTGTTAGGAAAATAAAAAAGGGCTTATTAAAATGGACGGCCAGGTAGGTACTATCACAGCCCTTTGGATTCGCTGGACGTCCGGGGTGTGGGCCCTTAGGACGTCCATTGAGTACGGCGGCGACTCCGAGGAGGACGGCGGCGGGGTTGTGAGCACCGTGACTGGTTCCCGGGGGGCTACAATGCGCCCCCCGGCGGCGGGCTCAAAGGCAAGGCACTGAGGGGCCCATGGTGCAGATCACATACGCACAGCTCCCGGGGATCTTTCGAAGATTTTCCCGGCGTCAAAAAAAAAAAAGGTACTGTCAGAGAATTCGAGATTGTGGTCTTCCGCAATGCAGCAGTGTGTTAAGAGACTTATTTACTAATATGTTAGGCGATGAGCCTTAGTAACGTGACGTATACTGCCAAGAGATTTATGCTCGATCTCTAGTGTCAATATCAAGTCACTCATAAGGTACGCGTCCATTGGCCAGCGCCGGACGCAACGCACGCACGACACGCAACAGCTTTTAGTTTTCTTTCTATGATTTTGACGGCTCGCATCGGAAAATGCCAGCGCGGATACTGGACGTAGCGCTATGTAAAATCATAGAAAGCAAACTAAAATCCGTTGCGTGCCGTGCGTGCGGTGCGTCCGGCGCGTGCCAATGGACGCGTCGCGTACCTTTAAACGGCGCTGGCGAATAAATCCTTAATGAGGTAATTAACTGACCTGTTCATAATTTCAGCCAGTTTATTGACGGCCTGTTGCTTGAGCATGATCTCCGAGTTGAGCTTCTTGTTGAGTCGCTCCACGTCGTCTTGCAGCCGCTGCAGCGACGCCACGCGCTCCGCCAGCGCTGTGCCGCTGCGACGCAACTCGTCCACCTCCTGACCATTACCATTTACACTTATTATAAATCTAGTTAAAAAAGCGCTTTAAAATTAATATTGTAGCTCATCACTCTTTGAAAGCATTAAATAGCCGCTAGGGGAGAAAGAATATGGAGCAGTATCAATGTATAACAATTTGCGACGTCCGCCGTATTGGATTTAATATGAACTTTATTTACTGTTCTCGCTCATCAGATCCTTTCATTTGATACACATATCGTAGGGTTAATGTAGAAATTATAAATCGCCATTTTGCGGCGGTCAACCAAACAGCTCAGTCGGACACTGGGAAGCTGCTCCGGGACGTGGTCTGGCGAGTATCCGACACTGGAGACTCGGGCGAGGTCTTTCTGTCAAGGCCACCGACGGAAGTTTTAGTAGGTGGGTACACCCAAAATATAAAAAGGTACGCTTGCACTTTCTCTATAGCTACTCGCAGTGTCAAGCCCTATTAAACTTTCACAAAGCATTATCTGAACTCTTATAAACTACAGATTACTATCTTGAGTCTAGACTGGTCGCTGAACTGGTAATTGAGATTGTCAGCTGCTGAAAATCCTCCTTGCTACATTCCACACGGCCGACGAAAACGAGGAGACGACTTTCTAAAGTCTCTACCTTAGAAACCCTCTGGTTGTGCGTACCTTTCGCTGAAGGTCGATGGTGGCGCGGTTCTCGTGGTCGCGGTCACGTAGTCCCTGCACGAGCGCGTCCCGTGCGGCTACCTCGCCACGATGCTGCGCAAGCGCATCGCGCATCTCTAGCTCCTTCATTGTCTTCTCTTTCTCTAGCTCGCCTACAGTCTCCTCCGCTATCGACCTACACCGATAAGATTATAATATAGTATCTTAACTATTTCATAATTGGAGAACTCCACACATTGGAGAACCTTGAAGTTTTGCGTTATACGAGTTTATATGGTGACGATCTTGCAAAAATGAATACTACAGGGCCTGTGGTTTTAGTTTGCTGGTATTTATCACCCAGCTTCACCTAACCATTTCAGGTTGACGACGTGAAAATATTGTGCGTCATACTTTACTGTGGGTCTAAAAGGGCCACATTAAGCCATTCACCTTAAAGCAATTCATGTTTTAAATTTCAAGCATATCCTTAAAAATAATACTAGTTTTCGAAAACACATTTTAAGTGAATCATCACACTCAATTCAATTATAAGCACTAATTAGCAGACTCGTATTTGATGTTAATGCTGCCATACGAAGAAAATTTTAACCGTAATTTATTCATATAATAATTCACCAAAAGTGACATATTTAGAACCGCTGGTGTAGGTAGCTAATCTACAACAATGTCAACGATCTACACGCAAGCGAAGTTAAAATATCTCCAATATATAAACAATAGTTCTGAAGATTGTACAATCTACAAGAAGCCAAAACAGTCACTCATTTTCCGGTGAAGCTGTAATGGCCATCTGCGGCCAACAGCGTCTATCATTCCCAAAAAAAAAAGTCACACATTTAAAGACAGATCGCACACAATGAAGTTGGTCGTATTTGGTCAATAGCTCCTGAGGGCCTAGACAAGATGCAATTGCTTCACAGCGAATCTATTTCTTCACTCGCTAACGGTGTCCATTCCCTACAATTTGTCACGTGATTTTTTCGATGCCTTATGTCATTCTCATGCATTTTTTACTTTCTATTAGCGATAACGCTTGTAGAATGTTACATTGTCTAGGGGGGCTGGCCACTTGCGACCATCTTACAAATATCGTCTTACCTAGCTATTGCCTCGGAGTCAGCTCTCGCGATAGCCAGCTGTAGTTGATGCAAGAGACTGGCCCGCTCCTGTTCAAGGTCACGTGTGGAGCGGGAGCTCTCGTCCATCTGGGCGCGGAGTTCATTGACTTGGCTGCGGTACACGTGGCAGTAATGCTGCTCATTCTCGAGCTGAGATCGTAGCTCCTCGCTCTGATCATGAAAAAAAAACAATTATATTTATAAGCTCACTACTTACTCCTATGACAGAGTTCTAGCTCCGAGAAAATAATAATAATATAATAATATTTCTTTATTAACCAATAAATTTTCACAATAAGAGTACATTAGGATGAATGATTAAACATTAAGTTTTCATATCTAGTACTTAGCATCTGTTGCTGTACTAAGCTTTTTAAAGCTTGTATTACGGCTTATAGCGCCAAAACCCCGCGACACTCCAACAATCAAATCGATCATCCACTCCAACAATCAAATCGAAATCAAAAAGAAAATCTTTTTTATATTACCAAGGTGGCAAGCAAGCGTGTAGCCCGCCTGATGGTAAGCAGTCACCGCAGCCTATAAATGTTACCAACACCAGAAGTATCACTAGCGCGTTGCCGACCCTTAAGACATCATCATCATCACCAGCCGGAAGACGTCCACTGCTGAACATAGGCCTCCCCCTTAGACCGCCACAATGACCGACAATTGGCTATTTGCATCCACCGGTTACCTGCGACGCGCACAATGTCGTCTGTCCACCTAGTGGGAGGCCTACCTACGCTGCGTCTTCCGGTTCGTGGTCGCCACTCGAGAACCTTTCTTCCCCAGCGGTTATCGGTTCGCCGAGCGATGCGACCCTTAAGACATTAGATTTTAAGTCTTTGTGTCTGGTAATTTCACCATTTACAGTGCCCTTCACGCCGGAACACAGCAATGCTTACACACTGCTGCTTGGCGGCAGAATATCTGACACTGCGGTGGTACCTACCTGGACGATTCCTTGCACAAGGAACCTACCACCTAGTATAAGACCACAGACAAGTGTTCGCTTGTAAACAGTGAAGAAAATAAAAAGACGGATCTAATTATTTTATCCTACAACTTCGAAAACGCTCGACCGTGTAACATCTAAGTTTGATAATTCTTAATTGGATATTTTAACTACATTAATAGAAATACATAATATTATTTTTCGTGAGAAACCGCAATAACTTGTAATTTCTGTAATCTTATCAAAGCGAATTCCACAGTTTTGTGCAATATTAAAATTAAATTTGCTTGACCAGCGCCATATTTGGCATAAATCCTAATAAAAAGTCATGCCGAATAAATTAATAATAAATAACGTTTAAGAATTATTTATATCCCAAGATCCTTTTGAAGCATCTCTTCTAATATCTAAATAGTATGTATTAAAATAAGATACACGAGTCTGTCTGCTGTTTGTTCGCTTAGTTCTTAAAAACCACAAAATGGAATTTCCTGTGGTTGTCACAAACATTTACAGGATAATTCTGTATATAAAGACAAACCTTCCGAAATATATAATTAATTTCGGAAGGTATGTCTAAAATGTCTATAGTACATTTTAAGTACATATAGTATTTATGAAAAGGTAAATACTTAAAATCGCCGGGCGATGCAGCAGACACAAGTGCACCCTCTCTTCCTTTAGATGCTCTCAGAATCCAATGGGATGGAAGACTGACACGACCGGAAAGAAGTCAGGTGCAGGACTGTCGTTTGACATCCCCATCCGAAGAATGGATCATCTTATTTCCCATACAATCAGTGTTCGACCTGTCCTAACCAGTAAACAACAACTACACAAATTTGTTGCTTTCCGCAGGATTTCAGCACGCGACCTCCGGTTAATTACAGTTATATACTGTAACTGCCGCACTCAGAATGCGTGAATGATCAATTATCTCACCCATTTATATAGATTTTGTGTTAAAATCTACAATAGTCATGAGATAATGAACGGAATGAATATGGCAACAAGATTTGTTTATATTATGTGGTCTTTCCTCAACAACATTCTATGCATTATGTTAAACAGCCTTCTGTCAGTAAAACGTATAGAAATAGCTTATACATGAGAACTTATTTCTCTTAACATGACACACTAATTGTGTATAACAACATACCTAACAGCTGTTATCATATAAAATCAGTGTTCAACAATTATGTTCTTGTACGATATAGGCCCAGTTGAAGACGAACAGGACATTATCACTACAATAATGGTCACATTTCTGTATAATATTATGTACCTTGATCATAATTGTGCGTTTTATAGGCATGTCTTCATTGCCAAGGTGTTGTTTTGTTCAGCACTTGTTTTGTCGAGTTCATAACTTCATGATAATACAGTTTAGTTCACTAGTTGATAGATTTCTTGTGCAAGGACGGTCCAGGTAGGTACCAAAGCTGCGTTCCAGAGTGAAGGGCACTGTAGCTAGTGAATTTACTGGGCTCAAAAGACTTAATAGCTAATGTCTCGGATGTCGTGCGGCAATAGGCAGGCATGTTTCTGGCGACCATCAGGTGAAATAAGTTAAACAAAAAAAGCCTAAGTTTGAAATGGCAATGTCGAGGTGTGTTCACGGGTATACAATTAACATATGAACTCATTTTAAACAATAAACTTTTATAACAGATAATTATGCGGATTTCTTTCTGAGAACAGTTATCGTTTACTTTGTGCAATGCTGCATAATATTATACTTTTCTAGGAAGCATCTAGTCGAGAGTAAGCGCACACGCATATAAATATCGCTAAAGTTTATCAACAACTTGTATAATAATAATAAAAAATGCGCTTTAGAATTTGTTACAAATAGGCAAACTTCCTTATACTTAAATACAAATAACATAATCTCGAGTCGAACCGATCTTGTATATTTGTGAAATATCAAGGTCAAGGAAGAATACCTACACTTTATAGTTGGGTAACCCGTGCGACCAGCCGAATGCAATAAAATAATACTTATCATAATATTACATCTAGAAATATACACTTGTAGCCACCAACTAGCCGTAGGTATTCAGTTACGCGAGCGCGCTTTCAAATAGATAGGACGCCCACTAGATAAAGAATTAAATTTAGTTCTCAACGCGTCACTGCGTTTAGTGTCAAATCAATTAACATCTCGATTATTTGATCTAATTTTGTAGCAATAACAACGGGACCTATATTCGCGTTATTTACATTAATACAACTACGAATATAGACTGTCCATAATAACATTCTATGAACTTTAATGAATAAATATTCTAATAATTGAACAGATCGCATCACTATCAATGAGTGAGCCATTAAACAGTAGAAAAACCGCGTGTCCACGTAATCGTGTGTTTATTTATTTTGAGGAGCGCACTCAGGCAGGTACACGTCGTATAAGGCAAAATCTTTATGTGTGTATGTGTGCATGTTTGCCGACGACAATGAGTCACTATGTTGTAATGCCGGAGGACAGTCTATTTCGGCGCGATGAGATTATGATTAAGTAATTTACGAGAAACGAGTCAAAGAGTCCCGTGTTTATACAAATAACGCTTTTAAGTTAATAATGACGAGGAAACTTCAATACCGACTCTATGGTAACATAACAAAAAAGAACAATATTTGAAATCTTAAGATTTGTTATCAAACTCTCTAGTATGTATCTTCAAATAGTATAAAACAAAGTCGCTACCCGCGTCTGTCTATATTTTTAAGTGGTTTTTCACCATTATTTAGAGTATTTTTTTTTCTATAATAAAATGACCTTTTAGGTTAAGAATGTAAAAGAGGTCGTGCGAAGACGCCGCGGGTCACTAGTTACACAATAATTGCATCATTTCAAAGTGCCATAAATCTGCCTACAGTGGCACCCATCTCACATATAATTTGCATAACGACTGTTATGTATAATCTTAGATCATATTCTAAGTGTATAATGAACAGATGACAGTAAAAACATATCGAGAAAAAAATTGTAAACACACATTGTTTACAAGGAAAGGGGCCATGAATAAAATGACAATGCGGTAACTCCATTAAGCCAGATTTGCGGTCCTTACAATACGTCCTTTAATATACATGTATAAAAATTAATACCTGTTATAGTCTCGCTTAAAGTCAGAAACGGCTTGACCTATTTCAATAATTTATGTTTAGTTTTTTTTCGCTCTTATCCAGGGGTGGGATAAAAGAAAAAATAATTGGGAAAATCCATAAAAACAGTTGAAAAAAAAAACTGCGCGGGTCAGCTAGTAATATTTATTATATATTTCGTCCTTTTTGTTTTTTTTTTGCATTAAATTTAGTGAGAGGAAAGGAGACAAGCAACTTGATTATAATGTCTAGTTCGTCCTTTGTTTTATTATTTTTAACTTAGTGCTTCTCTCATAGCAAAACGTTCGCTTGATGCTTGACAGTTGCACTACCGGTCGTCACTCGAGACTTTAGTTTTTAAGTCCCTTGAGCCTGAAATTTTCACTAAATACCCTTACACCGGAACACCTACTTGGCAGTAGATATCGATATGGGTAGTACCTAAACGGTACCTTGCACAAGGGTGATACCGTCTAGAAAAGTTTTTTAGATCTTTATGTATGCATACATAATTGGCTTAGATTTTCTATCTGATCAGATATTAGATACATTAACATGCTTGCAGATATTTTATTTATAATGTAAACTCGCTGGTCCGGGATACGCACGAAATACAAGATGCGTGCTCCAGAGAGTGCACTGGCGTCTACGCAAGCACTTGTGCGCTATGACTCCCGCATAAATGGTTGACCTTGTGAAAGATTGGCCGCTGTGGTCGTATCGGGATTTTTTTCGCTTACTCCATTTGTGATAACGTTACATCAATTGAATAGATCACATTTGACATCTGTCAGTTTCTTTGTTTTGTCTGTTTCTTTTTAACCGGCTTCAAAAAGAAGGTTCTCTATTCGACGCGTATGTATGTAATATTGATAAAAATGCGTAATATTAATATATGTTAGTCTATGTGGGCTTCTAAACAAATTTACCAAATTTTATGAGTGTATGTATGTATGTATGTATGTATGTATGTATGTATGTAGGTATGTATGTATGTAGGTTTGTCCACGGATTTCTCAGAAACTACAGGTCCGATTTCGAAAATTCTTTTTGCAATAGTTAGAATATTTTTCAACTTAGGGTAGAGTACAAGTTTCATCAAAATCGGTTCAGTAGTTTAAGAAATATAAACTTTTTATGTTTTCAGTAAGTTACTGTAACGTAGACGTTCGAGTTGAGTAATACGACGAAAATATATTGAAGTCGGTGTCAGCTGGTGCTAGTGTTAGTTAACATGATGTGCTAGCACCGACTTCAATATATTTTCGTTATTTTATGCTTTTTAGATAATTTACTTTGAAGTCGGTTTTTATTTTATTGAAAAATAGTTTATGTCATTATTACGTAATCGTAATTGAAAAAAGTTAAGCAATGGTGCATTCTCTCTCTCTCTCTCTCTCTCGCTCTCTCTCTGCCAATCGGTCCCTCATTAGTGAGCATCGTGACTCCGCTGTGCACACTCATGTATACGTATAAGCTGGTGCATTCTAACTTCGAAAAAATTAATAATATTTTATGCCTGCCGTTACAAGGTTACGTTGTTAAATTTTGATTAAGTGTCAAATGTGATCTACTAAATTGGCCCTACTTTAGTGTACTAGGAATTTTAATGCATGTTATCTTTTTATTTCAGACGATTTACATATTAGATACCTCTTTGGAAAAGAAAAATAAAATAAGACAAAAAAAACAGTTTCTTGCCCGATCCTTACAGTAGCAGCCGCGTTACGGTTCGGTGGTAGTTTGTAAGAAAAAATTGTATGTAAAAGAGACTCCGTGGGGGGCGTACTAAAGATATTTTGACTTTGACTGTCTATAATACATTTAGAATAGAATACTCTCTATAGTGCGTAATAGGCTTATTTACCGCTAAAAGTAATTCTTCCAGAGCTCCTAAAAGAAATAATGATTAAAAATAAGGGTGGTGGCATACTAATAGTTATTTTCTTTTAAGAATAAAGTAATAATAATTAGCTTTTAATGAACTAACTTTTAAACTAAAAACTGCGATCGCTAGTTATTATTATAGTTAAAATATTATACAGAGAGTTAAAGAACCCCTGTCCCACCCCTGAGGGTAATATTCGTTTTCGCAATACATCGATATATAATAAGTAACCAGATTAGCCGTCACCTACTAAATTTCATCCAAAATATGGTAGTGATAGCTTAAATATTCCGTATGAACGTAAGAGCCCGAGTGACCCGTCCAGGACTGCGCAGGATGTAAACGGTCTTTATAGGCACAATGGTCATTGTACATTAATTTTTTTATACAATGCTGTATCAATATTTACGCTACAAAAACAACGATGTATAGCATTGAAACTATTTCTGCGATGCTACTACCACGCCACGAAAGAGACAGGGATAGTGGCGGACAACGCGCGAAAGGGAGAACGGGATAACCTTTAGACAGTAGCGGCAAACTTAATTTGGTCGACCGGTAGCTTGGCGATTGACGGACTAGTAGCAGTCTTAAGCGACAGCCCAAGCCGAGGCCGTGCCTCCCTGAGGTGCCCTTGAGCACTTCGCTACTTCTGCCGTTAAGGCTAGAGCGCTTTAAGCGCTCGCCTCCTATTGTCCGGTGAAGCTGTAATGGTCATCTGGGGCCAACAGCGTCTATCATTCCCAAAAAAAAAAAATATACAAATGGGAAATATATGTTCCGTATGAAAATTTGCTGTTGCGACGTGTATTAAGGCAGTTTTTAGACGCAAATGAGGCATTTCGACACGTCTTTACGCTAGCTGTTGTCGGCTCTTACTAATTTGAAATAGCAACACAACCGTCTCCGTAGCTCTATTTTCGTGACCACTTTTCGGGCCGTGACAGCCATGTGACAGCTAATCTTGTTTAGATAGTATATCGATGTCGCAATATAATTAATTATAAGTATACTAGCGGCCCGTCCCGGCTTCGCACGGGTGGAATTTTTTTTCTAGTACTAAATATAGCCTATGTTACTCAGGGATAATGTAGCATTCTAATGGTGAAAGAATTTATGAAATCGGTCCAGTAGTTTTTGAGTTTATACGTTACAAACATAAAAAATTCAAATCTTTCTTGAGATTACTCTTTTGTTGAAAATCTCAATTATTTATCTTGAAATCAAAGTCAAAATATCTTTATTATGTATAGGCCTCACAGAGGCACTTACACATATACTTTGTCCATTTTATTATTGATTTTTTGACAGTTCGACGTTTGAAGTTTATAGGAACGTGAACATAGTAAGTAAACGAAAGAATCGATATCGAAAAATGTACATTCGATTAAATATTTTTTTGATTCTGACGACTCATGTTAATGTTTCAACCTTAAAATGTTGTCTTTCTTTGTTATATTATGCATGAGGCCCTCAAAATAAAATGAATGAAAGTAATGAAAACATATTACACCTTATTTACATATTAGCACTTATTTCTATCGATTATTTGTAATCTGTGGCACAATCGTAGTAATCGTTATGTGTAGCAACTCACTAAAGTGCGGTACGCGTCCATGAAGTACAATATTATTACTGTGAATTTGTAACTTTATCAATACGAAACTTTATGGGCGTCAGCTGTCAAAAAACCAATAATTAAATGGACAGAGTATCATTTTTTTACACACTGCCACCGGATAATAATAATAAATTTATTGTTATCAAAAAGATTCACAAAAGTCGATATGTAAACATAGTGGTCTCCGCACTAGGACTAGCCTGTATCGCGGATGGCCGCAGTTAACAAAGAATGCTTTACAATTAATGATTACTCTAATACCGGGAAGACAGTGACAAGGTAGGTTAAAGTAATACACATAAGAAAAAGAAAAAAAAGCAAAACAATTCAAGTGTTTGTGTGTATTGTGTGTGTGATGTGCGTATGTGTGTGTTTGTGTGTAAGTGAGTACCTGAGTTTTGAAAGCGCGTTAGCGCTTGATTGTACATGTAAGTATGGGTACAAAAATAAAATAACGCGGCCGCTACTGAGAAGATCCGGCAAGTAACTCATCGAAATGTGCTAGCAATTCGATTATGGGCTCCCGCACATAACTGCGAATTCGCATCGCATCGCAAATATCTGCGAGAAAGAAATGAATTTTCGATACAAGTTCCTGCGATGCGGCGCCGCATCGCATCGCATCGCAGTTATGTGTGGGAGCCCTAAGCCCCTTACACGCGTACAGGATTTTTCTAACACTGTAGCACAAAATAATCAGTGTAAAGAAGTCAAGCTTTACAACCCGCGCTCGAGCAACGCACACACAGACATCGCTCATGACGCGCTATTTCGGAACGGTTGGGAACAGTGCAAGCGTAAGTGCCATCCGCTTAAGACTTTCGCTCAGACAGACGCATACTTTAGTTATTATTGGTTGTTATATCAGTTCTTCCTATTTTATTCTCAACAATCAATCAAACAAATAGATACGAGTGTACGCGACACCACCGCTATAGTTTTTTCGTAAAAGCCAGAGTTGTTAACCCGAGCGCTAGCGAGACCGCCAAGTGTAGGTATGAAAAGTGAGGTACATGCATGAGCTTGACTTCTGTACACTTATTATTTTGTGACTGTAGTGTATAGTTGACGGGCCTGTTGGTCTAGTGGTTAGACACTCTGGCCGCTATAGGTCGTGGGTTCCATTCACACCAAGTGTTTGGGTATTTTATCAATTTAAGCATACATGTATGTAATGTATTTACAACAAAAAGTATATTAGTATCAGTTGTCTGGTTCACAGGGTCTGCCTAGTTTGGGAACGGATGACCGTGTGTGGATTGCCCCAGAATATATCTTTTATTTTTATATTTTGTGATCTCGGGCTTTGCTCGGTTTTTTGTTAGGCTTGCGTGGGGACTATTATTATAATATAGTGTTTAAAACTCCTGTTTTTTACTTGATTTTCAAAAGGACACGTCATGTTCGTTACATTTTACCGACGCAGGTCTTACTTCTAGTTCACCCAATTAGGTGAATTTCATGTCTTCACTTCTCATGGGCTAATGTCATATCAATTGTATAAAATTTCATTGTAGATTACTCCTTTGTTTTTATCACATAAATATTTTTCTTGAAATGTACTATCGCGGTCATGAACGGTGTACCAACTTTAGGACGATAATCGCCTGCACGAGCTGGCCCAAAATAGATGCGGGCGGACTAAGCGCACATAACGTCGCTCAAACGATTTTGGTTGAAAACTGGTACAGCGTTCGTGTCCAGCAATGCGATTATTCCCCTAACAAATCATACAAGGATTTAACACTGTAGTGTATAGTTTGTATCGATACTGACCCGTGCGTAGTGCATATCCCGCTCGGCGGCTGCGGCAGCGAGCTTCTCCGAGGCGTCGTGCAAGGCGGCGCGCACGGCGTGCAAGTCACGAGCGCGCGCGTCTCGCTCCGCGTGAGCCGCGCGCGCCGCCGCCTCCGCCGCGGCCGCCTCACCGCCCGCTGCCGCTCGTGCCGCACGCTCCTGCTCCAACGCCGCGGCTAGACCAGCCACCTGTACGACAAGCCGGATACAAGTTATCTTTTAAGGGTTCCATATATAAAAGATCAAAAAGCAACCCTTATGGTGACACTTCGTCTATTTGTCACAACTATATGTATTTCAGGAACCACTGACACTATCGATTTGAAACTTGGAATTGTCTTAGATCTTACCCAACCTCATCGCAAATGCAGGAAATATATTTTTTTAATTAGGGTCTAATTTTGACCCATGACATCAAAATTCCAAAGCGAGACTACTATATCGAGTGGGGATTTATATAAAAGGGCTTCATTTGACCATGCCAAAACCAATGATAATCAAAAAATGTCAGAAAAGTCAAGATTAGAGTGAATAGGGTATTAATAAGCCAGTGTGCTTTACTATCCTCGCTTGCGCCGCCGCTTTCCATCAGGTGGGAGTGCAGTCAAGCACTAGCTTATATTGAATTAAAAAAAAGGGGCGAGGGGCGGAGGCCGGGTGGGATTCCTACCCACTACAACCTCCACCGGTAATCTTCATGGACGCTGTACAGACTGGATACTTCGTTCAGACCTCGCCAGTCTCCACAGAGCCGGTCCCGAAGCAGAGAATGCAAGCTCCTACCGGAACCCTCGCGGTGCACACTGTTATCAACCATCTGGCATTCCTAACACAAATGCTGTGACTACGCACTACTCGATAAAAAACTTATAAGTTTGCGGCGACGACAGTGAAAGGCTAGACGCACACGAATTAACTGTGCACCTCGCTGGAATGACGTTACAACGCCAGGTGCACAGTTACATCGCACAGATTGTAGAATATTGACAATATTATTGAATGTGTGCAGGCTACCTAACAATCGACACAAGATTGCCAGCCAGCGATTTACTGCCGTATTCATAAGCCTCAATCAGCGTTAATTCTTAGGCTAACCAATCAAAACATTCGCGAACAACTTGTTTGAAATAATAATTTTACATAGAACAAGGTGTGTGATTCAATTTTTTGAGACCAATGCTTGACTATACAATGGACACACCTCTTTGGAACGTCTAAAGAGTATGTAGATATATGTATAGTATCCATAGATTTTTTTAAAATACTGTAAATATCATAACATAAACTATTTAAAAAAAAAAAAAAAACCGACTTCAAAGTAAATTATCTAAAAAGCATAAAATAACGAAAATATTATTGAAGTTGGTGTTAGCGTACCTGCTGTGTATATTCTGCACCAACTTCAATAATATTTTCGTTATTTTATGCTTTTTAGATAATTTACTTTGAAGTCGGTTTTTATTTTTTTTAAAATAGTTTATTTAACACTTTTTAGTGACTTATTTTACCAAGATAGGTATCAGCACTATCACGCAACTCGAACGTCTACATTACAGTAACTTACTGAAAACATAAAAAGTTTATATCTCTTAAACTACTGGACCGATTTTGATGAAATTTGTACTCTACCCTAAGTTGAAAGATACTCTAACTATTGCAAAAAGAATTTTCGAAATCGGACTTGTAGTTTCTGAGAAATCCGCGGACAAACCTACATACATACATACATACATACATACATACATACATACATACATACATACACTCGTGAAATTTGGTAAATTCGTTTAGAAGCCCACATAGACTAACATATATGAATATTACGCATTTTTATTAATATTACATACATACGCGTCGAATACAGAACCTCCTTTTTTGAAGTCGGTTAAAAACCTCTAAAGCCAAAATCAAAACATAAAAATCAATGGCATTACCTTCTCACTCTCCTGACGATACTCGCCCTCCAATTTCTGGAGGCGTTGTTGCATCTGTCTGTAATCAACACTGAGCATAGACTTTTGACGGTCTTTTTCTTGACACATGGATTCTGACCGCTGCCGAGCCGTCTTCTCCTCATTAAGTTTGGCTTGTAAGTCTGTTACAAACATATCACAAAATATAAAGCCAGTCGGAATTAGTTTACATAATATTAAACCAAGTTGCTATGAATGTAGAAAAAAAAATTATTTGGTTGAAGATTGAAATAAATTTTGTGAATTTGGACATGCTTTTACTGAGAATTCTTCTTAGTTGTAGCCAGTACTAGTAATCTAAGTAAAAGGATTAAACTGCGTGGACTTACATAGATCAAAGGTGTATAGCAAACTGAACAATACCTTTAAATATCATTTCCAATGTTCCTGAAGCATGCAAAAGTGAAGGTATGACATAAATTATTGCGAGCTTACACAGTTTAGCTCTATGAAAGGAAATAGCATGAACTAGAAACCATTAATAACAAGTATTACATACCCTTGACTAGTTCCAAATTGGCTTCTTGCTTAGAGAGTAGCTGTGATCGCTGTGTGTCTTGATGTGCACGCAACTCCTGTTGATACATATGCTGAGCAGCCCTGAGCTCATGGGCAAGGGATGCACACTCCTTCTCCAAGGAGGACACTCGCTCGGATAACTGTCTATTGTCAGCAAGGATATGATTCAACTTGGCTGTAGACCGCTCTAATTCTGCATGGGCTGCATTCAATCTGCTCGTAGCTTCAGCCACAGCAGCGTCGGAACGCTGTTTAGCGGCCTTCACGGCCGCCAATTCCTCAGACAAAATGCTGCGTTCTCTCTCCAATGCGTCACGCTGAGAGCGCAAGTTCGCCAACGTGCCGTCGCTAACAGCAGCGGCTGCGGCCTGCGCAGCTGTTAGTTCTGCAGCCTGTTTCCGTGATTTGGCTGCAGCTTCGGATTCCTGCTTTAATTTTTCACGCAACTCTGATAACTGTTTCTCTAAACCATATATTTTGTCATTGTAAATCTGTAAATTGCTTATTTCTTTTGCTCTCTTACTTTGCTCTTCATCTAGTCTGCGCTTAGCTTCATTTAAGTTCAATTCAGCCTTCCTCCTTGTCTCACTTTCTATGTCAGCCTTCCTTTGCAATTCCTTTAAGTCATGTCTTAGTAATGCTAACTCTTTATCACTATCAGCTATTATCTTTTTGTTCCTAGATTCCCTCTGTGAGAGTTCTTCCAACTGTGCACAGAGAGTGACTTGTGTGTCTTCTAACTTCCTCCTACCATCTCTTTCTCTTTCGAGTAATTTTTCCAGCTGCAGTATAGCTTCAGATCCAAGATTGTTAACATGATTATTAGAAATTGTATCTACAACATCAGCTGCCTTCAGTACTCGACTACATAGTTGGTAATCCCCATTGTAAGTGAAGCCCACAAAAGGCAAGTGGTTACCAACAAAGGCTTTTGGCACTGGAAATGATTCATCTAAAGCATCAGACTTATCCATGTCATCAAAATTCCTTGTATCATCATCACTAGACAGTTCAGGCACTACAGGAGGTACAGAGTCCCTCAAATTTTCAAAACTCCATTGATCATTAATGAAAAATGGGTGTTGTTTTATTTCTTCTACACTATTTTTGCCCAACCTTTTAATCCTATCTGTTAAAAGGCCTCTAATTAAGGATTTGGCTTCCTTTGAAATCTCTACATCATCAGGAAACTGAAGCGAATTTCTATGATCCATAATTTTCCCATACGTTCCCACTAAACTATCAGCATAGAATGGGGGATCTCCTATTAACATCTCATATAAAAATATTCCCACAGCCCACCAATCACATTCACGACCATACACTCCTTCACCATTCTGAGACTGGAGTACTTCTGGTGATATGTAATCAGGAGTTCCTACAGCATTGCTGGCACGCACAAGCCCATCAGGTCCCATTCTCATGCATGTGCCAAAATCAGCTAGTTTCAGGTGACCATATTTGTCGATCAACATATTGTCTGGTTTTACATCTCTATGTACAAAACCCATACCGTGAATTACATCAAGAGCGAGGACAATCTCCATTGTATAAAATTTTGCCCATTTTTCAGGTATGTCATAATTGGACATAAGACTAACAAGATCACCACCAGGCATATAGTCCATCACCATGTACAGATATTTGTGATCTTGGAAAGCAAAATGTAATTTGAGAATCCACTCTGAGTTAGCATGTGCCATAATATGTCTTTCCTCCCAAAAGAATGTGGAGTCAGACCTTTTGATCATCTCTACTTTACTGAGTAGTTTCATTGCATAAACTTGTTGTGTGGACTTGTGTCTGACTAGTTGTACTTCACCAAATGCACCACGCCCAATTACTTTTATCAAATGAAAGTCAGCTGCCTTCATACGCAGATCTACAATTTCTGAAGCAAATTGTTCATCTATAACAAAATATTTAATTATTGATATCATTGTTTAAATGTTGTATGGACACTTTAAAACACTGGACCTGTTTGTATTTGTCATACATAAGTGATTAGGTATAATAAAATCTTAAATGCAATCACATTGCAAATAAAACCAAGTAGTTAGGTATTAGGTATATATAATAAATTTGTTGATGTAGCAAGTAATAATTTTACACTGTACCCAAAGCCTTCATTAACACTGCAAGCCTTTCACAACATTGTATTATTGTAACTATTCAGTCAACCCAATAATATTTATGTTTTATATGACTGCAATAAAGACAATCAATGAGTATTGCTTGCTTGGATCACTTGAATATTTTGCTAAATTGGTATTGTTTATCACAAATACTGCTGAAAAATCCTAAAGGATATATGTAATTGTACTCACATCTGCTGGCGTAGGCCTCGACATTCTTCATGCGTCGAATGGCCGGGTGGTCGCAGTCGGAGACGAGCGCAGTGACAGTGTCGAGCAGTCCGTCCACGTTGCCCGTAGACCGAGGGTCGCACAGCCGCTCCTCCAAGGCGCGCAGCCGCCTCAAACGTTCTTCGTCCTTCACTGCCTCCATGCTGTACCCGATATCTCACGACCACTGCCACAGAGGCTAAACGCCACCAAACATTCTCCTGGGAACCGCTCCGTGTGAAAACACCACTCTCATCACGACACATCAACGGCTGGGTACCGCTTTGTTACTTCCGTGTTAGAGTCCGGCCGATATCCTACCATTCGAGGGATCTCTTATGAAGTCTTATGTTTCATTATCGAAAAATTCAGTTGCTACAACTCAGAATGACAGCAGATAAAGGTGGTTCTCACAACAAAGCATATGCACGTTTGCAAACACAACAGATTGATTATTTACGTTTATCAATGTCCGTTGACTTTCTATCAATTAAGAACACAAAATTACAATCACGATTGGCACAAATTTGGAAAATCAATGTAAAATTAAGAAATATTCGACCGCTTGATTGATGAACGATGGATGATCGAACACATCAAAGTGAAGTTAGATGCATTCTACAAAAGTTAGCAATGGCTGACACTGCAAGGCAAAGATAATCTTTTCTAAGCAAAAGCTTAGTGTACACAATACATTAAGAAACAAACAACTTCATCCTTAGAGGAGATACCACTGGAGAGAGCTGATGCGCTAACCCCTCTGCCAAATTTTTGTTCATATGTTCAGGCCATTCTTTATTTGTGTGCGTATCTTTTGGAATGTGTTGCGAGTTTATTATAGTGTGGGTATGCGTGAAATTGTATCTGTGTGTGTTTACTTCACCTCCCGCACCTCGCAAAATTGCCACGAAAAATTTGTTCGGGGAATCGACGCGATACTAGCTCCATTCTAATTACTCTGAGACTCTATCCAAAAAGTATGCTTAGAAGTACAGTTTCTATCTAGCGTTATAATTTTATAAAAGTTATCATGCTCTCAGCCGTGCCCTCAACAGGGTGATTCTTCAAAAGGCTCCAAAAATAATGTGCCGAGCAATATCTCGTGTAAAAAGTTAAATTAATTTTATTAAAATATTTAAAAAAAATACCTAATAGATTTCATTAAAGACAGTCGGAATGCATTTTTGAAAAAATCTTTTTTTTTTAATTCTTAATTGCAAAAAAAACGAAAAAAAGTTCCTTACCGTAACTGAGTTCAAACTACGTATTTGTTAACAATGGTCTGTAAGGTGAAAAAATGACCGGAGAACAACATATATTTTTACGGTCCCGTTTTTCTGATAATATGTACATTTTATATTTTGTGCAAATACTTCGATATTCTAAAGATTAACTACCTATCTAAAACACGCTCCAAAAGTTGGCAACAGCTAAAATTTCATTACCGTAACAGAAAATTAACAGACACTTTACGAGATCAAACTCGTTTGTTCAAGCCACCAAGCTAGCCTAGTAGCGGTTCCAAGCGCTTAGTTTTATGCGTCCACCAGGTGCACCGCCTCACGGTGCACATCCTGACCGAGCTCAACCAGCCCAAGCCCGTCTACACAGGCGCCCTATTCTTCGATGTTGCCAAGGCCTTCGACAAGGTCTGGCACAACGGCTTGATATACAAGCTCTTCCAGTTAGGAGTCCCCGATAGGCTCGTACTCATCATACGAGACTTTCTCTCGAATCGTACCTTTCGATACCGGGTCGAAGGTACGTTCTCTTCGCCCCATCCTATACAGGCCGGAGTCCCTCAGGGCTCAGTGCTCTCTCCCCTCTTGTTCAGCCTGTTCACGAACGACATTCCTCGTTCGAGCAGAGTCCAACTCGCCCTTTACGCGGATGACACCGCTCTCTATTATTCCCATAGGAACATGTCCTATTTAACGCGTGCTCTTCAAGCCGCAGTCGACGCCCTGGGTCATTGGTTCCGTACGTGGCGCATAGAGGTGAACCCGGAGAAGAGTGCCGCGGTGGTCTTCTCCCGGGGACCCGCCAATATGTTCTCCGCGCGGAGCCTTCGGCCCAACAGACGACTGGCCCCTATATCCCTATTCAATCGCCCTATCCCCTGGACTAGGAAGGTTAAGTACCTCGGAGTCACCTTGGACTCCGCCATGACTTTCGGCCCGCACATTAGGTCCGTCTGCAATCGAGCGGCTTTCGTATTAGGTCGCCTGTATCCCCTTCTCTGCAAGCGGAGTAAAATGTCACTTAGAAATAAGTTGACATTATACAAAGCCTGCATTCGCCCTATCATGACTTACGCGAGTGTAGTTTTTGCGCACGCCGCCCGCACCCATATCGCCTCCAGGTTATCCAGAATCGTTTCCTCCGACGAGCCGTCGGTGCCCCGCGGTACATGCTGAACGTTGATGCATGCATTTCGATTTCAAGTTAGATCCCCTTCGTAAGTTCCTCAAAGAAGCGTCGAAACGCTACTTTGAATCCGCGTCCCGTCACGCGAACAGTTTAATCCGCGCCGCTGCCGATTACGCCCCTAGTCCTTCTGACTCGCGCCGCAGACCACGGCACGTACTGCTCGACCCTCATGACCCCATGACGGTCCTATTGGACCGGGATGCGCCGAACCCTCCCCGACAACCGTATGCTACACTAGCTATCAGACACCGGTCTCGCCGGCGAGGCCGAAGGGTCGTACGTATGCGACCTCAACGACGTGCATCACCCCACTGAGTTTCTTGCCGGTTCTTCTCAGTGGGGGCGCGTTGTGAACCGGTGGTAAACTCAGCCCTCTCTTAAGCGACAGCCCAAGCCGAGGCCGTGCCTCAATGAGGTGCCCTTGAGCTCGTCGCTACTTCTGCCGTAAAGGCTAGAGCGCTTCAAGCGCTCGCCTCCTATTGTCCGGTGAAGCTGTAATGGCCATCTGCGGCCAACAGCGTCTATCATTCCCAAAAAAAAAAGCGCTTAGTTTATCTAAACAAGTCGAGAAAAGCAAACGTAAAATGGTTTTATTTAGAAAAAAAATGCTATAAGCTGAATTATAGCGATTTAACCAAATTAGAGTTCATCACCGTTCACTTCGTAAACACGGGTAAGAAACAAATTACATAATAAGTAATAGCTGTTATTCTTGAAGTAATATTTGTACTTCTCGACTTCTCTGACTTCTCTTCTTCTCTTCTTCTATCTTTGAAATTAGATCGGTTTGTCTATCGTAGAAAAAACAAATGAGAAGTACTAAAAATTCATTACCATAACCTTCCTTACCGTAATTTCCCGTAACCAAAACCGGTCCCTGTAATGAAAGAGTTGTACTGGTAATTAATTATTTTTTTGTAATTTATTTATTTAAGGTCATTTTTTTCATAATTGGTATGTTTTGTACCAAATAACGCCACATTAGTTGAATCCCTGTAACCGCGGTACATTTTAAACATAAGATTCACGGTCATAAAGGACACTAAGACTCAAGTTATCCGTGGGTTATACAAATGATTGACGATAGTTTATAACGAGTTTTGATAGTAAAAGAAACCGACTAAAGTTACATGTTTCTTTCGTACTTTTGTTACTCGCTATTGATAGTTACTGCTAGAGACGCTGGTGTGAATTGGTGTGAATATGGAGAAAAACTGAAAGTTTGATTGTTTTCGGTAACTATTAAACTAGTCAACGAAACATGTAATGGATCCCCTGTGTGGAAATCAAAACCACAACATATAAGCGCAGCCATCAAGTGGCGCAATGCCCGGCTATTGCCGGCACGTGCCTATTTGCGACGGGCTCGTTGGTCTAGTGGTTAGACACCCTGTCCACTAACCGATGGGTCGTGGGTTCGATTCCCACCAAGTGTCTGGGTGTTATTTATCTATTTAAGTTTGTATTTACAAAAAAAAGAGTATATATGTATTAGTATCAGTTGTCTGGTTTCCATAGTACAGGCTCTGCCTAGTTTGGGATCAGAAGACCGTGTGTGGATTGTCCCAAGATATTATTATTATTATTTAAGAACATCGTAAGGAAACTCGCTTCATGTGAAGGCCTAATGGGCAGAGACATTCACCGACCAGCAGCAGTTGGCCAGGGTGGTGGACGATGGCCTAATCAAAGAGGATTTATGTCATAGAACAATACAAAACTTTGTAAGATGAAGTCGTTTTCTTCTTCAATGTCAATACGAGAGTGTTTTATCCAAGATCCAAGCGTTTTCGGTATCCACAAAGAAAACTTTGTTTCGAGGCAATCGAAACAACTTCTCTTTCAAAATGAAAGAATTTTTTAAGGAATGTTTGGGAATTGTTTTCCTTTTAGTGTTGATTGTGATGTTTAACACATTTGACTGCCCTAAGCCATTTTTTGAATGATATATCTTCTCCTTGATTCATAACTCTACAGGCTGACCGTTTCAAAATTCTCCCAAATGAATCAGGTTCTTTAATTGCGTTATATTGCGCTCCAAAACTTTTTACGAACGCATTGGAGGAAATTTTTAAGTTCTTGGATTGGAATGGATTTGGCATCAAAATGAATGGTGAATTCATCACCTGCTTCACTTTGCCGATAATATTCTGCTGACTGAGTGGTTAGAGGCCCTCAATACGATGCTCAGCGTCCTCAGTAGCGTTTTCCAACAGGTAGGCTTCAACATGAACAAGACGAAGATCATGTCTCATGTTCTGCTGTCTATACTTCTTTAGAATCTTCGGACAGTCTGTCCAGTTAGGTCGGTACAACTTCAACAAAGAAGTCGCCCGAAGTACGTGCAACTCAGATTCGCAGTGTTCGGGAAATTACATAACTTCTTCCCTTATAAAATTCCGTAGTTACTAAAAACAAATGTATTTAGCCAGTGTATGTTGCCACTGAGACGTGGACTTTAACTGCTGGCCTTTTAAAGAGGCTCTAAGTGACGCAAGGGGCTATGGAGAGCGCTCTCTTCAGCGCCTCTGCTCGCATTTTCTATGCGTTATAGAATCCGGAATGGAAATTTTAGTGTCTAAAGACTACTATTAAGCTACCTAAAATTATTGATAAACTGCAACAAATTTCTCAAACCATTAATTGAATGTATTAAGAGAATCGAGAATCAAAGAATGGATACGGAGGAAAGAAAATCAACAAAAGTACTACAATAAGTAAGTAATAAAAACGATTCATAATTTTTGGTCTAGGAACAGTTTTAAAACAGGCAGCCGACAGATATGTGATTCAAGGAGAGAATATTCGAACTTTTAAGAAATGCGTTGAAGGTTTTGTTCAGGCAAATGTACCAAACGTCCTTTTTTTTTGTCATTCCCAGTCCACTGTTTTTCCTCTACCGTAACACCTAATTCATTACCGTGACTCCCAAAAAATATATAAAGTCAATTATTTCAAGAAGTACTTCATTTAAAACGGTGTTAAATCTAGATATACTCTTTGATTATATATACGTCTAGATACCTATAGTCTTGTAACGTTATGTTAATAAGTTTCGCAACCTCATAATTCGCGTGTGCGTGCAAACCTCGTTGTACACTCGCGTCATCTGTGGTTGTGTGCGTGTTTGGGGATCTCCAAATATAAATATTTTTCCCATAAATAGCGATAGCGTTGTGGGCTATGTGCATTGATATGTACTGTGTAAATGTGTAATTCCTTTTTTGTAAAATATAATGTATAGCTGAATAGAACAGAACAGAACAGAACAGAATAGAATACATAAAATGGCGTGTCCCTTATCATCAGGTGAACGTCTTATTTGCCTCATGACCTAATAAACCTAATAATACTTCTAAGTAAGTACTTACCTATATAAAAGTAATTAATTTATCAAAAATTAAATTAAAGTTATTTTAAGTTAGATAGTGACCAAAACATTAAATAAATCAATTATTTAATGTTTTGGTCACTATCTACGTATTACGTTTCATTGAATTCATTTTTGTTACAAGAAAAATTACCCCAGACTTAAGATATATTCCTCCATTATTACCTAGCAACACCAGTCTAGTCGGACAATGTACAAATTGTCGTAAAAAACAATCGAGTTTTTATAATAATCCTTCACAGAATCTTAAGACTTATGAATGGAAAATTAAGTTAGGATCTTTAATAATTTTACTTAGTTAATATTTTCACGATTTGTTTACACAATTCGGCATAATGTTTTTTTTTTGCGAGCACAAACCATCGGTACAGTTCAAGTGATATTATACAACCAAGTACATATTAGCCTTGCGCAGAATGTGTCACTTGAATGAAAAGATATATACATATCTTTTCACTACTGTGAAGTATATCTATCTTTTAGTTCAATAGTTCAGTCTAGTCCAGTAGCTCAACAGAAATGATTTAGTCTGTTGCTCGGTTTTCGTTCTTAGTTCAATGAGAGATATTGAAATGCTTGATATATTAATTATCAGTACACTTTTTAACCAGAATATCGCATGAGTTGAGACATGAGTATATAACTTCCGTTAATTTTCTGTTTTTGTGAAGTAAATAATTAAGCCATTTGGAAACGTAATCGCGCGCAATTGGTACATTATATCTCAATGCACACAACACATTTCAAGATGAACAGTAAACTGTAACAATTATACTAAAGTGTCCCGTACTCTCGTAGCATCATGTCATAAAGCTCAATATACTTTAAAAACTTTACAGTTTTCATAACTACTCAGATACTTACGAATGAAAACAATGCGCTTTTATGATTGCTACATTTTATATTCAAGCTCGTGCAAATGTGTTTATAAACTGTACATTGCCATTTTGCTTGGAAGTTCAATATCAGCTTTTCTAAATAACAAGCAATGTACAGCTAAAGTAAGAGCACACCTAATATCTCGAACGATTGTATTACATAACCGAGTCAAAGTTTGAGTGAAGTAGAAAAATCACTTCAGTACCTACAACAGAGCGAGACAGCATTATCTATCCGCACTGCGTATCGTTCGTGTTTCGGATCGGATCGTTCGCGCCCGGTGGACTAAACAACTGAACTATGAAGTAGATGAATTGTAACTGAACTAGAGAATGAAGGAAGTAAACCAACTGAAGTAGTCCAATTGAAGGATTCATTCGTGAACTACACACGACTAGTACATATACATACCAATTTGATGTTTTGTTGTACCTGAGATTGTCAAACGTTTGAACCTTTGATTATATATACGTCTAGATACCTAATAGTCTTGTAACGTTACGTTAATAAGCATAACAACCTCATTATTCGTGTGTGCGTGCAGGCCTCGTTGTACACTCGCGTCATCTGTGGTTGTGTGCGTGTTTGGGGATCTCTAGTTATAAATATTTTTCCCATAAATAGCGTTAATAAAATGAAATGAAATGAAATGAAATGAAATGAAATGAAATGAAATGAAATGAAATGAAATGAAATGAAATGAAATGAAATGAAATGAAATGAAATGAAATGAAATGAAATGAAATGAAATGAAATGAAATGAAATGAAATGAAATGAAATGAAATGAAATGAAATGAAATGAAATGAAATGAAATGAAATGAAATGAAATGAAATGAAATGAAATGAAATGAAATGAAATGAAATGAAATGAAATGAAATGAAATGAAATGAAATGAAATGAAATGAAATGAAATGAAATGAAATGAAATGAAATGAAATGAAATGAAATGAAATGAAATGAAATGAAATGAAATGAAATGAAATGAAATGAAATGAAATGAAATGAAATGAAATGAAATGAAATGAAATGAAATGAAATGAAATGAAATGAAATGAAATGAAATGAAATGAAATGAAATGAAATGAAATGAAATGAAATGAAATGAAATGAAATGAAATGAAATGAAATGAAATGAAATGAAATGAAATGAAATGAAATGAAATGAAATGAAATGAAATGAAATGAAATGAAATGAAATGAAATGAAATGAAATGAAATGAAATGAAATGAAATGAAATGAAATGAAATGAAATGAAATGAAATGAAATGAAATGAAATGAAATGAAATGAAATGAAATGAAATGAAATGAAATATTTGAAAAGAATTTAAATGAATTGAAATTAAATTAAATGGCGTGTCCCTTACCATCAGGTGAACGTCTTATTTGCCTCATGACCAGGAAGAAAAAATACTTCTAAGCTTCTATATAAAAGTAATTAATTAATCAAAAAAATAAATTAAAATTATTATAATTGATTTATTTCATGTTTTGGTCACGTATTAAGTTTCATTGAATTCATTTTTGTCAAAAGAAAAATGAATTCCCCAAATTTAAGATATATTCAAAACCCCAGACTTAAGATATATTCCCCCATTATTACCTAGCCACACCAGTCTAGTCGGACAATGTACAAATTGTCGTAAAAAAACAATCGAGTTTTTATAATAATCCCTCACAGAATCTTAAGACTTATGAATGGAAAATTAAGTTAGGATCTTTATTAATTTTACTTAGTTAATATTTTCACGATTTGATTACACAATTCGGCAAAAAGTTTTTTTTTTGCGAGCACAAACCATCGGTAGAGTTCAAGTGATACTAAACAACCAAGTATACCAATTTGATGTTTTGGTATACTTGATATTGTCAAGTGTTTGAACATCGAACACGCTATCTAGACGTATATATAATCAAAGGTTTGAACATTGAACGTTCTATCTAGACGTATATATAATCAAAGGACATACTTATAAAAATATAGTGTACATTTTAATATCAATTAAAATTGTTCAAATTCTAAAGAACTGGCTTGGCAAAATAAAGCCGTAAATATCACGATTTTTGAAGAATCACCCAACAGCGTTAACGTTACATATAAACTTTCGTTCAGGAGAGTAACGTTACTTTCGTAATTTTTAGGTAAGCTTACATTTCTAACGTTAAATAAATAACTTATGAAATGAAATGGAATCACACGGAATTAGACAGAATCGAAGGAAATTACCTCGAGTCAGCCTAATCGAGCATTGTAGCTCCGAAATGAATGGATGGATTTGAAGTGGTTAGATTATAAATTTAGTTTAGCTGGGCTGGTTTTTAGTTTCGAAGACAATTTATTTAGCTGCATATGACTTTGAAATAAAAGGTTGCTAGTTTCAAAGTTCGTAATTTAGATAGCACCCTAGGGATTTTTTAAAGCAATTGTTCTAAGTAAGGACCCTATCGTAATATCAGATCTCTGTGTTTGACGTTCTGGACATATCACATCACGTACCACACTCGCTGACCATGCTGAAGATAATAATTGACACTAACATTGGGTCCACTCTACAAAAGGTAGTGCGTGATTCGCGCGCTAGCCCGCTAAAGTCTCTGTAAGTGCCTTAATGATAGCGCCTATAATAATAATAATAATAATAATAACTTTTTATTTCAGGCTGCATAGGCCCATAGATTTATAGACCTTCAACTAACATACATATAAAATACAATATAAAAGTTATACATATAAATTAACACGTCGTCTTCGTGGCGCGCGCGGTGTCATGTAGCCGACCTCTGAAACGGCGAAACAAGACACCCTTCGGCCAAAATTCCTCCTTCATGAAGGTCGACAGATGGGCGGTCGGTATTCTCACCACAAAGGAATTAAATTCACCCTATGGCGGGACTCCAACCGTTCGACCCTCAGTAAGAACTTGGTCTTCACGCTCATGTATTGTACGATCTCCTCGGTCTTCGTAGAATAATGAAGCCTTGACACATAAAGCAGCGTCGTGGGTTCAGCTGGACGGAGCAGGTGGTTCGGTCCCGTCGGGGTGACGCCGCACTTGTTGCGATTCGATTGTCACACATTTTTTATAAAGAGAAAATACCGATAAAAATTGGGAACGAGGTGTGAAGCAAAACCGTGAAACACTCGAGGTTGGCTACACCCACACTCTATTTCATTGCTTCGAATGTGGAGCGGCCATAACAGCCCCCATCATAGACAATCGCAAATCGCAGGCATCAGCAAAGCAAAGCAATCAATGACATCGGGGAAAATAGCTCATTCATCTGCGGAGGATTTAAATTGAAGAATTGATAATTCATTTTTCTTTCATTCATTCAACTTCATTCGAATAGAACATGGCGGTGCTAGGCAGGACGTGCATAAGTTTTTAATTTTTGCATTTATCACCAAAAACTGCATAGATTAGTTAAATTTTTCTTTAATTTCTATCATACTGCTCGTGCTAAAATAGTTGATAGAGTGCAAAAGCTATTTGGTAACTATCATCTTGTCTGGACTTAGTTCTGCAATGAAAATTATTATTTCGTTGGTAGTGTAAAAATAATTGTGACAAATAGAACACTTTATCTCAGGTAAATTGTTGTTTTACATATTTTTTTAACCTACAATAAACACATTTTGATTTAAAATCTTCTATTCCAAGGTAACACCATCGAAATAATACCTACACCTAATATGAAAAAAGTTATGGATATGTGCCCCATTTTGGTTCAAGATCACTCTCGTGTTATTTTGATCGTCTATAGTTTATTAGATTCTTTAGTAATTATTATAAACTAACTACTGACTAAATGTAATGTTGAAGTTTAATTACTATTTTCAAATTTAGCGAGAAAATTCTATTTTCTTTGTAGTCCTTAATCACGTGTGGCTCAGGTCGTTATGGGGTCAATAACTGCTTACTAAAATTGGTTTCTCAAATGCTTTGAAATCTAGACCAAAAAATAATAACACCATACAGACAGGAGGTTAAATTTTTTTTTTTGACAATTTATCTTGCGACCACTACTGTAACTATAGGCCAGTAGTGCATCTCAATCATGTTTAATAGAGACGTTAGAGACAGGCAGGTCAGGTACTGGAGCGCCATACAAAGCATTGGGGGTGTTAATCGCCATTATGTGCATGTGCAGTACACTTAGACGCAGGGCGCAGGATATTGTGTACAGGACGCAGGGGAGGGCGGGGGTGTGACGATGCGCGGGGCGGGGGCCCGTCTGCCAGTCAGCTGTGCAAAGTGTCATGTCGCGCCGCGCCGCGCCGTGGGAAGTGGCCTAAATTGTGACCCTCTATTAAATCAAAAAATTTGCTAATAACATTGGTTTTGATAACACTGAAGTGAATACTATCCATTTGTTTCATAAAACCAATGGCATTTCATTTTGAGTGACATAATAGTGACTGATTTCTTTGTGTTATTTTTATTTGAGCTGGTATTTTTTACAAAGCCTAAATTTTAATCGGGATTGGTAGGTAGATGTATATCTTATCTATTGAAATCTCACATTGTGCTCAATGTTGACATACCACATGATGATCTGTAGTCTATATTAACTGTTCAATTCAGGGCTATTATATAAAATTACACCATTTTGCAATGCTTCAGTATTTTATACCTCTAGTTTGGTTTGTCTAGTAGATTTAAATTTTTTTCTAAAAACCCATGATATATTTATGTAGAACTTTCTAAAAATAACTGGTTTTTATGTCATTTATATCACTAGAATTGTATTTATTTGTGTACACATTCAGGGTAAAATTGTAATGACATTGCATAATTATTATGGTGAAGTTGTGCTTTGTGTGAAATGTTTTCATTGTTTCATGTGTGTGTTTGCCATTTTCCATTGTTGTGCAATCAACAATTTTCAATAAAGTCCTTTATGGTTACCACCGGTTGCTGACGATAACGGCTGTAATCACATTTTACTTGCTCTCAATGTACAAATTTAATCAGTGTTTCATTACAACTGTAGATTCATATCCTGTAGTAAAAATATTTTAATGGTTTGTGCCATGGTTAAGGTTTATACATAAGTTTTTAAAAAGGTATATTTTTACAAAATAATACATAAATTGTGAAAACACATGATTCATGAAACCACATTGAATATGATTAAGTAATAAAGAATTAGTAGAGTAATACAGAATGAGGGTCAAGTCTATCTAGTTTCATTCTTGCAAATAAACTATTTATAGAACAATACAGAGTATCTCTTTCAATACACATATTATTTTATGCTCATGGTTTAGAGCTTTGTGTTAATTTGTTCTGTTATCTAAGTGAATGTCTGCCTACAATTTTCAAGTAACATATTACGTTGAATTTATAGATGACTATGATAAATAGGAGGCAGTACAGTAGTCACAGCGGATCTTGAAGTTAGGTTTGGTAAAGCATTGTGCAACTACAGTTGTGAGTTGCGAATACAAAAACACAAAAATAGCTACTGTGCAGCATCTTGCAGCCAACTTCAGACACACAAAGATCCACTGTGACTATTGTAGAGGTTTGCATGTGGGATTTTAGGGGTCAAAATATGTGCTTGCTTATCAGCATGGTATTTTATTATGAATGGTTTTAGCTGTTCTTAATTACATTTGACAACAATGTGGTACATTGTATCAATGCATTTTTTTTTATAAATAAGCAATCTTAAAACAGTATTTTTTTGTCCAATGTTACACAAATCAAAATCATACATAACCATGCAATAAATAGCAATCTTTTTTTATTTTGAATTTAATCAAACAAATCTGTTTTTATTATTATCTTAAAACTATATTATGTCATTTTATTATGATGATCGACATAGTGGCTTTTGTTTTCCAGTCCGCCGTGGTGGTCATGGCTACGCTGATCCAGGAGAATGGTATCAAAGGGTTGAGCAAAGGCACACACGGGGTCGTGGCGAACCATGGCATATCCGCTCACAGCGTCCCCAGCCACATGGTGCCCGACCATGAGTACTGCGAGGCGGGCGGCGCTGGCGACCCTCAGGCTCAATGCGTGAACGCCAACGCGGTCGAAGAGGCCCCCACCCCCATCGAGGAAGAGGAGGAAACACCGGAAATAGACATAATGATAAACAATGTCGTGTGCAGTTTTAGTGTTAAGTGCCACTTGAACCTGAGACAGATTGCGTTGAACGGTGTTAACGTTGAGTTTCGGCGCGAGAACGGAATGGTGACCATGAAGCTGCGGCGGCCGTACACGACTGCGTCGATCTGGTCGTCGGGCCGCATAACGTGCACGGGCGCCACTAGTGAGGAGCAGGCCAAGATCGCGGCGCGCCGGTACGCACGCGCCCTTCAGAAGCTCGGCTTCCAAGCGCGCTTTCGAAACTTCCGCGTAGTGAATGTTCTGGGCACGTGTCGGATGCCCTTCGGTATCAGGATCATATCCTTCTCCAAGAAATACAAAGAAGCAGAGTGAGTATTGTATGTTATAGTATATGACTTTAAAATTAAACTGTTTAATTAATAATTACAATACAGCAATTGAAGTCACTGGATTAGGGGCTTCAGTTTAATTTCTAGCCTGGTATTTATAAAAAATATATCTTCAATATAGACTAATTAAAGCTCTTTCTCGGCGAGTTACAGGAATCAGTCTAGTATAGTATTTATCAAATCAGTGAACTAATTGAAAGATTTGCAATTGCTAATAGTAAAAGAAAACATACTGTTGAATTTAGAATTTATTTGAGTCAGATTTATGATCCACCAGTTTACTGTTGGGTCATATGGTGCAGTATGCCCTACAATCCTTTCAGCTGACATGGTAGAAGAACCCTTGTGTTGAAATGAATAAGATATTGATTATGGCCATCCTTAAGTATATTATAGTAGTCTATGACTACTGTTTTTATTTTCATTCATCTTATTGATGAGACAATTAAGAAGTTCGCCTGATGGTAGGCATTGCGCCTGGCTATAGGCACCTGCAACAATGTTTCTACATCTCTGACACCTATTTTCACAATTTCTTTGGCACAGCTGTCTCATATAGACATTTTTTTTTAATTAACAAAAGTGTTGAATGGTTGCAATAATATAATGTAGGTATGGCCTATATCTCCTAAAATGGGAATATAGTATACGTAGATAAAAACAGTTCATTTACCTCCTCATAAGTAAAACAAAGTATAATTTTACAGTTGATAGAATGGGTCAATTACCTCAGTAATTGTATAATTATGAATTTTGTGATTAATCACTGACTGCTACCCAAAAGGCAGTAGATTCAATTCCCACCCAGGATAAACATTTGTTTGTAAACAACCCGAGTTTTTATCTACTATGACTATGTACATAGTATTATATTTAAAAGTATGTTTTTAAATTTGTATCAGTTATCTGGTTGCCATAGTACAGGCTCTGCCTAGTTGATCAGAGAGGGATCAGATAGGCGCGTTGCGTGTTGCCTTTTGTCTCGAGATATTATTATAAAGAGGAGGCTATTAATTTGAAATAGTTTAAGTATAGTTTGCTTACAAAACCACATTGTAATGAAAAAAATGCTGTGCCGAGTAATGCCGGCGAGTAATGCTAAGGCTACTAGGTTAGGTCCCTTGCAAGGGACAGTCCATCCGGCTGAAAAGCGGCAAAACTGTGTTCTGATGTGGAAGGCACTGTAGCTGATGAAACTACCGGGCTCATCCCGAAACTTCTAAAGTCTCGGGTGGCGAGCAGCATTATCGTGCAGTGCTGCTGCTGTCTATAAGGTAGCTACAAATTTGCTCGATTTTTAACTGACTTTATCTTTTTATTGTCGATCTGTGCAGTGTATTGTGTTTTGTTGACCAAAAATATCCAAAAATTATTATGATAATTATCTGTTGTCTGTTGCCTACAAATTACTAGATTTTTGATGTGGCATAAAATTAAATCGAGCAAATTTGTAGGCACTAATTGACACTCGGAGAAGGACGGAGAGGAAGGCAGGGTTACGACCCCCGTTCCCGTGAGCACCGTAACAGGTTCCCGAAGGGTATATTGCGCCCCCGTTGGCGAGCTCTGAAAGGCAATGCACTGAAGAATACCTGGTGCAGATCCCATCGGACAGGTTCCTTTGTGATGCGACAGCCCAGTGGGTAAGATACCCCAGTGGGTACCCGGGACCCTAGTGGGGGTAAACCGGGGTAAGACCCCGGGTGACCCCCCTAGAGTCCCGAGGACCTGTTGAAAGTCTACCCCGCGAGAGCATTCATTTAAATTCGAACCAACTAGTACCGCTGCCATCCCGTCAGTGCTGACGAGAGGGCACAGCGCCACTCTGTTTGAAATTTATATTGGTTTCCAGAGAGACACTACATAATTATGTGGGATGGGATCGCGACTAAAAACTAACTCATACTGAGTAAAAATACATTATGTGTAAAAATGGTTTGTGTAAGATTCCTTAGCCGTGTTTTGTAAACAGTTAGCTGGAAATCTGTCATAGTCATATGTTTCTGTGCAACGATGTAATCTTTTATTATGTATGACAATGACAGGCGTCATTTTGCTGATTTATTTCATTAATTTTAATTACTTCCCTATGATAAAACGTTAAAATTGACGCGGGGGAAATCTTCCAAAGATCCCCGGGAGCTGTGGGGCTCGACCGAGGTATGTGGGATATTTACCCACTAAAACCCCCGCGGCCGTCGCATCGGCACATGAGGGGGGACCCCAGGGCTCTTCAAGGGCAAGTGTAGAATGTTTGAAATCTGAACACACTGTGAATGTTCACTTGAGTACACTAAGTTAGGTCATTTCTACTACACACGTGGTCTCCGGAAGTCCGGACTTACAGTAAGGGCTCCCACACATAACTGCGAATTCGCAGTTATGTGCGGGGAGCCCTAAAAGTTATTTACTAAATCATTTGCGTATCATTTGTGTTATTCATCATCATCAACCTCAGAGTAATTAGAATGGAGCTAGTATCGTGTCGATTCCCCGAACAAATTTTTCGTGGCACTTTTGCGGTGCACACACTATAATAAACTCACAACACATTCAAAAAGATACGCACACAAATAAAGAATGACCTGAACATATGAACAAAAATTTGGCAGAGGGGTTAGCGCATCATGCTCTCTCCAGTGGTATCTCCTCTAAGGCCTCATTTACGGAGACGCGGAGCGTCGCGCGTCGCGTGTGGCGTGGCGTCTCGCGGCGCGTCGGACGTTTTTATTGTTTACGTAGCGGCGGCGCGTGAAGCGGCACGCATCATCGCACGCGTAAACACAGACTAAGGCCTCGTTTACGGAAGCGCGGGGCGTCGCGCGTCGCGATGGGCGGCGCGGCCCGCACTGAGATAAAACATATGGCGTTGTAGGAGCGAGAGAGAGATGCGAGACGCCACGCCACACGCGACGCGCGACGCCCCGCGCCTCCGTAAACGAGGCCTTATAGCAATATTGATGCTGTTTATAGAGACGCGGGGCGGGAAGAGTGGCGGTGCCCGCCGCTGCGCCCGCGGCGGGCATCGCCGCGTGCAACTCACTTTTTAACATACAATTTTCTTCTAAAAAAAAATCGATCATATCATACTCCATTGCGATGGTGACTACGTCTGTGTTGCATGATTACCAAATAGACGGACAGAAGGTTCCGCCACAGGCATCGCTTCATCGAGAATCGCCGCTGCGTGCGCCGCCGCGATGAACGCCGCGTGAGACGCGGCGATGCCATCCGCGGGCGCCGCCGTAAAACACGCTCCATTTCAAGCAAACGCGTGTAAAATCGCTTCTCCGTAAACACACTCATACAACGCCCTACATTTGAATTTAGTGCGGGCCGCGCCGCCACACGCGACGCGCGACGCCCCGCGTCTCCGTAAATGAGGCCTTAGTCATCAACAGCCGATAAACGTCCACTGTTGAAAAAAGGCCTCCCCTTAGTAGGGAGGGGTTGCCATAATCCTCACGCTTGGCAGGTGGTTTGGGGATCGCAGTATAGGTGATAGGAAATCCAATAGAAAGACGCTGCTGCCCGTCTTCTTGGTTTCCCTTAGTCGCCTCTTACGAACACCCAACGGGAAGAGATGGGAGGGTGCTATTCTTACCCGGAGTAATTTATTATAAAGATAAAAATAATTATTCAGATGGTTTCTAGTTCTTTCTGTAACTCTTTCTAATTGAGCTATTTCTTTACAGTTACGAGCCAGAACTGCACCCAGGCGTCACATATAAACTGTATAATCCTAAGGCCACGTTAAAGATATTCTCCACTGGAGGTGTGACAATCACAGGTAATAATTCTAACTGACAAATAAGATTTCGTGAACAATTCATCTGGTAATAACCATCTATCTTACTGCCGGCTATAAGAGTCCAGCCGAACCTCAGCCAAACGTTAAATAATATTGCAATTTATATGAATGTATTACCACTAAACCGCTTGCAGTCGTGAGTTGACCGACCCGATTCGACCCGTTTCCGACCTACCGCGATGTCAAATCGTATTGCGTCGTTAGTCTGACCCTCTGACGGTCAAAGCGATCGCAATGAGTCGATAGACTAAAAAAAATACTAACGAAAGTTTGTTTTAAAAGACAGCAGCCCGTGTTAACATAATATGTCAGGGTTCAATGATCAGCTACAGAGATTCCTACCAATCGATATAGCGTCGAAAGCATGCGTTCTTCTCCCTCTATTGTCAATGCTGGAATCTTATGGCACCGTGCTCTTGGTAGCTTGATTTGCGAACCGTAACCCTCGTTGGAGCAAAGTGCAACTATGCATAAATGACATAGTAATCTACTACTCTCATAAGGCCAATATAACGCGTAAACTTGAAATTGTATTTAACTACCTTTCTATGGTTTCGTAATTGGCGCAAAGAGGTGAACCTCAGTGCCAATATATCTTTATATCTTAGTGCCTCCGTGATCTCTAGCCAATATGTCTTCCACTGTTGGCCGTAATCCCGACTAGGTAAACACAGTGGCGTGCACAGAGGGTAGGCAAAAAAATGTATTCGGCTTGTTTCACCTATTTTAAGTATGTTATTATACCATTTCAAATATCCATAAGCAAGCCAATACTATAGACATATTAATTTGCATTTGAGAACAATAATAAGTTTATTCAGAGGCTCCATACTGACAAAAATACTTTGCCTACCCTAGGATTTCTCTAAACTGTCTTAATTTAAAAAAATCTTAGTTTGGACATGAATTAACGTAATTTTTTTTAATGTAAATTAATGTGTTGGTAATATTGGTTAATTTAAGGATATTTGTGCTAGAACACGAACAAATAGCATAAAGCTTAAACAACTCGCAGATATTTTTGCCTGCTTTCAGTGCACGCCACTGGTAAACACTACTATTCAGGAGTCAACCTGAACTCCGCCTATACTTTCGGTCTTTTCGCTATTCATCCCCTTTCATCTACCCTTTACTATTTCAGCGCCACTATCCCTTATCTATAAACGGAATAAAATGTTCTTTAGGGATAATTTCGCATCGTATAAAATTTGCATTCGCTCCGTCATGTCCTACGCTACTGCAGCTTTTTCCGACGTTGATCGATTAGCCATTAGGTTTTCCTAAAACGCTTTCTCGTACGTGTGGAAAATACCATACGGAATATAGATTACATTCCATCTTCTGTTTAGATACCATCCGCAAATTCTTCAAAGAAGCATCTAAACGTTGCATTAAAACCACATTTTATCTAAATCGGGATCGAAGTCTACTATGAATCTTTTCGACCTTTAGCCCCACTATGAGAACTGTCGCACTCGCTCTCCGAAGGGCACTACGGATGCGATCTATGCGTGCCTCATCTCATTGAGTTTTCTGCTGAATCTTTAAAGTTAGGGGTGCCTTATTCCGTTGGTAAAGCTACCTCTCTTAAGTAATTATCCAAGTTGTAAGCGCTCGCCTCCCTTGTTCAATGGAGCTGAAAAGGCCATCGGCGTATACCAAACACTTTTCTTTTAATGATGAATTACGGCTGTTGTTCGGCTCTGTGACTTTTTGGTATTAGACGGGATCATACTTTATTCAATTTTATAATGTACGGGATCTTTAAATCATGACCAGTAAGAAATATTAAACGATTATACAATGTCACAAATCTGTCTTAGAAGAGAGTCAAATGGATATATTACAATATTCTGAATTAACACATATAACAGAATTAATGAATAAATTAGAAAATGAAAAGAGCTGTTTCTTGAAATTCACTTGAGAATTTTTATAAGTAACTCTATGAATGAAACTACTAGAGCTGTCGTGTCTGCATTGCCTATCTTTATTCTGGAGTTATGTTCCCTTTCATCAAACCGGTTTATTGCAATATTCAGGGCTCCCTTTGAAACATAATATTTATGAGCTTCCGGCTTATCGAAACCGGGAGTGATGTCTCACATGTGACGTAAACGTGTCGACAGCCCGGAGCGTGAACGACGTGCAGTCGGCGGTGGAGCGCATATTCCCGCTGGTGCACGAGTTCCGCAAGCCGCTGACGCCGGCTGACGAGGAGCTGCTGCGGCAGAAGCGCGCGGCGCGTAACGGCGGAGCGGGTGCGGGGAGCGGAGCCGGCGCGGGGAGCGGAGCGGGCGCGGGGACGGGCGCGGCGGCGGGCGCGGGTCGCGTCCCCCCGCCGCCGCCCGACGACCCCATGCGATTGGTGACGATGTCGGACGACGACGCCGACGCCTGGGAATGACGCGCCCGCGCCGCGCACTGACGCTCCCGACGCACGGCCCCGCGCGGGAACGGAACGGACTCTACGTTGGCATAGAAGCAATAACTGTTGGTTGTTAGTGTGATCGCGTGTGACTCGTCGGCGAGCTGTTCGGTTCATGCCAAAGATATTTATTAGGGGAAGTGGTCCGCAGTCGGGCGGCGGCCGCGGCGGCTCGCCCGGGCTCGGACCTCCCGCGCTTCTTTACCCTTCGTCTGTACGAATGTATCGTTTTTGTGATGACCTGTGACCTCTATAGTATGCGTAGACGATATCGAATCGTTTAGGTTGTAACCGAAATTGTCATAGAAAGGAATAAAAATGTTCAAAAAAATAAATCTCGATAACGATACTCAGTCTCGTTTTTCATTTGCCGTTATTATGATTTATGAATTTGTAGTGATAATAGTGTTCAATAATATTTGTTCTAAGAATGAAAATGACTGAACGCCTAGAAGTTAGTGATTGTAAATATGAAAGCTTCGACATTATACGTTTCAATAATAAACATATTTGTTTTATTGATTTTATTTTTCACCAAGTTTTTATTACAAATCAGTCAGTACAACACACAACCGTTAGTACTCTTGAATGTCAGTTCTACCAGTCGGAGTCCTGTGTATCATACTCATCGCTGGTGAATCTGGCATGATAGGGGCGCGGCGGTCGGGAGAGTATCATCGGTGACTTGTCACGGCGCAGATGACCAATCGGCGTCCGAATAAAGGCACTCATATTGACAACAGTGAGGCGAGGGGGTTTGACTGCAGTTCCTGAAATATACAAAAGAAATAATAGTCATGTCCACATATTGTGGTCTTCAGTTCCTCGGTTCGATTACCTACTAAGTCGGGAATAAGTGTAGTGTTTTTCTGTTAGATAATTCACAGTAGACACGTCTAGTTTGAAATAAAGCCTATTAATATGTAGTGCGTTACCTCAGCAAGAAAATCTCCTATAGTGAATCGAGTTCAACGAATAATCTAAGGGGTCGTCCATTAATCACGTGAGGCTCGGGGGGGGGGGGAGGTGTTCCGAAAAAATCACGAAATATCACCAGGAGGGGGGAGGGGTATAATGAGACATCACGTGTATTTATTTTTCGTTGAATGCACGATTTCTAAACCAAACGTGGTCTTGACTCACCGTCGCCGGCAACGATTTCCCCTTCAACATTTAATCAGTTAAGTTCCTGTATTTAAAGATAATTTTCCGAAAATTTAAATATAAATATATTGAAATTTTGTACAAAAAATACACGTGATTTTGGATGGGGGTGGGGGGAGTTTAAAACCTCACCACATATCACCAGGAGGGGGGGGGGGGGGGTTAAAAAGTTGCTAAAAAACATCACGTGATTAATGGACGACCCCTAAGTTACGAGCCTTTGTGTATCTTTGTTTTTTTATACTACCAAGATACTAAGCAAGCGTAAGGCACTCCTGATGGTAAACAGTCACCGCAGCCTATAGACGCAAGGAACACCAGAAGAATCACTAGCGTGTTGTCGATCCTAACACATTCAATATTAAGTCTTTGTGTCCGGTAATTTCACCAGCTACAGTGTCCATCACGCCTGAACACAGCAATGCTTACACACTGCTGCTTGGCGGCAGGATATCTGACACTGCGGTGGTACCTACCTGGACGGTTCCTTGCACAAGGAACCTACCACATTTATCTACATTCAAATATACAACCTGCTATAATGGGCAATAATTGGTCGATGTCTGGTACAGTTCGTGGCCTGGATTTCAGCATAGTGCGGCGAGAATACCGCGGGGGTAGGGCTTGAAGGGCGGGTGGGGATGCTGCGGGCAACGGCGGAGACAGCACTCTCCCCGCCAGCACGCGTCGTTCTGGTGACGAGCTAGGAGATCTAGAAAATGACAAATCATTCTTAGAAATTATTTTTTCGCTATACAGGGTGGCTGAAGGATAATTTATAAACACTACGTATAAATCTACTTATAGTGGGTTTAAGCGTGTGGTGAAGACATGGGGTTTCAGCTTATGTAGCGATGCTTATGTCGCTATTAGCGCACGCTATACTATAGTGAATAACATAGGTCATCGACAGCCGGCTGTTATCACTACAAATTCTACCAAAAACTCCGCCAGAGCGCACGACAGCGGCGCTATTCAAACCGGGCACCGGCCCCGGGCGGCAGTTTCAATATAATATGATTAAAAATAATAAAAACTTGCTCCACAAAGCGCCTAGCATACGGAAGCCTGGTTGGCTCACCTTAGTCTTGTAAGAAAAAGGCGTCACACAGGCCCACAAGTGAACTCGTGATGCCGATTTGAGATTTAAGTTTTTTAAAGTAATTTCTCAAACGCTGAAGGGAGGGGCGCCACTATCAAGTTTCTGCTCCGGTTCGAAAAAGTCGCAGATCCGGGGCTGGCTGTATAACAATGTTTTCTAACCTCTCGCGTTCAATAGCAGGTTGTCTTTTCCGACGTCTGCCCCTTGGATCCTTTTTCTTAGTTTTACCTACTCGCGGAGGTATAACTCCAATATGTCGATAATAATCGCACAATCCCTTCGCTAGCGATCTGCCTATTTTGGAATCTGAATACACTGGTTAAGGCCTAATGCTGGTGGAAGAGATATTTTCTTTTCAGCATTTTATATGTTTATCTGGCAGACAGCCCAATGTGTATCGATTAATTTGAAACTAGCGCATGATCACATGGCTACGTACGTAAGCGGCATCTGGTATAATGTGTACCTACAGTGATATTGATGTCCTTAATGTGAATACCAGTATTGTTTTTGTAAATTGTGGGCTCCCAAACTTTTTTACATCACGCCACCTACCTGACCACGCCACCCATGCTCCAGCATACCTGAAAATTTCACGTCCCCCCATTTCACTTTGTATCAGATTTGTGACAAACTTAGGAATATTTGCGTTTAGTGACTGGCATATGACTGGATTCTTTTGAAATCGTCAATCGTCCCATGCCCCCTGCGATCTCTACGCCCCAGTGGAGGGCGTGCCCCCCAGTTGGTAGGTAAGTCCTGATGTAAAGGATACAAGCATCTTCATTGTAATGTATGTAAGGTCCCTTAGGCGATAATCTTCTCCCCCCTAGCGACACCAGTAAGGAGTAGGCGTCGACGGCGCCCGTGGGCAGGGCGCGTCGCGCGCTCCCGGCCGTGCCGACGTCTGCGTTGTACAAGCAAGCCTCTGGTCGCCATGCTTCTATACGAGTCCCGAGGAACTTGGGAAGGACGGCGTGACGTTCGAACCTAGGCATTATGGGTAAAAAAGTGCATTTTGTATAGGTACCTTTAGTTGATCAATTAGCAAGATTATGGCTATGAGATGGCCGTTAGAGACTCTCCGCACATCCATTAAATACCAAACGCGGAAAAACTTCTCATAAGCACTGGTGACTTACTCTGCTATGTACATTTTGTCAGGCGCTTGGATGAAAATAAATTAAATAAGTACGTAAGTATGTATATTAACTACGAATATAATACGATTAGCCGAAAGACGTCTACTGCTAAACAAAGGGTTCCCCCTTAGAATAGAAGGGAGGGGTTGCCATAATCACCACGCTTGGCAGTCGTCTTGGGGATCGCAGTATAGGTGGTAGATACGCCAATAGAAAGACGCTGCCCGTCCTCTTGTTTTCCCTTAGTCGCCACTTACGACACCCAGCGAGAGATGGGTGGCGTTGCCCCCCCCCCCCCCTGGACTTGGCAATCACTCACTAAGCTGACAATATTTTGTTTCATTATACATTTATTTGAAAGTAATTGTAAAAGGGATTTATGTTTGTAATTACAAATCATCGTGTCCGTCAGGATGACCGGACCACAGCACGGATTCACGTGAAACTAACAAGATTTAGTACCTATTTTGTACTATTTTGTACCTATGTTTAAATATTTTGTACCTCAGTAATAACAAAGTTATTTAATAAATAAAGTGGGAAGCCATTCTGACGTCAGGATGGCTTCCCACTTTTTACTATGGGTACTTACGGTCCATATATTGCTGAAATCTTTGCATAATAATTTAGTACCTTTTTTGTACCTACGATAAATATATAAATACTTAATGTATTCCTTTTAAAAATTACTTTTATTTCATTATAAACAATTATATATGGAGCATCATTCATCTGACATTTGTCTGACATATTATAATGTAACATGTAGTCCCCTATCCTGCGAAACAGAGCAAGTATTCAGTATTTTCTTTAGGGTATTCCGACCCCGCTTAGCGTTTCGTAATTCTCCATCACGGCACACATTCATGCAGTAACAATCATGTGCTACATTCGACCCTCTCTGATGAAATTTAATAGATCACATTTGAAACTTCATCAAAATTTAACAACGTAACCTTGTAACGGCGGGCAAATAATATTATTTGAAGTACCTGTTTTTGAAGTTAGAACTGCACAATTTCTTAACTTTTTTCAATTACGATTACATATATTAATATAATATTCTGGGACAATCCACACACGGTAATCAGATCCCAAACCAGGCAGATCCTGTACTATGGGAATCAGACAAGTGATACTAATGCTTATATTTACTTTTTTTTTTGTAAAAACATACTTAAATAGATAAATAACACCCAGACACTTGGTGGGAATCGAACCCATGACCTATCGGGTAGCGGGCAGGGTGTCTGACCGCTAGACCAACAGGCCCATCATACATATTTATTGTAATAATGACAAAAGAAACCGACAGATATTATATGTGATCTATTAAATTAGCCCTACTTTAGGTAAGTTTTGCACTTCCGAGTTGCTGGGAAATTTCGAGGGTGGGTCCTAGACATCCATCAATTACGGTGGCAAGTCTTTTTTGTAGTCATAAGCACTAGCCTGTCTGCAATCCCATCTGATCCAAAACTTATTAAAAGGATATTTACTCCCTTGAAAACACCCACATTATATTGTCAGACGAAAAAAAACAAAACAGTTGCGCAGTAAATTAGTTAATTAGGCGGACGGAGCTGCATGGGACAGCTAGTTTTATATAAATAAAAGTACATAAAAAATATATATAAATAAAAAATTATTCATTATAGAATAGCATTTTATACAGATATATTATTTTGAAATGAAACTAATTTTACGGATTATATCGGATTACGGATTGTATTGCCATATGTTAGAGGAGTAACAGACAAGATTGGCTATATCTTAAAGCGAGCTTCAATTAAAACATTTTTCAAGCCACCAAAGAAGATTAGTCAGTTTTTACATCAGTCAAGTGCCATATACCTCTACAAGATGCAGGAGTATACAAACTGGATTGTGACTGTGGGCGCTCATACATCGGGCAAACAAAACGATCGGTAAAAACCCGTGTAAAAGAACATGTTCAGGATCGCACCCGCCATTATATTAGATTTGATAAACCACAAATCTTCGCAAAAGAACAGCGCTACCTGCCAAGGATAATTCGTGAGGCTATTGAAATTAAAAAGCATCCAAATTTCAATAGAGAAGATGGCTGGGTGCTACCGCCAGCTTGGGATCCCGTGATAAATATAGTCAAATCCAAAGACAAGAATTCCACTGCAAGACCTCAAGATACTGTAAGCTCTTTCTGCGTAGATCGGACTAACAATAATAATTAGAAGACCTGAGGGTACCCTAAGACAACTATGACATATGGACAGCTACCACCTCAGTCCGCCCGTGACCATGAATGCTGTGTAAAGTATTCGAAACGTCGGGTAATAAAAATCAATAATAAACCGCGATATAACCCGTAAAATTAGTTTCATTTCAATGTGTAATATTCGCGTAAATATCAGAAATGATTATAAAATATATTATTTAATTCTAGCAATATAGTATATAATCTTATACGATCTGTAACGGGCACACTCGCATATGCTTGCGAACTTCAGGAAATTAATTTAAAAAATATTACTAGGAAAAAATCAACAAAAACATTTATTTAATAACAACATAAACTAGTACACTTATGATGACTTGCAATAACTATGGCTGGCTATGCAAGAGTAATTTACTGGAAACTTAAACAGTCTATATCTCTTAAACTACTGAACCAATTTTGATATCGCTCGATCGCAATAGGATTTGTAGTTTCTAAGAAATACGGGGAGAAACCTACATAAATACGTACACTCATGAAATTGGTATACTCATCACTCATAAATTTTGTTTATGCCCACATAGATTAACATATTATGTAAATATTACTTATTTTTATTAATATTACATACTGGCGGGTTTAAAATATGGCTAGAAGCCAAAAAATAGCGGTTTTAATATTTTAATTGTGGACTGTATTAGGTGTATTAAATTAGTAGGTAATGAACGCTACTCGACGCTGTAAAACGCAGGTAATCAGACCAGGAAAAATGTAGGAAACAGCTAGCACCACTCACCTGATGATTAGCTGGTACCAGGCACAATGTGTCGACACAAAAGTTCACAAAAATTCACAGTTATAGGCAATAGAAGCACTATCGCGAACGGTGGCGGCGCGCTGTTGGGCTCATGGTTAGAGGGTTACTAAGCGGATATATGCTACTCAAGGAAGAACGGGATTGGTTGATTTGGAAATACGTCATTTACGTCACAAGAGAGCGTTCAGAAATGCATGATTAATTTAAATACCAAACAACCTCCCGGCTTTGAGGTAACCTCAAAAACGAAATAAAAATAAACCCAAAAAGGGGGAAAACATATATAAGAACATCACCATTAAATTAGGTGTATGCGTGCGGTAATATAATCTAATAATGCGGAATATAAACCAAGTCATAAGGACAAAAACTAGAGCGAAGGACAGTGCTTATATCAATAATAATTGTAACTTAAACTAGCGATAACATAAAGAAAACTACTGCGTTGGTAGCGGACAAAGTCGCACTACCGGACGCTGCAGGATGCCACTTTTGGCCTTCACTTCAGCAACTCGAATTACACCGTCTTTGCCGGGAAACAATTTAGCGATAACCCCAAGCGGCCAACGTAATGTCGGACAGTTCTCCACAATGATGAGAACTACTGTACCTACAGTTACAGGATTTGCAGGTGTGTTCCACTTTTCTCGCGACTGCAGATTATGTAAATATTCAGTGCGGAATCTCTTCCAAAACGATTGGACTAATGAGTCCATTAACGAAAAGCGCGTTTGAAGACCTCTACGCGATAAAAATCTTTTAAAAGCGTCTATAAAGGTAGCTGAGGTTAAATCAGAAGCAAGCTCAAGATGAACTGCCTTGGTTACTAGGCATACAAAAATGCATAAGTATGCCTTTTGACTACGGACACCTCGTCTTCTAGTATGAGTTATATACAACGGTCCAGCGTAGTCTACGCCCGTATGCGTAAAAGCTTTACAAGGTTCTACACGGCACGACGGCAAAGCGGACATCATAGGAAAGGTAGCTTTTGGTTTTAACCTAAAACATGCGTTACATTTATGTATGCGGGAACGAACAATACGGCGGGCGGATAAAATCCAAAAACGTTGTCTCAGTATTGAAAGTAGTAGTTGCGGATCAGCGTGAAAGTTTTTCTTATGATAAAAGTCAATTATCAAATTAATTATGTGACCATTTTTCGGCAACAATATGGAATGTTTATGTAATTTTTCTAATGATGCGTTATCTAACCGACCTCCGACATATAGAATGCCATCATTCATGTATGGCGTTAATTTGCGAAGAGCTGAGGAACAACCTTTTCCTTTTTCTATAAGTTTAATATCATCAGCGAATGAAGCGTGTTGAACGGCCTTAATTATAACAAGTTCAGCAGCGTCTAAATCTTGCGCGGTTATTGCATTATTGCGGGGCAATTTTCTTAGAAATCTTAACACATACACTACAGTGCGAAGTAACTTATTCCACGAGGATACTCTATAACTTAATGTAAGAAGTAGATGCTCAGTTTGCGCGGCGGCGGCGTCGCAAGCGACGTGAGATAATGTTTTTTCTTCAGGTAAACATGAGCTTTGCGGTGAAAATTGCTGAATTGGCCATTCACTAATAGGAAAAGACATCCAAGATGGGCCTTGGAACCAGAGATTATTCTCTATTAAGCGTGAGGGAAGCAGCCCGCGAGATACACAATCCGCGGGGTTTTCTACTCCTGCGACGTGATAAAAATGATCACTTGGCAATAAAGATTGACATTGCGAAATTCTATTGGCGACGAAAGTATTAAATCTGTGTGGGGAAGAGTGAACCCAGCACAGAGCGACTTCAGAGTCAGAAAATGCGTAAATATTATTTATTGGGTGTCTTATTGACAATGTATTGACCACTGAACGCACTAACTTAGCGAGCAGTGTTAAGGCGCAAAGTTCAAGTCTCGCTAAAGTCACGGTATTTACCGGAGAAACGCGGGATTTTGAACAAACTAACGTGACTATAGGGGGAGAACCTTCATTAGCTACGTGAAGGTATATAACGCAGCCAAAACCTTTTTCGCTAGCATCAGCGAAAGCGATTAGCGAAACGACAGAAGAGTCCTTAATACCCATATGACGCGGGAATTGAAGACCCGAGATTAGCGGTAACTCTGAAATATATTGTTGCCACAACTTGACAACAGAAGAAGGCGGAGACTCGTCCCAATCAATTTTGAGGAGCCATAATTGTTTAATTAATAATTTAGCGAATAGCGTTATGGGACCGACAAGACCCAATACATCATAAAGTTGTGCGGTAGCGGATAGCATAGAACGCTTTGTACAAATAGCGGGTGGTTGAGATACAGTAAAAGTAAAATTATCAGTAGCGGGATGCCAGCGAAGGCCTAAAATCTTATGAGTGTCATTATCGTTGGAAGAAATATATTCTTGTTGACGATGACTTGCGGGTATGTGTTCCAACAATTCGTGGGAATTACTCGTCCATTTAACTAGATCAAAACCACCGGCTTTGAAAAGTTGGATTAATTGTGTTGCTGTCGCTACAGCTTCATCTAGCGTTGAAGCTGTGGAAGCAAGGTCATCCATGTATATATCGAGCTGTCTTTCAATAAGACTAGATGCGAGAGGATAGTTAGCTCCTTCATCTTTTGCTAACTCACGCATGACGCGAAGAGAGAGAAAAGGTGAGGAACGAAGACCAAAAGTGACACGAGTAAATTCATACGTTTGCAAGGGTTCGTCATCAGAAAAGCGAAATAAAATTCGTTGGAACTTGCGGTGCGAATCTTGTACATGTATGCAAAAATACATTTTACGAACATCAGCGAAAAAAGCAATAGAATATATTCGTACATTGAGTAAAATATTGAAAATATCAGTTTGTAAGTTTTCACCGGTATGCAAAATATCATTAAGTGATAAACCGTTATCCGACTTACAACTGCCGTCTATTACTACACGGAGCGGTGTGGATGATTTATCCTCCCGAATAACCGGGTGGTGAGGTAAGTAAAAACAAAGCACATCAAACCTTATCATTTCTTGCGGAACAAGTGTTAAGAACCCTTTATCTAAATATTCCCTAATGACGTCATTGTAACGCGCGCGAAGTTCAGGATTTCTACTAAATCTTCTTTCAAGAAGAGAAAATCTTTTTTCAGCGATTTGAAGCGAATTACCTAATTTTTCTGGTGGATCCTTAAATGGCAAAGCGACAACGTAACTGCCATCAGGATTGCGAGCGGTATTAGAGGTGAAAATATTTTCACACTCATTATCTTGCGGACTTATATACTTGGTAGAAGGCAATTCTTCCATTATCCAAAATTTTTGAAGCATCTCATCAAGCGGTTCTTGATTAATTAAATGAAAAGAATGCGATTTATGAGTAGGGGACTCCACATAAGCGTCGCCCATTATTACATAACCTAGCGTTGTTTCTAGCGCCATAGGCGCGTGCGGCGTAATTATTTTATTTGACAGTAATATTTTACAATAGGTATTTACCCCCAAAAGTAAGGAAATTTCCCCAGGTACAAAGAACTGGTCATCAGATAATCGTATCGAAGATATATAATTAATCTTATTTAAATCAATCTTAACGTCTGGTAATTTCCCGGTAATGTAAGGCACTACTAACGGTTCGACTTCATATACGAATTCATTATCGAAGCGAGATGTGAATTTAACGTGAGTAACGCCTAATATTTTTTGCGATGAACCACCAATGCCATGAACTTCGGTAAAGCGGTTTTTTCCCGATATGGGTAAAGATAAACGTTTGCAACAATCAAGCGAAATATAGTCACTTTGTGACCCTGGATCTATTAAACATCTTACATAATATTCACGTCCATAATTATTTATTACTTTTATTTTTGCGGTCGCTAATAAAGCAGCGGTTTGAGTGTGATTAATATCATTGTTAAGGTTTGTAATACTAAACGACGACGAGACCGTAGTAGATTTCAAACTCTGAGTGCATACACTATCACCCGAGTTGGACTGCGGATTAATCTCGACCTTATTCGTGGAAGGATTAGAGGTTAAATTACAGTGAGCATTTCGAATACCCGAGACGGCCGGCTGGGAAACCGGTTTTTGATCTAGCGCCTGCGCTTCATATTTAATTGTAAAATGTAATAAGGAATGGTGGCGTTGATTGCAATGTAAACATGTACGTTGCGAATTACAAAAACTGGACTTATGTTTATTACTTAAACAATTCGTACAAAAACCATTTTGTTTTATGTAGTTATACCTTTCCTTAGGCGTTAATTTAGAAAAGCGCGGACAATTAAACAAGTGTGTGTGTGTCTTATCTTGACACATAACGCACGGTTGATTGTTGTCAGTATTAATAAAAGTTCTAGTAGGACCACTGTTAGGTCTAGGTATATTATGTTTTTTATTATTATTAGAAAGTTTGTTTGCGGTAGGTTCAAATTGTTTTTGTATATTATTAAGTATCTTACTTTGCTCTTGGACGAAACTGATAAGACTCTGATATGTAGGTATATCAGTTTGACGTTGCGACAATTCAAAGGCTTTAACAGTATCTGCATCTAATCTCTGCAATGCTAATTGCAAGCACATAAAGTCTGTTAAGTCATTTAATTTTAACTGTTTTAGCGCTTTAATTGAGGAATCAAAATTATTAATAAATGATTCTAGATTTGCGGCGGAACTAGAAGTAAGCGATTTAAATCTTAACATATGATTAAAATAAGAGACAGCGAGTGAACGAGTATCGTTATATTTTTGTGTAAGATTATTCCAAATTATGGGATAGTTTTCTGGCGTAGCGGACAGCCCAGCGCAAATTGCTTTGGCTTTATCAGTAAGTTTACCAACTAAATAATATACGCGTTCAGTATCCGTTAAATTCGGATTATCATGAATAATACTTTTAAATTGTTGATGAAACATAGGCCAATGACGAATATCGCCATCAAACGATTGTAATTCAATAGGCGGCAACTTATTGTGGTAAGAAGAAGACTTGGATTCAGTCTTTATCGGAATATTAGAGTCTTTCTGTAACTTAGAAAGAACCCCCTTTATATGACAGTATAACTCTTCAAATGCGATCCAGGTTTGATAATCAACGGAACTGGTGGGGTTGGCTTGTAAGTAGACATTATTATAATCATCAACAACCTTTTCGAAATCAGTACGTAACGTATCTACATTACTAGCGTTTAACAAGAATGTATCACGCTGTTGTTCATCAGCGATAGCCGATCGCGACAATTCGTAAATTTTTTGCAAACTCGAGAACATTGCTTCTCGTTTTGCTCGAAGAATGACAACCTTTGGGTCCTCCCGGCATGGCGACCGTTCTTCACCCCTAGATTTACTCATTATTCAGCGGATTAATTTAATAAAAGCAGGCGATAATAAATAAAGTATGCGTTTGTTGGTTTTAATAGCTTAAAAACCAATTGCTATTAAATTAAAGCGGTACCTAAGTATTTATAAACGATTAAGTACAACTAAGCGAATGAGTTACCCTAACTACCGAGATATGCACCTATGAAATTATTTAATTAGCTTTAATAGCCTATAACTAATTAAATAATTAGCGAGCGTAAAATATAATATTATTAATATTTTAATAACTTAGCGTATTGTGAAGTGAAATGAGCGCGTTAAGTAGGTAGGTGGCACGTATTAGCTGCGACGCGAGCCAAGCGGGGCACAGAATACTACCTGCATACAGCGTATGATTGTAAAGAAAATAATTTTAAGTACGTAATTACGATTATCAATCTATAAGCACTGTCCTTCAACACAAATAAATGCCTGCGAATTAGATTGCAGAAATCTAGAAGCGATTGAATATACTTATGACTTATGTGTATTATCAAAGCGGGCGGGAATAATTTATAATTAAATAGGCTTTTAATTGTTATTTCACAGACAGATAGATAATTATAGCGATTAGATAATCGAATAATGAAACCATTGGATGGGACCAAAAAAGGTATCAAATCCGGTGAGATGGACCAAAAAAGGTGGCGGGTTTAAAATATGGCTAGAAGCCAAAAAATAGCGGTTTTAATATTTTAATTGTGGACTGTATTAGGTGTATTAAATTAGTAGGTAATGAACGCTACTCGACGCTGTAAAACGCAGGTAATCAGACCAGGAAAAATGTAGGAAACAGCTAGCACCACTCACCTGATGATTAGCTGGTACCAGGCACAATGTGTCGACACAAAAGTTCACAAAAATTCACAGTTATAGGCAATAGAAGCACTATCGCGAACGGTGGCGGCGCGCTGTTGGGCTCGTGGTTAGAGGGTTACTAAGCGGATATATGCTACTCAAGGAAGAACGGGATTGGTTGATTTGGAAATACGTCATTTACGTCACAAGAGAGCGTTCAGAAATGCATGATTAATTTAAATACCAAACACATACATACGCGTCGAATACAGAACTACTCATTTTGAAGTCGTTTAAAAGGGTATCCTTATGGCTGTGCATGGTATGACTTCGTCTATCTGTCTTGCCACACCTATATATTTCAGGAACTACTGGTGCTATCGATTTGTAATTTCGATCGTACTTACCCAACAACGAAAGTTTTAGTCAAAGAAGGCAATCGTGATAACCCATCTGCTCCACTTTTGTTTGACTTTACATATTCTATGTCGTATGTATGTGGTGATGATTTAATACTTACTATACTAATAGCCCACCACTGTAACCGACTCGCAGCCATCGAGGGTACTTAGGCCCAAAAATAGTCACCAACGGTTTGTGGTCGGTAAGCAATGTAAAACGTCTCCCATATAAATACTGGTGCAACATTTCGAATTAAAACACTATAGCCAGCGCCTCGCGTTCAATCTGAGAATAGTGTTTTTCAGCTACGGTAGGTAAGTGCCCAGGACACATACACAACCGGTCGCTCACGCGCCCCGCGGCCGTCCACGCATCCGACCCAAACTGTAGCCAAAGTTTAAGTTCCCAGAGAATCAAGGTGGCAGAAGTTTTTATCGTCAACGTTAGAACTAACAAATGTATGGGTTTTACTCCTCTGCCTGGATGCAGGAAAGGGGACTACATGGTTTGTGAAATATAATATGTCAGATGAATGATGCTCCATATATAATTGTTTATAATGAAATAAAAGTAATTCTTAAATGGAATCCATTAAGTATTTATATATTTATCGTAGGTACAAAAAAGGTACTAAATTATTATGCAAAGATTTCAGCAATATATGGACCGTAAGTACCCAAAGTAAAAAGTGGGAAGCCATCCTGACGTCAGAATGGCTTCCCACTTTATTTATTAAATAACTTTGTTATTACTGAGGTACAAAATATTTAAACATAGGTACAAAATAGTACAAAATAGGTACTAAATCTTGGTAAAGTTTCACGTAAATCCGTGCTGTGGTCCGGTCATCCTGACGGACACCAAATCATCATGTTAGAATTAAAAAAATAAAATTTCGGCGCTGCGCGCTCGATTTTGATAGATGACAGACATGTTTGTGAGTAGGTACTTACTATGAATGATTTTTTAACGGAGGTCACCTTGTAACCGATTTGCAGACGATCCACTATTTTTAAAGAATTGCTTTTTGCCCCTTTTTAACCAACTTAAAGAATCAATCAATCAAACAAAATCAGTTCTCAATTTGGATGTAAGTAGTTTTTTTTATAATTTTTGTTACTTCAGAACCAGAATTAAATTAGTTAAACGATTTGGAAAATTTGAAAGTAGATACTTGTAGACTATTTTAATTTTCATTACAATCTAGTTCTGTTTATGCGATCCATGAGTTATTGAGGAAACTCCTCAAATAGTATAGGTACCTACGAGTATATACATAAGTACATCGCTTCGTGTGGCGGATCACCCCCTTCCCTCTAATATGGTTGAGGGGAGTGATGGCTGCTGCTCGAGTCAACATGTGCGCGGGTGCTGCGTGGGGGGGGGGGGGGGGGGGGGTCTGGTCCTCCGACTAATATCCCTTTGGCCTTTTAGTTTGTTGTAATTTTGTCGTAATTTATTTTTTTCTTCTTATCTCCCTTGTTTTAAGTTTCGAACGGCAGGACATAATATCCCTAATGTTGATGCTGAGTTTCTTACCGGATCTTCTCAGTTGAGGCCGCGTTATTATGCGTGCACAGACTGCGGCGGGGGAGTTCCAACACAATCCTGAAGGTGTTTGCGGACAGAATGGACTCAGCCCACAGAGGTATTAGGGATGCTACGCATACTCAGCCATTCTTAGCACAGAACACTGATTCTTAGTTGGTATGTCGAGTTGCACGTGAGAGGTGCAATTCGCTAATTGTAGAATTTTTGTAAAAAAATTGTAAAAAATGTTTACTAACATAGTTTATGTAACTGTGACTAACAATATATGGGCTATGTTGGCTGAAATAAAATATTTTTATTTTTATTTTTTATTACCAGGTGGTAGCTTTTAAAACATTGACCATTCAAAAGTGCTAGGTTAAGCCTATTTGAAATAAATATTTTTGACTTCGACATATGTATTTAGCGATTTTGATATTATCAACAAAAAAAACAAGCATTTGAATTCAGAGATATCATTTGGCGAAGTGGAATTGACTTTGACTATGATGAAGCAAAATAAATAGTAAAATCGAATATAGTACCAACCATCAAATTGATCTGATGACAAAACCGTGATAAAAAATGTATCTTAGATGTGTTTACCTTAGGGCCAGAGTGCATCTTATGACAATCCAATAGATTGTCATAAGATGCACTCTGGCTATAAATGACTTTAATGGTAATTTCCCTCGTGTTGTGAAGGTGAAGGCCCTGTTTGTCAGAAGCAATGGCAGATTTAGTAGCTTCGTTATTTCCTATAACAATCTGTCATTATGTGGTCGATAAATAACTAGCTGGCGTCCAAAAAAATCATAAACCATTTAAGCTCCAGCAAAAACGTTAAAAAAAAAAATAACAGAAAAAGGGGGTTTAGCGGTCTCTGGTCTCTGAGATCAACCCTTGTAAAAAAATCCCATGTGAAAAAATATTTTATCCTTGTAAAAAGAAGCCTAAGTTAAAATTCTAAGGTTGTTAAAATTGTAAGGTTAGGATTATAAGGTTGTCAGTATCAAGTCTACAGCATATGTAGGTACTTTTTGAGTTTTTGTAGGTGACAACTAGACAAAAATTGTTTTAAGTTTGAATTTGGATAAGATAAAGGAAATTCCCAACCAAAAAAAGAAACAAAACCGCTCCTACAAACGTCAATTATAGTTAATGCTCATTTATCCATCTTTTGAAATCGATTGCAATTATTGCTCAATACGCAGATAGTGAGTAGAGATATCAAATACCTCGTATTCAATAATCGAAAATAATCATAAACAGTTTCGACGGTCGAAATAAACAGATTTTAATAACTGACTTAATTATAGTTAAGTTAATTAACATTTATGAGTGCGGCATTTAAATTTACAGTGTATTTACATGTGCTTTAATGAATTTGACCACCAGCAAAAAAATCTTAACTTGACCCCCCCCCCTAGACCAAAAGCTGCGTACGCCCATGGGCATGTCTATTATAATTGACTACCATCCAATTAGCGCGGGCCTACCTGTAGACATCGTCGTACGAATTTCCACGAACAAACACGCCTTCGTGGCTGATGTCACTGTGGATGTCAATGATAAAATCCAACAGAACATGCTGAAAACAAAGGCTAAATTAAGATTTTTAAAATTAAATACCTAATAGGCGGGAGATAGCTATGTCTGTCACTGTGGTAACCCTGCATTAGGTAGGCCTACCTTGGGGCCATACCACCAGCTATTATGGCATTGTTAAAGTAATCTTACTTTTACGTGCATCGATTATATCGATGTTTACGTGGGATAGAGATGCAGATATATACAGTTATAAGCTCTGTTCCTTTCTCTCGCAAAATTAAGATTACAATAGGTAATAATACTAAATATGTGAAGATGCCTCTTTTTTTTATTTTTTTTTGACGCGGGGGAAATCTTCGAAAGATTACCGGGAGCTGTGGGGCTCGACCGGGGTATGTGGGATTCTTACCCACTAAAACCCCCGCGGCTGTCGCATCGGCACATGAGGGGGACCCCAGGGCTCTCCGGTGGGATCTGCACTAGGGGCCCCTCAGTGCCTTGTCTTTGAGCCCGCCGCCGGGGGCGCATTGTAGCCCACCAGGAACCTGACATGGCACTCACAGGGACGGGGGTCGCAACCCCGCCGCTGTCCTCCACGGAGTCGCCGCCGTACTCAATGGACGTTCAAAGGGCCCACACCCCGAACGTCCAGCGACTCCGAAGGGAAAAGATGCCTCTAGGCCAAGTCTTTCTATTCTGAAGTTGATGTAGACCATCTATCCGGATAAATAATCAAAACTATTTGATTTTGATCATGAACCCTATAGTTTCACACCCCGTACACACAGGCGTCTCGAGGGAGTTGCTAGTGACGACTCAATTAAAAGTTATAGGTACCTACCTTTTAATAGATCAAGATGGTGTAAGTAAACGATCTATAAATATTCATCAGGAGCCGGAAGACGTCCACCACTAAACAAAGGCCACCTAGAAGGGAGGGATTGCCATAATCCCCACGCTTGGCAGGCGTCTTGAGGATCGCGGTATAGGTGGTAGGTAATCCAATAGAAAGACGCTGCTGCCCGTCTCGTTTTCTCTTAGTCGCCTCTTACAACAACCAACGACAGGAGATTGGGGGGCGCTATTCTTACGCGGACACCCTACGGTCTATAAATATTACCCACCTACAAATCTATACTTATAATAAAACTGTAACAGGTCCAATTCTGTACATTGAAGATATTTTGAAAATTATATTTGGAGGGCATTCTATAACCGATACTGAGGCCGAAAATGTAATTTTTTAAATTTTTGTCTGTCTGTCTGTCTGTCTGTCTGTCTGTATCACGGCTGCGCATCACGCCGAAACTACTGAATGGATTCAAATGAAACTTGGCATGATTTGAGATCTTACTACGAGGTAGGACATAGGATACTTTTTATCCCGTAATCTAGCACGGTTCTTTTGGGAGAGGGGATTAAAGTCAAAATGGGTACTTGGTTATACGCTTGGTCCGATTTTATCAATTTTTCTTTATAATTATAATAAATATTAGTATGGTAACACTCATAGAGAGTTGTTATCAAGGTTTTGTAATAGATCGGGTTAAGCAACGTTAGGTAAGGTCATTAAATAGATGGGTGACCGTTTAATGCCATTTGAACTAAACGGGTCCGTGCTTCGGAGAGCAAGTAAAAAGTGGGTCCCAGTTTTTAACCGACTATAAAAAAGGAGGTTATGTATTCGATGCGAATGTCTGTTATTAAAAGTTTAGTTAACGTAAAAATAGCGCAAGCGGAGCTGCGTGGGTCAGCTAGTATTTGCATAAAAATACAATGTAATAAAGATAAATAGCAGAATATTTGCCTTATCAGTTGTGAGTTTCTTGACTAGATCGCTGACGGCTATGAGAGCTGGGTGCGCGAAGGTTGTGGGCCGGTTCCAGCATCGATTCAGGTCTGAGCCGAGGAGGTCTGAGCGCTGGTTGCCCAGGAACACGCCATCAGGATTTAGCATCGGCACAACCTGGTCCACAAGAGTGATTGTGCAAAATGCAAAAATACTTCCGTAACTTTGTAATTATATGAACATCATTGTTCGCCGGGACTCTAAGGGCTCCCGCACATAACTGCGAATTCGCATCGCATCGCAAATATCTGCGAGAAACAAAGGCATTTTTAATACAAAAATTAATTTGTTTCTCGCAGATATTTGCGATGCGATGCGAATTCGCAGTTAAGTGCGGGAGCCCTTAAGCTTATTTAAAATAATCTTGCTGTAATGAACCCTCAAAAACATGGACATTAGACGAATATGATGTCTAATGTCCATGTTGCACGCGTACTGGTCGTTGTTGGGAATGATACACTAGAAGTTGTTCACCAATATGTATACCTAGGACAAACTATCCAGTTAGGTCGGTCCACTTCGCCAAAGAGGTCGCCCGAAGGATCCAACTTGGATGGGCAGCGTTCGGGAAACTACGCGATATCTTCTCGTCCGCAGTGGCTGAAGACAAACCAGTGGGTGTTGCCAGTGATGACATATGATACTGAGACGTGGTCCTTAACTTTTATAGAAGCTCAGAGTCACACAATGAGCTATGAAGAGAGCTATGCCCGGAGTTTCTTTGTGCGACAGAATCCGAAACGTGGAGATTCGCCGAAACACTAAGGTCACCGACATAGCTCTCAGAATCTGCAAGTTGAAGTGGCAATGGGCAGGCCACATCGTTCGAGGAACCGATGGAGAAGAAAGGCTCTCTAGTGGCGACCGCGAACCGGAAGACGCAGCATAGGCAGGCCTCTCACTAGGTGGACAGACGACATTGTACGCGTCGCAGGTAGTCGGTGAATGCAAATAGCCAATTAGAACGCCACAATGAACGACATCATTGTGGCGTTCTAAAGGGGTGGCCTATCAGCATCTCAGCAGTGGACGTCTTCCGGCTGATGACGATGTCCCCTCTAAATACTTATAAGTACCTCAGTAGTCTCAAATTAACTTCCGTCGATTTGATTGACGTCAAACTTAAGACGTCGCCGCGTCGTATTTTCATATTGACAAGTTACGACTGTTGTTGCGCAATGATTCTCCAAAACCAACTTCAGACACACAAAGCACCGTTGGGAGTACTGTAATGTCATTTCAAATTACCTCTATGATTACATTATGTCTCAGAGCCAACGCCTTCTCCGAAGTACTCAGCATGAAATCTAGGAATCCTGTAAAGATATGATAACGAGTAAGAGACATTTTTAGATTACTATACTTAAATCTTTGATTATATATACGTCTAGATAGCGTGTTCGATGTTCAAACATTTGACAATATCAAGTACACCAAAACATCAAATTGGTATACTTGGTTGTTTAGTATCACTTGAACTCTACCGATGGTTTGTGCTCGCAAAAAAATAACTTTTTGCCGAATTGTGTAATCAAATCGTGAAAATATTAACTAAGTAAAATTAATAAAGATCCTAACTTAATTTTCCATTCATAAGTCTTAAGATTCTGTGAGGGATTATTATAAAAACTCGATTGTATTTTGCGACAATTTGTACATTGTCCGACTAGACTGGTGTGGCTAGGTAATAATGGGGGAAATATATCTTAAGTCTGGGGTAATTTTTCTTCAATGAAACTTAATACGTAGTTAGTGACCAAAACATGAAATAAATCAATTATAATACTTAATTTTAATATCATCATCATTGTATCTTTTATTTCCAGATTTTTTCTTCGTTGTCGAGCTGCGTCAGCCTCGGCCAGTCGACTACCTATCGACGCCAAGTGGTGTATAGTGACTTTTAAGTGCATTTATATATAAGTGTTTTATATGCAAGATGTAAATAGTACTATCCTGGCCCCAATGCCGCAGCCTTGCAGCCAGGTGAGTAATAGTTCGCTGGAAAATTTAGTAAAGTGTGATCAGTGTTCTCAAGCACGCTTCTTTCGCGGGAAACGAGGTTTGAATATTCACATCGGGAGGGCTCATAAGTCCCATCCTGTTGTGCCTGTGTCAGACCCATCTTGTTCTCGCCCGGTTTCGACTGCAAATTCGAATTTCACCAACATTCCATTCTGGCAGCGTATTAGTTCACTAAAAAGAAATGTTCCTCTCATTAAGCGCATTCCTCGTGGTGCTCGTATTTCAGTGGCCAATGCCCTGAGCAGTTGCATTCAAAAAATTCTAAATCATAATACACAGTGTGCTTGGGAAGAGCTGCTAACATTTCCTTACAGAGTGCTGCATGTTAGTGCAATCAAGGCAGGTGAAAAAATATCTCTTACGCAAAAAATTAAACTAAATTGTTCTGATTTGAATAACGTTATTTCGGATCTGTCTTTTGGCATTTCCCCTATTCGATCTCGAGTCTCTGGTAATATCATTCACAAAATTGAAACAAAAGCAAATGATGGTGATTTTAAAGGCGCAGCACGGATGCTTTTTTCCAGTGATATTATTGCTCCAAATAATGCGGACACGCTTTCCGCATTGATTTCCAAACATCCCTCACCTTCAGTAGGTCTTCATTTCCCTAACGCACCCCCTTCAGATGAGCGGATTCTTATTTCGGATACTGTCGAAATTATGAACTGCATTTCTTCCTTTAAGAGTGGCTCTGCTGGCGGCCTTGATGGCCTTACCCCTCAACATCTCAAAGACCTTGTAAGTAACGCCGTCGGGGACGCTGGCAGGTCACTCCTTTCTAATTTAACCGCTCTGATTAATCTAATGTTGGCGGGCAAGGTGCCTCTAGAAATTACCGATGTTTTATATGGCGCTAATTTGTGCGCTCTATCCAAAAAAGACGGTGGCATTCGGCCTATAGCGATAGGCTCTACCATCCGCCGTATCGCTTCTAAAGTTTGTTGCCGTCGCATCCTCCCTACTGTATCCCAAATTTTTCAGCCTATACAACTCGGATTTGGCTCAAAGGGTGGTTGTGAGGCAGCCGTCCATGCGGCACGCACCTTTTTACTGCAGAACGGAGGTGAGGTCTTGCTTAAGGTGGATGTCAAAAATGCTTTCAATTCTGTAGACAGAGCTGCTTTGTTGACACAAGTACAAAACAACATTCCAGAAATTTACCCATATGTCTTTCAATGTTATGGCCAACCATCCAAATTATTATATAATGAACATCCTATTTGTTCAGCTGTTGGATGTCAACAAGGTGACCCTCTTGGTCCTGCTATCTTTAGTTTGGCAATACATCAGATCATATGTACTCTAAATTCCAAATTTAATGTCTGGTATCTGGATGATGGCACTTTGGGGGGTTCAGCAGATTCGGTCTATGCTGACTTCGAAATTCTTATTAACGAGTTTCAAAAAATCGGTCTTGAATTTAACTTTTCAAAGTGTGAAATCTTTGTTTCGGACTCAGTGGCTGAGGCTCGAAAGAACCTCATTATTAACAAATTTAGTATTTTGGCATCTAATATTAAGGTACTGTCTAAGGAATCTCTGTACCTTCTCGGTGCCCCCATTCTGGACGAAGCCATACCCAGTTTCGTGGATGAAAAAATTAAAAAATTCCATGATTCCTCTGATCGAATCTTCAAAATTAACTCACATTTGGCATTCTTCATTATGCGTTTTTGCCTTTTTGTGCCCAAATTCACTTATTTTCTTCGCTGTTCTCAACTATTTAAATTTAAAAGTCATTTAACAACTTTGGATGATTTAATTCGGTGTTGTTTAACAAAAATTTTAAACTGTCCTTTTGAAGAGGAGCGGGTATGGACCCAGGCTACTTTACCGATTTGTTTAGGTGGTCTGGGTGTCCGCAAAATTTCCGATCTAGCACTCCCGGCATTTTTGTCCTCGGTATATAGTACGGAAATCCTCAGCAGGTCTATTATTGTCTCAGCCTTAGGATCTGTTGAGGTGACGTATTTGAGTGAGGCCAGAAATGCCTGGCTGTTGGCTTGTCCGGGTTCCGACCCTCCAATCTTAACTCACTCTCAGAGACAGTGGGATAAACCACTTTGTAATTCAATTTGGCATTCACTTTTATCATCCAGCGTTAACGATTTGGACCGTGCGCGGTTGCTAGCTGTCTCTGCGAAGGAGTCCGGTCACTGGCTGCAGGCTATGCCATCGTCTCATATTGGTACCTTATTGACCAACACCACACTTAGTCTTGCAGTTTGTTTGCGGGTGGGTGCCAGGACCAACCTTCCTCATCGTTGTCGCTGTGGGGAGTACGTAGATAAATATGGTCACCACGGGCTGTCTTGCTCGCGTAGCGCTGGCCGTATGTCACGCCATGCCGCCCTTAATGATATTATTCGCAGGGGGCTTGTCACTGCCGGTGTCCCTGCCGTACTGGAACCAGTCGGCATTACACGAGATGACGGCAAGAGGCCTGATGGTGTCACTTTAATACCATGGCAACATGGTAAGCCGCTGGTGTGGGATGCGACATGTGTCGACACACTTGCTGCGTCCCACACCCCGGCAACTTGCAGGGCGGCTGGAGGGGCTGCGGCGTCCGCTAGTGATGCAAAGCGACGCAAGTATGCAGCTCTAGGATCGAGCTATATATTTGCGCCCTTTGCGGTGGAGACCATGGGGCCTTGGTCTCATGAGACGCACACTTTGGTAAAAGAAATTTCATCCAAACTTATCGAAGTCTCAGGAGACCGCCGGGCTGGTAGCTTTTTCTGCCAACGTATAAGCTTGGCCATACAAAGGGGTAATGCCGCCAGTCTTTTAGGTACCCTTCCCTCCCAGTGCGGCGACAACTTCGAGGAAGTTTTTTACCTAGTTTAAGTGTACATATTTGTAAATAAACTGTAAATATTTTGTTTCAATAAACTATTCGATACTATTTTAATATATTTTTTTTAAAAACTAATTGCTTTTATATAGGTACTTAAGTACTTAGAAGTATTTTTTCTTCCTGGTCATGAAGCAAATAAGACGTTCACCTGA